>BSBM01000192.1:2087500-4487500 GCA_027924585.1 Larix kaempferi
CATCATCACCTTTCATCACCATCACCATCATCATCAACATCTTCATCATCATCACCATCATCATCATCATCAACATCTTCATCATCATTGTCATCTCTAGGTTCCTCATCAACATCTCCATCATGATCATCTTCTTCTTCATCATCTTCTTTTTCATCACCATCATCATCATCACCATCACCATCATCATCAACATCTTCATCATCATCATCACTATCATCATCATCAACATCTTCATAATCATTGTCATCTCCCCCTCCCCCTTCCTCATCAACATCTCCATCAACATCATCTTCTTCTTCATCATCATCATCATCATCATCACCATCACCATCATCATCATCTTCTTCTTCTTCATCATCATCATTATCTTCATCACCATCACCATCATCTTCATCACCATCACTATCACCATCACCATCATCATCATCTTCTTCTTCATCATCATCATCATCATCTTGATCACTGTCACCATCACCATAATCATCAACATCTTCATTATCATCATCACCATCATCATCATCTACATCTTCATCATCATTGTCAGCTCCCCCTTCTTCTTCAACATCTCCATCATCATCATTTTCATCATCATCATCATCATCATCTTCATCACCATCACCATAATCATCAACATCTTCATCGTCATCACCATCATCATTATCATCATCATTAATATCTTCATCATCATTATCATCTCTAAGTTCCTCATCAACATCTACATCATCATCATCATCTTCATCACCATCACCATCATCGTCAACATCTTCATCATCATCACCATCATCATCATCATCAACATCTTCATCAACATCTTCATCATCATTGTCATCTCCCCCTTCCTCATCAACATCTCTATCATCATCATCTTCGTCATCATCATCATCATCATCTTCATCACCATCACCATCACCATCATCATCAACATCTTCATCATCATCACCATCATCATCATCATCAACATCTTCATCATCGTTGTCATATCTACGTTCCTCATCAACATATCCATCATCATCATCTTCTTCATCATCATCATCTTCATCGCCACTGTTGAGATATTGTAACTTCAAAGAATATTATATTTGTACTTTATTATTCCGGAGATGTTTCATTGCTCCGTGAAGATCTTATTGTATATCCGGAGATGTTTATTCCTCCGTTGGAATGTGGTAACTCGGGTTATTAGACTTCCCTAGTGGGGGTTGGCCCTGTATGTGTCATGTGGGTCAAAGGGTTATTAGACCACCCTAGAGGGGTCGACCCAGTCAATTGTAGTGGGGTATTTAACCCATTGGTTAAATACGAGCCTACGTGTACTTGTGTAAAAGATATGTCAGAGTAGTGTATAAATAGAGGAGGTGTGTTCCTCATTTGACACACACACTCACTTGTGAGAGAGGCGCACTTGTTGAGGAGAGGTCTGCTATGGTGGAGGAGGAGATCATGTCTTTGGTTTGCATCTTTGTATATTGTTGGTCATCTATCTTGAGGAAGCTTTACTGGGTTTTCTACCCCATGAGGGTTTCCCAGGATAAATCTGTGTCTCTTGTGTTTATGCTATGCTTGTTGTTTCTTCAGTGATCCTGTATATGATATTATTGTGAAATGGAATGTAATGCTGCTATTTTCTATCTTAGCATATTAAATCTTAACATGGTATCAGAGCTAACCTGAAGGAAGGCAAGGTATGGCACTTACGACACTTGCTTTACTTACGACAATTTGAAGGTTAGGGTTTTACATAGCAAAAACCAGTCATCGTGGAACTTTCGCTATAAATCTATTTATGCGAAGTTTCAGGGTCTGAAAAGTTTACAGGTCGAAGAAAACATCCCCAGGTACCTTGTGTCCAAAGGGCATCCTCAGATTCATTGTAATTTATGAGTTATGATCAGTACAAGTTAGGGTTTCTGCCTCTTCCAGATCTCAGTCAAAATCAGGTAACCTTGGAAAAAAGGTCATAACTTGGGCTAGGAAGCTCCAAATGAAATTTCGTAAAAAGTGACAGGTATTACACAGACTGTACTATCTCAAAAAACGTTTTCAAAGGCCGAAGGTGAACCAGTGACACGTGGCACGCCGTACACGTTCGCTCTCCTGTTTTATCCCATAAACAGGTCACGTTGTGACACTTGGCATAAATCTCTCTCAGAGAGTCCAATTGAGGTCAGACCTGTCAGGATAGAAAGATAACAGGGCAAGCTATCTCAGGAAAAGTTTTCAGAGACCGAAGTTCAAACAGTGACACGTGGGATGCCGTACAAGTTCGCTTCTCCTGGTTTATCCCATAAACAGGTCACGTTGCGACACTTGGCATAACTCTCTCTTAGAAAATCCAATTGAGGTCAGACTGTCAGGATGGAAAGATGACAGGTCAGGCTACTGCAAAAAAAAATTTCAGACCCTGTGGAGCAAAAATTTCAGAGTTATAGCAGAAACAATCAAGTGCATATTTCTGTCAAAACAGAATTATTTTTGGAACACCTTTATTCATGGCTTCCAGAATTTAGGGTTTGGGAGAAAGTTAGAATTTTTGGAATCGGAGTCCACGGCTGAATGCTACTCAGGAAAATCGAAATTTAGAGACCAAGATCGAATTTTTTGGTTGGGTAGAAGACCGGGCTTGATCAAACCCTAGTTCGGGATTTTGATAAGAAAGATGGAAAATTAGGGCTTCAACAAAAGTTGGAATTTTTGAAGTCTGTAACCACGGCTGGAAGCTCCTCAGAAAAATAAGAGTTTAGAGCCTTGGATCGAACCTTTTGATTGGATAGAAGGGCGGGCTTCATCAAAACCTAGTTCGGGTTCCTGTCCAAAAGATCCAAAAGTTTCAAAGGCAATTTTGAGGGGTCAAATTTTGGAGATTTCAAAAGTGAAGTATGCTAGTTTGATCAGCTCAGCAAGACACATCCTTCCATCCATTCAGAAGCATGAAACTCAAAGATTGAATTTTTAGGGTTTCTCTAGCAAGCCCTAATCAAGCTCAAGATCAAGTTTCAGGGGGAGTTGAGGCTAAGGCCTTACATAAGAAGACTACAAGAAGTCTCGACAGGTATGACTTAAGGAGGTTCAGGTATGTCTTGAAATATGATTCTTGATTAAGTTCATAATGTGTTTGTCTTCATATTATTTATTAGTACAATCTTGATTATTGTTAGAATTGTCTTATCACCCTAGTAACAGTATGAATGCATGTGAATGATCGAAGACATTCATTGATTAGGGCTATATGATTGTACTAATGCATTATGGTGTTGTGTGAGGTTGATGTTGCCTGCTAACAAGATACAGGTACATCACAAAAGACAAATCAAGTTCCATGACCATGACAACATGAAGACAAAGACTCATCCATAATATTTGTTCTACTTATGAGGTATGTATGACTTTGTTATATTATGCTTAACCTATGAGACATGCAGGTTCTAGCTCAGGATCTCTAAATCATTGAAGAGATTGTTTAGGTATGTTGTACATAACTAATCCAGATATGTTTTCTTATGTCAAGTTAGAATATTACCTTGTGTTAGGATCCCTTATATAAGTATACTTGGTATGATTGGTTATGCTTATTCATAAAGTTAGTAATCAAGGGTTTATGCATATTATGTCTCTTGTCTTGATGATTTAATTAACCAGAAGAGTACTATGATCAAACAAGAATATGCATGAGTAAAAGAAGACTTCCTTGAAACCCTGAATACTAATGATCATGACTATACATATTCAAGATTATTTAGAATTAGAATGTTTGGAGAATATACTAATGAACGTATGTTTGTGTATGAGATCATGAGGATGACACTAGTGAACACTTGAGCATGCACAGTGGTACAGAATGAATACAAGTTCAAAAGACATATAGAAGATCAAGCGAGAGGCAACCACACAAACATAAAAGATAAGTATTTGAGTTGTTATTTGAAATAGTAAATGGTATTGCTTGTATGCATATTTGTATTCCTAGAATATATCATGCTGAGTGTAAACATTCATAGAGCATTGAACAGTATACTACTAATATGCATATGATTGGTAAGTTGGACAAACATTCCGTTGTTGCTTGTCTAGAATGAAACCTCTTTGCTGACATGCTGAGAGCTATGCACACTCTCGATAGTATGTTCTGGTAGAGATGGAAGGCATCTAGATAGCCACTGTATGCATACAGGATATGGGAAAGTGTTGTGCCAAAGTATTGGTCAAAATAGTTGTATAACTATGTAAATGATATCTGTATGCATAATAGGTTATCATGTCAATATGATTTGATGATTATGAAGTATTACTAATCATGTACTTAATTTTGATTTGTAGGAAAGATCATGATGAATGATGAACACTGAACAAGCGATGGATGTTAAACAAAAAAAAAAGATTTTCAAATCAAACACACTATAGAAGGCTTGTGGCTAGAAGATTCTCGTAGAAAGAAGAAGAGAATCATGATGAGATGTTTGCTCCAAGTGGCTAGATAAGACCATTCTCTTAATGGTGTAATTAAAGAAGAAGTGTGAATCAGGTTTTGTATGGGTTCCCAGGATCGATAGTAATTGATGAGAATACATGTGAGGATTGCATCATCCTTGAACACAAGTTCTAAAGTGAGCCGTAGACAAGTGTCTCCGAGAAAGAAGAGGGATTGTATCATCCTTGAACACTTGTTCTAAAGAGAGCCGTAGATGTACATCTTCGAAAATGAAGTCCTTGGTGGACATGAGAGGATTGGATCATCCCTGGACTTCAGTCTGAAAGAAGAGCCGTAGACGTATGTCTTCAAGAATGAAGTTCTTGGTGAACATGTGAGGGGATTGGATCATCCCTGGACTTCAATCCGAAAGAAGAGTCGTAGACGTATGTCTTCGACAATGAAGTTCTTGGTGAACATGTGAGGGGATTGGATCACCCCTGGACTTCAGTCCGAAAGAAGAGCCGTAGACGTATGTCTTCGTGAATGAAGTTCTTGGTGAACATGTGAGGGGATTGGATCATCCCTGGACTTCAGTCCGAAAGAAGAGCCATATACGTATGTATTCGTGAATGAAGTTCTTGGTGAACATGTGAGGGGATTGGATCATCCCTGGACTTCAGTCCGAAAGAAGAGCCGTAGACGTATGTCTTCGAGAATGAAGTCCTTGGTGGACGGTTGAGGATTAAGTCATCCTTGGACGTAGTCCTAAATGTATGGTTGAGGATTAAGTCATCCTTGGACATGATCCTAAATGTACGGTGGAGGATTAAGTCATCCTTGGACGTAGTCCTAAATGTATGGTGGAGGATTAAGTCATCCTTGGACGTGGTCCTAAATGTATGGTTGAGGATTAAGTCATCCTTGGACATGGTCCTAAATGTACGGTCGAGGATTAAGTCATCCTTGGACGTGGTCCTAAATATACGGTGGAGGATTAAGTCATCCTTGGACATGGTCCTAAATGTATGGTTGAGGATTAAGTCATCCTTGGACGTGATCCTAAATGTACGGTTGAGGATTGAGTCATCCTTGGACGTGGTCCTAAATGTACGGTGGAGGATTGAGTCATCCTTGGACGTGGTCCTAAATGTATGGTTGAGGATTGAGTCATCCTTGGACGTGGTCCTAAATGTACGGTTGAGGATTGAGTCATCCTTGGACGTGGTCCTAAATGTATGGTTGTGGATTAAATCATCCTTGGACAGTAAATCCAGTAATTCCGAAAGGAAGGATAGTCCTAAATGAATTGAGTGGATTAAATCATCCTTGGACAGTAAATCCAGTAATTCCGAAAGGAAGGATAGTCCTAAATGAATTGAGTGGATTAAATCATCCTTGGACAGTAAATCCAGTAATTCCGAAAGGAAGGATAGTCCTAAATGAATTGAGTGGATTAAATCATCCTTGGATAGTAAATCCAGTAATTCTGAAAGGAAGGATAGTCCTAAATGAATTGAGTGGATTAAATCATCCTTGGACAGTAAATCCAGTAATTCCGAAAGGAAGGATAGTCCTAAATGAATTGAATGGATTAAATCATCCTTGGACAGTAAATCCAGTAATTCGAAAGGAAGGATAGTCCTAAATGAGATTGAGTGGACTAATCATCCTGTAAATAGATTGGGATTGCCTTGTACCTAGACATGGTGAGATGTCTTAAAGTGATAAGGACTAATCATCCTGTAAATAGATTGGGATTGCCTCGTCCCTAGACATGGTGAGATGTCTTAAAGTGATAAGGACTAATCATCCTGTAAATAGATTGGGATTGCCTCGTCCCTAGACATGGTGAGATGTCTTAAAGTGATAAGGACTAATCATCCTGTAAATAGATTGGGATTGCCTCGTCCCTAGACATGGTGAGGTGTCTTAAAGTGATAAGGATTGATCATCATGCAAGTTGATCTGGATTGCATCATCCATAGACATGAGAGTTGTCTTAAACCGAGAGGGACTGATCATCCTGTAAGCGGATCAGGATTGTATCATCCTTGGACCTATGTCCTAAAGTGAGAGGGATTGATCATCCCGTAATTGGATCTTGTGTGTTGCAGGGTATGCTGCTATTGTGTATACTTGTATTGATGAGGATACTTGTATTGATGATATGTATACTTGTATTGATGAGGATACTTGTATTGATGATGTGTATACTTGTATTGATGAGGATACTTGTATTGATGATCTGTATACTTGTATTGATGAGGATACTTGTATTGATGATGTGTATACTTGCATTGATGAGGATACTTGTATTGATGATGTGTATACTTGTATTGATGAGGATACTTGTATTGATGATGTGTATACTTGTATTGATGATGTTGTTGGTCGTGATGATCTAGATGACAATGTTGTTGATCATGATGATCTAGATGACGATGTTGTTGATCGTGATGATCTAGATGACGATGCTGCTGATCGTGATGATCTAGATGACGATGCTGATGATCGTGATGATCTAAATGACGATGTTGCTGATCGTGTGATGACGATGCTGATGATCGTGTGATGACGATGCTGATGATCGTGTGATGATGATGTTGATGATCATGTGATGACGATGCTGATGATCGTGTGATGACGATGCTGATGATCGTGTGATGACGATGCTGATGATCGTGATGCTGATGACGATGTTGATGATCATGTGATGACGATGATGATGATCGTAAGATGATGATGCTGATGATCGTGAGGATCTAGATGTTGATGTTACTGTAGTTGTTCGAGTGCTGCAGAAGATAAAGACTCAGTACTGAAGATGTTCCAGTAACTGCTTGAGTTACCGATGATGTTGAGAAAGCTTCCAATGATTTATAGATGTATCATGTATGATGTTGATGACTCCTTGCTCGTGTAGATGCTGTTATAATATCCTTCTCGTTAAGGGGGAGTGTTGAGATATTGTAACTTCAAAGAATATTATATTTGTACTTTATTATTTCGGAGATGTTTCATTCCTCCGTGAAGATCTTATTGTATATCCGGAGATGTTTATTCCTCTGTCGGAATGTGGTAACTCGGGTTATTAGACTTCCCTAGTGGGGGTCGGCCTTGTATGTGTCATGTGGGTCAAAGGGTTATTAGACCACCCTAGAGGGGTCGGCCCAGTCAATTGTAGTGGGGTATTTAACCCATTGGTTAAATACGAGCCTACGTGTACTTGTGTAAAAGATATGTCAGAGTAGTGTATAAATAGAGGAGGTGTGTTCCTCATTTGACACACACACTCACTTGTGAGAGAGGTGCACTTGTGGAGGAGAGGTCTGCTATGGTGGAGGAGGAGATCATGTCTTTGGTTTGCATCTTTGTATATTGCTGGTCATCTATATTGAGGAAGCTTTACGGGGTTTTCTACCCCATGAGGGTTTCCCAGGATAAATCTATGTCTCTTGTGTTTATGCTATGCTTGTTGTTTCTTCAGTGATCCTGTATATGCTATTATTGTGAAATGGAATGTAATGCTGCTATTTTCTGTCTTAGCATATTAAATCTTAACAACCACCATCATCATCATCAACATCTTCATCATCATTACCATCATCATCATCATCAAATCATCAAATCAACATCTCCATCATCTTCTTCTTCATCATCATCTTCATCAACATCACCATCATCATCAACATCTTCATCATCATCACCACCATCATCATCAACAAAATCTTCATCATCATTGTCATCTCTAGGTTCCTCATCATCATCTTCATCATCATCATCATCTTCATCACCACCATCATCATCATCATCATCAACATATTCATCATCATCACCATCATCATCATCATCCTCATCATCATCAACATCTCCATCATCATCATTGTCATCATCATCTTATATCCTCCTTATATCCAAAATTAGAGAAGCTCCATATGATGATGAAGACGATTTAGATGATGCAGATGAAGATATAGATGATGATCATCCTCATCATCATATGATGATGGAGATGATGATGACGATGATCATCATCATAATCATCATCATCATCCTCATCCTCATCCTCATCATCATCCTCCTTTTCATCATCATTGTCATCTCCCCCTTCCCCATCAACATCTCCATCATCATCATCTTCTTCATCACCATCATCATCATCCTCATCACCCTCATCATTATATTCAACATCTTCATCATCATCACCATCATCTTCATCTTCATCAACATCATCATCTTTATCATCTTCATCTGCATCATGATCATCTTCATTGTCATCACCCTCCTCCTAATCATCATCTTGTGCACTTATGCACTTGGGGTTTAATGTTTAGAAGAGGGTCTAAAGGCCTTTATGGTGGAGGGGCTCTAGGAACAAGGTAAGAGAGAGGGGGCAGGGGGGAGGGATAAAGGCATAGAGGGTTAGTGATTAAGGGAGAAGAAGGGAGAGAGTACTATAGGGAGGGATAATGGAGAATATAAAGAGAAGGTGGAGAGATGGAGAGTGGGGTGGTAGGGACATGGATGGAGTAAGGGAGAGAAAGAAACATATAGGGAGGGATATAGAGAGAATGAGGGACATATATTTAGAAAGAGATAGGGGGTATCTAGGGATTATTGGGAGAGAGTTAGGGGGGTATAGAGAGAAACATTTATATATATGCATGAAAAGAAGGGAACACTAAAAACATTTGTTTTGTATGTAACCATACAAAAAATTTGTTTTCTTTTGATTTTATTCGTTGCCTTAGCCGTGTAAATTGATTTTAGATTGACAAAATGAGTACGTGTTCTATAACTACATAACGCGTACGAGTTTTGTAGTTATATAACACGTACGCATTATGTTTACCTATCCTACATGTCTAATGACATGTCAAAGGGTTTTACCATACCAAGTGCTATGTAGCTGAAACACGTTATATTTTTATGTAATGTGATCATGTTTTCAAAAACTAGGATTGCATCTAAAAGGTCCCTCATCTTCTTGCACACACCCTTTTATAATAATTTATTTTGTGAATATATTTATTAAGCCATAGAGGTTTTCCTATGAACAAAACTTAAATAACAATTCAGTGGGAAAGATTCTTTTGAATGTACTATACTAAATAATACATTCCAGTTTTCTTATCAATCTTGATGTTGCCATTCTATCAATGAGTAAACCAAAACCTTTAATTATCTTTCAAAAACATTATTTTTTCAATTTGTAACTTGTATATGTGTTTGTTTATTTCAAAGTAGCAGTTATTACAATTCTTTGAATTTCTTACTAGCACATCGACTTAATTTGAGATCGGTGAACACCCTTAGACAATAATTAATAAATAATATCTCATTTGATAGGCATTAATAAATAATACCTATAAACATAACTTGAAGATTGAAGAAAAACACTATAACTAAATATGTAGTATCCCATTATCTTTTAACCTAAATTCTCAATGTTCAGAGAATTACATAACACAATAGTACTCTAGTTGAATGTATGCTTTATAACAAAGAAATTAAAAATTGAATTAAATACTATCAATCAAATTATTTTAACCAAAATTTTATAAAAATAAAAGTAACATTTATGATTGACAATTAACATTTAAACTGATATCGTATATTAAAGTATATATAGTTGAACTTTCCTCTTCCAACATTAACTTAGAATCCTCTCAGAAAGTGAAAGTACATTTATTTAACTCAAAGATAACTCAACCCTAAAATTCCAACGTTCCATTCTAGAGTAATTGCATCGCATAATTCATGCATATAACTCCATATAACCATGACTTATTGTACCATATTGTTATGATAGTAACAACTAAGAGTATAGATGGATGACATCTTGGAAAGAGTCTTCTATACAAATGTAGTAGGTTGTAATAATTAAAAAATATTAGTGTAGTGTTTATTGCAGGTAATCAATTTTCCTCACACACTCAGGCGATATCCCTCTGTATCTTTCATCCAATTGGTTTCTTTTTCAACAAGAAGAAACGGTATATTTATTACCAATACAATTACAATACCCTAATTAACAATACAATTACAGAACCCCACTTTTATCGATTGTCAACTCCTGGGATGATCTTTACAGCACAACCATAGATAAAAAAAAGGATGTCAAAAGATCTATGAATCTCAAGCAGAGCAAAACAAATTAAAAAATGAGATTGAAATTGAAGCACTCATTGAAATTTACTGAATCTATAGTTATATATATGTTTCTTTTGTTTCAAGTTGTTTTTCCTAGGAGATAGAAGGAACATATATAACTATAATCAAATATTTTAAATTCATTTTAAGTCTATAATTGTAAAGTGCAATTTTTGGTTAAGTCTTTTAGACTTGTAAATGAAACAATGATTCACAATAGAAAATGCCCAGAAAAAAGTAAAACTTAGACAAATAACTCAGTGTTTAAACTTTATCATACACACAACAATTAACCCTGTTACAAATTGAGTATTGCATACTTGTAAGAAAGCAATTGGAAAATGTATTGTCAGATTTAAAAAATTGTCTCATAGAATGACTGAAGACAAATCAACCACAAATAATTCGTTCATTAATATCGGTGTACACAACCCATTTGATAAAGTTTGCAGAGACACAGAATAGAGAAGAAACATAATAGGGCATATTGATTGCCTTCTCATTATTAAACACACATATATATAGTTTCACATAACACCAAAACCACTGGCTAATACTATGGGCCAGTGTATACCATGGGTCGACTAATGAACTAGTCATCAAATAACTAACCAACTTAGGACCATTGAGATTACAACTCTTAATGTCACCCCCTTAATCTCAAGTGGGATGGTGTGGTCAGCACTATCAATGCGTCAACGCTTAGACATTGTGCCTGCTAGTCTATGTCTCAGCTAGGCATACATTGCATTCAAATAAACTTAAGCTTTACTTTCTTCCTTGATGTGTACTTGGACTACTTCTTCTTTGTCTTCTTGAACTTGATGCTAAGTAGGTGTTCTTCAGCATCTTCTTTGTCTTATGCACAATAAACAATGTTATTGCTTTTCATTGGTCCTGGAACATAGTGCAAGTCTTCTTCTTATTTTGTTTCAACATACTGTATGTTGCTGTCCATTTTACCTGCACACTCATAATTTTTGTCAGAAAAAAAATTAATATATCTCAGCTCTTCTTGGAGAGCATTCATATCTTCACCTTCCTCTTCTGGTGTTTTAATGATAGCTACATCATCATTAACTGTTGCATCTTGTGCACAATTTGCATCATTCATTGCTTCCTCAAAAACTGTGGGCTGACAAGGAAACAAAGCATACTCATACTACTTATCAATAATGGGAGTCTGCTCATATAGCTCCCTCAAACTTCTGGTTTTCTGGTTCTGTGATGAACTGGCTGCTGGTGCAACTTCTATGCTGTTATCAACTGTCTCTTTTTCTGAGAGACTATTACTGTTGCTATCAATTGTCTCTTTTTCTGAGAGACTATCACTCTCATCACTAAGGACTTCAACATTGACAGGTTTGTTTTCACTCTCATCAGCAAACATAGCTAGATCAACAAGCTTTGTTGAGCTTACTTGATAATTGGCTGCATCATATACACAGTCTTCTTGGCTGTCTTCCACTTCACTGTGGAATTCTTGGTGCTTTGCATGGCTTGCAAAGTCAGCTGGTTCCTCTTCAGAGAACTCTGCTTCATCTTCTTTAGGTTCCTCTTCACTGAACTCTACTTCATCTTCTTCAAGTTCCTCTTCACTGAACTCTACTTCATCTTCTTCTATTTCAGGTTCTTCTTCACTGAACTCTGCTTCATCTTCTTCTACATCAGGTTCTTCTTCACTGAAATCTGCTTTCAATATATCCCAAGCTTCTTTGGGAGTAGAAGCATCTGAAATGTTATGAAAGATGGAATAGTCTATACCATTTTGTATGATACTTAAGGAAACAACTTTCCTTCTTTCCCGTCTATCCCATGTTGCAACTTTATCATGCTCTCCATGATACTCTGTGTGTGTGTGTTGCAAAACAGAATAGAGCTGAAACATAATAGGGCATATTGATTGCCTTCTCATTATTAAACACACATATATATAGTTTCATATAACACCAAAACCACTGGCTAATACTATGGGCCAGTGTATACCATGGTTCGACTAATGACCTAGTCATAAACTAACTAACCAACTTAGGACGATTGAGATTACAACTCTTAACACCATTCACATTAGTTAGTTATGGAGTAAGATACAAGAGCTTAGGTTCATCTCAATCTTGGCAGGACCAATTTTGTCTTGGTAGATGCAAAAGATTGTACCAGCTACAAAGATCCTTTCATTTGATAACCAGGTTAGCACAAGACTACAAGTAGAGGAATATAATTACATTTTACCCTACCAGTTCACATTGGACCATCACTATGTCTGCAAAACCTCTAAATCTGCTAGAAACAGATAATAAAAAAAATGGCGAATACAACCTTGCGATGAAAACATGTATACATTCACAAATAATAAAGATAAAGAAATTAACTAACATTAATTATAAACACTTAAGCTAACAAAAACATTAATATATGGTTTATATACAAATCATGTTTTATACCATTTCAGGTCACCAGGGGAACAATGTATCTATGCGTATTTGAACCTTGGTGAGATACACAACTGAGAACACCCTGCTTTACCATCTAATTGAGAAAACCATAATCAATAAAAAACAATCCCAAATTCTTCGAAAACTTGACTTCTTTTCATATTCTATTAGAGTATAGAGTGCATAATGATCATTTAATTTCATCATCGTGACTACCTCACGGAGGATTTTGGAAAATCCCATTTGACCCCTCTGGTAAAGCAAGAGATGATCTTCTCATCCCCACTAGTGTTAGTAATGTCCCTCCTGTGGTTACGATGATATTCTTCATGTAGACAGTCAATACTAGAGGGGGGTGTGGGATTTGAGCTGAGGCTTACGATGTGAAGCAAAACTTGGTTTGTCAAAATTTTAGATAGCTTCAACATATTTTATGATAAAACAACGTTGGCAGCTTCAACATATTTTCATATAAAACATCACAGGAAGTAGAGATAAAATGTTACCAGCAACATCCTGAACATTATTCATTAATGGCCAGAGCTAATCTACCACATCTGTTTGATTCCTAGGGAATTCAATGCTTATGCCATACAATCCTCAACCATCCCTGCCTTCGGAATAATAATGATCATCTAATTAAGGAAGAAGCCATTGAATACAAAATAAATAACATAGACTACCCTCAACAATAGCAATGGAACAGACAATGCAAGACACTTCCCTCCCTCTTGTTTTGTCCTATTTAATAACGGCGACACTTGGCAATTCCCTACCTCCTAGCCTCTTTTAAATAGAATCAAAACCTAATAAAAAATGTAATTGATATCTATTAGATATTCTTGGAGTTAAAACACTACCAGTTATCCATGCTCAACTACATGTTATCAACAAACTTCTTCAAGTTATGTGCCATGGACTCCCAGAGTTATCAATGCATCCATGGTTCAACTATAAGTGAATTTCTATATTTCTATTTTTATAATTGTTAGCTCCTAGTTATTCATGCCTAGCTACATGTTATCACTGACATGTTATCTGCTAGGAACTACCCAACTTATCCATGCATCCATCCATCCATCCATCCATTAGATGTTATCACCCACTTTCTTCTCGTTATTTTCCATGAACTACTCAACTTATCCATATACCCATGCAAGATCTACAAGTTATATTTTATATTTATTTTTTTATAATTGTTTATTTGAAATTATGAACGATGCCCATAAAATCAATCTCGAGAGCACACTTTTCCTATCCTCCTTCAATCTAGGAAAAACATAGACCAGCCATGAACCCCAAGAGACACCTTAAATAGAAATGAAAATCATATTTACATTTTTATCCAACTCCTACATTTCATTCTTATATATTTTTGTGTCGTATTAAAGCATTTTTCTAGTATAAACATATTATTATAATTCGGCAGTATTGGTAGTCATGTACGAAATAGTTATGTGCCTTCAAAATAATAACGATGATCTAGTTAAGGAAGAAGCCATTGAATACAAAACAAATAATATAGACTACCCTCAACAATAACATTGGAAAAGGCAATGCAAGACAATTCCCTCCCTCTTGTTTTCTCCTATTTATCAATGGCAAAACTTGGCATAACATATTTGAAGGCACACAACATGTAATCAAATCAAGCCCAGTGTAATTCACTTGTCAATTCCCTACCTCCTATCTTCTTTTAAATACACTCAAAACATAATAAAAAACATAATTGATATTTATTAGATATTCTTGGAGTTAAACTCGTTGAGGTACCATTTATCCATGCTCAGCTACATGTTATCAACGACCTTCTTCTAGTTATGTGGCATGAACTCCGGAAGTTAACAATGCATCCATGCACCGACTACCAGCGATTATATATATATATATATATATATATATATATATATAATTGTTATCCCCTAGTTATTCATGCCTAGCTACATGTTATTTCCCACAATCTTACTGTTATCTACTATGAAATACCCGAGTTATCCATGCATTCATCAATGAGCTACCTGTAACATCTCAACAATTGCAAAAATTTAAAAATTTTCGATGTAGCATTAAATGTTATACTTTGCTATGCGGAATTATATTAAATGCTTTTATGTTGACATCCTGAAATAAATGTTTGTAACAATCATACAATATATTGTTTGCGACTTGTTATGAAATTAAATTAAATCTACATTCAGATGCTATCAGTTGTTTCCTTGTCGCAGCTGTACTTTTAGATTACTTATGTCAATGTTCAACAAATTGTTAACGTTTATAAATGCTAACTATTGTTCTTCTTTTGATGATGAAGGGGTCCTAAGGTACCCCGAGGCTTACTTAGTATTTATGCTAAAGCATTTGAACCTTCCTTTTCGCAGATTACAGGTAAGAGCACTAATGTTTTCGAAGTGTAAAAGAAGAGTTCCGAACTAACTCAGTAATATTCAATTATCTTAATGGATTTAGAGAAAATCTTGAATTGTATCCGGGTGAGATTCCTTAGTATAAATATTCAGTTATAATCTAGTTTTATGTTAAATTTTATATCTACTACATCCATTCTCATAACCCTTTCTATTTATTTCATACTCTGGTACAATACAGAATAATATATAAGTCTTAAGCAAAGGTTTAGAATAACATGGGAAAAGTAAAACCCTAGATTGTTCTATTTTTGCAAAAGTAAAGATATAACAGATTTGTTTGAATGATCTGAATACTACTATGTTTATTTTGGCAGCATTTAAATTTCAAAAAAACAGATCAACGAAAGGAAATGTATTAAAGTAAACGATGATATGAATAAAAATGTAAATAAACCTAGATTGATACAGAAACCTATAACTGTAACTGTTTCCTGTTATTTTTATATTATAAAAGAAACTATTCTACAGCCTGCTCAATAAAAGTGTAACTAAACTTCTATGACTGGGATTTATAAGATATTGTTAAATTTACAGAATATAACATAGAGAGGAAACATGATAGAGTTAGTCTAAATAACAACAAAGAAGGGAAAACTTAATAGAGTTAGCCTACTCATTCATCTTGCTCACTACTTCATCATTCATCTATTTTTAATCATCCTTCTCTCTACTGGAATATGATACAAAAAATAGTATGGGAAAATCTACAGAGAGGGCATTTATTCTATCAATTCATAAATATATTCAGCAGTCTACAAAATCCTAAGCAGATCAAAAAATTACACTTATACTTCTGTATTATTATTAGTTAGCTAAAGAGTACTAAATCAACAATTACAAAAAGTAAATTAACTACTTAGAGATGAAATATCAAGTAGAACCTGTACCTGTAGATAGGGTGGACAAACACCCAAGGAGGCATGTTCCTCCCAACCTTCTCCAGAAGAAGCAGCCAATCTACTTGCCTCCTTTGGACCCCCGAGCCTATTTACTGAACCACTAGGTAGAAGAACTCTGTGTAGAAGCATGGCACTCAATTTTGTATAACCAGCAATCAATAGAGACTTGCCAAAATCTCAATCTCTGCACTCAGCAATAGAAGCTTTGCACTCAACAGTAAAACAAGGCAGACTGACACCATGATAAAAAACATAACATTTCCCCTCATTGAATCTCTTGTGTGCATACAGCAGAACCACAAGGTAAGTTTCCTCATCAGGAAAAGTGATGAACCTCAATCCAAAATTCGATGTCTCTTAAAAAAATTTCCCAGGTCTTTAGTGGTTAGTTTTCAATAAATGAGCCTCAAGCTCCAATCCCATCTTTCAGGGCACTATGACCACAATTCAAGGGAGTTGTCCCATACAAACAGCTAGTTACTTGCCTCATGATGCTGCCACTTGTCCATTTCCTTCTACCCCATATTCTATTCCACCTAGTGGGTCAGTAAACACTCTTTTAACAGTTCTCCTTAGGTGAGTGCCTCCTATTTTATTTATTTAAATAATAATATTGTGCAATTACAGTCATCCTTGGACACTTGTCCAAATATAAAACTTTATAATAAAAGTTAAGATAGTGTCTTCTTCAAACATAAAATGTTTTCAGTAAAGAGGTATGTTACAAACACCCCCACTTATGCTCAACATTGTCCTCAATGTTGCTTGTTCTTCGTCAAAGCCTCCCTAAAACAGAACTGGATATGCTTCCCGCATGTCACTTTCCAGTTCCCAGGTAGTGTCATCAGGGTTAAGGTGCTTCCATTGCACCATTATTTGTCATATGGTACGATTCCATAGCATAATTTCCCTCCTGTCGAGAATATAGTCCAGTTCCACCTGAAAAATCTCCTTCGGGTTCCACCTGTATGTCATTCGAATTCCGCACATGAGTAACATTGTGCACATACTTCTTTAAAACATAAATGTGAAAAACATTATGGATTTTTAAATTAGATGGTAGAGCCAACTGATATGCAACAAGTCCAATCCTTGATAGGACCTCAAATGGTCCACAGTACCTTGGTGCTAGTTTAGCACAACTCCCAAGCTTAAAATAACTTTTCTTGGGTTTTACCTTTAGAAAGATATGATCTCCAACCTGAAATTCTCTTTCAGTGGGTTTCATATCTGCATAACTTTTTTGTTTATCTTGTGCAACTTTTAAGTTGCCTTGTACCTATTTCACTGTTAGCTCCATCTCTTTTAACAAATTTGGTCCTAACATTAATCTATCCACAGGGTTATCCCAAGAAATAGGAGTGCAACATTTTCTTCCATATAAAATCTCAAATGGACTAAGTCTAGTAGATGCTTGATAATGATTATTGTATGTAAATTCAGCTAAATGCAAATATTCTTCCCACTTTGTTGGTTGATATTTAACATACATCCTTAACATGTCTTCTAAAATATGATTAACCCTTTCAGTCTGTCTGCCAGTTTGTGGATGGAAAGAAATACTGAAATTTAATTTAGTATTTAAACCCTTAAACAATGATGTCCAAAAATTTCTAGTGAACATGGAGTCTTGATAAAAAATAATTACCTTTGGAATTCCGTGTAAGCGAAAGATTTGTTTCATAAACACATCTGCAATGTTGGCAGCTTTGAAAGTAGTCTTAACATGAATAAAATGAGCATATTTACTAATTTTATCCACAACCACCATTATTGAGTCATTTTGTTTCTGATTCTTAGGTAAACCTGTAATAAAATCAATACTTATGATTTCCCACTTCCATTCCGGAATTGGTAATGGCTGGAATAGGCTAGCTTGGTCTTGATGTTCAGCCTTAATGGTCTGACATTCAAAACACCTAGCTATGTACTCAGCCACTTCATTCTTCATGTTGGGCCAAAAGTAATCCTTCCTCAAAATAGTTATCATTTTTTGATAACCAAGATGTCCCGAATAAGGACTTTTATGCACTTCATAAAAAATCAGCAATTTATCTGTTGACACATTAGGTATATAAATTCTGTTTTTATATGTCATTAACCCCTTTTCATTAATGTTGTATTCTGTTGTCAAATTTTCAGATAGATTTGCAGCAACCTTATCATGCAATTTTTGATAATTTTCATCTTGCTTAATTCCTTCTTCGATCTGATTTTCCAGATCTGTCTTAAACATGTTGATTGCTGCCACATAAATTAATTTGGTATTTCTACTCAAGGAATCATCAACTTTGTTTTCTTTACCTTTAATGTGTTGGATCTCAAAATCGTACTCGCTAAGGAAAGCTAGCCATCTAGATTTCCTTGCGTTAAGATTTGTTTGATCCAACAAGTATTTTAAGCCTTTATTATCCGTCATTAATGTGAACTTTCTTCCAATCAAATGATGGCGCCACATTTTCAGTGCATGTATCACGGCTTCCATCTCTACATCGTAAGTTGCGTAATTCTTTTCATGGATTTTTAACTTTCTAGACTCAAAAGCAATAGCATGACCTTCTTGAGTTAAGACCCCACCAAGTCCATCATTGCACGCATCAGTGCATACAACGAAGTCTTTGTTAGGATCAACAATTTTTAATATAGGTGCTATTGTTAATAACTCTTTTAACTTCTTAAAACTTTCTTCACACTTCTGATCCCAAACAAATTTCTTCCCTTTCTTCTGCAAAGAAGTTGTGGGATTCTTTAGGGACAAGCCACTCATTAATTTCTCTTATTTTATCTGGTTCGACAGAAATTCCGTCTTTAGAGATTATGTGACCTAAGTACTGTATTTTATCTCTATAAAAGTCACATTTATTGAACTTAGCAGAAAGCTGATGTTCTCTTAACACTTGCAGAATTATTCCTAAATGTTCGTCATGCTCTTCTTTAGTTTTTGAATAGATTAGAATATCATCAATGAACACGATTACAAACTTATCTAAGAACTTATGTAGAACATTATTCATTAAGCACATGAACACTGTCGGTGCGTTAGTTAGCCCAAAAGGCATAACTACGAACTCGTAGTGCCCATAACACGTTCTGAAAGCATTTTTGAATATGTCTTCATCCTTTATTCTAACTTGATGATATCCAGACCTTAAATCAATTTTAGTGAATATCTCTGCTCCGCGTACCTGATCGAATAGATCGTCAATGCGGGGAAAGGGATATCGATTTTGAATTGTCATTTTATTAAGTTGACAGTAATCTATGCACAGTCGCATGGTACCGTCCTTCTTTTTAACAAAGATAACTGGTGCTCCCCAAGGGGATACACTAGGCCTTACGTAGTTTTTATCTATTAATTCTTTCAGCTGAGATTTTAATTCATTTAACTCCAATATTCATTCTGTACGGAGCCTTTGAATTTGGTACCGCACCTGGTACTAACTCAATGGTGAAATCAAGTTCCCTTTTCAGAGGTAGTCATGGAATTTCTTCCGGAAATACGTCAGAAAAGTCCCTAAGGATACGTATATCTTCCAATTTTGTCTTATCTTCTTTAGATGAACATTCGTCATTAATAACATTAACAACAAACATTTTATAGCCCTTTCTTGCAGCTCTCTTTACTTGTAACGTAGAAATTTGTCTTACAGAATTTTTTCTATGAATTGCTTTTACTGTTTCAGTTTTACCTTCATTATTCAAACAAGTAAAAGGCTTTTCATAATAGTTAAGTACTACTCTATGTTGTTCAAGCCAATCCATGCCAATCAACAAGTCATATGACCCTAATGGTAAAACATTCAAATTAACTTGTGTTTTCAGTTGACTCATAAGTACATCACAACTTTTGACAAATTCTGTAACCTTTCTTTTAGTGCCTGTTGCTAGCTATACTAACCATGCATTATCAAATTTTTCTACCTTTAACTTGCAACTTTTCACTAAATCAGGTGAAATGTAACTCAAACTTGCACCTGGATCTATTAAAATGGAAATAGGTTTGTTTTGTATCATACCTTCGATTTCGACCATAGATGTTTGATGGTCTGCTTGACAATTTTTCAGCGTTGCATTTATCCTGGGCAATTCTCTTGCTACATCACCAACTGTAGGCTCTACTTGTATGGTGTGAATGCTGTTGACTGTCTTTTTATTGCGTGGGCATTGAGCTCTAGTATGGGGTCCACCGCACTCATAACACTTCAAAGATGCTTTCTGTTCAGCATATCTGGTTTTGTTATTATTATTGATGTTATTATTATTAGACACATTCCTTGCAGCAGTAAAATTCTGTGGTGCATTACCCCTGTAATTTTTATTACTTGGAAAATTTTGGTTATTAAAATTTATCTGAAAAATTCCAGAATTATTACTAAGACTTTTCTTTTTATGCTCAAAAGTATTAGACTTCTTACTTCTCCAACTCTATACACCTTCTCTTCTCTTTTTCTGTTCAAAACAGAAATTAGCCTTCCTCATGGCTTCTTCAAGAGTTGATGGGTTATCGTACTCAATTCTATCCTTTATGTGGAAGGGTAAACAATGTAGAAACCTTTGTATCTTAGGTTTTTCTTTAGCTAGGTAAGGTACATACCTTAACAAGTTGAGAAAATTGCTGCATAACTCCTTCATGGTCATTGAACCCATCTTTAAATCAAAACATTCTTTTGACTTATCTTTGTAATACTATTCGGATAAAAACTTTTTCTTAAACATTTCTTAAATGTTCTCCATTTTATGTCTTTATCCTTAAAAATTTTAACTCTTTGGACATCTTGCCACCAAATATCTGCCCTTTCAATTAGATTGTATATGGCCATCTTAGCTTTTAACTGAGATGAGTAGTTATAAATTTGAAAGTACTTCTTCATTCCGGACAACCATGCTTCAGCTGCCTCTCCCTTTTCATTTTCGCCATTAAAAGTTGGTGGCTTTATCTTTTTAAATTCTCCAATAATTTGTTCATGATGCTTATGCTTCCTCTTCTTAGAATAGAAATCACTATCACTGCTGTTTTGATCAGAATTACAGTTACTTCGATCAGATTAAGATGAAGAGTAACTATTACTTTTACCATTCTTTGCTTTCTTATTCTTATGTTTGTGGTACATTGTACAAGAATCAGAATTTACTTCTGATTTCCTTCCTCTTTCCTCGTTTTGGTATTTTTCCATTAAAATATGATTTAACTCTTCTTGCGCCTTCAAAATTTCTTCATTCTCTTCTTTAACAGTTCTTCTTTAAGATTTTAAATCTTTTACAGTACGTAGTAGTTCAGAAGATTGATTATTTAACTCTACATAAATTCCTTCATTGCCATTATTATGTGCATTGTTATTATGTTCATTATGATGAGGAGATCTATCCTCTGCTGATTCTTCTTGTATTTCCATACCTACAAATTAAATATCAAACTGTTCTGTACAGAAACAAAATTAAAATAAAAGTTAGTAACATAAACTTTCTGGTTTCATTTTTTTTTTGTGCGCGTGAGCCTATTTTGGGCCTAGAGTTTGAACTCGCGCTCTGATACCACATGTAATATCCCAAAATCGCAAAAATTTAAAATTTTTCAATGTAGCATTAAATGCTATACTTTGCTATGCGGAATTATATTAAATGCTTCTATGTTGACATGCTGAAATAAATGTTTGTAACGATCATACAATATATTGCTTGCCACTTGTTATGAAATGAAATTAAATCTACATTAAGATGCTATCGGTTGTTTCCTTGTCTTAGCTGTACTTTTAGATTACTTATGTCAATGTTTAATCAATTGTTAACGTTTATAAATTCTAACTAGTGTTCTTCTTTTGATGATGAAGGGGTCCTAAGGTACCACGAGGCTTACTTAGCATTTATGCTAAAGCATTTGAACCTTCCTTTTCGCAAATTACAGGTAAGAGCACTAATTTTTTCGAAGTGTAACAGAAGAGTTCCTAACTAACTTCAGTAGTCTTCAACCGTCTTAATGGATTTAGAGAAAATCTTGAATTGTATTCGAGTGAGATTCCTTAGTTAAATCTTCAGTTATAATATAGTTTTATGTTAAATTTTATAACTGCTACATCCATTCTCATAACCCTTGCTATTTATTTTATACTCTTGTACAATACAGAATAATATATAAGTCTTAAGCAAAGGTTTAGAAAAACATGGGAAAAGTAAAACCCTAGATTATTCTATTTCTGCAAAAGTAGAGATATAACAGATTTGTTTGAATGATGTGAATACTACTATGTTTATTTTGGAAGCATTTAAATTTCAAACAAATAGATCAACGAAAGGAAATGTATTAAAGTAAAAGATGATATGAATAAAAACGTAAATAAACCTAGATTGATACAAAAACCTAGAACTATAACTGTTTCATGTTATTTTTCTATTATAAAAGAAACTATTCTACAGTCTCCTCAGTAAAAGTGTAACTAAAATCTTCTATGACTGAGATTTATAAGATATTGTGAAATTTACAGAATATAACAGAGAGAGGAAACATGACAGAGTTAGTCTAAATAACAACAAAGAAGGGAAAACTTAATAGAGTTATCCTACTCAGTCATCTTGCTCATTACTTCATCATTTATCTATTTTTAATATTCCTCCTTTGTACTGGAGTATGATAAAAACAATAGTATGGGGAAAAATACAGAGAGGGCATTTATTATATCAATTCATAAATATATTCAGCAGTCAACAAAATCCTAAATAGATCAGAAAATTACACTTATACTTCTGTATTATTATTAGTTAGCTAAAGAGTACTAAATCAACAATTACAGAAAGTAAATTAACTACTTAGAGATGAAATATCAAGTAGAACCTGTAACTGTAGATAGGGTGGAAAAACACCCAAGGAGGCCTATTCCTCCCAACCTTCTCCAAAAGAAGCAACCAATGTACTTGCCTCCTTTGGACCCTCGACCCTGTTTACTGAACCACTAGGTAGAAGAACTTTGTGTAGAAGCAAGGCACTCAATTTTGTATAACTAGCAATCAATAGAGACTTTCCAAAATCTCAATCTCTGCACTAACCAATAGAAACTCTGCACTCAGCAGTAAAATAAGGAAGACTTACACAAGGATAAAAAACATAGCATTTCCCCTCATCGAATCTCTTGTGTGCATACAACAGAACCACAAGGTAAGTTCCCTCGTCAGGAAAAGTGATGAACCTGAGTCCAAAATTCGATGGCTCTTAAAAAGATTGCCTAGGTCTTTAGTGGTCAGTTTTCAATAAATGAGCCTCAAGCTCCGATCCCATCTTTCAGGGCACTATGACCACAATTCAAGGGAGTTGTCCCATACCAACAGCTAGTTACTTGCCTCATGATGCTGCCACTTGTCCATTTCCTTCTACCCTAGATTCCATTCCACCTAGCGGGTCAGTAAACACTCTTTTAACAGTTCTCCTTGGGTGAGTGTCTCCTATTTTATTTATTTAAATAATAATATTGTGCAATTACAGCCATCCTTGGACACTTGTCCAAATATAAACTTTACAATCAAAGTTAAGATAATGTCTTCTCCAAACATGAAATGTTTTCAGTAAAGGGGTATGTTACATTACCAGTGATTATATATATATATATATATTTTTATAATTGTTAGCTCTGAGTTATCCATGCCTAGTTACATGATATCACCCACATTCTTCTCTATATATTACATGAATTGCTTGAGTTATCCATGTACCCATGCATTAGCTACCAGTTATCTTTTATATTTTTTTTTATAATTGTTTATTTCAAATTATGAACAATGCCAGTAAAATCAATCTAGAAAGTACACTTGTCCCATCCTCCTTCAATCTAGGAAAAAAAAAATGAGAGCCCACCCCAAATTCTTCGATATACAACTATGATGTAATTATCTGTAAATAAACATTATCTATCATGCAAAATTGTAATGACTCATATTTATTCGTACTAATCAACATTTGTCAAGCCTTCTGAGGAATTTTTGTTCATGTAGATCTGGTAGGAAATGCACAACAAAAATTGAAAGATGATTGCGTTTATACAGTCAAACCCTAAGAGACACTATAAGAAGAAATGATAATCATATTTGCATTTTTATCCAACTCCTGAATGAAAACACATTTCCATCCCATCCTCAAATGATAATCATATTTGCATTTTTATCCAACTCCTGAATGAAAACACATTTCCAGCCCATCCTCAAATTATAGATTACTTTTACAAAACCATAGTACTTCAAAATTTCAAACATACCATTAAATACATTTCATATTTTGGACTGATTCTTCATGACGAGTACCTCCTACATCTCATTCTTAGATATTTTTGTGTTGTACCTTTTCATTTCATTCTTAGATATTTTTGTGTTGTGTTAAGTAATTTTGCTAGTATAAACCATAGTAGCATAATTTAGTAGTATTGGTAGCCCATATAGGGAAATTAGTGAAAATAGAACAACTTATATGGGTTTTTTGATAATTAAATTTTGAAAACCAATTTAAAAAAAACAAACTTTAAATATTTAAACACTATAAAAATACCATTCAATTTCATACTTTTTTATTAAAATAATTATTAATATCTGGTTGTTATCTCTCACACTCATTAAGTCTAGGCTGTTGATATTTTATATCTATCTATCTATATATATATATTTTAAATATATATTTGATTTTATTATATAAATATCTACATACATTTATGGTATATTTGTGAATATTTAATTAAAACTATTATTTGTGAATATTTAATTAAAAGTATTATATATAAGGAGTCTACTTCTGTATTTTATTGGTACTAGGTTTTTTCATTACGTATTTCTTCAGTATTGAATTGTATTAGTATTCGAATTATACTACTATGGTATAAACCAGCATAGGTCCATCTTAAAGAGGATCTAGTAAGTGTTGAGAGGAATCAAACCTCTCAAGGCTTAAACTCATTTTTAGAGAACAAATGTTGAAGAAGGGTTTTAATTTATCTAATTTGTGTAGTTTTATATATAGGCTATTGGAAATGCAATGTTTTAAATCTAATTTGAGGGGACATGTTATTTTCTACAATATTTTATTATTTCTTAAAAAGGACATGTGTCAGCTCAAGGATGAGCATGGAAGGGGTTACACATTCCTTATTGGGTTGTAGAATGTGTCTCTTCGGCGCAACAAGGATAAGCACCCAAGTATTTCATATTATATTTTAAATATTTTTGCATTAATTCGATACGAAAAAAATAAGTAATGAAAAAATATGGTACAAAAAATAAGGGAATATGTTTCTTATAGATTAAAAAAAGATATTTTTAAAAATTTTGAAAATATACATAATACATGTAACATTCATTTTTTATTTTTATTAAAAGCCACTTAAAATATAAATCTTAAAAAAGAAAATTAATAATACATTTATAAACTTAATTATAAAAAATATTAAATAATTAAAATACAAAAAATTGAATTATAAAACAATAAACAAATTTCGAATAAGATATTTAGAATCAATTACCCTAACTAAAATTTAGTATCTAATATTATAACTAATTACTAAACTTTATATTTATATTATAAAATAAACCTAATATAAAAATTAATCTATATTTATAACAAAATTCTAAAACAAAATATAATAACTAAATTCTAAGACAAAATATATATGATATAGTCTAAAGCTTTAAAGTTTTAAAATGTAAAATTAACATTAATACTAATCCAAGTGTATAGTGATGCAGTGGGACCAATTTGCAAATAATATAATACTAGCATAGACAGAAGTAAAGTGGACCCTGAACACCCATAGGCACACCCATTTAGTTTTTTGGAAATGGAGATGGTTGGCTCTTAAACAAAGAATAAAGATTAAACTAATTAATATAAACATTAAACTAATCAACATAAACATAAAACAAATACTATTTAATAAACATACCATTTTTTTAACCACCACTTAACTTAAATGAATCATAACTATACACTTGTTACATTTAGGTTAATTTTGTTGATCAGCTCAAGCAAGTTCAAAATCTCAGTTAATATCTAAACACTATGCAATGCTAAGCCAAGTGTGCAGTCATTGCAAATAATATAATAAAAGTTAAATAATTTTATATGCCAAAAATATGTAATTACCATTTCGATAGTGAAATTTATCATTTTTTTAAGTGAAATTTACTATTTTAGTACAAGAAAGTCCAATACAACTGAATTATGCTACTATGGATCTATTGATTTTTCTACTATGGATCTGTGAAGCCTCAAATCAGGAAGAATTTTCTGCTCAAGATGCTGTATCTCTAATGGTGGAAAGCGTCATGTCAGTTTCTTTCAACGTTCTTCAAGGCGTCATGTCAGCTTCTTCGAAGGTCCTCCATGATCCGGTACGAAATGTGGCCGAGACCCTCATTTCATATTTTGGAGCGTGCGATTGGAAAAATGGCGACTGTGGATTCTGGGGTTTGGTGGATCACTCTTTTCAGGCATTATTTGAATTCTACAGGAGATTATTCGCTAGGTGAGATGTCAGAGATACAAGAGGGATTGACGGGTTCAGCATGATTGACTGATAAATAGCTTCCAGTGATGTTAAAGCTGTTGAAAAGGATGTGAGGTTTAAGGTTTTGGTTTAATTTTTTTAATATAGGAATCCATTCATAAAGTTGAAAAATGCCAATAATCTCTCATTGTAAAGGTAACATTATAAATATAATATCTTCTACAAAGTATATCATATCTTCATTAGAACATATCTTCATAAAAACACGGGCAAGTGTTCTTTTTAAAATTTATACATAAGTAAGTTTTACATTCAAACATGTACCAAATTAAAAATTGGATCCTCAACACTTTTCTAGTAAATTTGAGAAGCAATCTCAAGAAGTTACCAAAAGAGGCTCTAAAAGTTTTATAATTACAAGATAATACCCTAGTATTCATGTAAATTAGAAGATAATATCTTTGTATTAATCTAAATGTAAATTACAAGATAATACCCTCGTATTAATCAAGATATTCAAAATGAAATTGATAGGTCACACTTTAAGGAATAACTCTTACGCTGAAGGAGACATAATCAATACTTATACTTATACATGTTAAGAAGATAAAGAATGATAAGAAATATTGACAAGAAGAGTTAAATCACAAAGGATTGTTACTCGACAAAGTAACGATGACTGACTCAATAGAGAAGTCATGAGACAATCGAATTCAAACACCAAAAAAGGGAACCAATACAGATTCAAATGATGCCGAAATTCATAAGAATATTTATATTGACAAATCACCACAAACTTCAAGTCAAGATTGTTTTGAAGAACAATCACAAAAGATTAGGATGCCTTATCGTCATCCAAATCACAAGAATCGATATGACCAACGAAAAGGTCAAAATGAACATAAGCAGGTGAGTTCTAATTGAAAAAAAGAATGGAGAAAAAATCAACAACTTGGGTGGAAGCAGAAAACGAGAAGTTCCATCCAACAAATTGATCAACAAGAGGTCCCAATGAAAGTTAATTTGGGATGGGTGACTTCACAAATGATGCAACATTTTTTCTCAATGTTTAAAAGAACATATCAACTCATTTCATTAAGTGTCACATCTACCATAAAAAGATATTATGGGATGACATTACAAGCAAGAGGAAATACGTAAAGCCTTTTCATCAATATGCTTTGAGGACAAAACATTTTTGAAGATGAATGCAATGTTACGTACATAAATAAATAAATAATATTAATAATAGAAAATGATAAACAAATATAATGTAATAATTAATTCAAAGTCTAAATTACATGACCTTATTGAAAAGGAATGATAGGGATTATATAAAATCCCACCTATTGTGATGTATTATATCATCATCAAATTCATTCATATATTTTAATCAATATATTATTATTCCTATTATGGATTGTTTTATATTAAAAATACTTTGTTAACTTGTGTGTGAGCGAACTTTGTTCCTCACATTCACACTACCAGAAGGTTCAGAATTGATGCACCATATTTGTTGGCATCTTTTTTGGAGGTCAGGACCTTCCTTGTATCAACACTGAAGCACTTTCTACAGTTCATGGTTGCAATTATTGGGAGTACTCACCTTGATTAGGGTTCGATAGTTCTAACATGCCATTTTATTACATGTCTTAAGGTTGGTGTTTCATTGGTTTCTCAATTATTGTGTTCAATGAATGAGACGAGGGATCTAATCCCATAATCACCATATCATGCAAATAAACTCTCATGTATAAGCAATTTGTATTTTGTAGCTTTTTTGGCGTAGCTTCTCTTTTTTCAATTGATTATTGTAATGAATTTGCCAATGTTGTCTTTACCAGTACTTCTTAGTGAAGTTTCCATTTTCCATACTAATTGAGGCATTGCAAAGTGAATTCTTGTCTCCTTTCAATGAGTGGTTGTACACAATCTTGGTTTCGCTCTTATTGGTTTTCTCATCATGAGCTCAATGAACATGTGTCAATCCCTCTATTGTAAATGGGTACCTAACATGACTTGTTTGTTGGGTCTCATATCGAAGATTGTTGTCCATGATGTTATTTATGGTACCCTTATATCTACACTGTTGAGTAGTGGATTATGTGCCACTTGCACATATAGTCTTAAGAGTGTAAAAAGGCATTTGTCTCCATGTATTTCCTTGTTTCACAATCTCTTCGAACTTACCACTTTTGTGTATTTCTTGCTTAGGTTTGTTTTGCATCTTTTCCACCTTTAGCTCATACCTCCATACCACGGGGTCTTCACTCAGTAAAACTATGTCATAACACCTTCATTCATGGGATATTAAATAATACCCCTAATTTCAGTAGATAATGATAAATACCTACCAAATCCTTTTGTTGAGATTCCCTCCCAATACATATTTCCAATTAAAAAACCTTATTTTTACGAGCTATTCCTTATTTTTACTATATACCCTGTTTTATACTCCCCCAATATAGATAAAACCTTCATTCACTACTCCTTGCACAACCAATACCTATAATATATTGACCCTATTATTCATAATTTAAAAATCCCCCTTTATAAATGAATGTGATAAAATATTGGTCAACAAGGTGAATCCCCTATTCTTTGTACTTTCACCATCAACTATGACATCCATTGCCATCATCTCTTCCACTATGTTCATCAATGGAGAGGTGTTATGCAATGCTTCCTTAGGTGTTTTTTTATTCAGCATGTTTGATCGAGATCAAGCATCTTTGAAGTGATCCTTGTACATAGCATTGATTCCTATATCGACTCGACAATTGCAGCGGATAATGACACCTACAGATTTTCAAGATGAATTGGCATCCATAGGGACACTCAATATATGACATTTCTTGATGGAAAATGAATAGTAGTACATAATCAAGACTTTTGTGCTAACATTCAATTATTGATAATCAGATTATTATTGATAGAGCATATAATACCACAATAAATAAAGTGCTATTTAAGTTTCGATGAATCACTAACTATTTTTTAATATATATTTCTTTCAAACTCCTTGGTATTTACATCAAAGTGAGGAGTTATTGAAGTTTATTCAATATATAATGGAAAGTCCAACATAAAGAGCCCATTAGCCCATTATGTCAAACCCCAATGACTTGATAATTTTTTTTATTTTTTTTAAGAAATGTCAAATCCGAATAACCTCATAACTTTATATAAGCAATACTATTTTTTTTTACATAGAGGATTCCGTCTTTATATAAGCAATCCTATATTTTTTTTACATAAAGGGTTTTACTAAAAATTAAAGGCATCTATTTATGCTGAAGGCAATTTTTCTATGTTATTTATTTATTTATTCGATTAGAAATAATGGTGGGTGTAGTTATGATCGTCCATTAGTCGATCTTTGTAATTGGTTCGTCATGTGAGTTATCTATTTTCATATCTTTGTAATTGGTTCGTCATGTGAGTTATCTATTTTCATATCCTTGTAATTGGTCGTTATGTGAGTTATCTATTTTCATATTGTAAGACATTTTACTATAACAAGTTTTTTTTGAGCTTTCGTCTATAAAAATTCTTTTGTCTATGTAAAAATTATTGTATCCATTTATTAACTCCTATATTTGTTAAGTTTATGATTATGACGAAAATTTTACTATATAGTTGTTGTAATTTGATTATGTCATTTAACTAATTTGGCATTTATTTCATAGAGTGCCTCGACAATAATTATAAGTAAATTTTTAGAGAGCTTTTTATATGATCATTTCCAGCCAAAGGACTTACCTTAATTCTTCTAATGCAAGAATGATGATTACTTCCTAATTATGGTAACAATGTTTCCTTGATTATTTATATATCTACCCAATTACACATGTTCAAAAGTGACCATGGTTTTTATATATATACATAAATGAGATATAAACTTCAATTAACTTCCAAGATTTCCTTTTTACATAGCGAGAGCCTATTTTATATGGATAAATACAAAATATCAACAATTAAGTTTGATCGTGTCTATCTACAAATTAAGCAAATACCAAAATTGTTACAAGCGTGTTTTTTTATGGCACTTGGTTGGTTGATTTACGTATGCTTCATGTTGGACCAATTTTTTTTTTTGTGATAATAATTTTATGTGATTTCCAAGATTTAAATAAATTATGCAAATTTCGGGTTGTTTAACTTTTCATATGCATTCATTCCTCTAATAACTTATGCCATTTTATGGTTCTTTTTAATATTAATTTGATTACTTGAATATTATTAAATACAAACATAGTATTTCCAAGTATAATATGTTTATGAATAATTTTATAGAAGTATTGTCCCATATGTGTATGAATAATTCCATTTTGAACAGTGAGTGAAAATTAACAGGATCCATAAAATTCTGCTTATTTTATCTGTTGGGATATTTGGAAATCTCGAAATCTCGCATTTTTTAAAGCAAAATATTGAAATATTTATGTCACTTGTATTAGAATCATAGGCTATTATAAGGATTTTTTTTTATGTGAAGGAGAACAACAAATTAATGCAGCTTACAAATCCTCATGTTTCATCATATGTTAGAGTTTTTTTTATGATGTTGCTCAACCGGGGCTTGTTGTGTAGGCATGCTATTATTCATCAATAATAAGCATAAGTTTAAGTTTTGGATGAGTTGCTGATCAGGCACAAATACTCATGCAAAATTGTTGGCATTTTGGGGACTTTTACAATTTGCTTCAAAAAATGGTATTGCGTTGATTTAGGTATGTGGTGACTTGAAGACTCTAATTGATTGGGATAATAGTAATACAAAGTTTCAGGTATTGGCTCTTGGTCAGTGGTGTGACATAATCAAGACACTTATCCAGTCTTTCTAGAATATTAATATATGCCACATCTTTAGAGAATACAACACAATTGTTGATTGTCTATCGAAGAAAGTAGTTGGAGGAATGATTGGTATATTATATTTTGAAGAGTACATTGAAGATGCTCTCAATACTACTGATTCTTTATATTTCTAGAATTAGTCTTCTTATTTGATGGGTAACTCTAATACTGACGATATCTCTGGATTTTGACAATCGTCTTTTTTTTAAGGAAATCTCCACTTAAACTATTATTTTTCATGAGAAGAGGGAGGTAGCTTCTAGTTCACCTTGTCATGCCAAGTATGCTTTTATAAAGTTGATGAAAGAGTTTGATGTGAAATATGGAATTTTGCATTGTATTTTGTTCTCTTTGATTCAATAGAATATCAAGGAATAAGGATTTTTTTTGCTTGAAAAAAAATGTGCATGAATAATTATGCTTCCAGAAATTTTAACATGAAAATCCTATTATATATTAATGTTCATCCACGTGCTCATCCAAACATTACAGGGTTCATAAATAGTTGTAGATTCTCATTATGTAGTGCAAATTTCTCATTAGTGGTTCATAATCTACTAACAAGGAGTTATTGATAAAAAATAAAGTATATAGATTTGTTATTGTACATGCAATACACAGTTTTCCTCCACATGATGAATTGTTAATCAACTAAAGTCCACCAACTTCTCATAAAATATTCATTGTATTGGTACTACATCAACCATAGTCAAACGTAGCCATTCAAAGTCAAACATATTCAGGAAAAGTTACCAAAATTGAACATGGTCAACCATGGTTGCTATTCTTCAAACATAGTTAACCATGGTTAATCTAAGTTAATCATAATCAACCATAGTAACACATAATCAATCATGTTCAACCATACCAAATCATAAGAAGACATTTAATCAAACATAATCAACATAGAAAAAAACGGTCAATAATAACAAACCATGGTTAAATGTGCTCAACCATGGTTCCATGGTGAAACAAATTACCAAAGTTAACCATATTCAATGAAAGTCACCCACAGTCAAACATCACAAGAGATCCATGGGCAAACATAATAAATTTTAGTGAATGATCTTCAATCATGGTGAAACATAGGCAACCAAATTCAACCATAGAAAATCATGTTCAACCATCCCTAAACATGTTCAACAATAGTAAAACATGGACAACCATAGTTAGACATGGTCAAGCATATTTATCCATAATCAACTAGAAACAAGCTTGGATAACCATAGAAAAACATGGTCAACCATGGTTAACCAAGTTTAACTAAATTCCACCAAGTCAGACACAATCAACCATGATCAAATGTGTTGAATCATAATCAAACATTGTACTCAACTATAGTAAATCATCGTCAACTAAATGTCAAACATGGTTAAGCACAATTAACCATGTTCAACCAAATCAATCCTAATCAAATATAGCCAACCAAATTCAAACATATTCAAACAAAAGTTCACCAAAATCAAGCATGGTCAACTATGGTAAATATTAGTCAAACATAGCAAACAATGGTTGACCTTTAAGTCTATCATGGTTAATCATGGTTGTCCAAAGTCAAACCCATGGTTGTGCAAAGTCAATCATAGTCAACCATTATTATACATAATCAACCATGTCCAAACAAAGTCAATGATGGTCAAACATAATCAAACATGGTTAGGCATACTCAACCTTGGTCAACAATAGTCAACCATATTCAACCATTACCAAACTTTGTCCACTATACACAAAACAACTCAAAAAATTAAAAAGCAAAATTATATTAATATTATTATTAATACTTAATAATTATTTTATTAATATTTTTATTTGTTTCTTATTCATATTGTTATTAATAATTGTACCTTCCCCAATGCCAATACTACAACCATATTAATTTATAAATTAATAAGGTTTATATGCATGGATAAGGACATTTCTTTTCCACCTCTAAGAATGATTCCTATCACATATATCAATTAATTATAATATTTTTATAATAATTTATTTTGTGAATATATTTATCAAGTGGTAGAGGTTTGTTTATGAACTGAACTTAAATAGCAACTCGGAAGGATTCTTTTCAATGTACTCTAATAAATAATACATTCGAGTTTTCTTATCAATGAGTAAACCTAAGCCTTGAATTATCTCAAAAACATTATTTTTTCAATTTGTAACTTGTATATGTGTTTGTTTATTTCAAAGTAGCAGTTATTATAATTTTATTTTTTTTACTAGCACAACTATTTAATTTAAGATAGATAAACACCCATAAACAAGAATTAATAAATAATCTCTGATTAACCTAATTTCTCAATGTTGGGAGAATTACATAGCACAATAGTAGTATGGTTGAATGTACCCTTTATAACAAAGAAAAAAATTGAATTAAATACTATGAATCAAATTATTTTAACCAAAATTTTATAAAAATATAAGTAACATTTACGATTGACAATTAATATTTAAACTGATATCGTATATTAAAGTATATATAGTTGAATTCTCTTCCAACATTATCTTAGAATCCCCTCAGAAAGTGAAAGTACATTTATTTAACTCGAAGATAACTCAACCCTAAAATTCCAAGGTCACATTATATAGTAATTGCATCGCATAATTCATGCATATAACCATTACTTATTCTACCATACTGCTGTGACAGTCAATATTATTGCAATGTCTATTGCAAGTAATCAATTTTCCTCACACACTTCAGGCAATATCCCTATGTATCTTTCATCCAATTGGTTTCTTTTGAAACCGTATATTTATTACCAATACAATTACAATACCCTAATTAACAATTCAATTTCAGAACCCCATCTATTGTCAACTCCTGAGATGACCTTTACAACACAACCATAGATAAAAAAGGATGTCAAAAGATCTATGGATCTCATGCAGAGCAAAACAAGTTAAAAACGAGATCGGAAATGAAGCATTCATTGAAATTTACTGAATCTATAGTTATATATATGTTTCTTTTGTTTCAAGTTGTTTTTCCTAGTAGATAGAAGGGACATATATAACTATAATTAAATATTTTAATCCATTTTAAGTCTACATTGTTAACTCGTGGGATGATCTTTACAGCACAACCATAGATAAAAAAGGATGTCAAAAGATCTATGAATCTCATACAGAGCAAAACAAATTAAAAAAGAAATTGAAATTGAGGCACTCATTCAAATTTACTGAATCTATAGTTATATATATATATTTCTTTTGTTTCAAGTTGCTTTTCCTTAGCAGATAGAAGGAACACTTATAACTATAATCAAATATTTTAATCCATTTTAAGTTTGTATTTGTAGAGTGCAATTTTTGGTTAAGTCTTTTAGACTTGTACATGAAACAATGATTCACAGTAGCAAATGCCAAGAAAAAAGAAAAAATTAGACAAATAACTCAGTGTTTAAACTTTATCATACACACAACAAATAATCCTGTTACAAATTGAGTATTGCATACTAGTTGCACTGAGTGAAACGAGGTGCTCTATAGCTCAGTATGGGGGAGATGTTGTAACGTGTGTGATGTAACTTTACATCGTGATGTAACATTTGTTACTAACAAAATAATTAAAAAATTTCATGTCGGCTCATAAAATAACTCATAAAATAAAAAAAAAATTATTTTATGAGCCGACATAATTTTTTTTAATTATTTTTGCACCAAATGAAACGAGGTGCTATACAGCTCAGTATGGGGGATATCTTCTAACGTTGATGTAGCGTTATGTAGCCTTACATCTAATAAAACAAAAAATCCTATAACCATCTAATAAAACATAAAAAGTATTTGGAAAGTATTTAAAAAAATCCATGTTTGTTCATAAAATAAAATACTATGAAAAGTAATTAAAAAATAGATGTTCGTTTATAAAATTAAAACTTAAAACTTAAACCCGGATCTATCAATTAAGAGAGATCAAATTTCTTGAGTTTAAATTTTAAAAAAAAAATACACCTCAAGAAATTGGATCCCTATCGATGCTTGATAGATACAGATTTAACATGGATCAATTGGAAAAGTATTGTCAGATTTAAAAAAATTGTATCCTAAATTGACTGAAGACAAATCAACCACAAATAATTTGTTTGTTAATATCGATGTACACAACCCATTAACATTAGTGAGTTATGGAGTAAGATACAAGAGCTTAGGTCCATCTCAATCTTGGCAGGATTAATTCCGTCTTGGGAGATGCACAAGGTGGAACCAGCTCCAAAGAGCCTTTCATTTGATAACCAGGTTAGCGAAAGACTACAAGTGGAAGAATACAATTACATTTTACCCTACCAGTTCACATTGCATCCTCACTATGTCCGCAAAACCTCTAAATCTGCTAGCATGGTGAATAAACCTTGCAATAAAAACATGTATGCATTCACAAATAATAAAGATAAACCAATTAACTAACATTAATTATAAACACTTAAGCTAAAAAAACATAAATATATTCTTTATATACAAACCATGTTGTTTTATACAATTTCAGGTCACCAGGGGCACAATGTATCAATGCATATTTGAACCTTGGTGGGATACACGACTGAGAACACCCTGCTTTACCATCTAATCAAGCAAACCATAATCAATAATAAAGAATCCCAAATTCTTCCAAAACTTGTCTTCTTTTCATATTCTATTAGAATAAAGTGCACAATGATCATTTAATTTCATCATCACGACTAGGCCGAGGAGGAATTTGGAAAAGCCCGTTTGACCCATCTGGTAAAGCGAGAGTTGATCTTCTCATCCCCACTAGTGCTAGGAATGTCCCTCCTGCAGTTACGATGATATTCTTCATGTAGACAGTCAATACTAGAGGGGGGCGTGGGATTTGAGCTGGGCTTACGATGTGAAGCAAAACTTGGTTTGTCAAAATGTTAGGTAGCTTCAACATATTTTCTGATAAAACAACATTGGCAGCTTCAACATATTTTCTGATAAAACAACATTGGCAGCTTCAACATATTTTTATTAATGGCCACACTTGGCATAATTCCCTACCTTTTTAGCTTCTTTTAAGTAGACTCAAAATCTAATAAAAAACTTAATTGATATCTATTAGATATTTTTGGAGTTAAACAAGTTGAGTACCAGTTATCCATGTTCAACTACATGTTATCAACAACATGCTTTCATTTATGTGCCATGGATTACTCGAGTTATCAATGCATCCATGACTCAACTACAAGTGATTTTTTATATATATATTTTTTATAATTGTTAGTTTCTAGTTATTCATGCTTAGCTACATGTTAAGCTCCTAGTTATTCATGCCTAGCTACATGCTAAGCTCCTAGTTATTCATGCCTAGCTACATGTTATCATCGACAATCTTACTATTATCTTGTATTAACTACCCAAGCTATCCATGCATCCATCCATCCATCCATCCATTACATGTTATCACCCACATTCTTCTCGTTCTTTGCCATGAACTACCCAAGTTATCCATGCACCCATGCAATAGCTACCAGTTATCTTTTATATTTCTTTTTTATAATTGTTTATTTCAAATTATGAACAATGCCCATAAAATCAATCTCGAGAGTACACTTGTCTCATCCTCCTTCAATCTAGGAAAAACATAGACGTAGTGAAACCACAAGAGACACCTTAAACATAAATGATAATCATAAATTTGCATTTTTATCCAACTCGTGAATGAAAACACATTTCCAACCCATCATCAAATTATAGATTACTTTTACAAAACCATAGTACTTCAAAATTTTAAACATGCCATTAATACATTTCATATTTTGGACTGTTAAGAGCCCGTTCACGACGATTACCTCCTACATCTCATTCTTAAATATTTTTGTGTTGTATTAAGTAATTTTGCTAGTATAAACCATAGTATTATAATTCGGCAGTATTGGTAGTTCATGTACGGAAATTCAGAACAAATTCGAATTAGTCCAATATTCGGTCTAGGTGTAATATTGATAAGGCTTCTTAGATAATTAAATTTTGAAAACCAATTTAAAAAAACAAACTTTAAATATTTAAACAGTATAAAAAATACCATTCCGTGCCTTCAAAATAATGACGATGATCTAGTTAAGAAAGAAGCCATTGAATACAAAACAAATAAGATAGACTACCATGAACAATAACAATGGAAAAGAAAATGAAAGACAATTCCCTCCCTCTTGTGTTTTCCTATTTAACAATGGCAAGACTTGGCATAACTTATTTGAAGGCACACAACATCTAATCAAATCAAGCCCACTGTAATTCACTTGTCAATTCCCTACTTCCTAGCTTCTTTTAAATAGACTCAAAACCTAATAAAAAACCTAGATATTCTTGGAGTTAAACCAGTTGAGCTACCATTTATCCATGCTGAGCTACATGTTATCAACAACCTTCTTCTAGTTATGTGCCATGAACTCCCGGAGTTAATGCATCCATGGCTCCTAGTTATTCATGCCTAGCTACATGTTATTGCCAACAATCTTACTTTTATCTATTATGAACTACCTGAGTTATCCATGCATTCATCCATGAGCTACCGATGATTTTATATATATATAAATTTTATAATTGTTAGCTCCAAGTTATCCATGCCTAGTTACATGTTATCACCCACATTCTTCTCGTTATTTGCCGTGAACTTCTCGTGTTATCCATGCACCCATACATTAGCTATGAGTTATCTTTTATATTTTTTTTTTTTATAATTGTTTATTTCAAATTATGAACTATGCCCATAAAATCAATCTCGAGAGTACACTTGTCCCATTCTCCTTCAATCTAGGAAAAACATAGATGAGAGTCCACCCCAAATTCTAAGTTATATACACCTATAGTATAATTATTTGTGAATAAACATTATCTATCATACAAAATTTTGTAATGACTTAGTACTGGTCAAAATTCATCTAGCCTTCAAGTAATTTTGTTCTCTGGTAGGAAATGCATAGGAAAAGTAGACGACATTTATACCGTGAAACCCCAAGAGACACTATAAGAAGAAATGATAATCATATTTGCATTTTTATCAGATTCCTAAATGAAAACACATTTCGAGCTCGTCATCAAATTATAGATTACTTCTACAAAACCATCGTACTTCAAAAGTTCAAACATACCATTAATACATTTCGTATTTTGGACTGTTAAGATCCTGTTCATGATGAGTACCTCCTACATCTCATTCTTACATATTTTTGTGTTGTATTAAGTAATTTTCTTCTTGAAGCAACTATTGACACTTGTGTATCAACGGACAATGATGTGTGTAGTGCCCATATTCTAGAATAGTTAGGACAAGTAGGGAGCGAGGCGAGGCGGTGCTAGGGTTTCCATGGCGGTGCGTTGGTGTGTTCAGACGGGGTGAACACTACCAAGGTTGAAGTGTGGACTTTCGATGGTGGTGGGTGGATACCGGGATGCCGAGAAGTGCCTAAAATATTTGTTTATCTGGCTTCCGTTAAAATGACTTGCTTTATTAGGGTTACTTCCCTGTATCGGCCGGCTTTACATATTTTTTGATCATTGGAACTATCTACCCGGTGCAGTCGACATCGGCGTGTGGACCACCTTGCTGCTTGGTTTCCGTTATGGAAGCCGTTTGTATTTGTCAATGATTTACCCATTGATGCATCTATCACCATTGTATCCACTGTTTTGTAGCTGCCGTCTGGTTGCCGTTATGGAAGCCGTTTGTTTTTGTTAAATAATTTACCCATCATTGCATCTATCACTGTTATATCCACTGTTTGTAGTTGTTGTCTCGGAATCTAGCACTGTGAATAACATCTGACAGGGGAACTGGTTGTAGCAGTAACATCACACGGTGTGGAGTGTTGGGTGGCTACCAGAACAGGGGAAAATATGACGGCACCCATTCTCCCGGCGGATAACAACTTGAGTGTGTCTGATTTTATGATAGAAGAAGCCGGTTTATTTAAACCAGACTCTTTCTTCAAAAACCAGCTTAAAGGAAAGAGGGCTCTTAACCTAGCTAGCCGGCAGGTGGGGCCCCGTGGCAAGGCGCATAGGGGACATTTGGATGGGGGGAGGACACCTGTTGAAACTGTGGGTTCGAACCCTTCCGTCAGTAGTGGTCCGGGTTTTCCTGGTGCGGATAACAGAGATAAAACTGGAACACCTTCCCGTGCGGCTCGACGATTGAATGGAAAATACTTCTGCAAACCTGGTGAATCATGGTTAACGGTCGGTAGGGACATTGGACTTGAGGAAGTTGTGTAATTTAACATGACAGTGCTGGTTGGCAAGTTTTCATACCACGCTATGAATCGTCGAGATATTGTTAATTGGGTTACGGAGAAGTGTAGCCCCATTCTGAAATACACCCCACAAATATTTGCCTTGGCGTGTGGATGGTATGGTTTCAAATTCGAACAGGAGGCACATTGTGCCCTCATTTTGGAGAGACTATGGCTTTATGGCTCGGTAGCTTAATGCTACAGAAATGGCAAACTGATTTTGATCCAGAATCAGCTTCGGTGCGTCTCCGACACTTGTGGGTTCTTCTGCCTGGTCTTCCACTGGCACTCTGGAATCGTGGGGCTTTCAAAGCCATTGGAAATTGCATTGGGCAGTTTTTACATGTTGATGAGGAGCATCTTAATGGATTTGATCACCGTATGGGTCGGGTCCTTGTGGAGGTGGACATTTCTTTGGGTCTAATTGATGTGCTTAACATCAACTGGCGTGGCCGAAAGCTCACTTAGAGCATAGATTATTGGGGCATCCCATTTCGTTGTTCAAACTGTAAAGAGGTGGGGCATTTGTGGCGGCAATGCAAAGCTCCGGCTTCATCTGGCCATCTCAAAGATGGGGGTCAGTTCTGGTCTTCGGACGATGGCAGCGACATTGAGTTGGACTCATCGGACTCGCTGGACAGCTTCTCCAACAGGGTGCCCACTCTTGATGCTCCGGACTCGGCATTGTTCCGTAAGTTAGAATCACAGGACCCTAAATTCTTCTATTCACTGAATGAGCTGGATATTTCTTTTATAAATGCATTAGATTTAAACAATGGAAATAATGGAAACTACAAGAGTCGTTGTCATCTCATGACTACAAACTCTTCCAGGTTTGAACATGTTACAAAGGAATCTTCTGGGAATGATGACCCTGTCTCCGAGATTGAGCCGGTTGAGAAAGTGAATGTGCTTAGCCCTGTCGATTCCTCCCCTATCAAATCTGTTACCCCCAGAATTCCTCTTACTGGTTCCCCGACTGTTATTATATCAAGTAACTCTAAGGTTCCTATCCTGGCCCGGGATGTATGTGGGGATGGGGGCGATGCGGTGATCCCGGTGGGATTAAATTTTGTGGCTGATGTCATTGGGGGGGGGGGTGGTATATGTCCTGTGGCTCTGTTGGCATCTGTTGGTCAAGTTAGGGGACCGGACATACCTACGGATCCATGCGAGAAAATTTTACTTATCCCATCCTATTCAGAAATGGTGAAGAAGATGCCTATCCCTACTTTCTTCAAAAACCGGTTGATTGAAGAGACTGTGCCAACTGGTGGGGATGGGGGGGGTTCGTTGGTTTTGAAGAACTCTGATCTGGAAGGGGATATTAACAATACCTCTGTGATTCCCCCTGGTACATTGGGTGATATATGTGTTTAAAAGGGGGCACATAGGGGGGGATTGGCCCTAGATTTCTCTCCTCTTAAAAGGAGGAGTGCTAGGAAAAACAAGAAGGTCACCCTGGGGGGGAGTGAGGCTGGCCGATGCATTATGGACTCCCCCAAATCTTCTGATACTCGGGCTCTTAGAGGAATGAAAGCTCTAGCAAGGGTTCGCAAATGATTTTTTTCTCTTTAAATATTCGAGGTGTGGGGGGTCTACCCAAACAATTGGCCCTCAAGCGAGTACTACATATTACCAACCCAGATTTGGTTCTTCTACAGGAAACTATGGTTTGTGGTGAGAAGGCCCATATTTTTTTTAATAAAGTTAAGCCGGGATGGATGGTTTGCACTGTGGATGCAGTGGGTCTTTCAGGTGGTCTCTTAGCTGCTTGGAACCCTTTAGTATTAAGACTAAATCCATCTATCACCTCTCTAGGCATCTTGTTATCTGGAAATATCAGGGGGGTGGAGAAAAATTTAAATATTATCAACTGTTATGGGTCGTATTCTGACAGGGTGACATTTTGGGATATTGCTGCCTCAGGACATCTACTGGAATTGGAAAATTTAGTTCTAGCTGGGGACTTAAATTTCACCTAGGGGGATGAGGAGTTCTGGGGCACTTTGGATAGGAGGGACCCGCTGGGATCTTATTTTAGTAATCTCTTCATGAAATTCTCCCTTGTTGATGTTGCTCCGTGGCGATTGGCTCCAACTTGGACAAATGGTAGAATGGGGGAAATGATGATTCAGAAATGAATTGATTGTTACTTTATATCAGAATCCCTTCTGGATTTCCTTCAAAATTACAGGTCGTGGATCCATCAAATAAAAATCAGTGATCATCTTCCTATTATTCTGCAATTTGATGTGGATGCCTCACACCAATGCTATCCATTCAAATTCAATTCCACATGGCTTTCGGATGTGGAATACACTTTGGGTGTGAGGTCTAAATGGAAACAGAAGGATGTTTCGGGGGAGCGTTCTGCAATGGACAAGCTGGCGGTGAAACTCAAGGCTATTAAAGGCTTTACTATTTTGTGGGAAAAAAATAAAAAAGCTTTGATGGGTAGAGAACTTGCTGAGATCGAAAAGGAAATGATATCACTGATGCAGAGATCAGTTGGGTCTATTATAAGCCCTGGGGATGCGATAAAACTCTCTTCAATGGAGAGCAGAAAATTAAATATTCTTCTTATTCAAGATGAATCTTGGAGGCTAAAGAGTCGAGCTATATGGATGAAAGCTGGGGACCAGAACACAAAATTCTTTCACCAGTATGTGGATTCTAGAAGGATACAAAATGTTATTTGGGACCTTAATGATCACAGGGGTCGGTGGATCTGGGGGGCAGAGGATTTGATGGAGGAGGCTGCCCATCATTTTCAAGAATACTACTGTGACCCAAAAAACACATCTCTGGCAAAACAATTTAAGATTATTATGGAGTATCCTCGAATATTTAATGATGAGGAGGGGGACGATATATTTATGGATGTTTCTTTGAGCGAGGTGGAAAACACATTACGTGGGTTTGCTAAAGATAAATCGCCTGGTCCGGATGGGTGGTCAGTGGAACTATTTATCCACTTATTTGATATTATTGGGGAGGATATCAGATTGGCTGTGGATGAGTCCCAGAAATTAGGCACTGTCTCTGGGGCTCTCAACTCAACATATTTGGCCCTCATTCCGAAAACATCTCACCCGAATAACTATAATGAGTTCAGACCTATTTTTGTCTACAATTTAGTCTACAAGATTATTTCTAAGATTATTGCAGATAGGATCAAACCTTTTCTTTCTAGACACATTTCAATGGAGCAGTATGCATTTCTGCAAGGTCGACAGATCCATGATGCGGTGGGGGTGACTCAGGAAATTTTTCACACTGTAAAACAGAAGAGACTTGATGCACTTATTCTACAACTGGATTTGGTGAAAGCATATGATAGGGTGAATTGAGATTTCTTGAGATTAATTCTGATTCAGAAAGGTCTGCCATGGAAGGTGATGAAATGGATTTTGGCCTATATAACCTCGGTTAATTATGCTATATTGATTAATGGACATCCGACAAACTTCTTTAAGGCTTCCCAGGGCCTTCGTCAGGGATGTCCTCTATCACCGCTACTCTTCCTATTGGTCATTGAATGCCTGAGTTTATCCATTCATAGGGCTAAAAGGGAAGGGTTGATTGAGGGCATTAAAATTACTAGAGATATCTCTGTTACACACTCTTTGTTTGTGGATGATGTAATTCTTTTCGGAAAGGGTATCCTTGTTGAGTGGTTGCAATATAATAGGATTCTTGACTTGTTTTGCTCGGTATCTGGTATGATCATCAGTTTTATAAAATCTCAATTTTTGAAACATTCCCTTATGATGGATGTGGAATGCTTGATTAGCTCTGTTCTACCATTTAAATTTAAGGAGATGGAGGCTGGAACGAAATATCTTGGCTTTTTCATAAAGCCTACTAATTACCTAGTGAATGATTGGACATGGCTCGTTAGATGATTTGAAGGACGCATAAGTCACTGGAGCTATCGCCATTTATCCTTGGGGGACAGACTTATGCTGGCAAAAGCTGTCTTGTAGAATTTAGGGGTGTACTGGTTTTCACTTTGCAAAATCCCAAGATCCATCCTTTGTCTAATTCGTTGGAAGATGTTTAGCTTCTTATGGTCGGGTGGTGGTGCTCATGAAAAATTTCATCTTATAAAATGGTCTATTTTTGCCCGACCCTGGAAATTGGGGGGATGGAATATAAAGGATCTGGATCTATTTGTAAAGGCCCTGCATGCAAAAATTCTTTGGCGTGCTCTCTTCGATAATTCGGTTTGGGGCAGGATTATTCGAGCTAAGTACCTGAAAAATTCCTCTATTGCAAATTGGATTAGATTGGACCGACCTGTTACATTGGGCGTGTCTAATTTCTGGAATGGTTTGATGGGATCGTTCAAGGTTATTTCTCAATGGATTTCTTGGATTCTTGGCAATGGTCAAGACATTAAACTGGGGCTGGACCCGATCTTGGGAGGACCCTCGGGATAGACCCTATCAATGGAGTTAAGGACTCATCTCAGATCAAATGGCTATTGCTCTCTGGCTCATGCGGTTGGTCAGTATAAGGATGGTCGGTCTCTTTGGATCACGGCTACACAGTTGGGCTTATCTGGTACCCTGGGCAATGAATGGGATGGATATATCAGGTCGTTTTATCAATCAAACTTACAATTATCATATTCTGCTGACAGATTGGCTTGGTCGTGGAATGTGTCTTGTGGCAATGTTTCTGCAAAATTGGCTTATGATGCAATGTTTGCCGAGTCCCAGTCTGAAGTTCGCTGGTGGGAAAAATCTATATGGAAAATGGTCATTCCCCTCAATATAAAGTGTTTTATCTGGCTAGCGTTGTCTAATAGGGTACTCACTTGGGACAACTTATGTCGATGCGGCTTCAATGGTCCTGGCTGGTGTCCACTTTGCTGCTCACTGGAGGAGTCTGTTGATCACCTATTTTCAACCTGTACTTTCATTAGGGATCATTGGGAACATATTGCATTTAAAGAAGGTGTTCAATTCCGATGGGGATTCCATACTCTTTGTGATTGTCTGGAGGCTTGGTCTCACCTTTCCACTAGTTGTGCAGAGCTCCCATACTTTATGATCTGGGAGGTTTGGCGAGCTCGCAATGCTTGAATATTTGAAAACTTGACACCACACCGTGCTGCGATATGCTATAGAACCATTGCTGCACAAAAGGAATATATAACTACTTTTGGAGCTGGTGTTAGCAGGAAGGCTTGGAATTTGAAAAACCGATTGGCTCCTCCAATCCTGGTATTTCCATGTGGTTTCTTTGATGGGGCTGCTGTGTGTCAGAATGGATCTGGTGGGGCAGGTGCAACTATTCACATTTCCAACACTATCTCTTTTCACATTTGGTTAAATCTGGGTAATGGATCAAATACTAGGATTGAGATTTGTGCTCTTTGGCTTTTACTATTTTGGGCCCGCCATAGGAAGATCTTTTCCCTTGTTATTTTTGATGACTCTTTAGCTATTATCTCTTGGGCTAGGGGCATTTCTCCCCTTAATGTTCTTAATATTTCTCATTGGATGGAAGCGGCTCGAAAGCTTATTCTTGAATTTGAGCACATTCATTTTGAACATATCTTCAAAGAGGTGAATTTGGAGGCGGATATGCTCTCGAAGCAGGCTCTTAACTCTCAGGTGGGGGTCATCATGTGGCAGGAATGGCAGGATGTAATACTTTTTTCACATGGTTCTTATCAGTTACATTGGACATGATGATTTTTGCCATTTCTGTTCGCTCTATTTTGTTTTCCCTCCATGTAATATGTAACATTATTATCTTATATGACTTTTAGTTTCTGTGTGTAGATACTTAAAATATGCTACGTCCAACTTCTTGTTGGGCACTTATATATACTCTCATACATTTTGCGGCCTATATTTCAGCCTCTTGCAGATGTTGTTTAGTATTTACAGATCGGGTGTAATCTCAGCATTACACTTCGCTTCATGCTGATTTTTTTTGGGTTGTTAAGCTACTACATTTCTGCTGGTGATGCCATTGGTGGTGTCTATACTTTGGCCCTTTTTTGATCGGTACATTTTTGCTGATGTGGCATACGGTCACTGATTTGCTTCTGGATGCATTTCTGTATTGTCTTTTGGTCGTTTTTGGGACATGTGGCACTTTTTATTGGTATTTTCCGATCTAGTTTGTTAGCACATGCTGCTGCTATATTCGGTTTATCCCTGGTCCTACTATTGACAGGGTTTGTATGACTTTGTTTGGATTGACAGATGGACATATTTACTATTTCGTAAATTAATAGTAAGTTGAATTTTTCTATGAAAAGAAAAGTAATTTTCTTGTTCATGACTCTAGTACCTCCGAGTACCTCCTGCATCTCATTCTGAGATATTTTTTTTTGCTGTATTAAGTAATTTTGCTAGTATAAACCATAGTAGTATAATTCGATCTTGTTGATAGTTTATGTATAGAAATTCAGAACAACGAATACAAGTTCTTAGATAATTAAATTTTGAAAACTAATTTAAAAAAAAACAAACTTTAAATTTTTTAGACACTATAAAAATATTTTTGAATTTCATACTTTTTTATTAAAATGATTATTAATAGTTGTAGTCTCTCACACTCATTAGGTCTAGGTTGTTGAGATTTTATATTTTGTATTTTTAAATATATGTTTAACTTTATTTTATAAATGTCTACATACATTTATGGTATATTTGTGAATATCTAATTAAAATTATTGTATAAAAGTAGTGTTTATTTGTGAATATTTAATTAAAAGTGTTATAGATAAGAAGTCTACTTCCTTATTTTATTCGTACTAGGTTTTTTCATTATTTATTTTTTCCCTTATTCGAATTATGCTACTATGGTATAAACCAACATAGGTCCATCTTAAAAGGGATCTAGTAAGAGTTGAGAGGAATCAAATCTCTCAAGGCTTAATTTTTCCTTTTTAGAGAACAAATGTTGAAGAAGGATTTTAATTTGTCTAATTTGTGTAGTTTTATATATAGGCCATTGTAAATGTAAGGTTTTAAATCTAATTTGAGAGGACATGTTATTTTTTACAATATTTTATTATTTTTTATAATATTTTATTATATTTTAAAAATGACACGTGTGAGCTCAAGGATGAGCACGAAAGGAGTTATGCATCCCCTACTGGATTGTAGAATACACGATAAAGTATTTCATGTTACATTTTAAATATTTGTTTTAATGAAAAAATCTAGTACAAAAGATACGGGAATATGTTTCTTATAGATTAAAAATACATATATTTTGAAATTTTGAAAATATACATAAGACATGTAACATTCATTTTTAATTTTTATTAAAAGTCACTTAAAATATAAATCTTAAAACAAAAAATAATAATACATTATAAACTTAATTATAAAAATATTAAATAATTCAAATAAAACAATAAAACAAATTTTTAATAAAATATTTCAGAAAATATTACCCCAGTTAAAATTTAATATCTAATATTATAACTAGTTACTAAACTTTATAGGTATATTATAAAATAAATTTAATATTTATAACAAAATTCTAAAATAAAGTATATATGATAAAGTTTAAAGCTTGAAGTTTTTATTTTATATGAATTTTTTTCCCATACTGAACTGTAGAGCATCTCGTTTCAAATTTACCATTTTAATATAAGAAAAGTTAAATAATTTTATATGCCAAAATAAATTTATCATGTTGGGTAGTCAAATTTACCATTTTAGTACAAGAAAGTTCAATACTACCAATTTTTTTTTTTTTTTTAACCATGGGAATAGCAACCTCCGTGCAAGAGTATATCAGCCCTTAGACATATACCAGAAACTTGTGACTCAGCAAGAGCTAATACCAAAAACTTATGACTCAGCAAGACAGATTTTGAAAAATGCGATTGACAGATGGGTTTTGGTGGATCACTCTTTTCAGGCAATATACGAAGTCTAGAGAAAATCATTCGCTGATCTTCTCTAAGCTGAGATGCCGGAGATACAAGAGAGATGGCAGTTGATTCTATGTTTCTCCCTGTCCGAGGGATTCGAAACGTTTCCCACGCAGCTGTGCACGGACGGGTGCAGCATGATCGACTGATAAATAGCTTCCAGTGATGTTAAAGCTGTTGAAAAGGATGTGAGGTTTAAGGTTTTGGTTTCATTTTTTTTAATATTGGAATCCATTCATAAAGTTGAAAAATGCCAATAATCTCTCATTGTAAAGGTAACTTTATAAATTTAATACCTTGTACAAAATATATCACATCTTCAGTATAACATATCTTCATAAAAAGACACGGGCAAGTGTTCCTTTTAAAATGTAATATTTAAATATGTTTGTGCAATCATATACATAAGTAAGTTTTACATTCAAACATATACCAAATTAAAATTTGTATCCTCAGCACTTTTTTTAGTAAATTTGAGAAGCAATCTTAAGAAGTCACCAAAAGAGTCTCTAAAAGTCTTACAATTACAAGATAATACCCTCGTATTAATCTAAATGTAAATTTAATAAAAGAAGCATATGCAGGTTCATATAGAAAATGATAATCAGCCTAACTGCGAACTTGTAAGCGCAACATTCACACTTGGTGATGAATGGAATGATTTTTTGGACATGCTTCGTCCCTGATCCCTGCAGGATTTTAAGAAGATGTAAGGTTCTCCATTGCCAACAAAAAAAGTATTCAATAGAAATTGAAAAATATTTAAACACTCATGTTTATCACAATATAGACAATGTTTCCCATATAAAGCTCATATCGAACACATAATTTCATTTTACTCTATTGATTAGACATGTTTTCTACAGTACATAATTTTATTGCATCCGAGTATATCCCATACATAATTTTATGACCTAAGTGTTCTACAACCCAGTATGGGGGGAGCTATAAAAGAAAAAATTAAAAATTAAAACTACTCTAATTTATCAAGCAAGTATTGAATTTCTCTTAGTACTTAATAGATCCGAGTTTCTATACTAATTTTATCCCATTAATTTGATAGCAACAACCTTATATGATTTTAGTTAATTTCAGAATGAGTGTACTCTGAGATCAACCAACAAAAAACCAACAAAATAGAGTTTCCAAGTTGAAGTACCATACCAGATCAGTTGTGGCCTGGGGAGGGACCAGATGGGGGAATAGGGGTTCCCTTGGGAAGCAAACTGAAGGAGTTCCCAATGCTCTTTGATGGCACTAAACCTGGATTGCCACCGCCGGCATTCTGATTGCTGGGAATCACTTGCTTATGATCACAAATATAAATACCCTTTCCTTCTTTTATGGCAGACGCATGTTTTGCATCTCCCATGCAGTTTTCAGGGCCAACTCTGGCAATGCATTCTGTAGGAAGAATAAGGAGCAATACCAGCATGAATAAGCTCATACCGGACTCCATCTGATTGCTGAAACTGAGATATAAAATATATACAATACAAGAGTATCTAATAAAACTCAGATATAAAATATATAGATAAGTTATAGATCATGTCAGTACTGGGATTGAGTTATAAGCTCTCAGAGAAAAGGATTCCCCTTCCTTTATTGTTTTCTCTGTGTATCTATCTGTCTCCACTACACCCGGAGGTCTCAGCAATTCATCTACCTGTAATTTAAGGCAATTATAGAAATTAATATGTAGACTAATTAAAAGGGGTCCAAGGAAACTTCGTTTCCAACGCGGTGAAGAATTAAGAGGAAGTGCGTTATGTCTTCACTCTTAGGCTACTTATGCACTTTCAGTTCGGAGTCTCTATCCAATTCCAAACCCACTTCAGCTCTGCAGAAGTCAACTGAACTGTGCCAAATTCTTCGCATAGAAGAAAAAATAATATGAACAATTTATATCGTCACCATCTCAGAAGTTATGAGGGCACGTCAATACACGAGACTTTAACGTAACCATCGGAAAAGGTTCGAAAAGTAGGTTGGATTGACTGCAAAATCCACTTAGTTTGTGTGTGAATTTTGATCGTACATAATAATTTCAATAAAGTGGAGATCTATCAGTCAATCCAGTGGAGATCTATCCGTCAATCCACTGCCTTTTTTTTTTTCAAGGAAAATATAACTTACTATTAATACCGTGAAATAGTAAATAAGTCCAATACATCATGCCATCAAAACATGTAGGTATGTGAGTCATATCACATACGGGCCCCAAGTCATCATCACAATCCAGGATCTAAGCCAAGACCCATACAAAAACCATATAGGATGCCAAAAAATACAAGCATCAAATCCCCATCAGCAAAATAAGACCATAACTAAACATCTCCATGTGTCATAGTATCCAAGTACCATAATAGTCAAACTAAACACATAAATACAAATATATAAGTCCAAAACAGCCCAAGTCCTCGACACAAAGGACAAATATATAGCAAATGGTAGAGCCGAATAGTTCCAAACGGATCAAAAATCCAACAAGGAGTTGGAGATAGTGCCTATGAACCTGCAAAATATAAAGTCGCATATAGTCATATGAGAAATATATATATCAGAAAATGCCGCTAAACCAAAACATAAATCAGCTCCAAAGCAAATCAATTGAGCCTCGGGTGAACAAAAGGTCCTCATGCCATTCCTCCCACAAGATAATACCAGACGGTGAGTCCAAAGCCCGCTTGGAGAGCATGTCTGCCTCCACATTTATCTCACGATATAAATGAGCAAAGTGAATATGCTGAAAATCACTGATGTAATTCCTGACTGCATCCAACCAATGCGTGAGGAGCAACACATTGAGTGGGGAAGAACCCGAAGCCCATGATATTATGGAGGAAGAATTACCCATAACAACAAGAGAAGAAACCTGCTTGAGCCGAGCAAAGTATAAGAGAAGCCAGAGTGCACATAATTCACTGCGGGTGTTCGTACCAAAACCCAAATTTAAATGGATTCGAAAGGAGACAGAGTTGTTAAGATGTAGCTCCACACTAGCCCCGCTAACACCTCTCCCCCCAGCCGCAACCCCATCAAAGTACCCACAAGGATATACTAGAACTGGAGGAGCATTTCGGTAACCAGGTCGTTTTTCAAGTGAAACAATCATGCCACCCACAGGGGCAGATATGGAATTGAACTCCCTGAATAAGGCAATAGTTCGGTTGCGTAACCAAACCAGATTAGGAACTATGCCATCAAACACGCAGCGGTTGCGTGCCTTCCATAATTCCCAGAGCATAAAACATGGGAGTTCCAACCACCGAAGAGCAAGAGAGTTGCGGAACCACTGGCCAAAACAATCAATCAATGTGGATGAATGCCAAGCAACAGGTATACCAAGGGAATTGGCAATAAATAACTAGAGATCTTGTATGACCAAGCACGAGGAGAAAAGATGATCGACCGATTCCAATTGGGAGCAGCATAAAGGACACCAGCCAGGGCCGCGGAAGCCACGACGGCAAAGGTTATCCCAGGTAAGTATATTATTACCCAATGCCAGCCAAACAAAACATCTAATCCTTGGAGGGAGGGAAAGCTTCCAAATCCCAGTGTGGCACCAAACCTTCACAGGTTGACAGTCAGCAAATAAAGAGTCGTAAGCAAGTTTTGAAGTGACCACGCCACGAGCAACATCCCACGACCAAACCAACCTGTCCGGGGAGTCACTAAGGTGGATATTTGCTTGACAGAGATGCATAGTGTAATCCGACCATTCCTTTCCCATAATCCCCCCAATACCAAGTTGACAAGCAGTGATTCATCCCCCATTGTTGAAAGAAACCGCATGTGCAAGATTATAGAGCCCCCTGGCCCGAAGATGTGCAAGTAGTTCGGGAGAAAAAAGATATGAGGGGGATCCCCCCAGAACAAGATCCAATCCGAGTCTGATGTCCCAGCCATTGCCGGGTTTCCAAGTGAGCCATTTTGCAACAACAGAAAATGAGCCCATGAGCCCACGCCATATATTTGATGACCCAATAACAGAATGCCTACCAATCTGAAACTAGGTTGCAACCGGAACATGTTTGAGGTATTTGGCCCGAATAATACATCCCCACATAGAGTTGTTAAATAAAGCACGCCACAGACTCTTAGCATGGAAAGCCATCACAAAAAGCTCCATATTCTTTACATTCCAACCCCCAAGAGTATATGGTTGGGCCAGAGTTTTCCAATTGAGTAAATGAAACTTGCTCTTCTCCCCCCCCCGACCAAATAAAGTGGAAGAATTTCCCCCAAATTATGTGTAATATGGACACAGGAATTTTGTAGAGGGAGAACCAGTATACTCCCAGGTTCTGAAGAATAGCCTTTGCCAAAGTAAGCCGGCCACCCAGTGAAAGATATCTCAAGCTCCAGTGTCCAATACACAAATCAAACCATTTGACAAGCCATAGCCAATCATTGATCCTATATTTTGCAGGTTTGACAAAATAGCCGAGATACTTTGAGCCCTCCGATAACTCCTTGAATTCCAAAGGAAAAACACTCTTGATCCTGCGTTCCATATTCACCTCCAATGAGTGCTTCAGGAAAAAGGATTTTACCATACTAATGAGCATACCGGTTACCAAGCAGAAAAAATCAAGTATTTTCTTATACTGTAACCATTTAGCCAGTATTCCCAGGCCAAAAAGCATCACATCGTCCACAAAAAGAGTATGAGTTACCGCTACACCTACCAAGGCCTTGATACCCATAATAGTGCCCTCACATTTAGCTTTGTGAATGGAGAGGTTTAGCCCTTCTATGACCAGTAGAAACAAAAGGGGTGAAAGAGGGTATCGCTGATGAAGGCCCCTAGAAGCCTTGAAGAAATTAGTCGACTGACCATTGATAAGAACTGAAAAATTGACAGAGGTAACACATGCCATAATCCACTTCATTACCTTCCAAGGTAGTCCAATTTGAATAAGGATCAATTTGAGAAAGGTCCAATTTACCCAGTCATAGGCTTTCACCAAGTCAAGTTGAAGTATAAGTGCGTCCAACTTCTTTCGATTTATGATGTGGAAAACCTCCTGTGCCACGCCAACCGCATCATGTATCTGCCTCCCATCCAGAAAACCATATTGTTCCATAGAAATGTATGTAGACAGGATCGGTTTGATACGTTGTGCAATTATCTTGGATATGATCTTGTATATTAAATTGCACAAAGCAATAGGTCGGAAATCATTAAAGCTCTCAGGATGTGATGATTTTTCATGGAAAAACTGTGTATCCTAATAATCAATCCAATGTCCTCGAAGTCGAACCAATGGAACGGGTCCCATTCCATTATGAACAATGATGTACCAATAATCAAATGAATGGAATGGTTCCATTTGATTTTATTTTAATATCCTTCTTTTATGCTCTATTATTTCGTAAATATAACTGATTGTTGTATGGTTTCTGGTGAGGAGCTCAAGGCCAAGGCTCCATGAGTAAACCTTGTAAGCTATGTGGTTAATTCCTAAGTTGTAAATTGTTAATTTAGGAGACTAAAATACAACTAAACACGGATCCACTAAGGGGAAAAGTAAAATGGCTAGAAAACCATGGGAATGAACAATGATGTTCACTTGATTAAAGTGGAACTAAAAGTGTCGTCTTAGGTTATCATAATCCTAAATTAACTTCAAATCCTAAGTAAGATTTTCTGTAAAACTATTATTCGTCGGGAAATAATAAACGAGCTCCTACAACCCTCTTTAAAATAAGCACTTTATAAATCTTAAATTATATATATACATATATACATATATACATATAGTTGTCAATAGATAATCCTATGTAAGATAAAATGGGTATCGTTGCTTCGACCAATATAAAAGCATGAAATAAAAACAAGATAGTATTATAAATACTGCTTAATTATCTTTGGGGTACAAAATATACATGTACATGAGATCTACGTACTAGATTTTAGATATTAAGGAAGAGATAGATTTTTTATTTTTTTTTCAATGTGGTTCACGTACCGGTCCCACCGGCCCGCATCGCTACGTCCACGGAATAATAGCTGGCGGGCCCACCCGAAGGGGCCTTCACACCCTCAGCACATTTTGCGTACCTAACCCCAAGAGTGTCGAGGAGAATGGATCCCGTGACCTCACATGCTGGGAGGCCTAACTACGGGTGCTCGACCGATTAAGCTAACTCTTGGGGCTTAGGAAGAGATAGATTATTATTAAATAATCCATCATATATACATATAATAAGATTAAGGCTACGATATCATTTCCTAGCGATCTATTATATATATAGAAGATATATGTCTTAAGATTATATATATATATATACTTTTACTTTACATATCTTTTTTTTTTATTAATAGATATTAAAAATAGGAACATACATTACAAACAGGCTATGCATGTTGATACAATAGAATCCAAGATAAATTATATAGTCAAAGTAGTATGCCTCAACTAAGGTTCACTCAATTATTACTAAATATATTGGAAGAGAAACACATAGTTAATCTGGTGTGTAGAGATTGGCGCAAGCTGTCTACCTAGTGGATTGTGGAACTCTAGTAAGCCCCCACTTGCCCCTTAGTGTGAGTGATAGATTCTGATCTACCAAGTGTCACTCGAGTGGGAGAAAGGGTTGGGAAGGGTGTAGCATCTAGATGATATAGAATATCTATAAGCATAATATGTTGTCATAGTGTGAAAAGAAAAGAAATTAAAGACATTACCTCCAAGTTTAATATACCAAGTTATGAAGATGGGGAAAGGACGGCTCAGAAGAGACCTGATCCCTGTATCTCAGTTTATATTTTAAAAACGACCTGTTTTGAATCGTATGGGAAAGAACACCTGAAATGACTTTGCGCTAGGATTTTGAATGTTTTGCATATACTTTGGATGAAAGTGGTTTTGAGAAAGTTGAAAGCAACGACTATGTTGCAGGATATAAACCGCTATTTTTGATAAATAATACATGATGTAACTTTTTTGGTGGACATAGCCCATAGATTGGGTGAACCACATATATTGGTCTCTCTCTTATGTGCATGTCACGTACCCACCCATCCATCCATGGCAAGGGAGAGAACATGATTCCATTCTAAGGGGCTCTTCATAAAACTCAGCCAATTCATTAGATGCATACAGTTAAAAACAAATGTGTGTAGATGTAAATTAAAACAAACATGCACAGTGGAAATGAATTCATCCACACACATGTTACACGATTGTTATTCAATTTAACATAGCCAACAAATTAATACATTTGTAGAAGTAATTACGTAAGAAAATACTCTTCTTGATGTAATGTTGTCCCAACAACTAGCTATGTCACTGCAACGTTCCTCCCAATCGTAGGTATCTGCCGAGCCTGTAATATTTCAGCACTCAGAGACCACCCCCGAGCTGGGCATGATATCTACAAGGAACTTGGGACTCTCAAACCTTGCACAGCCAAAGAAATGGATACCCAACTCAACCCCAGCATTCTCTTGCACATCAAACTCAGATATGGCTCTGGAATACACTTTCAACAGTGGGACTTAGGAAATAGATGGACAGGGGTTTTCCCAAAACATAGGCACACCAAAACGAATTGTGGGAAGAGGAATCCAACCCCAGGGAAGAAAACCAATTTCTCCCAGATATGTATGAGCATACAGTGGGCCAAACTGCCTCAATAAAACCCCAAATCGTTTCCTCTTCTTCCCCACTGTTAGCCACAACAAAAACACCCTTCCCAGCTAGAAAAATGAATGTAAACACAGTAAAACCAGTGAGGAAAACGCCCAGGTAGCTCCCAACTCGAGAGAGGGAAAATTGGGTTGATGGGTAATGGCTTGGGGAGCAATTCATGGCTCTTTTCTTGCCTAAGAAGCCAAACATGAATTTCCATGCAGGGTGGATTGCCCATACCCGAATTTGGATAGCCATACCTCCCAATCCCCAAGGCATTAACTACCTCAACCAACTCTTGGGAGAAATCAATGATTGGATTCAAAAGTCAACATGGGTAGTTGAGGGTTCATGGGTTTTCTCATTGACACTTGGCTTGACTGAATTGGCTCAAAGGGTTTGAATATTTCTCTCCCAATTCCTTACAATATCATGCCCCCATCTCTTGTTGCATTGCATAGCTAGGTGTGGGCATTTATATTAAGATGCATATTTACAATTACCATGATTCACTAGCACATGGGTAGCATAATTTCAAATACCTTCCTCTTGAAGATCGAGCATTCACTAGCGGGGCCTTGGCCTTGAGCTCCACGCCAGGAATCATATATAATATGCATACAATATTTACATTACAGCCCAAATATTACAAGGGTCAAAATGGGGTACGTGACAGTGCACCTTATGTGTTTTATTTTTGTTGGTGATTATGATGGCTTTATTGTTTATGTCAATGTATAAGTGTATGTTTAGTTCAAGGATAATTCATTATTATTCATGTTGATCAAGTAATAGCCTTATAGATGTATTATTGTTTTAGGCACATTAATGGGTGAGAATTTCATGAAGATGTTCAAGATAAAGACGGTATTGTTTCAAATATGAACTAAGGTGTTAGATGAATGGTTTGAATTATATAGTTATATGTTTTTTGAGGAAAGTTACTAAATATAGCATGCAGTTGACATGATTCCCCTACCCAAAGTTGACCCAAGTGAGGTAAAAGAAGTTGTATACATACTACTTAAAATGACAGGTAAATAAATATTGAGTAAGTGTTGGACATATTGATTTAGATCTTGCGTAGGTGATAACAAATGTTTATGCATGTTGAATGATTCTCGTTAACTAATTGTCACTATGTAGTATAAAGATGGCAGACCTTTGGTCCTTAACATAAAGCAAATTCCAATTGTGGAGATATTCAATGTTATAAAAATTTTTGCAAAAAAATTCACTAAAATACTGACTTTGACCAACTGGGTTTGTGACATATGGTATCCGAGCACAAGTTAAAAACACTCAAACTTATTTGGGATCAGCTTGAGGACGCGGACCTAAGTTGGTTGAACTAGCAAAGGGATTCCACCTATAAGAGGTAACCGACAAACCATCTTTAAGTTGCATGTAAGTAAGTTCCATTTGTTTAAGCATTATGTTTCAAAACTAGCAAATGGAATTAAGGTGCAAAGGGTATTCCACAACTTGAAGTGCAACCTTGTTAAACTAAGGTGTCTAGCTTTTATTAATATATAAACTAAGATATCTTAAATAGGATGAGGGCTGATGCACAATCATGGACTCCTTTAAAGACACTTTAGATGCCACATAATACTGAAAAAACCTGGAACCTCTGACTTTAGGTGACAATTAGGGGTGCTTCCATAACGGATTTGAAGATGAAGTAAAAAGACAAAAGATAGGTAATTGAATCAGCTTTCATAATATATAACATTTATCTATAAAAAATTTGTGTAAATAATTATAAAATTAGTTTCCGTTAAATTGGGTTTTCAAATTTTTAGCACATCATAACATATATGTTTGTGCGGGTGCAGCACTTATTGAGGTAAATGATGTCCATTTTGGATAAAATCTTGCAGACATATAAAGGACATATGGATCTAGTGCAACACTATTTTTTCAAAAAATTTCACGAATTATTTTTATTATTATTAATTATTGAAGTCAGAAAACCTTGAAATTAAAATGTTATGTGTGGGTGCAACACTTTAGAGGAAAAATTTAATGAAATCATTGATTTCTACATATGAGATTGTAGAGCTCAGTCTCCTCTAGTGCACCATATAGTTTTCTTGGGAAATGGTGAACGAAATCAAAAGTCATATAAAAACGAATCGATGTATGTATTTTCGAAAAATGACGTGTGTCATTCAAAAAATTAATAATAAATAAATAAAACATACATTTTTATGAAAAAATTACATATTCATAATCGTCAGATCATATTGTACAATATTCTATATTTTCATAAAAAATATTGAGTTTTTCATAGCAAAACATGCCATTGAAACTGAGCATATTGATAGAGTTAAAAAATATAGGCAATGGCCCTGGTTTTTTTGTTCTAGCCAATAGGTTCAGCAGTCCGAAGCTATTTCCGAACATCATCCCAAGCCTTGTTCCCGCCCAGTTTTTAAATTTTAAATTAACGCATTTGCGTTATAACGGATATGCGGTTTAGACTTGTTCTAATCGCATATGCATTATAACGCATATGTGATTTATATCACATATGCGTTATAATGCATATGCGATTCATATAGCATATGCGATTCATATCGCATATGCGATTCATATCGCATATGCGATATAACGAATATGCATTTTGGTTTAGTACAAAAGAGTAAATAGAGAATAAAGATTATTAGATAAAAGAGTGGCATAAATATTATTCTTTTGAAATGTAAGATAGCATCCCATCATGGTTAATATAACATTGTTTAACATGACAAATGGGTTCGGAAACAATACATCTCTATTTTAAGCTAAGTTATATTTGTTATATTTGATATATTAGGTAGTATGGGGTAGTATGGTATAAAGTATAAACTTACATCGAAGTGAATGGGACATCTAAGAAGCCAAATTGTGGATTGTTATTGATGAAGTAATTGGGATATCGTGGAGAGTATAATTTGGTTTTCAATCCATTTTCAAGAGTTAGGGATTTCATCCTCGCTGTTTTACTAATTTTCCTTGTATCCTATCCTAGGTATGAGATTTAACATGCACCGAAGAAAAATCGATTCAAATATTTCTCGAGAATTCCATCTTCACTATTGTGTAGTTTCCTAGTATAGAACTTCACCTTACTACACTAAGATAGTTGAAGTTTGTGGCTTCGACCTATAGTTCACTATGCATCTATTGATTGATGTTATTGATGAGAACCAACATATCTTTGCACTTATTTTTTTAATCAAAATTTCTTTGATATTAGTGTAGTTAAATGACTTCAAGTAGGGTTTTTTATTTAATGACAAATTTATTATATAACTTAATAATGCTCTACTTGAGTTGATGACGATTATGGTTGTTATTAATGTCCATTGAGACCAATTTTGATCTATCAAACCTTTAAAAAGGTAAGGAGTCACTTGGTTTTCTTTAGAATTTTATTTCTATGCTCGAAAATTTTAAGAGAAACATTCATAAATCACCATAGTTTTGATGAGTTAAAATGTTAGGAAGGTTGGTATTGTAACAAATATTTTGAATTTGGGATGAAATGTGGGTGTACACATGACATTTTAATGTGATTTGTTTCTATATGATCTTTAATAGTTTAATCACATTACACTATTGAATCAAAAACAACAAATCATTTAACTAGAAAATTTTCAACAAATAATTTAACTAGAAATCTTGATGATTGATCCTCTCACTCACTCCATACCTCACTTTCTCCCCCTACCTCCTCTCTCCACCCCCTTCTCTCTCCCCCCATAATTCCTTCTCTCTTTATCCACCCCCTTCTCTCTCACACACATCCATACACCCTCTAAAACAATTCCTTTGTTGCCCCTCCCTCCCGCCAAAATGCTTTCTCCCTCCCTCCCTCCCTCCATGTGTTCCATCCTATCACTCACTCCATCCCTCACTTTCTCCCCCTATCTCCTCTCTCCACCTTTAAGCCTTCATCCCTCCTTCATCTCTCCATCTTTCTCTCCTTTCCTTAATATCCATGATCTCTCCCTCTCTCTTTCTCTCTCTCTCTCTCTCTCTCTCTCTCTCTCACACACACACACACACACACACAGAGACACACACATAATCTCTCATCTATATCCCTCGGTGTAACAATCCTTGACCATCCTTCATTTCCCTAAATCCCTACTCTCTCATTGTTATTATCCCACTCTTTCACCCTCTAACCATCCCTCCATCCATAATTCTTTCTCTCTCTCTCTCTCTCTCTCTCTCTAACTGTCCCCCTCCCTCCCATGATTCCCTCTACAACTTCGTCTCCCTCCTTTGACTCTCCCCACACCTCTTTTAGCTTTTAATCAATGTAATGTTGGCTCTTGAGCCACTCCATAGATCGTCTGGACGGAATCTTTGGAGTCTAAATTGTATTATAAGGGGATAAGGGTGACATTATAGGGTTTTGGATGGTAGGGATGGGTCTCTGGACATTGACCATAGTCATGGAAGAAACGATGGTCCAATGAGTCTCTAAATCAACACACATGCACTATAGATGGAATATTTGTCCTTTAGTGGGATATGGGTGTCATTATGAGGTTTTATGCACTAAGGATGGGTCTCAGGGTCTTAACCATGGTAATGGGACAAAAGTGTAACAGAAACAAGTCTTAAAACACTATACATGCCATTTAAAGGACATATTTAGCCTTAATATGGGATATATGTGCCATAAGAATATTTTATGCATTGAAGATTGTTCTCGAGGCATTGACCATGGTCATATAGGAACCATTACGAATATTTCCAGACAAAACATAGTTCTGAAGACACTGTACCATGGTCCAAGGATAAATCCAATCTTCTAGGGATTAAATGATGTTTTCATGGTTCATGGTTAAATGAGGTTTCAATAGTTGATATGCACTAAATCGCATATGCGATATATCGCATATGCAATATAATGCATATGCGATATATCGCATATGCGATATATTGCATATGCGATATATCGCATATGCGATATATTGCATATGCGATTCAGTGATCACGTTTTTAACAAAGCATATGCATATAGTTCATAAAAGCATAAAAAGCATAAAAAGCATAAAAAGCATATAGTTCATATCACATATGTGATATAACGCATATGCATTAAAACGGAGATGTGCTATATCACATATGCGATATTTTTTTAATAAATAATCTTGGGTTGTGTGTCATGGGCCATTTTTACTGTACAGGAAAATACATAATTCTTCTGAAACCCGCGCAGAGCATACTGTTCAACCTGCAATTTAATCATTTATTACATAGATCCATAGGTTTTGTATAATTTTGGGTGGATTTCAATGGGGAATCCACGTAATAGAGTTCGAAAGTCAGTGAGGAAGATGCTTACACTCGAAGAAGCTGAAATTAAAAAAGAAAAGAAGAGGTAACATTCAAGAAATCGTCGGCATTCATTGGATGAGCAAATACTTCCCATTCCCGCTGAACAGATACTTGCGAAGAGGCTGAGGAAGATATTGCAACTTTAATGCAAGCTGGTTATAGCCAAGATGAAAATTTTGCTCCATTATTAACCAGACAACCCTCTATAGAGCTCAGTCATTGTGTTCCTCATGAGACTCTACAACAACCATGCCTAATCGAAGTTGTTAGCCTGCAGTGGATGTAAACGTCTCTCCAGCATTTCAAACGACAAGAAATCTCGCATCAAAACGAAAGAGAAATCCTAAATGCATACAAGTGGATGAGAGCGAATTGACTTCCATGGAAGGTAAGGTGGCTAAACGCACAATCATTTGTCATTGTTCTCAAATAATGAAACAATATTTTGAACCAAAATCTGAAGCCTGTAAATGTCAATTGTTTTTAGCTTTGATTAAATCTAGAAGTATGGTGAATGTTAGAAAAACGTTAGGCATAAGAACATTGAAGAATACCGAATCAAGTAATCACATTGTTAAATCTCTTGCTACTGCATTCACATCAATTGGTAAAAAAACTCGTTCAAAAGACTGTAATGTGGCTCGTTGCATATTGGCTGAATCAACTGTATCTAGATCCACAAGACAAGGTAGTTTACTTAAATGCACATAAGAAATTGTCCCTTCAAAGACTCTTAAAAAATATTCAGTAAGAAGAGAAAACTTGATGTAGAGGGACAAATGGATACATTATGGGCATTTAGCGGTAGGTTGCCCCGTAAAGACATGAAGTTGGTCGAAGCAGTGAAGGGACTAGTGAACACTTTTTGGCACGATAACACTAGGCCTTCTTCTAACACAAAGGATGTGTTAAAATGCTATAGGGGTTCCATGAACAATGAAGGGCATGTTAAACATTACCTTGACATGACACAAACTCAATTGTTCAAGATGTTTAAAGTTGCCCACGTAGAGCTAAGGCTCAAGCAAAGATCTTTTGAAAAATGCAAGCCTTGGTATGTTAGAATAAATAGAATCTGGAACACTTGTTGTTGTAGATACCACATAGAGTTTGATCTATATTATCATACATTTGATCTATTATACGTCATTTTTTGCACCCTAACCATGTGCAAGAATGCTCAAGTACAGTACCGCCAATGTCATCTAGAGATTTCATCCATATCATAATGTGTCCAAGTCAAGATGGGCAGACACATTACTTAAAACAATGTGTAGAGGGTTCTTGCAATAATTGTGGTGGGCTATCTTTATGGTCCGATTGCATCCATGAGAGTGAAGATCAAGCATTTGGTAATGCAATTGTCAAGAAGCAGAAATTTCAGTATGAGACATATCAGCTACGTGATGGGAAATAAAGCAAGAAGATTAAATTGGTGACTTCACAGGTGACAATCTACACGAAAAATGTTCATTTAACTGAGTGTACATTGTTTATATGTTGTTTTATAACATTGTTTTAAATATTGATGTATATTTTAATATTCATGTAAATATTTTTATGTTGTTTTATAACATTGTTTATTTTTTTCCACCAGGTGCAAGTATGTGATTTTATTCTAGAGTTCCGTGGAAAGATCCAACAGTACATTCAACATGTCGATATGGCACGGTGGCAAGATGAGCAATTCAGAATATGCCGGGACACCTTCCCTCTTGGAACAATACTATCAATGGTTGACTTTGCGGAAAATTACACCCTACAACCACAAAATGAAATACAAAGTTAATACTATCACTCAGAGCAGGTGAGCATAATGGTCCATATCACTTATCGACATGGGCCAAATAGCAATGAAGAGAAACGTGTGATATTGAAAGAGAGTCACTTTTACATCAGTGACGACCGGACCCGTGACATCCATTACATGCAACATTGCTTTCAGTTGTTCTATGATCATGTGATAGCTATGGATATACCATTTTATCGTCATTTGATTTGGTCAGATGGTTGTGCTGGACAGTTCAAGAATGCACATGTATTTCAATGGTTGTGTTTGTTGCACATAAAATACAAGGTGCCACATACATGGAACTACTTTGAAACATGTCATGGCAAAGGAGAGCACGATGGTGTTGGTGCATGCATAAAAAATTCCCTTCGAAGGGAAGAGATGAAGTTTACAAGTGCTCTCCTTCGAGATGCTTCATCTATAGTCGAATGGTGTGCATCTGTGATGGGAGAACAAGCAACAAGGAAACACCTAGTGCGGAGAATATTCTGGGAGGTGACAGACGTGGACCGATCGCAAACACATCGGGTGAACACATTGCATGGAACTCAAGGTTTTCATTCAATTAGAAGCTCAAACAACTCGGCCCTACAAATTTGGACAAGATTGAAGGCTTGCTTTTGCAGTTCCTGTAGCATAGATGAATGGGATGATTGTGAGTATACAGATACAATTGATACATGGGATCGAGTGACACTTGGCACTGATTTCAAGGGGGTTAATGAAATAGACCATTTGGAAGATGATCAAACATATATTTCTGCAGACTATGATCACATATCAGATCTCATACAAGCAGGTACAAAAAAGTAAATTAGTAGTACCTAAATCACTACAAGCCCTTACATTGAAAGAAATTTTATTTATGTTACATGCAAGACCTTTTTTAATATTTATGTATTTTTAACATTTTTCGATTTCCTTTCACAGGTCAGATATATGCAGTGGTTGCCCCAAAAATTAATGAATGGGGTTCTGACTATTGGTTGGCACGTTCCTTAGAGGGGAAACAAACCCTTCTCGAACCTGTTACAGATGATGAAAATATTGAATACCCAACTGGCTCGATGGTTATAAAAAGGGAGTACCTGACACTAGCAGCACAACAAAAAAGGAAGGGTGGGTACGTATATCAGGATTATAGACCAGGAGCTATTGTATACCACTTTACCAACCTGGTAGTTGGTATAAACATCAAGCTGCGCACAATTTCGAAAAGAAAAAAGGTCACGTGTACAATACTTGCTACCTCATTTAGAGCATGTGATATTTATGGACACCATCGGCAGCAGAGATGATCCAGATGGCCTACTCGAGTGAGTGCATTGTCAAGTTTTACTGGATTGTCCAGTGTGGCTAGATTGTCAGGTGCGTTAAATTTAATCCTTAATTTAATGGACAAGTTATAAACATGATCCTACAACCTCAAGTGAGTTATCTATAAATAATGTTTGCACATTTTCCTTATTTTCTTACGAGAGTACTAATGTTTATCCTTTCCTGTGCCTAGGATACAAACACTATTTATGGCACATTGGAGGCGCCAAGAACAACCGGTGTCTTTAGACACCACCAAATACAAATCGGAAAATAACATGCTCTCAAGTCAAGTTTATCTTCATCATCTTCATATGCCAAAAGTTATCTTATATATTACTATAAGCATGGTCAAGCATTAGGTATCAAATGATTTTCTCTCACATTCAAGCATTAGGTATCAAATGATTTTCTCTTTATCTAGGCAAGCTTCAACTAGATCTTCAACCCTTTCGTATATCTCATAGCTAGGATCCCATTCCTTGCAAAATGCTTGGACCAAACATGCAAAAGATAATGTTTTTCCTCTACCAAAATCTCTAAACCAATCTCTACATCTTCTTCAAAGCTATGCAAAAGCAATCTCATCATACCATATTCATGTTCTATTTTAAGTTTTGAAATTTGACGTTTAAAAGATGCAACATGATGTGCCACAAAATGAATGTCCCCATGAAAATTTTGAACATGTTTGGTCCATTTCGGAGGGGCCTTATTTGGATACCCAGCAATGCCTGAAAATTTAAAGGGGCATATACTCTATGATGCATCTTTTATAGGAATGATGCCATATTGATTTCCTCCCAAATCTTCAAAAAGAAATGGTAATATGAAATCTAAAAATAATAATAATTAATACATTCATACCAATGAAGTTCCAGAATTAGGGAAAAACTTAAAATAATACATTCCTACATTCATACCAACTTATCACATCATTATAGCTATGTCTACCGAATTTGGGAAAGGGACTTTATCCCAGAAACAACGCCATTGTGTTACCTTCTAAACCTGCAATTATAAACACCCAAGTCCATGCAAGAATGGAAACTTAGGGAAACTTATTAAAAACCCTACCCAATGTCAACTTAGCAAGATTTCCCTTCACTTTAAGTCAGCTCTCCTCCAACACAAGTGGGATTTCTTTATGTATGATTGCTAAATTACCCTTATAATCTTCAACAAACAGATTTAGCAATCCAATAGATTACCCTTATTTGTGATGAATTCAAGTAGATTAGTGCCTATCCTTGGGATAAATGGAGTCGAAACACTTTGAAGATTGAAGAGTTATGTATTTCCCTATGTATGATTGCTAAATGGATTTCCCTATGTATGATTGCTAAATTACCCTTATAATCTTCTTCAACAAACAGATTTAGCAGTCCAACAGGTTATGATGTACAATGGTTATTATTGTGGTGAATTCAAGTAGATTATTGCCTATTCCTGGGCTAAATGGAGTCAAAACACTTTGAAGATTGAAAGACTTAATGAGAGACAATATTAAACAAAAGAATATGCTTGAAACAACAATCAATCCTAGTTATAATAGTGCCACAAAATCATATTCCAGCCAACCATACCAAACTCAAAGATAAACTGGTATTTTTATTGCATTCTTGCCTCTTCACAATACAATCAGAATCTAAAAATGAAGTAGAAGACTGTAATCTTTTATTAAAGAGAACAGTACAAGTACATAGCATATATCATAACTGAAATTAGGTTCTAGAAAATGACTGTTATGACAGCAGCAATATTCCCAACATGAGAGCGAAAAGGACAAGGCACAACAACACCCTTACAAATGATGATGACCACTCTAAATATTTCCTCAAGAAGCCTCAAATAAAAATTTGAATGAAAATGTGAAGTGATACGCCATAATATATTTGTTTATTAGAAGACAATGGTTGTATTATTGGACCCAACCTAGTTGATATGGTGAATCTTGTGGGGTAGTAGGAAGTTGTAAGCACGATTAAAAAAGGTCTAAGAGATGAGATTCTTTTGGATTCCATTTCTAAGCACTAGAGTGGCTACTTGGTATTTGATTTAATAGTTGTGAGTAAAAATGAGTGCTAGAGTTGAGTGGGACTAGGAATGTATCATCAATAGTAAGGATGGGTTAGTTGTAGTATGAATGTAAAGATAAACAAGTTTAGGAGGTGAAGAAGGTTTAGGAGATGAAGGGGCTATGAAAAGTCACTTGTTTTTTCATTAGAAATTAAACTTCTAGATTGGGCTTGTCACTATAAGAAACAACATCCACATCATCATACAGTAAGGCATCTAGAGCCTTCCTTTCTATACCGAACACATTAGATTCATTATTTGCAATGTCAACTCTTCTCCAACAAACACAAATCCATAAGCCTAAAAACATATTCAAGCATATATCTGTAAGGCATATAATACACATGTCTCCATCCCATATCAAGTGAACCATATATAGGTAAATCTGAACGTTGCTTTATATTATAGATGTACATGTATAATGTTTTAAAAAATGGCATGCCATGGCCATAATACAAAATTGTGGATCATATTGTACATATGTGTGTACATACAAACAAAATGGTACATGTATGTATTCCCCCTATACATGGATTCTATATGTACCCCCCTATACATAATTTCTATTTATCCCCCTTTTCACTGCCAATGTCAGTGGCTAACGAGAAGTCTATCTTTCTTTTGCAGCTGCTCGATCGCATTTCGCAACGATCCGTAGGAGGACGCATTCTCAATATCGGAGACTGCACACAAACCAATATTTGTTACAAGTTAGTTTACCAACCTATAAAAATAAATACCACATGATGTACATTTGTTCAAATTCCAAGAAAATATAACATTTTTACTTACCATGCGTGTGTAAGTACTCGGCACTGAAACTACATGTACTTGGGTGGGGGGGCGTGCAGGGTCATCAGTGGCCCCAATTGGGTGCTCTTCAGGCACCACTAGCTCAGTAGATGCCTGTATAAAGTAACATACATGTCAATGTCAACAAATACAAAGAAAACAAGACATATATACTACATGGATGGACAATGACTCTTTCAAAGAAAGCGAGACATACACGTACCTGGGGGGGGAAGATGTGGGTCACCAACAACCTCAGTTGGGTGCTCTTCAGGAACCATTGCATCACTAGATGCTTGCATAAATTAACACACATGGACCAATGTTAGCAAATACAAAGAAAATGAGACTGTATATAATATGTATGGATGTACAAGGACCTTTTCAAAGAAGGAGAGACATGTACACACGTACCTAGGGGGGGGGGAGAGGTGGGTCACCAACAACGTCGATTTGGTGCTCTTCAAGCACCACTGCATCACTAGATGCTTGCATAAAGTAACATATGGACCAATGTCAGCAAATACAAAGAAAACGACACTGTATATATATGTACTATGTATGGACGTACAATGACCTTTTCAAAGAAAGAGCTCCAGCTACACGTACCTACCGGGGGGGGATAGGTGGGTCACCAAAAACATCGATTGGGTGCTCTTCAAGCACCATTGCATCACTACATGTCTGCATAAGGTAACATATATATGTCAATGTCAGCAAATACAAAGATCTAACTAGACTACATATATATACTACATGGACGGAAAATGGCTTTTTCAAAGAAAGCAAGACATGTACACATACTTGGGGGGGAGGAAGAGGGTCACCGATGGGTGGAATACTAAACATTGGCCCTACTAGATGATAAAAAAAAACCTGACCATAACCAGGCTACATAACAAAACATACAGATACAATTAGAAAATTTCTTTAAATAATTAAACGCATATACATGTTTCAAATCATTAAAAACATATAATTAAAAGCATGTAATGAAAAGAATACCTGAGTCTAGGAATATTCCTCTACATGGGAGGGACTAACCTGGGATTCCACAAACTCATCATGCCCACCCTGCATAAAACATATTGTATCGAGTTTAAGACGTATTTAATGTTGCAGTCTCTAAATTTTAAATATGTAAATTACTCGATGACAAATTAAAAATAAAGTTCCTACAGCTAATGGTGAAGCGCCAAAATCATATGAAACATTGATCGTTGCATCGATGGCATCAGCATCAACGACCAGATTATGTGAATCTGGGGTGTCATTGGACACCAGCTATATATTTCTTCACGTAAATTGTCAGATAATTATTCAAATAGAAATAAATTACTAAACAAGTGAAAACTGTGATATAAAACAAAATTTATATACTATGTAAAGAATGAATGTTACTTACATATCAGAGTAATCCATCACCCCAAAACTCTGAAGCAGGCCCATAGCATATGCTTCAACACGATGTGAAAGGGTGTGGAATAACCCAATGTTCTGAAGACTTCGCGTCACCGGTGCGATGTGTAGCTCTGGTTTGGTCTGGGGACCTAAAAGGTGGATCCTGACTATGAGATGGTCCAACCCCAAATGGGCCAGCCTCGAAAGTGCCAACCCCTTGGCCTACATTGCCTTGGACAGCAGTTCCATGCCGAAGCAATGTATCAGCCAAATCTAATAAGGACTCCTGCGTATCATCAAGAACTGGACCAGCTGGAGGATATAACTGAGGGGGGTTTGGTGTGCGTGGAGGGAATCGCACATGGTTAGGATCGGTCCTAGCCCCTTCTCTATCTTGGGGCATCCCATGACCCACACCCTGGAACTCTAAAATGTCAAAATAGTTAAAATGTTTCCCCAGGATAAATTCTGCATAGAGCTTCCTAAGGAAATAAAACGGGATGTCTCTATTCCCGTGAGGGTCTTCATCGAAGACCATGTACCAGTGATCCATCCAATTGGCTTTGATATTTGGTTCCATGCACCAGTCTATGAAAATATGAGGTCGACTAGTGGGTGGAACCAATCCGGTGCTGGGGTCCCAGAATAAGGAAAACAATTGGTCTTTGGTTATTTTTATTTTTTTGACCTCTTTGTAGCTCAACCCAGTGGAATAGTATTTCCTCTTAGAATCTTTGTACGAGCTAATGTTGTACAGTGCTCCCTGGGCGTTGGAAACTGTATTTGTTATGGAGTCTAAGGCCTCTGCTAAAGATTGTCTTAAGTTGTCCCCCCCCCTAAAGAGTGAGCTAAGGCATCTCAGTGAACCCAAACGAGCCAAAATCTCATAATTACAGTCGTGTTCCTCCTCCATTGGTGGGTTTGTGTCTGGGTTTTGGTTTGGGTTTGGGTTTGTGTGTTTATTTTGGTTTGGGTTTGGGTTTGGGTTTGGGTTTGTGTTTGGGTTTCTGCTCTCTGTTAAGAACAAAACAGTTCAATTTCAAAATTTAATTATTCAATTTCATTGTTTGTTTTTTAATACATGTAACAAATTTTATTAAATTGGTTTAAAAAAAACAAAAACTAGTTTAAATTAACAAACACAATAATGAAAAATTCAAAACAAATTAACAAACTAGTAAATTTCTTGCCACCCACCTTCCATTTTTGCTGAATTGTGAAATGGCTTGCCTCCTCCTCCTCTCAAATGCAAATTAACAGGTGCGTTTTTTTGCCTTCCCGATATCGTCGGTCCTTCACTGTGTAATTTGGGAAAACGAGGCCGCGTGCACCGTGATTTATATATATATATATATATATATATATATATATATATATATATATATATATTATATATATTACATTACATTACAAATCGCACATGCGATATATCGCAAGTGCATTTTTTAACTTTATAAATGAAATTGCGTTTTTAAATCCTAAATATATATGAATTTGGGACCGAGGGCACGGGCACAGTGTTTTATTTTTTTAATTTTTTTTTGCATTGCAAATCGCACTTGAGATATATCACAAGTGCGTTATTTAACTCTATTAATCCTAAATATATAATATGAATGAAAATGAGGCCGCGCGGGCACTCTGTTTTAAATTCTTTTGTTTTTTTTTTGGCATTATAAATCGGACCTCTAATATATCGCAAGTGCGTTTTGTAACTCTATTAATCCTTTAAGATATATATGAAAGAAAATGAGGTCGCAGTCACTCTATTTTATATTTTATTTTTTTTTTGCATTAAAAATCGCACTTGTGATATATCGCGAGTGTGATATATCGAAAGTAAGATATATCGCACTTGCGATATATTGCAGCTGCGTTTTTTAACTCTATTAATCCTTTTTATATGAATGCATAAATGATTGGGAATTTCCTTGGACTATTAATCCTCTATGTATGAATGAATAAGTGATTGGGGATTTCATTGGACCAAGGACGAGGGAGACAAGGGCACATTGAATTCTACAAATCCTTAATTAGTATGTCGAAATCCCATCAATTGGACCTTGATTTTTGCCAATGTATAAGTATTTTCACCCCTTTCTCCTTGACTAGGGACGGACAATTACAACTTTGTCACTCCTTGCAAGCCTACTAGGGAGTGATAATTACAACATTTTCATGAGCTATATCTTGCCTTAGGGGAGCGATAATCATGTTTGCACCATTTGAGCCTTGACATCAAGTGAGGCCCTGTATAGCCACCTAGGGATTTCTTTTGCTTGCGATTACAACACTCAACCACTTCAGCTAACCCTCTGGTATTTTGTGTCACAATTTCTCCTTTGCTATTAATGGTATTTATATTATATTAATTAATGGAGCCCCTTTTATCTTCCAATGGTTTACCAAACAATCAACATCCTCATATAAAATTATACTAGATATAGAGTAATTCGATGAATGCTCTTCTCCTTCATGTTAATTATCGTATGCTTGTGTAGAATACATAATTAATCAAAATAAAGTTTCATCGAAGAAAATAACTCAAAATACCTTAGGATGTGTATTATAAATTAGTAATGTTCATTATAAGTATTGATTAGAAAACATCATTACCAAAATGTGTTATTTTATCTCCATGGAGTTTATTTGTAATTGAATTACCATATTTGTAGTCATCAAATATATTTTCATAAAGAGATCACGTGAGTAATGAGGTAAAGATAGACAATAGTTTTCTTCAAATGTCTAATTTTATATCTTTGTAGGATAGGGGCAAATAGGTTTGAAGGGAGAAAAGTTAATGGTAGAAGAGAGGAAGTGGGTTGCTTATTTTTATGATCTATAATAAGAGATATTAGCCTCCATTTTAATAACTTTAGTTGATATAGTGGGTGCATGGATGGGTGACATGGTGTGGTTGGATAAGGAACGGGGGAGTTATATGGAGAAGGGTATGATAGAAGACATCAAAGGAAGCAAAAAAATTAGAGGAGAAGATATCAAAACAAGAAATCAATTTAGTGCACAAATTGTACATGTGACATTAGTTGTAGAAGAGATCCACGGTGCCTTATACAGAAGGAAAACATCTCAAATAAAAACGGATATAAGACAAGAAAATTAATGTTTCAAATCATCTCTAGTATTCACATCTAGAGAACAAACAAAGTTTGTATATGGTCCCCTCTCTCATAAATCAATTGAATCTCTCTAACTACACCTTTGCAAGTAAAATTATATGCATAGAGACAAAAATATTAGTACAATAAATGAAACTCTAATCATTCAAACAAACGGAGAAAAAAAACAATAAACACAAATGATGGTGAAATAAGAAGACCATATGAATCGAACCCTAGTTCAACTACAACTTTGAAATATGGAAGAGATATGGAGGGATTCAATCCTTCTAGAGGAATGAGAGGAATTGGGAGTACATATACCATTACAGATCATGATTCCCGCTCAGCTCTTTCCATTTATTGATATGACGTGCAGCTTAGTACTACTTCCTGAATATAGCATTGGCAATGCTTATACTTGCTAACAGAGCCTGCTTTATAAGTAATTAACTCTATATTTTATAACCTGCTCCTTACTGACTAGAGCTGGCATATCTTAATTTGAGTAATAATAGAATCATTTTCTTACATGCGATGAGAATCCCCGCCTAAGCATTATAAAAGAGTTAATTTATTATACGAAACCCTTTTATTAATAAACGACCCGGAGGGATTTTCTTGAGGTACGAGGGGAAGGACAATTTAACTAGAGAACATTATACATTTTACTAATAAATCCAATTTTATAGTCACATATCATCGAGGAAAATAGGGTGACCATGTAAAGTTGTCATGATGGGACTCTCTTACAAAAAGGCTAGTTATAGTGATCAGAGAGTAGGATGAGTTGAGGAGCCATATGGATGTAGAAGAAAGGTGGGTTACTAAGTTTAAATAGAGCATTGATATTAACATGCCCACTACAAAATAAAATTTAAGATGATCATTGTGAAAGAAAATAAAATTTAAGATGATCCACATGATCAAAATCGCAGTTTCGTTATAACACAAGTGGGATATATCGCACTTGCGATTTGTAACTATTAAAAAATGCATGTCCAATTTATCGCATATGTGATATGGGCTAACTAAGCTTAGCCTCAGTTTTCAGCTTGGGTTTGTCCGAACCTAGCCACAATAACGCATATGCGTTATGGATTTCCATTTCGGAGGTGAGTTTTTTATTTCTATAGTGGCACTAAAAAGTGGAACCAACTTCGTGCGAAGGCCCATGAGTAGAATATATATAATGAGTGGACAATATTTTGCATAATACAATTATTGGAAGTTGCTCATTTATAAACATTTAAAGGAATCTAACATGTTTAGTTGATTAGATTACAAAGGAAGTAAAAGACGTAGTTACCCTCTTGTAAAGTAACAAGGTTGAGTTTAGGACTAGACTCGTAAGACGTAAGAGGGAAGAGAGTCCTTGATAAGACAAGTGATTATAATACTAAATGTGTGGCATTGGAGCACGCTTGTTCCCTTGCTTGTAAGTTCAACAAAAGGGTAATGGTTATGATTACTTTATATATATATATATATATTCCAAACTAGTTAATAGGATGCATAGGATGAAAATGTATGATTTCACTTTATATATTTCTTATTCCAGTGATCTTTACTAAGGATATTGGGATACTATGAATTGGTTGTTATAAAAGTTATACTTTTATGTGATAAAAGTATACGTTATATGCATGGATACCTTGATAATCTATTTCATTTTGGTATATTGATTTCATTTGATATTGAGTGTAATACTAAGATGTGTTAATACAAGAAAACTTGTGCCTTGGCATATGAATGTCATATGAATATGTGGTCACCCTTATAAAGGTATGTGGTTATCTTTATAAAGGTATGCAAGTATATATGTATACAAGTTGTTTTTACTTACATGATGTTAGTGTATACAAAGAAAAGTTGTATAACTAAAATAGAAATTGTGTTGGAAATGGTGAAAGATCATATTTGAGGTTAAGTGATCATAATGTCCATGGGTCATCAAATGAAGAATGTTATTTCCATGTTCCGTCTATAAAGTTGACATTCCAGTGATTATCCATTTACAATATGATAGCATTGATCATAGGGTACCATGTTTACATAGGTTATAAATGTGTGCTGATTTGTTTTGGTTAAAGTTTCCAAACATAGGTCCTTCCATGATTTTGTTCATCAAGGATTAAAGGTGATTAAACCTTATGAAATCATGTACCCTTAGGAGTACTGTTGGATATCATTGCTAATGTGTTTTGAGTACAAGTAATAAGAGGCTCAGATAAAGTTAACTATCATCTAAAACAAAATTCCGAGGAAGGAAAATGGTTTGCGTTTGTAAAATTATTTCAAATTTTACATACATAAGATAAAGAATTTTTATGTAGTGTTTTGCAAAAGACAATAGTATGAGGGTTATAAAACATAGTTCAACATTAAATAGTCTGGAAACTAGAAGTTGATTAAGATGAACACAATCGTGATTGGTTTTAAAGCATGACTAAAATATTCTCCTATTATGTGCTAGGGATGGCATAATGTAAACGACCTTACATTCAAAGAAAGAGTAGTGATTGCTAACAAGAAACCTGATCAGAGAATGGTAAGACTCCTCTGATGGAGTATTGTGTTGACGAGGTAAATGTCATATACTACATATCAATTGATTTGCTTATTGTTAAAAAATTTATGTGGTAAAAAGGTTATGTTGACAAGATAGTCAAGTGAGATGTATATGCACATTATAATTGCTAGTGTGTAGACTTGGTATGAGAACCAGAATGAGTAAATGACCAAATTAGAAAGCGGTATGTGAACCAAAAGAACATTCAATAAAATGATTTTTTTTTAATCATGGATTGATGATGTGATAATAAAATATGCCTTGAAAAAAGAGGACAATCACTATGAAGAAGATGTATAAGTAGCAGCAAGGAAAAGACCAAATGGTACTTTGGTTCTTTAAGTCAAATAAAACAACAAGATCCGTTTTGAAAGGGATCAAAGGGATGATTGAAAATTTGACTTCAATGGCACAAGACCTAGGCAAACATTATAACACCAAGGAAGCACAGGACGTTGTGTGGTGTTGAGAAAAATATATTAGAATGCCTGATGCTAGAAGCAAGTCTAAAACTTTTCTCCGTTTATAAGTCCATCACTTGATTTTTTGTAGTACTTGGCATACTGTTAACGCTTAATGTGCTCATTACTAACACTTGATGTGCTCATTACTAACACTTGATGTGTTCTTGATGAAAACCCTGAATAACACCGGTAGGAAATATGCCTGAGAGATATGGAAATCCAATGATGGGTATCGTCCTCGTGTTGGGTAGATCATGCACATTATGAATACTATGTGTCTTACAGTAATATTAACTGTTTGAGAAAAGTAGAAGACACCAACAATTGAAATTTTGGAGGTACTCCAGAGAGCACACTATAAGTGCAGGTTTGAGTATAACTTTGGCTGAGACCAAATGGCATGATGAATGTGTTTACTTAGGAAGAAAATGACAATTTGAAAATACAAATATTGATGTATGAGGAAAACTGAAGAATTTATCATGAATATGACATGCATATATTTTATGATGATAGCAAATGTTGTAGGTGCAAAGGGGCTACTCACAGTAAGAGGTTGTAATACCTTGAGGTTGATAGAGAAATGTATGTTGAAAGTGAACTTGTTTTGATCAGGAGATTGGTATATTATGATGAATAAAACTGACCAGGATGAAGCATGTAGAATAAGACAAATGGATGAAATTGTTCAAATTGTGGAAAGGCATGAACACTGAGGACGGTGTTATTATTAAGGGGAGGATGATCTAATATCCGTCCTTTATGCCGTATTATTTTGTAAATATAACTAATTATTATACTGGTTTCTGGTGAGGAGCTCAAGGCCAAGGCCCCACCAATAAACCTTGTAAGCTATGTGATTAATTCCTAAGTTGTAAATTGTTAATTTAGGAGACTAAAATGAAACTAAACAATGGGCGACTGAATCCACTAAGGGCAGAGGTCAAATGGCTAGAAAACCATGGGAATGAACGATGATGTTCACTTGATTAAAATGGAGCTAAAAGTGTCATCTTAGGTTATCATAATCCTAAACTAACTTCAAGTCCTAAGTAATATTTTCAGTAAAGCTATTATTCGTTGCTGAATAATAAACGAGCGCCTACAACCCTCTCTAGGATAAGCACTTTATAAATCTTAAGCTATATATATACATATATACATATAGTTGTCAATAGATAATCCTATGTAAGATAATAGGGGTATCCTTGATAATATTATTCGGCTTCGACGAATATAAAATCATGAAATAAAAATAAGATAGTATTATAAATATTGGTTAATTATCTTGGGGGTACAAAATATACATGTACATCAGATCTATGTATTAGATTTTAGATATTAGGGAAGAGATAGCTTATTATTAAATAATCCATCATACATGCATATAATATTAAGGCTAGGATATCATTTCCTAGTGATCTATTATATATATAGAATATATATTTCTTAAGATTATATATATATACATATAATTATACCTAAAGGTTATAGGACAAGAATATATTTTACTTTACATATCCTCTTTTTTATTAATAGATATTAAAAATAGGAACATACACTACAAATGGACTATGCATGTTGATATGATAGCATCCAAGATAAATTATATAGCCAAAGTAGTATGCATAAACTAAGGTTCACTCAGCTATTGCTAAATATATTGGAACAGAAACACACAGTTAATCTGGTGTGTAGAGACGGGCCCAAGCTATCTACCTAGTGGATTGTGGAACTCTGGTAAGCCGCCACTTGCACCTCAGTGTGAATGATAGATTTTGATCTACCAAGTGTTACTCGAGTGGGAGAAAGAGCTTGGGTTAAAAGGAGGACTGGCGCTTGGAGAAAGTGCGCGCGGATTTTCCAAGGACGGATCCACTGTAAATTTATACTCTTAATCAAGAAAGGAAAAGGGAAAAGAGATCTCGTTCGACATTCAATAGCCAATGGAATCTTCCTTTGCACTGGGTTCCACTAGATCCCAGGTTACACGATGAAGCATGGAAGAAATGGTCCCATGAAATTTAGCTTCCTTTTCTTCTATTGATGTTTGATCTAATCTGTGTACAGATTAGATGTGTGGAGTGAAAGTACAAGAAGGGCGGAAGCTGTTAACACCTAAAAAGTGCTCACTAGCTCATTCCCTTATTCACATGACCCATTTGTCGACTTTTCCACCATTTGATCCTCTAAAGCCACCAAAAGGTCACCAAAAGACCTTAATACACCCATTTTTTCCACTCAAAATGAGTATTTTTCCTAAAAAAGCATAAAAACCCCTAAAAAAGGGTCCAAAATTCCCAAAAATATTAAAAAAGGAATAAAAATATTCAAAATATTCAAAAAAGAAAAAATGAGGGAAAAGGTACCTAAACCATGTTGGTCAATACCATTGGTTTCCTCAAAACCATAATGGTATTCCCCACCACCAAAAACTATAAAAAGGTGGTAGGGGCTCCTCACTTTACATCCATCCATCTTCCTATCCTCATGCTGCCAAAATCTCCCATGAGCTTTTGGCCATTGTAGCTACCTTGGAGAAGGGACCCTTTGGAGTTTGGAGCTACTCACCCTTGGAGCTACTCAACAACCTTCATCATTTGGAGGTATTATCATTGCAAGCACTTGCTTGCCCCCATTTTCAATACAAAGTTATTTTTTCTATTTCTTGTTCTTGTTTTCATTTCAAAAGTTTATTATGATATGCACATGCTAGTTTAGTTTTAGTTTTAGATTTACATTTGTTTTTGTTTTAATATTTGAGACTGCTGCTACTAGTTAGAAGGTGCCCATAACACTAAGCTTGGTTGCAAAACCAAGCCAACAGTTTTTGGTGACTCCACTGGTTTCGAATTTTAGATCTCACTTTTGCTTTACATCTTAGTTTTTGTTTGTATTAGTCAATTTAATTCATAGATCTGCCATCCTAGACAGCAGATCCATTGCTGTTCTAGATCTTGGCCCATTTTATTGCCATTAACAGCCCGAAATTTTCAATTTTTGGATTCATTTTTCGGCGTCCGTGTATGGCTTTTGCCTCGCGGATTTTTGCCCAACAGTCGCGCGGCTCATCGCGACTGAGCGGCTCTTTTCCGTGCGGTTCACCGCGGCTTCGCGGCCAATTTGCGCGCTGCACATCGCGGCTTCACGAACATTTTCTGCTCTGCATATCGTGCCTGTGTGACGAAATCCTACGCTGCACATTGTGGCTTCGCGACTGAAACCCGCACTGCCCATCGCGACTGTGTGACAGAAACCCGCGCGGTCCATTGCGGCTGTTCTGTCAAAACCCGTGATGCGAATTTTTTCCATTCGGCCAATCCGTTTAAAAAATTAATTTTTTGTTGTATTTTCTGCCCAATTAGCACATTTTACAGTACTAAAATTTCTGCATTTTTTAGAGCTAGAAATCTTTTTACTATTTAGAATGCACCTTTAAAAAGTCTTTTTAAAAATTTTCAGAAATTGAAAGAAGGATTTATTTTGCATTTTATCTAGATTAAAAAATTTTACTTCCTTCATATTTTGCCCATAGCAAATTTTAAAAGAAATCCATTTATTTCTTGAAGAAGTCATATTATTTGCTTTCCTATTTCAAAATATCCTTTGTTTTTTGAATATTTTTTGCAAAGCATTTAATTTCAGTTTAATATACCACACGTGCACCCACTCAAACACATAATTTAAACTGAGCCTTAAAATTTACCCTAACTTCAACCCACTTTTAACCCCACTTGGGGAGCACTTAAAAGAACTTTGTAGCTAAGTAGTATTGAGGGGATAGGTGTTCCAGTAACACCCCTCATTTATTACATTTGAGACATAGCTGTTGTCCATTAGGGAACAAAAATCTCCTAGTATTTTTTGGCATGGTCATAACCAGTTTATCGGAAGGCCTCTCCCCTAGGAGGGTTGAAGTCGCGAGGATGGTTCCGGAAGCCTGAGTGGAATACCGAAATCCATTCAGTAACCGAAGGCTATCATTCGCAGTTCTCGGGATATCCCTATATGGGGGTATTGCGGTAAAAGGACCAAACGACAGATTTACCTTTTCTGGACGTGTCATGAACGGAGTATCCTAGTTGCCATTCTTTAGGATTGATTACTCCGTGTCCCTCCTGGTAGGGGGATATCTAGCCGTTGATTCAACACTCAATATTGTCTGACTTGGATTTCATCACCTTGCAGAGAATATCGTTTGCTGATTCACAATACTTTTAGTTAGGTGTTTGCATGATACAATCCACCTTTGGTCTAGTAGCACCTCATTTTTTTTTTCTAGAAGCTGTTTGCCTATTGGTACTCTGACCATTTTTGTTGCATCCCTCCACTTATTATAGCACAGCTGCTATAATAAGTGCTTTTTGAGGTTGATTTTTTGGCCTGAGAGCCTTTATTTTCACTCCCCTTCTTGCACCCTTGGTTGCATTAGGGTTTTGAGTTTTTTATACATTACCATCTTACACAGAAGATTTTTACACAAAAATTTATTTCTCACCATTGAGAATTTTAGATGCTCTCGTCGTCTTCAGGGCGAACTCCCATAGTTCAGTCTACTTGGCTCTCCACGTCATCGACGCCGATCCTTATCCCTTGACTTGACACATCGTCGGTCAAACATACAGTCATCTGATTCTGACACGCCTCACTTCACATCTGATTCTGAGGCAGAATCCGAAAACCCTACTGCGTTATTCCCAACCAACCTTATGGCTGGAACACCATTCGACCCACTTTTTACCGGTACCATAGGAGATACATCCACAAACCCTTCTACTGTGCTGCCATCCATGGCAACAACCACCCCCCTAGGTATGCCTAATATGGTGGACACTCCACCTTTAGGAATGCCCAACATAGGACTACCTCCTATTACGGGTATGCCAAACATAGGGGTCACACCCCCTCTCATTTCCACAACCCATATCCTAGGAATTCCTACTACTATTCCTAACCCTAGTGTAACCCATGTTGCACTTGGAAACGCTGGCCCATACTAGACCACAGCTATTGGAGGACACATACCTTCAATACCTAGCATACCCTTAGGCGCTGCTAGACCACTACATCATACCACCATGACTAGTCATGTCCCAGTCACTACGCCACATCCATCTGCTAGCTTACCTTACATGGTGAGTCTAAACTTACCAGACTTAGCCAGGTTAACCAATGATCCTATCAGACACGACCCTGTGTGGCCTCACATGCCCACCAAACTCCCCTTTGACATCCCTAAGTTTGAGGGAAAGGCAGGTGAGGACCCCTAGAACCATAATATGTCCTTCCATCTATGGTGTTCCTCCAACTCCATAGTGGACAACTCTGTCCGCCTCCATCTGTTACAGCGCACCTTCACTGGATCTGCAGCTAAGTGGTATATCGAGCAGCGCCATGGGTCCCATGCCACCTTTACCTCCCTTGCCTCGACCTTCCTGCAGTTCTTTCAGTTACTTATCCGCTATGATGTGGGAGTCGAGATCCTACTGTCTTGCAGACAGAACACGGCCACCCACATCACTGACCACATTCATGAGTGGCGTCGATGCCGAAGCCTCTGCAAAATCAAGTTAGATGACCGTATCTTCTTAGATTGGTTTTTCAAATCCCTTCTCCCTCTCATTGCCAAGGATGTAGCATCCAAACGACCCCAGTCTGAAGAAGAGGCCATCTTCAAAGCCCAACAGTTTGACCTCATTTATGCCCAATCAGGTTATCTGTATACCATTATACCGGACGCCCCTTGGGGTGAGTCATCCCAACACGATGCGTCGGGGGCATCCCATGCCGCAGATGGCATCATTGGTTGTATGGCCTCGCATCCCCAACCCTTTTCCATTGCACATCCTAGCCATGGCCCCGACCTTTCGTGGGCTACATCTCAGTCTGGAGCAACCAATTCATATGCTCCCATGGCACATCACCACCATACCCACAGACCCTCATGTCCACCACAGTGCTTTGGTCATCCACCACCCACATACGCCGCCCCAGTTGCACCTCAACCAATGTATTACCCACAGCAAGCTGTGATAGCTAACCCAACACTTCCAATAGCTCAGGGTTACCAACAACCCCAGCAGGTAACTGGACCACCTCCAGCCCTGCCAGCTTATTATGCACCGCAACCTGCTCCCGCACCTGCGGCAAACCAAAATCCTCCCGCTGCTCAAAAGCAAGTGTACACACAACGCAATCAGCCCCAGTACCAAAACAACCAACGGAACCAGGGTGGACAACAAAACCATGGAAGAGGACGTAACCGCGGAAACAACCAACAACCACATCAAGGTCCTCCACCTCCCAATCCTCCGCAAAATAACAACGCTGCTCCTCCCAACCAGAATCCGGATCGTAATCCCAGGCAGCCCAAAAAAAATAACCTCAGAACAAACCATCCTTGTTCTATTTGCGGGGTCTATGGCCATTACACACATGCTTTCCCACATTTTCAGCGAGCTCGCCAACTCTGGACTAACGATGCCCATCGTCAAGGACAAGCAGCTCCTCAGCCGCCACCTAACCCTCCATCACCTCAACATCAACCTTTGGTGCTGCAAAACCCCTTTTCAACCCAAGGCGTAGTGAACACTCAGTCGTTAGCTCCCCCTCAGGGCAACGTGCCACCACAACAAATCACTTATGCCGCTCCTGATCAACCATGTTCGATTCAGATACCCACCACTTGTTGATGATGTCATCAGTAGATTCCAACCTCCAAACCCGCCAGAACCAATATGGCTCCACCCCTAAAGCCCCTCCAGTTGACAAGAACACTAACGGTCATCCCATGGATCAGACATTACGTATACCTCTGGCTCCACTTGATGGCACTTCTAAAGCACCTCGCTTCCCACTTCGTCGCATCAACAATAACCCCAATGCTCACGCTGCATCGAATTACAACATTGTAGATGACTTAGCCCAGTCTACTGCAGCCATGTCTGCTTTAGAAGTCTTAAAAAACTGTCCTTCATAGCACAAGACTTTACTCTCTGCCATTGGTGCCATTGTCCCCAATGATTCACAACTGATGGCATTCGATTCAGACCAATCCGAACCACGCTTGCCTTCCACTTTAGCATTCCAAGTTTTTGTTTCCATTCAGAATCTTGTCATCCATCGGTGCATTATCGATGAAGGGGCCTTTACATGCGTTATGTCCACATTCATTTGGCAGAAGTTAGGATCTCCTACTCTCCAGCAGTCCACCACTGCGTTGCGAACCTACAACGACCGTTCGGCTCAACCCCAAGGTCTCTTAGCTAATGTCCCACAATACACAAACGCCCAACAATCAACCATCCTTGTTACCTAAACCACCATTGGTCCCTAGTCACATTGGGGTTACACCCATCCACACAATCCCCTTTCTATTCCCTCCCTTAGGCATAGTAAGCGCTCCGGTTATGGCTACCCTCAGTCTCCCCGGGTTAACATTGGGATTACCTGTGTGGTACATTTCACCTCCCATTCCCCCACCGACACCAAATGTCGTCTTGCAACCGGTGCAACCCATTGTCACTTCTACTCAACCACCTCCTGATATCACTACCCCTTCGTCATCTGTGAATCCCCCTCCTCTCATCAGGCCCACTGGGGGCAGAGGCCCACAACCATACACGGCGGTACCCCCACCCAAGGCAGTTAAACCTCCCCTCATGTTCCGTGCTCCTCCTAAATGCTCGTTGTGTGATGAGTTAGGCCATCCAACCCATTAGTGTCCACAGTTACCTGCATTAAAGGAACACATGCAAATGCTTGACGACGACCCCAACATCCCGGTTGTCAAAATCGACTCAAACCCCATACCTAGTGACAAATCACTGGGTACCAACCACCCTTGTGCGATATGCGGTATTTATGGCCACTACTCACATCACTGTCCTGATATCCCAGATTACAGAGCAGCTCTCTACGAGATGAATAATTTGGACCTTGAGACGGCGCCCCCTACAATCGACGAAATCTACCCTCCCGTATCATCCTCATCCAGAGAGATTAACACCGTTTATATGATCTCTTCGACTACTACTACCTCGTCAACCGACTCGACCACTCAAAATTTCCGCAATGCTGAGGAGATTCTAGAGGCTCTTACTACCCCTGATTACCCCTGGGAAGATATGCACCATCATTCACACTTCCTCCCAGAAGAGACCTCATCCACCACCACTACCCAATTCGCAGTTGGGTCCAAAGATTTCCCTCCTACTACAGTCGACTGGTTTAAGGATCCTATTCCTACTCCTAATTCCTTTGAGGAAGGTAACATGGCCAATATCTCACCCGTCATCCACATCGATATCTCTAACCCACCGGGTGCCCTTGAAATCATTACATCAGGAGCCTCCTGGACTGAGCATGAGATTGAGGAATACAAAAAACTGTTCGAAGAATTCCGTGATGTCTTTGCTTGGTCCTATACCAAAATGCCTGGTCTTGACCCCTCCATTATAGAGCACCACATTGACACATGGCGTGATGTACCCCCCGTTCATCAGTAACAACGACCCAATCATCCCCCACCATCTTCCTCCTCGGAAGAAAGTAACACCATTTACACGATTTCCACTGAATACCCCTCTATCTGGTCGGCCCCTGCCATTTATCCCTTTCATACACATGTTCCACTCTTCTACGTCGGTTTTTCTGATGGTGCAAGCCGCTGGTCCCCCAATCTGGCCTCCGCAGCTTGGGTAATATATTCCCCTTCACATGAGTTGATCCACATCGACGGAGTGTGTTTAGGTGCTGCCACCAAAAACCGAGCTGAATATGATGCCATGACCGGTCTCCTGGACGTAGCTCTCCAAATGAGCATACATCGCCTTAACGTTTTCCTGGACTCACAACCTCTTGTTTCCCAGCTCAACAATGATTACCAAGTACGCGATCCCTGTCTATTCAGAAAATTTTTGCGCACTAAACAAATGATTCGACAGTTTGAATCCATTTCATTCACACATGTCCCAAGAAACCTCAATAGTGTAGCAGACCATAGGGCCAACAACGTACTTGATTGGCACACCAATCAAATCATTTCATAAAAGAAATGCATCCACGTGCATAACATGTGCCTCCACGGGCGAACAAAAAGACAACAAATGCATCCATGTGCATACACGACTATATATCAACATCATATATATATCAAAACATGTCATAAGTGCCCTCAGCACCCAATATACAAAAATACATCAGCCATACGAAAAATAACTTCCCCATATGCTCATTAGCATTTGGGGGCAAATACATATCATTTAATCATCACGGTCTCTAGGCTCCTCTGGCACCTCCTCCGCCGGTGCCGTCGGATCATGCCGAGCTTGGACTCGCCTCTCCGATGGCCCCACTGGATCATCCTGTAAATGAATCCTGCCCTCCGCTGGCCCTGCTTGATCCAGCCGAACCCTATCCCTCAACTCGGCCGCCATCACTGCCACTCTCAACAACATCGAGCGCCACTCACGAGGCACCTCGAAACATCGCTCGACGATGTCCTGATCTAGATCCCTCCACCCATCCTCTGGGAATCCTACTACAATCATACCCAATGTCTCTCGGACACCAGCGACAACATCATCTCGAGGGCCAGCCCCTTGACCACGAGCCCCAAATCCTCAACCAGGTGGAGGCGGTACAGCTGCCGGAGGTGGAGCAACCACCACTGCCTGTCCCCTGCGCGCCACATAGTCAGCCGGTGGAACAAAACCAACATCTGCACAATGCAAATAAACCATCATATACATATCTAACTATAATCATAACCAATAAATCTAAAAACACATGATATAGTAGAGAACAAAACATACCATCTAAACCCCAGGCCTGTCCCTGGGCTCGAGGCATCTCAGGATCTCCTCGGTAATCCATACCAGCATATGGATAGTCCTCAATCACCAGAGGGATTTGCTCCCACTACTCGTAAGTCTCCTGTGAGAAGAACCCACGGATACCACCACCTCCACGAGGCATCATCTGCCCCCACTGCATCATCCGCGGCTCACTCACCAAACCATCACGAATGGGCACCCATCGTCACAAAGTCGGTACCCGTTCAAAGAAAAAAGAACACAGAAAGGAGGCATAACAGAACTCTCCCCCCTCCTGACTAACCTTGTCCAGATCTCTTCGGACACCAGCTAAGAACATCCGACCCCATGCGTAATAAGTCCCCCTCAGCACAGAATCCACCATCATCGTTTGCCCCCCTGACAAACGATGTGGCACCGCGGCACCCAACACCCGCAGAACACAAGCCCTGACAGCGCGCATGTCTCACTCTCGCAATGATCTCAGACTCAGTGCGTTGTTCTGTACAATCGCCCCAGCGACACAGAAAGTCTCCAAGAGATCCTCTATGTCAACACCTGCCGGGATCCTTGGCAGAAGATCCCCCACCTCCCCTAAGTGAGGTAACCCAGTAAGAAAGTAAACATCTGTGAGGGTGATCTCCAACCTCTCACCCCCAACAACAAAGGCACCCTCTGTAGGTACCCACCAACTCACCAACTTGTTCAGTAGGGGTCCTACTGAATGCATTGGGGGAATCTGAGCGAACTTTAGCAGTCCACCCTCTGCCAAAACATGCCGGACATGCTGATCAGTCCGAATCTGGATCATCAAGTCTTCCTCCATCTCTCGCACTCACCATGATGTCAATGGCCTCCTCAACATCCTGCCAAAAAACAAAGAAACTTTTAGCACCATAGAAAAAAATTTCAAAAAACACCATCGCGACTTTTCCATCAAAAGCCGCGATGATCATCGCGGCTTCTATACAAGAACCCGCAATGAACATCACGGGTATTGGCCAGACAGTCGCGATGAACATCGCGACTATCTCCCCCATACTCACGATGAACATCGCGACTTTCAAACTGACAGTCGCGATGAACATCGCGACTGTCAGCCTCAAACCCGTGATGTCCATCGCGGCAAAGGAGCCGAAACCCATGATATTCCACATTGGAAGGCCAACATGGAATTTCGCGGCCTTCGGGGGCCCGTCGCTAACCAAAAAAGACATAATTGAAAAGGCTAAGGTGAATAGAGTTACCTGAAACTCGCGGAATCGAAAACCAACGGTGAAATCTCTCGAAAATCAAGAAAGAGCTCTGACTCCTCTGCCAAACTCGCACGTAACAATGACATGTCATATGGGCCCCACGCCCTACTTATAGAGATTCCAACATTTTTCAAACGACCATTCCGGTGTCATACGATGTCCGTTTCCCAAACTGTTGGTACCGTTGGAATCAGAACAACGAGAACCTCATATCAGTTCTTCCCTTTTCCTGTTTTCACCAAGTCCACTTTTTGCCATTTTTTCACGCCCTCGTTGCCTCAGTTTGCGTGCCACATCGGCCGTCGTCCATTTTTTATGAACCTTATACCGTCGGATTCAGTTTTTCGTGCTCGTGATGATGCTTGAGATCAATTCTCACACTCATGCCCAGATTTTTCGAGCATTTTTCCCATGCCCCCTCGTTGCCTCAGTTTGCGTGCCACATCGGCCGTCATTCATTTTTCACGAATCTTATATCGCCGGATTCAGTTTTCACGCTCGTGATGATGCTTGAGATCATTTCTCGCTCTCACGCCCAGATTTTTTGGGCATTTTTTTCCATGCCCCCTCGTCGCCTCGGTTTACATGCCACATCGACCATCGTCCGTTTTTGACGAATCTTATATCGCCGGATTCAATTTTTCGCGCTCGTGATAATGCTTGAGATCATTTCTTGCTCTCACGCTCAGATTTTTTAGGCATTTTTTCCATGACCCCTCGTCGCCTCAATTTGCGTGCCACATTGGTCGTTGCCCCGTTTTGACAATCTTTATGTCACCGGATTCAGTTTTCCGCACTCATGATGATGCTTGAGACCTTTTCTCGCTCTCATCAAATCCCTTTTTGTTCGGTATAATTTTATCCCTTTTTCGGGCCGAGCAATCCCTTTTACGAAAAAGGCACTTAGGGAGTTTCTATTAAGCTCTTTTCTGACTCCTAAAACAATGAAAAGATCGTCGAGCAACCTTGCTTCCTTTCATGCTCGCTAAACGTATCTGAAAGGGCATCTACCTGGCATAAGTTTACCCCTTTTATGGACCTTGTAGACTAATTACGAAAAATGAATACTCTAGTCACATCGGCTAGAAGAGTTCTCCATCTGCATCATTTTATGCTTTTTCGGGCCTTGGAGACTAACTTACGAAAAAGATCACCAATGGAGTCCACTTACCGCTTTCAGACTCTCTAAACATGAAAGCGACCACCAGCAACCACCATCCTGGGCTCGTAAAACCAACAAAACAGTAGTCACAACCACTGGAGAGTCTTCTTATCGTTTTCAGACTCCCTAAAAAATGAAAGCACCAATGAGCACGAACAGTCCTGGGCTCACAAAATCCACAGGATAGTACCATTTCAGAGCACACTTTTATCCCTTCTTGGAGCTCATTAAAACTACGAAGAAGGACCCAATGGTGCTTCTCGGTGTCACAACAGATCAAGTCTACTCATATAGCAGCTTCCCCATTTTGGTCGCCTTTGGTCAGAGTATTCTGCAGTATGTCACCCTGAGAACCCCTCGACAGCACCCATCAGCTTGACCCCCCCAGAGTCAATATATACCCTTCAGTCCCTAAAAGCTATGATCCCCACACCTACAAGCCAGTTCCCTACGCTGCTAGGTCAACCATGTCATCATGCTCTGAACAAAGGAAGTTTGAGTCTACCCACTATATGACCCCAGTTACTTCCCATCCCCACAAGTATGTCAGTCCTACCATCAGTACTACCACACTTCAGTTCTACACCTCGCGCTCCTATCAAGAAAACATCATTGCCTTGTTAATTGCTGGTCTCCCTCTGCCGACGACAACCAAATTTATTCCAGAGGATAGACCTAGAGGTCCCTGTGTCTTGGACTCATCACCATTCATGATGAGTGCCTATGAATCATTTCGAGAAGAGTCCTCACTGCTTCTCCAAATGGTTGTTTCTCACATGCTCGACTTCAACACCTTGATCGCATCGTTGAGACTCGCATAGGGTATTGGTCCTTTCAGTTATCAGTCGAAGACCCTGGATACAACCTGACTCTTCCACATTCGAGAGTCTACTTATGGAAACAACCAGTTACGATTTTTCTATAGATATCCGGGTTGCGTATGGCGACAGTATTAAGATGTACCCTAGTTTTTATACTCCCTCAAATATACAATTACATATACTTCCCAGAGATGGCTCACAGTCATTGAGTCCCTACAGATGTTGGACACCTTCAGTTTCAGCAGTTCGTCAACCCTTCTGAGACATTATTCAGAACGATTGATGCTTTATTCCAGTGTATCAGTTATTGAGATCAGTCATGTTATGATCATGAGTACATCCCAAAATGATGTCCCCTCTGGACCATTATGATGTACCAGCATATTTTTTATGTATTTTTTCAGGTCCCCCTTCTTGGGAATAATTGTTATATCTTGATACGAGCATGGGTATGCCCGCCTCGTCCATTATCAGGATTATTCCTCATTCATATTGAGGCCTTGTATTATTGTTTATTTTTTGCAGCTTCCAAGGGCCGTGGATCCAGTCTCCAATCGGTCTCTTCTCCTCCCCAAAACCCCAGAAAAAAGACAAAAGAACTATGATGTCTATCGGCCATACGATGAGCTCCTGCCCTCACACATCAGGGGGCAATTTGTTAACACCTAAAAAGTGCTCACTAGCTCATTCCCTTATTCACATGGCCCATTTGTCCACTTTTCCACTATTTGAGCCTCTAAAGCCACCAAAAGGTCACCAAAAGGTCACCAAAAGACCTTAATACACCCATTTTTCCACTCAAAATGAGTATTTTTCCTAAAAAAGCATAAAAAACCCTCAAAAAGGGTCCAAAATTCCCAAAAATATTAAAAAGGGAATAAAAATATTAAAAATATTCAAGAAAGGAAAAAGGAGGGAAAAGTACCTAAACCATGTTGGTCAATACCATTGGTTTCCTCAAAAACCATAATGGTATTCCCCACCACCAAAAAACTATAAAAAGGTGGTAGGGGCTCCTCACTTTACATCCATCATTCTTCCTATCCTCATGCTGCCAAAATCTCCCATGAGCTTTTGGCCATTGTAGCTACCTTGGAGAAGGGACCCTTTGGAGTTTGGAGCTGCTCACCCTTAGAGCTACTCAACAACCTTCATCATTTGGAGGTATTATCATTGCAAGCACTTGCTTGCCCCCATTTTCAATACAAAGTTATTTTTTCTATTTATTGTTATTTTTTTCAATTCAAAAGTTTATTATGATATGCACATGCTAGTTTAGTTTTAGTTTTAGATTTACATTTGTTTTTGCTTTAATATTTGAGACTGATGCTACTAGTTAGTAGGTGCCCATAGCACTAAGCTTGGTTGCAAAACCAAGCCAACAGAAGCAACTCTATGATTGTCATTTTCTTATTACACTTTATCCTTGCTAGATGCCGGAAGGCTTCGACTAATTTCTGGATTAGAGTATATTTTATATGTGAATGGTAATAATATCTGCTTTACAGTTATAGTTCTAGGTTGTAGACGGGAAGGGATGGCGGGATGCCTGATCCCTATCTGCGCATTGAATAAACCTTTCTCTTGTGGCATAACGACGATGAAGCCGAATCTCTAATTATAGGTTGCATCAACAGTCTTGTTTTTAGCTATGTGGATTAGGGTGTAGACGGGAAGGGACTGTAGGATTCCTGATCCTTGTCTGCGCATCGAATAAACCGTTGACTTGTGGCAGAACAACGACGAAGACAAATCTCTGCTTGTAGGTTGTATCAAGAGTCTTGTATTGAATTATATGGTTATAGGTTGCAGACAGGAAGGGACGATGGGATGCTTGATCCTTGTCTGCGCATCGAATAAACCTTTGTCTTCTGAACATAATGGCGATGTAGCTAAATATCTGCTTGTGGATTGTATCAAATATTGTTTTAGGTAAATATAGATGTAGGTACAGACGAGAAGGGACGGAAGGAAGCCTAATCCTTGCGTGCATACTAAGTAACCATATTATTGTTGGTAAAATGGCGATGAAGCCCAATCCCTCCTTACGGATTCACCAATATCTTGTTTCGTATAGATATTTGTTTTTGTTCAAAAAATCTATGTATGTATTGTTTATGGAGATGTGTATTTTCGTGATAGGTATACTTACGAGTGTTGGTTGAATGTTGCTTGATATGCATTGAGACATGCGCTCACTGCAATATTTTTATCTCTGTAAATAGAGAAGTTATTTTATTTTAGTAAATTGATAACACTCTTATGTAATTAGATTTGATATATTCACATATCAAGAATAAAACCGTTGGTTGGGAAGGGTGTAGTATCTAGATGATATAGAATATATATAAGCATAATATGTTGTCATAGTGTGAAAGGAAAATAAATTAAAGACACTATCTCCAAATTTAATATACCTATTTCTGAAGATGGGAAAAGGACGGCTCAGTAGAGACCCAATCCCTGCATCTCAGTTTATATTTTACAAATGACCTAATTGTGAATAGTATGGGAAAGAACACCTGAATTGACTTTGCGTAGGATTTTTAATGTTTTCAATATACTCTTGATGAGAGTGGATTTTAGAAAGTGGAAAGCAACGGCTATGTCTGAGGATGTAAACCGCTATTTTTGATAAATAATACATGATGTAACTTTCTTGGTGGATGTAGCCCATAGATTGGGTGAACCATGTATATTGGTCTCTCTCTTATGTGCACCTTATGTGTTTTATTCTCCTTGGTGATTATGATGGCTTTATTGTTTATGTCAATGTATAAGTGTATGTTCAAGTGAAGTATAATTCATCATTATTCATGTTAATGAGATAATAGCCTTATAGATGTATTATTGTTTTAGGCACATTAATAAGTGAAAATTTCATGAAGATGTTCAAGATAAAGACCGTATTGTTTTGAATATGAACTAAAGTGTTAGATGAATCGTTTGACTTATATAGTTATATGTTTGTTGAGGCAAGTTACTAAATATAGCATGAAGTTGACATGATTCCCCTCCCAAAATTGACCCGAGGTAAAAGAAGTTGTATACATATTACTTGAAATGTATACATACTACTTAAAATGATAGGTAAATAAATGTTGTGTAAGTGTTGGAAATATTGATTTAGATATTAAATTTTGAACATTTATATGAAATATAAATCAACATAGATTTATTTTAATTGTCCATTTACTAAGTGCTAAAACTCTTCAAATTTTAAAAGTGTATTTACTTTTCCAAATTCTTCATTCTTAAAATGCTTTTTACTTAGTAGATTTTTTTAGTGTTGGTGTTTTCTAATGCATACAATCTGTGTGAATAGTAAGCTCAAGTAAGAATCATTCTTATCATCCTAGCAATTCTAAGCTAGAGCTTGGGCCTCTTCCAAAGAACACCTTTTATAATGGTACATTGAATGCGAGATCAATAGATTCATCTTACTGGTTTCTAATGAGAAGCATCAATAATCTAAGTTAGTCCATGTTTTCTACATGGTATCAAAGTGTCTGATTCCTTCTTTCTTCGAGTCTGCTCGTAGGGATCATACATACAAACTGTTGCCTCTCTAAGGCAAGTCGGGCCTTTTTGTCTTTGGCCCTTTGTTCTTTTGGGCTAAATCACTGTAAGTCTTGGATCGTTGTTTTTGAGATCCATTTGCCTTTATTTGTGACAGCTCTAGTGATTTGTCCTCAAGGATCCAGTGTGGCTCGTATTGTCAAATCGGGATTCCTCTTACCCGTATCTTTTCACCCTGTGGATTTCTACGTGGCCTTATTCTCGGATTTCGGATTTCTAGGGGACTGAGATTGGTACTTTGGAAAAAATTGCTTAACCATGGCCACCATTTCTCATATTGTTGTTATGATATGCTAGGAGATATTCCAGTGTGGCTTCCCGTTAGAGTGAGCATATAAAAGAGTTGCTCAAATTAAAAAAAAAAAAAAAAGCGGGAGTTCGCAAGTTGGGTGGGAGGTCGTTCCACTTTGCAGATTGTTCAGATATGCCACAAGCTCTTTCAAATATTTGCCACCCTAGATATGATTGTACTCCCTTCATGCAATAAAAACTTGGAGGTTCCAAATCTGTAGTTTCATTCAAAATTTCTAGCAGCACTTAGGCTTTGGGTTTTGGTAGTGAAAGTGTTCCAAATATAACTTTTTGGAATAATTGTAATATTTCTTGCTTGAGAATTTTTTTGTCTGCATATAGTTAGAGGTGGACCAGGTTTTAGTAATTTAGGGAAATTTTTAAGGATCCATAATTTTCATAAAGTATAAAAACCTTGGTGAATGTTACTAATTAACAAATTTTCAACCATAAAATGCTTAGTGATATTTTCAAAAAGATATTCAAATATCAAATTTCCAACCATAAAATGTTTGGTGATATTTTCAAAAATATATTCAAATTTCTAAGGATTTTATATACGTTTTGGACTATTTTGACAATTTTTAGATTTAAAAATGTAATACTATGAAATTTGGGCAAATCATATTTTAAAAAAAATTGAAAGTGGAAAATATTTTTTTAGATAAAAAACATAGAATAGTAGCTCATGGACTAAATTTTACCTCTAAAAGTTTCCTTGACTGTGTGCGCTGCCACTTTGGCTAGGGATATGGAGAAGCCCTAGTGGACATTGTGGTGAAGCAAAATCCTATGCACTCTAGGTTTTGGTGAATCTTGATTTTTGCCTATTTTGTACGATGGTGAAACTAGCAATAGATTCTGACAAGTTGTGTTTTTTGGGGTAGTTTTCAAAAATTTTATTAGTATCTTCGTTTTTGGTGGAGTTGAGGGATTGCAGAAGCGTAGGTTATAATGGTTGTAGGGAAGCTCGCGAGTCTGAGAAAGATTCGTCTCAACTCCAATAAACTTAAGGGTATGGACTCTGACCGATTGAATCCGAGTATCAATGAAGAAGTGTACCATTGTTACCCAAATCAATGGCTTTTTTCAATGTTATGAATCTATGAAGGTCTAGTTCTCACAATCTCAGTGGCTATGGAGTTCAGATCGGTTTGTGGGATTGCGCAAATCTTTATGTAGTTGGGTTCTTATGGGAGTAAAGTTATATTTATGATTGATCTCAGGTTATCCCATGGAATATGGGGAATCAATTTAGAAAAAAATGGAAATTGACAAATATGTTTTTTGGAAAAAAAGTCAAAAATTAACCCATGGGTTGAATTTTGTCCCAAACATTTCCCTAGTCTAACCGATTTAGTTGGAGTACAAATGAATAATGATACCCTTGTTACTTAAATCAATGGATGTTTTCAATGTTATGAATCTATGCTCGTTCATGGAGGATTTGGTGAGAGGTCTAGTTCTAAGAATCTCGGTAGCTATGCAGTACCTCATCTCAGTTTGTGGTCCTACACAAACCATTCTACACTTGGGATTTCTCATAGAAGAAAAGTTGCATTCGCGATCGATCCCTGGTCATCCTTCCTTCTTTGGACAGGTCATGGTTTGCAAAATATTTTGACACTACGAGCATGTTCACCATTGATGCACCAGATTAATCAGCCTCTTTTTTTAAAATCATGACATCTCCTCTATCAACATTGAACCATTTCTACAATTCATGGTTGTGATTTTGTGGAGCACTCATATTGATTTGGGTTTGATAACTCTAGCATGTCATTTTAATGGATGTATTGAAGTATGTGTTTGATTGGTTTCTCAATTATTGTTTTGAATGGATGAGACTAGGAATCTAATCCCATAATCACCATATCATGCAAATAAATTCTCATGTCATAGGAGTTTGTATTTGTTGGGAAAACATAATTATGAGCTGATTGTGTATCTAGTTTGCCCCAGCTCTGTCAGTCACTTAGTCAGTCTTTTTGTCAGTATGCAATCGGTTAGTCAATCTACAACCAATCGGGCACACGTCTCATTGTATTTATGTAGCCGTGTTTGTATTCTGCATGTCAAGAAATCTTAGGTAAAAATTAATTGTAGTCTTTAATGTAACTCAGTAGCTTCTAGGTGAAGCGATCTCAAGTCGGTGGTTTTGCAATTCCTATATATAGAGGAAGATAATTGAAAAACAAGAGAGAGATGTGTGAGGGAAGAAGAGAACACGTGAAGAGAAAGAGTGAAAGGAGAAGAAGCTCATACCCGTGAAATATATGAAAATCCTAAGCTCTGTAAGAAGTGAATGATCATAGTAAAATCTCATCTCCATTTATTGCGGTCAAGTTGCTCTATTTTGATATGGTAATATATGTAAATCCATAGTTTTATGTATTCATTCTGAATAATGTTGAATGTTGCATGTCACAAATCTTCTCCAGATTTACTTGTGTAAAATTTTTTTACATTTACACTGTGTAAAAGAAATCAAGATTTCTAAATAGTTCAAACTAGTAAAAGTTCTATTTTAATGAGGAGTAACTTCGCATAAGTTTCATTTTATATTTTGGTTCTTATGTCTAGTTATGCGAAGAAAAAGTGTGTTGATGAAGTTGAGAAATCTGTGAAGTAAAGTATTTCGCAAAGTTAAGAACTTTGCAAAAATTGAACGTAAATTTATGAAATGCGAAGTTAACTGCTCATAAATGCGAAGTTAATTTTCGACAAGCTAGTATTCGGCGAAGTGAAGTCCTTAGTGAAGTAAAATTTGGGGTTTCCTATTGTATGAGATCTGATATCAGAGCTCTGTTTATGGAAAGTAGAAATTCTATTTACAAAATGGGGGAAAGCCATTAAGAATGGCTTCCACTTCTGGTAATTTGCAAACTCTAATATTTTCATGAAATGATTATGAATATTGGTCTCTAACTATGAAAGCTTTGTTCAAAGGTCAAGATGTATGGGAAATAGTCTAGAATGGCTATGTAGAACCAACAGATATGGAAGCATACAACAATCTCACACAAGCTGAGAAGGATGTCTTGAAGGAACAAAGGAATAAAGATGGAAAGGCATTATTCTACATACATCAAGCAACACATGAATCCATACTCCCAAGAGTAGCAGCAGTAACATCCGCTAAGGAAGCGTGGGACACACTGGAAACTTCTTATCAAGGCTTGAACAAGGTAAGGACTATCAAACTACAAATTCTTAAAAGAGACTTTGAATCTATGTCAGTGAAAGATACAGAGTCAGTAGAATCATTTTATACTCAATTTATTGGTCTGATTAATCAAATAAAGTCCCATGGAGAAAATCTAAGTGACCAAAGAGTTGTTGAAAAAGTTCTTAGAGTTCTTCCAAATAAATTTAAATCTTTAGTTGTGACCCTGGAGGAAAAAAAAGATCTGTCCCAATTTACTATTGATGAGTTTCAAGCCTCATTACTCAATCATGAACATAGAATTAGTAGATCAGATACATCATTAGAAGGTGCATTTACAGCACAGTCATCCATAAGTCATGGAAGAGGCAGGGAAAGATCAAACTAGAGAGGAAGAGGAAGAAGTTATTTCAGAGGAGGATGCATCAACAACCCTGCATATGCCATTGGTAGAGGTCAAAATCAGATCCCTAGTCAGCCAACTCGACAAAGGTATGATAAATAAAAAATTCACTGTCATTACTATAGGAAGTTTGGACAGTTGGAATATGAATGCAGGACGAAGCAGTATGACCAACGAAACCAAGGTCAAACATAGTCAAGCAACAATAACACTCTGACCAGCTCATTGTTGTTAGCATGTGCATCTCCAATTGAATGCAATGTTTTCCAAGAAAGTCCAAATGACATATGGTATTTAAACTCAGGCTATAGCAATCATATGACTAGTAATTTTAATCTATTTTCTAGTCTAGATAGATCAGTTCAAGCTGATGTCACACTTGGAAATAATATTCATGCCACTGTTTTGGGTAAGGGTACTATTGATATTCTAACCAAAAAAGGGGAGCAAAAATTTATGCCTGATGTTTATTATGTTCAAGGTTTGAAGCATAATTTGATGAGCATTGGACAACTGATTGAAAAAGGTTATAGAGTTCACATGACAGGAAAGCATTGTCTGATTAAGGAGAGATATCCAAGCAATCGCCTAATAGCCGAAGTGCAGATGACAAGCAATCACTTGTTTCCTTTGAGAATAAGCCCAAACATAAAAGGAAAAACAACTCAAGTTGTTCATGGAAGTCAGAATGGAAACTCAGAAGCTGCATTTAAATCAGAAAGTAAAGAAGTAGACATTCACTGCGACAAGAAAGAAAAAGAAAGCAACAAAGAAATGCAAGCAGTGTTTCAAAAAGAAATAAATGATGAATCCTAGCTGTGGCACTTCAGATTTGGAAATCTGAATTTTGCTGGGCTGAAGCTACTGCACATGAAGGACATGGTGAAAGGATTTCCATTGATTGAAAAGCCAGGAAGAATTTGTGAAGGCTATATTTTTGGAAAACAACACAGAGAGACTTTTCCAATTGAAAAGTCATATAGAGCTCGAACAACACTTGAAATTGTCCACTTTCATATTTTTGGACCAATGCAAACACCATCGTTTGGAGGATGCACTTACCTTCTCACATTTAGTGATGATTTCACAAGAAAAACCTGGATATATTTTCTAAAACATAAATATGATGCATTTGGTTGTTTTAAGCAGTTCAAAGCACTTGTAGAGAAGCATAGTGGTTACAACATCAAGATCTTAAGAATAGATAGAGGAGGTGAGTATGTTTCAAATGATTTCTTAAAATTTTGTAAAAATCATGGCATACACAGGAAATTCACTGCGGTCATAAACCACAGTAGAATGGTATCGCAGATAGGAAAAACATAACCATTATGGAGATGGAGCGCAGTATGGTGGCATCCGTGCATCTATCAAATGAATACTGGGCTGAGGAAGTGGCAACTGCTGTATATATCATGAATCAATGTCTGACGTATAGTGTGAAGAACAAAGTTCCACAGGAATCTTGGATAGGTATGAAACATAATATTTTGCATTTAAAATTTGTTGGTTGTGTTGCATACGCACATGTTCTAGATGATCTAAGAAGGAAATTAGACAATAAAGGACATAAATGCATTTTTATTGGGTATTCCGAAGACACAAAAGCATACAAGTTATATGACGCTGTCACAAGAAAAGTTATTATCAGTCGAGATGTTCAGTTTGTAGAAAATGAAGAATGGGATGGACATCGCAGAAGATGTGGTTGAGACTCCGCATGTGAGTTTGAATGTCACAGCTCTGCCTAATCCCAGGACAGCACAACATGTTTCAGCACAAAGAACTCTGAAACAAGTCGTAGTTCAAGCTACTTTGACAAGCACACGAAGTGCGCAACGAACTCCATCAAGTAGTTCGCAAAGTTTAACATCAACAACTCTAACAAAGACAAATAGTCTGTGTGAGATATATGAGACTGATACACCCAATTCATTCTGATTTTTTGCATTATTTTCTCAATTTAATGATCCTCTAACATTTGAAGAAGCTGTTGAAGATAAAGTTTGGGCACAAGCCATGGATGAAGAAATAGAATGCATTGAGAAGAATCAAACATGGGAATTAGTCGATGTTCCTATATACAAGGATGTGATAAGCATCAAATGGATTTATAAGACCAAGCAATATGCTGATGCAAATGTGCAGAAGCACAAGGCAATATTTGTAGCAAGAGGGTTCACACAGCAACCTGGCATAGACTTCAATGAAACTTTTTCACCTGTAGAATGAACGGATAGTATTGGAATAGTTTTGGCCATCGCAACACATAAGACATGGCATGTTTACCAAATGGATGTTAAGTCTACATTTTAAAATGGTTATTTGGAGGAGGAAATATATGTGGAGCATCCACAAGGCTACGAAGTCCCAAGACAAGGACACAAAGTATACAGGTTTAAAAAAGCACTCTATGGTTTGAAGCAAGCTCCTAGATCTTGGTACAGTCGCATTGACTCTTACCTCATTCAGAATGGATTTCACAGAAGTGAATGTGAGCCAATGCTATACAAAAAAATCAACAAGCAAGTTAATAAGCTAATTGTCTGCATGTATGTAGATGATTTAATATTTACTGGTGATTTTGGCATAGAGGAATTTAGATTAGTCATGGAAAGTGAATTTGAAATGACTAATTTGGGGCTTATGAAGTATTTTCTGGGCATTGAAGTTCAACAAACTGAAAAGGGTATATTTATATCTCAGTCGAAGTATGCAAGTGATGTCTTGAACAGATTTAATATGTTAAACTATAAGACAGCTCCAACACCTGTGATAACAAGTTTGAAATTGAGCAAGGATGATGATGGATCCAATGTAGATCCTACGTTGTTTAAAATGCTCGTTGGAATCCTTATGTATCTTACAGCAATAAGTCCAGACATCATGTATGGAGTTAGTTTAATCTCAAGATTCAGAGAGTCACCAAAAGAATCCCATTGGAAACCAGGTAAAAGAATTCTGAGTTATGTAAGTGGAACAAAAGACTTTGTTATTTTGTATTCTACCTTAGAAAATTTCAAACTCATTGGATACACTAAAAGTGACAATGGAGGCAGCATAGATGATAGAAAAAACAATCTGGGAATACATTCCCTTTAGGAGCATGTGTTGTATCATGGGATTCAAAGAAACAACCCATTGTAACTCTTTCTTCAACAAAAGCAGAGTATGTTGCAGCTACAAGCACTGCATGTCAAGTCGTTTGGATGCGGAGAATATTAAGTGATCTGTCGCATAACCAACAAGAACCCATAGTCATTTACTGCGACAACAATTCAGCTATCGCACTATCAAAGAATCATATGTTCCACAAGAGAACCAAACACATCAACACAAGGTATCATTTTATTAGAGAATTGATAAATAACAAAAACATATGTTTAGAATTTTGCAGGTCTGAAGGTCAGGTAGCATACATCTTTACCAAACCATTGGAAAAGGACCCGTTTCAATATCTGCGAAGTTGTTTAGGAGTGACAAGTTCTACACAATGAACTTCATCATGCACAAAGCATGTTTTAGCTCTAAAACATTTTGTAAAATTTTATTTTTGTTTAATGATCCCCATCTACTCATAATTAAGGGGGAGTGTTGGAAAAACGTAATTACGATTTGATTGCGTATCTAGTCTAAGTCGGCTTTGTCAGTCACTCAATAAGTCTTTTTGTCATTCTGCAATGTCATTCAGTCAGTCAGTCTGCAACCAATCTGGCGTAGGTCTCATTGTATTTATGTAACTACATTTATATTATGCATGTCAAGAATTCTTAGGTAGAAATTAATTGCAGTCTTTAATGTAACTCAGTAGCTTCCAAGTGAAGCGATCTCAAGTTGGTGGTTATGCAATTCCTATATATAGAAGAAGATAATTGAAAAACAAGAGAGAGATGTGTGAGGGAAGAAGAGAAGAAGTGAAAACCAAGTGAAAGGAAAAGAATCTCATACCCGTGAAATGTATGAAGAGCCCAAGCTCTGTAAGAAGTGAAAGATCATAGTAAAACCTCATCTCCATGTATTGCAGTCAATTTGCTCTATTTTGATATGGTAATATATATAAATCCATAGTTTTATGTATTCATTCTCAAGAATGTTGAATGTTCCATGTCGCACATCTTCTCCATATTTACTTGTGTAAAATTTGTTTTCATTTATGGTGTGTAAAAGAAATCAAGATTTCCAAATAGTTCACAGTAGTAAAAGTTCTATTTTAATGAGGAGTAACTTCGCATCAGTTTCATTTTATATTTTGGTTCTTATGTCTAGTTATGCGAAGAAAAAGTGTGTTGATGAAGTTGAGAAATCTGTGAAGTAAAGTATTTCGCGAAGTTAAGAACTTTGCAAAAATTGAACGTAAATTTATGAAATGCGAAGTTAACTGCTCATAAATGCGAAGTAAATTTATGAAATGCGAAGTTAATTTTCGACAAGCTAGTATTCGGCGAAGTGAAGTCCTTAGTGAAGTAAAATTTGGGGTTTCCTATTGTATGAGATATGATATCAGAGCTCTGTTTATGGAAAGTAGAAATTCTATTTACAAAATGGGGGAAAGCCATTAAGAATGGCTTCCACTTCTGGTAATTTGCAAACTCTAATATTTTCATGAAATGATTATGAATATTGGTCTCTAACTATGAAAGCTTTGTTCAAAGGTCAAGATGTATGGGAAATAGTCTAGAATGGCTATGTAGAACCAACAGATATGGAAGCATACAACAATCTCACACAAGCTGAGAAGGATGTCTTGAAGGAACAAAGGAATAAAGATGGAAAGGCATTATTCTACATACATCAAGCAACACATGAATCCATACTCCCGAGAGTAGCAGCAGTAACATCCGCTAAGGAAGCGTGGGACACACTGGAAACTTCTTATCAAGGCTTGAACAAGGTAAGGACTATCAAACTACAAATTCTTAAAAGAGACTTTGAATCTATGTCAGTGAAAGATACAGAGTCAGTAGAATCATTTTATACTCAATTTATTGGTCTGATTAATCAAATAAAGTCCCATGGAGAAAATCTAAGTGACCAAAGAGTTGTTGAAAAAGTTCTTAGAGTTCTTCCAAATAAATTTGAATCTTTAGTTGTGACCCTGGAGGAAAAAAAAGATCTATCCCAATTTACTATTGATGAGTTTCAAGCCTCATTACTCAATCATGAACATAGAATTAGTAGATCAGATACATCATTAGAAGGTGCATTTACAGCACAGTCATCCATAAGTCATGGAAGAGGCAGGGAAAGATCAAACTAGAGAGGAAGAGGAAGAAGTTATTTCAGAGGAGGATGCATCAACAACCCTGCATATGCCACTGGTAGAGGTCAAAATCAGATCCCTAGTCAGCCAACTCGACAAAGGTATGATAAATAAAAAATTCACTGTCATTACTATAGGAAGTTTGGACAGTTGGAATATGAATGCAGGACGAAGCAGTATGACCAACGAAACCAAGGTCAAACATAGTCAAGCAACAATAACACTCTGACCAGCTCATTGTTGTTAGCATGTGCATCTCCAATTGAATGCAATGTTTTCCAAGAAAGTCCAAATGACATATGGTATTTAAACTCAGGCTGTAGCAATCATATGACTGGTAATTTTAATCTATTTTCTAGTCTAGATAGATCAGTTCAAGCTGATGTCACACTTGGAAATAATATTCATGCCACTGTTTTGGGTAAGGGTACTATTGATATTCTAACCAAACAAGGGGAGCAGAAATTTATGCCTGATGTTTATTATGTTCAAGGTTTGAAGCATAATTTGATGAGCATTGGACAACTGATTGAAAAAGGTTATAGAGTTCACATGACAGGAAAGCATTGTCTGATTAAGGAGAGATATCCAAGCAATCGCCTAATAGCCGAAGTGTAGATGACAAGCAATCACTTGTTTCCTTTGAGAATAAGCCCAAACATAAAAGGAAAAACAACTCAAGTTGTTCATGGAAGTCAGAATGGAAACTCAGAAGCTGCATTTAAATCAGAAAGTAAAGAAGTAGACATTCACTGCGACAAGAAAGAAAAAGAAAGCAACAAAGAAATGCAAGCAGTGTTTCAAAAAGAAATAAATGATGAATCCTAGCTGTGGCACTTCAGATTTGGAAATCTGAATTTTGGTGGGTTGAAGCTACTGCACATGAAGGACATGGTGAAAAGATTTCCATTGATTGAAAAGCCAGAAAGAATTTGTGAAGGCTATATTTTTGGAAAACAACACAGAGAGACTTTTCCAATTGAAAAGTCATATAGAGCTCGAACAACACTTGAAATTGTCCACTTTCATATTTTTGGACCAATGCAAACACCATCGTTTGGAGGATGCACTTACCTTCTCACATTTAGTGATGATTTCACAAGAAAAACCTGGATATATTTTCTAAAACATAAATATGATGCATTTGGTTGTTTTAAGCAGTTCAAAGCACTTGTAGAGAAGCATAGTGGTTACAACATCAAGATCTTAAGAACAGATAGAGGAGGTGAGTATGTTTCAAATGATTTCTTAAAATTTTGTAAAAATCATGGCATACACAGGAAATTCACTGCGGTCATAAACCACAGTAGAATGGTATCGCAGATAGGAAAAACATAACCATTATGGAGATGGAGCGCAGTATGGTGGCATTCGTGCATCTATCAAACGAATACTGGGCTGAGGAAGTGGCAACTGCTGTATATATCATGAATCAATGTCTGACGTATAGTGTGAAGAACAAAGTTCCACAGGAATCTTGGATAGGTATGAAACATAATATTTTGCATTTAAAATTTTTTGGTTGTGTTGCATACGCACATGTTCTAGATGATCTAAGAAGGAAATTAGACAATAAAGGACATAAATGCATTTTTATTGGGTATTCCGAAGACACAAAAGCATACAAGTTATATGATGCTGTCACAAGAAAAGTTATTATCAGTCGAGATGTTCAGTTTGTAGAAAATGAAGAATGGGATGGACATCGCAGAAGATGTGGTTGAGACTCCGCATGTGAGTTTGAATGTCACAGCTCTGCCTAATCCCAGGACAGCACAACATGTTTCAGCACAAAGAACTCTGAAACAAGTCGTAGTTCAAGCTACTTTGACAAGCACACCAAGTGCGCAACGAACTCCATCAAGTAGTTCGCAAAGTTTAACATCAACAACTCTAACAAAGACAAAAAGTCTGTGTGAGATATATGAGACTGATACACCCAATTCATTCTGATTTTTTGCATTATTTTCTCAATTTAATGATCCTCTAACATTTGAAGAAGCTGTTGAAGATAAAGTTTGGGCACAAGCCATGGATGAAGAAATAGAATGCATTGAGAAGAATCAAACATGGGAATTAGTCGATGTTCCTATATACAAGGATGTGATAAGCATCAAATGGATTTATAAGACCAAGCAATATGCTGATGCAAATGTGCAGAAGCACAAGGCAATATTTGTAGCAAGAGGGTTCACACAGCAACCTGGCATAGACTTCAATGAAACTTTTTCACCTGTAGAATGAACGAACAGTATTGGAATAGTTTTGGCCATCGCAACACATAAGACATGGCATGTTTACCAAATGGATGTTAAGTCTACATTTTAAAATGGTTATTTGGAGGAGGAAATATATGTGGAGCATCCACAAGGCTACGAAGTCCCAAGACAAGGACACAAAGTATACAGGTTGAAAAAGGCACTCTATGGTTTGAAGCAAGCTCCTAGATCTTGGTACAGTCGCATTGACTCTTACCTCATTCAGAATGGATTTCACAGAAGTGAATGTGAGCCAATGCTATACAAAATAATCAACAAGCAAGTTAATAAGCTAATTGTCTGCATGTATGTAGATGATTTAATATTTACTGGTGATTTTGGCATAGAGGAATTTAGATTAGTCATGGAAAGTGAATTTGAAATGACTAATTTGGGGCTTATGAAGTATTTTCTGGGAATTGAAGTTCAACAAACTGAAAAGGGTATATTTATATCTCAGTCGAAGTATGCAAGTGATGTCTTGAACAGATTTAATATGTTAAACTATAAGACAGCTCCAACACCTGTGATAACAAGTTTGAAATTGAGCAAGGATGATGATGGATCCAATGTAGTTCCTACGTTGTTTAAAATGCTTGTTGGAATCCTTATGTATCTTACAGCAATAAGTCCAGACATCATGTATGGAGTTAGTTTAATCTCAAGATTGAGAGAGTCACCAAAAGAATCCCATTGGAAACCAGGTAAAAGAATTCTGAGTTATGTAAGTGGAACAAAAGACTTTGCTATTTTGTATTCTACCTCAGAAAATTTCAAACTCATTGGATACACTGAAAGTGATAATGGAGGCAGCATAGATGATAGAAAAAACAATCTGGGAATACATTCCCTTTAGGAGCATGTGTTGTATCATGGGATTCAAAGAAACAACCCATTGTAACTCTTTCTTCAACAAAAGCAGAGTATGTTGCAGCTACAAGCACTGCATGTCAAGTCGTTTGGATGCGGAGAATATTAAGTGATCTGTCGCATAACCAACAAGAACCCATAGTCATTTACTACGACAACAATTCAGCTATCGCACTATCAAAGAATCATATGTTCCACAAGAGAACCAAACACATCAACACAAGGTATCATTTTATTAGAGAATTGATAAATAACAAAAACATATGTTTAGAATTTTGCAGGTCTGAAGGTCAGGTAGCATACATCTTTACCAAACCATTGGAAAAGGACCCGTTTCAATATCTGCGAAGTTGTTTAGGAGTGACAAGTTCTACACAATGAACTTCGTCATGCACAAAGCATGTTTTAGCTCTAAAACATTTTGTAAAATTTTATTTTTGTTTAATGATCCCCATCTACTCATAATTAAGGGGGAGTGTTGGAAAAACGTAATTACGATTTGATTGCGTATCTAGTCTAAGTCGGCTTTGTCAGTCACTCAATAAGTCTTTTTGTCATTCTGCAATGTCATTCAGTCAGTCAGTCTGCAACCAATCTGGCGTAGGTCACATTGTATTTATGTAACTACATTTATATTCTGCATGTCAAGAATTCTTAGGTAGAAATTAATTGCAGTCTTTAATGTAACTCAATAGCTTCCAAGTGAAGCGATCTCAAGTTGGTGGTTATGCAATTCCTATATATAGAAGAAGATAATTGAAAAACAAGAGAGAGATGTGTGAGGGAAGAAGAGAAGAAGTGAAAACCAAGTGAAAGGAAAAGAATCTCATACCCGTGAAATGTATGAAGAGCCCAAGCTCTGTAAGAAGTGAAAGATCATATTAAAACCTCATCTCCATGTATTGCAGTCAATTTGCTCTATTTTGATATGGTAATATATATAAATCCATAGTTTTATGTATTCATTCTCAAGAATGTTGAATGTTCCATGTCGCACATCTTCTCCATATTTACTTGTGTAAAATTTGTTTTCATTTATGGTGTGTAAAAGAAATCAAGATTTCCAAATAGTTCACAGTAGTAAAAGTTCTATTTTAATGAGGAGTAACTTCGCATAAGTTTCATTTTATATTGTGGTTCTTATGTCTAGTTATGCGAAGTAAAAATGTGTTGATGAAGTTGAGAAGTCTGTGAAGTAAAGTATTTTGTGAAGTTAAGAACTTCGCATAAATGCAAACTAAATTTATGAAATGTGAAGTTAACTGTGCATAAATGCAAAGTAAATTTTTGAAATGCGAAGTTAATTTCTGCGAATTTAATTTCCGACAAGCTAGTGTTCAATGAAGTTAAATTGCTCGGAAAAGTGATGTCCTCAGCAAAGTGAAATTTGGGGTTTCCTATTGTATGATCAACGAAGTCCAAAGCGACGAAAATGAAAACTTTCAGTTACTGTGCAACTCATCTTTTTAACTGCGCAATGTGATTTTCCCTTGAGTATTTTAGAGGATTTTGGCATAGTTGCTCTTCTGCCAATGGATTATTGTAATGACGTTATCGGCCGTACATTTTCCATTACTTCTAAATGAAGTCTTTGTTTTCCATACTGTCTGAGGCGTTGCAAACAACATTCTGATCTCCTTTCAACAAGTGGTTGCACAAAATTGTGTTTTGGCTCTTTCAGATTGGTTTTCTCATCATTAGCTTAATGAACATGTGTTTTTTCCTCTATTTTAAATGGGTACCTAACATGGCATTATTTTTTGGGATCCATATCAAGGATTATTATCCATGAAGGTTATTCATGGTACCTCTCCTTCTGCACCTTTGAGTAGTGGATTTTGTTCCACTCGTACAGATAGTATTACAAGTGTATCCCTGAATTTGTCTCTCTGTACTTCCTTGTATCATAATCTCTTGGAGCTCGCCACCTTCGAGTGTTTCTTACTTAGTTTTTTTTCATCTTTTTCACCTTTAGCTTGTACCTCCATACTTTCACGAACAATTGTAGCAAGCATTTCCATAATCTTTTCCACTCAATTCATCATTGTGGGTGGGGATGGTATGTAATGCTTCCTTGGGTGATTTTTTAATCGCCATGTTCGATCGAGATCAATTATCTTTGGAGTGAGCCTTGTATACAACACCGATTCCTTTATTGACTTAGTGGTTGTAGCAGCTAGTGACCCATGCACTCTCGCAAGATGGATTGATGTCCATAGGGACACTTGACATATGGTGTTTTCTTGATTGAAAATGGGTATCTAATTTGGGATTTTGTGTTGGGACTCAATTCTTTAAGATCAATTTATTTTGATGGGTGTGCATTCATTTGATATTACCTCAACAATTTGGAATGTGCATTGGTTTTTTATCCTACGGGTTTTTTCTCATTTTCTTTGCTTATGATATTTTGTATATGGGTTCCTTTTCATGCATTGTTGTTGGGAACCATCTTTGTTTTCATTTATTTCCTCCCTATGTTTCTCTTATGGGCGGTGTTAGAGATAGTGTTTTCCAATGCATACATCCTATGTGAGTTGTAAGCTCACATAATTAATTTTTATCTACCCAACTATTCCTAGCTATAGCTTGGGCCTTTTTTATTGCTATAAATTAAAAACCATCTCTTGTAATTATACATTGAGTGTGTGACCGATAGATTCATATTTCTTGTCTCTAATTAGACTCATCTGTAATCCAAGTTAGTCCTCGTTTTCTAGGGGATTTACTCTCTCTACACTTTAAATAAATATAAGTCGACTTATTTTATTTCAATGATCCCCTTCTTTTAGTATGTAGATGCACCTAATTAGTCTTATGAATGGGAATTATCATGACATGCAAATTCAATGATTGCAAATAACATTAATTACAAACAAAATAGATAAACAACAAATAAAAGTAATAATGAGATTCAAACATTACTATTTTTTAGTATGGGTATTATTATGACTTTATTTTTGGTTTTATAAAATATTATATGAATCTATTTTATAATTCTATTGATGTTTTTCCAACAATTTATATAGCTACTTATAATTTTTTAACTTATATATATATATATATATATATATATATATAATCCAATTTGTATTACAAATGTGATGCATCTCACTCACCTTAATTGTAAAATATGCCCCTCCTCATGGTAAATACCTTTTGAGGCACAAAATTTGAGAAATATTTTTTGTGTTTGATCCTTCTTGGAGCTTATATATTTAGAATTAAGACGGGTCCAATGGAACATGACTATATTCATGAATATTTTGCTATCTTGTTGAAGGCATCATAGAGGGATCTAGAAGCAGAGACAATGATCAATGCACAAATCAACAAACCCTCTTTCATTCCCCCCTCATTCCCTACATAGGTCAATTACTCAAGAAGAATTCCTTCTTATCCTTGGAAAGTACATAAGTTGCCTCCATCATAAATGAAGACCGACAAAGACAAAGAATCTGTTATAATTATGATGAAAAGTATGGTGTAGGTCATAAATGTAAAGAAGAAAATTTATTATGTACTGATGTGACAACTCATACCCATTTTGAAGACATCGTTATGGAAGATACCCCTAAGTTTGAGTCTATTGATGAAAGTCCTCCCATGCAAGAATAAATGGAAATTGAATTCCACCATGATGAACCACTCATCTCTCTTCATGCTTTATCTAGTATTTTGTGCCCACAAACCTTGAACTTTAGGGTTACATCAAACATCATAAATTTGTAGTATTTGATGATAGAGGCAACACCTACAACTCTATTTTCCAACAATTGGCCGAAGAAATCCATTTTTATGTTCACCCAGTGGCCCACTTTCAAATTATGATAGCTAATGCATGGATGATAAAATGCAGAGGGAATTGTAGAAATATAAATCTCCAATTGGGTGATTATCATATTAAAACTCACATGTTGGACATAGATATGGGTGGTTTTGATATAGTTTTTTGGGTATAATGTCTATGCACATTGGGGCCAACCACCATGCAATTTGGAATTATACTTTATCTTTACATAGAACTCTTATACTCACACCCTCAAAGGGAACTAGGCAATATCCCTTGAAATCAAAAGTTCTCATTGGAGGGAAAAGTTATTGAAGAAAGGTCACTCTAAAATTATTTCTCACTTCCATGCCATCCAAGTCATGGATAACACCACAAATGAAATCTGTCCCAAGTTTAAGAAGGTTTTGGAAAAACATCAACATGTGTTTCAGACATGGGGTTTCCACACATATAGAGGATAGCATAATTATGCCATTCCCTCAAGTTTGGGTGTTCAACGAGAAAATATATGGAATATAGGAACCCATTTGCACAAACGAATGAAATTGAAAATATAATTTAGGAGCTACGAGAGGTTGGAGTCATACGTCCCAGCACTAGCCCATAATCATTCCTAGTGGTCACGGTTTTAAACAAAGAAGTTGCTCGACACATGTGTCATAATTTTCATGATATCAATAAGTACACCATCAAAAATAAATTTCCCATCCCATTCATTGATGATATTTTGGATTGATCCACGGGGCCAAAATTTTCACCTAACTCTGTCGTCATTAGGGATACCGCAAAATTAGGATGAAAATGGATGACATTTGAAAGACAACTTTTTGTACATATTAAAGTCATTATGAGTTCTTGGTAATTCCCTTTGGAATTTGTAATCCCCCCTCTAGTTTTCAAGCATCGGGAATAAAGTTTTGAGTCCATATCTTTGTGATTTTGTGTTGGTTTTATTTGATGACATTTTGATTTACATTAAAACTTGGGATTCCCATGTACAACATGTTGATTAAGCCTTGCAACTTCTGTGTGATCATCAATTCTTCATCAAATGCTCCAAATGTTCTTTGGGGTCTTAGATATTGAATAATTGGGTCACAATTGTTGGACATGATGGTGTGAGAGTGGACCCCAAGAAGATTGAAATAATGCAAGAATGGCCCCACCGTAAAACCTTAAAGATCTTACATGGGTTTTAAGACCTTATCAACTACTATAGGAAGTTTGTAAAAGACTATGGTAAAATTGCAACCCCATTGAAAACCATTCTCAATAAAATTGTCTTTTCATGGAACAAAGTGGCAAAAAAAGCATTCCATATTCTAATGAAATCCATGTGCACCACACCAATCTTAGTTGTGCTTGATTCTACTAAGAGTCTAAGACTTTTGTATTGGAATGTCATGCCTCTAGAAAAGGCTCGGGTCCAATTTCAATGCAAGAAGGAAGACCCTTAGCATTCGTAAGTAAGTAGGTGTGTAACAAAAATTTGTTAATGTCCACCTATGAGAAAGAAATGATGGCCATCCTACATATAGTTTAAAAATGGTGGTCGTATCTCATAGGGAGGTGCTTCCCAATCAAGATAGATTAAAATAGCCTACAATAGTTTTTGGAGAAAACATTTTCATCCCCAGAACAATGGAAATGGGTCACCAAAATTATCAGATATGATTATGATATCATCTACAAAAATCGAAAATTCAATGTTGTGGAAGATGCATTTTCAAGGAAACATGAGGACGAGGGATCACTATTTTCCTATCCTCTCTAATACCTGAATGGTTATATGAAGCACAACAAGAATGGCTAAACAATTTTTCTACATCTCACGCTAGTAAGTGCCTCTAGGAGGACCCCAACCCTTTCTAGGGTTACACATGGTATACACAAGATACATTGCGATGTAAAGGCTACCTTTTATGGTACCTAACTCTTCCTTAAAGAAAAAAATGCTTACATAGTTGCATTAATATCCTCTTGCAAGTCACTCAGGATTTCAGAAAAACTTAGGCATCTTATAGGCACTCCTTCTTCTGGGAAGGAATGAAAAATGATCTCCTTACCTTTTTAGAAAAATGTTAACTCTCCAAAGGAACACGAGTGAGACAATAAAGACTCATGGGGCATTACAACCATTACCAATACTAATAACTATTTGGGGCAACATTTCTATGGATTTTATTGTTGGTCTTCTCAAAGCAAGTAACCAATCATTCATCATGGTGGTAGTTGATCACCTTTCCACGTATGCTCAGTTTTGTGCTCTCCAACACCTATTTACCCTGACAATCATTTCCCAATTTATTTTTAAAATTCCATCTCACGCCTACCTCTATTATGTTATATCATGATTCCACATTCACTAGGAAATGTTTGCGAGACAAATTTAAACTAAAAGGCACCCAATTGTGAATGAGCACATCTTGTCATTCTCACATAGACATCCACATAGAGGAAGTCAACAAGTGTTTTGAAACCTATTTTAGATGTTTCACATCTGAAAAGCAATGTCAGTCGACACAATGGTTACCTTTTGCACAATCTTGGTATAATACCACTTTTCATGAGGCTACCAAAATGAAACCATATAAAATAGTCTATCGCCAACAACCACCCTTCACGGTTTCTTATCTATTAGGTACTTCCAAAGTACTTGCAATCAATAGCCTTCTTCATAATCATGATGTTAGTGTTTGCAAAATACTAACATTGCTTCATTAATCAAAGTACTTAGGAAAATTTAATAATGGCTCAAAACCACATGAAGCAACACGCATACTAACATTGCTCAAAGCATTCATTTGAAAAAGGAAACTGTGTATTCTTTCACCTTCAACCTTATAACAAGATCTCTCTAAAAGTTACAGGCTATTAGAATCTTGCACAAAAATTTTATGGCACATATTAGATTGTTTAATGCGTTGACCAGGAGGCCTATAAATTAACAATCCGAACACACTCGAAGATCCACCTAGTATTTCATGTCTCCCATTTGAAGAAGGTAGTGGGTTAGAATTGTCAAGTTCAAACTACATTACTAGAACTAGATGAATAAGGCTCCATTTGGCTCCAACTAGAAGCAGTTTTTGATACTCGAAAGGCTTAGCTACGACAATGCACTTCGTGATTTTTTTATTCAGTGGATGGATACTGCACCAGGAGATGCTAGTTGGGAACCATTAACCATTTTGCAGCAGTTTCCCCATCTCCAATCTTGAGAAAAATGCTGCTTCTAAAGGGGGAGGGAATGTTTCTACCATAACCCCCTTACATTATCAATGTAAAAGGCCACAAGACCCATTGGATATTTAGTGGATAGTTACTAAATGAAAAAGATCCCTCTTCATTAAATAAATGTCCCTAGATGGTTGACCCTAATTAATAGAAGGACCACAAATAGTTAGTACTTTGGCTACTGAAACACTATATATAGAGTCGTAGGATATGTAATGTTTAGTTAGGATTTGTCCTTGTATTTGAAGCTTTTCTCTTAGAGGTTCCCCCCTTAAAGAGGTAAGTGAACAAACCTATCTATTTTATCTATTCTCTCTTGTACCTTATCTCCGAATTTATAGGTTAAAGTGTATATTACTCATTATAACTATCTAAACCTTTTAAATTGGAGAAGTTATAACGATGTGACTTTTGATTTGTGATTCCAATTCTACTAACTTGTGATTTGGAGCTCATGTGCAACTTTTCCTTTAATTCATTTTTTATCGTGATCTCAAACCATCTAAATGATAATTATTTTCTACTCAACTATTAAATTCCTTTACCTAGGACAATGACTTCCTACAATTCCATTTAATTAATTGTCTTATAATAGTAAAATCTGTTTTTAGTGTAGCCTTCCTCGATTATGCAAATACATAAATAAATATACAATATAAAATAATCAAATTAAATCAATGTACTAGAATTGAAACCAATGCCCTATAATAATACAAATGGAGTAAACAACTTAAAATTATTTACTTTAAGAACACTAAACAATATGCAATTTAATCAAAGTCTATGTTCTTGGCATTCTAGGAGACAACGTGAGCCTTGGATTTGACTTCATAGAATTTTGAGAGAGGGTAGAAAATAGGGAATTAAATGATCTCCTAGCTTAGGTTCTCACAATTTGGAACTCTACAATTGGAGAAGTTGGAATTATGTGATCTCATGTTTGGTGATTCTAGTTTTAGCAACTTTTGGAGCTTTTGTGAACCTTTGTCTTATTCTTCATATGTCATCATGATTCATCTAATTATATTTGGTGATTTTAGTTTTATCCATTTTTGGAATTGTTCTTAGTTTAAGAGTATTGGCTTTACTTGCATTACTTAATTAAATTCTAATTTCAATGTTAACTGACCATTTATTATAAATTCTTAAACACCAAGGCTCAAGAAAAACTTGGAAATAAAGCTATTATATACTAATTAATTTAACAAATATGAATAAAACCATGCTTACCGTTTTATTTTTTAATTAGTGATCCGAATCAGATTTATTGAATTTATGGTAACCCTGCAAAATTTATTTTATAAAACTTTTGTAACGTGTGATGCCTTAGTGGAAATCCTATGCGATTTGTTACCGAGTTTACTTTGTTGTTTTCCATTTGCATTGCAATTTAATGCCCAGGTATAAGTGAAAATACAATAACAATACTTCGATGTATTCTATTTTAGGAGTATTTAAAAGATAGGAATACGAGTGAGTATATATATATATATATATATTATTTTATTTCATATTGTTTAGTATTGATTGTTACTCATGGATAGTAAGAGGTAGCCATAAATAATGTTTGCATTTTAATATTATATTTTTCTTAACGCTTTGAGAAATTCATATTTGCAATCTATTTGATAGACTTAATCAACTATGTAGCGTGGGGTTCACTAGTGAGGAAATATCATATCACGTCCATTCATATTGGGGGTTTGAATACTCTTAAAAACATTAAAAATATATTGCCCCGTATTAAGGGTTCAAGGGGATTTTTTAATTTGACGTAGTAATATAAATAGTGGGGGTTATTTTATTTGAGAGGGATGAGAAATAACCTCCAAATCGTGGGATGGATTCATACCTCCAAATCAAGGGCTCAATTCATATCCACCTAAAACTTAAGGACCTTCCATTTTTATTTGATATTGCTTATGATCTTAAGTTTTGCATAAATATGATAATAGTGTACCAATGATAATATTGATGGAAGTCTCTTTGGATTAATGGCTTTGAGCCATACTCATTTAATAGCTTATTTAGGCTTGGTTTGAATTGATGTTATATTGTTTTTCATCTTTAAGTTAAGAGATGTAGCTAATTGGGTGTTCTGGAGTTGAACAATTGTATTGTATTTTTTGTAGGCATTCAAGTAAAAGATGTAACTCTTCTTTTTTTAGGTTGGGGTTTAGGTAGGTATTGCAATTCAATCAAGCCTTGCTCCATGACAACCAAGAAAAGTGAAATCAATCTTTCTTGGCTCACTGGAACCAAGAAAAGTTAGATCAATCTTTCTTGACTAATTATTTCTTTCAACTTTTTGTATTCTTCTTCAACATTTTCACATTGCTAGTTAGGAATAGTTGTTAGAATGAGTTTTATTTGGCACATTCATAATTGTGATTTCAATTCTTATATGCAAGGCATTCATCTTAATGTTGCATTGGAACTGACATAAACATAAGTGAAAATCTAAATCCTTATTTACATACCCTATGCATTATTGTTACCATGAAATTGTATCATATAAGTTTCACCATCTATATATCTTTATAACTATTGAATGCTTGAAACCTAACAACGGAGATTTTTCTCTCTTGTAAAGATAAAAAAAATAGATATAACCCAAGAAAAATGTAACTAAATGTTGATAATTCCCTTGATTGCAAGAATAAATGTAGAGGAAGTGGAGGAAATTCATTGCATATTGTGAATGACCCATATCCAAGCTATGCACATGATCATATGGTGTTATTGGAAAGTAAGAGGAATTTTGTTATGTTCACTTGGGTTCAAACATCAATGTTGTTTGTTTTGATAGGAAGGTAGGGGATTCCATCCATGAAAGGGTGTCAATTTTGATTTATTATGGAGTTTAATTTATTAAGCTTATAGAAAACATAATCTCTCTATGGCTATACTTATATTTACATGATATAAAATTGGTAGATTGGTAGATTGTGGTGTGAAACATCTGCAATTCTCATATTTTCTAAGCATTTCACTAACTATTGGACTATCAACCTTTTACATTCTTTGTTATGTTGATCTCTTGACTAGGCTTCCTTCTACACATTTTTCATTCCCGGTACTATTTCGTTGGGTCTTCCACTATCAAACACTACAAATTGATCAGTCACCCCTGCAATCCTAATAGGATCATTATTAGCATTATACTATTATTTTATTTAGCATCATGTTTGCTTATACTAAAATGTGTTAGGGCTTCTGTTTGTTACAACTTGATAATATGATATAAAGGGGGTATTAAAAATGGGTTGAAAAAAATGGATACATACAGTATCTAGTGAAACTAAGGGTTTTCTTAATTGGAAAGGCATATTGGGAGGGGGGTCCAACAATAAAATTTTATGAGAAATTTTTCAATATTTAATAAAATTAGGGATATTCTTTAATATCACGCTAACGATCGTGCTATGTAACAATTTCACTAAGTGAAACCCCCATTCTATGTAGACCACGGTGTACTAAAATTCTATATCTGAATTTTTCGTTTGTATTCAAATTTGTTTTTCTTCAATTTGGTAAATTAAACAGTGGAAATAAATATATATGGTGGCCCAAATTATCTTATGGAATCATTAAATATTACAGGTAATTGAGAATGAACAAACACAAAATGCGATGGAATACTATACGTTTAGACATTCATAAAACAATAAATAATAATACAAAAACACATAATTAACCATGGTACTCATAACAATTAGAGACTTATCTTTTAATCAATTATCCTCCAATTGGCTACATGTGAAGGACGTTCCTCCCAGCCATAAGGGTTGTCAATCCAAATATTGCATTGATGGGACACCGTGAAGCTGGGGTAATCAATCTATTAGGGAAAATCACTTCCTCAATCTCATCTATACTACTGAATCTCTCATGCAACCCACTAGTGCCTAATACCCTCCACAACTCTGCCAATCCCCAATTATCCTTCCCCATCAACCTGCACAATGATAAGAACAATCCCCCTTCTCTAAGTTAATAGTCCCTAGGGAAGCCTCCATTTCCCTTCTAGTGCTCTAGCACAGGTTGGGAAGGAAGTCTCCAAATTGGGACAAGTCTACAGGCCAGGTTCCTCTCACACACCAGTCTACTCTGTTAATGGCGTGCATAATTCATGTTCAGGAATAGCATCATTGATCTATGTTCCAATACCTAGCTATGGCGTTCAATGGTGAAGGCAAGTTAGTGGAATGCAATTTGAATAGTGGAAGAATGCATGAGGAATGAACCCCTCCCAAGCTTAATTTATCACTTTTATAAGGATAGTTAAGGTTTCCATATGGACACTCCACATGGGCCCACGTTTTTCCTCCTAATCCAATCTTAGGATAATTAAATAAGGCCTAATCAAAGCATAGTTATTAATAATGGTTTAATAACTTGGTTTAAATGGGTAAGGATAAGGATATAAGTTGAAGCCGACAATCACTTCCCCACTTGTGAATTCATAGCCACCCATATCTTCTTCGTCCTTCTTCCTCTGCAGCCATTTATATATTTTATATTGATATAAAAAATGTACATATTTACATAGTCTTGGTACTCCCGACCATTTTTTTATGGCTTCTTATCCCTTTTACTCTAGTATTTCCAAATTTACATTATGGGGTCAAACTGGGGTATTACAATATTATAATGTTGAAAGGATTTATATATCACCAGCATTTTCAAGAGTAATTAGATGCATTCACATATTAAAAAAAATCATTATAATAAAATGAATCACCATAGATCTATTTTATGTGTAGATTTATAAGTACAGATAGGGAGCAAATCCATTGAAGTGAATGCTTATTCAAAATGTAAATTTTGAGAAAATGTTTTCAAAACTGTATTTTCTAGTATATATATATATATATTAAAACAAGAGCCACAAGGTGGCAATGTCCCCGTGGGATTTTTCTAGCAATGTAAGTAGTTGAAGTGAGATAGTACAGCAATAAAACAAGTAGCAATAATTTCCTACAATTAAGGGCATAGGAAAATAAGAGAACTAGCATATCACACTGCATCATTTAGAAACAAAGGAAGTGAAGATCAAAATTTATAGATATGTTTTTCCATAATCTTTTGAAAATGCATTGGCACCTTAATCATTTCCCATGCATTGTCAATTGTTTCCTCTATTGGATGAAGAGGATGGTCACTAGCATAAAAAAATGGATCAACACAAGAGGTTGATGGTGCGTAAACTATGGGATAAATCAAGCCTTAACTAATTATGCAATCTACATATCAAAAGGAAAAAAACTGACATCTTGTAAATGAATTTATTATTACAGATATGTATCTTTATTACTTTTAGATAATTTAAGAAATGATTATACATTATGTAATATGTTGAAATTTACAGTTTAAAATAATCTATTATTTAGAAGACCATTGAAGATTATAACTACCAGTGAAATCCAAAGACTAAATTTATGTTCTTCTAGCTGAAAATTCAAGGTAAACTTAATCTAGGACTTTTAAACCTGGAATGTTTGGCTTCTTGGGCACTAAAGTTGGTCAGGTAGTCAATACATAAGTAAATTTATAAGAATCTACAATTACATGTGTAATGCAGTAAACAATAACTGGTAATATTAAACTAAGGTAAAACTCAATAATTTGAGAAGAAAATTCCATTCATGGAAGCCGTCAAGTACATATATGAACTACTTAAGGAAATCATATTTGAATGTAAAAATCAAGTATTTCTCTAAAGAACCAAATACCTTTCTCCCCAAGAAAGAACCAAACAAGAAATATATAGAAATGTCATGATGACATAGGTTGTCGTGAATTTCTAAGGATTAAATTTGAGGCATCTAAAATATTGAGAATAGGATTAGTTAATTCAAACCCCATTAAACTACTTCCATCATAAAACTCTAAGTTTGCATCAAGAGAAAGATAAACACTATCAAATTTTTTCCTAGAACCACGACATGTTGGTTAACTGTGAAAAACCAAAATTTAATATTAAACATATTAATTTGTCATGTTTACACTTGGAAGAAAAACCACGATTCGGGTGGCCTCCACAATTCCCTTCCTCCATTGAAGTAACAAATTTTTAAAATATAAGAAAAATTAATTAATGAAGGCGAAAAATGCCCCTAGGAAAAGAACCTCAACTAGGTATCACTTGTAAATACTAGGGATAAATAATTACATGGAAAATATGTTGGGAACTAAATTCTCAAACCTCAATTTGTTGATAACCAATTGATGCAAGGAAGGTTGGTCAGACCCTCTCGCTAAACAGAATCACACAACTTGCACAAACACGCTCACAATAGACAAGATGTGAACTGAAAATGCCAACAAGTTGGCTTCTATTACTTGAATAATTTACAAAATTACAAGTAAAATAATAAACAAGTCAGCCCCGTCTTGTTACAATACACAGAAGCAATCTTTGCTCTGTTTGTGTGGTATTTTTCTGCAATCCTCTCCTGTGCGATATCTCTTCTTCTGATTCTTCGCACCAGTCTTCTACTTTGCTCTGTCGTTGTTCCCGAGGTCCACCTTGTTGGTCACCCGGAAGCGTCCTTACTCTGTTTGTTGAACTATCACTAATCCTGCAGACCTGCAATTGTCAGTGCCTTATGTTCGTGCCTACACAACCTTCTCATGTGGTGACATCTGGCTTGATCCCAACCACCTTCTTAGTTGTCATTTACTTCCTCAACTACCCACAACATATGTAGGTATGTTGCCTCAAATTCTGCACTTCTTGACCTCCGTGCCTCTTGACTTTGGTACAGTTGTCGGTCTTATCTCTATCCACTTTCTCCTGGTCTGCACTTTGACACATTGATCATTATTTACTTCGTTGGTCCTCGACTTAACTCATCGAATTCAGTTAATCTCCATGGCTGACGTCCTCCCCATCCTCCATGCTTGGCCCTTGCCACTTTTCCATCAATGTCGCTCTACAACCCTTTTTTCGACTTTAGACTCTATCGACTCTCCTATCGACCATACTTCAATAGCTTCCTGGCCGACTTCCTAGACTCAACTGCCAGTATTCCCACATGAGTGGTCATCAGAAAACCACCTGGTCATTCCTCTCTTGTCAAACAACTTCGTCTATTTCTCCTAGGCCCTGATTCCCCTGCATCAATCTCCCCAGGTGAAAAAGAAGTCGACTGCTCTGTCAGCATTATGTATTCCTCCTCTCAAATCCATGTCGCTTCTTCCAACTTGTCGTTCTTCCATCGTACTAAGTATTTTTTCTTCTACAAACTCCTTGTGCATTTGACTTTGCTCTCATCGATCACTTCAGCAATTTCTTCCTTTTGTTGATCTGTAATCTGTCATGTCCAGTCGATGTACAACAATTCTATGTTGTTTCTCATCGAACCTTATTCGTACTTGTATAGATATGATTCATTGAATGTAGGATAAATGTTGAACTCTTCTGGCAACTCCAACACATAAGCATTGTTCGAAATCTTCTTCAGAATATTACATGGTCCAATATTTTTTAGCTTCAATTTGTTGTATGTTCCCGTTGAGAACCTCTCTTTCCTTAAGTGTGCATAGACTAAGTATCCTTCACTGAATGATTGTAGCCTCTACTCCCTATCAGCCCTTAACTTGTATGCCGCATTACTCTTTTCAATCTGTTTGCGTACCTTTTCATGTACTTCGTTCATGTGCTCTACAAATGTCTCTACATCTGCACTCTTCCTAGTTTCTGTTGGTACTTCGACCAAATAGACCACACCTTGTGGGCTTTGACCTTAAACAATATGGAATGGACCCATACATGTCGATCGATTCACATAATTGTTGTATCGAAATTTTGCTTGCGCCAACATGTTCTCCCACTGCTTCGGTCTGTGGGTCGTCAAACATCTTAAAAGGTTTCCCAAATGTATGTTTACTACCTTGGTCTATCCATTAGTTTGCGGATGGTATGCCGAGCTAAAATGCAACTTCATGTCTAGATTCTTCCACAAGGTTCTCTAGAAATGACCCATAAACTTGTTATCTCTATCTGACATTATACTCTTCGGAAACCCATGTAGTGTGACTATCTCCTTGAAAAATAGTACAACAATGCTTGTGGTGTCACTTGTATTCTGACACGGAATAAAGTGTTCCATCTTCGAAAATCTATCAAATACCACAAAGATGGAGTTGTTACCTTGCTGTGTCTTCAACAATTCTAGCACAAAATCCATGTTTAGGTACTCCCATGGGACATTTGGCACTGGAAATGGTGCATATAGTCCCGTGTTCTGACTTCGAACCTTTTCTAATTGGAAAATTATGCAATGTCGGACCCACTTACTGAAATCCATCTCTATCCTTGGCCAATAGTACTTCTCCTTGACCAACACCTTGGTATCGCCAATGCCAAAATGACTTGCTAATCCACCACTATGCAGTTGTTGGATTAGGTTTTCTCTTACGCATCCTCTGGGAATACATAATTGTTGTCCCTTGAACATGTATCCCTCTTGGATAAAATAATCCAAGTATGGAGTTATGTCGGTACTCCATGGCTCACGATTAGCCTTCCATGCTTTCGAAAAATCCTCATCGGTCTCATACTCTATCTTTACGGACTCTATTGCCGTCCCCTGAACTGTTGTCATGTTCAGCAACGAAACTCTTCGACTCAGCGTGTGGGCAACCTTATTCGACTTTCTTGACTTATGTCGCAACACGAAGGTATATCCCTACAAGAATTCCACCCACTTCATGTGTCACTGATTCAACTTCAACTAAGTGTTCAAGTACCTCAATGCTTGGTGGTCTGTATATAACACAAACTCATTGGGCAACAAATAATGCCTCCATTTATTCAATGCTTGTACGATAGTATAGAACTCCAGATCATTGAACGAATATTTATGCTTTGCTTCATCCACGGGGGATTCACTCAGTCAACTTGTTACATAACACGACTGTTCACAGGATATTAAAGAATATCCCTAATTTCACTAAATATTGGAAAATGCCTCCTAAAATTGTATTGTTGAACCCCCCTCCCAATATACCTTTCCAATTAAGAAAACCCCTAGTTTCACCAGATATTGTAGGTATCCATTTTTATCAACCCATTTTTAATGACCCCTTGAAAGATTTTATTACCCTTTACAACAAAATACTATTGAATGAACCTCTCCAAATTATAGAGATTCCGAAACATGTGCCTCGATTTTCATCTGGTTCGATGATAGGTGAATATGATGATGGTTCCACAACTGAACCCACAGCGAATAGGATTCGTCCAAGAAAGTTAAGAAGTACACTGACTTTTTCTCTTGGGGAAAGAAAAATAGTTATGAAACGTTATTTTGAAGAGGCAAATTATCGTCGTAACTTAAACATGATTCAATTGGACAGAACACTATTTTCAAATAGTTTTGTTTAGAAAAAACATGTTTCAAATATTTCATAAAGTATTCAGTCTGATTGGACCATTTCTACACATTCAAATTCCGATTGATATGTTTATTCGTTCGAATAATAGAATGAACCATTCTCTCTGACTTTTTCTCCAACTAGTTGAATGCCGGTCAATTGTATCTTTCGTTACATTATTCAAACATATCATATTATCAATTTGTAACAAACAGGAGCCCTAACACATCTTAGTATACGCAAACATGATGCTAAATAAAATAATAGTGTAATGCTAATAATGATCCCACAAGGATTGTACGGGCGACTGATCAATTTGTAGCGTTGGATAGTAGAATACCCAACAAAATATTAATAGGGAAGGGAAAATGTGTAAAAGGAAACTTAGTCAAGAGATCAATGTAACAAAGAATGTAAAAGAATGATAGTCCAATAGTCATTGGAGTGCTTAGAAAAGATGATAATTGAAGATGTTTCACACCACAGCTTGCCAATCTACCAATTTTATATCATGTAAATACAAGTATATCCATATAGAGCTCATGTTTTCTATAAGATTAATAAATTGGAGGTATGAATTGAGCCCATTATTTGGAGGTATGAATCCATCCCATGATTTGGAGGTTATTCCTTAGCCCACCCAAATAAAATAACCCCCAATATTTATATTACTATGTCAAATTTAAAACCCCCCTTGACCCCTTAATACAAGGAAATATATTTTTGAGGTTTTAGGAGTATTCAAACCCCCAATATGAATGGACGTGATATGATATTGCCTTGCTAGTGAATCCCCCATGGCTTCATCCAATGTTTCGCTAAAGAATACAATTGGTCGGCCCTCTTGGCTTAGCACTACCCCAATTTCCATTCTTCTCACATTACAGTCGACTTGGAAAACCTTGTCTAAATCTGGGAGAGATAGCACTGGGCTCTCTGTCACCTTCTGCTTCAACTTGTCCAAGGATTTCTGGGCAGTTTCCATCCACATGAACTCCCCTTTATTCATGCACTCTGTCAACGGTGCACATATTCGGCTAATTCCTCTAATGAACTTCCTGTAGAAATTGGAAATTCCATGAAAAATCCGCACTTCTGTCGTGCTTGTCGGTTCTAGCCACTCCAATATAGCCTTTACCTTTTCTAGGTCTGTCACCAACCCTTTACCCGAGAATACGAATCCCAAGTACACCAATTCTTCCTTCATGAAGAAGTATTTCTGTAGGTTCACCATCAAATTCTCTTTCTACAGCTTCCACAACACTTGTTGAATGTGTTACAAATGTTCTGTCTTGGTTCGACTGAATATCAAGATGTTGTGGAGGTACACTACAATGAAATTTACCAAAAATGACTTCATTACCTCATTCATCATCCTCATGAACGTACTGGGTGCTTTAATCAATATAAAGGGAATGACTAACCACTCATACAGTCCTTCATTCGTCATGAAGGTTGTCTTCCATTCGTGGCCTTATCTGACCCTGATCTGGTGGTATCCACTCTTCAGGTTGATCTTGCTGAAATATATAGATCCACTCAAACAGTCAATCAAGTCGCCCATCCTTGGCAATTGAAATATATACTTGATCGTGATATTGTTGATATCTTTGGAGTCTGTACACATTCTCCATTCTCCTACTTTCTTCAGTGCTAATACTACTAGCATTGCGCATGGGCTTAGACTTTCTCTGATCAATCCCTTGTCCAACAACTTCTGGACTTGTCGATTGAGTTCTTCACTCTCTATCAGAGTCATTCTATGTGGTTTCTTGTTTGGAAAAATTGACCCTGGAATCAATTTGATCTAATGGGATATGCTTCTCATCGGTGTCAATCTCATCAGTGTATCTTTGACCATGATGCTCTCCAATCCATCCAACATCCTTTCCAATTCGACCGAAATTTTCTCCATATTCTGCCATTCGACCCTCGGTCGCATCGGAATTATGGCGAAACATCTCGATTGTTTATCCTCTTCCGCCAGGAATTCCTTCGCTGAGCACATCAACACTCTTCTCCCAATAGTTTCTCTCTCCCTCCTTGCAGTCAGTGTTGTCCTCCTGCTTTTGCTTCAACATTCTCCTCGTGCCATTTTTCCACACTATGACTGTGTTGGATTGACCATCATAAATCATATTCAGATCATATTGCCATGGTCTTCCTAACAACAAGTGGCAAGTGTCCATTTGGATTATGTCTCACAATACACTGTCTTCAAGTTTCCCAACCTTGAAGTGGATAATGGACTGTCTAGTTACCTTCATATGGTGTCCTTTCTGTAACAAGGATATCTTGTATGGATTTGGGTGTTGTTGACATATCAAACCTAAATTGTCGATGAACTTCGTCGACACTAGGTTTTATGTATTGCCGCCAACCACAATGGTCTTGCAGTGTCTATCAACGAACAACACTTTGGTTCGGAAAATGGCCTTTTGCTCCATCGACTCCTTCTCTTCTCCCTGGTCGTTCTAAACCAATGTCCTCCTAGTCGTCAAGTTTCAACTCTTTTCTCTGTCATCTTCACCATTGTCGGATGTCGAACCCGACTTCTCATCACCCTTTCAATCTTGTCTACATCTAGGTTTCGAATCCCCTGCTGTGTGTAAATTCTCAGAGCATTCATAAGCCTTATGTCCCACTCCTCAACATTTGCAACATATTATAGTCAATCTATTAGCACCTCCTCTCTCTACTAGACTACTTCAACCAAATGCACCCCGACTGCAGGTCTCTCGACCATCCCGTTGGTTTTCTTGTGCCTTTTCTTCGGCCGCCATCCCTTCTACGTGTCGACTATCTTCGATGGCTTCTCTCCTAGTCCCACTACTTTGTACTTTTGTGAGAGCAGTCTTCTCACCTCGACCAGTCATCTTTCCTCCATTCAATGTTGTTCTTATCGATAGCTTTTCCTCTGCCATCAGGGCTAGCTGGTAGGATTCACCAACCGTTCTAAACTTTGATAGGCTCAACTTGTCCTGTATGACATACTTCAAACCATTTACATATCTTGCAACTGCTTCTTCTCCTAAATCTGTTCGACCATATCTAATCAAAAGTCTATAGAACTCTTCCATGTCTTCCTTCACAATCATCTATTTCTGTCGAAAGTTCTGCAACTTTCTAAACAAGGAAATCACATATTCGTTCAACAAGAACTTCCCTTTCGTCTTGGAAACCACTATGTTCCAATACTTGATCTTCTCCTTCCCTTTCATGAATTTGTCATCATGTACATTTTCCAACCACAATGAGGCATGACCCTTCAACTTCAGATAGGCAGTTTTAGCCCTCTTGTGATCCTCTAGCTTCTCTATGTTGAAGTGTTTCTCCATCTCTCTGATCCAGTATATCAAGTCTTCTGGATCCAGACTTCCTGAGTAGGTAGGTATATCCATTTTTTCCTTACCCCTAATTTTTGTCAATAGCTTGATGAATCCATTTTTTGGTTCTTCTTCTACTATTTCTCAAGCTTCCACTTCCTCCATTTCTTCGTCACTATGGTCAAGTGCATCGGGAATGCATCCACATATCTGGTCTTCTTTGATTGTTTCGAACTCATTGTTCAAACTTCTCATTGTTCGCATCCACGCGTCGAACATTTCAAGATGTACGGTGACTCCTCCTACGCCTCCCCGCACTCTTCGTCCTACGCCACAGACATTTACACCTCTTTGTCCAATTTTTGAGCTTATTCTTACTCTTTCAACTGCAACTTATCCACTTGTCCAATCACAACCAGACTTTCACCACATGCGCACAACTCTACCCAACCGTAGCTGGAGTTGTTCATGCATATGCAGGTTCTTCCTACTTTGATACCACTTGATGCAAGGCAGGGTTGTCAAACACTCTTACTGAATAGAATCACACAGCTTACAAAGACATGCTCACAATAGAAGAGATGTGAACTCGAAATGCCAAATATTTGGCTTCTATTATTTGAATCATTTACAAAATTACAAGTGAACTAATAAACAAGTCTACCTCAGCCTGTTACAATACACAAGCAATTTCTGCTCTGTCTGTGTGGTCTTTCTCTGCAATCCTATCCTATGTGATCTCTCTTCTTCTGATTCTTCACACCAGTCTTCTACTCTGCTCTGTCGTTGTTCTCGAGATCCAGCCTATCGGTTCTCCCCGAGGACTCGTTACTCTGTCTGCTGAACTATCACTGATCCTGTAGACCTGTAGTGGTCAGCACCCCCTGTTAGAGCCTGGAAAACTTTCTCCTGTGGTTACAACTGGATTTATCCCAACCACCTTCTTAATTGTCATTTATTTCCTCAACTAACTACAACACCTGTAGGTATGTTTCCTCGAATGTTTCACTTCTCGACCTATGTTCCTCTTGACTTTGCTACAGTTGTCGATCTTATTGCTATCCACTTTCTCCTGGTCTGCACTTCGACACATCGACCATTCTTTACTTCATCGGTCCTTGACTTAACTCGTCGAATTCACTTAATCTCCACAGCTTCTTTCCTCCCCATCCTCCATGGTTGGCCCTTTCCTCTTTTCTGTCAATGTCTCTCTTCTACCCTTTTGTCGACTTTCAACTCCATCGACTATCGCTCCTGTCGACCATACTTGACAACTTCTTGCTATACTTCCCGGCCTCGATTTCTACTCTTCCCGAACCATACTTGATTTGCTATACTTTAGGAAAAACATGTATATGGAAATCCTAAATTAAAAGAAATTATGTAATTGTAATCATTATGACTCCATTTTTTCAGCGATGAACACAAATTGAATGTCATTACTAATTAAGTAGGTTATTCAACACTTACTGATTTATGGTCAAGTCTAGGCCACATGTGTTCCAGGGAGATGGTAGCCTCAACCAGAGTCTATGTAGAAAGAGAATTCAAAAACTAAGTTTACGGAAATAGAATTGCCATTACCTAAAGAACTAAGCAAGGTTGTGGGTTTAAATGATTAACCATGATAGAAATGACTGTACAACACCCAAACCCTGCAATAACAGTAGAAATTACAATGCTCAATGTAACATCGTCATATATTGCTAAAGGAAAATAAATAAAATAAGAATAATAGAAACCGATTTTTGTTTTGACTAAATGACTGGAAGGGGTCCTTGATTCGAAACCTAGCCTGATTAAGATTGTTGTTTATGTAGAAACCCTAACATTCCCAATTCAAGAAAATTGAAGATAAATGAGTAGAATTGCACTAATGGGAAAACTATTTCCATCACTTGAAATTGACGCATTTAGAAGTATAAACCATCTTGTCTTAATCATCCGATTGCGAATGCAAGGGAGATGTTAATTAGGTTGAGACTACCTCCATGAATAGAGAAGTAAAACAATGAAACAACAAATATAAATTTAGAAAAATAAACATTACTTTTCCTTTGATAAGAATTAGTGAGTAACTTGCAGGATGCCAAAATTTAATAGTGTGTCCACCAGAGGCATAACCTAAATGCAAACCATCTACTATAACCAAAAGTTGAGATTCAACTAACTAATCACTCAAAATTTGTTGAAGCAAGTAAACCATGAATGAACTATTAGGGAGACGACCCTGGGCCGAATGGAAGAGCTCGAATTCTCTTTTTCTCTAGAAGAATCAAGAGTAGTGCAAAAACAGGGTAAATGGTAAACAAAATCATTCATTCAATAATCTTGAGATGGTACATGTCAACCTAGTACATTCGAATAAATAAATACATGTTGACACAAACCCAGTCAACAGGGGTTCCTCATGCTGTCGACACCCAAACCATGGTGATCTCCCTGAGCACCAGCCCATACAGGTTTTACCCTATCCAGCAACACCTGGGGAGTAGATGAGGTCTCACCCGAGATGTTCAAGGGAGAGTTGACAGAACCATGTTTCCGCGAAATGAAGGAGGATGTTTTGCATTAATTGATTAACTTATTGCGGTAGTCAGAAATAGATCTAATCCTTCAACTTAGCAATAAACATGACCGCAACATCATTCAACAGATCTTATCATTGACAGAACCATAAATGCGCCATAGATATAATAGTAAAACATTAATCGTAACAAGGAAACATCGCATCATTCACAAAGTCATCTCGCATAATGAATTTACCACAGAGAAATGGAAAAGACACAAGGATTCTGCTCAAAAACTCTATCGCATCATATTCATCTCTGCAAAAACCCAGATACAACAAGATATTCAATCATCAACTCTCAGTCTTCAGCTCTCTCAAGATATCTCAATACTTACAAACCTACATCAACTTATAGGCTTGCGCCTTTACATCTACGGTCCACTTAGGCAACTACCTAACTACTTCTTAACAAAATCTACAAAAATATGACCCAAACCCCACATAATACAGTCCAAATGACCCAAAATACCCATGGCATGGTCCAAATGACCCAAAACTATACATGATGTGGTCCAAATGACCCAAAACTACATGAACTATTGTTTCCTTGCACGTTGCTTTCCTCCTTTTGTGGTACCTTTGACCTTGTGCAACATCCACGATGCTGACTCATCAAATCACCTACTAATAGGCCCCCAACACATTCTTGTGGCTCACCCTCGAGCCACATCAACTAGACATGGTGTACTCAGTAGTCTTAAGCCTATACTCCTCGTACTGCTGAACAAACTTCCTGGACCTGCTCCTTCACCGCCGCGGCCACCACCTTGCTCTTAGTCACATCCTGCATGGATGGATGCTTAGTCATCTTCTCTGTAACTTGCCAGCGACCCTCCTGCCCAGCCTGTAATGCGGAACTTGCCTTGAGCAAAAGCTGGCCTCCAATCTCTTGGAGCTCCTCCAGTTGCGCACTGCACTTCTTCTGAATCTCTTCAACCTTTGCGATGCGCAATTGCAATTCTTTCAATTCTGCTAATTTGGTGACCTGAGAAACTGGTGACAATGTTCTTAGTGACACCTTCAATGTTGCCAGTTCCTTCTGCTTCTTGCCGCAGCTTGGTCAGCTGTTCTAATTGCTCGTCCTGAACAATGCTGCCCCAAAACTACGCAGTCTCGGTAGTGATCTTTGTCACTGCTTGTTCCATCTCGCCCATTTGTGTTGCCAACTCATCGATTGCACATTTCCATTCATCTACTTTCTCTTTAGGTATGCCAGGGTGATTTAGTGCTGCTAACTCTGCATTGTGACGTTGTAATTGGGAAATGACATCCCCAAGGAGCTGTGCTTGCTAGACCAAATCCAACTATGTGGTGAGATCCGCACATGCTCATATGCTTCAAAGTCTTCCGCCTCCAATCGCACTTTGCTGTCCCAAATAGTGGCTTTCTTCACAATTAGGCGATCCCACTCTTTATTCAATTCCTCTATTGCCCGATCTTTCTTATCCATCATCTACTTGAGCTTATCCTCCAATTCGTGGACGACCTCCCGCGTCACTACTGCCTTTCCTTTTAACTCTGTGACTTCTTGTTGGGCTGCTGCCTTGTTTTCCTATGATCATAGGAACTGACCACTGATCTCCTTTATTTTGTTTGCCATTTCTTGGCTGGCAACCGCCTGCATATTCATCATCTCCTTCATGGGAAACTGATTAATGTTAATGGTCAAATTTTCTAACTACTCCACCAAGGCCTGGAAAGCCTCGTTGTCAGTCACAATCGCATTCGGGGGAATGTTCACGTTCCATACCCGTGGCTCAATGCTAATTGCGCCAACTTCTTTCCCAGTTACTACCTCTAGTACTCACTGCGAAACAATGTCACATAAAGAATCAAGGCAAACATTTACCTCTTTGAAACCTACTTCTGCCTGTGTCGTCATTGCTTGAGTGACCACATTTGTTGCATTGGTGATAACCACTATAAGTCATCCCAATTGCACTTCCGTCCCTGGAGAGACCCTACTGATCGTACCATGCTCATGATGCACCTTCGTTCTACCCTCCTCAAGATTGCAGTCAATATCGTCATTTGTGGGTGTCTTTGTTAATTCCTGATCCAAGTCATTGTGACTCTGCTGGTCCTGCGCGGATAATGGATCATCTGGGCCTGTCGCTAATGGTCCTGGCTCAATCTCTGCCAAACTAATCGGTTCCCACCATTCAACATGCCAATCATTGACGATGCCATCCAGCTCCTCCTTGGACAACTTGTAGGGTGTCATCAACCATTGCTTTGTAGGGTCGTTCCATGCTTGCACATGAATAACATGAGGCCAAATCACAAACAACACAATTTGCTTGTATTTTGCCACAGCTTCGTCAGATAAGCAAGGCACCTGCCTCATTGTTGCTTGTATCATCTACCAATAGAGACAAAACTGCATTGCACATTCCTTAAGGCACTCAGGTTCTTGTACCCACCACAAATTTTGATAGCGCGCCCCCTTACAGTTTCTCGCGGCATCAACTTCCATTCCCTAGTAAGTGTCAGGCTCCTTCCATCCGACAAACGCGATCAGAATTAGGAGCCAGCTGTATGTGAATGATCCCTTCCCATATTGGATAGTTGCTGCATCTTCCGCCAACTGGTTCAACAAAAATAGTGACCAGTTCATCTGTAAGCCTTCCGCGCACTGCTCTACACATGCCACGACCCCTGAATTACACTGGTTGGGTCGATTCTTCCGGACCACTTTGCAACACATAATCTTTGCTCCGGTGAGGACCACCTTATCATTAATACTTCCAGTGTGATAGGCGCGGCCGTCACATTCCAATCCATAACGCAGTACCAACTGTGCAGCCCTCTTCTTATCATTCTCCTTCCCTCTGAAGTATTGCGAAGGGTCCACTCCATCCTTCAGCAACCCAGTGATCTCAGCAATTAAATCCACGGTGATTTGAATTGCTTTGTCCAACCACAATGTTCCGCCATGGAAGTAGGCCATAAACTATTTCACACATGCATTGACCTCTGGAAAACACCCAAAGTGTGGCATGTTGATGAGACCGAGAAATCCCGCTTTGTCTAACCCACACGCCCAATCTTGCAAAATCGTCTTGCCACTAAGTGGCTTCCCTAGCACGTAGGGATCAAAGGTAATCTCCTTGTATGCAATCATGTCATGGTTGTCATATTTCATGCACATCAATGCCGATGCAATATCTACAGAGCACTCCATTCCTGCTGGTAGCACTGGCATTCGCACCGGGTATTTCCGATTCTTAGTGGGCTTTCGGGCCGCTATACCAGGCCGATAGGGGGGTACATAACCATGGATATCCACAACATATATCCTTTCCCAAGCGATGGAATATCCAAATCCACGACTCGAGTGCCCTACCTCTGGTGTGAACTATTCCATGAAAGTCGCAGATGATCTTAGCTGTCGTTTGATTTGCGGGGACTCAGACTGCTGCCCCCCCCTCTGCTTCTTTGGAATACCCATGAACAATGATCCACCTGGCATGCTGGCGACTTCTTCTTCAATGCTTACTAGCCAAGTAGGTGATTCTACACCACTGGAAACTTCGACCACCAGGGAACTCGGTATGCTGCACCAAGGCCCCTCTTGGCTCAAGAGTTCCTCACCCTTTGACACAACTTGCTGCTAGCAAACACTCAACACCTATCTTAGCAACTCAATGCAACACTGACATATATTTCTCCCTCTACACAATGGTCCCTTCCGACCAAACTCCGCCCCTTCTTATAGTGTCGAATTGTGTCCCTAACCATGATTACCAAATTAAACCATTCATCCTGACCAAATCATGTCTTAATTACCCAAATCCGGCGTCGATTCTGTCAATCCAACGGCCGAATCCGCCATTAATCCCGATCACTTCATCATGCCTCGCTAATGAACTATCTTTAATTCCCTACATTTATTGTTGATTTGACTAGGTCGCGACCCTGCAGCTGTCACGGTCCGGTGCCTAAACTGCAATACAAGTGCTCTAACTTGAGCATTATGTCCCTGTTGGTGCGCCAGCCTGCTGCTTAGCATGCTGCCCCTGTTTTTTTCAATGCGACTTAGGAATCGCATTCCTCCAAGCCCATCCTGTAGGGATTCAACCTTCTACGATTCACCAACTTTGGGAGCATCGCTCCATCTAACTGCTGCAGCTATACTGCACCTCCTGAAGTTATGCTACTGATTCGATATTGACCAAGCCAATGCATTTGCAATTTCCCTAGATGATTCATGAACTTGCTGTCATACAACAACACCAAGTCACCCTACTAAAACTGTTTGTTCTTGATATGGCGATCATGCCAAGCCTTTTGCCGATCCTTCTCCACGCTCTGGTGAAAACTTGCGATAAAGCGGTCTTCCTCAAGCTGAACTAGCTGCGCCATACATTCTCCTAAGGCCGCTTCATCATCCATGCCTGTCGCTGCTTCTATGCGCATACTCGAAACAATGTACTCCATAGGCATAATCGCTTCTTTCCCGTACACCAATTTAAAGGTTGTCTGTCCTGTCAACCTTTTACAAGTGGTGCGATATGCCCACAAAACTGCTGGAATCTTCAAATCCCAGTGATCGCGGTTCCCATTACAAACCTTTGTCAGTGCATTCTCCAATACCTTGTTGAAATCTTCCACTGTCCCATTTTCCTGTGGATGATATGGCATACTCTTCTTATGCTATATCTCAATTTCTGTTGTCAGTGCGCTGATTGTGCGATTGATGAAATGACAGCCCTGATCACTCATCAATACCTTCGGGCAGCCAAACCGAGTGACAATGTTGTCGAACAAGAAACACGCTGCTATTGCAACGGTGCAATCTACGACCAGTGCGCTTCCTAGGTGGGTTAATAGGGTCCATGAAATCCACTGCCCATTTATCAAATGGTTGCAGTGTCACTTGAGGTATTAGTGGCATCTCATCCCTCCTAGAGGGTTTTGCCATCTCTTTGACAGACATCACAGGTCTGTGCATAATCTGTCGCATCATTGTGAAGAGTGGGCCACCAAATCCCTACGCAAAGCACATTCCTGGTAGTCGCATGATCGCGATAGTGCCCACCAGCCACTCCTGCATGTGCTTCTGACAAGATATTCCCTTGCTCATTAGGCAAGACACAGTGCCACAAGATATTGTCTAATCCTAGTTTGTACAACTGTCCTGCAATTAGCTGGAAATCTACAGCCTTGACCACCAGCTGCTTCTTTTGACTGGTGGTGAACCCCTCCGGTGTGGTTCCTGTCGCCAGAAACTGAATGATTTCCTCATAGTAGTCATCAGCTTCTTCAACCTTGAATAATTGCGCATCTGGAAACCCATCTTCAATGTTGGTTGGTTCCTCCCCAGTCTCAATTAGTGACAGATGATCTAGACCCGTGTTCAAGCATCCTGGCTTCACAATCACTTCAAAATCAAACTCCTGAAAAAGAAGTAGTTAGCGACATATATTCCCCCCCAACACAGGCTTATTGACCAAATATTTCAATGCATAATGGTATGTGAACATCTTAAAGTGACTTCGCAATAAGTAGTGCCTAAATTTCTGTAGCGCATATACCATTTCCAGACCTTCCCTCTCTGTAGTTGTATAGTTCCTTTCTGTAGACGACAACTTCCTACTTGCAAAAGCAATTGGGTGATCAATATTCCCTTGCCCTGGTTGCGAGAGCACTACTCCCATCACAATCAAGGATGCATCTACATGGACATGGAATTTCTTGCTCCAATATGGAAATACCAGTATCGACGCTGAATCCATCTTAGCCTTTACTGTCTCAAAACTGACTTGACATTTGGGGCTCCATTGAAATACTGCATCCTTCTTCAACAACTTCTCCGTCGGGGTCGTGATCACTGCATAACCCCGGATAAACTTGTGATAGTACCCAATGTGTCCCAACATTGCTCTCAACTACTTAACATTGGTAGGCGATGTTAAGCTCAAAATGAGCGCAATCTTTGTTGGGTCGACCAACAATCCCTACTTGCAATCAATGTGACCCAGCAATATCCCAAATGCTGCACAGAAGATGCACTTCTTCAAGTTTAGCGATATCTGATGTTGTCGATAGTGCTCCAACATTAGTCGTAGATTGTTCAGATGATCACTGATCAATCCATATACTATCCAGTCATCCATGTAAACTTGCAAGAACTTATTGATAAAATCCCTGAAAGCGGAAACAACGACCCGAGAGAATATCATAGGTGCATTTTTCAGCCCAAATGGCATCACCGTGTACTGAAAACAACCCCATTCCATCACAAATGTTGTCTTATGGTGGTCTTCTTTCGCGATTCTGATCTGGTGATAGCCAGAGAATCCATCCGTGAAAGAATACATCTCTTGGCACCCACGCCCTCCAGCACCTCGTCAATAAACAGGATCGGAAATGGATCATGCAAACACACTTCATTCAGCTTCCGCAAGTCGACACAAATGTGCACTTCACCTATCTTCTCGTCCTCCACCACCATAGGACTAACCCAGTCTGATTCCTCAACCAGTTCAATAATTCCAACATCCAACATGTGATCAAGTTCAACTTTGACCAGTTCCTTGTGTTGCGGATTCAGACGATACAGTCGCTGCCTTATTGGTTTTGCATCTGGTTTCAATGGGATCATCATCACCCCCAAATCCCCCAAGATTCCCTTCATCTTAGAAAATTTCGTAGGGAACAAGTCTTTGAACTCATGCAACAGGTCTGTGACCTTTGCCATCATCTTGTCATCCCAATAGGCCTCTACATTCATGAAATTTGAGTTCTCCTCCATCTCAACATTAATTTTTCTTAGCTGCAGTGGCTAACTGATCGGATCTGTCAGTGCATCAGTAGCTACAACATCACGAATGCCTTTTGATTCCATAATATTGACATTTCACGGGTCATCACCATCCTCTGGCCCGCCAGTGATATTATAACATTCCATCATCGAATGCATCTTGCAGTGTGTATGCGGATTTGTAGGATATGCCACTGGAACAACATTCAGAACAACGTCGCGGATGAGCTTCAAATCATTATGGGCATCCAGGTTGGCATTCGTGAAGCTGAAGGTATGAGTAAAGCAAACTATCAATTCTAACCAAGTAATCAACCCTCGCAATTCAACTGCGGCATACCATGATCGCGACATCTCATCCAAAGTATCGACAAAGGCATGGACCCACTCATCCCTTGGTCGTGATGCCCACAACATCTGACATTCCATCAAATGACTGCTAGTGTCATTCTGTCCATTGTATTTCCCTGTGTGGTAAACTACGGTGTCACCAAAACGAATTGTCATCAATCTTTGGCACTGCGACCACCCAGCAATTGACTTCTTATGGGTCACCCACCAATGTGCTGTAGCAACCTTCAGTGCTTTCTCCAATGCCAACAATTGCTGTGGTTCTCAGACCTTTTCTTCAAATGCCAGAAGAAATTCAGACAATCCGGGCATCCCTTCATAGATTGGCAATGCAACAGTTTCAGTGGCAACACAGCATAATGACTCCGTGATCAACCCACACTTGTGGAGTGACACCTCATGCAAGCGATTCTATCAATTCTCCAAAGCGTCATCAGAGTTGTAAGACGCAGAACTGGAGCTATGCCACCCAAGCTCACCGTCGGCAGTCGGATGAATGTAATCTTTTGAAATATTGTATGCATGGTGCCATCTGTTGGGAACTTCATCTTTTACCAATTCAATATTCTTGCATCCTTCAGCAGGATCCAACGGAGCTATGACTCTGAGGTCACGATTTTCAAAAGTCATCATCCGCTTCTTAAAGTTAATTATTGTTGCACTTTCATTAGCCCATCCAATCCCTAGCAATGAGGGATAAGAGCTTCCCCCTTCAACAACTTCGATAACATCGAAGTCAGCATATGTCTTCATCCCCTTAATGTCCACAACAAGGCATGGAACTCTCCCAGTCGATGTCACCTTTGACTAATTAGCCAGTTGGAGCTGTATGGTAGACCAACTCAGCATTGGGCTCCCCATTTTCTGCCAGTCCTGCTTGGTTAGGATGTTGACATCCAAGCCAAGATCTAGAATGATTGAATCGACCTCATAGTCCCCAAGCTAAATGTTCATGTGCATCTCCTTACCTGTTTTTCGCCTCTGTAAGGAGTTTACCGCAGACTCCCTCCGTCCCCTGGCTGGTCGATGCAACAAACCCTCGATCTCGACAAGAACATTAGGATCCCTTGCCAGCTATAGAAAACTTTCAAAAAAATTCTATAAAGTACTAGATTACTGTGATGGACCTGCCTTTGAAGTGGAATAAAAAATAGGGGGCATGCCATAAATAATTTCCTTACCGCGATCTTTTTCCATCGCATGATGTGCTTGAAAGAATGCATCACGCCCAACATCAATGTCAAATTGCACCTTCTTCTGCCCCGCTAACTGGATTAATTGATTTGGACCATCTTCTCCTGTCGTCGCACCTCCATGAGTGATAACTATGACAGCAGCATCTTGTGTTCTCGGCTCGGCATAAATTGTCGTGATAGTTGCACCCTGAGTCTAGATTTTGTTCATATGTTGGTTCATATTCTGGTTGGTATTATGATTTGGACATTGGTTCTGGTTCTGTAGCGGGTTTTGGTTCTGCACTGGTTGCTGCACTTGATTCTGGTTTTGCAACTGCTGAACATTTCCCACTTTCCATCGCGCAATCAACTATGGATAGTTTTCAACAGTGTTATCAATAACAAAACAAAACATACACTATGTTTGCAATTGTGGGCAATCTCTCTGGTAGTATCCCAACACTCCGCAATTATAACACTGGACAGGTCCGCGACCTCCTTGTCCTCCAACACGACCAAAACCACCACCATGTCCACCCCGGAATCCTCTATGGAATCCCCCTTGTTGCTGATATTGTGGTTGATTATACTGCTTCTGCATAGGATTTGGTTGCATTGGAACACACTACCCAGGCTGAACATACTGCTGCTACTGAACGTACTATGGCTACTGTGGAGCCATTTGCATCAAAGCATATTGTGGCATAAACTTTAGTTGTGGTTGTGGCTACGGTACAAACTGCACCTGCGGTTGAGGTAGCAGCTGAGCCACCTATGGCTAGGGTTGCCATTGTTGTACAGCACGATGGTCGTCCTTCACATAGAATGCATCATACATTTTCTCCTGAAGTAAGCCATATGCTCGACAATCTTTATCTTCATGTCCAACAGATTTGTAGAAGGTACAATACAAATTCATCAGCTTTGTGACCATCTTTTGCATGTATTAACACTCATGTCAATGCCCATATACTTGATAGATGCAACACCACGACATACCCTTGCCGCTCAATGGATTTGGCACTCCTGATATTAGATAACTGTGGAAATCTGGGCAATTATCCTTAGTATGCCACTCTCCATGACATCGCGTACACCACATCTCTGCAAAATGTTCTTTACCCTTCTTAAGGTCTTGCAACTGTATTGTTAAGCTGGCCAGCTGTGTCTGAATCTACGACATACCAGTTGCCTTCTCACTAATTGGCGAAGCTTCTAACCGCATCCCAATTTCCAGGGCTTCACTTGGTGTTGTAATGTTTTTTTGCATCAGCGGTAGTTGAATTTAAGGGAGCAATGCCGCAATGAACCATTCTTTGTGTTGGACATTGCTCATGTAAAAGCTAACCTTTTCCATTCGTGTTTTGAATCGCTAGTCAAAATCCCAGACAATTTCATTGGGATATTGCTTAATATCTTTTAGTTCTGTAATATACTATGCTTTAGACTTGGGTTTTCTGAACTCTACAATCAGTCCTGCTCGAATTTCATCCTGTGTCTTTTTAGGAGCGCCTACAGGAACCTGCACAAATTTCATGAACTAGCCTAATGCACGACCCCAAAGATTTTTTTTCCAATTGTCCTTTCTAGGCATTATCATCGGTAATTTGCTTAACAGTCCATACTGCTTCGCATAAGAACCAGTATTGCTCGGTATTATCTGTTCCATTTCCATGGAACAACGACAACTTTGCATCTTCGCCTGCCATCCTCGGCTTCCTTCCCACAGTTGCTGAGCTACTAGCAATCAAGTTTTGTTGACTTGATGAACACGGTGGTGTCAAAGTTGTATTTCTTACTGGTTGAGAGATAGTGAGCGAAGGTGTGGGTACGTTGCTGTTGGGGGTTGGTCCTACCTCTATCCTAGGTGTATCCTAGTTGTCCTTGTCAGCACTATGAGGTCGCTTCGTCCCGTGTGGTCTTCCTTCTCGGCTTTGTGTTTCGATCGCAGCAGGACCTTCTCGTGTCCTCTACCTCTTTTCCTGTCGAAACCTTGCTCCTCCCCTTATAAGACCACTCTCTTCCTCGGCTCTCTTCATAGTCTCGTCATAACCTACACCCATCTACCCCTTATCATGCCATGTACCGCCCCCCCTACTATCTTGCTATCCACAACCTCCACCCACCAGGGTTCTTACTGGTCTAGGTGCATCTTCAGTATGCCCTTTTCGCAAATGAGCATCTTAATGGACAACTGTAGTGACAACAGAAACCTACCTCTTGGTCCGTTGAAGAATTCCATTTTTGCTTCACTATAAGACTTTATTGTGTCAACTGCAAACTCGGTGATGTAGGCTTCCAGTATACTATCGACCCAAACCTCAACAGCCCTCGATGCTTTGTTGTCGACTTCTTGCAACTCCTAGATTAGTTTTGGAGTCTAGGCTGTCGGCTCACCACCTTAGAAGTTCCTCTTCTGATAGGTCAATTTTGCTAACCATTCATACAGGATGATTGGAAACTCACAGAAAAAATATTCGTGTGGACCGTCATGTATGTACTTCGCCAACCACCAATCTGTCGACAACCCAGGGTTCTTATTTTCTTTTTTAGTGAACTCTCGCAACTGTAGGTCGAACCAATCGTGGATCTCCGATCTCGTCGGATGCCGCAACATATCCTCATTTTACTTCGCACTACGGTCTCGGAAATGGAACCATTTGTTGACACAAACCCAATCGATAGGGGTTCCTCACACTATCGACACCCAAACCACGGCGTTCTCCCTAAGCACTAGCCCAGATAGGTTTTACCCTATCCAGCAACACCTGTGGAGCATATGAGGTCTCACCCGAGATGTTCAAGGGAGAGTTGATGGAACCATGTTTCCGCCGAATGAAGGAGGATGTTTTGCATTAACTGATTAACTTATTGCGACATTCAGAAATAGATCTAAGCCTTCACCTTAGCATTAAACATAACTGCATCATCATTCAACAGATCTTATCATTGATAGAACCATAAATGCGCAATAGATATAATAGTAAAACATTAATCGTAGCAAGGAAACATCGCATCATTCGCAGATTCATATCACATAATGCATTTACCATAGAGAAATAGAAAAGACACAAGGATTCTGCTCAAAAACTGTGTCGCATCATATTCATCTCTGCAAAAACCCAGATACAACAAGATATTCAATCATCAACTCTCAGTCTTCAGCTATCTCAAGATATCTCAATACTTACAAACCTACATCTACTTATAGGCTTGCGCCTTTACATTTATAGTCCACTTAGGAAACTACTTAACTACTTCTTAACAAAATCTACAAAAATATGACCCAAACCCCACATAATACAGTCCAAATGACCCAAAATACCCATGGCATGGTCCAAATGACCCAAAACTATACATGACATGGTCCAAATGACCCAAAACTACATGAACAATTGTTTCCTTGCACGTTGCTTTCCTCCTTTCGCGGTACCTTTGACCTTGCACAGCATTCGCGATACTCACTCATCAAACCGCCTGCCAACAATACAATAGGCACATAATAAAATAAATATTTACAAATGTGTACCGTCCAACTAAGCACAAGTGTTGGATTGCATCATCAACACCTTCCACATCAAGCACCCATGCCATGGAACATTAATGAAAACATTAACCCATGAAAAAATATTTCATCTCGGCAGGCAACTTATACCTCCAAAACATTGGTTTCACGTGGTAACTATTACCTCCCTTGGGCGCTATATGTCCCCACATGGACATAAATAAAGATATGATATAATATATCATTAACATAAATTCACTTTAATCTAAATTTGTTTAGATATTAAAAATAATGTAAATGCTTCTTTGGTAAGAATATCAATTAACAATGACAAGATATAATACGAAAGCTGATCATATTCATAAACATTTATGATTGGAAGGATCAAATTAATTATAAAATTGTTAATTGTGATAATTTCTCAAATTATACATATATGTACAAATTAATTTTATTAAATCAATATATGTGGAATTAACATTACAAACATCTCACCTAACTAAATTGTACAAAGTACTTATCATATATATATATATATAATTTAATGAATACATAATATAAAAACAAATTACATAATAAATAGATATTATATGTGGAATTAACATTACAAATATCTCACCTAACTAAATTGTACAAAGTACTTGTCATATATATATATAATTTAATGAATACATAATATAAAAACAAATTACATAATAAATAGATATTATATGTGGAATTAACATTACAAACATCTCACCTAACTAAATTGTACAAAGTACTTGTTATATATATATATATAATTTAATGAATACATAATATAAAAACAAATTACATAATAAATATATATATATTATTAAAGTGAATTTTGATTTTTTAGTAGGATAAATAAATACATTTTAACTTCTAATATTTTAAATTTTTTCTTTTAAAATTAAAATAATATGAAGACAAGAAGTTTCCTAGAATTTATGTATATTATAGTAAAAAGCACTTGTAACTTAAGCAACGACCTTAATTTAGAAGATCCAAAGTAGTTCTCTATTTTAACTAGGCGTAAAGAAGAAAACCAACATTGTTAAAATAAGAGTAAACTTTCATGAGCTCCAGAGTGAAAAATAGAAAACATTGTGCGACGAAAGACTTTCTAAGAGGGTAGAAGACAAAAAACATGTTCTCATAGAATATCCTACATATACCCACATTATAACACAATTTCAAAACATTTGGTACACTGCTACCTTTCTAACCTTTTAACTGATCATAATTATGGTGATTTAGGAATGCTTCTCTTAAATATTTTTTAGCATAGAAATAAAATTCTAAAGAAAATAATATCTATCTATCTATCTATAACCACCACCATCCTCATCAACATTATCTAAGTTTCAAGGTCACATCCAAGCATACCAAATTGATGTGTAAGACACCCTCCTTGTAGCAATTTGATTAGTAAAGTTTATAGAGATGTACATACCCTATCTCCCTCAATATTTGAAATTGTGACCTTATCAAAGGAAATATATATATATATATGAATATAATCTTGTTATAATTAAGTTTTTTCTTTTGATAAAATAATTTAAAAATTATCGATTATTTCCATTCTATCTATCTCATTAATAATTATATTTAAACCTTTTTCATTTCTATATAACTATAATGTTAACGTTATATATGTATATTGAAATACATAATTAAATATAAAATAAAAGGAGCATACGCTATGACAATAAAGTTGTGAAAAACAGTTGTTAAATCATTGATACTAAAGTACTTAATTCATATTATTGTGGATAATATTTTAAAGTGCTTTACTTACCTTATCATTGACATATTTGGAAAATTATAAAGCATAGACACTCCATCCATCGAATCAATCACTATAGTTGAGCATTATCTCGCTAAGTGCAAGTTGATTAAATATATTTTCATTTGAGAACTTTATTATAGTTGAGCATTATCTTGCAAAGTGCAAGTTGATTAAATATATTTCATTTGAGAAATTTATTATAGAAACACATTTAAGGGGAAACCAAAAAGACTATATAATAGTACATTAAAGTGGTACGTTTTTTTAATATATATTTCTTTCAACTCCTTGGTAATAAAGTGGTGGATAAGGGTTGTTGAATCATTGATGTTTTTTTAATATATATTTCTTTCACCTCCTTCGTATTTACATCAAATTGAGGAGAGTTTGAATTTTATTCAACTTATGATGGAATGTCCAACATAGAGAGCCCATTATGTCAAACCCCAATGACTTAATATAATAATAAAATATTTAGAAATGTCAAATCCCAACAACTTTTAGAACTTTATAAAAACAATCTTGTAATTTTTTAACATAAAAGGTGTACAATGTTATTTGAAAATCAAATGTATATATTTATGGTGAAGGTAATCTTTCTATGTTATTTATTTATTTGATTAGATGCTTGGTGCCAAAATGATTGCTAACACCTTCAAATACTGGTAGGTGTAGTTATGACAATCAATTAATCAATTTTTGTAATCGATTCGTGAGGTCAATGATCTATTTTAATATTGTAAGACATTTAAATACTATAACAAGTTTTTCTTTAGATTTCGAGTGTGAACTCAATTACACAATTTTCTTTAGATTTCGAGTGTGAACTCAATTACACAAGAGTGTTCTCGTACATTCTTTTCTTTCTGTGATTTTGTTTTTTTCATTTATTAACTTTGTGATTATTACCAAGATTTTATTCTCGGGTTGTTTTCAATCTTGTCATATTACAGATATTTTATATATGTGTCAAAATATTAGGAAGGCCTTGATTATAACCTCGGGCCTTTTTCCATAAAGCCTTTTTAGTAACATTTCAGCGACAACTGTAAAGTCCATTTTTTATTATTTATACATTCATTTAGGGTTGAAATTGGATGTGTAAATAAACATCATTTTCCATTTTACATACATCCATTCAGGGTTGAAATTGGATGGGTAAATAGACCTCATTTTCCATTTTACACGTCAAAATACTGCCACTTCGTAAAATTAAACGTTAGTTTTTTATTATTTACAGATCCATTCATTTACAATTGTACTTACAAATGTTCAAATGTTCTAGAGTATGTAATCAAAATACTTTTGATATATAAACATAAATAATTATAAAATTCAAGCATTTTTATTAATTTTCAAAATTCTTTCTTTATGTAGCAAAATGTTTCTCCATATACATAAACCTAAAATGGTGAGAATTAACTTTGATCACGTCAAACCTTTTATTTAATGTTAAAATCTCACTACTTATTAAATATTTTAATGCTTTGTAATTATAATCCTTCACTTATCGAACATCTCTCTCGGGATCTATACCATTTCCTCCCAATTTAATTGGACAATGTTTCCACTATCCTCCCGGTGTAAGAGAGGTGGTATTATTGAAAGTAACAACTGCTCCCATAGTAGGATGCACCAAATAAACTAGGGCCCATTCTTGTGCTGCATTATGAACTAGTAGAAGAAAAGACAATTGAACCATATCGAAATCACAATCTAGAGGTTGCAATCAATGCCAGTGAGAAACTTGAGATGACTAGTGTAGGTGGTGTTTCTATGGAAAAATCATAGAAGATTGAAACAAAACTTATGTACTCATGTGGGGAAAAGACATTCTTTAGCATTTACCAAGGTATTTGAAGAGGATCAACAATTAAAGGTTTCTAAGAAGGGACTTTTGGAAAACAATGATTCAAACTCATCTCATGCATAATGAAATATGTGTTGCTAAATGTTTGGTTCTGTGAAACAACATCAATCAGAATGTAGTAGGATCCTGGATTTGGGTAGGGTTCATTACACTCCATATTATCTAAGAGCTCATATGTTATGTATGGATTGTGAAGCTAAATATCATAGCATGTTGTGCCCACAACAACTTTCGTTAGGTGATCTTCCTTAAGAAGGAAGAAAATCTAATTCCCCAGCCCCCCACCCATTAAAGTTGGATTAATATTGTGTATTGGAAGAAGAGGTTTTTAGACCTTAGTGGTTCTTATGGTAATGGTCACTTGTCAACGACCTTTATTATCCTTTTACATTTTAGTCTTTGGTTATTCTGCTCCGTTTTTCATGCTTTTATAGTTTAACTCCGAGTCTTCTTCGGTTCCAGGCTCCAAAAGATCCTATTAACATTGATCTCATTCATGTTTTGACTTTTTGTTAGAGTATTTATATTCTGAAATGGAGAATTTTACCGTCAATTCAATCCAATGCTTCTTGTGATGTATTGCATTTATTTTTTCAATATTTTTGGCTCTTTCTATTTAAGAATTTGTCGATGATGAGAACTTATTGATTTTTGCTTCATTTTATTTCTTCGAAATTCCTTAGTCCATGCAAATTTTTACCTCATTGAGGCTACTAGTATTATTGATTTTATTTTTTCAAAACTATCTCTCTCAATGGCTTTATCGAACATTTCATTTCAACCTCATGGTATCAAACAGCTCATAAAAGATAACTTTTTAAAAATTTATGATGGAGAACCTTCGATAGAAATCACCTCATGAAATTTACCAAACTTATAAAATCAAGATTATCATGTTAGAATTCCCATAGTAAGCTCAAATGTTGAATTCCCAAAGATAGAATTCTAATGACAATCACTCGATGGCCTTTGTCGAGTCGATCGCACCACCTTACATATATTTAGTTTTTGTAATAGTGGGTTTCCTGATGTTGGAGTCAAATCATTGGACTTCCCTTATGGGCCTTTTCCTGGTATAATTTTTATAAGAATCTTGATAATTATAATTTATGATGCTAATCACCTGATGTCTTTATGAGGTTTGCCATTTTGGATTTTCCTCATCCCACCCATGAGATAAGTCCCCAATCATTCATGCATATCACTTTTCTAAAACACAATAATCCAATATTGGGGATTCTTTATCAAATATTTCTCATGAGGGAAACTTGTAGTGTCACTCTCTATGAATTCCTTATGGATATCTCTCAAATTGGTATGCATTGGATTCCTGAAAGAACCCTAATATATTGCACAAAATAACACCTGATCAATACGATTGTTATAGGGCACCAACACGTTAGACTTCGATTTTCAATCAGGGTTATGTCATTGGTTCTACCCAATACATTTATCATTAACAATTGTCGATTGTGTTTTCTTGAATTCCTATGGCCGATGATATATAAGATTATCTTCTATAGGCCTTTCATACTAGTTGTTGTAAAATTTGTCCTAACAAGTCTATCTCGACATATGCACTTAGATCTATCATTTTGGATTCCTTCATTTTGGACAAATATCACCTATTGGAAATTGTTTGTGACAAGGGATCAATCATTGATCTTCCTTTCTAATGGCATACATTGTAGACTACAGGGTTTCTTTTGAATGTTAAACTAGTATATTACTACTCCATTAATCTCCATCATTACTCTTTCTTAACTTGCTAGGGAAGACTAGATTGTTCTCCTGCCATTTCACTACTTGAATTTAATCCTTTCTTAGCTCAAATATTGAGGTAGAATTGACCTACGTTCAAGATTCATGTAAATACTGATCTATTTCTACTAAATGTGAAGACTCTTGATTTTGATTTATGCTACAAGTTCCTAATATTTAAAATGTCAGAAGCATATGTATGAATGGCAGCAATGCTGAAAAGTGAAGTAGAGGAGATTCCAAACCCTCAAAAGGATGAAAACAAATGATGCTCATAGATGCAAACCACCTTACAGGGTTTTGGGATGATCCCATTTGGGGAAAAATGTATCAAATGTTCATCAATGAGGATTTCCCCAAATATGATGATTACCTAGATGTGTTCCAAAATATAAAAAAGAGTGGTCTCTATGCCATTGTTTTTAGGATAGTAATATTAGCATACAATGATGTCCTTAGGTTTGTGTTTTAAATCTTACGACTAAGTTAGTGGCCGATGAGGATGGAAATTCAGTGGCATATTTGCAGCGAGATGCCTTTGGAATATTGTACAAATTGAAGAAACCCAAGGAGATTCTCAACAATACATTCCTATATAATTTCAAGGTAGAAAACTCCAATATGGTTGAAATTTTGAAGGAATGGTGGAAAGAAGAAAAGACTTTCTTAGACAACGTGAACTCAACATACTTTGTACAATATTTGAAATACCCATATCGGCTATTGGTAGCCAATTCCATGATTTGTAGATTGTATGGAGAAGAGGGTTCAACTGATTTTAAATTGAAATGGACCCCTCTAGCCTACCATGTGGAAAAAACGGGGAAAGCATTCAATTGGTCAAATATCCTATCACTTGACCTCCTGAGCTCTGAAAAGAAAACAATGTGGTATAGGGAATGTTATAGCATATTTTTGCACATCACTACAAAATTCTTATTTTTTTGTTGATATCCATCTTTGCAGACTTCCCTATCCCTCTATTGTTCAATTCGCTTATCCCTTCCTTATGTTTCCTCTCATACATGCACTAACTATGGTTAGCACATGTATATGCGCCATTCATATGTAAATATCCTGCCTATGACCTATTTTGAGAGAAAGAAAATAATAAATATTGACCAATGTGAAAACAATTTCACGGTTCTTTAATCATCTCCTTCCCTTAGATAACTACCTTAACTTCCCTAATGGACTTCTCAAAAGTATAAAATAGGAGAAGTAAAGTGTGAGAAGGAGGAAAGAGAAACATAGCATCCTTATGCTAATCTTATGCACATTGAATCCATAACCCCTATTCCAAGGTTTGCAATTATTTTCCCCAATATCTGGAAATATGCATTTCCAACAGTCTCCATCTTTTACTTGCCAAGAAACTACCATACTGTTTTCTTTGGTCATCTCTTTTGAGCATAGAGGAGGTATGCATGTGTGCCTCCAAAGTAGAGGAAATCAACATTTATTTCATAATAGTGTTGTAGCCAATAACATGTGATATCCATCTTGTATTTTGTTTTTTATTTTTATTTTATATAAAGAATTATCTTTCATGTCCTTTAATTTTTTAATTTATTGTTCTTTATTATATTATAAATTTAGCACATTTATTTACAATTGAACAATTATTATATTTGTAGTTTTCTACTTATATCTTCATTTGTGTTAAAGATTGCGGGCCATTGAATATACATTTGGATCAGAATTCGATAGAGGGATTTTCTACAAATGTTGGTCAGGAGGTAGGGAATTTATCCCTTATTTTCTTATTTCTTTTTAAACTATAAATCCATTTAAATTGCGTTTTTAGGAAGGGATGTTTGAATTGTTTATGGGAATTAGTCAGTGGTGATCCCACCAAAATATCACTAAGGTAGTAAATAATCTCAATATAGAAATGGTGACTCCACTATGGAGTTTCTCCATTTTAGGTAGTTTAGGGTTTGTTATTTTAGTTTAATTTATTCTGTATTTTTTTGTACTATTTTGGAATTTCTTGTTATAGATTACTAGATTTTCATCTAAAAACCCTTATAGGAAGAAAAAATCTAGGTTTTGGATGTATTAGATTGATTTTTTTCTTTTTCCCACACATATATGAGGGCTACATACTAGAAAGATGCATATCTATCCTATAGAGTGCACAATTTTATTTGTTTCTCCGTTTTTCTCCTTATACGCACCTTACACACTGTTAGAGCACGTATATGTGGGTTTTCTAAAGGCAGGGCATGTATGACCTATTTTTAATTCCTTTTTTTTTTTTTAGTTGGTTTCCGTTCACATCTCTTGTTGTTACATATGGTACTAGTACTTTACCTTTTGGATCTACAGTTACTCAACCTATGAGTGCTACGTTGTCTTCAAATTTTTGTTCTTGTGCCTTTACAGCTCGGATACCGACTATGAGTATGCCCAATTTTTTTATGACTTCTAACCCATTGTTTAAAAATCGTACTATTGGATTCAGTGGTTCTTCTTAATGCTCCCAATGTTTTCCTTGGAATGGAGGACATACTCCCCCATCCTTTCCAACTATTGGGAGTGGACCTTTCCAATCTAATGGACATGTTTTGGGTGAAAACCCATTTATAGGTTGAAATTGACAAATGGGAGTGGAAATTTCCAATCTAATGGACATGTTTTGGGTTTCAAACCCATTAATTGATGAAAATGCACGATATATCAGAACACAGAAGATTTTTATTGATCACATGCCATTTCGAGGGGGAAACATCCTTTGAGAAAGCTTGATACAAATAACTCGTGGATGCCTTTATTGGCTTCAGCACGTACTTATATACTAAGTCTATGCATCAATACTATTGATGAATACCATGGAACATATAATACTACGAGACGACTTACAAAGCATATGCATCCAGTACTATGGATCAATACCATGGAACATATAATACTATGGGACGACTTACAAAGCATATGTGTCCAACAACAATATACTAACAAAGTAAAGAGAAGGATTGACACGGGTTCCTAACACGCCTCTACCTATGCTCTAGTGACCTATCTCTCTTTCTCCTTTGAATGGGTCAATAGGTGTTCATGTGCAATGAGTAAATAAATATATATAGAATTCATGTATTCATTGTTTAGGGAACATGTGAATTCGATATATGAATGTATTAGGGCATTTGGATGAGGCTCTCTTATTATTTAAGATTTATTGTGTAACTCTCCTCAATTATCCATCTTGGAGTTTTTCTCTAGATTTATATTTTTGTATATGGTGTGCACTCTGTTATATTAAGTTATCTTAATGAATTGGTTTATTCTACAAAAGATCAAACATTGGAGATTTTCACCAAACCTTTTAGAATAATTAAGTTATTTAAGTTCATAATTGAACTTGATGTTGGACAAGAGAACTTTTGGATCGAAGGGTATATTGTTAGCAAATGTGATCCTATATTTCAACATAGGACTATAGTTAAAACCATAAATTATTTATGTAAATGATCACTTATACAGCTAACATGATTGTGTAATTAGGTGTCTATGTTTGTTTTAGGAACTGTTATTATAGTTATAGAAGTTGAGTTATGTATGCTCACTTCAATTTCACTTTAGGTTGATTTTATCCCTCATCCCTCACATATACATTGATGTAAGATTCTTTTCTCATTAATGAACTTCATTTGTCTAAGGACACTTCATTCTATATGAAAAAAATTATTAGCACTTAAAATGTTTCTATTAATTTGATGATAACCATTATCCACAATGAAAATTTGTCATTGTTATCACATTATTCTTCTCTTTTCTAAGAAAAATTACTTCCTCCATATACAAACAAAACATTTTATTTGTATATTTAATTCATTCACCATTACAATACATATTTGTCTCTGTCTAATTTTTCCACCACTCCAAAGCAATTTTGCATTGTTCCTCTAGATCAAAAAAATGAGTGGAAAATAGAAGAAGATTACATTTGTATTGTGAAACAATGAGAGACACCATAAAGCAAACTCCCACAGCTACATTTCAATTGCACTCTTATAAGAAAACACATTTCAATCCCATCCAATTATGTATAACATTTATAAAACAAAAACATGTCTCTCATTGTAGAGGAACAATTTATAAATATAATATCTCATACCAGATATATCATGTTTCTATAGAAACATGAGCATTTTCTATGAAATGAAGTGTTCTCTTTTCATATGATTCTATATGCATAACTAAGTTCTGCATCAACATGTATTGAACTAAAATGTGTATATTTAAATTGAGTTAACACCTACCTAACTAAACTTGAGAATAAACTCCTAAAAAGTCTCCAAAAGTTCTATAAGTACAACATACTATACTAGTATTCATCCAAATAGAGATTTAAAAGGTGTATCTATTCCCAATTATACATCCCAAAGAAGAAACAAATCCTTCATATAGAAATAATAATACACCAACTCCCAACTTGTAAGCGCAACATTAACAATTGGTGGTGAATTAAATGATTTTCTTGAGCATGCTTCCTTTATTGTCCCTGCAAGATTTTAAGAGAGTGTCAGGTTCTCCACTTTCAATAAGACAAGTATTAAACAAAATTGAAAAATATCCAAACAATCATGCTCACCTCTGACAATCTAGATGGTATTTTCTATAAAGTTCATATCGAACACATAATTTAGATTTATCCCTTAGACTTCATAACATTGACATGACTCGATCCACAATAAATTGTTTAAACAAATGGAATGGAAATGCAATCGAAAAAACATAATTGAAATAAATTTTTTTGCAAATGAAGAAACATAATTAAGAGTTTGAATTTGTGATGTTGTATACAAAATGAATACTGTGTGTAATTCCTATTTTTCATTCCATGTCCATTTTATTTGAATGTTTGTTTTCCTTTTTATTTATGTTCATTCCAATTTTTTAATAAGTATTTGTAAGATTCCATCCAACTACATACTAATAATACAAGAAACCATAATGTCTTGAGGTATCATATATTAAAATACGAGCAACCATAATGTCTTGAGGTATCATATATTAAATTTTTTAGATCTCAATTATTTTCACATCTTCAAGCACTACTATCCATGGATTATGAATTCTTGTAGTAAAAGAAAACACCAATTTCGGAGGATAATGCCTTTGGGAGGTCACAAAATAGGAGTGAAGTGTGTGAATGTAGAAGAAAACAACCTTCATGATATTCCCACGTAAGAATGCTCATAATGTTGTTCATGTTAATGATAGGGTTTGTGGGACAAGGAGGACATTCTTCAAGGGAGGTTGTTTCAAATGAGGACATGGAAGGAGATATCAAGGATGTTGAGGATAATGACTCTTTACTAGAAAAAATCCACAACAGTAAGAAAATATTCCATACAACACCCTTACTTACTTGATGCAAGGATATGCTATGACAAGAATTAACTATTCTACCCACTATAGTAATAGATGAGGTTGAGTTTGAAATAGTGAATTAATACAAATACATGGAAACCTACGCCATGGTCTAGAACTCCTTCAATTATGGCCATATGTAACACACATATGCTACACCAAGCCTAATCTATTCAAGGATGTATTACTGAGCATGTTGTGGTCGAAGGGATTTGAAAGAGGCATCTCATTTTGATAGTCAAAATCATTGATGTTTAGATAGAGACCAAGGAATGTACTTTATTTCTTCCATTGTTTTGTAATTATTTTGGTAGCCACATAGATTCTAGAACTATGATGTAATAGGAATTTAACTAAGGAAATCACCTTGGGAAGATGTTTTTTTTTTCAAAGGGTAACCATTTAAGTATGCCACATAAAATATTGAAGAGTAAAGTCTATATAAAAATATGATGTTATGTTAATTCTAGTGGCTAGAGAATTCTAGGTTTTTACTTCTTTAATGGTAACAAATGACAAAAAAGTATGTTTTTAGATGCATTGATTTCGGATCATGTATGGTAGCCGAAACAGATGACAAATAGGTTGCTCCGAAAGTGGATTTGAATTTCTTTACAAGATTTACAACAAGGGGTTCTCTTCTACAAATCATGGATTTCTCATTTTTGTTGGACATGAAAGCCATGGTATGGCCTAAGTTAGATACCATCAAATACAATTGATTTTTGCGAATTGATCTATGACCTACTTATATTACAAAACACATGGTTTAACCATTGAATCTAAGTGTTATTTCACCATAGAAGATGTCTTTCAAAACTAAGCAATGAATATGGATGTCAATAAAGTTTATTCTAGAAATAAAGGGGTTTCATTGGTTTAGTAGAAAAGAAAAGCATTAGAAAAAGCGAAAAAAAAAAAAGAAAAAAAAAGTTAGGTTTTTCAAGGATTGGGATTTTGTCGTTGACATTTATGCACTTTTTCCATAGATGTGGCCAATTATACTTTGCATGTTTTATCAAAAAAAAAGAAGAAACAAAAATGCTTAGGCTAGTAGTACGCATCAAGTGTAACAAATTATAATTAGTAATGTAAATTTTTCATCAAAATGTCCACTTCTTATAATATGCAAAGGAGACTAATACATCTAAAATTACAATAAAAGAATACATTTTTAATTAAAGAAAAGGAAGAGAAAAAGTATAAGAAACATGAAAAAGTACATTTCAAGGAAGAAAAAAGTATAAGGAAATTGAAAAGGAAATTAATCATTGCATATGTAAGAGCATAGTCAAAGGGACAAGTTGAAAAGTTTGAATGAGATTGAAATAGCAAAGGGGAAATTGGATAGAGAAAGATGCCTGAAATATCTAATTAGTCCTTGCTAAGGTACATGAGAAAGTTCTAACTCTTAACACGTTTTTATAGTTGGAATAATTAGGCAATGGCTTCCCCTCCATCCCCTTGCAATTTATCCCAGCCAAAGAGCTAATGGGAGTACCTAGGTACTACTAGGATTTAATTAGTTTTTACTAAGATACATGAGAAAGTTATAACTCTTAACACGTTTTTATAGTTGGAATTTGCAATTTACCCCAGCCAAAGAGCCAATGGGAGTACCTAGGTACTACTAGGAACTAATTAGTCCTTACTAAGATACATGAAAATTTTATAACGCTTTCGATTTATTCTCTTAAAGAGAAACCAAATGATATCCATGCTTAAGTTCCAACTACACATGAGATGCCTAAGTGAAGATATGAATTGCTCTAAAGCAAATGCAGGCTTGAATGTAAGTGAAACAATTTTGTAATAATTTATATAATTTTTTGCCTATGTGAAGATATGAATTGCTCTAAAGCAAATGCAGGCTTAATGTAAGTGAAACAATTTTGTAATAATTTATATAATTTTTTTAATAAAATATATATATGAGTGCTTATTATAAGTATCAAAATGTTACCATGTGTGATTTAGTTCTATGCTTTCCTGTAATTGTAATATATGCCAATGAAGATAAGCTAAAACCCAAATTGTTCAAATGAATCAGTGTAATCTTTGCAATCAATAACAATGGAACATTGTTTTGTAATTTCATGTAAACTTGTTTTTGAAAATGTTGATTTCCTCATATTTCAGTACAAGCATAGATGTATATCTTTTTACAAATATTATAACATGTAAACCATCAATGTTCATAGGTTAGAGAATTACCTAATTATTGTAATAACAACGGTTTTCTCTAAGAACAGTCCAATCAAATACCTTCTACAGTTTTAGTTAATTTCAAAATAAATGTAGTATTAAATGAATGTTTAAAGATGAACATTCAGGTTTTTTAATAAGAATTATGTCGATATTCATTTTCTTAGAGGATTCTACTAGTACAATCACTTAATTTGTGACTAGTGAACATCAATAGGTTACAAGTTAAGTGCCACCAAGTTACTTGTTATTCATTCTCCATGTATCAGTTACGAGTTATTGATGCATCAACTACAAGTTATTTATGGGTAGCAACAAGTTATTTTTTATATCATTTTTCTTTATAATTATTTATTTTAAATTTAGAACTACCACTATAAAAAAATCAATCTGGATAGTACACTTGTCTCATACTCATAAAATCTAGGAAAAACATAGATATCAATCCACCCCAAATTCTAAGATATAAACACCCATACATCTAAGATCAACAAAAGAGAGTTTCCAAGTTAAAGTACAGTACCGGATCAATTGTGCCCTCCTGAGGGGCCAGATGGAGGAATTGGGGACCCCTTGGTAAGCAAACTATAGGATAGTCCAATGCTCTTTGATGGCACTACAGGTGCATTGCCACCACCAGCACTCTGATTGCTGGGAATCACTTGCTGATGATCACGAATATGCATAGCCTTTTCTTCTTTTGTGGCAGACGCATGTTTTGCATGTTCCCTGTAGTTGTCAGGGACAAGTCTGGCATTGCATTCGACAGGAGAAGTAATCAGCAATACCAGCACGATTAAGCCCGTCCTGGACTCCATCCGATTGCAGCTACGACAATATATACTGAAACTCAGAGAGAAAATATGTAGAGTGGAAGACTATCTACTGAAACTGAGATATAGAGTATATAGAGTATATAGATAATCTAAGAGAATGACAGTACTGGGATTGAGTTATTAGCTCTCACAGAAGAAGGATTCCCCTCCTTTTATTGTTTTCTCTGTCAATCTCTTTGTCTCCAGTACACCCGATTGTCTCTGTTATTCATGTTCTTGAAATTATGTAGCGCCTCTTATATAGCATTCCAACAACACTTGTTTTCAACGTGAAGAACGAAGAGGAAGTGCGTTTCGTCAATTTTCTTCCACTACTTGAGCACTTCCAATTCCGAGTCTCTATCCAATTCCAAACCCACTTCTTGAGCATGAATTACACGCAACTGTACCTGCACACGCGAAACTGTACCAAATTCTTCGGATAAAGGTAAACAAAAAATCTCAACAGTTTCTGTCCTGGCCATCTAAGAAGATATCAAGGTACATCAATATGTAAGACTTTAACGTAATCATTGGAAATTGAGTTCATAATCCAATGAGTTTGTCTGACAATTCTGTTCAACAATAAAGTGGAAATCCAGATAGATCCGTTAGTCCAACACATTTTTCATGGATGGAAAAATTATGTGTCCTAATAATCAATCCCAATGTCCTTGGACTGGAACAAATGGAACAGGTCCATTGTATCTGAACATTGGATTATTACTTGGAGATGTTGGAATGATGTGATTTTTTATTTGTGATTGTAATTTTATCAACTTGTTATTTGAAGATCATGTGTACGTTTGGATTTAATTCTTTTTCTATGATCATAAGTTCAATTATCTAATTCATTATTATTTTTTAATTCTGAATTGTTTTACTAAGCATAATGAGTTTACAAAACTATCAATTCTATTTAACACATTGCAAAAATGTGAGATATAAATTTTTTTAGTATCATTTATCCACTTTACAAATATAAAAACCAAAACACAAAAAACAATAATCAGATAACTATCTAATATACAAAAATTGATATCAATACATTATAGTAAGAACGATGGAGTGAACAACCTTTTAACTATCAATTCTATCTAACATGTCATTGCAAAAATGTGAGATATAAATTTTTTAGTATCCTTTACCCACTTTACAAATATAAAAACCAAAGCACAAAAAACAATAATCAGATAACTATCTAATATATAAAATTGATATCATTACATACGATGGAGTGAACAACTTTTTTGAGAGTTATATCTCACCAGTATAAATCTGCATACAATAAAAACCTCAACTCCAGCAGAAATCTAATTAACGTTTTCTCAAAGTTGTTCATGGTGATACTGAACTATGGAGACTTTTTTACTGATTATGAAAATGGTATAGGTAATCATTGAGGTGGCAATCTAAGAGACAAACTAGACAGAAGACACCATTCTCACAGAAGGTCTTCTTTAACAAGAGATGCCGTTGGATGACAGCCATATGCCAATTGAAGATCTTTTCCAGTGAATATATTCATTAACGTAGGAAGATTGAAATTTCTACTACTGTTCACATACTGTATTTCATTTATTCCTCTACCTCCAAAATACGGGGTTTGCACCATGTCCCGTCTCATTAATTACAGATAGCCCAGATTTATTAATAAGCCTTTCATGGATGTTATGGCATGATGAATTTATTTATCTGAAATTTGATGCACTGTGTTGCTAACTTCATTGATATTGTTAATTTCATTAAGATGAATAACTATATGTATAAAACACAAACTTCATTAATATTGCTAATTTCATTAAGATGAATAACTATATGTATAAAATTGTTACATGGATAGGTGTTTATATCTTAGAATTTTAGGTGGATTACCATTTATGTTTTTCCTAGATTGAAGAAGTATGGCACAAGTGTACTCTCATTGATTTTATGAGCTGTACTTCAAAATTCAAAATAAACAATTATAAAAAAAAGAATATAAAAAATAACTGATATGCATTGTTGATGCATGGATAGCTCGTAGCTCATGCATGGATAACATGTAGAGACAAACAACTCATTTAACTAAAAAAAATAACAGATAGCTGAGTCACTTAACTTGTAACTTATAGATGTTTACTTACCACATTGTGCTAGTATTATTACAACTTTTCTCATAAACATATCAGATACACAAAAAAATGATCAACTTCTTTGACTTGGGTTGGACCCCTCAATAATGTAAATGGATTCTAAATTAACAAAATTTATTGCCTAGATATTTGCGATTCATGTCCGTGATTCTTCAAATAAGCATTTCTCTGGTACAATTCTGATAGCGATTTTTTTTCAGCAAGAAAAAAACATACCAATGTTATTTCATAGAATCAAAAGGTACTAACAGTAACTTAACCAATTTCCTCACTTATAGCGATTTACTAGCAATTGCTTAGCCAATGATTCACCTTTGACTCGTGTTTTTCAATAAACAAATTTCTCTTGTAAAGTGTCCTTTATTCCCAGCTCAATGATTCTCTTCTCCATGACAGTGATTTCTGCAATTGGGATTGGTTACACGTGGTTGGAGATCATGTTAAGTCGATTAATAGTTCGGTGTCACTACCGTTTGTGGTTGGCATGAGTGGGAAAATTTCCACTTTCCATGATTCTTGAATAATAATTGGGTCCGTAATTAATAATTGCAACAATCACATGGAATTTTATTTGATTCTTTGGGATCTGTAGCGCGCCCCAATAGTTTATTTAATTATTTATTAATAATCCCTTGAATTATATTGACAAATAATGGAAAATGACAATTATAATGAAAATTTGATTAATCTTGAATTATATCTGGAGCTTACGTCTTCTTGTGTATGAATATTTGGTTGAAAACATATACGTTAATTAAATTTATAATATATATTTAATTTTAAAAGTTATATTTTAAATATATAACCATGATTGACACATATTATTAATTAATTAATATTTTTTAGAATACATAACCACTTCAAATTATGGGCAATGTGGGAATTCACTAGATATAATGATGCTAAATGGAGTTTCATATATGGCTAACAACCATATAATTTGATAGTGAAGGATATGTATTATTTTTATAATTCCTTCATATCATATCCCATTTCATTCATCTAAGTTGTAATGACTTTAAAAGGCTCCTTGTTCTCCAAGCGATTGTCATTGGTCTAGCATAATAGTAATATCATGGAATTATTAAAATAATGGTAGTCGATATTATATTTGTTAGAAATAACTCTATGAGTAGTGAAAAGTGAAGAATAGAATTAAAAAATTAAAATTAATGTTGAGTAATAGAAATGTTGCTTCCCATATTTCGCTTCTTGAAGAGGGGAAGAATAGTGGTGAAAATAATTTGAAGAATTTAGATTTTTATTTATTTTTTATTTCGGAATTTGATTATGAATTTATTAGTAAGTGTATGATAGAAGCACATGTATCATAAATGTTTCCTATGTAAAGGGAAGGTAATATAGCAATGATTTTGAGAGGTAGCAACTCTATAAAAGAAACAACATAGATCTGTTTAAGGGGATCTATCAAACCTTGAGAGGGATCAAATATCTCAAGGTACAAACCATTCCTCAACATATGCACTCTAACAAGGGAGTTGCAAACATATACAACCAAGTACTATATATTCCGTTCTAAATGTTTTAAATCTAATTTTACCAAACATGTCATTTTTTATAATATGTTTGTTTTAAAGGACACGTGTCAACCCCAGCATGAGCACGAAAGGAGTTAGACATCCCCCTATTGAAATGTAGAATGCCCCTCTCGACACAATAAGCAACTTGTTATAACTATTGTAAGTGGAATGATGGAATGCTTTATACACTCCTTATAGCATTACTATGCAGATAGGTAAACTAATAGGATGATGGAATTATCTTGATGGCATGCATTAATGTTTGTTTTGATGGTCCTTCTTGCATTAGATGTCACATCTCATAATCATTTCTTATATATCCATGTAGACTTGTGACACTGATTTTGTTGATGAATCATTATATGAGTGGTCATGATATTTTATTATATACTATTTGTTGCATTAATTGACCGCAATAAGAATTTGTATCATGTTGTAGTGTTCTACCTATCCTACATGAGAAGATGGTTACTGTATTTATGATGTCATGCTCTCTGAGGAACACATTAGGGTATTTTTTAGGGATTGTAAAACTATACTTAAGTATAATATTCTAGGAGATGGATTGAATATATATATATATATATATATATATATATATATATATATATATATATTGGTAGGTGAATATTAAATGCAAAACATACAATTTACTGCTAAAACTTGTAAATTTGGTGAATATTATGATAAAAAGACATATTTTATGTAAATATAGGTGATATTAGAGACTAAAAATGGCCAAATAGACAACCCATTTTTGGAAAAAAGGTCCAAAAATAGCCAATTGGCTAAATTCTGCCCCTAAAAATTTCGCTAGAACACATATGATGTTTAACACGTTGTTTCATTTCATCTATGTTGATATAATTCTATTGATGGCATGTTGTTATGGCATTGTTGTAGCTTTCATTATGATTTGATGAGGTGATAATGCTATGATGATATTGTTGATGTATATGTAACTTCAGAATGTATTTCACCTATCTATATTGTACTCTTATAGAGATGATATTATTCATCTATACGGAAGTGTCATCATTTGTATTGACAAGTGTCGCAAGTGTCGCAACTTGCAAGTGATGGGTTATTAGACCACCATGTGTGGGGTCGGCCCTGATTGGTATAACCATGGGTTATTAGACTGAGTTAGACAAGTCGTCCTTGCTAGGTTATTAGGAAGGTCAGGTCATGTATAAATAGAGTGCGGGAGGCACTCTATTTGATCATCTCATTATTCACTTCTACACTACTCGGAAAGTGGTGCACTAGTGGAGGAGGAGGTTCAACTACTAGGAGGACTATCTCTATGTACTTGGGTTGTATCATTGCTCTTTCTATCTCTCAAGAAGTTGTGGGGTTTTTCACCTTTATGGTTTTCCCTAATGAAACTCTATGTGTCTATTGTCTCATGTGATTGCTTGGTGTGATTGATATGCATTGTTATAATTGATATGATGTACATGTTATTCTCTTAGTAAAGATCCTAGAGTATGTTGAATTAATGCTAAAAAATTAACATGGTATCAGAGCTAACCTGAGAAGAAGACACTGTGGAGTTGCAGAAACTAGGGTTTCTTGTTTATTGGGTTTCTCTCAACAGATCTTGAAAGGAAATAGTGTATTTTGACTCTCCTAATCAAGGCACATCTTTCTGTCAAATCAGAACTTAATTCTGGGCACTTTCATTTTTGGCCCTAAAAATTAAGGTTTCCACAAAAATAGGAATTTCTGAATTCTGAGACCATAGATAGAAGGTCCTTCACAAAATCGAATTTTAGAGCTTTGGATCAAAACTTTTTGGTTGGGTGAAGCTCCGGGAAACTCAAACACTAATTTAGGGTCCTCCCTAGTGAATCCGGGAGACTAAAACGCATTTCTGAAGGGTGAAACTTTGCATATTTCAAATTCTGAATATACCATGCTGATCAACTCATCAAGGAACATCTTTCTATCCTTTCAAAAGTTTGAAATTCATATTTTGAATTTTTAGGGTTTCTCTGAAAAACCCTAATCGAGCACCACATCCATATTTTCTGCAAATAAAGTGGTAAGACCTAAATCTTTTCTATTTCCATTTGAAGTACTCTTTAAGATGTCTCACCACACCAAGCTTGAGGATAAGCTTGAAGGGGCTGATAAATTCCAAGCATGGAAGTATAGGACTGGGTTAATCCTAGAAGAAAATGAATTGGACACTTAGATAAGTGAAGAGGTCCCTATCCCAAAGGGAGAAGAGGCTAAGGACTTACATAAGAAGAACTTGGTCAAGGCAAAGATGATCATTGCTAATTCTATCAAAGACCATCTCATACCACATGTGTCATCTCTGAAGACACCCAAGGAGATGTTTGATTCCCTAACCAAGCTATTTGAAAGGAAGAACATAAATCGGAAGATGACTCTATGGAACCAATTGAAAGGGGTAAAGCTTCAGAATGGAGAGACCGTTCAATCTTATTTCTCTAAGCTCTCTCAGATCAAGGAACAACTTGAAGCTGTGGATGAAGTAGTGGACAATGGTGAAGTTGTCATGACCACATTGAATGGCCTACCTAGGTCATAGGATTCCTTCATCCACGGAATCTGTGCAAGAAGGAAGTTGATCTCATTCAGTAGACTATGGGAGGAATGCTCACAAGAAGAAGCAAAGCTTGTGGCTCGAGAAGAAATGATGGAAAATGAAGATCAAGCTCTCACAGCACACACCAAGAAAGGAAGGTCAAAGAGGGAGCATTCTCATACTAAGAAATCTTCACACCACCATCAACATAAAGATAAAAAGGATCTCAAATGCTTCACATGTAATGAGAAGAGACACTTTGCTTCAGATTGTCCTAAGAACAAAAGGAACAACAACATCAACTTCAACAAAAGGAAGAAGAACAACAAGAAGAGATATCATGCTCATGCTTCCGAGGATGATGAACCTCCCAAGAAGAAGGCTAGAGTAGAAAGTGATGACTCATCTAGTGAAGATGAATATGTTCTAATCTTTGTTCTCACAGGTACTATCTCTCATGGATATAATGATTGGCTTATTGATAGTAAGGCTTCCAAACACATGACTGGGTTTCAAAAATATTTTGCAAATCTATCTGAACACGAGTCACCCCATAAGGTGAAACTTAGGGATGACTATCAATATCCTATCAAAGAAAGTGGTGAAGCCTCCTACAACCTAGACTCTGGGAAGTCTTTGAAGATGAAAGATGTTCTATATGTACCTGGGCACAAGAAGAACCTACTCTCCATATCTGCATTAGATGCAAAAGGCATGAGGGTTGCATTTGTAGATGGCAAAGTCCTAATGCGGCCAAAGGGTAAAACTAAAGATGATGCAGTAGTGATTGGAGGGAAAGAGGGAGGATTGTACAATATGAAGGGACAACCTGAACATGCCATTGTACATGAATCCATGGAGCCAAGTGAACTTTGGCATAGAAAGCTTGCACATGTGCACTATAGGGCACTACCAATTGCAAGTAAAGTTGTAGAGGGTCTTCCTGAAATCAAGACAAAGCATGAAGGTGTTTGCAAAGGATGTTCAAAAGGAAAGAACATTAAGAAGGAATTTCCAGGCAGTGAAAGCATAGCTAAAGGGAGCTTGGAAATTATTCACTCCGATGTATGCGGTCCAATGTCATCCAGTTCTCTGAGTTGGTATGTATACTATGTCTCTTTCATTGATGATTTCTCTAGGAAGACTTGGGTTTACTTCTTGAAGAACAAAGATGAAGTGTTTGATAAGTTCAAGGAATTCAAAGCCTTGATGGAAAATCAAACTGATAAGAAGATCAAGACATTCAGATGTGACAATGGTAGAGAATTCACCTCAGGTGATTTCAAGAAGTTATGCAGTGATTCAGGGATTAAGAGGGATTTGAATGCTCCCTACAATCCACAACAAAATGGGGTTGCAGAAAGAAAGAATAGAACAATCATGGAAGCAGTACGGGCAATGCTGCATGACCAAGATTTTCCTATGCATCTATGGGTAGAAGCAGCTAGGACAACTGTGTATGTGCAGAACATAACACCTCACAAGATACTGGACAACAATACACTAGAAGAAGTATTCTCTGGTAAGAAACCTGAAGTCAACCATCTCAGAATATTTGGTTTTCCAGTATACACTCATGTTCCAAAGGAAAAGAGGACAAAGCTAGATCCTTCAGAAAATAAGGACATCTTTGTGGGGTATAGAGAAAGTTCAAAAGCTTACAGAATATACTTTCTAGGGTTCAAGAAGATTGATGTCAGCAGGAGTGTGACATTTGATGAAAATTCAGCCTTCATCAAATCAAAGAAAACACCTGTTGAAGATCATGAAGAACCAAAGGAAACCATATTTCAAGACACTACCATGACTGAAACAATTCCAGATGTAGATCGTGGAATGGAAGATCCGCAAGAACTTGTAGATCCACCCCATGAGAAGAACTCTCACAAGAGAAAACTTGCATGGGCTAGAGAGCTCATCCAAGATGCAAAAAGGTATGGCATTCTAGAAGAAGAACACAAAGAAAGGAAGAGGACTAGATCTCATACTAGTTGTGTTTTCTTACTTTGTGACATTATGAACAAAGAGCCTTCCAATTATGAAGAAACAGCAAAAAAGAAAGAATGGAAGGATGCCATGGTCGAGTAATACCAGTCAATCATGAAGAATTATATTTGGGATGTGGTCCCAAGACCTGAAGGGAAGTCTGTTGTGACTTCCAAGTGGATCTACAAGATCAAGCATGCTGCAGATGGCAGCATAGAAAATGACAAAGCAAGATTTGTAGCTCATGGCTTCTCCTAGAAAGAGGGAATAGACTATGAAGAAACATGTGCTCCTGTAGCCAGGTACACTTCCATCAGATCGATACTTGCCCTGGTTGCAGTGATGAAATGGAAGATACACCATATGGATGTCAAGACAGCTTTCTTGAATGGTGTAGTCGAGGAGGAAGTGTGTGTGGAGCAACCACTTGGTTTTGAGACACATTACAGGGAGTCATATGTGTGTATGTTGAAGAAATCCTTCTATGGCTTGAAGCAAGCTCCCAGGACTTGGTATGTTATGATAGATAGCTTTCTATCTAGTTTGGGATTTACTAAGAGTAAAGTAGATTCCAACCTTTACTACAAGGTTGAGGAAGGCAATCCTATGATACAACTTCTGTATGTGGATGACCTATTTGTTACAGGTGAGGATGGATTAATTGCCGATACCAGGAGGAAGCTTGCTGTCGAGTTCGAGATGAAGGACTTGGGGATGATGCATTATTCTCTAGGCATGGAGTTGTGGCAAAGTGTAGATGCGATCTTCCTTGGACAAGGGAAGTATGCAATAGAAATCCTGAAGAGGTTCGGGATGATGAACTGCAAGGCCATGGCCACACCTATGGCATCGAACCTGAAGCTTTTGTGTGATGCTTCATCTGAGCTAATTGATGTCACGGTGTATCATCAGATGATTGGGTCCTTGATGTACCTGACGAACACGAGACCAGATATTTGCTATGTGGACATTGAGCCAATTCCTGATGGATCCTAGAGGTGTTCACCTGGTTGTTGTAAAGCATCTTTTGAGGTACCTAAAGGGTACACTTGATTATGGGCTCAAGTATGATGCGAATCAAAATTTTAACTTGTAGGGTTATGTTGATTCAGACTGGGCAGGAAGTGCTACATATATGAAGAGCACTTCTAGGTGGTGCTTCAGTATGGGATCAGGAGTGATCTCTTGGTTTAGCAGGAAGCAGTCCTGCGTAGCACTAAGTACAACCGAAGTAGAGTATGTTGCAGCTTGTTTGGCTAGTTGTGAGGTAGTCTAGATGAGGAATCTACTGTCTGAGTTATTTGATCTCCCACTGGAGGCTACTGGTATCTTTTGTGACAACTAGAGTTGTGTGAAGCTGTGTGAGAACCCAATGTTCCACGACAGGTCGAAGCAAATTTAGATAAAATATCACTATATTAGGGATATGGTGTAGAGAGGAGCAGTGAAGCTCCTATATGTTGCGACGGATGAGCAAGTTGCAGATGTGCTGACGAAACCACTAGCCAGAGTGAAGTTTGAATACTTCAGAGAGAGGCTTGGTGTTCTTCAGAGTGACGACACTTCGAGGAAGAAGTGATGGATAGATTTGCAGGAGCCATTGAATCCAAGCATGGTGAGAGGAGGATCCTTCCCATGCCTGTGGATGTAAGCGATGGATGATGAGCATCAGGACGATGCTCCATTTACTGCTCTGTATATGCATCATGTTGGATGCTGGATATGATTAGTTGGATCATGTATATGTATATGCATCATGTTGGATGCTTGATATGATGAGTTGGATCATGTATATGTATATGCATCATGTTGGATGCTTGATATGATCAGTTGGATCATGTATTTGTATATGTATCAGGTGGATACATTATATGATCAGGTGGATCATGTATTTGTATATGTATTAGGTGGATACATTGTATGATCAGGTAGATCATGTATGTTGATATGTATCAGGTGGATACATTGTATGATCAGGTAGATCATGTATGATGATATGTATCAGGAGGATAAATGGTATGCATCAGGTGGATGCATTGATAATCAGGATGACCATGCTATGATGACATGCATTAGGTAGATGCTTTGACATGATCAGATGGATCATGTGTGATGAGACCGAAGACACTGATGCATAGAGCCTTTTCGACATGGTGGTAGATGTGTTCTCCCATGTGCATTGATGTAAGTGCAGATCCTTTCCGACATGGTGGTAGATGTGTTCTCCCATGTGCGTTGATGTAAGTGCAGAGCCTTTCCGACATGGTGGTAGATGTGTTCTCCCATGTGCGTTGATGTGAGTGCTGAGCCTTTCACGGATGGTTGAAGTGTGTCTTCCCATGCTGATGAGTGTAAGTGATGTATTATGTGCATCTGGACTGTGCTTCGTAGACGATGAGATGATCAGTATGATCATGAGTATTAGGATGACACTTCATGGCCGTGGATAGGTTGTGTAGTTACATGTAAAAGATCCTGGGAGATCCAATATGTTGAGCTGTATGCTTGTAATCAGTCCTGGGATACTCTTTCGAGGTTTTGCCTTAACGCACATAATCAATCACAAGGATTCCACAGTATGGCCATTGATGATAAAGACCTACAGGTGGTGGGCCTACATCCAGTATGAAAAAGGACAAGCTTTGTAGAACTTCAGGTATGACGAGTAGATCAGAAATTGATTGAGATAGTAGCAGCAGTGACGATGATGATGATGGTGATTGGATGACGATGATCCAAGGACTATGATCTAGAGAAGAAGACTTGTGCTAGAAGATCTGTGTCGAGAAATACAATCCTAGTTAAGAGGGAGTGTTGATGTATATGTAACTTTGAAATGTATTTCACCTATGTATATTGTACTCCTATCGAGATGATATTATTCCTCTATATGGAAGTGTCGTCATTTGTATTGACAAGTGTCGCATGTGTCGAGACTTGCAAGTGATGGGTTATTAGACAACTAAGTGTGGGGTCGGCCCTGATTAGTATAACCATGGGTTATTAGACTGAGCTAGACAGGTCGTCCCTACTAGCTTATTAGGCAGGCCAGGTCATGTACAAATAGAGTGCGGGAGGCATTCTATTTGATCATCTCATTATTCACTTCTACACTACTCGGAAAGAGGCACACTAGTGGAGGAGGAATTTCAGCTGCTAGGATGATTATCTCTGTGTACTTGGGTTGTATCATTGCTCTTTCTATCTCTGAGGAAGTTGTGGGGTTTTTCACCTTTATGGTTTTCCCCAATGAAACTTTGTGTGTCTATTGTCTCATGTGATTGCTTGGTGTGATTGATATGCATTGTTATACTTGATATGATGTACATGTTATTCTCTCAATAAAGATCCTAGAGTATGTTGAATTAATGCTAAGAAATTAACAGATATGTCATGATAGTTAGATGACATAATTGCATGTAATCATTTTTTATCTATTTTTTTTTATGATGGCATGTCATAGCATGTGATGCCTTACTATTGAAGATGTTGTGTTGACAATGATGTTATGTTCTAATTGTGACACGTGATAGTTAGCATGTATATTATTTCCCATGAGATGAGAATTTAATGATTACACTAGTAGAAAAATGGGTGATAAATAAACAAACAAAAAAAATTGGTTAGCACAGTGTTTTTAAGTGAAATGTGACCAAATTTGAGCAATTTTAAATTGTCACAACAAAAAATGACTAATTTAGTCATGGGATTTAAGAGTGTCTATATATAATATAATATAGGATTTTATAATTATATATAGCATGTTTCTATATGTTTATGATATGTCAATATTGTAATTGTGATATTAGACCTAATTAGTTTGCAATGACTAAAGAAATTTTTAAATCAATATGTATTGTTAAAATTTACACAATTCTAAATAAAAATTACAAAATATAAATTTTAGTCTACTCCATCTACTTGACTATAGAACGTTACAAAAAATTTCAAAATGGAAATTTGAATCCTCGATCGATATATATATATATATATATATATATATATATATAATAGTTGATATATAGTAAATATATAATATACTAATATATTTATCATATAATTATTACTAAATATATTAATATACTATATACATATTAATAATATAGTTATTATTTATTGTTAATATATGTAATATATTAATAATAATATTATCGAATTAAAAAAAAACAAGAATATAAATAACAAAACAAAACAGAGGAAAATGAATAAAAGAAAGACAAAAGAGGGAAAAGTGAATAAGCAAGAAAAATTGATAAGTTGAAAAGAGCTTGGGAGAGAAAATAAATTAAAGTATAGCATTTTTCGAAAGGAAACTCCAATAAATATGATTTACACGAATTGCATCATAGAGATGAAGCATTAGAAATTTTGAGAGTGCCTAGGAGTCTTGCCAAGAATGTGAAGATGAGAAATTAGATAAATATGGATTTTAAAATGTATATTTATCCTATGTTGCTCGTATCCTTCCATAGGATTTTTCAAGTGCAAAATATGGTATTGTGGGTATATGCATGATCGACCTAGAAGAAGTACAAACGAGAGGATTCATTTCTACTTATGCTTTCATTAATCGGTGAGCTATCTCTAAAACATTTATTTTATTTTATTTTGTCTTTGTGTATGGTGTTCTATGCATTTCTTTTTTTGACTTTGTGTATGGTGTTCTATGCATTTGTTTGGCTTCAAGTAGTGGTTTTGATCTGTGACACTTTTGATAACTTCTTGACAAAATTCAAACTTTGTGGTTGATGAGCTTTGTGATTTAAGATCTCAATCACGAGGGCTTGGATTAGAGTGACTCCTTGATAATACTGGATTTAGGTTCTAATGGACCATCATGAAAGAGCCTATCTATAGAGAAGCTTGGTGGAAAGGATCAAACCCTAACCGCAATAGAGAAATCCACCTTTCTTCTTAAGCCAAAAAGCAGCATTAGCAATACAATGGATTCATAGAGTCCCCACTCCATATATAAATGTGTTTCCAAAAATTTAAATAACTATAGTCACTATTTTTCTTCTTGCTTTGAAAGTTTGAATTACTCCTAAACCACCTAGCCTCCCTAACTTTTGAATTTCTCTAAACAAAAAACAAAAATTCCTACTCATTTTGTCGTAATCATAACCTTGAAATAGTTCTATTGAGTAAATGTTTTTCTTTCTGTAAAATCCATGTATAGGCATTAATATAACGATTGGGAAAGTGAACCACAAAAGAATTCTAGTTATCTATGGCCGGATCCTAGGAAAACTTGATGTTTCGATCACCCAAATGCAGTTGAGGAAACAATGAAGAGCATCATCCAAACGTAGTCAAATAGATCACTCATGAGATGGAAGAGTTAGAATATCAGCTCAAAATTTCTCTGAGTCCAATAATGTTTTTTTTGTTCATATGAAAGAATCTCTATAGAAACATCAATGATTGTGCAAGTTTGTATCAATGCTAGAATTTGGTTCTTAATAACACCCGTCGACTACTATATTTCTCTATAGATAATAATATTCTAGATGGAGTAGGGTTTTAAATTTGTAACTGCGCTGTCCAGCATCTGTGCCACATCGGATAGCAGATACTTCCTCTCAATACAAGTCTGAGTTCTGTGCAAGGAACTAACACATGATGTGATAAGCTTAGGTATTCCCGGTGCCTCCTTCCTATCCTATGTACCTTTCCGCTGAACATCGATAGCATTAAATACACTATCAACTCTGGTTCAAAAGAGGTTATTGAATTCTCACAGAAACTGAATGTTTTTTGATTAGCATATATGCTGGAATGAAATTGAAGTCATGTTTTCACTCACGTGTTTCTAGAATCAATACCATCATGTACGTAAGTCATCGGATCTAAAGATCCAATAATATTTGCGAGTGCATCATCACCTTCCTTCAAAGATGGCATTTCATGGATTACAACATCTACGGGCATTCTTTCTTTCCTCCCATAATTATTCATGATCTCGCAAAGTTGTGTACTTGTATCTAATGTGATGCAAGTAATTGGATTGATAGAATTTGAACCTCCAACACACATAGGAGGAAGAATCACATGATGCCATGGGGTATCGAGTTTTCTTGTTATGTATTATATTGCCTCAAGAACACAAGAGCTGAAGTAACCTACTCATTTGTACCCCTGAGCTAACGAATGATAGTTGCATACCACATCTAGATATTCTCTTAGTTTCTCATTGCCTCTCCATTTTTCTTGTTCCCATCAACGTCATCATTTATATTCCCCAATTCTACTAAAATCGCTTCATTTTTATCAAGTGCATGAGTTAATTCAGATAGTGCTCATATATCATCTTCCTTGTTCTGGATCAATGAAAATTTTAAGGATATACTGACTCTAGGGTCTTCTGACACAAGCCCACCAATCTACCCTGCTTTGAAAATGCATGTGTGTTTGTAGTTTTCTTTATCTTATTTCGAAACATTTCTCCATATCCAACTAAAGCCTCTAACTTTTGTATCTTTCGTGAACAAGTTTTACCTAATGCTTCCAACTGCTGAACTTTTAGTGTAGTTTGTTTCCTTCTCCTCTTCTTTATGTCAGCCATATGGATGACATGCCCCATCCACGATAACCTTTTTCACATCTTCATGATGCTTTTTCTTTTGTCACCGGTTCCACACTAATGAGAAAAAGCATTATATAGTGATCCTCTTTATTAGTTTATGAAATTTTAGGCTTCTCTTTAGGGAGGTCAATTACTCTGACCTATCATGCATTTCTACCACCCTTTTTTAGTATGTCATTGTCCTTTTCTTCATTACAAGTACTGAAGGTGTTTTGTTACCATATTGTGTTGGAATCTTACTAATACTGAGAGAGGGGGTGTGAATTAGTATTAGCGTAGTTATGAACAATTTTTACTTATCAATTTAACTTGAACTTAAATTATGAATCCATCATAAACATAAACATTCATCATCACATGTGCAATACATATAACACACAAATATTTACATGAAAACCCAAATGGGAGAAAACCATGTAATTCTCTCTTATATTAAAATATTAGATTCATGGAATAACGAACTTTCGAAGTTCTACAACACCAACTAGAAGGAGGCACCGACCCCCTGTTTTTAGAATGTACGACCTAAAGGAAGCACTAACTCCCTGATTTACCAAATTCAACTTGAAGGAGGCACCAACCCCTTGCTCCTTGCCCCATCCTCTCTCCCTTGTATGAAAGTAGAAAATATTACTTTGTTGTTCTACTGATCGATGCACTCTTAATATAATTTGCTGCTCATTATATTGTGTGCACCTTCTATAAACTTATATCTTGCAATCATTGATATGTATCACGAACTTCACTAGACTACACTTTACTTCACTCTACTGCATCATCTTGACATTGTACAATCTGCGCTCTGGTTCAGTATGTCGTTATGCTTTTGCGCATCTACAAACTTAACTGATACTGTGCATCTTCTTTTGTACTGTTGTTCTAACTTCATGCATTTGTATCAGATTGATCTACGCACCTTCTAATATGCTATACTTATGCCTTAGTGCAACTGTCCTAGATAATCTGTGACCTTCTATGCATTACCTACGATACGACCTTTATGTTCTTCGCACTTGTCTCAGATTACCCTCATCATACTACGCATCCTTTACTGTGCTACAACTCTATCTTCATGCATATTCCTTATATAAATTACTTTACTTCATGCATCACTAGCTGTGCTTCAAGTCTGTCTTCATGCATCTATCTTAGACCATCTGCAACTTTATGTTTCATGTCTATGATACTATCATTCTGTACTCACGCACTTATGCATCCTATGTAGTCCTACATATCTATCTTTGCGCAAATGTCAAAGATAAACTACATCATCCTGCGCACCATCAACAATTATGTTCTTCTATTCGTGTGCACTTGGATCTCTGCTAGATCATGTTGTTTTGGTTCCATGATCCCTTGATCCCCTAAGAATTATAAGCTTTTCAAATTGGTATCTTCTAGTCTCGGGCTTACAAGATTTATTTAAATATTGAACTTGGCTTATTATTTATACTTGTCCTACACAAATGATATGCCCACAAGTTGGTTGTGGCATTCCTTCTTCCTTGCTTCATTGTTCCTCTTACTTCATGCTTCCACCACTTGTCATGTTCTGTGCCATTGAGGTGTCATCCCTTGTTGGTCTAGCACATACTTGGTCCTTCGTACTATGGGTCTTGTGCATTTGGTGTGTAGTTTTGCACCCTTGATGTACCATTGCTTGTGGGACTTGCGCACTTGACTTATATGACCACCGCTTTCTTTCAATACTCTTGTGCGCTTCAACAACTTATATGCTTATTTCGATTGGTCAGTCTTTCATACGTTTAGGACTTGTATACTTGTCCAACAACTTCTTGTTCTCAAGACTCTTGTGCACTCCCGAAACTTGTCCATCCATCTCTTTGGAATATACCTTTGAAGTAGTATGATTGGGTGGCATTTGGGCTTGCACCTGTACCTTATGTACCTTTTCAAGGTGAATGTAGTTCTGCAGTCTGGATGTACTCCTTATGTACTTCTTCAAGTTGGATTCCATATACTTATTCACACTATCATACTGAATCCTCTTTGACATTAATAAAAACCAAAGTTCAACACCATTCCCCTTTCTCATTGATGTCAACACCTCATGAATTTGTGCATGTAAATCATCTCATGAATTTGTGCGCTTCATCTATTATGTTCGCAATACTCCCTCTGTATGTACTCCCCCTATGTTCTTTCCAATTTGAGCCTTTACCCATGTAAGCATCTTGTTTTTAGTGCTCTTCTATTGTCTTTCATTTATGCATGGATTTATTCTACTAATGCATGCTTCCATTATCTTTCCTCCTTTGTTTCTTTGCGCTACATGGATCAATACTCCTCTATTTTTTTTCATCTCTGCGATGATCACATGCTTGATGATCTTTCTACACCTCTCCATAATATTTCTACAATGATCACATGCTTCATGATATCTCTCCCCCTTTGACATCAATGGAAAAGAGGTGCCTTCAATGCGCTATTTTATATTCTCCCTTCTTTGGTTCTATGATGTCCTTCATACATCTCCTTGTTTCGATAACTCCCCTTGTCTATATGTTTTCTTCACTTCTCTTTTATTTTCATTAGGGCTGCTACGCAGAGCTCAGTCAAATTGCAATCTATACATTTAATGTTTTTCTGTAGCTATCTCGCATATGCTCCCCCTATACAACTGTTATATTCCTTCTATATTGATCTTTTGATCCGGTCATATTCACTAATTAATCACACTTCTTTATTTCTTGTGCAATCTGTCATATTCATTTTGGACTACAAAGTTCCATATGCTTTCGTTTTGCATTTTATTCCATGTCGATTTCTTCCAATGTCCAACTGTTCCTTTTTGTCAGATTTATTATGTTGTGACCAATCTTCATTATATTGGCGGACTTTGCAAATCTTGCAATGACAACCAAAGATCCTTTGCAGATATTTCCATCTATCATCCAACATGGAAACAAGGTGATGTGATAAATAAATTGTGTGAAAACTTCGACGTGTCCCTTTCGTACTTGATCCTTTTGAGAAACATCATTCCGGTCACACAGAACAATGAATTGGATTTCTGATTTTTGTCCTCTTACCCGAATTCATTAATTCATGCAATAACTTTTGACATGTCCATCACTAGCTTCGAATCACGCAAACATGAATGTCATTAACTCCATGTCTCTTCAACTTATTTTTCGTGCATGCATAGAACCAACTTTTGATTCTATAAACGATTTACAAATTTCCTAGTTCATCATCCTTGTTCCTAGTTCATTATCCTTCACTTGGAAATTCAGTCGCAACAAGGAGAATTCACTCGACTGAGAGTGGACATGGGTGTTTGGTAAGCCCAATTGAAAGAGTCTGAGTTCAGTCCCTGGTATGCACAATCACAGGTTAATCACAACACAATTGAGTAGTCATCCAGTCTGAAGAGGAGAGCCAACTCTTTGGAGCAACATCAACAATAGATTTTTGACCTCCTGAACCTAATTCAGATAGATAAATCTACTTTCAATGTGTCGTCCTCAACTATGCATGTTTTTCTATTGCAACCATCCTCTAAAATTCATCGAGCCAGTTCCAATGGATCTCGAGCTTTGTCTTTCACAACAACCAACAAATCATCATGCAAAATTAGACCTTGAGCTACGACTCTGAATTATTTTTGTAGTTCTCAATTTTGCTTGATACGGATTTTGTCCTCATTTTTATACTTCAATTTTCCTTAGGCCTTGACATGCTGCCTCTTTTCTACTTCAACTCTATTCTCTGTGACAGAGGACTCATGCAATTTTGTAACAACACAATTTGTGCTCATTTTTACTCTCCTTATGTTTGTTCATCAACAATACCGATTTGCATTCTTCTTTCTATGTATGAAATCTTTTATGCGACAATTCAACACACCTTAGCAAAAATAAATTGCAACATAACATTAATGCAACAACCAACTTCAAATATTCTCTAACTGTAACACTTCACTAACATACTCCTTGAATTCGTAATGAATATCTTGTTGAATTCAAGGATCTTACTTAATCTATTAAAGAGATGAACAAAATGGGTAAAAATTACTTGCTACTTGAGATGTACTTGGTGTTGGTCACTTTAATTGCCCATTAATTCACAAACAAAGCGCTCAATTAAAATTGTCAAACCAGGGAATTTTATTTATTTCAAAGGTAGTCAAGAAAAATATATGCATAAACATTTAGTAATTGATTAATCAACTATAAGTCGCCCAATCTACTCAGCCTAATTACTAATTATGTGCTCTGTTCATTGTTCAATCCAATCTCAAATACTAATTCAATTGCCAAAAATCAAAAGAGTTCACAATGCTTCTAATTGCATCAAACCTGAAAATAACTACTTCAAGAATGAAATGGCTAAATTACTTTTGCAAGACGCTAAATCCTAAATCATTATCATAAAAGGGGTCCAATCCACAATTGTACTATTCAACCATAAAGAAAATCAATCCTTCTACTCTATAAATCCAAATGCCATCTACCAGTTTCAGCAGTCCATGAAAGTGAAAAAACAATAATAAAATGAAACAACAGTGCATAGGTGTAACAACAATAATTGCACAATCCAATAACACACTTGCAAAGAGAAACAATGCACTATTCAATCGACTATTTCAGCAAACCAGGACAAACTATAATTGAAGAATCCTACTCTTAATACTCACACTGTTTCAGCAACACAAAAGTAAATTTAATTGCAATTCCACACCAAAACAAAATAAAGGAAATAAACAACTAGCTAACTAGTAAACTATGGAATAAGGTGGGCCCTTGCCTTCTAACATAGAGCCGCTAAATACTACAAGGAATCAAGACACAAAAGATCAGGAAAATATTGCCAATTTCATTGATGGAATAAAATTCAGATACAAAGTTCTTCCACTCATGTTACAAGTTCTCTATAAAATAAGCCTAAACCTTTGAACCATCCCGTCTTCCTTTAAATACTAAAATAGGACAATTCATATCCTTCTAATTCAGATAGCCATGAAGATCGAAGATATTTAGGATGTCAAATCAATACCCAAAAATAAAAATAGTTAGGTTCAATATCACATTGAGGTAAAGTACATTTCATAAGCATCAATGCTCTTCAACAGTTTGAATTGATCCAACACCAAGTGAGTTTTAGCTAGCCGCGTGGATGGATAACCTAGGCTACTTCTGCAACAATCTGAACCGGAGCCCTGAAAATGTGTAAAGTCTTGTGAAGTACTTCTTCATCCATGTGTATCAGCAAGATGATACACCCGAATTCCTTGTGGTCTCAGTTGCTTTCATCAATCTGTCACAAATTAATAATAAATTATACCTACTCAAGATCATGCTTTACCTTAGGAAAGATAATGACTTGGTTATAATAATAAGGAGAAATGGGGAAAAAGGATCACAAGAGAAGTGAAAAAAGGGTAATTTTTGGCACCCAACATCTCCCCCCAACTGTCCAGCTGCATGTCCTCATGCAGAAACCTCCAGTGAATCTGAATCAGAATGTGAATCAAAACTTCTCCTGTGAAAGTTAGTGAGATTGAAGGAAGATTCAGGCTTATCTCCCCAGTTTATGTACCCTTTGCAAGCAACTAATTCTTCCCAAAACTTCTTCTCTTCCTTTTTAGTCAACTTATATATACTCTTGTACTTCTTATCAGGAAACCATATGAGTGGGAATCTAAGTCTTAATCCTAGCCAGCTCGGTGCACAGGTCTGAATACACTTGACATACTCAAGAACTCGAGATAAATCATATTTAAAAATTTAAAAATAGTATGGATCTCTTGTTCTTATAGGCTCAGAAGAGGCTTCCCACCTGTACTTACTGCCTGCTAATGCATAGGGCTCTTGATGTGATATGATCTTAACACATGTATATATAACATCGTTCTAAAGTGCTATTATCTAACTAGCCTTTTGGAAAGAGGATAGGTATTCTCTATGTCTTTCAATAATAGCAGCAGGGGATTGTGGTTCAGCTCGGATCCATAGAGTAGAATTATCCTCATTTCTTCGAATGGTATGAGAGGCATTCCAACACTTCATCTAATTGGTGACGAAGTAAGTAAATTCCTTTAGATGTATATCCCGTATATAATGAACATGATTAGACTGAACGTCCATGAAGCATGCTAACTCATGTAAATATAATTCACATAATAGATTTTGTTCAGGGAAATCACTCTGAGCAAAGGTATCCAAAAATTGAGAAGTTGTAACAAATTGATGGGGCCTCCCTTCCTTAAGAGATTTTTTCTTAGAAATAGTCAATTGTTCATAAAGGAAGACTGAATAAGATGGTGATGGGGCCCTGCAACTTAGTAGTTTCTGAACTAAATCATACATTTGCTCCTTCTCTTGCTTCATGGCCTTAAAATTTCGTAGTTCCTTCAACTCTTCTTGCAATTTTTCCTAGCGAAACCCTTGGAAGGTTAATTCTTCGACCCATCTTTCTCTGAGTTCTTTAATGGAATTTCTATGTATAGGCAGGGGAATAATCCCTTCCTCACACATGGTAACTTTATATTTCCATTTATTTATTTCAGCCTTCAACCGAGAAATGTCCTCTTCCACCCCTTGGGCTTTTTCATATTCTTCGTCCAACTCAATAATATCCAGGGGTTTCTAAACTTTTGTGTCAACATCATTTTCCCTAGGTAGAGGTTGTTAATTTTATACTAATTTGACTAGCAAGATGAGTGAAAGAAACACAATCACAAGATAGATAGAGATTTTACCCTGGGAAACCCTCATGGGGTAGAAAACCTAGTAAAGCTTTCCTCAATAAAGATGATCAACCAAATACAAGATGTAGTCCAATACTAGAGCTCCTTCTCCTCCTCCTATGCAGACCTCTCTCTCACTTGTGTGCTACTTTCCGAGTGATGAATGAGTGAGATAAGTGAGGAACATCCTCCTCTACTTATACTTGTTTCCCGACTGACTTTTTGACCCTATGGGGCCAACCTCTCCTAAGAGAGTCTAATAACCCCTAACAAATTAACTCAGGGCCGACCCCCACATGGGAGATCTAATAACCCTAGTTACCACAATCCCTCAGAGGAATTAACATCTCCGGATATACAATAGGGTCACCTCGGGGGAAGGGAACGTCTTTGGAATAATAAAGTACAAATATAATATTCTTAGAAGTTACAATATTTCAACACTCCCCCTTAATGAGAAGGATATTATAACAACATCTGCAGGAGCAAGGAGTCATCGAATACATCATATATGATACATCTATAAATCATTGGAAGCTTTCTTTATACATCATCATCAGTAACTCAAGCAGTTACTGGAACATATTTAAGATCTTCAATATTGGAAAATCAAGTACTGAGTCTTCATCTTCTGCAGCACTCTAAAAGCTACAGCAACATCATCATCTGGATCCTCTCGATCAATAGCATCGTCATCACACAATAATCAACATCATCATCACATGATCATTAGCATTGTCATCACACGATCATCAGCATCGTCATCACACGATCATCACCATCGTACCCTGCAAAACACATGATCCATTTAAGACACCATAACATGTCTAGGGATGATGCAGTCCACTCATCAACTTAGAGAAGTCTAAGGACCATTTTTCAAAGACATATGTCTATGGATCAATTCAAGGACCGAAGTCCGGGGATGATACAATCCCCTCTTGTCCACTAGGGACCACTTCTCGGAGACATCTGTCTACGGATCAATTTAGGGACCGAAGTGCGAGGATGATACAATCCCATCTCGTCCACTAGGGACCACTTCTCAGAGACATCTATCTACGGATCATTTCAGGGACCGAAGTTCGGGGACGATACAATCCCCTCATGTACATTTTGAACTAGTGGTTCTGGGATGATGGAATCCCCATCACGTACATTTTGAACTAGTGGTTCCAGGATGATGCAATCCCCATCACATACATTTTGAACTAGCTGTTCTGGGATGATGCAATCCCCATCAGGTACATTTTGAACTGGTGGTTCCGGGATGATACAATCCCTGTCACATACATTTTGAACCAGGCATTCAAGGACGATACAGTCCTATCATATCAACTAGATACCATATACTGACCACATCGTCAGAACAAGTAGCCTCATCATCGATACAACTATCCTCATCATCGATACAACTATCCTCATCATCAATACAATTATCCACACCAATACAAGTAGGCATATCATCAATACAAGTATCCACACCAATACAAGTATGCATATCATCAATACAAGTATCCACACCAATACAAGTATACATCTCATCAATACAAGTAGCCACACCAATACAAGTACAGATATCATCAATACAAGTATCCACACCAATACAAGTATACATATCATCAATACAAGTATCCATACCAATACAAGTATACATATGAGTAATCTCATCATCGATACAGGTATCCGTTCTCAATACCAGTATCCTATTATTATTATCGAACATATCACTCCCCCTTTCGAGGAGGGTCCTTTTGAACTACACCAAGCTTGGCTTGGAAATACTCAAACTTTACTTGATATAGAGGTTTGGTCAACACATCAGCAACTTGTTCATCAGTACCTACATACTCGAGCTTGATAGCTCCTTTCTACACCATATCCTGTATATAAAAATATCGGATCTCTATGTGCTTTGACTTATCATGGAATACTGGATTCTCTGTCATTTTGATACAACTCTGGTTGTCACACAGGATCACAGTGGGGTCCATCTCTAAGTCAAACAATCCTGATAACAACTTCCGAAGCCATACTACTTCGCAACTAGCAGAGAAGGTAGCTATATATTCTGCTTCAGCTGTGCTGAGAGCCACACTTGACTGCTTTCTACTAAACCACGAGATCATGGCAGATCCCAGGCAATAACATCCTCCTGATGTACTCTTCCTGTCTGATATAATTCCTGCGCAATCAGCATTTGTGAAGTCATATAATCTGAAGTCATGATCTCCACGATAATATATACCAACATCTATCGTACCCTTTAGGTATCTCATCACATACTTTGCAACAATTAGGTGAACTCATCTAGGTTCCACTAGATACTGACTCAGAGTGTTCACTGCAAAGCATATGTCTGTCCCGGTATTCGTTAGATACATTAATGACCCAATAATCTGTCTATACAGAGTCACATCCACTAACTCTGAAGAGTCATCAACTAATAGCTTTAAGTTGGAATCCATGGGAGTGGCCATGGCTTTGCATTCCAACGTATAGAATCTTTTCAAGATTCCCACAGCATACTTACCTTGGTTGAGAAAGATTCCATCTGGTCCTTGCCATACTTCCAGACCCAGGAAGTAGTGCATCAATCCGAGATCTTTCATTTCAAACTCTAATGAGAGCTTCTTCTTGCACTCGATAATCTGTTTCTCATTTCCAGTCAAAAATAGATCATCCACATATAACAACAATATGACAGGTTCATCATTCATAACCTTGAGATAAAGATTAGGATCAGCTTTACTTTTGGTAAATCCCAAGTTTGTCAAGAAACTGTAAATTCTTCCATACCAAGCTCTGGGAGCTTGCTTTAACCCATACAAAGCCTTCTTCAATTTGCATACATGGGTTCTTCCATCTTCCACCTCAAAACCTTGTGGTTGTTCTATGTACACTTCTTCCTCAATCACACCATTCAGGAAGGCTGTCTTCACATCCATCTGGTGTAAGTCCCACTTCATCATGGATGCAAGTGCCATGATGGTTCTAATAGAGGTGTACCTTGCAACTAGTGCAAATGTCTCTTCATAGTCAATTCCCTCTTTCTGAGAGAATCCTCTAGCCACAAATCTTGCTTTATATTTTTCAATGCTACCATCCGCAGCATGCTTTATTTTGTATATTCATTTGGAGGATACCACACTTTTGTCTTTAGGTTTAGGAACTATATCCCAAACATCATTCTTCATTATTGATTGGTATTCCTCTGTCACTGCCTCTACCCACTCTTTCTTATCAACTGCCTCTTCATAACTAGTAGGTTCTTGATCTACAAGATCACACATCAAAGCCATATAGTTGGAGAAGAGATTTGGTTTCTTACTCACTCTAGTAGAGCGTTCATGAGCTCCATACTTTTCTTCTCCTAATATAATATCTCTTGCCCATGATGGCTTTCTTTTCCTTGAAATATTTGAAATAGGGGGTTCTTGTGGTTCTATCATAACATGGTCTTCAGGTGTTACATCTTCAGGAATGGGAACAGACTCTACAATTCTAGGAGGTGCATCTTCTTCATATACTTCTTCATACTGGTACTTCCTATATTTCTTGAGAGATATCTCTTCATCAAATGTCACATCCCTACTAATCTCCATATGGTGGAATCCTGGGATGTAAATTCTGAATGCCTTGGATGTTTCACAATATCCAACAAATATCCCCTTCTTTCCGAAAGGGTCTAATTTAGTTCTCTTTTATTTTGGAATGTGAATATATACAGGGCACCCAAATATCTCGAGGTGGCTTACCTCAGGCTTCTTTCCTGTAAACACTTCTTTTGGAGTTTTGAATTCAAGAGCATTATGAGATAATCTATTCTACACATAGACTACTATCCTGGCTGCTTCAGCCCATAGATACATAGGTAGGTCTTGATCATGTATCATTGTCTTCACTGCTTCCATAATGGTTCTATTCTTTCTTTCCGCAACACCATTTTGTTGAGGATTGTAGAGAGTGGTTAACTCCCTCTTGATTCCAACTTCTTTACAAAAGACTTCAAAATATTTTGAAGTGTATTCTCCACCATTATGTGTCCTGAGCATTTTGATCTTCTTTTTTGAAATATTTTCTATCAATGCTTTGAACTCCTTGAACTTTCCAAAGGATTCATTCTTCCCTTTTATAAAGTATATCCAAGTCTTCCTGGAGTAGTCATCAATAAATGTAACGTAGTATTCATATCCACTCAAGGATGTGGAAGGCATTGGTCCACATACATATGAATGAATCAATTCCAAAATACTCTTAGTCTTTGTTTCACTCTTTGGAAATGGGTTCTTGATATTCTTTCCTTTTGCACATCCTTTGCATGTGCCATCGTGATCAATATTCAAATCTGGTAGTCTTATGACTACTTTACTCACATGGGGTAGTTCTTTGTAGTTAATATGAGTAAGCCTCCTATGCCATAGTTCACTAGGGCTAGTGGCTTCATGAACAAGGGCAGCTTCTGGATGTCCCCTGAGCTTGTATAGACCTCCTTCCTCTTCAGCAATAACAATTTCATCCTCGATTGATTTTCCTTTGGACCACATGAGTACTTGTCCATCTATGAATGCAACCCTATAACCTTTCTTATCTAGAACTGAGATAGAAAGTAAGTTCTTCTTTAATCTTGGGACATATAATATCTCTTTCATCTTCAATGGTGTTCCAGAATCAAGCTTGTAGCTTGCTTCACCAATTCCCTTGATGGGATATTGATAGTCATCTCCTAATGACACCTTTTGTGGGGAGGTCTTCTATTCCAGTTTTGAAAGAGTTTTCTTTTGTCCAGTCATGTGCTTTGAAACACTACTATCAATAATCCATGTATCTTTTCCAGGTGTTATAGATCCAGAGAGTGTAGAGAATAGAACATACTCTTCTGCATCTTCTTCTTCATTCCTTCTAGATCTTCTCTTGAAGAAGGGCCTTTCTTCTTCTTCTTCTTCTTCTCTTCTATATCTTTTCTTGTGAGGCCTTTCTTCCTCTTCTTCTTCTTCTTCACTTTCATCTTCTACTAGGTGTGCTTGATGTCTTTTATGGTGGAATCCCTTCTTCTTTCCATTTGAGGGACAATCCCTAGCAATGTGTCCTATTTTATGATAATTGAAGCATTGGAATGTTGAAAACTTATTTCCCTGAGTAGTTCCTCTTTTCTTTTGAGATCTTTATGGAGGTTGAGACTCCTTGTCACTATCCTTTTTGAAGTAGGGTTTATTCCTTCTTCTCTTGGTGTGAATGGCCAAGGATTGGTCACCTTCTTTGAGAAAGGCTTCTCTGTTAGCAACCCTAGCTTCTTCTTGGATGCAATCTTCCCATACCACATCAAACTTCATGCTTTCTTTTTTGGCACACATGGTTTGGATAAATGACTCCCATGGTCTAGTGAGACCATTTAGAGCAGTCATGACTAGTTCATCTTCATCAAGAGTATCTCCAATGGCATCTAGTTGTTCCTTGAACTGGGAAACCCTTGAGAAATAATCTTGAATGGATTCTCCTTGATTCATATTGGTGCTCTTTAATTGAGCTCTCAGGTTCATCTTTCCTTTGGAGTCTTATTGGATGCCACTTGGGGAATCAAGCAGTCCTTAATAGAATCAACAATGATTCTCTTTGCCCTAATCAGGTCCTTCCTATATTTCTCTTTGGCTTCATCTTATTCAGGTTCTGCAATCTCATCGTTAATATATTGGACAAGATCATTCTCTTCAAGAATGAGGCCAATTCTGTATTTCCATGCCCATAAATTTTCTATACCCTCTAGCTTGCCTTCAAGCTTAGTGCTTGGAGCCATCTTCTCCAGGGGTCAAAGAGATTGAAGTTTCTCAAAAGATAGAATAACACCTACCAGGAGATGTGCTTGATTGAATTGGAAGTTCTAGTTTGTTCTGCTTATGGAAACTTCAACTTCTCACCTTCCGGATCTGCAACAGAATTTTTGGTTTTCTGGTCTTCCCTTTTCTGGTTTACTGGTGCACAGGTGCACAGTTTTTCTGGTTCTTTGGTTTTCTGGTTTACTCCACTTTTGGTCAAACTAGGGTTTGACTTTACCAGAGTTCTACCCAACCAAAAACCTTGATCTAGGGCCCAAAACTTTGATTTTGAGGAGGGCTATCCAGCCATGCAATCAGAATCCAAAAATACCAACTTTTGCAGAAACCCTAATTTTCACTGAAGGAGGAGAGAGAGATTTTCACCTTGTGAAAGATGTCCTATTCAGTCTAGCTCTGATACCATGTTAAGTTTATACTAATTTGACTAGCAAGATCACTGAAAGAAACACAATCACAAGATAGACAAAGATTTTACCCTGGGAAACCCTCATGGGGTAGAAAACCCAGCAAAGCTTTCCTCAATAAAGATGATCAACCAAATACAAGATGTAGTCCAAGACTAGAGCTCCTTCTCCTCCTCCTATGAAGACCTCTCTCTCACTTGTGTGCTACTTTCCGAGTGATGAATGAGTGAGATAAGTGAGGAACATCCTCCTCTACTTATACTTCTTTCCCGACTGACTTTTTTACCCTATGGGGCTGACCTCTCCTAAGAGAGTCTAATAACCCCTAATAAATTAACTCAGGGCCGACCCCCACATGGGAGATCTAATAACCCTAGTTACCACAATCCATCGGAGGAATAAACATCTCCGGATATACAATAGGGTCACCTCAGAGGAAGGGAACATCTCCGGAATAATAAAGTACAAATATAATATTCTTAGAAGTTACAATATTTCAACATAGGTTGGTCCTGAGTTGCTAGATATTGAGTTTCAATAGCTAATCTTTGTGTTTCAGTAGATTCCTTTTTGACACACTAGTTCTGGAACATCAACGATTTCTTCTAGTGCCACTGGTTATTTTGTTACAATGGTTTCTTTCTCCCTTTGTGTCACAATATATTCTTCTTGGGTCACTAGTTCTTATGTTTCAGCAACCCTGAATTGGTGAGGAAAATTTTCTCTTGATTCTTGTATTCCTTGGTGAGGTTTCATCATTTCCTGCGCAATAATATACTCAAGCTCCTTACCCAATAACTCTTTATTGTTCATGGTCGAAGGAGCTACTTCCATGTTCTTATTCTTCACATCACCAACCATTGATTCTGCTTGTATTGTTCCATTCCTTTCTTGTTTTAGTTGCACGCGTCTCCAGGTCGAAAGTTCCATGAGAGTGACCTTGTATCCTTCATTCTTAAACATGTCCCCACATTCTAGACACATGTACTCATCATGATCCATATTTTTTGAAATAGAGGGTAGGATTCCCATTTGATCAACAACTTCATCCAATGTGCTCAATATACGAACTACATCACTCTTTAGAACCTCCTTCAACCGTTGTATTTCCTCCCTGAACACCTGTACCTCATGTTTCAGCGGGTCATTTTCTAAGAGCAGAGTTTCCAATTGAACTTAACCCTCTCTTGCAATAGATTATTCGGGATTGACATGCCTTGGAAATGGAGTTGGGATGCTCCCTGGTTCTTTTGTTTCAGGGAGTGACTGAGGTTTCAGAATTGGAACCCCAATATCTACCTTGGACATTTGTGCTTTGTCTCCTCCAAGAGAAGCCCCGGTCCTTATTCTTTTCAATGGACTGGGTGACTGGTTTTTGGTACACAATGTCTTCTTATTTCTACGTGGCACAACAGGAGTGGAACCCTCTGTGAGTATTTAGACATCTTCTGAGACAGGAAGAGGAGAATCATCCTTTCATGATGATTCTTCCTGTTAGTCCTTGAGACATTCTAAAGGTCGTTTTAGAAATATTCATGGGAATCAATAAAATTTATTGTGTTCTTTTGCTTGATCAAAATGACATTTGCTAGAATATAATGCAGATAGCCAATATTGGAATAATTTGGGGAGTATTTCAATACGCCAATGACAAGAATTTGAATGGGTTGATGTTAATGGAATGGAAAAAACAAATGTACTTCAAAGGGAGTAAATATTTGTTTTATGTTTGAGAATAACGTACTGAGCCTATGGAGGAATTCAGTAGTTTAACAAAAATGATCACATAACTAAAACTTGAACAATGTGAGGATATTATTACTAGATAACATAACATGACTACTTCATGCCATAACCATCTTAGGCACAATAATTTAAGCTTATAGCACTCATATTGATATCAAAATCAACTTCATAAATCATGAACAATATGACAGAGATGAATTAATAAGAGAAAGAATACTAACTGGACATATCAAAATTTTGAATCCACAAGACACCAAGATCGGAAAAATGAGTTTCTTCTTTATATATTGGTGAGAGCACAAATATTATAAGTTATACTTCTTACAAAAAGAGCCGACCCTTGGCCTTTTCCTTTTTCTACTATATATAGCCTTCACAGGATTTACAAAATAAACTATTATAGCCCAATGACAAAGTGTGTTACAAAAAACAGTCATACAGACTAATACCAATGACAAAGTGTGTTACAAAAAACAGTCATACAGACTAATACTGACTAGTTTGTTGCTAAGACTGGGGTCCACTCTGCTAGTGAAGAAGTATATCCTGCTTAATGGAAAGACCCTTGATGCTCCGAGGAAACCACATATTAGCAGTGATCCTTTATTTTAGGGATATTCTGATTTTGATAAGCGTCGAATATTTTGGCGCCATGAAGATGTTGATGCAGGTACTTCACTGTTATGTGTTGCTAAAACATTTTTAAAACCTTCATCATCTATCCCTTCTACCCCATCCAAGCCCTTTGCTCTCGAACCTTGCTTTCGATGGGGAAAAAGCTCATCAACATCACCGAGTTGTGAAACAGGACCTGATATCTCTTTTAACAATTGAAATTGCTCAGGTATGACCATTTCACAATTTGATCATCCTTCGCTGTGACCGGCATGCCCCTCCCTTCTGTTCTTTTTCATTCAAAGGGCCTGATTTCTTTTCAACCACTGAAGTTCCCTTAGATATCTTGGGTAATACTCCATTTCCTTTCCACCTGAATGCCTGCGCATGTGCATTAGTGGGTTGCTCATGGACATTGGTCATCCGTGCCCTTAATGCTCCTTGTGTGCTTCTGCTAGAAATAAAATAAGCCATCGAAACCTTGTATCCTTGCTTCTTCACTTGACAGCTCTGGTAGGATCATGCGTTATGCTCAGCAAATCTAACCCTTGAGGCATAAGGAATCCATGATTCAATCTCTGCAATTGCTCGAGTATTTATAACCTCACTTGCTCGCTTCTTCATAATCGTGCCGTCCTCAAGTAATGATTACCAAGCCACTCGTCGGGCTTTTTGCATGCTGGGCGAATATTAATCCTGTATAATGGCGGTTGTAGTAATGAGTGCTAGGAGACATTTTCCTCTGAACAATGGCGATGGCAGAAAATACTGTTTTGATGGTAGCTTTTAGAACAATGAGGAGGATGGGCTACAGTGAGAAGTTGTATACCGTAAACACAAGTGGTTTTAGAGCCCTGATAAAGTAGTTTAGGAAGACCTCTTTTAGGGACCTGACCTGTCGTGGAACTGCCACATGGAACAACTGACATTTACTCAGGATACATTTTTAGATGTTAAAATTCGAGCACTTCGACACCCTGATGCTTCGACGATCATTGATCTTCCACCAAGCCCTTCTTGAGATTTGTGCTAGGTGGGTACAAATTTAGTAATGGGTCCCTCTCTTCATACGCCTCATATTCCTGGTGGCCCATGGCTTGGGAAACCACTACGATGATCTTTAGTGGTTTCAGGGCCTCAAAAAAGCAGTTTAGACAAACTACTTTTCTACCCCTAAACAATTTTGAAGTTGCCACATGTAAGTAGTGGTTTTGTTCCAGGGATGCATCAAGAGTGTTAAACTCCGAGAAACTTTATCACCATGAAGCTAGGGTGTCTGTTGATGCTACCTCCTTACTTCTTCGAGATGTGCAATCCAATGGTCCATCTTTATGGGGCAGACCCACCTATCTTAGCAACTCGACTACTCCAACGATGTGCGCCTAGAAACCACCGCAATGGACTTTAGCTTTTTTCAAGTGTCCGAAAAAGCGGTTTAACCAGACTGCTTTTTAGGCACTGAATTGATTTGAGTTTTCTAGGTGTTCGCGGTGGTTTTCAGTCAAGGTGATCTGATCTTTATAAATGTCGAGTGTTTGGGGGTCCTAACTGAACTATCTTATCTTTATTTGTGAATAATCGATCATCTATGCTTCAACTACCCCTATCTATTCCTAAATCGCTCTTTCTCCACGTGGTGACTGCTCTTCACTCTGTCTGCGTCGTTGTTTATCCATACTTTAATTCAGAAGTTTTCATTAGCTTGGCATATACTATAGTTTCCTTTGGATGATAATGTTCATGATATTAGTACTAACATTGGCTTCAGCAGGGATAGCCTCTTCCTTCTGAAAGGGTTGAGAATGGTAGACTAGTGCCTTTAAGTCCATTAGGTTGTGGAGTCATACTTGTTTTTTATTTTTCAAATCAATTAGCAGATAATAATAAGAGGGAACAGTAACAATATGACCATAAATTTTTCTAAAAGAAAAATGGAAAAACATATATTACAAATATGGTACACAAGATCCATTGATAGAGCAGGATAGAGATTAGTAATGGAAAAAATGCTTCAAGAATATCCCGTTTATAGAGTTCCCAAAGATTTCATCATTGAGTTGAGCCAATTCATATGTTTTGTTGTCATGGAATGTAATGACCTTGAATGGGACCAGCCACAAGTTGTCAAATTTCCCATGGCTAGCTCTCTCTTCCCTCTTAGCATCCCACTTCAGAACAAGGTCTCCATGTTGAATGTCTCGCCCTTAGGTCAAAAGTCACTTTAATCTTGTCCTGGTGGATCTTAGAGGGTTCTTCGAGATGCTCCTTGACCTGCTGAACCTCTATTAGTTGATGAATTATTCTCTCCATGTCATTTGGTTCTTAGTGTTCTGGATGTAATAGCTTCATCATTGGGAGGCCCAACTGAATTGGGAGGACCACTTATTTTCCATAGACCAGCTGGAATGGAGAAGTGCCAATAGCTCTTTTGACACTAATCCTGTCTACCCACAATGCAAATTTTAGTTGGGAGTTGTAACATCCTGAAAACTTGTAAAATTTTAAAAAAATTCTAAGCATTAAATTCAACAATAAATGTTATGCAGAAGTAATAAGTGTATGTTTAATACCTATAGTTACTGTTAAATAAATACGACATGTATTTATCTTTAAAATACTTTTAATTGTCTTATCGACAAATAAATGTATGAGTACTCCTATGTCTGTTTTAATATTGTAATTATTTCTTTTAATATTAATGTGTGATAGTAGCGTTATGATCCGACATTCAGTTTCGATCATGTTACGACTTAGTTGTAACCTTATTATGGTATAATAGTTGATACTTATGATAATATTTATATATTGATAACATCTTATTAATAATTAACTTCTTGTTTGGCAGTTGAATACTGGTGCGCAACTTTGAGGCTTACTTAGCTTAAAGCTAATGCATAACTCTTTAATTGTCTAGGTTACAGGTTGCATACCTTCGATGGTTTAATAACATGATTCTTGTATTAAAATTTCTTATGGTATAGTTTCACCATAATGATGTTATAATCCTTGTTCTATATTAAGTTAGGTTGGTGGATTTCCTATTCCAACATTATTTGAAATGTTGAATGTGTTAATTTAAACAAAGGGCGACAACTTACATTATCGGTATGGTTATGAAATATGATAATCGCTTCCATACAAAACTATAGAGAAGTGGGCCTTGATCCCCATCCGACACTATATTAAAATGTGATCCAAAAATACTTTGGCATACTATAAGGAGTGTGTTTTGTATTGAACGTCATGGTAGCTGGAATATTAAATGCTGACCATGTGGTTGATAGTTAATGTTGTTCAAAACCCTATTGATACGTTTGGGGTTATGGTCTTTTGTTTATTGTTGCAATTCATTATGGAGGAGGAGGGTTGAGCCCTTCGCATCCACCATGGTTGTTTGGCATTCGAGCTCCACTTACTGAGTTAGTTGGAAGTTGAGAGTGCTGGGTCATGAGGAGTTATGGTATTTGCATTATGTATTAGGTTTCCAAGGTTTTTTTCTTTCCTCGGCTTCGGGTTCGACACTGTACCGGTAAACCGAAATCTTATTCAAAACTTTAAATGCTTAAAATAGTGGGTTTATGTCTGTGATTACATTTTGACATTGTGATAGTTTTATGGTAGAGAAAGAGTCATTTAAGCCAGAGTGAGGGTATTTTGAGTGTAAGAACAAGCCCACCGTGGTTTACAATCACCGGTAAGCTTTGGTCCTTCCCAGGTTTTCCTCTGTCAGCAGGAATGTATGTGTTGTTTCTTTGTTGCTCTTCCCCAGTATGACCTTTGTTTTAAAGAAAAGGTTACGAGACTGCCTAGGGTAGTGTTACTGTGTTTAACCATTTTACTAGGCATTGACCCGAGTTGGGGTTTCACCCGTAGTGTTAGTAGGAAGTTGTTTTACAAGGTTATAAGGATGGAGTACCATTGGCTCTCCTGGGAAGTATAACTACAATGTAATACTTCATTTTATGAGTATAATTGTTTACTCGACTCAGCAACGTATTTTAATCTTCTGCGTTAAAATGGTTTTGAAGTTTTTAGTTATGAAATGTTGGTAGGGATAAACCCTAACCCTCACTTCTATTTACGTTTCTAATGAATGGAAGGCTACAAGGATTGAACCCTAAGCTCATTTATGATTTTTAAATTTATAACTTAAAAAGTGTTTCTAAAAGGATATGAAACTAGGCGAGTCGTGACTCGATCCCGTGACCTTCATTTGGTCCTGAAGTCATTTCGAAACTCGTTATAGTTTGCTTCAAATATTAATGTTTTTTTTTTTTTTTTTTTCTCTGCAAAATGCTTAATGGATACTTGCTCTATTTGTTGGTTCTGTGTAATGTTGGTTGTAACGATGTAAGCCATGTTAAACTTACAACTGGGAAATCTTGTATCGCGACTCGAACCCTAGCTCTGTTACAAGCTGGTTAAACTTGTTAACACGTATAATGAACCATATTTCGTGGATAAATATGAAACTAGAAAAAAATGTAATAGTTGGGTCTTGATGTTGTTGATGTTGGAAAACCCTAGGTTAATGTTACACCTGGGAGAAAACTATGGGCAATCCTGTTGGATAAACTTCGTCCCTGTGTGCATTATACAAAGTTGAAAATATAGGAGTTTAGTAACCCGATTTATTAATTCATTACAGAGTTTTATAGTTATTTAAATTAATTGGTGATTAATGTTTATAATCAAACATGTTTCATCCTTGTTTCTTCGAATGTATTATTACTGGGTTTAATCTTGTGGGTTACTAAATCTTGTATAAGTTTTAAAATTAACTCCTTTAGTGGTTGTGAGTGGTGATAATGTGAAATGATTCTCCAGATTTGATATAGATATATAAATAAACTATTCTGGGTTGAACTTGTAAGTCATTATATTAGAGTTGAACATGTCGAATGCACTTGGTTTATCAATGGATTGTTTCTGGATGATTTGAAATCCATTATATTGCAGGAGAAGAAGTCTATGCATACCTACAGGTTTTTAATGAAGAATTTGCGATACTTGAGTACACATAGAACTCTACCAAATCATTGTATTAAATCTGTGTATTATAAAATGTCATTTTTAGAATATGGATGTAAGCTTTAAAATAAATGTAGTGTTTAAAATTCTAAAGTTTGTGTTTGCATTCTTTAATATAACATAGTTATGTTGATTGAAATATAAACTCTGTTTCAGTTTATTAATGTCTGGGCTCTTATACTAATTATATACATATAAGTATTACTATGACTGTGTTCCTATACTTCTTTTGTTTTGTAACTATCACTGATATCTTTCAAGAAGTAAACTTAGATATTTTTATATAACTACTACTATATTACAGTAAGAAATTTATAAAAACATCTTTTCACAGTAACAAAATAAAATATAAGGTATTTAATTCTTTACAAAATTCATAAATCTTATCTGATCTATGTTAATTAAAACCCTTCCTGTACTAGAGTACATCATCTTAGGGTGAAAGGAAAAATGTAGGAAAACATTTATATTCAATCATTCTATATTTTCAAATCTGATCATTCACCCAATTTACTAAAAATACTTTAACAGATCAAGAACTAACATTTCTAAACTGTCTAGAATTTATGAAATACATCTAGAAAACTTATAAGACATTTGCATATTGTGACAAAAATAGAATAACAGTTTTTGAAAAAAAAAAGTAAATATAAATAAGAAGAACATGAAATTCTTGATAGGGTAGATAAACACCCAAAGAGGCCTATTCCTCCCAACCTTCTCTAGAAGAAGCAACCAAAATCACTTGCTCCCTTGGGCCCTCGAGCCTGTTTACTGAACCACTAGGAAGAAGTCTCTGTGTAGAAGCAAGGAACTCAGGTTGTACTTAAGCAATCAATGGATACTTGCTTAGACACCTCACATATGTACTTCAGCAATTAATGGGGACTTGCATACATATCCAAAACCTTTGCACACAGTAGGAACACTCTACACTCAGCAAAAGTAAGGTAGTCTTACTCTGAAACTCAAAACATAGCTTCCCCTCATCGAATCTCTTGTGTGCAATATCCAACAAAACCACAAGGTAATTTTTCTCGTCAGAAAATGTGTGAGCCTCTGCTCAAATTCCATGGTGTATAAAAGACGCCTAGGTCTTTTGGTGGTTAGTTTTCAATAAATGAGCCAAAAGCTCCAGTTCCACATTCCAGGGAACTTGACCACAACATAAGGGAGTTGTCCCATAAAAACAGCTAGTTACTGAGTTCAGATGCTGTCACTTGTCCATTTCCTTCTACCCCAAATTCCATTCCTCCTCGTGGGTCAGTAAACACTCTTTCAACAGTCTTTTTGGGTGAGTGTCTCCTATTTTATTTTATTAAGTAATAATATTATTCATTTATAGCCATCCTTGACACTTGGTCAAATATAAAACTTTACAATAAAAGTTAAGGTAATGTTTTTCCACAAACATAAAATGTCTCAAGTATTGGGTATGTTACAAACACCCCACTTAAGCTCAACATCGTCCTCGATGTTGCTTATTCTTCATCAGAGCCTCTCTAGAACATAATTGGATATCATGCCCGCATATTACTTTCCAATTCCTTGGTAGCTTTATCCTGGCTAAGGTGCTTCCATTGCACCTTTACCTTTCCTATGGTATGATTCTAGAGCATAATTTCCCTTCTGTCGAGGATACAGTCCGGTTCCACCTAAAAATATCCTTAGGGATCCACCTATATGTCATTCCAATTTAGCACATGAGTAGCATCGTGCACATGCTTTTTCAAAACAGAAATATGGAAAACGTTATGTATTCTCAAATTAGATGGTAAAGCAAACTGATATGCAACTGGTCCAATCCTTGATAGAATTTCGAATGGTCCACAATACCTGGGTGCTAGTTTAGCACAACTCCCAAGCTTAAAATAAATTTTCTTGGGTTTTACCTTAACAAAAACATGATCTCCTACCCAGAATTCCTTTTTAGTTCATTTCAGATCTGCATAACGTTTTTGTCTGTCTTGTGCAATTTTTAAATTGCCTTGTACCTGTTTCACGGTTAGCTCCATTTCTTTTAACAAATCTAGTCCTAACATCAATCTGTCAATAGGGTTGCTCCAAGAAATAGGGGTATTTCATTTATTTCCATACAAAATATCAAATGGACTAAGTCTAGGAGAAGCTTGATAGTGATTATTGTAAGCAAATTCAACTAAATGTAAATAGTCTTCCCATTTAATTGGTCGATATTTCACATACATTCTTAACATGTATTCTAAAATATGATTCACCCTTTCAGTTTGTCCGTCAGTTTGGGGGTGAAAAGATGTACTGAAATTTAACTTAGTATCTAAACGTTTAAACAATGTTGTCCAAAAATTTTCAGTAAACTTAGAATCACGATCAGAAATTATTACCTTAGGAATTTCGTGTAAACGAAATATTTGCTTCATAAACACATCAGCAATGTTAGCAACTTTAAAAGTAGTTTTAATAGGAATAAAATGAGTTTCTTTACTAAGCTTATCCACAACTACCATTATTGACTCATTCTGTTTTTTATTTCTAGGAAAACGAGTTATAAAATCAACACTTATAATTTCCCACGTCCATTCCGGAATTGGCAATGGCTGTAATAGGCCGGCTGGGTGTTGATTCTCAGCTTTAATTTGCTGACATTCAAAGCACCTAGCTATATATTCAACCACTTCATTTTTCATGTTTGGCCAAAAGTAATCCTTTGTTAACATAGTTATCATTTTCTGATAACCAGGGTGTCCTGAATAAGGAATTTTATGAATTTAATCTAAAATCAACAACTTAACTTTTGACACATTAGGCACATAAAGTCTATTTTTATATGTCATTAAACCATTTTCATTAATGTTGTAATCTGTTATTATATTTTCAGATAATTTTTCAGCAACTTTTTCACATAATTTCAGATAATTTTCATCTTCTTTAATTCCTTCTTCAAGCTGATTTTCCAGATCTGTTTTATAAGTGTTGATTGCCGCCATAAAATTTAATTTTGCATTTCTTCCTAATGCATCAACAAATTTATTTTCTTTTTCCTTAATGTGCCGAATATCGAAATCGTATTCGCTAAGGAAAGCTAACCACCTAACTTTCCTTGCGTTTAGATTTAGTTGATCCAATAGGTACTTTAAGCCTTTATTATCTGTCATTAGTGAAGAATTCCTACCAATCAGGTGATGGCGCAACATCTTTAAGGTATGTATCACAGCTTCCAACTCTAGATCATAGGTCACGTAGTTCTTTTCGTGAATTTTTAACTTCCTGGACTCGTAGGATATTACATGACCTTCTTGAGTTAAGACTCTGCCAAGTCCATCGTTGCATGCATCAATGCATACAACAACATCTTTATTTGGATTTGCAATTTTTAATATAGGTGATCTTGTTAATAATTCTTTTAATTTCTTAAAACTCTCTTCACACTTTTGATCCCAGACGAATTTCTTTCCCTTTTTCTGCAAAGAAGTTATGGGATTCACAATCTTGGAGAATCCTTTGATCAATTTTCTGTAGTAACCTGTGATTCCCATAAAAGACCGTACATCAGTTACGTCTTTCAGGATAGGCCACTCATTAATTGCTCTTATTTTATCTGTATCGACTGCGATTCTATATTTAGATATTATGTGACCTAGGTACTGTATTTTATCTTTATAAAAGTCACATTTACTGAATTAAGCATAAAGTTGGTGTTCTCTTAAAACTTGCAGAATTATCCTTAAGTGTACGTCATGTTCTTCTTTAGTCTTAAAATAAATTAAGATATCATCAATGAAAACAATTACAAACTTATCTAGATACTTATGTAGAACATTATTCTTTAGACACATGAAGACTACTAGAGCATTAGTTAGCCCAAAAGGCATAACTACGAACTCATAATGCCCATAACGGGTCCTGAAAGCAGTTTTAAAAATGTCTTCGTCTTTTTATCCCGACTTGATGGTATCCAGACCTCAAGTCTATTTTAGAAAATATCGTTGCTCCGAGTACTTGATCAAATAGATCATCGATGCGGAGCAAAGGATATCAGTTTTTAATCGTCATTTTATTTAGTTGACGGTAGTCTATGCATAAATGCATAGTACCATACTTTTTTTTAACAAAGATAACTGGTGCTCCCCAAGGAGACACGCTTGGCCTTATGTAATTTTTATCAATTAGTTCTTTCAACTATGATTTTAGTTCATTAAGTTCCAAAATATTCATTCGGTAAGGAGCCTTTGAGTTTGGTACCGCACCTGGTACTAACTCAATGGTGAAATCTAATTCCCTTTCCGGAGGTAGTCCTGGAATTTATTCTGGGAATACATCAGAAAAGTCCATTAGAATAGGTATGTCTTCCAATTTTAACTTGTCTTCCTTAGTTGAATGTTCGTCATTAATTACATTTACAACAAACATTTCACATCCTTTCCTTACAACCTTCTTAACTTGTAAAGCATAAATTTGTCTAACCAAAATCTTTCTAGGGATCCATTTTACTGTTTCAATTTCTCCATCATTATTTAAACAAGTAAAATATTTTTCATAACAGTTCAGGACTACTCTATGCTTTTCTAGCCAGTCCATGCCTATTAATACATCATAAGACCCTAATGGTAAAATATTCAATTTAACTTGTGTCTTTAGCTAACTTATAAGCAAATCACAACTTTTAACAAAGTCTACAACCTTTCTTTTGATTCCTGTTGCTAACTGAACCAACCATGATTTATCAAATTTTTCTATTTTTAACTTGCAACTTTTTACTAAATCAGGTGATATGTAACTCAAACTTGCACCTGGATCAATCATAATATCTAAATAGGTTTGTTTTGTAGCATACCTTCAATCTCGACCATTGAAGTTTGATGATCTGCCTATCGATTTTCCAATGCTGCATTGATTCCGGGCATCTCCCTTGCTAAATCACCAACTGTTGGTTTTGTCTGCATTGTATGAATGTTGCTGATTGTCTTTCACCTAAGTGGACAGTTTGCTCTAGTATGCGGTCCATTACAGTCATAGAATTTTAAAGGTGGTATTTTCTCATTATTTCTGGCGTTATTATGATTATGATTATTGTTATTAGGCATGCTTCTTGCAGCTATAAAATCCTGTGGTGCATTACTTATGTAATTATTGTCGAAAATTTATGTTATTGAAATTTCGCTTAGTATTTCCAGAATTCTAATTAAAACTTTTCTTTTATGTTCAAAATTACTAGATTTCTTATTCCTCCAACCAAATATACCTTCTCTTTTTCTGTTATGTTCATAACAGAAGTTGGCTTTTCTCATGGCTTCTTCAAGAGTTGTAGGATTATCGTACTCAATTCTGTCTTTCATATTGAAGGGCAGACAACTCAGAAACCTTTGTACTTTAGGTTTTTCTTCCACTAAATAAGGTACATACCTTAACAGACTTAGCAATTTACTACTTAACTCTTTCATACTCATAGAACCCAATTTTAAATCTTAAAATTCTTTTGCTTTCTCTTCGTAGTATTGTTCGAACAAAAAATTTCTCTTAAAATATTTCTTAAATGCGATCCATGTTATCTTCTTTTCTTCAATAGCTTTTACTCTCTTAATATCCTGCCACCAAATGTCTTCTTTCCTAGTAAGATTGTATACAACAATCTTAGCTTTTAACTGATCTGAGTAATCATATATTTGGAAATATTTCTTCATGCCGGACAGCCATGCTTCGGCTGCCTCAGCCTTTTCATTTTCACCGTTAAAGGTTGGGGGTTTTATTTTCTTAAATTCCCCTGAAATCTGTTCATAAGGTTTGTACTTTCTTTTCTTAGTACTGCAATCACTGTCACTGCTGTCTCAATCATACTTATGTTTTCTTCTATAATTTTTATCATTAGATTCTGAAGAAGATTCCCTATCATTTTTATGATATTTTACTTTCTTACCTCTATGTTGGTAGGACATAGTTCCTAATTCAGATTTGATTTATGTTCTCTTATCTTTTACATCATTGTGATATTTATCGAGTAAAATATGGCTTAGATCTTCTTGTGCCCTTAAAATCCTTTCATCTTCTTCTTTTACAGTTTTTATTTTAGCCTTTAAATCTTTAACTGTATGTAAAAGTTCAGATGATTGGTCATTTAATTCTACATAAATTTCTTCACTAACTTGTTCATGTTTGTTATTATTACGTTCACTATGATGAGATCTATCTTTAGCATATTCTTTCGGTCCTTCCATACCTGTAATTTAATATCAAAAAATGTTCTGTACAGAAACAAAATTAAAACGAAAATTAGTAACTATGTTTTCAGTTTTCATTTTCTATTGCACGAGATGAGCCAAATTCAGGCCTAGAGTTTGAACTCACGGTCTGATACCACATGTAACATCCCAAAAATTTGTAAAATTTTAAAATTTTCTAAGCATTAAATTCAACAATAATTGTTATGCGGAAGTAATAAGTGTATGTTTAGTACCTATAGTTACTGTTAAATAAATGCGACATGTATTTATCTCTAAAATACTTTTAATTGTCTTATCAACAAATAAATGTATGAGTACTCGTATGTCTGTTTTAATATCGTAATTATTACTTTTAAGTCATCGTTTTCTGGGGACTCATACCTATCCAAGGAACCCATGTCTTGCGATACTATAACTATATTTATGAAAATATCATCTTTTAATATTAATGTGTGATAGTAGGGTTATGACCGTACATTCAGTTGCGATCATGTTATGACTTAGTTGTAACCTTATTATGGTCTAATAGTTGTACTTATGATAATATTTATATATTGATAACCTCTTATTAATAATTAACTTCTTGTGTCGCAGTTGAATACTAGTGCAAAACTTTGACGCTTACTTAGCTTAAAGCTAATGCATAACTCTTTAATTGTCCAGGTTACAGGTTGCATACCTTTGATGGTTTAATAACATGCTTCTCGTATTAAAATTTCTTATGGTATAGTTCCATAATGATGATGTTATAATCCTTGTTCTATATTAAGTTAGGTTGGTGGATTTCCTATTCCACCATTATGTGAAATGTTGAACGTGTTAATTTAAACAAAGGATGGCAGCTTACAAATCGATATGGGTATGAAATATAACAAGCGCTTCCATACAAAACTATAGAGAAGTGGGCCTTGATCCCCATCCGACACTATATTAAAATGTGATCCAAAAATACGTTGGCATACTATAAGCAGTGGGTTTTGTATTGAACGTCATGGTAGCTAGAATATTATATGCTGACGACATGGTTGATAGTTAATGTTGTTCAAAACTCTATTTCTATGTTTTGGGTTATGATCTTTTGGTTATTGTTTCAATTCGTTATGGAGGAGGAGGGTTGAGCCCTTCGCAACCGCCATCGTTGTTTGGCATTCAAGCTCCACTTACTGAGTTGGTTGGAAGTTGATAGTGCTAGGTCGTGAGGAATTATGGTATTTGCATCGTGTATTAGATTTCCAAGGTTTTTTTGTCTCGTGGGCTTTGGGTTCGACACTGTACAGGTAAACCAAAATCTTATTGAAAACTGTAAATGCTTATGGTAGTGGGTTTATGTCTGTGATTACGTTTTGACATTGTGATAGTTTTTATGGCAGGGCAAGAGTTGTTGAAGCCAGAGTGAGGGTATTTTGAGCATAAGAACATGCCCACCGTGGTTGACAATCATCGGTAACCCTCGGTCCTTCCCAGGTGTTCCTTTGTCAATAAGAATGTATGTGTTGTTCCTTCGTTTCTCTTCACTAGTACGACCTTCATTTTTAAAGAAAAGGTTATGAGACTCCCTAGGGCAACATTACTGTGTTTAACCATTTTTTTGGGCATTGACCCGAGTTGGGGTTTCTCCTGTAGTCTTAGTAGGAAGTTGTTTTATAGGGTTATAAGGATGGAGTATAACCGGTTCTCCTAGGCAGTATAACTGCAATGTAATACTTCATTTCATGAGTATAAATGTTTTCTCGTTTCGGAAATGTATTTTAATCTTTTGTGCTAAAATGGTTTTGAAGTCTTTAGTTATGAAATGTTGGTACAGATAAAACTTAACCCTGACTTCTATTTACGTTTTTGATGAATGCAAGGCTACAGGGATTGAACCCTATGCTTGGTAATGACTTTTAAATTTATAAGTTAATTTTTTTTTTAAGGGATATGAAACTGGGCGAGTCATGACTCGAACCCATGACCTTCGTTTGGTCCTGAAATCATTCAGAAACTAATTATATTTTGAATGATTAAGTTTTTTTTTTTTAATGCTTAATCGATACTTGCTCTATTTTTTGCTTCTGTGTAATGTTGGTTGTAACGATGTAAGCCATGTTAAACTTATAGCTGGGCAAGCTTGTATCGCGACTCGGACCCTAGCTCTGTTATGAGCTGGTTAAACTTGTGAACTCATATAATGAATCCTGTTTCGTCGATAAATATGAAACTAGAAAAAAATGTAATAGTTGGGTCTTAATGCTGTTGATATTGGAAAACCCTAGGTTAATGTTACACCTAGGAGAAAACTATGGGCAATCCTTTTTGATAAACTTCAGCCCTGTGTGCATTATACAAAGTTGAAAATACATGTGAAAAACCTGTAATATTTAGTTAATGAAAACACACAAGATAGTAGAAATAACAGAACTCAGAATCACTTTATATTGATCGCAGCCACTTCGAGGGGGAAACCTCCTTTGAGCAAGCTCAATACAAATAACTTCACGGTGCCTTCATTGGTCTCAACACAAACTTATATAATAAGTCTAGGCGCCAATACCATGGGTCAATACCATGTGTCAATACAAACCATGGGCCAATACAAAATATGGATCAACAATTACTACGGGACGACTTAGAAAGCATATGCGTCCAACAACAATAATACAAACTATGGATTGTTGGTCACCCTATATGTTAATTAATCAAAGCTAACACACAAGATGGTCAATATAAATTGTCAAACCCAGGGAGGTCTTTTGTTTCAATGGAAATAAGCATAGTATGTGCATAAACATATCAAGCAATTGATTAACTAAATAGAGATAATGATCCTACCAGTCTATCCAACCAAACTCATTCCAGAAAGAAAACTAATCTAACTCATACATCTAGGAATTCAATTGTAGCTACCTTCCTATAGAAATCAACCTAGCAGTTATAGAATTAAGAATAGAAATAACTAGATTACTTTTGCAAGAAGTTAAATCCTATAATTATCAAACTATCATATTCAATCTTTACCAAAATGATCCATCTAGTAGCTACTATTACTCAAACACAATCTGCCTACCTTAATAAACCAATTGAAGATACAATAGCAACCAGAATCTAAATATAAGCTTGAACTCTAACTGATAATTACTGGAAATCCTAGAAAGCATAAACAAATTAAAGATATTGGAATTGAGCTTGGCTGTTACAGCTGATTCAAACACACATGCATTAAACTGAATTATCCTACACAGTCGACTATCACACCACTCTGTTACAGTTATCCAAGATGGAATCGTGAACTACCAAAAGGAAAGCTAACCTCTGTTGCAGCTAATAGTAACATCTACAATAATTCCACACCACACACAGAAAGAAAGCTAAATTCACCTACCTACTTAAACCGACTATCTCTATGAGAAGGCGGGCCCTGACCTTCTAACAGAGACGCTGAGAATCACAACAAATTAAGACACAGAAAAGAAGAACTCTGCTCTAGTCTTAATGATGGAAATTGACAGTCTAAGTGCTCTATTACAGGTTATGAAAAATTGTAATTGTCCAACCCTAGGCTGCAGAAGCCTTCTCATATTTATACATTGAAAGTACAGATCACGATCCACTAAAATCGTGTAGCAATGAAGATCTATGATCTTCAAGCTGCGGAGTTACAACTAACTGTTACAACTGTATTAAACAAGGTTGTTACTTTGAAGGAGATGTTACTCCAGTAATCAAGGGATCAACGGATTTAGCAAGCTGGAATGCAATCTGTCTGTTGTAGCTAGGTTATGTTCCAGTGGAGTCCTGTTACAGATTCTCATGGAGGAAGGCGATGTCCCTTGGAGTCGTGAGGAATCGGGCTTTGAAGAGTAATAGTTGGCACCATTGGGTTGATACACCTGTGCTCTAAACCTTGACTAAATGAAATTAAATAGATTAGCATAAATCAAGGACTAGGATCCAGAATCTTTAACAATCCTAGGCATAAAACAAATAAAGCAATAACAAATTATACCTGTCAATATTATAGGTTGATTTGGATAAAAATCATAAGTATAGCTTATGAAAATAAGATATAATCAGGGGAAAATGATGTAGTAAGGATGGCCAAAAAGGGGCATTTCCTAAAACCAACATCTCCCCCAAACTATCCGATTGCATGTCCTCATGCAACAACCTCCACTAGTCTGAATCTGAGTCTGAGTTGAATCTGTGGATATTTGTGAGATTGTAGGCAAATTCCGGTGTTTCCCGTTGAGGCACAAACCCATAGCAAGCTGTCCATTTCTCCCAACACAACTTCCATTTTTCTTCAGTGAAAGCATAGTTGTTTCTGTAAGGACTCAGAGGCAGCTATATGAGAGGGAACCTGAATCTTAACCCAATTCACCAAGGTCCACATTTCTTGATGCACTTCACATATTTAGGAACCCTTGTAAAAGCTTTCCTGAAATTCTCAAAGCAGTAGGGGTCCCCTTCCTTTAGAGAAGAAGAAGAATATATCCATATGTATTCACTGCCTTCCAGAGCATCCTGCTGCGTATTAAGAATCATTGGGACACATGTGGTGAGGATTTTATCTCTCAAAATTTCAAAGTATTGGGAAATTGTAGGAACGCCGAGAGATCTAGCATGGTTTTTTATGATTCTTTTTGGATCCTCAGTTTCACACCTAATCCAGAGAGTAGAATTCTCCTCATGCTCGAGGATGGTTTGGAAAGCATCTCGCCATCTTACATGGTTAATAACGAAAGAGGCAAATTCATTCAGCTGAACATCCCCCAAACAAGGCAATGGATTTGATGGAGAGTCAATTTAAAAAGATTTGTCATGTAAATACAATTCACATAACAAATGTTGATCCTCAAAATCACTTTTCAGAAAAGTCTCTAAAAAATGGGTAGCTGTTGCCACGTCAAATGATCTCCCTTCCTTCAAAGCCTTTAATTGAAATAGAGTTGTGTGTTCATGGAGGAAGACAAGGTAAGAGGGGGATGGAGCCCTACAACTCAATAATTCTAGGGAAAGAGTATACATTTTTCCTTTTTCTTATTGCAGGGACTTAAGTTTCTTCAATCCTTCCAGTTTTTCTTGAAGTTTCTCCCATCGGAGTTTCTGGAAGAATAACTCCTCAACCCACTTTTCTCTCAATCCCCTATTGACATTTCTATGTTCTTGGAGAGAAATCATACCTGTCCTGAACTGATCAATCCATTTGTGCCATTTATCCAACTCGAGATTTAGCCAGAGAATATTCTTCTCTAGCCATTGAAATCTTATTGTCTCCACATCCTTCTTATCCTCAAAGTTGAGATAAATGACTTCCTCGTTTTGCTTTGGCACTATAATAGTTTCATCCTCCTTTGGAGTGGCAATGGTTTGCGCCTGTAATGCAGTCTCAACCATGGATTTTGGGGATGCTGGTTCTTGTGTAACAACATCCTTTATTTCCATATCAACCTCAGCCCCCTCAGTCTATGTTACAGCCTTAGCAAATGTTCTTAGGACGGCTAGTTCTTGTGTGAGAACATCCTTCCTTTCCATTTCAACCTCAGCCATCTCAGTTTGTGTTGCAACTTCAGCAAATAATTTTGAAAACACTGGTTCTTGTGTAACAGTGTTCTCTTCTTGATCCTTGATGTCAAATGTTGTTGTCTAAGTTGGAACCTCACCATATATTTTCATGGGTGTTGTTTCTTGTGTAACAGCCCCGTATCCTTTAACTTCTTTGAGCTGCTGAGATTGTTTCTGGGTTATATCAAATCCCTCTTACTGATGAGACTAGTCCTGAGGAAGTTCAGTATCCCCTGATGGCTGGGACTGCACTGTTTCATCTCCTAGATTCAAATCAGGAATCACTTCAATTTTTGGCTCATTTTCCCCCATCAATTCTATTTCTGGCATTTTTTCTTCTTCCTGCTCTATCTGAACATGCTTTTGTGATGCAACTCCCAACACAATAACTCTGTGTCCTGCTGCAAAGAATATGTCTCCACACTCTGGGAAAACAGTCTCTCCTTGCTCCTCATTTTCTAATGCAAGAGATGAATTTTCTAATAAATTTGCAGCATCTAATAATGTGTTCAAATCCGTTTCTGCTTGTTTTCTAGATACTCCCTTCCATCTCTCCAGCTCATTTCGCAATGTCTGGACCTCCTCCTTTAATAATTCATTTTCATACAGGAGATTTTCGATTCGAGGTTATTCTATGGAAAGTTCCTACATAGCAGCAGATGACTTGGGGTTCAAAATGGGAATTTCTATATCTGCCCCTGTTACAGGTGCTATTTCTACCATAGGTGACTCAATATTTTCTCTAAATGCTCCTGCTATCTCTACTGTGGGTGCTTCATTATTAACCACAATTGCATCCATTGTCACTGCTTCTTCTGTTGTCTTTGCTGTTACAGCTGCTTCTGCTGCTACAGTCGATCGAGTCCTTCTTTTCCTCACCATTCCCACTGGGTGTTCTTCATTGCTTACTACTACTGGTGCTGTGATAGCTCTGGTTCTTCTTTTCTTTCCTGTAGTGGATGTCTGACCTTTGTTTCCTGAGCTTACTCTTCATTTATTTGAAACAGGGGTCTTTTCCTTGGTCTTCTCTTCTTCAAAAATGGTCCCCCTTATCTAAGGAGAGGAAACAACCTCCAAAATTTCCACAATCTCTTATCCTGCTGTTCCTACCTAATATCCTTCATCCTGAATTCCTGCTTCTGCAGTTGCAGAATCTACTATCGTAACTTCAACAGCTACTCCAATTTCAGCTTCTTCCACCTAAGTATCTGCTTCTGCAGTTACAGCTTCTGATATCACTACCTCCTGTGCCATGGCTTCCATCATAATTTCCTCAGCAACAAGTTTTTCTACTGATGTTGCTTCTCCCTTATTTACTTCCTCTTCGTCACTATTTTGGTTCCCTAATGCTCCAATCTCCCCCCCAACTGGATTTGAGGAACACTGGTCCTCATTACCTCCGTCAACACCCTCCATTGCTAATACAGGTTCTCTGATTAGCCCATCTCCAACAAGGAATTGCTCCCAGGTTAAATTACAATTTGAAATGGATCTTAAGACTAATAATTTAATTAGGCCATGATTAGTAACGGAGGAAACTGGTTGTTGGGCAGTTCTTGCATATCCAGCCATGGTTTGTAGGGCTTTCAAAAGATAAAATGGTATATTTACCAAATTGCCATGGCATAAATGAGACAATAAGGGAAGTTCAGAGAAGGAAACGATTTGATACCTACCTTCATAAGAGATGTATCTTTTCACGAAGATTGTCACTTGATTCTAGGGTGGTGGTAAAGATGCCAATTCCAACCCACGGTGCATTGGACTAACATGCTCTCCAACTGCCAAAAAATCTCTCACAGCATTTGCATTATGTGCCTTCCATCCAAATGACTTCTTCCCAACCTAGGGTAAACCAATAAACTCTGCTATGATGTCTTTTGTTACATCCACATGCAGTCCCCTGACATCAGAGTGAGTATCAGTCACGTTAAGGGAAAATTGCAATGGAGTTTATGTATGGAAACCGTTCAACCGTTCAAAGTATTCCATCCAACCTGCTGCTGCGAAAATGTTAAGGACTTCTGCATTAGAACATACAGCTTCCATATTTACTGGTTCATGCCGGACTGGGTTACCCATCTTAATCTCTCCTCAAAATTCAGAACGAATACAACAATTACCAGTCTAGACGTGGGAGTTGTACCATACGAACATGCAAGAGATAGTTGGAGTTCGAAAATAGGGTATTTTAGGAAAGTCGACACAGGTATGAAATCCAGGTAAGATGAGACGATTATGGAAAGTTGGCATAATTGGAGTATTTCAGTATAAATTGGGTAAGGTTCCAGGAAGTAAATACAAACATGGTTTTGACATATTCTCCAATGGTTAAATGGTATGGGTTCGCTAATCAAGGGGTAAGATAGTGCATAATTGTTATTACCGTATTTAATTTCTTTCCAAATCATGTAAAATTTCCGAATCCGTACCTTTGAGTTATGCGTTCAGCCGTGAATTAATCATCATCGTCTACTTTCATCATTTCCTCCATTAAAATGAGCATAAATGAACATGTGCTAAAGTGATGTGGCCACCGCCACCCGAGCTGACAAATACCCAATACACCCGAAAATTTCCTTTGTGGCGAACCGTGATTGGATCTTGTGGGGCAAGCAACAAAACTGACGCCTAATTGAATCATTATTGGAATCATCATTAAGAGAGCAGGCAGACTGCTGGAGTCACCACTATACGGGAAAAGAATAATGGAAATGAAAATGGCGGAGTCACAGCTGCTAGATTTAGCGGAATGATCAAGAATAGCGGAGTCACAGCTGTACGAAAAGGGCCAAATGGAAATAAAAACAGTGGAGTCACAGCTATTGGATTTGGTGGATTGATCAGGAATAGCGAAGTCGCAGCTGCTGGATTTAGTGGAATGGCCAAGAGTAGCAGAGTCGCAACTGTTGGTAAAGAGTGAAAATGAAGTGGAAAATAACAGAGTCACAGCTGCTGGATTTAGCAGAATGGCCAAGAATAGCTGAGTCGCAGTTGTTGGCAAACAGTGAAAATGAAGTGGAAAATAGTGGAGTCACAACTGCTAGATTTAGCGGAATGGCCAAGAGTAGCGGAGTCACAGTTGCTGAAATAGGAAGAATGAGCAAAGTAAGGAGTTGCAGCTATTGAAATAGTAAGAATGAGCAAGGTAAGGAGTCACAGCTATGCAATAATGAAGTAATAGGAAAATTTTCAGCTGACTGCTGAAAGGTAACAAATCATCCATATTTTTAAAAAGAGCTTTATTAGATCATGAACAATGCAAGGTGTCTGCAATCATCTGGCCCAGTCACGACCGCTGTTCCTCCAATTAATTCCTGCACAAAATTCTTCAAACAAACCCGATCAAATGCAAAATGCAAAATAGATAAAATACAGGATGAAAAAGAAAATGAATTATTTATGTACAAATCATGTGGATATTGTAGTTCTTAAAAATTGACAGGGGTTGAGAAAAATCTATGTCCCGGCATTAACTGATAGTCTGGATCGCCTGCAACATGCGAAACAAAAGATTCCCTTGAGATCGGCTTGTGATACAGTTGTAGCCGATGACCATTTGTGAATAATGGAATTTTGTTTTCATCAATGGTGATCAACCGAACTGTTCCATTATCAAATACTTGATCTATCTGATAGGGGCCCAACCACCGGGCACGTAATTTTCCTTTAAAGTCCCTCTTAAACCGTGAGTCATACAACAAAGCCCAATCTCCTTCTTAGAAGACTTTCTTCTTTATAAATCGATCATGCCACTTGGAGCGCTATTGTTGGATTAGAGTTGTATGATGTACTGCAGCTGTGCACTTCTCATCCAACTCATTGAGTTGATTCAATCGGTCCTTCTATGCCTCTGATAAATCAAGGTTTGCTTCCACAGCTATCTTCAAAGTCTTGATTTCAAATTCAATTGGAAAGACAACGTTTTTACCATAAACTAATTCATATGGGGAAAAACTAGTGGTGTTATGTCATGTAGTATGATAGGCCCATAGTGCCTCTAGAAGTCTTTCAGCCCAATATTTGCAATGGCTCTTCACTATTTTTTTCAGAATAGCCTCAATGACCTTGTTTGTACTCTCCACTTGGCCATTGGCCTGAGGATGATATGGTGAGGTTATTCTGTGGTGAATATGAAATTTCTATAACAGTGCTTCTAGCTTGTGAGACACAAACTGTGGTCCACTGTCTGTAACGATTTCCTTAGGTACCCCGAACCGAGTAAAAAATTCTTCATATAGGAAATCAATCAAAGCCTAATCCTTGGCCTTAACCAAGGCTATGGCTTCTACCCATTTGGTCGTATAATCTGTGCAAACCAATATGTGAACTTTATGTTTTGAGGGAGGGTTGATAGGCTCTACAAAACCTAGAGCCCACCTATCAAATGGTTCAACCACAAGCTGTGGCTGCAAAGGCATTTCATTTAATCTATTGGGTTGGCCCATCCTTTGGTAGCTATCACATGCCTAAACATACTTCTTTGCATCCCTGAACAATGTGGGCCAGAAATAGCCCATTCTCAAAATTTTATGACCTGTCCTTTTGACAGTAAAATGCCCCCCACAGGGCTCATCATGGAAAGATTTAAGAATGCTAAAGATCTCATATTCTCTAACACATATTTTGATTTCTGAATCAAGCCCTATGTAGAAAAGATGGCCATCAATCCAACAGTACCCAGCACTTTGTTGTATGACCTTCTTTCTTTCTCTCTTCGACAGATGTGCTAGGAGCTTACCTGTAGCGAAAACGTTAGCAATATCTGCATACCATGGGGAATGAGCTGACACTGCAAACAAATGTTCATCGGGGAAGGAATCTTTGACTGGTAAATTGTAATCACTGTTAGTAAGTGGAGATAAGAAATCTGCAACGACATTTTCCTATCAATAATTGCGATATCAAATTCCTATAACAGTAGCAACCATCTAGTAACTCTAGCATTCGTGATTGGTTTATTCATTAAATACTTGATAGCATAATGATTAGTGTGCTCAAAAGTGGAATATCCATTAATATAATGTCTAAATTTGTTCATGGCATAAACAATGGCAAGGAATTCCTTTTCTATGACAGTATAGTTCAGTTCAGTAGGAGATAAGTTCTTACTAATGTAATAAATTGCATAGGGAGCATTACCTTCCTACTATCCCAAAACTGATCGAATGGCAGTGTATGAAGCATCCGAAGAAATATGAAAAGGCAGAACCTAGTTGGGCCCTCGTAAGATGGGTGTTGTAGATAGCCTTTTCTTTAGCTCAGTAAACGTTGTTTGCCATGCATCATTCTAGACAAACACTACATCCTTCATCAACAGAGTGAACAAAGAAGAAGCTAGTTTGAAAAAAATTATGTGAAACTTTTGTAATAACCACCATGCCCCGAGAAGCTACATACATCCTTCTATGTCCTAAGAGCTGGTATATTTTCAATTACCTTGATTTTGGCTAGATATACCTAGATACCCTCAGAAGAGATGAAGTCCCCCAACATTATGCCCTCACTCATCATCATATTGCACTTTTCAATGCTTAAAGAGAGCTGGCTTTGTTCACAGCGTTTCAATACCTTTTCTAATTTTTTCAGTGCTTCTTCATAACTGTCACCATATGGAGTAAAGTCATCCATAAAAATCTCCATGCAATCATTTACCATTTTTGAAAAGATTCCAATCACTTCCCTCTGAAACGTAGCTGGTGCATTGCACAACCCAAAAGGAAGTACTCGGTATGCAAAAGTCCCCCATGGATAGGTGAAAGTGGTTTTGTCTTGGTCTTCTGGAGCAATCTGGATTTGGCTGTAGCCACTAAAGACATCCAGACAAGGTATCAAGGACCTGATCGATGAAAGGTACGGGGAAGTGGTCCTTCTGAGTTGATTTGTTCAATTCTCTGTAATCCACACAGACCCTCCATTTCCTATTCTTCTTTGGCTCAATCACAAGTGGGGAAACCCACTCACTATCTGAAATTGGGTATATAAATCTTGCTTCCAAACATTTTTGGATCTCCTCTTTCACTATGTCTCTTAGGTTCGGGTTCATTGTTGACCAACGCAACCTCCGTCGACAGGGGTTTGCCTCACTATCGACACATACCGCAGTCTCCCTAGGCACTGGCCTGGGCAAGTTTGAGCCCGCCCAGCAACACCCGTAGAGTGGATGAGGTCTCACCCGAGGCGTCCAGGAAGAGCAGACAGAACCATGTTTTCACCGAGGGAGGAGGAGAGTTATGGCTGCACGGACTATCTCTATTGCAGTACTTAAATAGAAACTTTAAACATTCGACATGGAGTTATAACATATTACTTAATTGCAGCATTTATCATCACAGCAACAGTAAGCAGACATTGCATCAAGAAAATATAACAACATTCATATATCGCAACATTGCACAAAGATCGTACCAAAACATCATCATTGTATTGCTGTCACAGTCATACACTAGAAGCAAAACATAGATCTCTGTATACACCCACCTTGTTATCGCTTGTTCACTATTGTCTTTCTAACACTTATAACTCTCATCTATTTATAGGCCTCTGCCATTACAATGTTTGTCCACTTACTAACGACTTCCTAACTAACACTATGGACAAATGACCCAATATTTAACTGACTCGGTCGAAATGACCCAAAAACCCACATACTGCAGTACAATTGACTCAACATTACATAACATATGGTCCAAGTGACACAAAACCCACCAACTGCAGTATACTTTAACACAAAGTACTCCTTCCGCGCCCTCATCCGATGTGTCGCAACGTCGACAGTACTGCGATATTTCCTCATCGAACCGCCTGCCAACAGGCCCCCAACACAATCTTGTGGCTCACCCTCGAGCCACGTCAACTGCTTGACATTGTACATGTCAACTATTCTAGCTTTCTGGAGCATGCGATGTGGTCCTACTCCTTCAGCTACACTGATCATCGTCTCGTTGTTCTGTAAGTCTCACCCGAAAGTGGGCATCCCCCGACTTGCTATCATGTACGTCTGAAACTCATCCTTGAGTCTCTGTGAATGGTAAAGAGGGGAAGGAAAAGAGGATGAATAGTACCAAAGTGCGAAATCAGTAGATGACTCTGGCACATTTGTTTCACACCGGCAAATGGCTCCTACTATGGGTGGGGAGCTACCGCCCCAACCATCTCATGGGCCGAGAAGAGCACAATCCTTCGAACAACTACTGCATACTTAACCATGGTGGACCGGATCTCGAATCGAGCATAACATAGTGTAAGGGCACCCGCCGTATCAAGGCACTCAGGGACACTCATCGTTTGGGCTCGCAGGGACCCTGGGGTGCTGCCACAGGAAATGAAGTGAAGCATTTCCACAGCCTCCTTGGAATTCCTCACAACTCAACTCGCAAACTGATCAAACAGCATAACCACACTATTTCGGAAAGACTTCTTTGTAGCAAACTATCGTCATCCTCTGCTACTTATAGATGGACAATTCTCGGGTCACGACAGTGGGAATGATGCCCCACTACCTCGCATCTGCATGTGTGAACCCACTGACTGACACAGCAGGTGGCGACCATGCTACCACCGAAGATCCCATGTGCCGACTTGTGATCAATCTCCTCACATCTTGCTAATCATACTGGCCCAGCGTGCCATGTGAAAAACATGCCATCGTCATTTGGTAACCAGGCCGAATCTGTCAGGTGCAATCTTGTATAGGGATGATGGGCAGTGGTCTATATGTTAGTGCGACAGTGGTCACAACACTTCCCCGTACCCGCGAAATCCTTCGTAATCATCACAAAATCTTTCATTGACTCAACAAAATCCACAGTCGATCCTGTTCGCAACACTGCCATGAGTATCCGAATGCTCCAAACTTGCGGCAAAAGCTGCCCTGCTTGCGCATTCCTTCTTCTGTTGGTGTGCCATCTACGATCAAGCAACCTACAACACACTCTCTCTCTTTTTTTTTTTTTGATGCGACTTAGACATCGCAATGTTCCAAGCCCAATCGATAGGGCTTCAACCTGTGACCATTTACCAGCTTGAGGAGCATCGCCCCATCCAACTGCTGCAACTGAACCGCTCCACCTGAAGTAACACTACTAATGCGATATGGACCCGGCCAATGCATCTGCAATTTTCTTGGATGTTTCATAAACTTGATGTCGTACAATAGCACCAAGTCACCTTGTTGAAACTGTTTACTTTTGATGTGGTGATCATGCCATGCCTTCTAGCGATCCTTCTCCACCCCTTGGTGAAAGCCAGCGATAAATCGATCCTCTTCCAGCTGCACCAATTGCGCTAGACATTCATCTAATGCTGCGACATCATCCATGCCTGTAACAGCCGCAATTCATAGACTCGGAACAATGTACTCCATTGGCATAATCGCTTCCTTCCCATAGACTATCTTAAAAGGTGTCTGACCGGTCAACCTTTTACATGTGGTGCGATAGGCCCACAACACTGTTGGGATTTTCAGATCCTAGTCATCACTGTTCGCATTGCACACCTTTGTCAGCACATGCTCCAATACCTTGTTAAACGCCTCCACCGTCCCATTCGCCTATGGGTGATAGCATGTACTCTTCTTATGCTGTATCTGCAACTCCTCCGTCAATGCGCTGATGTTCCAATTAAGAAAGTGGCTACCTTGATCACTCAACAAAATCTTAGGACAGCCGAAATGAGTGATAATGTGATCAAACAAAAATCGAGTAGCCGTTGCTGTGGAACAATCAACTATAGGTGCTGCCTCAGCCCATTGGGTCAAATATTCTGTCGCCATGATGATGTACCGTGCACCCGTACGTTTCCCTAGTAGAGTGATCGGCCCGACAAAATCCACAGCCCATTTTTTGAATGGTTGCAATGTCACTTGAGGTAGTAGCGGCATCTCATCGCGTCTGGATGGCTTGCTAGTTTGCTGACAAACATCGTAAGACCGCGCATAGTATGTCGCATCATTATGTAATGTGGGCCACCAAAGCCCTACATGTAGTAATTTCTGGGTAGTCGCTCGACTGCCATAGTGTCCTCCCGCTACTCCACCATGTGCCTCAGCCAATATCTGCGCTTTCTCATGCGGAAAGACACATTTGTGCAATATCTCATCAGCGCCCAATTTATACAACTCTCCCCCTATTAGCTGAAAGTTAGTAGCCTTGACAACCAACTGCTTCTTTTGAGTAGTGGTAAAGTCATCAGGCGCAGTGTCGGTCACCAAAAACTGAAGGATGTCATCAAAATATTGATTAGCGGTGGCAACTTTAAATAGTTGGGCATTCAACAACCCGTCTTCAATATTAGTCGGTTCCTCTCCTATGTCAATCCATGATAAATGATCTGGTCCAACATTAAACCGCCCCGGTTTCACAATGATTTCAAAATCAAACTCCTGAAACAAAAGTAGCCAACGGCATATCTTCCCCCCCAACACAGGATTATTGACCAAGTATTTCAATGCAGAATGATCAGTGAACATTTTAAGTGTCAACCCAATAAATAATGCCTGAATTTCTACAGCACGTAAACCATTTCCAGACCTTCTCATTATGTGGTAGTGTAATTTCATTCTGCAGAGGACAGCTTCTGACTGGAAAAGCAATAGGATGATCAAGGTCGCCTTTTCCAGGTTGAGCCAACACCCAGCACAACACCTAATGCAATTGACGAAGCATCAACATGGACATGGAATTCCCTACTCCAGTCCGAAAAGACCAAGATCGGTGCTGATGCCATCTTCGCTTTGAGCATTTCGAAGCTATCCTGACATTCCGAACTCTACTGGAATGCCGTGTCCTTCTTCAACAACTTTTCCATAGGTGCAGTAATAGCAGCATAACCCCTGATAAACTTGCGATAATATCCCGTATGACCCAAATTCGATCGCAACTACTTAACGGTGGTTGGTGGTTGCAACCCTAAAATGAGCACAATTTTGGCTAGATCAACCAGCAATCCCTATTTACACACAATATGACCCAACAATATCCCAAACGATGCACAAAAAATACATTTATTCAAGTTCAACAATATCTGGTGCTGTCGGCATCACTCAAGCATTAACCGTAGATTGGCCAGATGATCACGAATCAACCCATAAACGGTCCAATCATCCATATATACCTGCAAAAACTTCTGAATAAAATCTTTAAATGTGGCAACAACGACCCAGGAGAATATCGTAGGTGCATTCTTCAAACCAAATGGCATTACCGTGTACTAAAAGTAACCCCATTCAGTAACGAAAGTTGTCTTATGGTGATCTTCCTTGGCAATGCGAATCTGATGGTAACCAGAGAATCCATTAGTGAATGAGTATATGTCCTGGCCGTCCACTCCTTCAAGTACTTTATCCATAAACGGGGTTGAAAAAGGGTCATGCAAGCAGGGATCGTTCAACTTCCGCAAGTCGATGCAAATGCGCACTTCACCTGTTTTCTTGTCCCGCACCACCATAAAACTGATCCATTCGAACTCTTCCACAGGTTCAATAATACCAGCATCCAACATGCGATCAAGTTCCACCTTGACCTTTTCCTTATGCCGCGGATTCATCCGATAAGGTCGCTGTCAGACTTGCTTAGCATATGTTTTTAATGGAATCTTCACCTCGCCTAAATCACCCAGGTTTCCCTTCATTTCGAAAAACTTAGTAGGAAACACATCTTGAAACTCATGACGTAACTCAGTAACCTTACTCATCATCTCATCATCCCAATAATCGCCAACATTAGCAAACTTGGGAGTCGCCTCTGTCCCGATATTGAGCTTACGAAGCTCCAATGGTTAACTGAATGGATTACTTGGCGTAGTAGGTGGGACCACACCGTCACTTCCTTCAGATTTTGGAATGTTGACATTCCAGGGATCGTCCTCATCCTCTGGCCCACCACTAATGTTGAAGCACTCCATGAAAGACTGCATCGGACAATATGTGTCCAGGTCGATAGGGTAGGCCGCTAGAACAACCTGAAGTACCACATCGTTGATTAGCTGTAAGGCGTTATGGACATATGGGGTGGCATCTGCAAAAGTTAACGTATGAGTGAAATAGACCATCAACTCCCCCCATGAAGTAATTTCTCACCACAACTCGGCTGCAGTGTACCATGAGCGTGGCATCTCATACAAAGTATGGATAAAAGCATGGACCCACTCATCTCTGGGTCGCGCTACCCATAATCGTTGGCATTCCATCACATGACCACTGGGATTATTCCAACCATCATACTTGCCAGTGTGATAAACCTCAATATTGCCAAATCGAACCATCATCAACCTTCAACATTGTGACCAACCAGTAATGGATTTCTTATGCGTCGCCCACCAGCGTGCTGGAGCAGCCTTTTGTGCTTCCTCCAATTCCAGCAATCGTTGTGGTTCTGAGATGCGGTCTTCAAATTCTGTCAAAAAGGTGGTTATGCCAGGCAACCCCTCATATATAGGCAATGTGATCGTTTCTGTCACAAAACGACATAAGGATTGCGTAACTAAGCCACATTTTCGGAATGGTACCTCATGCAATATGTTCTGCCAATGTTCTAAGGCATCATTAGAGTCAGAAGACGTAGAGCTCTCGCTGCGCCACTCCAACTCACCATTGGCAGTAGGATGAATATAATCTTCATAAATATTGAATGCATGGTACCATCCAGCGGGATCATCATCTTTTACAGGCTCAACGTATCAGCGTCCTTTAGCCGGATCCAACAGGGCTATGAATCTGAAATCGCGATTCTCAAAGGTCATCATGCGCTTCTTGAAGTTGATTACAGCTCCACTCTCGTTAGCCCATCCAATCCCCAAGAGAACCAGATAAGAGCTTCCTCCCTCAACCACTTCAATGACATCAAAGTCAACATAAGTCTTCATGCCCTCAATATCGATCATGAGCCATGTAACTCGCCCAATGGGCATTACCTTCGCATGGTTAGCCAACCGAAGCTGCACAGGAGACCAGCTCAATGGGGGACTCCCCATCTTCTGCCACACGTTCTTGGTTAAGATGTTAACATCTAAACCAAGGTCAAGAATAACAGAGTCAACATCATATTCACCGATTTGAATGTTCATTCGCATATCCTTGCCAGTCTTCCATCGCTGTAGAGAGTTTACTGTCGACTCCTACTGTCCTTTTGTAAATCGCTACAACCATCCGTCAATCTCAACCAGGGCAGCTGGGTCTTGGGCCAATAAAAAATAGCTTTCAAGAAAATTTTGCAATATCCCCGGTGGTGGCGGCCGATCAGCGTCTGATGTAGTATCAAAGACAAGGGGCATATCGCAAACAATAGCCTTAGTGCAGTCTTTCTCCAAGGTGCGACGTGCCTCCAGGAATGTCTCCCGCTCCATATCAATGTTGAAAGGTACCATATTCTGACCATCCAACCGAATCAGTGGTCATGAACCATCTTCCTCAGTCGTCTTGCCTCCAGGAGTGACAACAGCCATTGAAGCATCTTGTGGTCACGGTTCTGTAGAAATGGTCACAATATTTGCACCCTACGTCTGGTTCTGCTGCAGATTCTCTGGTTGATAGACATTTTGATTGGCGTTTGGTGATGGTCATGGGGGTTGGTTCTGTATTCGTTTTTGTACCTGATTTTGTACTGGTTGCTGTGGTTGGGCCTGATTCTGTAGCTGCAGAGTGTTCCCATCCTGCCATCATGCAATCAACTGTGGACAATTCTCAATCGTATGATCATTACCAAAACAGAACGTACACTGATTCTGTAGTAGTGGGAAGTCGCATTGATAATGCCCCCATACCACACAGTGGTAACATTGAACAGGTCCACGACCACCTGGACCTCCTCCTCCACGACCAAGTCTGCCACCAGGTCTGCCCCTGTTTCCTCCTCGGTAGCTGCCCTGCTGCTAGTACTGAGGTTGGTTAAACTGTTGCTGCATCGGTGTTGGTGGTATCCCTTTCCCTTGTGGTGCATACTGCGGTTGCTATACATACTATGGCTGTGGGGGAGTCATTTGCATCAGAGTATATTGCCGCATGAACTGTTGTGGTTGCTGTGGTGCAAACTGCATCTGCGGTTGCGGTAGCAGCTGAGCTACCTGCGGTTGTAGTTGTGGTTGTTGCATGGCGCGCTGATTGTCCTTGACATAGAATGCATCACACATTCTCTCCTGTAGCAACCCATATGCATGGAAATCCTTGTCATCATGACCCACCGACTTGCAAAATGCGCAATAAATATTTTTTGGGGTTGTGACCATTTTCTGCATATATGGGCAATTATCGTGACTGTGCCCAAACACCTGACAAACGCGACACCATGGCATACTGCCGCCATTCAATAGGTTTGGCGCTCCTGACACCAAATAATTATGGAAATTCAGGCAATTATCCTTCGTATTCCCTTCTCCTCAGCATCGCGTACACCATACTTCATCACGCTGTTCCTTGTTCTTCTTCAAATCTTGCAACTATATAGTCAAGTTAGCGAGCTATGTCTGTATCTGCGACATCCCAGCTGCATTATATCCAATTGGTGACGCCTCCAATCGCATTGCAATCTCTAGAGCTTCGCTAGGCGTCGATATGTTTTGTTGCATCACCGACAGCCGAATGTGGGGTAGCAGTGCCGTAATGAACAATTCTTTATGTTGGACGGCGCTCATATTGAAACTAACCTTTGCCATCAACGTCTTGAATTGTGGGTCAAAATCCCATACTGTCTCATTGGGATACTGCTTAATTTCCTTCAATTCAGTAATATATTGAGCCTCAGACTTAGGTCGTCTAAAGTCAGCAATTATCCCATCCTGAATCTCATCCAACGACTTCTCTGGGGCTCCCATATGGACTAGAATAAACTTCATGAACCAATCTAATGCACGAGCTTGCAGAGTCATGGCTAACTGTCCTTTCTTAGCATCGGCATCAGTGATCTGTTTCATGGTCCATACTACTTCACACAAAAACCAATACTATTCTGGGTTGTTTGTCGCACTTCCGTGGAACAATGGTAACTTAGCATCATTGCTCGCCATTCTGGGATTCCTTCCTCCTGTCGCTGTGCTACTACCAATTAACTTTTGTGGAATTGATGAACTTGGCAGTGTCGAAGTTGTATTTCTTGCTGTTTGTAAGTCAGTGAGCGGAGGTGTGGGTACACTATTGGAGGGGTTTGGTCCTACCTCTATCCTGGGTGTAGCTTGGTCATCCCTATTAGGACTCTGAGTTTGATTCGTCCCGTGTGGTCTTCCTTCATGGTTTTGTGGTTCGATCGCAGCAGGACCTTCTCCTGTCGAAACCTCACTCCTCCTCTTGTAAGACCACCTTCTTCCTCGACTTCGCTCATAGTCTACTCATGGTCTGCACCCATCTACCCCTTACCATTCCATGTACCGTTCCCTAGTAGTTGCGGTACCCACGGCCTCTGCCCACCAGGTTCTCTACTGATCAAAGTGCATCTTTAATATACCCTTTTCGCAGATTAGCATCTTAATCGACAGTTGGAGCGATAGTAGAAACCTTCCCCTTGGTCCTTGGAAGAAGTATCTTTTGGCTTCACTATAGGAATTCTTCGTGTCGACTGCAAATTCAGTGATATATCCCTCCAAGATGTTATCGAGCCAAACTTCGACAACCCGCGATGCCTTATTATCAACTTCCTGCAACTCCTGAATCAAATCTAGGGTCCAAGCCGTCAGCTCACCACCCTGGAAATTCCTCTTCTAGAAGGTCAACTTTGACAACCACTCATACAGAATGACCGAGAATTCATAGAAAAACCATTCGTGCGGACCGTCGTGAATATACCTTCCCAGCCAGTGATCTACTGTCAGTCGCTTGTTCCGACTTTCTTCTTCAGTAAACTCTCGCAACTTCTAATCAAACCAACTCTATATCTTCGGCTTCGTCGGGTGCCACAACATGACCTCCTTTCACTCTTCCCACGGTCCCGGCAACAGAACCATTTGTTGACCAATGCAGCCTCGGTCGACAGGGGTTCACCTCACTGTCGACACATACCACAGTCTCCCTGGGCACCGGCCCGGGCAGGTTTGAGCCCGCCCAACAACACCCATAGAGTGGAAGAGGTCTCACCCGAGGCATCGAGGAAGAGCAGATAGAACCATGTTTCCGTCGAGGGAGGAGGAGAGTTGTGGCTGCATAGACTATCTCTATTGCATTACTTAAACAAAAACTTTAAACATTTGACATGGAGTTATAACATATTACTTAATCGTAGCATTTATCATCACAGCAATAGTAAGCAGACATTGCATCAAGAAAATATAACAACATTCATATATCACAACATTGCATAAAGATCGTACCAAAACATCATCATTGTATTACTGTCATAGTCATACACTAGAAGCAAAACATAGATCTCTGTATATATCCACCTTCTTATCGCTTGCTCACTATTGTCTTTCTAACACTTACAACTCTCATCTATTTATAGGCCTCTTCCATTACAATGTTTGTCCACTTACTAACGACTTCCTAAGCGACACTATGGACAAATGACCCAATATTTAACTGACTCGGTCCAAATGACCCAAAAAACATCATACCGCAGTACAATTGACTCAACATTACATAACATATGGTCCAAGTGACCCAAAACCCGCCAACTGTGATATACTTTAACACAAAATACTCCTTCCGCGCCCTCATCGAATGTGTCGTAGCGTCGCCAGTACTGCGATATTTCCTCATCGAACCGCCTGCCAACATTCATCCTTCATTGTGGTTGACACACATGCGTGGAGTCGCTCTTATAATAAATGTGATGGGTTCACAAATTAGAAGGAATCCCTTTCATGTCTGTGTACTCCCAAGTGAAAGCTCCCCTACGTTGTTTCAGTAGAGTGACTAGCTGTTCTAGCTCGCTAGGCGTAAGATTGGGATTAATATTCAATGTTTTACCTGGCCCAATTTCTACTGGAACACTCTTCGAATTTTTATGTATTGGAATTATGCTTGCATCACCGATTAGAGTTTCCTCTGTAAGATTTTGTTACTCTGTTGCAGCTAAAGTACTATCCAAGATTTGATAGACATTTTATTAACTAGCATGGGCTCACTGATGAAACTATTAATGACATCATCCTCTGTTTCATCTTTAAACGTTAAGGCTCTCCCTATTGTTAATAATGGCTACACACCTTCTTCCTCCTCCACATCTGCCCACAATGGAGTTTCAACTTCTGTGCTTGGCTGAGATGGAGGGACAAAGTTAGGCTCTTAGACCCTGACTGACAGCTGATACAGGCATCTGCTGTGGCCAACCACTGTCTTCCTAGGATCAGTAGGTGTCCCCCCAACTCAAATTTCGGCTGTAACACCAAGAAATACGCAGGGTATTCCCATGAGTCAACTGATATCATGAGGTCATATAGGATCGCCTCAGGCTTGATCGTTGATCTATCAGCAAGTTCCAAAATAGTACGGGTCGGCCGAAGGTTAGTGAGTCCCAATTTCTTCACAGTCTCTATGGTCATAACATTAATAGCTGTGCCTAAATCTATCCAGACATTGGAGATTTGCATGTTCCCTATGTGGACTGTAATAGTCGGGTTTCCAGGGTCATCGTATTTTTCCACAGGGGCCTTCCCCATTATTAATTTTGAAAGTTTTCCCAATACGTGGACAGTGGGGGGATCCCTGGCCTTCTTCCTAGTTTCTTGACACATAAATCTCTAACAGTCTTAGCATAAATGGGCACATCATGGAGGGCCTGTAATAGTGGAATTTTAACATACAAATTTTTCAATTCTCCCACGAGATCGAATCGAGGCTGTTCCACTATTTTCTGCAGGGCCAATCATTCAGGGTATGGCAATTCTCTCATCAACTGTGTAGGCTATGATACTTCATGTGTTACTCTCTGAGTCTGAGCTACTGTCTCGGTAGAAGTATCAGCATCCTCAATGATGAGGCTTGCTGAATTAACCGTATTTTCATAGTGTTGATTCACTCTAGTTTCGATCACTGGGGATGAAACATCCTCAGTGATAATAGGTTCCACCACCCTTCCTGATCATAATTGTATATCATGGTAGGGAATCTGGGTGATGGAATACGCAGGCATGTTGGCAGTCTCGAATTGATGGACTGCTTTATTGTTTGGGTTCGGGTTAGGTTGTGCAGGTAACTGTGGTTGAAGTGGTGCATTCATAGGTGCGACATTGTTTTGGAATGGGAGCTGTGGTTGCTGATAATGTTGGTGCTGATACTGTTGAGGAGTATATTATTGATACTGAGTGTAGTGATGGGGAAAGTTATTTTCTTGGTAAGAATTTCTCCAGTTGGAATTCCAAGGAGCTTGGTTGTTTGACTGCTGTGACCATGGTGTCAATGGGTTAGGATTATGCATTGGATTCTGAGATGGATGCCACTGATTGTTAGAATAATGTGAAGGGAATTTTGTATTCATAGTATGCATATTGTTCATTCCATTCATATTATTCAAAAAAAATGATGGGTCTAGATTCATACCTTGATTTCAAGGCTACCATGGTTTCTTCTGTGCCATGAAGTAAGCTGGCTCCACATCCGGAATGGATGCTTGCAGGACTGCTTTGACCTTAAGTAATGAAGGACATTCCTTGGTATCACGCTCCAGTTCACATATCCTACATATCTCTGCTTTGTCCAGTGGGCATTCTTTCAGTGGATGCTTTTTCCTACATTTAGGAAAGAATACACCAAGTGTACGGTCTTCTACTACATGCTTCTACTCTGCTCTCATGACATCTAACTCTGAGGAAATGGAGCTCATCATGTCTGTTTTAAAATTCTCCAGAAGTTTCCTATTTCTGCTCGAGTGGCCCCTCCACTAGCTGATTTCTGAGTCCTAGTGAAGACATCCTGGTCTCGATCTTTGTCTTGTTTGTTGGTTCTAGAAGATCCCCTCGAGTACCTTCAACATAATTCAACAATATTCTCGAAAGGTTCCTTCCATATGTCCCCTTTTCTGAGCAAATTCAACATATCAAGGAAGTCTTCTCTAATTCCTCATAGTAAAATAATCTTGAGCACATCCTTGCCAATCTCAGCGTGACCAGATCTATGTAAATTGTACAGCAATCTTTCCACAAAGTCTTCCAAGATTTCTTCATCCTTCTGAACCATTTTAAAAAACTCCTCCTTTCTATCCCTAGTTCTACAATATTCCTGGTACTTGGAAAGGAAGGTGTTTTTCATTTGGTCCCAATTAGTAATGGTCTCACGACCCAGACTCATGAACCAGCGCAGAGCATTTCCTTTCAAGGTGGCGCGGAATAACTTCAGCTTCTGAGCACTAGAGGTGTAATCATAGCTACGATAGAGGATATCAAACTCAAAAAGAAACTCATTAGGATCCTCAGAGGACTTACCATGAAAATTTGGGAGAACTGATGGTGAGATATTTTTCATGGGAGCTACTCCAGGTGTTTGGAGGATGGGGAATTCTAATGTAGCTACAATATTACCAGGCTGATTATTTTCTCCTTCTTCTTCCTGGTTCTCCCCATGTTCATTCACCCCTTCCTGTTCTCAACCAGCCATGGTTCTAGTAAAAAATTCAACAGCTTCCTTTATGCGTTCTTCCTCTGCTTTGGCTTCTTCTTTTCTTCTCCTCTCTTCTTCTTGCCTTCTCTCTTCCTCTGCTACTTGGAAAGTCTCCAACGACACTTCTTTAGTAACTCTGGTTCCATTGATATGATAGATCTCCTCTCTATCTGGTGCACCTATAGCACTTCCCTTATCTTTAGGAGGTTTATTTTTTGCAACAGGAGTTGAAGGTCCCATTGTATTCTCCACTGTTGATGCTAAATGCTCAAGGTTGGGAGGAACATAATTTCCCTTGCATGTAGATATTCGTGATGGTCTAGTGGAAGAATTAGCTCTAGCAATTATTTCATCAATGTATGTATGTTTTCCTTGACCTGCATTACGACCTCGACCTCTTCCACCTGCAATGTTAGTATTCAAAGGGGGTTCCCGATTTGTTTTTCTTCTATTCATGCATGCTGTAAATAATTAAACTAAAATGAAATCAAATGAAACCAACTACTAACTTTGTCTATTTATTACCATCCCTAGCAACGGCGCCAAAATGTTGGTCACCCTATATGTCAATTAATCAAAGCTAACACACAGGATGGTCAATATAAATTGTTAAACCCAGGGAGGTCTTTTGTTTCAATGGAAATAAGCATAGTATGTGCATAAACATGTCAAGTAGTTGATTAACTAAATATAGATAATGATCCTACCAGTCTATCCAGCCAAACCCATTCCAAAAAGAAAACTAATCTAACTCATACATCTAGGAATTCAATTGTAGCTACCTTCCTACAGAAATCAACCTAGCAGTTATAGAATTAAGAATAGAAATAACTAGATTACTTTTGCAAGAATTTAAATCCTATAATTATCAAACTACCATATTCAATATTTACCAAAATGATCCATCTAGTAGCTACTGTTACTCAAACACAATCTGCCTACCTTAATAAACCAATTGAAGATACAACAGCAACCAGAATCTAAATATAAGCTTGAACTTTAACTGATAATTACTGGAAATCCTAGAAAGCATAAACAATTTAAAGATATTGGAATTGAGCTTGGCTGTTACAGCTGATTCAAACACACATACATTAAACTGAATTATCCTACATAGTCCACTGTCACACCACTCTGTTACAGCTATCCAAGATGAAATCATGGACTACCAAAAGGAAAGCTAACCTATGTTGCAGGTAACAATAACATCTACAATAATTCCACAACACACATAGAAAGAAAGCTAAATTCACCTACCTACTTAAACCGGCTATCTCTGTGAGAAGGTGTGCCCTGGGCTTCTAACAGAGACACCGAGAATCACAACAAATTAAGACAGAAATGAAGAACTCTACTCTCATATTAATGATGGAAATTGACAGTCTCAGTGCTCTATTACAGCTTATGCAAAATCGTAATTGTCCAACCCTAGGCTACAGGAGCCTTGTCATATTTATACATTGAAAGTACAGATCACGATCCAGTAAAATCGTGAAGCAATGAAGATCTATGATCTTCAAGCTGCGGAGTTACAACTAACTGTTACAACCGTATTAAACAAGGTTGTTACTCATGAAGGAGTTGTTACTCCAGTAATCAATGGATCGGCGGATTTAGCAAGATGGAATGCGATCTGTCTGTTGTAGCTTGGTTCTATCCTAGTGGAGGCCTGTTACAGATTCTCCTGGAGGAGTGCACTATCCCTTGGAGGCATGAGGAATTGGGATTTGAAGAGTAAAAACTGGCACCATTGGGCTGATACACTGGCGCTCTAAACCTTAACTAAATGAAATTACATAGATTAGCATAAATCAATGACTAAGATCCGGAATCTTTAACAATCATAGGCATAAAACAAATAAAGTAATAACAAATTATACCTGTCAATATCATAGGTTGATCTGGAGAAAAGGCATAAGTATAGCTTATGAACATAGGATATAATCAGGGAAAAATGATGTAATAAGGATGGCCAAAAATGGGCATTTCCTAGACCCAACATGGCTCAACAAATACTACGGGACGACTTAGAAATCATATGTGTCCAACAACAATATACTAACAAAGTAGATAGAAGGGTTGACATGGGTTCCTAACATCCCCTCTCCCTTAGAAAAATATTTGTCCTCAAAGCTTTAGATGTGGAAATTGATGCAGAATCTAAAGGAGTTGTTCCCCTGTAGCATCCTCGGGTTGCATTCCGGCCCACTGACGCCTTTTGAGTTTCAGGGGGGATTGATTGGAATGCTGTAGATGAAGAAGGACTGGCATATCAGATGCATGAAAAGTGTGCTCAGAATGGTGCTGATCAGCTTATTGTTTCAGTTGAATTCTCGCCATGTGAAGATTGTCCTACAGAATGAGAAGAATCTGATCATGGTTTCGAAGAACCGATTCAATTTCCTGAACTGGGGAGCTGCTGAGCATGTATGGAAGAAGAACTGGTTGTGCTTGTCCATAAACTGCTTCATATGGTGTCCTTTTAGATGTGGTATTGTACCATTGGAGCACTTCTAGGAAATCCATAGAAATAATTGTCCACATCTGTGTAGGGATGGGAAAGGGTTCGAGCAGTCCTGAAAGGAGTGTCGTTTCACCCTGGAAAGTATCACACTCAACCACAATCTGGTGAATTTTCATTTTTAGTCCCTTTGAGAAGAAATTACTTTATTCCCGGTCATAGGTTTTGAGGAACCTAGAGTGCCCTGTCGATGAAGAAGCATGGAGTTCATAGAAGAGATAGCCTTGTTGAACATATTGCAACCAATTTGGAACAAGCAAAGAAATAGCTGTAAGAGAAACTAGGTCATCAAATTGGCAAGAAGGAGCATCTACCACAATATTATCCTTACCCTTATTGTAAGTGATCGCATAGTCATAACCCATGAGTTGGATAACCCATTTTCGGTGTGCTGGTGAGGGGACCCATTGTGCCAGAAAATGTTTCAGAATCTAGAGATTAGTCTTGATGCATACATAATTTCCTAATAGGGATGGCTGCCACTTCGGTACTGCATGTAAAATAGCCATCATTTCTTGTTGAAATGTAGATGTGGCTAAATTCTTACTGGAAAAGTCTCTTGAAGGTGACAAGCCCACTAGTTCAGCAAGGACACCTGTATATCTATCCAAGGAAGTAGGGGAGACCGTTGATGGGTGCATTTGAATGGAATGGAGTTGAGCGATGAAACCATGTGAATTATTCTTAAGGATCTTTTCCAGGTGATGTAACTAATGATGCGGAGAGACCCTTGTTGTAAGCCCTTAAATTTGTGTTATTTCCCATTGACTGAAAACTGCATCCAAAGCTTAGCAAAATCCCATAAGATGGGGCCAAGTGTGCATAACCATTGAATGTCCAAAACCACATCACATTCTCCTAAGGACAAGGAAAACATGTTAGAGCACAGGTTATAATCTTCTAGAGAGAGACGAACATTGTGACACTTCCCCTTGCAAGGTAAGGTGCCCCCATTGGCAACCATGACTTCAAAGTTGGAGCAAGGATGGACAAAACAATCAACATGTTTGGTGATCCGAGGGTCAATGAAGTTATGAGTGCTACCATAATCAATGAGTATTGTAAGAGGAAGCTTCTTGAAGTAACTCCTAACCCGCATTGTTTGGGGGGTGGTGACGCCAGATAAAGCATGGAGAGATATCTTTGGTTCTTCATCCTAAGATGGGGGGTCAATAGGTGTCTCCTCAATGTCGACCTGATCATCCATTGTATCTAGAGCTTCTTCACCAATTTTAGAGGCAAGCGGAGAATCCATATCCAAGAGATAGAGCTTTTGTTGAACACACCTATGTCCCCGAGTGAATTTCTCATGACAATTATAACAAAGCCCTTTTTCCCTACGTGCCTGCATCTCTGTTTTAGACAAATGTTTGATAGGAGTTGGTTGAGGAGCTAGCGGGATGGGAGGTCGTTGAGAACCCATATTTCGAAAGGAAACAAAAGTGGGTTTGGAGCATTTTTGGGCTGCAATCTTGTCTTCTGCCAACTTATCCAACCCTAGGACTTCCATCATTGTGTTGGGACAAAACATTTTAACCTCTGACCGTATTTCATCCTTAAGACCACTGATAAAACAACTCCTATAGAATTCATCATATAATCCTTTTGTGTGATTGGCTAGTTTCTCAAATTATGTTTGATACTCTTTCACAGTGCCACTTTGACGAAGTTTAGTGAGTGCTCTGGTGAATTCATCAAAAGCACTAGGACCAAATCGTTGCAAAAGAAGTTAGCGAAAATCTGTCCATTTTGTCTCGTCATGCGCCTTGATGTACCAACGGTACCATTGAAGGGCTTCTTGTTCCAAATGAAATGATGTAAGTGGAACTTTCTGGACATCAAACGTATTATGTAGACTGAAATACTGTTCTGCATGATAGATCCATCCAGTCAGATCAGTACCATTGAAGTAAGGAAATTCAAGTTTCGGACCACGAAAATTGCTGCAAGAAGAGAATCCATTGGCTGCAGAAGATTCTTACTGTCGGTTATTGCTCATGGTTGAATGCTAAAGATGGAGGCTGAGAAATTTTTTATCCAGATCTTAGATTTTGGTTTGGATGGCTACAAGAGCTTCCTCCATGGTTTTTGCTCCTGTGTGGGTGACAACCATAACCAGGAGTTTTTTTTTTTGTGTGTCTGGGGGGGAGGGGCGAATGGATAGAAAAACACAAACAAAGGCTTATTTAGTAAAGATAAATTTGGATTTGGGAAAAACTTGGATGGGTAATTGGGGTTTGAATAGGTTTTGGACACTTTCTGATGGATAGGGAAGCAAAAAATGAGGATTTCAGAAGCGGGGTGAAAGAATGTGAAAATTTGGTAGAGAGGGACAAAGAAGAAGAATTAGGAAAGGAACTTTGTGGTAAAATTTGAAGGCAATTGGGTGAAATCCGAAAAAGTTATGGCAAACCCTAAAAATAGACAAATGTGGGATTTTTAGCTTTGGGGAGTGGAATTTGGGATAGGGTCGTAAGGAATGAAATATGCAGAATGGGATTACAGGGGTGTCAGGGAAGTTTCAAGGGAAACAGAGTGAAAACAAGGGAGATATGAACAAAAAAAGAATTTTACACATTTTTGTTTTCACAGAATGGATCTGCTATGGCACAGAAGGGAGCATCAACAAATGGATCTGCAATGACGTGGAAGTGATCAGCAACAAATGGATCTAAAACGATGCCGAATGGATAAAAAATGGTTGGATCTGAAACGACTTTCATAATAGATATGAAATGGATGGATCTGGAATGGCTTTCAGAATGGATCTGAAACAATTGGATCTGAAACGGCGCGGAAGTGATCGGCAACAGTTCAGCTGAAAATAGATATGGACCCCAGGTATGTGTGACTTCCTAACAGGTCAAGGGTTTTACTCGGCCACCAATGCTGTGTGATGGCTTGCGTATTGGGGTAGTACCCCTCACTCCTTGACTCAGGTAAAACTGATAACCACTTTGCCACAAACGATAGCTCTTGGTTTACCTCACGGGTGGGAACTAGTCAATCAGGTAGGGGTCATTGCCCTTTTCACTGGCAGATCCTCTCAATGGGCCAGCTACTTCGAGGTTCCTGTGGTACTCCTCACAATGAATTTTAGGGCTTATGCCCAAGTACTTCCCACAATTAAGCGGATAGGGATTATTCCTAGAACCGAAGCTGCAACAGGTGCGAAAACAAATTTGTGCATAAATTTCACCCAACGAGCCAAAGAAAGTGCTATGATACCAGATGTGAAGAATCTGCAATATTTAATTAATGAAAACACACAAGATAGTAGAAATAGCAAAACTCATAATCACTTTTATATTGATCGCAGGCCACTTCGAGGGGGAAACCTCCTTTGAGCAAGCTCAATACAAATAACTTCATGGTTCCTTCATTGGTCTCAACACAAACTTATATACTAAGTCTAGGAGACAATACCATGGGTCAATACCATGTGTCAATAGAAACCATGGGCCAATACAAAATATGGATCAACAATTACTATGGGACGACTTACAAAGCATATGCGCCCAACAACAATAATACAAACTATGGATCATCAAATACTATGGGATGACTTACAAAGCATATGCATCCAACAACAATATACTAACAAAGTAGATAGAAGGGTTGACATGAGTTCCTAACAATACAATAGTTTAGTAACCCGATTTATTAATTCGTTACATAGTTTTATAGTTATTTAAATTAACTGGTGAGTAATGTTGATAATGAAACCTGTAGGGTTTCATCCCTGTTTCTTCGAATGTATTATTACTGGGTTTAATCCTGTGGGTTACTAAATCTTAGATAAGTTTTAAAATTAACTCGTTTAGTAGTTGTGATTGGTGATAATGTGAAATGATTCTCCATATTTGATATAGATATATAATGAAACTATTATGGGTTTAACTTGTAAGTCATTATATTAGAGTTTAACATGGCGAATGCACTTGGTTTATCAATAGATTGTTTCTATATGATTTGAAATCCATTATATTGCATGAGAAGAAGTCTATGCATACCTACAGCTTTTTAATGAAGAATTTGTGATACTTTAGTACATATAGAACTTTACCAAATCATTGTATTAACTCTATGTATTATAAAATGTCATTTTTAGAATATGGATGTAAGCCTTAAAATAAATGCAGTGTTTAAAATTCTAAAGTTTGTGTTTGCATTCTGTAATATAACATAGCTATGTTGATTTAAATATAAACTCTGTTTTAGTTTACTAATGTCTGGGCTCTTATACTACTTATATATATATAAGTATTACATGACCGTGTTCCTATACTTATTTTGTTTTGTAACTACCACTGATATCTTTTAAGAAGTAAACTTATATATTTTTATACAACTGCTACTATATTACAGTAAGAAATTTATAAAAACATCTTTTCACAATAACAAAAGAAAATAGAAGGTAGTTAATTCTTTTCACAATTCAAAAATATTATCTGATCTATGTTAATTAAAACCCTTCCTGTACTAGAGTACATCATCTTAGGGTGAAAGGAAAAATGCAGGAAGGCATTTATATTCAATCATTCTATATTTTCAAATCTGATCATTCATCCAATTTACTAAAAATAGTTTAACAGATAAAAAACCAGCATTTCTAAACTGTCTAGAATTTATGAAATACATCTAGAAAACTTATAAGACATTTTCATATTGTCAGAGAAACAAAATTATAGTTTTTCAAAACAAAAAAAGTAAATATAAACAAGAAGAACCTGAAATTCTTGATAGGGTGGACAAACACCCAAAGAGGCATGTTCATCCCAACCTTCTCTAGAAGAAGCAACTAAAATCACTTGCTCCCTTGGACCCCTGAGCCTGTTTACTGAATTACTAGGAAGAAGTCTTTGTGTAGCAGCATGCCACTGAGGTTGTACTTCAGCAGCCAATGGAGACTTGCTTACACACCACACATATGTACTTCAGCAATCAATGGGAACTTGCATACATATCCAAAACCTCTGCACATAGTAGGAACACTCTGCACTCAATAGAAGTAAGGAATTCTTACTCTGCAACTCAAAACATAGCTTCCCCTCATCGAATCTCTTGTGTGCAATATCCATCAAAACCACAAGGTAATTTTTCTTGTCAGAAAAAGTGTGAGCCTCTACTCAAATTCGATGGCTTATAAAAGATGCCTAGGTCTTTTAGTGGTCAGTTTTCAATAAATGAGCCATAAGCTCCAGTTCCACATTCCAGGGAACTTGACCACAACAAAGGGAGCTGTCCCATAACAACATCTAGTTACTGAGTTCAAATGGTGCCACTTGTCCATTTCCTTCTACCCCAGATTCCATTCATCCTAGTGGGTCAGTAAACACTCTTTCAATAGTCTATTTGGGTGAGTGTCTCCTATTTTATTTTATTAAATAATAATATTATTCATTTACTGTCATCCTTGACACCTGGTCAAATATGAAACTTTACCATAAAAATTAAAGTAATGTTTTTCCACAAACATAAAAATGTCTCAAGTATTGGGTATGTTACAAGCACCCCCACTTAAGTTCAACATTGTCCTCGATGTTGCGTATTTTTCATCAGAGCCTCCCTGGAATAGAATTGGATATGTTGCCTGCATATTAATTTCCAATAACCCAGGTAGCTTCATTCGAGCTAAGGTGCTTCCATTGCACTTTTACCTGCCCTATGGTATGATTCTGGAGCATAATTTCCCTCCTATCGAGGATACATTCCGGTTCCACCGAAAAATCTTCTTCGGGCTCCACCTGCATGTCATTCCAATTTAGCACATGAGTATCATCGTGCACATACTTTTTTAAAACAGCAGTATGGAAAACGTTATGTATTCTCAAATTAGATGGTAAAGCTAATTGATATGCAACTCATCCACTTCTTGATAGAATTTTGAATGGTCCACAATACCTGGGTGCTAGTTTAGCACAAATCCCAATATTAAAATAACTTTTCTTGGTTTTTAGCTTAACAAAAACATGATCTCCTCCCTGAAATTTGTTTTCAGTTCGTTTCAGATCTCCATAATTTTTTTGTCTGTCTTGTGCAATTTTTAAATTGCCTTGTACCTGTTTCCCGGTTAGCTCCATTTATTTTAACAAATTGGGTCCTAACATCAATCTGTCAACATGATTACTCCAAGAAATAGGGGTATTGCATTTCCTTTCATACAGAATCTCAAATGAACTAAGTCTACCAGAAGCTTGATAGTGATTATTGTAAGCAAACTCAACTAAATGCAAATAGTCTTGCCATTTAGTTGGATGATGTTTCACATACATTCTTAACATGTCTTCTAAAATATGATTCACCCAAGTTTCAGTTTATCCATTAGTTTGCGGGTGAAAAAATGTACTGAAATTTAACTTAGTATCTAAACCTTTAAACAATGTTGTCCAAAAATTTTCAGTAAACTTAGAATCACAATCAGAAATTATCACTTTAGGAATTCTGTGTAAACAAAATATTTGCTTCATAAACACATCAACAATGTTAGCAGCTTTAGAAGTAGTTTTAACAGGAAATAAAATGAGCTACTTTACTAAGCTTATCCACAACTACCATTATTGAGTCATTCTATTTTTTATTTCTAGGAAAACCAATTATAAAATCAACACTTATAATTTCCCACTTCCATTCCGGAATTGGAAATGGCTATAATAGGCCAGCTGGGTGTTGATGCTTAGCTTTAATTTGTTGACCTTCAAAGCACCTAGCTATGTATTCATCCACTTCATTTTTCATGTTTGGCCAAACGTAATCCATTCTTAACATAGTTATCATTTTCTGATAACCAGGGTGTCCTGAATAAGGACTTTTATGAATTTCATCTAAAATCAACAACTCAACTTTTGACACATTAGTCACTTTAAGTCTGTTTTTATATGTCATTAAACCATTTTCATTAATGCTGTAATCTGTTATTAGATTTTCAGATAAATTTTCAACAACTTTTTTCACATAATTTCTGATAATTTTCATCTTCGTTAATTCCTTCTTCAAGTTGATTTTCCAGATCTGTTTTATAAGTGTTGATTGCTGCCATAAAATTTAATTTTTTGTTTATGCTTAATGCATCAACAACTTTATTTTATTTGCCCTTAATGTGCTGAATCTCAAAATCGTATTCGCTAAGGAAAGCTAACCACCTAGCTTGCCTTGCGTTTAGATTTGGTTGATCCAACAAGTACTTTATGCCTTTATTAAATGTCATTAGTGAAAAATTCCCACCAATTAGGTGATGGCGCAACATCTTTAAGGCATGTATCATGGCTGCCAACTCTAGATCATAGGCTGTGTAGTTCTTTTCATGAATTTTTAACTTCCTGGAATCGTATGCTATTACGTGACCTTCCTGAGTTAAGACTCCGCCAACTCCATCGTTGCATGCATCAGTGCATACAACGAAGTCTTTATTTGGATTTGCAATTTTTAATATAGGTGTTGTTGTTAATAATTCTTTTAATTTCTTAAAACTCTCTTCACAATTTTGATCCCAGACGAATTTCTTTCCTTTTTTCTGCAAAGAAGTTATGGGATTCGCAATCTTGGAGAATCCTTACATAATTTTTATGTAGTAACCTATGATTCCCATAAAAGACTGTACTTCAGTTATGTCTTTCAGGATAGGCCACTCATTAATTGCCCTTATTTTATCTGGATCAATTGCTATTCCATCTTTAGATATTATGTGACATAGGTACTATATTTTATCTTTATAAAATTAACATTTACTGAATTTAGCATAAAGTTGGTGTTCTCTTAAAAATTGCAGAATTATTCTTAAGTGTTCGTCATGTTCTTCTTTACTCTTAGAATAAATTAAGATATCATCAATGAAAAAAATTACTAACTTATCTAGATACTTATGTATAATATTATTCATTAGACACATGAAGACTGTTGGAGCATTAGTTAGCCCAAAAGTCACAACTACGAACTCGTAATTCCCATAACGGGTCTTGAAAGCTCTTTTAAAAATGTCTTTGTCTTTTATCCTGACTTGATGGTATCTAGACATCAAGTCTATTTTAGAAAATACCGTTGCTCCGCATACCTAATCAAAAAGATCATCGATGTGGGGCAAAGGATATCAGTTTTTAATAGTCATTTTATTTAGTTGACGGTAGTCTATGCATAAATGCATAGTACCATCCTTCTTTTTAACAAATATAACCGGTGCTCCCCAAGGAGATAGGCTTGGACTTATGTCATTTTTATCAATTAGTTCTTTCAACTTTGATTTTAGTTCATTAATTTCCAAAATATTCATTCTGTAAGGAGCCTTTGAGTTTGGTACCCCACCTGGTATTAACTCAATGGTGAAATCTCATTCCCTTTTCGGAGGTAGTCCTGGAATATCTTTCGGGAATACATTAGAAAATTCCCTTAGAATAGGTATGTCTTTTAGTTTTAACTTTTCTTCCTTAGTTGAATGTCCGTCATTAATTACATTTACAATAAACATTTTACATCCTTTCCTTACAACCTTCTTAACTTGTAATTCATAAATTTGTCTAACCGAAATCTTTCTAGGGATCCCTTTTACTATTTCAGTTTCTCCATGATTATTTAAACAAGTAAAAGATTTTTCATAAAAGTTCAACACTACTCTATGCTTTTCCATCCAGTCCATGCCTATTAATACATGATAAGACCCTAATGGTAAAATATTCAATTTAACTTGCGTCTTTAGCTGACTCATAAGCAAATCACAACTTTTAACAAAGTCTACAACCTTTCTTTTGGTTCCTATTGCTAACTGAACCAACCATGATTTTATCAAAATTTTCTATTTTTAACTTGCAACTTTTTACTAAATCAGGTGATATGTAACTCAAACTTACGCCTGGATCAATAAGAATAGAAATAGGCTTGTTTTGTAGCATACCTTCAATCTCGTCCATTGAAGTTTGATGATCTGCCTGTCGGTTTTCCAATGCTACATTGATTTTGGGCATCTCCCTTGCTAAATCACCAATTGTTGGTTCTGTCTACATTATATGAATGTTGCTAACTATCTTTCTCCTGAGTGGACAGTTTGATCTAGTATGCGGTCCATTACAGTCAGAATATTTTAAAGGTGGTCTTTGCTCATTATTTCTGGCATTATTATGATTATTATTATTGTTAATAGGCATGTTTCTTGCAGCTGTAAAATTCTGTGGTGCATTACTTCTGTAATTATTGCTTTGAAAATTTCTATTATTGAAATTTTGCTTAGTATTTCCAGAATTCTGATTAAAACTTTTCTTTTTATGTTCAAAATTAATAGATTTGTTATTCCTCCAACCATATATACCTTCTCTTTTTATGTTCTGTTCGTAACAGAAGTTGGCTTTTCTCATGGCTTCTTCAAGGGTTGTAGGATTATCGTACTCAATTCTGTCTTTTATATTGAAGGGCAGACAACTCAGAAACCTTTGTACTTTAGGTTTTTCTTCCATTATATAAGGTACATACCTTAACAGACTTAGAAATTTACTACTTAACTCTTTCATACTCATAGAACCCAATTTTAAATTATAAAATTCTTTTGCTTTCTCTTCGTAGTATTGTTCGAACATAAACTTTCTCTTAAAATATTTCTTAAATGCACTCCATGTTATGCTGTTTTCTTTAATAGCTTTTAATATCTTAATATACTGCAACAAAATGTCTGCTTTCCTAGTCAGATTGTATATAGCCATCTTAGCTTTTAACTGATCTGAGTAATCATATATTTTGAAATATTTCTTCATGCTGGATAGCCATGCTTCAGCTTCCTCACCCTTTTCATTTTCACCGTTAAAGGTTGGGGGTTTTATTTTCTTCAATTTCCCTGAAACCTATTCATAAGTTTTGTACTTTCTTTTCTTAGTACTATAGTCATTGTCACTGCTGTCTCGATCATACTTTGGTTTTCTTCTATAAGTTTTATCATTAGATTCTGAAAAAGTGTAACTATCATTTTTATTATATTTTACTTTCTTACCTCTATGTTGGTAGGACAAAGTTCCTGATTCATATTTTATTTAAATTTTCTTATATTTTACATCATCGTGATATTTATTGAGTAAAATATGGGTTAGCTCTTCTTGTGCCCTTAAAATCCTTTCATTTTCTTCTTTTACAGTTTTTATTTCAACCTTCAAATCTTTAACTGTACGTAAAAGTTCAGACGATTGGTCATTTAATTCTACGTAAATTTCTTCATTAACGTGTTCATGTTCATTACTATTGCGTTCATTATGGTGAGATCTATCTTCAACAGATTCTTTCGGTCCTTCCATACATGTAATTTAATATAAAAAAACTGTTGTACAGAAACAAAATTAAAACGAAATTTAGTAACTATGTTTTCTGTTTTCATTTTCTGTTGCACGCGATGAGCCAAATTCAGGCCTAGAGTTTGAACTCGCGCTCTGATACCACATGTAATATCCCAAAAGTTCATAAAATTTTAAAAAAATTCTAAGCATTAAATTCAACAATAAATTTTATGCGGAAGTAATAAGTCTAAGTTTCGTACCTATAGTTACTGTTAAATAAAGGCGACATGTATTTATCTTTAAAATACTTTTAATTGTCTTATCGACAAATAAATGTATGAGTACTCCTATGTCTGTTTTAATACCGTAATTATTACTTTTAAGTCGTCGTTTTCTGCGAACTCATACCTATCCAAGGAACCCATGTCTTGCGATACTATAACTATATTTATGAAAATATCATCTTTTAATATTAATGTGTCATAGTAGGGTTATGAGCCTACATTCAGTTACAATCATGTTACGACTTAGTTGTAACCTTATTATGGTATAATAGTTGATACTTCTGATACTATTTATATATTGATAACCTCTTATTAATAATCAACTTCTTGTTTGGCAGTTGAATAGTGGTGCGCAACTTTGAGGCTTACTTAGCTTAAAGCTAATGCATAACTCTTTAATTGTCCAGGTTATAGGTTGCATACCTTCGATGGTTTAATAACATGCTTCTTGTATTAAAATTTCTTATGGTATAGTTCCATCATGATGATGTTATAATCCTTGTTCTATATTAAGTTAGGTTGGTGGATTTCCTACTCCAACATTATGTGAAATGTTGAATGTGTTAATTTAAACAAAGGGTCACAACTTACATTATCGGTATGGTTATGAAATATGACAAGCACTTCCATACAAAACTATAGAGAAGTGGGCCTTGATCCCCGTCCGACACTATATTAAAATGTGATCCAAAAATACGTTGGCATACTATAAGGAGTGGGCTTTTTATTGAACATCGTGGTAGCTGGAATATTAAATGCTGACCACGTGGTTGATACTTAATGTTGTTCAAAACGATATTGCTATGTTTGGGGTTATGGTCTTTTGGTTATTGTTGCAATTTGTTATGGAGGAGGAGGGTTGAGCCCTTCGTAGCCGCCATGGTTGTTTGGCATTCGAGATCCACTTACTGAGTTGGTTGGAAGTTGATAGTGTTGGGTCATGACGAGTTATGGTATTTTCATCATGTATTAGGTTTCCAAGGTTTTGTCCTCTCCTCTACTTCATGTTCGACAATGTATAGGTAAACCGAACTCTTATTGAAAACTTTAAATGACTACAGTAGTGGGTTTATGTTTGTGATTATGTTTTGACCTTGTGATAGTTTTTATGGCAGGCAAGAGTTGTCGAAGCCATAGTGAGGGTATTTTGAGCATAAGAACAATTTCACCATGGTTGATAACCACCGGTAAGCCTCGGTCCTGCCTAGTTGTTCCTCGGTCAACATGAATGTATGTGTTGTTCCTTCGTTTCTCTTCGCTAGTACGACCTTCATTTTAAAGAAAAGGTTACGAGACTACCTAGGGAAGTCTTACTTTGTTTAACCATTTTTCTAGGAATTGACCCGAGTTGGGATTTCGCCCGTAGTGTTAGTAGGATGGAGTATCACCAGTTCTCTTGGGTAGTATAACTCAAATGCAATGCTTCATTTTATGAGTATAAATGTTTGCTCGTTTCGGCAATGTATTTTAATCTTCTGTGTTAAAATGGTTTTGAAGTTTTTAGGTATGAAGTGTTGGTAGGGATAAACCGTAACCCTGACTTCTATTTATGTTTTTGATGAATGGAAGGCTACAAGGATTGAACCCTAAGCTCGTTCATGATTTTTAAATTTATAACTTAAAAAGTGTTTTTAAAAGGATATGAAACTGGGTGAGTCATGACTCGAACCCGTGACCTTTGTTTGGTCCTGAAGTCATTCCAAAACTTATTATATTTTGCTTCAAACATTAATGTTTGTTTTTCTTCAAAATGCTTAATGGATACTTGCTCTATTTGTTGGTTCTGTGTAACGTTGGTTGTAACGATGTAAGCCATGTTAAACTTATAGTTGGGCGAGCTTGTATCGCGACTCAAACCCTAGCCTTGTTACGAGCTAGTTAAACTTGTTAACTCATATAACGAACCATGTTTCATCAATAAATATGAAACTGGAAAAAATGTAATAGTTGGGTCTTAATGCTGTTGATGTTGGAAAACCCTAAGTTAATGTTACACCTAGGAGAAAACTATGGGAAATCCTTTTGGATAAACTTTGGCCCTGTGTGCATTATACAAAGTAGAAAATACAGGAGTTTAGTAACCTGATTTATTAATTCATTACATAGTTTTATAGTTATTTAAATTAACTGGTGAGTAATGTTGATAATGAAACTTGTAGGGTTTCATCCTTGTTTCTTCGAATGTATTATTACTCGGTTTAATCATGTGGGTTACTAAATCTTGTATAAGTTTTAAAACTAACTCCTTTAGTAGTTGTGAGTGGTGATAATGTGAAATTATTCTCCATATTTGATATAGATATATAAAGAAACTATTATGGGTTTAACTTGTAAGTCATTATATTAGAGTTGAACATGTCGAATGCACTTGGTTTATCAATAGATTGTTTCTGTATGATTTGAAATCCATTATATTGCATGAGAAGAAGTCTATGCATACCTACAGGTTCTTAATGAATAATTTGGGATACTTGAGTACATATAGAACTCTACGAAATCATTGTATTAACTCTGTGTATTATAAAATGTCATTTTTAGAATATGGATGTAAGCCTTAAAATAAATGCAATGTTTAAAATTCTAAATTTTGTGTTTGCGTTTTGTAATATAACATAGTTATGTTTATTGAAATATAAACTCGGTTTCAGTTTAGTAATGTCTGGGCTCTTAAACTACTTATATATATATAAGTATTACTATGACTGTGTTCCTATACTTCTTTTCTTTTGTAACTATCATTGATATCTTTTAAGAAGTAAACTTAGATATTTTTATAGAACTACTACTATATTACAGTAAGAAATTTATAAAAACATCTTTTCACAGTAACAAAAGAAAATAGAAGGTATTTAATTCTTTTCACAATTCAGAAATCTTATCTAATCTATGTTAATTAAAATCGTTCATGTACTAGAGTATATCACCTTAGGGTGAAACGAAAAATGCAGGAAGACATTTATATCCAATCATTTTATATTTTCAAATATGATCATTCACCAAATTTATTGAAAATAGTTTAACAGATAAAAAACTAAAATTTCTAAATTGTCTAGAATTTATGAAATATGTCTAGAAAACTTATAAGACATTTGCATTTTATGACAGAAATAGAATAACAGTTTTTCAAAAAAAAAGTAAATATAAACAAGAAGAACTTGAAATTCTTGATATGGTGGACAAACACCCAAAGAGGCTTGTTCCTCCCAACCTTCTCTAGAAAAAATCATCCAAAATCACTTGCTCCCTTGGAACCCCAAGCCTGTTTACTAAAACACTACAAAGAAGTCTCTGTGTAGAAGCAAGGCACTCAGGTTGTACTTCAGCAATCAATGGAGACTTGCTTACACACCTCACATATGTACTTCAGCAATCAATGGGGACCTGCATACATATCCAAAACCTCTACACACAGTAGGAACACTTTGCATTCAGCAGAAGTAAGGAAGTCTTACTCTGCAACTCAAAACATAGCTTCCCCTCATCGAATATCTTGTGTGCAATATCCAACAAATCCATAAGGTAATTTTTCTCGTCAGAAAAAGTGTGAGCCTATGCTCAAATTCGATGGCTTATAAAAAATGCCTAGGTATTTTGGTGGTCAATTTTCAATAAATGAGCCATAAGATCCAGTTCCACATTCGAGGGAACTTGAACAGAACATAAGGGAGTTGTCCCATAACAACAGCTAGTTCTACCCCAGATTCCATTCCTCGTAGTGGGTCGGTAAACACTCTTTCAATAGTCTCTTTGGGTGAGTGTCTCCTATTTTATTTTATTCAATAATAATATTATTTATTTACAGTCATCCTTGACACTTGGTCAAATATAAAACTTTACAATAAAATTTAAGGTAATCTTTTTCCACAAACATAAAATGTCTCAAGTATTGGGTATGTTATAGGAGTCCCGGGCCCTTTTGTTTGTATTGAACATTTTCTTGATAATAGTCATGAAACTTTTGTTTGAGGACTCAGCCAAACTATTTCCTTGAGGATAGTAGGCAGTGGAATGAGTCAATTCAATGTTTTAATTTTGATAGAAACTCATCATTTTGTAGGATTTGAAAGCTTGAGAATTGTCCGTAATGATCTTTCTCGGGAAGCTAAATATGTCCAGAATATTCTCTTCTAGGAAACTTATTATGACCATATCATTGGTGTTCCTCGTGGGAATTTCTTCCACCCATTTTGTGAAATAGTGAGTGGTTGTAAGAATCCATCTATGTTTACCACTAGAATGAGGGTTTATTTCTCCAATAAAATCAATGCCCCATTGTTTGAAGGGTGCTTCTACCATGATGGGTTTAAGGGGTAACGTTTTAAGATTTTTCCTTCCAGCAAATAACTGACATTCTTTGCATGATCTAACAATATTGTTAGCATCAATGAATAATGTAGGCTAGAAATAACTAGCTCATAGGAATTTATAAGTGGTTTATCTCCATGCATGATGTCCTCTGCACATCCCTTTGTGAAAGTCTATCATTATGCCTTTTGTTTCTTCTTCAACAATACATTAATTTAGAAGAACACCAAGTGGATCCTTCCAGAAGAGATATCCATCTAGAATACAATACTTGACAACTTTGAGTTTAAGAGATATCCATCTAGAATACAATACTTGACAACTTTGAGTTTAAGAGATATCATTTTAGATTTATGTAGAACAGGGGGACATGTAAGGTGTTGTAGAAAATAAACTATGTCCCTATACCAGTCTGACCCAGTAAACTTCTCGGCAATGTTGTCAAGAAGATTTTGTTGAATATATTCTTCCTCTTGCTAGGAATTCGATCAATTAGATTGATTTCAAGAGTTTGGTAATTTGACTTAGCTAGGATTTTGGTTAGTCCTTGTCCCTTAACCAATTTGGTAGGCTTGATCTCCATTGCTACTTCTGGATTTTGGAGATCCAGTTCCCTCTTATTACTTCGCAATCAGGTTGACACAAGATAACTTTGATGGTACTTCCGCAACATAGGTGATGAGCCTGGAGTGCACGACATAATTCCTAAATGACTTGAGGGATTTGACTGGTGTGTAAGCCTTTTTTTCCATTGTGTTGTACTTCAGATATGCATCTCTCAATGATTGGCTATAAAAATCAATGGGCTGCTCGTGTCCTTCATTATTTTTCTATAAGAGAACTATTGCAGTAGTAACCTCACAGGAAAACGAGAATATAAGAAATTCTTTTGTGTAATCAAAACTAGTCAAAATAGGTGCTTCCCCTAAGGCATCCTTTATTTGTTTAAAGGATTATCTTGCAGTTACGATGCATTTGATCTCAACATTCTTCCTTAGCATGTTGGTAATTTATTCCATTATTTCAGCAAAGTTAGGGATAAATATATGTAGAAAATTTACTTTTACTATAAAGGATTGCACCTCCTTTTTGTTCCTTGGGAGTTCAATCAGTTTGATAGTGGCCACTCTATCCGGGTCTATCCTCACACCATCTTTGGAGACAATGTGCCCCAACAACTTTCCCTCTGTCATTGCAAAAAAGGATTTTGTAGGGTTAAGAGACAGGTCGTATTTTCTCCATTTCCTGAAAGTTTTCTTCAAATGTTGGAGATGATCTTCGTCAGATTTTGAAAATACTGTCATATCATCTAGATATATAACAATAAATTTGTCTTTTTCACCTATGAATGCTATGTCCATGGCCCTTTGGAATGTTGCACTAGCATTAATCAGACCGAAGGGCATTTTATCATACATGAAATTTCTCCATGGTGTAGTGAAAGTTGTCTTTTCCCTATCATCTAGGTGCATGGGGATCTGGTTATAGACTGAGAATCCATCCATCATTGACACTCTAGTTGACCCAACTACCTTTTGTAGAATGTGATCCATTTTGGAGAAGGGGTAATTATCCTTTAAAGAGAACTTATTCAGATTCCTAAAATCAACACATAAACAGATTTCTCCACTCTTCTTTCTGATTGGTACTAGGTTAGCCACCAACTCTGAATATCTGAAAGGAATGATGATTTTTGCATCAAGAGTTTTCCTTACTTCTTTTTCAATCATTGGAAGCAAGATAGGGTTTACTTGTCTCAACTTTTGCTTTACTAGCTTAGCATCTGGCTTCAAGGGAATCCTATGTTGTATGATAGTCGTATCATAAGCTTTCAGGTCTGCATAATTTCACGCAAAAACATCTACATAATATTTAAAAAGGTCCCCATACCTTTTCTTTTTCTTAATTGTAAGGGACTCTGAAAGTTTTACGAACTTGGGTTCTTCCATGGTACCAAGATTTACTTTAGTTGCATAGCCTCAATAGTTGCCTGTACTGTTGGTTTTACTGGGATTTCGTTATTATCGAACAACTGTTCTAGTAGAACTAATCCTTTAGGAATAAAGTTATTCTTCAGTTGTAGAATTTTGTGACCAACAATCTATTGTGTCAAACCATATATTTTTTCATCTTCTGTTTGTAGAATATTTTCTTTGGGCTCTCCTAAATGACCATGTATATCAGTCTTTGAAAATTCATCCACAAGCTGCAGAAAGTGTTTGATTTGTTGGTCATCTTCAAAGACCTGCCAAATTTTTACATTGTTAGGGATGGAGGGATGATATTGTATTTCAACCTCATACTTTACCTCTGGCTTCTTGCGAGGCTTTAAATAACTCTCCATCAAGGCCAATGAATCGGCCTGTTGGTTGCCTTCTCGGGGGATGAAAGTAATGTTGAAAGTGTCAAAGAAATTATTAAATAAGGTCTTATGTGATATTTCGATATGCTCTAAGCCTTGGATTTTTGGTTTGATAAATGCTTTTAATCTAGTTTACCACCAATTTAGAGTCTCCAAAGACTGCCATCTTATTGATTTTTAAGTCTTTAAAAGCTCGGAGGCCAAGGCTGAGAGCTTCATATTCAACAAAATTGTTTGTAGTATCAAAATCTAGTTTGTAAGAAAGGTTGATATCATCCCCTGCTGGTGATGATAGTACTGCACCAACTCCACATTCTTCTTTGGTAGAGGCTCCATCAAAATAGAGTTTCGAGACTTGATTCTTGTTATCTTCAGCAATGGGTTCCACCACTTGAGGTTGTACAATTTTTTCTTCAGTGGGATTACCCAATGATAACCTATAACAACCCATATCTTCATCAGTTGCATATATGTGATAATTCATAAGACTATCTTGATCACTTATCGCGTAAGAAAACATAGCTTCTTTATACAATCATCTAGTCTCTCCAGCAAAAACGGGTATTGTAGCGTACTTCATATCCATCTTCATGGTTGCCCCCAAATTTTTATCCCAGCTCCTTGATAGAAGCATGCCATGTTTTGCTGGGACATCTGCCACCACTACATCCATCATTACACTTTTGGATAGTATCTGAGCAAGAGTTACCACCAAATCTTTTATCGTACCTATGCATTTCACTTTTATGGAGTCAAAACTGTAGAGATCATGATATGGCATGGTGATCTCTAGTCCTAATTGTTCCATGATCACTTTGGGCATCAAATTGTGAGAAGCTCCAGAGTCCAACATATAGTTGTGAAGTAGTTTCTCATGTACGTTTAGGGTAACATAAAAAGGAGCAGTGGGCTCTTCTTTATTATCGTTCTGTGGGAAACATTAAAAGGTTGGGGCTTCATCATTTAGATTTATGGAATATTGTTGGTTAATGTTTTCAACTCTGTGTAACATTTATCAATCTGTTTCTGTTACATAGGGTTCTTTATCAATTCATTCAAGGGAACAACTTTTTTAGTTTTTTCAACTCTTGTTCCAAAATATAGAGGTAGACCCTTATTTGGGATTTGGCTCTATCCTCTTACGAGGTATTATGCCTGGCTTAAATTCGCTATCTAGGACTGTGGCCTCATTTTATTTATCCAGTGGTAGCCTTTTTCGTTTTAATAAGGAGGGTGTTTGAGGAAACTTAGCTTGAGCCGATTTCTGTGGCAATTTCTTGGGAGGAACTTCATTCTGTCTATTTTCCAATTATAGTTTTGGTCTCAAGTGATACTTCTTTTGCAACTTATTTGGTTGAGCATCTTGAAATAGTGGATATTCACCAAGGATTTGATCACTTTCTTGGTAGTTCATAAGATGTAGGCCAGTATGTTTATATGCGAGTGAGCTTTCATAATCATCTTTAGTAAGGTGCATAAGATAGGAATCTTGTTCCATCTGAAATCAGTTGTTCTTCAAATTCTTCATTGACTTCTTCTGCTGGAATTTCAATTAGATTGTTTTCATTCTCACGGACAGGTGTCCTTAATGGTTGTTCATCATTCCTATTTTCTCTGTATGCCATTTGAGGATTGTACGACCTTCAGAACTAAGTAGGAGGTTGAGAAGGAGATTTTATTTCAGGACTTCTACTTTATAATTTCATTCTGGTAACTTTATTTGATAGATTCTTTATAATGTGAGTAATTTCATCAATATTTGATTCTTCAGAGTATTTGACTCTTGAGGAGCCGCCCTCTTCGTTGGCCTTCCCTTTGTCTTTTTGTTTAACATCATTGGTTAGTTTTATCTTTCCTCCTGCCCTCATGTTTCCCTCGACATCTATGGCATCATCTTGCATTACGCTAAGTGAGAGTGATCTTCTTTCTCTCAACGTGATAGAAAAATATGAGGGGAAAGATATTCCATATGTGGCTCAAGCCACAGCTTCAGTAGGTCGGATTTCCTCAGGGATTCTGAAATATAATTTGTTGAATCTTGCAGTGAAATCCACCACGTTTTCAACATTGTTTTTTGTCAGGGTGGAGAATTATGTTAAATAATAGAGACTATCATGCTTAATTCCCCACTTCTTGATGAAAGTGGTTTCCAAGATCTCCATCATGCTGATAAAGGCATTGCGTAGTGATCTGAACCATTTTTCTGGCTTCACCTTCTAGCGATTGAGTGAAAACTCTCATGAACACATCATCATGTTCGATTAGAATGTAGTCAGTGAAATCTTGGATTCGGTCTGCATTATCTTCCGTAGATGTCCCTTACTACCATCAAACATTGGTAACAACTTCAAATAGTGGGTATGGATATCCTTTAAGGGTGTAGGAAATTGCAGAGGTCCATGTCGGCTAGCAACCCACCTGGGTGTTCTGTGTGGTGGTGGTGGTGGTTGTCCTTTGTTTCCTCCTCCTGACATGAGATGGTTGGCGATTAGCTTTTTGGCTTGAGGCAAAATGAAATATTTGAGTGGATTTCTACGAGCTGGAGATTCTCCGATTGTAGCATAAATCGTTTTAGAGCTAGGAAAACCACGAGTGTGGGGGTTCTGGGGAGAAGGTTCTCTTTTAGGGGTTTGGACAATGAATCCAGTTTCAAGTAATTGAGTGCCAAACAGAGGTTGGTAGAAACTTCTCCCGTGTCCTGGTGAAGTAGAATGATATTTTCCACGTCTATGTCTCTAGGATACTAAGTCTTCTAAAGGCACAAATGCTTCGTGGCTAGGGTTCTGGAGGGTATGTCTTCGTCCAGATGCCATTTTTGCTTCGGTAGAGTTGCCAAGTGGATTACAACTTGCAGCCTAGTTTCATCCACTATGAAATTAGGAGCATACAATTTTGTCATTGTCACCAGGGAAGATTTATGTCCTTTCTTGCATTCCCCAACAACGGCACAAGAAAAGATGTTAGTCCCAGAGATGTTCTAAGGTTGTTTTAGAACTGTTCCTAGGCATAAATAAAATTTATTGTGTTCTTTTTCTTGATCACAATCACATTTACTAGAATATAATGCAGATAGACAATATTGGAATAATGTCGGCAATATTTCAATATGCCAATGACAAGAATTTGAATGGGTTGATGTTCATGGAATGGCACAAAACAAAGGTACTTCAAAGGGAGTAAATATTTGTTTTATTTTTTAGAATAATGTACTGATCCTAGGGATAAATTCTGTATTTTAACAAAAATGATCACAAAACTAAAACCTGAACAATGTGAGGATATTATTACCAGATAACATAACATGAATACTTCACACCATAACCATCTTGGGAAAAATAATTTAAGCTTACATCACTCATATTGAAATCAGAATCAACTTCATAAATCATGAACAATATGACAGAGATGAATTAACAAGAGAAATAATACTAACTGGACATATTAAAAGTTTGAATCCACAAGACACCAAGATCAGGTAAAATGAGGTTCTTCCTTATATATTAATCTGACTACAAATATTAGAAGTTATACTTCTTACAAAAAGAGCCAACCCTTGGACTTTGCCTTTTTCTACTATATATAGCCTTCACAAGATTTACAAAATAAGTTGTTACAGAGAGTTTGGTACATCCCAACGGCTTATGCAATTATGTTTGTACTTTCCAACAAAGTCTGTTACAAAAAAAAATCCTACTGACTAATGCTAACTAGTTTACTACTGAGACTGGGGTCTACTCTGCTGGTGAAGAAGTACATCCTGCTGAATGGAAAGACCCCTGCTACTCCGAAGCAACCACATATTAGCATTGCTTCATTATTTTAGGGATGTACTTCTGAGTTTGATAACCGTCGAATATTTTTGCACGATGAAGATGTTGATGCAGGTACTTCACTGTTATGTGTTTCTAAAACATTTTCTAAGCAAGCAATCAGTAACTTGGATAGGATCTTAGGTTTTCTTCTTGTTTAGAAACACACCTAATAGCATAAGTAGGATTGTGGAGGTAGGGATTTGTGAGTGAACTCCTCCACGATCACTCAAACTTGTCAAAGCATATGTTTCTTTCTTTTAGGGAAAAATTCCATCTTTGTAGAAGGTGAACTAGGAAGCTCCATTCACACCGGAGTTAAACACGAGGTCATGTGATATTGAGGAGAGAATATACCCCTCCAATATTCAATTGAGCATATACCAGGATTGGTGCGCGTATGGTGAATTATTAGTACCTTTTGGAGATTTTGAGTTTCGGGCTTTGTTACCTTACCCATGCGCATTGATTCGACCTGCGACTGTCCCTTTGGACCCACTCTACAAGGTCAGTAGCCTTAGTATTCAGACTCTAGGATTCATACACAGGTGATGGTGGAAATATATTTTCATTGTACATAGGACAAACGTGGGAGGAAATCTCTTGCAGCTATTTGGGAGGGCGGTTGGTGATTCAAACGCTTGCACCCGAAGAATCTATATTGTGGAACCCGGGTATCTATTGTTCAGCCTTCGTTGGTTTGTTCTGGGCCCTAATCATCCCAGAATTCCCTCCAAACGGCATCTGTTTTCCTCATTTGGATTACCTAGGACCTTTCTAGTGATGTTCTCTTTCTACTGCTTGTTCTTAAGTGGCATTAGATATTTTCTTGCTTGTTGATTCGAAAACTATGGATAGCATTCCGGTGAGCACCAATTAAGGGACCCCTGTTCAAGGGGATCCTTTTGCTTTTCCATTCACTGGGAACATTGGTTCTCCCATAATGGATACCTTGAATCTTTCGGGATTCACTATAGGGATACTGTTTTGGTTGTTTTCCACTCTGAATGCCTGGCATGCTTCTAATGATTCTCAAGTAAGCACCTCAAATCAATAGCATTAGAACCCTATGCCTTCTTCGCCAGTAACATATTCTCCTCCTCCTTCTACTTCACATGGTGAAAGTAGTAATACTAGTAACCAGCAGTAAAAAGGAATATACAGAGGAAGTATAGGGAGAAGATTCCAGAGCAAGGAGGAAACCACCCAGCCTTTGGAGGTCATGGTGGGGGCACCTACCCAACCTCTGGAGGTCATGTTGGGGGAAGTCATTCAGACACTGTAAATCATAGTAAACCTATGAAACCAGCTTCTGCAGGTCATGCTGGGAGTAAAATTTCAGTCATGGCGAATCATACTGAAAGTATGTCTTCAACCAATGTTGGTCATGGTGAGGATGCGCCATTGGTCACTGTTGGTAATATTAATGACAAGTCACCAGTTACTATGAGTCATATTGGAGACACTAAATAATCCATTATAGGTAATGCTGAGAAAGTTGACATTGTCGACAAACCTAATAAAAAGAAGCTCAAGCTCCCTTGTAAGTTTTGTGAGGGAGACCACTTGACTTATTTGTGCCCTATACTTCTAGAAGTGAAAAAAGTGTGGTTCGTCTTTAAAAAGTCTTCTACTTCTGAGAAACCGACCACTACAAGTCATGTTGGGGGCAAGTTCTCAGCAAATGCTAGTCATGCTGAGAGTACTTATGTTGTAAAGGAATCTAAGCTTATAGGACGCAAGCCAAAGTTCCCTTTTAAACTTTGTAAGGGAGATAACCTTACTCACATGTGCCTTGCTATGTGAAAATCCTCACAGCAGATCTAAGATATAATGTATACCTCACAAGAGTAATTATGATTAAGTAGGAAAATAAAAGAAGATTGGTCAATGTAGTATAATGAGCAACAGAATAATAATACAGTAGAACTCGGATAGAGGCAAAAATACTTCACACACACTAATTTATTAATCACAAATGGACATATAAATAATACAATGCATGAGGATTCGAATGCCTAAGGTGGCAATTCGAATTAGCCTTCATGGAGTGATTAAAGGATCACTGGAGTCTCATTGGAGCACAACTAGTAGTCTATCTCATCATCGGTGGATTCATCAATGTACAAGTAACTGTCAACCGTCAGTCAAACTGAGTCTAATTGAGTGTGGTAGGTGTAATTGAATGTAAGTGGCACATGGAGACACTAACTGAATGAAGGAGACTCAGTGAAGGGCGCACGAGGAGCTAATTGGAGTCAGAACAAGTAGTCATGTCTCATCGGAGGTCAATCTGAGTGATAACAACAGTGAGGAGTCAGTCTAGCCTTTAATCAAGGAAATACTGGTGGCTAATTGAAGTAAACTGGATTGGTAGATGAGAAAGGCACCCTTCTCATGCAGTAGGTGAAAGGAGGGTGCATGATAGGCTAGGAGGGATGAAACTGAGTGGAAGGAAGCTCCCGGGGCTAGCTAACTGAGGGCTAGGTGTTGGGACTGATGACTGGAATGCATGCAAACCCTAAAAGTGCATGCATGACTGAAAATGTAAATGATCAAAATACTGGTGGGACTAGGATGGAGTATAGGAATATCCTAACACCCGCCCTTAATCCATCCTGGGACCTGGTAACTAATACCAAAGGTCACCGAATACAATGAATAAGTGCATGCATGATTGAAAATGTAAATGATCAAAATACTGGTGGGACTAGGATGGAGTATAGGAATATCCTAACATGTTATTCCAAAGGTACAGAGAATGTGGTGCATGTCTAAAGGATTCTCTGCTCTTGATTTATCTATAGATTCCCAACATCCTGGTCAACCTTTGGTTATTAAAGTGGTTGAACCAAAGCAATCTTTGGTCAACCCCACTCTTCCTTCAGAGCTTAGAGTGATCAAATCGATGCAATCTTCGACCGATGCCATCAGTCCTTCGGACACTAATGCACCTACCCATGAAGTATTATGCATTACCAATTCGGATTTTTCTAAAAAAGGGGGCACTTCATCTGTGCTGAGTGAACCCCTACCAAGATCTAGGATCATTTCCTTTGATTGGAATACTCTAGCTGGGACTCATCTTCCTTCATCTACACCTTTCCAGATAAAGGTTGATATCAGAAACCATGCGGTTCATCGATGTATCGTTGATGAAGGAGACTATGTTAGTATCTTATCTGCATATGCTTGGAGAGATTTAAGTTTCCATAACCTTGATCCAGTTGTTAATTGGTCGTTGACCTTCACTAGAAGACCTAGTGAACCGGTGGGATTCCTCCCTTAGGTACCTATTACTTTGGCTGGAAAAACATTCTTAGTTGATTTTATGGTTTTAAAGGACCCTATGGACTTTGATATGATCCTCGGGCATGATTATGTATATTCTATGCATGTTGTGGTGTTTACGGTATTTAGTATGATGCATTTTCCTCACAATGAAAGCATTGTCACTATTGATCAGCTTGCATTGTTGATCCCTCTTATTAACCATATGTATACCAAGTATATCCCTCATTAGTAGGCACTACCATGTCATAATCGAATTATGTGGCATATTTTTCCTTGAGTCCAATTGCTACTGAAAAGAAGCCTTTGAATTCATGCTTACATTCTCGCGATAGGGTCCCTGTAGTTGACTAGTTTATACCTCCATTTGAATGTTTAGATATGTTTTCTATATGGGATGGTATACTTCCTTCTGATGAAGTTTTCCTAGATTCTATAGTGCAGTATGCCATTCATTTGGATATTGATCCAGCTGCAGTTATGTCCATCCCCGGTTTGACCTTGGAATTTGACCCTACCAATGTTGAGTCTTTGAAATTTGTTATAGATCCGCAAATCGATGTTCCTAATGAATTTGATTTTGCTTCTACAATTTTCAACTCCCATAATGATGAATTTGTTCCTGCAGATTCCATCATGTCTTTCAACTCTGATCTTCATCCTGAAGTTGATCTTGTTGATCGTAAGTCCTCAGGCTTGGGTACTATAGAGTCTCATTGGTTAACTCTACCTACAATATGCATATTGTTGATGATAGTGAAGTTGAAATTTTTTCTACCACGGTGACTTGTATCGGATCTTTCTTTACATATGTTTTAGATATGATGTTGGTACTAATGTTTCTTGGAGACAAGATTCTTAGTTGGACTTATACTTGCTTACTGGTCCTTTTTGACACTTTGTTCGATCATGTCAGGTATATTCAGAACCTTGCATATAGGTTTAGGCCTCCCTGTTGTTACGATGCATTTGAACATTTTTCCATCTGAATCTGCCATCGGGTTGAACCTATTGGATATTGGTGTGTTAGACATTTCTATATGCATTGTGCACTAGTCTGACAATAGAGCCTGCCTAACATGGGTCACCATAGTCAGCACCCTTATGTCATTTTGGTGCCTATGCTAAGTTTTTCTCTTAGGCTTGAGAGCCTCTCTAGATTTACCATTACTTTGAGAATAAACCTCATGTCTTTCTTCCTCATATATTTCTGGCCATCCCTTATAAGGCTCCCATATTTTTTTTCAAGTCGCATATGAATTTATTTTGATCCTTATTGCGCTAATGAGCCCGATGTCAGCTTCCATACTTTTAGCTCATTATATAATCCTACATCTCTCATCTCATTTCTATTAAGCTATGTATCACTTTTCCTTTGTGATTTCACATCCTTTACTCGGAGGAGATACACCCTGAGTGTTCTTATCTTTCTCATGTTCCTTGCATTATGTATAACTTTATTCCATGCACTTGGAACTAGTTTCACATGTCCCTGACACTTGCCTCCTCCCATAACAAGTATTTCTTCCACCCCCACTTCAAACTCGTTAAAAACAGTAAGGAGTGGCTATGAACATTTCTTCCACCCTCCCTTCGAGCTCGTTAAAAATAGTAAGGAGGTTACTAGTTTACTTTTTCAGGCTCGTTAAACCTTTACGGAAAATATTTTTATGGAGTTTTCTCTAAGCTCTTGTTAGACTCCTTAAAATTGACAAGATCGGTGAGTATACTTGTTCACTTCAAAACTCACTAAAGGAATTGAAGGGACATCCACCTAGGTATAAGTTTAACCCTTTCTAGGACCTTTGTGGATTATTTATGAAAAAGGAAAATTCTAGTCATACTTGGCTAGAAGAGTTCTCTCATTGTTTTACCCTTTTTCGGGTGAGGAGACTATCTTTAAGAAAAAGGACGTTTTGGAGTTTTCTTTAGGATTTTTAGACTCTCAAAATATGAAAACACTATCGAGCATCTACCAACTCGGGCTCGATGTGAAATCCATGAGTAGGTATATGGAGTTGTTTAATTTTTCTAGACTCCTTAAATATGAAAACATCGGCGAGCAAGAAAAGATCTGGGCTCGATATTAAAATACACGGATCAATATCTTATTAACTATTAGTTTATGTTTTCTTCAAACTCGTAAAAAAAAGAAGAAAGTATTGATTTTCCTTTCAATGGACTCATAAAATTACACATGGTTGGACCCTTATCGAGCATGCTTTACTAGTTATTTGTCAAGCTCGTTAAAAAATGAAAAAAGGTATCTAAAAGAGAAAGGAAAGGGAAGAGTGTTAAATATATTTCAATATAATGGCAGTAATTAAACTAGGTCCTTGAACAAAATACCTTTTTGAGTCTATGAAACAACATGGGTTCTAGTTTTAGCCTTAGGATAAACCTGATTCTAGAGTTGTGTATTACTACGATTGGTTACTCTTCCAATCATATGGAGAATATGTTAATGTATCCTACATTGCAGATTTATATCATGGTCACTTTGTGTTCAAAGTTTCCTAAGTCACTCTTGTGTCGTGGTCACTGTTCAAGGATGCAACCTGTGTCATCCATTCTATAGTTTCGTTGACCTCATGTGTTGGCCATTCCTTGGTTTTAGTATGTTTCATCATGTATTCAGTCCTACTCCATATCAGATCAACCTTTGATTGTTCCTCTTGTTGGATGATGGAGGATTATTTAAGGACTCCCTTTCAATAGACTTCTTCTCATTGACTTCAACCCATCTTGCTCTGGGAACTAAGTCTAGAGTTTTTGGTAGTACCTTGGGGATTGCAATCATTAGTGGCAATTTCCCTCATCATTGAGTTATGGGAATACATTAATGTCCCTTACTTGATGGATTCTTCAGGTGTTCAACTTCAAGAACATCTATTCACACCTATTAGAATGTACTATGTACCTTGGAGCACATTTTCATTATTGGTGGGATTCCCTCGCATTTGCTAATGGTTCACATCAATGACCGGTAATCAAACAGTGTCCTCCATGTTCAACATCAACTCATTTATTCGCATGGTTAGGATTAGTACCTTGAGATGGTTTGGATGAAGATCTTGGGCCTATAATAGCATCATCATTTTTTTATTTTCCAAGCTGCGCAAGCCTAAGCCACACCCATTTTTTGGATCTTGATGAGACATAGATCTAGTTTGTTCAGTATGGCTATGATCTCCAGTTTTGACATGGATCCATGCTTGTATTCTACTGGCCATGATATATGCATCAATTATACTTATGTATGCATTGGATCATCATTGTATCCTCATGGAGGTCATGCTCCACTATCTGAACATGGACATTTATCCTAGGGATGAGATTGTCTGATATTTTCCTTTCTTTCAGGTACTTCATTTGAGCCTATGATTCTTGGTTTCTCATGTTTCTCCAACTCCATGACCCAACCTTTTATTTTTTATAATTTATTTCAGCCATCATCTTCCCCTGTACCTCGTACAGTAGGGGGCATCTGTTATAGACAAAATTGGCACTTCTCTGCCCATGATGACACTTACATCTTTTGGTCGCATGGCGACACTTCATGAGATTACTGTGAGTCACACAAAGGGACATTTTTGGATGTAAGAGACATATTTGGGACTTTATATGGATGGAATTACCTAATTCATGGCCCATTTCATAGGTAATAATATTAGGAACAATTTTGGAGACCAAAACTTCTCCACAAAACCCCCAGAAATGGATTGTTTTGACCATTTTTCCACAAAAACGCAGGTTACATATGGTAAAAGCTACGGGTTTCCCAAAAAATACGCAGGTTTCATATGGTAAAATTTGCAGTCACCCTCTTTTTTTCCACATGCAAAGTCACAGATACTTCAAAAACATTAAAAAAGTATGTAAAATCATGAAAAACAATTGGTTTTGGGTAGTTTTGGAACCTCCTCTTCGGTTGTAACTACTTCCTATTTGACCATATCTTATTCAATTTCTATATAAGAGAGGGAGAGGGACCATGAAAGGAGACTAATCCCATTATAATGTTATGCTAGAGGAATTGAGACCCACATCCTGCTCACTTATGCCCTAGTTTCTTATAAGCCCTAACACATCTTATCGTAGTTTGGGATCCTTGGAGAAGAGGAGCAGGAGACCTTGAATCTTAGTTTCGTGAAGTGCCATGCTTGAAGGAAGGTAACTTTATGTACTTGCTTCCTTCATTAATAAATATCAAACATTATTCCTTTCCAAATAGATTTGTTCATGTATGTTTTAGATTTGATTACAATTTGATGTTTTATTGTCGTATGAACATCAATGTTTTATTTGTAGTCAAATTGGTTTGATGAAGGTTTGTAGTTTTTTTTTTTAGGTTGTTGCATTGGAGAACAAGAGGAGAAGCTTGGATCAACCTTCTAAATAAGGTACACATTCTCCTAAACCCTAATCTCTTTTCTTAATAACTATTCTTGTAGAACCTTGTATGTCTGTCTTTTACCCTTGTACGTTGGTAGTCTCTCCCCTCCTATAGGACATTTTTCCTAACAACAGTTATAATGGGAACCCTTGTCTTAAACCTCAGCTACTACTAAAAAGGGGATTCGGTGATCCATTGATCAATACAACAAAAGTATCCAATCTAATGCAAGCCGTGATCCAGTTCATGACCTCAACTAGCAACCCAATATTAACTAACATAAATATGATAAATAACCAATCCACATGATCATAAGATTTAACAAGATGCATTTTCAAAATAAAATCTTGCAAATTCTTTAATTTCACTAAGTGGAGACATTCCTCAGTGATTCCCACTTCATCCAATATTTTCCTATTTGACAGAAAACCAAATTGCTCAGGAGAAATGCAATTTTCCAATAATGGGTTAATTCTCTATGAGATGAGCTTGGTAATGATTTTATACACCAAGTTGCATAGTGAAATAGGTCTAAAGTTATCGAATGACTCATTCTTTTCCTTTTTGGGAATTAGAGTGATATAAGTGGTGTTAATATTCTTAGAGTTAAGTTCCTTCATTATGGATTCTTCAATTTCCCGAAGTAAATATGGCCCTACAATATCGAAAAAATGCAGAAAAAACTAAACAGTCCAGTCGTCCGAACCTGGAATTTGTCTTTCATAAAAATTTTAAGCACCTCCTTGACTTCATCAAGCTCAATCAACCTACCAGCCTTTCTTCCTTCTTCAGGGCTGAAAAATATTGGGTACAACTTTAACACTTTTAACTGGTCTTCTATATTGTTGAAGGAGCTATGTTTGTAGATATTAGCAAAATGTAAGACAAATTCACCTTTTAAGGCCTTTTGATCCATCAGGAGGACACCATCACTGCTCATCAGTTCCCAAATAGAGTTGACATGCTTCTGATGAGACGCATAACATTTACTCTCCCCTTCTTTAATCTATATTGCTCTTCTTTTAACTCTCCATGTGGCTTTAATCTACGCCAAGATCTTTTCCCTTTGTAGTTCCAAATGTTGATGTAATTGTAACTTCGGAATGTATTTCACCTATGTATATTGTACTCCTATAGAGATGTTATTATTCCCGTATACGAAAGTGTCTTCATTTGTATTGACAAGTGTTGCAAGTGTCGTAACTTGCAAGTGATGGGTTATTAGACCACCAAGTGTGGGGTCGGCCCTAATTAGTATTACCATGGGTTATTAGAATGAGTTAGACAAGTCAGCCCTGCTAGTTTATTAGGCAGGTCAGGTCATGTATAAATAGAGTGCGGGAGGCAATCTATTTGGTCATCTCATTATTCACTTCGACACAAACCAAAAAGTGGCGCCAAGTGAGGAAGGAGGAATAGTTGCTAGGAGGACTATCTCTTGTATTTGGGTTTAATCATTGCTCTTTCTATCTCTGAGGAAGTTGTGGGGTTTTTCACTTTTATGGTTTTCCCCAGTGAAAATCTGTGTGTCTATTGTCTCATGTGTTTGCTTGGTGTGATTGATATGCATTGTTATGCTTGATATGCTGTACATGTTATTCTCTCAATAAATATCCTAGAGTATGTTGAATTAATGCTAAAAAATTAACATGGTATTAGAGCTTACATGAGAAGAAGACACTGTGTAGTTGCAGAAACTAGGGTTTCCTGTTTATTGGGTTTCTTTCCACAGATATTGAAAGGTAGTAGGGTATTGTGACTCTCCTCGGCAAGGCTCATCTTTCTGTCCAATTAGAATTCAATTCTGGGCACTTTCATTTTTGGCCCTAAAAATTAGGGTTTCCACACAAATAGGAATTTCTAAATTCTGAGACCATAGCTGGAAGCACCTTGGAAAAATCCAAGTTTAGAGCCTTGGATCGAACTTTTTGGTTGGGTGAAGCTCCAGGAAACTCAAACCCTAATTCAGGGTCCTCCTTAGTGAATCCAGGAAGACTAAAAGGCATTTCTAAAGGGTGAAACTTTGCAATTTTAAATTTCTGAATATACCAGGCTGATCAGCTCATCAAGGTGCATCTTTCTATCCTTTGAGAAAGTTGAAATTCACATTTTGAATTTTTAGGGTTTCTCTGACAAACCCTAATCCAACACTACATCCGGATTTCTGCAAATTAAATGGTAAGACCTAAATATTTTCTATTTCCGTTTGAAGTACTCTTTAAGATGTCTCACCACACCAATCTTGAGGATAAGCTTGAAGGGGCTGATAACTTCCGAGCATGGAAGTATAGGATTGGGTTAATCTTGGAAGAAAATGAATTGGACACTTACATATCTTCTGAGGTCCATGTCCTAGAGGGAGAACGGGCTAAGGACTTACATAAGAAGAACTTAGTCAAGGCAAAGAGGATCATTGCTGATTCTATCAAAGACCATCTCATACCACGTGTGTCATCTCTAAAGACACCCAAGGATATGTTTGATTCCCTAACCAAGCCATTTGAAGGGAAGAACATAAATCAGAAAATGACTTTGCGGAATCAATTGAAAGGGGTAAAGCTTCATAATGGAGAGACCATTCAATCCTATTTCTCTAAGGACTCTCGGATCAAGGAACAACTTGAAGCTATGGATGAAGTGGTGGAGAATGGTGAAATTGTTATGACCACTTTGAATGGCCTACCTAGTTCATGGGATTCCTTTATCCAAGGAATATATGTAAGAAGAAAACTGATCTCCTTCAGTAGATTGTGGGAGGAATGCTCACAAGAAGAGGCTAGGCTTGTAGCCTGAGAAGAAATGATGGGGAATAAAGATCAAGCTCTCACAGCACACACCAAGAAAGGAAGGTCAAAGGGGGAGCATCCTCATTCCAATAAATATTCACACCATCATAGAGATAAGAAAGATCTCAGATGCTTCACATGTAATGAGAAGGGACACTTTGCCTCAAATTGTCCTAAGAACAAGAAGAAGAAAGACAACAACTACAACTTCAACAAGAAGAAGAAGAACAACAAAAGAAGATATCATGCTCATGCTACCGAGGATGATGAACCTCAGATGACTCATCTAGTAAAGATGAATATGTTCTAATCTCTTCTCTCACAGGTACTATCTCTCATGGATGTAATGATTGGCTTATTGATAGTGGGGATTCCGAACACATGACTAGGTTTAAAGAATCTTTTGTGGATCTATCTGAACATGAGTCACCCCATAAGGTGAAACTTGGGGATGACTATCAATACACTCTCAAAGGAAGTGGTGAAGCCTCCTACAAGCTAGACTCTGGGAAGTCTTTGAAGATGAAAGAGGTTCTATATGTACCTGGGCTCAAGAAGAACCTACTCTCCATATATGCATTGGATGCAAAAGGCATGAGGTTTGTATTTGTAGATGGCCAAGTCCTAATGTGGCCAAAGGGTAAAACTTTAGATGATGCTGCAGTGATTGGCGAGCAAGAGGGAGGATTGTACAAATTAAAGGGACAACCTAAACATGCCATGGTACATGAATCCATGGAGACAAGTGAACTTCAGCAGAGAAGGCTTGCACATGTGCATTACAGAGCACTACAAATTGCAAGTAAAGCTGTAGAAGGTCTTCCTGAAATGAAGACAAAGAATGAAGGTATTTGCAAAGGATGTGCAAAAGGAAAGAACATTAAGAAGGCATTTCCAAGCAGTGAAAGCAAAGCAAAAGGAATCTTTGAAATCATCCACTCTGATGTATGCAGTCCAATGTCATCTAGTTCTCTAAGGGGGTATGTATACTATGTCTCCTTCATTGATGATTTCTCTAGGAAGACTTGGGTATACCTCTTGAAGAACAAAGATGAAGTGTTTGATAAGTTCAAGGAATTCAAAGCCTTGATGGAAAATCAAACAGACAAGAAGATCAAGACAATCAGATCCGATAATGGAGGAGAATTCACCTCAGGTTACTTCAGAAGCTATGCAGTGATCCAGGGATTCAGAGGGAATTGACTGCTCTCTACAATCCACAACAGAATGGAGTTGCATAAAGGAAGAATAGAACAATCATGGAAGCAGCACGGGAAATGTTGCATGTTCAGGATCTGCCTGTGCATCTATGGGAAGAAGCAGCTAGGACAGCTGTATACATGCAGAAGAGAACACCTCACAAGATATTGGACAACTAGACACCAGAAGACGTCTTCTCTGGTAAGAAACCTGAACTCAACCATCTTAGAATATTTGGTTTTCTAGTATATATGCATGTTCCAAAGGAAAAGAGGACAAAGCTAGATCCTTCAGGAAAGAAGGGCATCTTTGTGGGGTACAGTGAAAGCTCGAAGGCTTACAGAATATACTTTCCAGGGTTCAATTAGATTGATGTCAGCAGGGATGTAACATTTGATGAAGACTCAGCTTATATCAAATCAAAGAAGGAACATGTTGAAGATCATAAAGAACCAAAGGAAACCAGATTTCAAGACACCACTATGACTGAAGCAATTCCAGATGTAGATCATGAAATGGAAGATCCGCAAGAGCCTGTAGATCCACCCCATGAGAAGAACTCTCACAAGAGGAAACATGCATGGGCTAGAGAGCTCATTCAAGATGCAGAAAGATATGGCATTCCAGAAGAAGAACACAGAGAAAGGAAGAGGACTAGATCACACACCAGTTATGTTGCCTTACTCTGTGACATTATGAACAAAGAACCTTCCAGTTATGAAGAAGTAGCGGAAAAGAAAGAATGGAAGGATGTCGTGGTCGAGGAATACCAGTCGATCATCAAGAATGATGTTTGGGATATAGTCCCAAGACCTGAAGGGAAGTCTGTTGTGACTTCCAAGTGGATCTACAAGACCAAGCATGCTGCAGATGGTAACATAGAGAAATAAAAAGCGAGATTTGTAGCTCGTGGCTTCTCCCAGAAAGAGGGGATAGACTATGAAGAAAATTTTTCTCCTGTAGCTAGGTACACTTCCATCAGATCAGTACTTTCCCTGGCTGCAGCGATGAAATGGAAGATACACCAGATGGATGTCAAGACAACTTTCTTGAATGGTGTAGTCGAGGAGGAAGTGTATGTGGAGTAGCCACTTGGTTTTGAGACACATGACAGAGAGTCATATGTGTGCAAGTGTAAGAAATGTTTGTATGGCTTGAAGCAAGCTCCTTGAACTTCGTATTGTAGGATAGATAGTTTTCTATCTAGTTTGGGCTTTACCAAGAGTAAAGCAGATTCCAAACATTACTACAAGGTTGAGGAAGGAAATCCTGTCATACTACTTTTGTATGTGGATGACCTGTTTGTTATAGGTGAGGATGGATTGATTGCTGATACGAAGAGGAAGCTTGCTGCCGAGTTCGAGATGAAGTAATTGGGGATGATGCACTATTTTCTAGGCATGGAGGTGTGGTAGAGTGCAGATGGGATCTTCCTTGGACAAGGGAAGTATGCAGTAGAGATCCTGAAGAGGTTTGGGATGATGGAGTGCAAGGCCATGGCCACACCTATGGAATTGAATCTGAAGCTTTTGTGTGATGCTTCATCGGATCCGGTTGACGTCACTGTGTATCATCAGATGATTGGGTCCTTGATGTACCTGACGAACAAGAGACGAAATATTTGTTTTGCGGTGAACACCTTGAGCCAGTTTCTGACGGATCCTAGAGGTGTTCACTTGGTTGCTGTAAAGCATATTCTGAGGTACCTGAAGGGTACAATTGATTATGGGCTCAAGTATGATGCGAATCAAAAGTTTAACCTGCAGGGTTATGTTGATTCGGACTGGGCAGGCAGTGCTGCAGATAGGAAGAGCACTTATGGGTGCTGCTTCAGTACGGGATCAGGTGTGATCTCTTGGTTTAGAAAGAAGCAGTCCTGCGTAGCACTAAGTACAGCCGAGGAAGAGTATGTTGCAGCTTGTTTAGCTAGTTGTGAGGCAATATGGCTCCAGAAGCTACAGTCTGAGTTATTTGATCTACCATTGGAGGCTACTGATATCTTTTGTGAGAACCAGAGTTGTGTGAAGCTATCTGAGAACCTAGTGTTCCACGACAGATCGAAGCACAATTAAATCAAAGATCACTATATTGGGGATATGATGTAGAGAGGAGCAATGAAGCTCCTTTATGTTCTGACGGGTGAGTAGGTTATAGATGTGTTGACGAAACCACTAGCCAGAGTGAAGTTCAAGTACTTCAGGGAGAGGCTTCATGTTCTTCAGATTGAAGACACTTCGAGGAAGAAGTGATGGACACATTTGAAGGAGCCATTCCAAGCATGGTGAGAGGAGGATCCTTCCCATGGCTGTGGATGTAAGCGTTGGATGATGAGCATCTAGACGATGCTCCAGCTACTTCTCTTTTTATGCATCATGTTGGATGCTTGTGATGATTAGGTGGATCATGTATATGTATATGCATCATGTTGGATGCTTGTTATGATCCGTTGGATCATGTATATGTATATGCATCATGTTGGATGCTTGTTATGGTCGGTTGGATCATGTATATGAATATGCATAATGTCGGATGCTTGTTATGATCAGTTGGATCATGTATATGTATATGCATCATGTTGGATGCTTGTTATGATCGGGTGGATCATGTATTTGTATATGTATCAGGTGGATACATTGTATGATCAGGTGGATCATGTATTTGTATATGTATAAGGTGGATACATTGTAAGATCAGGTGGATCATGTATTTGTATATGTATCAGCTATATACTTGGTATGCATAAGGTGGATGCATTGAATGATCAGGATGATCATGGATGATGAGCTTCAGGATGTTGCTCCAGACGATATACATTAGGATGATGCTATGATGATGATCAGGATGATCATGTGATGATGTACATCAGGAAGATGTATGGTGAGTATCAGGTTGATACTCTGTGGCCGTGGATAGGTTGTGCAGATGAGCATGTAACTAGACCTGGGAGATCTGATAGGTTGAGCATTATGCTCGTAATCAGTCCTGGTATACTCTTTTGAGCGATTGCTTTGGGAGGACATGTAACTAGACCTAGGAGATCCGATAGGCTCTTTCGAGGATTCGTCCTATGGCATGTAACTAGACCTGGGAGATCTGATAGGTTTAGAAGTACGCTCGTAATCAGTCCTGGGATGTTGTTTCGAGGCTTTTCCATGACCACATGTAAGACGTCCTGGAGATCTGGTTAGGTTGTGCTATTCACGTAAAAGGCCTCGGATACTCTTTAGATTTCTTGCTAGTAAAGACACTCTTTTAAGGTTTTGTGGTGGGGGTCACATGTAATACATCCTGAAGATCCGAACAGGTTGTGCTAGTCATGTAAAAGGCCTCAGATTCTCTTTAGAGATCTTTCTAGTCAAGACACTCTTTTAAGGTTTTGTTATAGTAGCATGTAAGTGGACCTGGGAGATCTTGTTGGTCGTGCTTCGGCACATAAAGGATCCTGGGATAGTCTTTTGAGGCATTGTGACACACATAATAAGTCCTAAGGATTCAACAATATGGCCAGTGATGATGAAGACCTGCAGGTGGTGGGCCTACATACAGCATGAAAAAGGGTTGGCTCTGTAGAACTTCCTATGATGAGTAGATTTGAGATTGATTGAGATAGCAACAACAGTGATGATGGCAATGATTTGAGGACGATGATTCGATGATGATGATCTAGAGAAGAAGACTTGTGCTAGCAGATTTGTGTCAAGAAATACCTTCCTAGTTAAGAGGGACTGCTTATGTAATTGTAACTTCGGAATGTGTTTCACCTATGTATATTGTACTCATATAGAGATGTTATTCTTCCTCTATACAGAAGTGTCGTCATTTGTATTTACAAGTGTCGCAAGTGTCGTAACTTGCAAGCGATGGGTTATTAGACCACCAAGTGTGGGGTTGGCCCTGATTAGTATTACCATGGGATATTAGACTGAATTAGACAAGTCGGCCCTGCTAGTTTATTAGGCAGGTCAGGTCATGTATAAATAGAGTGCGGGAGGCACTCTATTTGATCATCTCATTATTCACTTCTACATTCACCAGAAAGTGGCTCACAAGTGAGGAAGGAAGAGGAGCTACTAGGAGGACTATCTCTTGTACTTGGATTGTATCATTGCTCTTTCTATCTTTGAGGAAGTTGTGGGGTTTTTCACCTTTATGGTTTTCCCCAGTGAAAATCTGTGTGTGTATTGTGTCATGTGTTTGCTTGGTGTGATTGATATGCATTGTTATGATTGATATGTTGTACATGTTATTCTCTTAGTAAATATCCTAGAGTATGTTAAATTAATGCTAAAAAATTAACATGGTATTAGAGATAACCTAAGAAGAAGACATTGTGCAGCTGCGAAAACTAGGGTTTCCTATTTATTGGGTTTCTTTCCACAGATCTTGAAAGGAAATAGGGTATTGTGACTCTCCTTAGGAAGGCGCATCTTTCTGTCCAATAAGAATTCAATTCTAGACACTTTCATTTTTGAGCTAAAATAAGGGTTTCCACACAAATAGCAATTTCTGAATTCTGAGACCATAGCTGGAAGCTCCTTGGAAAAATTGAAGTTTAGAGTGTTGGATCGAACATTTTGGTTGGTTGAAGCTTCAGGAAATGCAAACCCTAATTCAGTGTCCTCCTTAGTGAATCTAGGAAGACTAAAAGGCATTTGTGAAGGGTGAAACTTTGCAGTTTTCAATTTCTGAATATACCAGGCTAATCAGCTCATCAAGGCGCATCTTTCTATCCTTTAAGAAAATTGAAATTCACATTTTGAATTTTTAGGGTTTCTCTGATTTCTGCAAATCAAGTGGTAAGACCTAAATCTTTTCTATTTCCATTTGAAGTACTCTTTAAGATGTCTCACCACACCAAGATTGAGGATAAGCTTGAAGGAGTTGATAACTTCCGAGCATGGAAGTGTAGGATTGGGTTAATCCTGGAAGAAAATGAATTGGACACTTACATAGGTTCTGAGGTCCCTGTCCTAGAGGGAGAACAGGCTAAGGAATTACATAAGAATAACTTGGTCAAGGCAAAGAGGATCATTGCTGATTCTATCAAAGACCATCTCATACCACATGTGTCATCTCTAAAGACACCCAAGCAGATGTTTGATTACCTGACCTATCCATTTGAAGGGAAGAACATAAATCAGAAGATGACTCTGCGGAATCAATTCAAAGGGGTAAAGCTTCAGAATGGAGAGACCATTCAATCATATTTCTCTAAGTTCTCTCGGATCAAGGAACAACTTGAAGCTGTGGATGAACTGGTGGAGAATGGTGAAATTGTTATGACCACTTTGAATGGCCTACCTAGTTCATGGGATTCCTTTATCCGAGGAATCTGTGTAAGAAGAAAACTGATCTCCTTTACTAGATTGTGGGAGGAATGCTCACAAGAAGAGGCTAGGCTTGTAGCCCGAGAAGAAACGATGGGGAATGAAGATCAAGCTCTCAAAGCACACACCAAGAAAGGAAGGTCCAAGGGGGAGCATCCTCATTCCAAGCAATCTTCACACCATAATAGAGATAAGAAAGATCTCAGATGTTTCACATGTAATGAGAAGGGATACTTTGCTTCAGATTGTCTTAAGAACAAGAAGAAGAAATACAACAACTACAACTTAAACAAGAACAAGAACAACAACAAAAGAAGATATCATGCTCATGCTACTAAGGATGATAAACCTCAGATGACTTATCTAGTGAAGATGAATATGTTCTAATCTCTGTTCTCACAGGTACTATCTCTCATTGATGTAATGATTGGCTTATTGATAGTGGGGCTTCCGAACACGTGATTGGGTTTAAATAATCTTTTGTGGATCTATCTAAACATGAGTCACCCCATAAGGTGAAACTTGGGGATGACTATCAATATGCTCTCAAAGGAAGTGGTGAAGCCTCCTACAACCTAGACTCTGGGAAGTCTTTGAAGATTAAAGAGGTTATATATGTACCTGGGCTAAAGAAGAACCTACTCTCCATATATGCATTGGATGCAAAAGGCATGCGTGTTGCATTTGTAGATGGCCAAGTCCTAATGTGGCCAAAGGGTAAAACCATAGATGATGTTGTTGTGATTGGCGAGCAAGAAGGAGGATTGTACAAATTAAAGGGACAACCTGAACATGCCATGGTACATGAATCCATGGAGCCAAGTGAACTTTGGCACAGAAGGCTTACACATGTGCACTATAGAGCACTACCAATTGCAAGTAAAGTTGTAGAAGGTCTTCCTGAAATGAAGACAAAGCATGAAGGTATTTGCAAAGGATGTGCAAAAGTAAAGAACATTAAGAAGGCATTTCCAAGCAGTGAAAGAAAAGCAAAAGGAATCTTGGAAATCATCCACTCTGATGTATGCAGTCTAATGTCATCCAGTTCTCTGAGTGGGTATGTATACTATGTTTCCTTCATTGATGATTTCTCTAGGAAGACTTGGGTTTACTTCTTGAAGAACAAAGATGAAGTGTTTGATAAGTTCAAGGAATTCAAAGCCTTGATGGAAAATCAGACAGACAAGAAGATCAAGACATTTAGATCATACAATGGAGGAGAATTCACCTCAAGTGACTTCAAGAAGCTATGCAGTGATCTAGGGATTAAGAGGGAGTTGACTGCTCCTTACAATCCACAACAAAATGGAGTTGCATAAAGGAAGAATAGAACAATCATGGAAGCAGCACGGGCAATGTTCCATGATTAGGATCTACTTGTGCATCTATGGGAAGAAGTAGCTAGGACAAATTTATATGTGCAGAAGAGAACACCTCACAAGATATTGGACAACAAGACACTAGAAGAGGTCTTCTCTGGTAAGAAACCTGAAGTCAGCCATCTCAGAATATTTGGTTGTCCAGTATATACGCATGTTCCAAAGGAAAAGAGAACAAAACTAGATCCTTTAGGAAAGAAGGGCATCTTTGTGGGGTACAGTGAAATCTCGAAGGCTTACAGAATATACTTTCTAGGGTTCAAGAAGATTGATGTCAGCAGGGATGTAACATTTGATGAAGACTCAACTTATATCAAAGCAAAGAAGGCACTTGTTCCAGATCATAAAGAACCAAAGGAAACCAGATTTCAAGACACCACTATGGCTGAAGCAATTCCAAATGCAGATCGTGAAATGGAAGATCTGCAAGAGCCTGTAGATCCACCCCATGAGAAGAACTCTCACAAGAGGAAACTTGCATGGGCTACTGAGTTCATTCAAGATGCAGAAAGATATGGCATTCCAGAAGAAGAACACAGAGAAAGGAAGAGGACTAGATAACGTACCAGTTATGTTGCCTTCCTCTATGACATTATCAACAAAGAACCTTCCATTTACGAAGAAGCAGCGGAAAAGAAAGAATGGAAGGATGCTATGGTCAAGGAATACCAGTAGATCATCAAGAATGTTGTTTGGATGTAGTCCCAAGACCTGAAGGGAAGTCGGTTGTGACTTCCAGGTGGATCTACAAGATCAAGCATTCTGCAGGTGGTAGCATAGAGAAATAAAAAGCGAGATTTGTAGCTCATGGCTTCTCCCAGAAAGAGGGGATAGACTATGAAGAAACTTTTGTTCCTATATCCAGGTACACTTCCATAAGATTAGTGCTTTCCCTGACTGCAGTGATGAAATGGAAGATACACCAGATAGATGTCAAGATAGCTTTCTTGAATGGTGTAGTCGAGGAGGAAGTGTATCTGGATCAGCCACTTGGTTTTGAGACACATGATAGAGAGTCATATGTGTGCAAGTTGAAGAAAGCCATGTCTGGATTGAAGCAAGCTCCTAGGACTTTATATTGTAGGATAGATAGTTTTCTATCTAGTTTGGGCTTTACCAACAGTAAAGCAGATTCCAACCTTTACTACAATGTTGAGGAAGGAAATCCTGTGATACTACTTTTGTATGTGGATGACCTATTTGTTATAGGTGAGGAGGTGTGGTAGAGTGTAGTTGGGATCTTCCTTGAACAAGGGAAGTATGCAGTAGAGATCCTGAAGAGGTTCGGGATGATGGAGTGCAAGGCCATGGTCACACCTATGGAATCGAATCTAAAGCTTTTGTGTGATGCTTCATCGGATCCGGTTGATGTCACTCTGTATTGTCAGATGATTGGGTCCTTGATGTACCTAACGAATATGAGACCAGATATTTTCTTTGAGGTGAACACATTGAGCTAGTTCCTGACAGATCCTAGAGGTGTTCACTTGGTTGCTGTAAAGCATATTCTAAGGTACCTGAAGGGTACAATTGATTATGGGCTCAAGTATGATGCGAATCAAAAGTTTAACCTGCAGGGTTATGTTGATTCGGACTGGGCAGGAAGTGTTGCAGATAGGAAGAGCACTTCTAGGTGTTGCTTCAGTATGGGATCAGGTGTGATCTCTTGGTTTAGCAGGAAGTAGTCCTGCATAGCACTAAGTACAATCAAGGTAGAGTATATTGCAGCTTGTTCGGCTAGTTGTGAGGCAGTATGGCTCCGACAACTACTATCTGAGTTATTTGATCTACCATTGGAGGCTACTGGTATCTTTTGTGACAATCGGAGTTGTGTGAAGCTGTCTGAGAACCTGGTGTTCCACGACAGATCGAAGCACATTGAAGTCAAAGATCACTATATCAGGGATATGGTGCAGAGAGGAGAAATGAAGCTCCTTTATGTTGTGATGGATGAGTAGGTTACAGATGTGTTGACGAAACCACTAGCCAGAGTGAAGTTTGAGTACTTCAGGGAGAGGTTTGGTGTTCTTCAGATTGAAGACACTTCAAGGAAGAAGTGATGGACACATTTGCAAGAGCCATTCCAAGCATGGTGATAGGAGGATCCTTCCCATGGCTATGGATGTAAGCGCTAGATGATGAGCATCAGGACGATGCTCCAACTATTGCTCTTTCTATGCATCATTTTCGATGCTTGTTATGATCAGTTGGATCATGTATATGTATATGCATCATGTTGGATGCTTGTTATGATCAGTTGGATCATGTATATGTATATGCATCATGTTGGATGCTTGTTATGATTAGGTGGATTATGTATTTGTATATGTATCAGGTGGATACATTGTATGATCAGGTGGATCATGTATTTGTATATGTATCAAGTATATACTGGGTATGCATCAGGTGGATGCATTGTATGATCAGGATGATCATGGATGATGAGCTTCAGGATGTTGCTCTAGATGGTATACATCAGGATGATGCTATGATGATGATCAGGATGATCATGTGATGATGTACATCAGGATGACGTATGGTGAGTATCAGGTTGATACTCTGTGGCTGTGGATAGGTTGTGTAGATGAGCATGTAAATAGACCTGGGAGATCCGATAGGTTGAGCAGTATGCTCATAATCAGTCCTGGTACACTCTTTCGAGGCATTGCTCTAGGAGGACATGTAACTAGACCTGGGAGATCCGATAGGTTGAGAAATACGCTCGTAATAAGTCCTGGGATGCTCTTTGGAGGCTTTGTCCTATGGCATGTAACTAGACCTAGGAGATCCAATAGGTTGAGAAGTACGCTCGTAATCAGTCCTGGGATGCTCTTTCGAGGCTTTTCCATGACCACATGTAATACGTCCTGGAGATCTGGATAGGTTGTGCTAATCACGTAAAACGACTCAGATGCTCTTTAGAGTTCTTTCTAGTCAAGACACTCTTTTAAGGTTTTGTGGTGGGGGTCACATGTAATACGTCCTGAACATCCGGACAGGTTGTGTTAGTCATGTAAAAGGCCTCAGATGCTCTTTAGATTTCTTGCTAGTCAAGACACTCTTTTAAGGTTTTGTTATAGTCACATGTAAGTGGACCTGGAAGATCTTGTCGGTCGTGCTTTGGCACATAAAGGATCCTAGGATACTCTTTTGAGGCATTGTGACAAACGTAATAAGTCCTAAGGATTCCATAATATGGCCAGTGATGATGAAGACCTGCAGGTGGTGGACTTACATCCAGCATGAAAAAGGGCTGGCTCTGTAGAACTTCCTATGACGAGTAGATTTGAGATTGATTGAGATAGCAGCAATGACAATGACGATGATTCGAGGATGATGATTTTATGACGATGATCCAAAGAAGAGGACTTGTGCTAGCAGATCTGTGTCGAGAAATACCTTCCTAGTTAAGAGGGAGTGTTTATGTAATTGTAACTTCAGAATGTATTTCACCTATGTATATTGTACTCCTATAGAGATGTCATTATTCCTCTATACGGAAGTGTCGTCATTTGTATTTACAAGTGTCGCAAGTGTCGTAACTTGCAAGTGATGGGTTATTAGACCACCAAGTGTGGGGTCGGCCCTGATTAGTATTACCATGGGATATTAGACTGAGTTAGATAAGTCGGCCCTACTAGTTTATTAGGCAGGTTAGGTCATGTATAAATAGAGTGCGGGAGGCACTCTATTTGATCATCTCATTATTCACTTCTACACTCACCAGAAAGTGGCGCATAAGTGACGATGGAGGAGGAGCTACTAGGAGGACTATCTCTTGTACTTGGGTTGTATCATTGCTCTTTCTATCTTTTAGGAAGTTGTGGGGTTTTTCATCTCTATGGTTTTCCCCAGTGAAACTCTTTGTGTGTATTGTCTCATGTGTTTGCTTGGTGTGATTGATATGCATTGTTATGCTTGATATGATGTACATGTTATTCTCTTAGTAAATATCCTAGAGTATGTTGAATTAATGCTAAAAAATTAACATGGTATCAGAGCCAACCTGAGAAGAAGACACTGTGCAGTTGCGGAAACTAGGGTTTCTTGTTTATTGGGTTTCTTTCAACAGATCTTGAAAGGAAGTAGGGTATTGTGACTCTCCTCAGCAAGGCGCATCTTTCTGTCCAATCAGAATTCAATTCTGGGCACTTTCATTTTTGGCCCTAAAAATTAGGGTTTCCATACAAATAGGAATTTCTGAATTCTAAGACCATAGCTAGAGCTCCTTGGAAAAATCAAAATTTAGAGCCTTGGATCGAACCTTTTGGTTGGGTGAAGCTCCAGGAAACTCAAACCCTAATTCAGGGTCCTCCTTAGTGAATCCAAGAAGAGTAATAGGTATTTCTGAAGAGTGAAACTTTGCAATTTTCATATTCTGAATATACTAGGCTGATCAGCTCATCAAGGCTCATCTTTCTATCATTTCAGAAATTTGAAATTCACATTTTGAATTTTTAGGGCTTCTCAGACAAACCCTAATCCAACACCAGATCCAGATTTCTGCAAATCAAGTGGTAAGACCTAAATATTTTCTATTTCCATTTGAAGTACTCTTTAAGATGTCTCACCACACCAAGCTTGAGGATAAGCTTGAAGGGGCTCATAAATTCTTAGCATGGAAGTATAGGATTGGGTTAATCCTGGAAGAAAATGATTTGGACACTTACATAAGTTATGAGGTTCATATCCCAGAGGGAGAATAGGATAAGGCCTTACATAAGAAGAACTTTGTCAAGGCAAAGAGGATTATTGTTGATTCTATCAAAGACCATCTCATACCACATGTTTCATCTCTAAAGACACCCAAGGAGATGTTTGATTCCTTGACCAAGCTATTTGAAGGGAAGAACATAAATCAGAAGATGACTCTACGGAATCAATTGAAAGGGTTAAAGCTTCAAAATGGAGAGACCATTCAATACTATTTCTCTAAGGTCTCTCAGATCAAGGAGCAACTTGAAGCTGTGGATGAAGTGGTGGAGAATGGTGAAATTGTTATGACCACTTTGAATGGCCTACCTAGGTCATGGGATTCCCTTATCCAAGGAATCTATGCAAGAAGAAAACTGATCTCCTTCAGTAGATTATGGGAGGAATGCTCACAAGAAGAGGCTAGGCTTGTAGCCCGAGAAGAAATGATGGGGAATGAAGATCAAGCTCTCACAGCACACACCAAGAAAGGAAGGTCCAAGGGGGAGCATCCTCATTCTAAGAAATCTTTACACCATCATAGAGATAAGAAAGATCTCAGATGCTTCACATGTAATGAGAAGGGACACTTTGCTTCAGATTGTCCTAAGAACAACAAGAAGAAAGACAACAACCACAACTTCAACAAGAAGAAGAACAACATCAAAAGAAGATATCATGCTCATGCTGCTGAGGATGATGAACCTCAGATGACTCATCTAGTGAAGATGAATATGTTATAATCTCTACTCTCACAGGTACTATCTCTCATGGATGTAATGATTGGCTTATTGATAGTGGGGCTTCCGAACACATGACTGGGTTTAAAGAATCTTTAGTGGATCTATCTGAACGTGAGTCACCCCATAAGGCTAAACTTGGGTATGACTATCAATACCCTCTCAAAGGAAGTGGTGAAGCCTCCTACAACCTAGACTCTGGGAAGTCTTTGAAGATGAAAGAGGTTCTATATGTACCTACGCTCAAGAAAAACCTACTCTCTATATCTGCATTGGATGCAAAAGGAATGACGGTTGCATTTGTAGATGGCCAAGTCCTAATGTGGCCAAAGGGAAAAACTATAGATGATGCTATGGTGATTGGTGAGCAAGACGGATGATTGTACAAATTAAAGGGACAAACTGAACATGCCATGGTACATGAATCCATGGAGCCAAGTGAACTTTGGCACAGAAGGCTTGCACATGTGCACTACAGAGCACTACCAATTGCAAGTAAAGCTGTAGAAGGTCTTCCTGAAATGAAGACAAAGCATGAAGGTATTTGCAAAGGATGTGCAAGAGGAAAGAACATTAAGAAGGCATTTCCAAGCAGTGAAAGCAAAGCAAAAGGAATCATGCAAATCATCCACTCTGATGTATGTAGTCCAATGTCATCCAGTTCTCTGAGTGGGTATGTATACTATGTCTCCTTCATTGATGATTTCCCCAGGAAGACTTGGGTTTACTTCTTGAAGAACAAATATGAAGTGTTTGATAAGTTCAAGGAATTCAAAGCCTTGATGGAAGATCAACAAACAAGAATATCAAGACATTCAGATCCGACAATGGCGGAGAATTCACCTTAGGTGACTTGAAGAATATATGCTGTGATCCAGGGATTAAGAGGGAGTTGACTGCTCCCTACTATCCACAATAGAATGGAGTTGCGTAAAGGAAGAATAGAACAATCATGGAAGAAGCACAGGCAATGTTGCATGATCAGGATCTGCCTATGCATCTATGGGAAAAAGCAGCTAGGAAAACTGTATATGTGCAGAATAGAACACCTCACAAGATATTGGACAAAAAGACACCAGAAGAAGTCTTCTCTGGTAAGAAACCTGAAGTCAGCCATCTCATAATATTTGGTTTTCTAGTATATACGCATGTTCCAAAGGAAAAGAGGACAAAGCTAGATCCTTTAGGAAAGAAGGGCATCTTTGTGGGGTATAGTGAAAGCTCGAAGTCTTATAGAATATACTTTCCAGGGTTCAAGAAGATTGATGTCAGCAGGGATGTAACATTTGATGAAGACTCAGCTTATATCAAATCAAAGAAGGCACCTATTGAAGATCATGAAGAACCAAAGGAAACCAGATTTCAAGACACCACTATGGCTGAAGCAATTCCAAATGCAGATCGTGAAATGGAAGATCCGCAAGAGCCTGTAGATCCACCCCATGAGAAGAACTCTCACAAGAGGAAACCTGCATGGGCTAGAGAGCTCATTCAAGATGTTGAAAGATATGGCATTCCAGAAGAAGAACACAGAGAAAGGAAGAGGACTAGATCACATACTAGTTATGTTGCCTTACTCTGTGACATTATGAACAAAGAACCTTCCAGTTATGAAGAAGCAGTGGAAAGGAAAGAATGGAAGGATGCCATGGTCGAGGAATACCAATCGATCATCAAGAATGATGTTTGGGATGTAGTCCCAAGACCTGAAGGGAAGTCTGTTGTGAATTCCAAGTGGATCTACAAGATCAAGCATGATGCAGATGGTAGCATAGAGAAATAAAAAGTGATATTTGTAGCTTGTGGCTTCTCCCAGAAAGAGGGGATAGACTATGCAGAAACATTTGCTCCTGTAGCTACGTACACTTCCATCAGATCAGTACTTTCCCTGGCTGTAGTGATGAAATGGAGGATACACCAGATGGATGTCAGGACATATTTCTTGAATGTTGTAGTTAAGGAGGAAGTGTATGTGGAGAAGCCACTTGGTTTTGAGACACATGTCAAAGAGTCATATGTGTTCAAGTTGAAGAAAGCCTTGTATGGCTTGAAGCAGGTTCCTAGGACTTTGTATGGTAGGATAGATAGTTTTCTATCTAGTTTGGGCTTTACCAAGAGTAAAGCGGATTCCAACCTTTACTACAAGGTTGAGGAAGGAAATCCTTTGATACTACTTTTGTATGTGGATGACCTGTTTGTTACAAGTGAGGATGGATTGATTACCGATACGAAGAGGAAGCTTGTTGCCGAGTTCGAGATGAAGGACTTGGGGATGATGCACTATTTTCTCAAAATGGAGGTGTGGTAGAGTGAAGATGGGATCTTCCTTGGACAAGGGAAGTATGCAGTAGAGATCCTTAAGAAGTTCAGGATGATGGACTGCAAGGTGATGGCCACACCTATGGAATCGAATCTAAAGCTTCTGTGTGATGCTTCGTCGGATCTTGTTGATGTCACTGTGTATCATCAGATGATTGGGTCCTTGATGTACCTTATGAACACAAGACCAGATATTTGCTTTGCGGTGAACACATTGAGCCAGTTCCTGACGGATCCTAGAGGTGTTCACCTGGTTGCTGTAAAGCATATTCTAAGGTACCTGAAGGGTACAATTTATTATGGGCTCAAGTATGATGCGAATCAAAAGTTTAACCTGCAAGGTTATGTTGATTCAGACTAGGCAAGCAGTGTTGTAGATAGGAAGAGCACTTGTGGGTGCTGCTTCAGTATGGGATCAGGTGTGATCTCTTGGTTTAGCAGGAAGCAGTCCTGCATAGCACTAAGTACGGCCGAGTCAGAGTATGTTGCAGCTTGTTCAGCTAGTTCTGAGGTAGTATGGATCCGGAAGCTACTGTCTGAGTTATTTGATCTATCATTGGAGGCTACTGGTATCTTTTGTGACAACCAGAGTTGTGTGAAGTATTTTGATTACTCGATGTTCCACGACAGATCGAAGCACATTGAAATCAAATATCACTATATCAGGGATATGGTGAATAGAGGAGCAATGAAGCTCCTGTATTTTGTGACGGATTAGCAGGTTACAGATGTGTTGACGAAACCACTAGCCAGAGTGAAGTTCGAGTACTTCATGGAGAGGCTTGGTGTTCTTCAGATTGAAGACAATTCAAGGAAGAAGTGATGGACACATTTGCAGGAGCCATTCCAAGCATGGTGAGAGGAGGATCCTTCCCATGGCTGTGGATGTAAGCGCTGGATGATGAGCATAAAGATGATGCTCCAGCTACTGCTCTTTTTATGCATCATGTTGGATGCTTGTTATGATCAGTTAGATCATGTATATGTAATTGCATCATGTTGGATGCTTGTTATGATCAGTTGGATCATGTATATGTATATGCATCATGTTGGATGCTTGTTATGATCAATTGGATGATGTATATGTATATGCATTATTTTGGATGCTTGTTATGATCAGGTGGATCATGTATTTGTATATGTATCAGATATATAAATGGTATGCATCAGGTGGATGCATTGTATGATCAGGATGATCATGGATGATGAGCGTCAGGATTTTGCTCCAGATTATATACATCAGGATGATGCTATGATGATGATCAGGATGATCATGTGATTATGTACATCAGGATGATGTATGGTGAGTATCAGGTTGATACTCTGTGGCCATGGACAAGTTGTGCAGATGAGCATGTAACTAGACCTGGGAGATACGATAGGTATAGCAGTACACTCGTAATCAGTCCTAGGATACTCTTTCAAGGCATTGCTCTGGGAGGACATGTAACTAGACTCAGGAGATCCGATAGGTTGAGAAATATGCTCGTAAGCAGTCCTGGGATGCTCTTTCGAGGCTTTGTCAGATGGCATGTAACTAGACCTGGGAGATCCGATAGGTTGAGACGTACACTCGTAATCAGTCCTAGGATGCTCTTTCGAGGCTTTGCCATGACCACAAGTAATACGTCCTGGATATCCGGATAGGTTGTGCTAGTCACATAAAAGTCCTCGGATGCTCTTTAGAGTTCTTACTAGTCAAGACACTCTTTTAAGGTTTTTTGGTGGGGGTCACATGTAATACGTCCTGAAGATCTGGACAGGTTGTGCTAGTCACGTAAAAGGCCTCAGATGCTCTTTAGAGTTCCAGCTAGTCAAGACACTCTTTTAGGGTTTTGCGATAGTCACATGTACGTGGACCTGGGAGATCTTGCTGGTCGTGCTTCGGCACATAAAGGATCCCAGGATACTCTTTTGAGGCATTGTGACGCACATAATAATTCCTAAGGATTCCACAGTATGGCGAGTGATGATGAAGACCTGCAAGTGGTGGGCCTGCATCCAGCATGAAAAAGGGATGGCCCTGTAGAACTTCCTATGACGAGTAGATTTGAGATTGATTGAGATAGTAGCAGTAGTGACGATGACGATGATTCGAGGACAATGATTCAATGACGATGATCCTGAGAAGAAGACTTGTGCTAGCAGATCTATGTCGAGAAATACCTTCCTAGTTAAGAGGGAGTGTTTATGTAATTGTAACTTCAGAATGTATTTCACCTATGTATATTGTACTCCTATAGAAATGTTATTATTCCTCTATACGGAAGTGTCGTCATTTGTATTTACAATTGTCGCAAGTGTTGTAACTTGCAAGTGATGGGTTATTAGACCACCAAGTGTGGGGTCGGCCCTGATTAGTATTACCATGGGTTATTAGACTAAGTTAGACAAGTCGGTCCTACTAGTTTATTAGGTAGGTCAGGTCATGTATAAATAGAGTGCGGGAGGCACTCTATTTGATCATCTCATTATTCACTTCTACACTCACCATAAAGTGGCGTACAAGTGAGGAAGGAGGAGGAGCTGCTAGGAGGACTATCTCTTGTACTTAGGTTGTATCATTGCTCTTTCTATCTCTGAGGAAGTTGTGGGGTTTTTCACCTTCAGGGTTTTCCCCAGTCAAACTCTGTGTGTCTATTGTCTCATTTGTTTGCTTGGTGTGATTGATATGCATTGTTATGCTTGATATGTTGTAAATGTTATTCTCTGAGTAAAGATCCTAGAGTATGTTGAATTAATGCTCAAACATTAACACCAGACTATTCAAATATGCATTCCTCTCTTCTGTGAAGATATCCTTATCAACCTTACTGTGTAACTCTACAATTTTGTTTTCGATTAGTTCCAGGTCAGCACCATTATCCTTCTTCTTTTCTTTCTCCCATTTTCCCACTTCAATTGCCAAAAATTATTCATTAGGGAACAAGAGTCCTCTTCAGTCAACCATGTTCTATTAAAATTAAATGGTTAATAGGTAAAAGAATTCTCATACTCCAGTTGCAGGGTGGTAGCTTTGTGATCTGAAACATCAGTTGGGATATACCAAGTATGAAACCTTCCCAACGCCAAACCCAAGGGATCGACCATCAAAAACATGTCCAGTTGTTTGGCAATACCTGCATTTCTTGAGCGCCAATTGAACCATGTGGGGGTTAAAGTTGTGGGAAAAACATCAAATAAACCTTCCTTCTCAAACAATTCCTTAAAATAAGGAGATAGTGAATCAATGACAACTTTTGATCCCCAAACTTCATCAAAATAAGAGTCAAATTAAGGTATCTTGCTACAGTAAGAGAGGGATTCTCTAATAATCGAACGTTTGATACCTTATCCCAAAAAATATTCCTGCTATTGTAAGGACAATAGATGTTCACAATATTCAACAGCCTCGTAAGATCCCTGATATAGCCTTCTATCAAAATACCTACAAATGTAAGGAAAGGAGAGAAATCAACACATACAGGGTTCCATGCCATTAATAAACCTCAGGAAACCCCATTAGCATCTACACCACAACACTTCCAATCTGGTTTAATCTTAATAAAAAGTTCGCAAGCAATATCCCTAGCCAAAATGGTATCCTAAAGTAAAACAATATCCGGGGAAATCCTATCTAGAAGCCTCTTGATAACAGTTCTTTTGGGTGAACCACCGATCCCCTTGATGTTAAAAGACAACAATACCATTAGGGAACACCCTGATGAGGCACACATTCTCTAAGAGTGTTGACTACATCATGAGTGGGATAGTTAAATGCTAAGGCCGACATGACAGACATGATGGAGGAAAGCTTAGGATTAACCCACAAAGGATTTTTTGACTGATTAGACACAAGCTTCTTCTTATGTTTCTTATGGGTGGTCACATTTTGTATCTGAATTGAGGCAATCAGGATACATTGATCGTTAGTATCCCCAGAGTCAGGATCCACAACATAGGTTTTGATTGGAATTTTACTATATGCCTCTAACAATGAAGGATATGATTCCCGAGCTACTTGGGTTGTTTCCTCATCCAATGTCGAAGAATACAAAAAAATGTTTAAGGTCCTAGACACACCCTCAACACTACTCAAAATATTTTCCACCCTACTAGAATTAGAGCTATATTGGGAGCCTATATCTGGTAATGGTGAAGGGGAATGTAGGGTTCCATCCCCTTGAGTCTTTGAGTTGTGTAGAGATTTATCTAACCACGATAAGATCCACATCGAGGACGAGGGTTTTTTAGGGTCACCAAATCCCTTAATAGGCAGTGGTAATGACATATCTTTCAAAATTTCATTAGCAGGTAGAGATTTAAGTAGGAGGGGCAGAAAAACATGGAACTTACCCATAAATTCATGAGTATATTCCCCATCCAGTGGACATGGGAAGGAGATAGATTCCTCTGCATCTTCCGACTCTCTTGGCAGGAAGAACGATCAAATCTTCTCCTTTAGGTACCTGTGCAACTCTAACTCAGGTGACCAATACTATGGCATCAAAAGCACCGAAAAGACACCTTCCAATAGTCAAGTCTCTAGATGAAATAACCCTCATCCCAGTGAACTTCCATGCTCTCCAGTCACCCTTCAGTCATATCCACTTTGACTAATATACGGGGCATTCTTCTATCATTTTCCATGATGGTTGCCTCTTTTACCATAGTAAAATTCCCAATAGCGTAGCCTAACTCCAGAAAAGCCTTAAAGTTCTAGGAGTGTAGCGACCAACCCGGAAGTAACACCCATAAGTGTCTTCTCCTGAGTTTCTCCTTCCAGGGGTTAAAAGTTGAATTCCAATTGCATAAAACTAGGGATCCGACCCCAATCACCCAATATCTAGAATCAATAGCATGTTTACTATATTCAAATAGAAAATGAAAGTATATCCAACTATTTACAATCATGATATAACACGGGACATGTTGTATCAGCGGCTTCCATACCCGGGTGATCCACTCCACAATTTCCACTCTACTCAACTTAATATATTCAAATTTCCCCAATAGAGCACGAGAGTACAACCCCTTAACCATATCTAGGGTTACGTCCTTCCCTAATACACAAAGAGCATTTCCCTTCCTAGCTTTTTTGGCCTTAATCTGAGACGAGTATGGGATTTCTCCCCTTTAAAAAACTGCTTATCATCCACAACAGTGGGAAGCTCACCCTCTCTGAGATTTGAATCGTCAAAGTGTAAGGGTAGATCCCCAATTTTTAACACAACCGTCAAAGTGACATCGACCGAATGTCTTCTACCCTCTTCAGCCCCCATTTTTAGCGATGTGTAAACAATCTGACAACAAGGATTTCCCTAGATCTGAGATTCCTTACAGGGTGAGGGAGAGGATCCTTTATGGATGACTCTCCAGTCCTTACCGCAAGTACCACCACCAATTCACTACATATTCACATGAAAGTTATAAAATTTATGACACATAATATATGCACATGAAACAAAATTATTTCACTAACTGATGTGCACATGACATAGAATGATTGTAGTATATTTATTTCTCTCAACTAATCATATGCACTAGAAACAATATGTAGAATACAGAGAACAAGTACGCCCCTACTCTTTGTCTACAGTGGATATAGGGTTTTCTATTTCTAGGACCAAGATGCTTCTCTCTTTTTATTTTAACTATACTAATGGACCTTGATGATGATGCCAAACTACAACATCATTGAATATCTAAATGAAGGACTAGATAGTAGTCTAAGGATTTCCAAGAGGTATCTCCTTTTGATGTAACAAAATAATAAAATGAAGAAGCTATCTCAGAAATTCAATATGATGACACTAACGGTGAGAGAAAGTATAAGCTAGAGTATGAATGGGGACAAATCTATCAAATCTTCAGCGAGGACGAGCACCCAAATGTTTCTGAGGAGAAATATGACCATATCAAAATATGAGAACGTTGGGATTGCATAAAGAAGCAAATCAATGGAGCATCTTTCCCTGTGCCAAATTCATTGATTGGTTGTTACCAAAGCTGTACATTGTCAATAGGAAGATTAAAAATCTTGATGGGGAAGCTATTTACTCTTTCCAACAAGAATTCCTTAGCAGTTAATATAATTTTTCAATCTCCGAAGTAAATGTGACTAGAAAGTGGGTGACTCACTTCAATACAGTTGGATTATGTAGCTTTCAGGAAGAAAATTTGGGTAAAGGACAAGAGATTTAGATCGAAGGAAAGCATCCAATTCTTTATCAGAGAATTGGAGATGTTGTATACAATTGTTGTGACCCTATTATGTAGGTTGTATGGAGAAATTAATGCTATGCAATTCTAAGATATTTAGTGTTATAATATGTAATGATGTCTAGTGTGATATTTAGTGTTGGAATATGTAATGATGACCACTATGGTTTTGTTGGTATGCATAATGATGTCTAGTGAGTAAGGAAAATTTGAAGAATTCATAGTTTTCTACAAGTTTAGAAACCTTGGCGAATCTTACTAATTCTTAAATTTGCAACCATAAAATGTTTGGTGATTTTTTTGTAAAAATGATCAAATTTATAAGGACGTTATATAGTTTTTGCGCAATTTTGGCATTTTTTGAAAAGTAAAAAAAAATTATCCCATGGAATTTCGGTGATTCGCCTTTGAAAAAAAGGCAAATTGGTGAATCGTTTTTTGAAAAAAAGGTCAAAAAATAACCAATGAGCTAAATTTCGCTCCTAAAATTTTCCTTGCTAGTGAGATGTCATAAGTTGTAATGGTGATCTTCTTAGAAAAAGAAGGCATAAAATACTTCATAACTCTCTACATTATAAAAAGGAGTCACCCCACATGCATCATGGAGTAAAATTATCCTCTTACTATTCTTTGTATAAGGGAGGTGGAAAAGAATTTGTCCCACATGTATTATGGGATGTAAATCTTCAAGTCCTCTAGCTATATAATAGAGGTGAAGGAGACCCTTTGGGTGTGTTGTTGAAACATCATATGCACATTCTTTTGTGTCATTGAGACATGAAGTGAGTATGGGGTGTGATGTGTAGGTTTGTAAAACTAGAAGTTTATGAATAATAAAGAAGATAAAGCCTTCACGTTAATGCTTCCCCATTTGGGGTTTTACAATGTAAATATGGTGTACTCCTTTCTCTTCACTTTCCTCTCTTACTTATGTTATTGACTTTGGTGCTTGTGTAGATAGGAGATTATACTAGTTATATTTTGGTTATTGGTTTTCATATTAGTAAATTTATTGTTTTATGTTTATGCATAATTTCCCAATAATAAAACATGGTGTCAGAGAGAAGTTACTATGCTCTATCTCCTTTACTATTATTTTTTATTAAATGTTTTTTATAGTCATCAATTTCTTCAATATTTTTGTTGGGACATCATTTTCTAGTATATTTTCCATCATATATGGACAATCATTGAGGATTGTCATAATATATGGGATTTTTTCTACACGTCTGAGATTTCTTTTTCAAAATCCTAACGTCATCATTTATTTTTTAAGAATTTTTTTCAGAAATTTCTAGGTTTTGCTTTGTTTTTTGTATATATGAAGTTGAAATCCATTGTTTACTAACTTGTTATCAAGGATCTATCTCTCTTGTATCAGATCTGGTTGTTTGTCAGTTTTTTGTTTTTCTTTTTGCAGGTTTCCATTCATACAACTTTGGCATTTATGAGTCTACAGTTTCAGGGTAGTGACACACACATACATTGGTTATAGTTGGACAAGGCACATACATACATGACCCCCATTCACTAAATACATGTACTATTGTGAGGAAAATACACCTATAGTTCATGGGAGAAACTACCAACTTACAGGGATGAAAGATAAGCCTACAAATGTTCTACAAGTACAACAAGTAAGCGAAGAGATTAAGGTTAGAGATATGTGTACCTTATTCAGAAGGTTGATCCTAGCCTTCCTCTTCCTTGCTCTTCAATGTTATCCAATATCGCAATGCCCACACCTGCAAAAGACCTTTATACCTTTCTCAAATACATTTGACTACATATATAAGACTGATATTCATGACAAAAGAAGACATCAAACTATAAGCAAACTGCAATCAAATCTAAGACACACATAAATAGGTTATATTTGGAAAGGAAAGAATGTCTGATATTTATTAATGAATGAAGCAAGTACATAAAGTTATACCTTCCTTCAATCTTGGCACTTCACGAAACCTAGATTCAAGGTCTCCTGCTTCTGTTCTCCAAGGATCCCAGCCTCTAATCAGCTGTGCTAGGGTTTATCAGAAACTGAGGCACAAGAGAGGGGGATGAGGGTCTCCATTACTCCAGCATAAGATTGTTATGGACTTGGTCCCCCCTCATGGCCCTTCTACCTTCCTTATACAGTCAATGAAGGAGGGGAAAAACAGTTATAACCAATCAGGAGGTTCCCAAACCAACTCAATTTGACCAAAATTCGAGATTGTGACTGATTCAGGAAAGTACTCTACTCTTCCTACTGCAAACTAGGGTATTTTTCAAGGTGAACGCTACTATAGTGAAGCAGAGTTGCATATTTCTAAGGGCAAACACTACTTTCATGCTTGTAGGGTGGCGCTTTTGTGGAAATATGGCCAAACACAGGGTTTTCTGATGGTTTTCAGGAGATGGTTTGGTTTGGAAAAGTGTTCCTAAGGGTTATGACCATCAAATGGACCAGGAGTGAGGTAATTTCAACCATGTTAAGTGTCATATATGACCCTTCCATCCACAAGTGTCCTGTTGTGTGACTAAACTTGATCTCAAGAAGTGTCGTCATGCGACCAAGCAATACAAGTGTCATCACGGAGGGAGAAGTGTCATTTTAAGCTATAACAGATGCCCCCTAATGTATGAGGTTAGAGGGAGTGAGGGAAATGATGGCCGAAATACATTATAAATAACAAAGAGCTGAAACATGAGAGCGGAGTAACCGGAGAAACCAAGAATCATAAGCTCAAATGAAGTACCTGAAAGCAAAGGCAATGTCAGACAAACTCATCCTTTGGGTAACTGTCCATGTTCAAATAGTGGAACATGACCTCCAAGCGGATACACTAATGGTCCAAATACAGATGCATATATCATGGCCACTAGAATATAAGCATGGATCCATGAGGAACATAAGTGTAAACATAGCCACATAAATGCAAGGTGGATCTAAGTCAAAACTAGAGAACATAGCCATAGAGAACAAGCTGGATCTATGTCTCATCAAGAGCCAAAAATAGTGTGGCTCAATCTTGCACAACTTGGGAAATAACATAAATAAGGTGATGCTATCGAGGATCCCAAGGTCTTCATCCAAAAACAATCCAAGGTACAAACCTATCCATGGGAATAAATGAGTTGATGTTGAACATGGGAGGTATCGTTTGATTACCGGTCATTGATATATATCGTTAACAAACGTGAGGTCTTCCACCGATAATGATAATGGAACCCAAGGTACCTAGTACATTCAAGCAAGTGTGAATAAATGGTCTTGCAGTCGAACACTTGAAGAATATATCGGATAGGAGACATTGATGTATTCCCATCTATCCAATAGGGAGAGAAAATGTCATTAATGACTATAATCCCCAAGGTACTAACCGAAACTCTAAACTTCATTCCCAGAGCACAATGAGTTGAAGTCAATGGGAAGAATTCCGTTGGAAGGGAGGCCTTAAGGCATCCTCTATCATCCAACACGAGGGACACTCAACAAGTATGAGCTGATTTGGAGTAGGATTGAACACATGATGAAACAAACTGACACCAAGGAATGTCCGACGCATGAGGTCAAGGCAACTGCAGAATTGCCAACACAGGTTATATCCTTGAATAGTGAGCACGACACAAGAGTGACTTAGGCAGCTTTTAACACAAAGAGACCACGATACAAATCTTCAATGTAGGAGACATTAATAGATTCTCCATATGATTGGAAGACTTAACCAAACAGAGGAGTAAGAACTCTGAGATCAGGTTTATCCTAAGGCCAACACTAGAACCCAACTTGTTTGATAGACTCAAAACATGTGCTTTGTTCAAGGACATAGTTGACTTGCTGCCATCATATTCAAAGATATTTTAACATTCTTCCCTTCCCTTTCCTTTTTCATTTTTTAACAAGCTTGACAAAGAACTAAAACATGCTCGACAGTACTTTCATATTTAAGGAGTCTGAAAAACCTAGAAGAAAACTCCATACACCTATCCGTGGATTTTATATCGAGCCCGGATTGGTCTGTGCTTGGCGGTGTTTTCTTGCTTATAGAGTTGAAAAACTTAAATAGTCCTCTAGCAACCATCTGGTGGATTTCACATCGAGCTCGAGTAGGTGAATGCTCGCTTGGTGTTTTCACATTTCGAGAGTCTGAAAACCCTAAAGACGACTCCAAAGGTCCCTTTTCGTAAATTTAGTCTCCTTCCCCGAAAAAGTGTAAAATAATGGAAGAAGAGCTCTTCTAGGGCATACCAGAGTATACGTAGAGTATACCTTTTCCGTAAATTATCCACCAAGGCCCGGAAAATGGATAATTCTATACCTAAGTGGATGTCGGTTCAGTTATTTTAACGAGCCCGAAAAGACAACTATGCTCGGCAAACTTTTCCTATTTAAGGAGTTTGAAAAGGGCTTAAAAGAACTCCATAGGGATCTTTTCATAAAGGTTTAACGAGACCGAAAAAGTAAACTCGTGACCTACTTACTATTTTTAATGAGCTCAAAGGAGAGACAGAAGAATGCTCAAAACCTACTTACTGTTTTTAACGAGCTCGAAGTAAAGGTAGAAGAATGCTCATAATGGGAGGAGACGAGTGTCAGGGACATGCAAAACTAGCTCCACGCGCATGAAACAAAGCTATGCCTAATGCAAGGAACATGAGCAAGATAAGGACACTCAGGGTGTGTCTCCTTCAGGTAAAAGGTGTCAAATTGTGAAGGCAAAATGATACAGGGCTTAGTGAAAATGAGATCAGAGATGGAGGCTTATACAACGACCTAAAAGCGTAGAAGTTGGAATCAGGCTCATTAGCGCAAGCGGGATCATAACAGATGCATATGCAACTTGAACATGAAGATGGGAGCCTTATCAGGGATGGCCAGAAATATATGAGGAATCAAGATATGAGGCTTCTTCCCAAAGTCATGGAAAATCTAAAAAGCCTCCTGAGCCTATGAGAAAAACTCAGCATGGGCACCAAAATGGCATATTGGTACTGACTAGGGTGACCCATGTTAGCCAAGCTCTGTTGTCGGACTGGTGCACAATGCATAAAGAGATGGCTAACACACCAATATCCAATAGGTCCGACCCTATGGTGAATTCAGATGGCAAAAGGTTCAATTGCAACATAATAGTGGGGAAGCCTAAACCTATATGCAAAGTTCCAAATATACCTGACATGGTCGCACAAGGTGTCGAAAAGGACCAGTAAGAAAGTATAAATCCAGCTAAGAATCCTGTCTCCAAGAAACATTAGTACCAACATCATATCTAAAACATATGTAAAGAAAGACCCGATACAAGTCACTGTGGTAGAAATACTTTCAACTTCACTATCATCAACAGTAGGCATAAACAAGGTAGAGTTTTCAAATGAAGACTCTATGGCACCCAAGCCTGAGAACTTACAATCAACAAGATTGACTTTAGGATGAAGATCAAAGCTGAAGGACATGATGGAATCTGCAGAAACAAGTTCATCATCACGAAAGTTGAAAATTATAGAAGCAGAATCAAATTTAGCAGGAACATCGATTTGCGGATCTATAGGAGAGTCCAAAGACTCAATAGTAGGAAGATAAGACTTTAAGGTCAAACTGGGGCTGGACATAACTGTGACTGGATTAACATCCAAATGAATGGCAGACTATACTATGGACTCTAGGAAAACTTCATCAGGAGGAATTATATCGTCCCAGATAGAACACATATCTAAACATTCAGATGGAGGTGTCACTTGGTCAAAAGCTGGGACTAAGTCCCAAGAAGGTAAGCATGAACTCAGAGACTTTTTCCCAGTAGTAGTTGAACTCAAGGAACAATATGCCACATAAGTCCCATTTGACATAGTAGTGCCTAATGACGAGGGATCTAACTGATCTATAGTTGGGTAGTAAGGAGGATCAACGAATGCAAGCTGGTCGATAGTGACAATGCTTTCGTTATGAGGAAAATGCATCACACGAAAGAGTGTAGACACCACAACATGCATAGCATAAATGTATCAAAGTCCACAGGGTCCTTTAAAACCATAAAATCAACTAAGACTGTTTTTCCACCCAAAGTAACAAGTACCAGAGAGAGGAATCCGAACTATTCACTGTCAATGGCCAATTAACAACTGGAATAAAATTAGGGAAACCCAAATCTCTCCAAGCATAAGTGAATAAGATACTAACAGAAGCTCCTTCATCTACACTACATCGATCAACCGTATGGTTCTCAATATCAAACTTTATCTAGAAAGGTGCCGAAGAAGGAAGACGAGGTTCAGCTAGACTATTCCAATCAAAGGAAACGATCCTAGGGCTTGGTAGGGGTTCACATGGCACAGATGACCTTTTTTCAGGAACATCCAAACTGGTAATGCAGAAGACTTCCATAGTAGGTGCATCAATCTTTGCAGGATTGATGGGATTAGTCAAAGATAGCATCGATTCGATCACTTCGCTCTCCGAAGGAAGAGTGGGGTTGACCAAGAACTCTTTTGGTTCAACCACTTTATCAACCAAAGGTTGATCTGACTGTAGGAAATCTATAGACAACTCAGGAACAGAGGTTCCTTCAGACATGGACCACACTCTTTGTGCCTCTAGAATGGCAGGGCATCGGTGAGTAAGGTGATCTTCCTTACAAAGTTTACAAGGGAACTTTGGTTTCTGTCCTATAGGTTGAGACTCCTTTACAACATCAGTACTCTCAGCATAACTAGCATTCACTGACACCTTGCTCCCAGCATGACTTGCAGTGGCTGGTTGCTCAGAAGCAGAAGACTTTTGAACTAAGGACCACACTTTTTGTATGTCTGGAAGTACAGGGCACAAGTAAGTAAGGTGGTCTCCATCACAAAACTTGCAAAGGAACTTATACTTCTGTTTACTGGGTTTGTCGACAATGTCAACTACCTCAACATGACTTGTAGTGGATGATCTGGTGTCTCCAGTATGACTCATAGGAACTGGTGACTTGTCATTAATATGACTAGCAGTGATCAATGATGTGTCCTCAACATGACTGATAGTGGTTGAAGACAAACTTTCAGTGTGATTTTCAGTGACTATAATTTTTCTCCCAACATGACCTCCAGAGGCTGGGTAGGTGCCCCCTGCATGATTTGCAGAAGCAGGGTGCTTTCCCCTAGCATAACTTACAAAGATTGGGTTACTACCCCCTTGTTTTGGCATCTTCTTCCTATTCTTCCTCTGTCTATTCCTTTTAGACTCCTGGTTACTAGTATTGCTACTTTCGCCACATGAGGTAGCAGGAGGAGGAGAAGATGTTACTGGCAAAGAAGGCATAGGGTTCTAATGCTCTTGATTTGAGGTGCTTACAAAAGAAGCATCAGGAGCATGCAAGGCATTTGGAGTGGAGAACAACCAAACCGGCAACCCTATAGTGAATCCAGGAAGATTCAAAGTAGCCATTAAGGGAGTACCAATGTTTCCAATGAATGGAACAACACAAGGATCCCCCGGAACATGGGTACCTTGATTGGCGCTCACCGGAATGCTAGACATAATTTCCTACTCAAATGAGCAAGAAGTTCTCTAAGGCAAACTAAGACAAGTAACGCAAAGAGCACACCACTAAAAAAGGTCCTAAGTAAATCAAACCAGGAAAACAAATGCCTTTTGGAGAAGAGACTGGGATGATGAGGGCCCAGAACAGATCAACGAAGGAAGAAGGACAGTTACTCGGGGTCCACAATACAATGACTAAGGGTGCAGGCGCTGGAATCAACCAACCGCCCTTCCAAAGACCTGCAAGGGATTTCCTCCCACGTCTGTCCTAGGTACAGCAGATATAACCCTCCACCGTCACCTTTGTATGATCCTATGGTCAGATACTAAGGATACCACCACACCGAAAACTCCTGGGGGAATAGTCTCTCGTTGAATCAGAATGCGTGGGCAGGGTAACTGAGCCCGAAACTCAAAAGAGTCCCCAAATGCGATCCGATCTTGGTATTTGCTCGAAACATAAAGTAGGAGGTTTATTCCCAACAATTCTATCTCACAAGACCTACTGCATAGATCCGAGGCAAGTTTTGAATGAGGTGGGTTTACCTGTGATAGTCGAACTACGATTTTTACGTAATGTGTGATCTCGGGTGGTTTAAGGTGTTTTAAACCCAAGATCCTAACAAAAACTTATTGGTGAAAAGTGCAACCTAGAAATGAAAATGTTACTAGTACATTTTATTAGGGTTCATTTTAAAGGTTACTTGTTTACTCAAAAAGGTAGTGGGTATGTGAGAGTGGTTATAACGGAGATAGAATACTAAAATCAAAATGTTTACCAGTAAACAAATATTTTCTTTTCAATGCAAGTCCTAAAAATACGATCTAGAATGCATATGCAAATGCAATTTTTAGTCTTTTCGAATGCAAAAAGGTAAAAATAAAATCTAAATGTACAAAATTAAACTCAAAACCTAAGAATGCAGCTACTCAAACAAATAAGTATGTGTTGAAGCCTCGGTTGTGCAGGGTATGAAAAATGTTGGAATGGGGTCCAAGGCATACAACAGGGGATGAAAACCCAGCCAAAGGCTTCAGTTAACCCTACACAAGAGTTACCCTATCCTTGAGCTGTTTGGGATGGTTAACACCCACGGATACAAAGGCCTCTGCTGGCACTTGTGATTTTGATCCAAAATGGATTTGTCCTATAGAGATGTAAGACAAAGGTATCCAAACTCTACAGGTTGATCTAAGTCTTAGGTTAATCTTATCTAGAATGAAGTCTAAACTAAGTCAAATCTAATCTAACAGAGTGGAAGTTTTGTGTGCAGGGTAACTTGGTTTGTAAATTAATAAGTTAATTTAATCAGCTTAACAAAAATGGAAAACTAGATGGTTAACTTATTACTTCAAAACATTATCAGATAATTAAAATTATTGACAACAATTTAAAGATTTAGTGCATCCAATGTTATACTGTTCCTTTTGTTAATTGAAAAATTAACCTGAACTCTGATATGAACTGCATATTATTTATAAAAGAATAAATAGATAAACGTGTTGCATAAAGAAATTCATTCAACATATTCATACATTCAGATCATCAATAGTAATAAACCAAAATCTCAGATCTAGGAATGTTAATTGTTTACAAATAAATAAACAGTAATTGATAAGTAATTTAGAACATGATCAAACCAATCAAATAAACTTGATTAATATACAAGAAGATATGTAGAATAACTTTACTGTGTTATACCAGACTGCAAGAAATTACAGTTTGTGAACAAAGAGTAGTCCAATCCTCCTTGCCGACTCCAGTTCTAAATTCTATCTCCCTGGCAGCGCCTCCTCAATCTACTCAGAACTCTGAAAGCAAAAATCTGTCACAGCCAAAGAAGAATTGCAGAGAAAGAAAAATCATTCTCTGGCCTGAGAACGCCCCCCTCACTTGGTAGTCGAAGATAGTGAATCATGATTTTACTGCGGGAACCCTGTATTTCCATTTTGACCTGAACAAAAGTCAAATCGAGATATTTGTCAGAAATTCTTTTCAATATTTCAATAACCTTTTACCCTTCAATCAACTAGAAAAGAAATCTGAAATGATATGTGAATAAAAATGGTGAAGGATTTGTTGCAATCTCAGGTTCCGACGCCCACGATCTCTTCCTCTTCATATTAGTACGTGGATAACTCTGTTAATAGACAGCGTTGCATTATACCTGCGTTGGCAAACTCTTGTATGTAAGAACACCTTAACGCAAATCAAATCACATGTGTTGTTCTTCTAAATTAATTCTCCATCCGTCCAAATTATAAGCTACACCACTTTCAAACAAATGTTTGATCTCTTTATTAAAAAGATATGATAATATGAGGGTCATATACTTTCATGCTTTATGTGCTTCATGCCATGGCTATTAAGTAGAGGAAAATCGAATTTAATTCACATGGGAAAAGAAAAAGAGGCTTTTCCTTTTTGTCAATTTAAAATTTGAATAAAAACCAAAAGTGAATTACCATTATTTTATTTGAAACATGATGTCATATCCAATTAATTTTATGTGTATCAGTTTGCTTTGGAAACAAATAAAGTTGTGAACGTGTCTCATAGATCATGAAAATGGGAGTTATAAGTACCTCCATAATTTGTTAAAGAGATAAGGTAGTGATGGGGCTTCAATTGCTGTGACTAAACCAATTATATTATTATGAATGTATCATTATCATAGTTATATATATATATATATATATTAAATATGATAAATAACAAAGATAATGATTTAAAGAATAGTTGCTTTCTTTTTCTTATGTTTTTTTAGAAAAAGGAGTATATAGTTTTGGCAATATTACATATACCATAGTTTAAAATATATATATATTAAATATGATAAATAACAAAGATAATGATTTAATGAATAGTTGCTTTCTTCCTCTTATGTTTAAAAAAAAAAAAGGAGTATATGGTTTTGGTAATATTACATATACCATCCAAATTTGAGAACGGAAGAGTATGATTTTAATTTTTTATATGCACTCTATAAAAAATGTAAATCACATTCTCAAGATTGAGCTTTCAATTAAAACATGCAATGCCTAAAAGCTCATAGATGCATCAAATGACCCAAAATCACCAAATCCTCTTTCATGAACACCAAGTTAAATAAAAGGTAGTGTAGAAAATCAAGGATCCTAAAAGAAGATCATCAAAGAACTAACTAAATCAAGCAAGAAAAATAGAAAAAGACCAAAAACTGAGTATTTGCAAAATTCTAAATGGGGGTTTACTGGCAAGCTTCATTTATGACTCCCGAAAGCCAAAACCCGAAACTTGCGGGTTGCGGGTTTTGGGATCGCAAACTGCTGAGCGGAAAAAAGGATTCCTGAAAGCCACAACCCGACACTTGCGAGTTGCGGCTTTCGGGAATCCTTTTTTCCACTCAGCAGTTTGCGATCCCAAAACCCGCAACCCGCAAGTTTCGGGTTGTGGCTTTCGGGAGTCATAAATGAAGCTTGTCAATAAACCCCCATTTAGAATTTTGCAAATACTCACTTTTTGGTCTTTTTCTATTTTTCTTGCTTGATTTAGTTAGTTCTTTGATGATCTTCTTTTAGGATCCTTGATTTTCTACACTACCTTTTATTTGACTTGGTGTTCATGAAAGAGGATTTGGTGATTTTGGGTCATTTGATGCATCTATGAGCTTTTACGTATTGCATGTTTTAATTGAAAGCTCAATCTTGAGAATGTGATTTACATTTTTTATAGAGTGCATATAAAACATTAAAATCATGCTCTTCTGTTCTCAAATTTGGATGGTATATGTAATATTGCCAAAACCATATACTCCTTTTTCTAAAAAAAACATAAGAGGAAGAAAGCAACTATTCTTTAAATCATTATCTTTGTTATTTATCATATTTAATATATATATATATTTTAAACTATGGTATATGTAATATTGCCAAAACTTTATACTCCTTTTTCTAAAAAAAACATAAGAGGAAGAAAGCAACTATTCTTTAAATCATTATCTTTGTTATTTATCGTATTTAATATATATATATATTAAACTATGATAATGATACATTCATAATAATATAATTGGTTTAGTCACAGCAATTGAAGCCCCATCACTACCTTATCTCTTTATTAGCGGGTTGCGGGTTTCGGCAACACACAACAAAATAAATCAAGAAACCAATTCCCGAAAGCCGCAAGCCGCAAATGCGGGTTTCGGGAAGAAGATTTCCCAAACTTATTAACAACAAAACCCAAAACCCGCAACCTGCACCTGTCGGGTTGCGGGTTTCGGGTTTACAAAAACCAGAAAATGAAAAGAGCAATCCTGCAACCCGCACCTGTCGGGTTGCGGGTTTCGAGTTTCCAAAATTTCGGGTTTCGGGTTGACGAAATCGAATGACAAAATACTCAGGATTTGAGCTTTCTCCGGACCGAAACACTTAGAAAAATTTATTCAAAAATTGTCAAAGAGGCAGCCCAAAAGCACGGGTGAAGGATCTTAGAGGTAGAAATCAAAATCTAATATTTACCAAATAACTCACCCAAATGCCTTTGCATTTATTCAAAATTGGGGATCTCGTGCTTCAGCTAAGCATGGGATATGTTGTGGCCACAACAGTATGCAAAAAAAACTTATTCTTTTTGATGCAAAGCGCTATTAAATCCTTTAAGCTACTTGCAAGGTACTCTACTCAGAAAATAAATCAAAATTTTTTTATGCTTTTCAAAGGTGAGAAACAAAAACTGAAATTGAAGGTAACCTACTATCAAAGCAAAAGCAAAGAACTTTCAGGTTTCCTTATTGAAACAGTAAAAGCTAGCAATACGACTTTCAGATTCTTATTGATGTAAGCATGCCAACCATTGGGAAAAGCGTACGAATCCTACTTTTAGACCCAAACAAAGAAAATGACCTACAAATAAGTATGGTTTGGTAAAGTCAAGTTTGCACATAAATAGTGCATTCAAGGTCCTAAACAGCATCAAAGACACTTAAGCTTTCACTACAAAAAGAAAACTAAAAGCATAAGGGAGGATAAGAAACCAATCTAAAAAGAAATTTCACTCAAATAGACACAAACAGGGTCAAGTAGACTTAGTAGGTTTCAAAGCCAGTGGAAATGGAGCAAGCACATTCAGTCAGACTCAAATCAGGGTACAAAACACCAAACTAGTCCGCAACCCCCCAACTTGGGTCAACAAGCCCCAAAACTTTCCAAACAAGCTCAAATTGTTCAAAGAAGGTCCATATCATGAACATATGATCAGTACAAGGATAGGAGACCACTTACAGTGGTTTAACTTAGACCTAGGGTCATCAGGGACCCTAAAAAATGCAGCCACAACCACCCCAAATAGATCAAAACTCAAAAATTTAGTTCCAGAATGTGTACACTATTGTCTATGAGGAAAGCCAACATCTAAAACAGGGGAAAATGCTACTGTGCTTCACAACAGTAGCGTTCATGTGGGAAAAGTTGAAAAAATAGGGCCAAAACCCCCCACACCTGAGATAGTAAAGGTCTGTAAGGGCTAGGAAGGGTCTGTAAGAGCCAAAGAGGGTCAAACAGAGCTTAATAATTGATTCTAATCAAGAAATTGAACAAAGACCTTCAAACAAAACTAAAGAAATGACCTTGGATACCCCTTAGCAGATAGGCTTTCCCTAGTAGAGTCGCCATTTTGTTGTGAGGAAAATACACCTATAGTTCAGGGGAGAAACTAAAAACTTACAGGGATGAAAGATAGAGCTACAAATGTTCTGCAAGTACAACAAGTAAGAAAAGAGATTAAGGTTAGAGATATGTGTACCTTATTCAGAAGGTTGATCTCATCCTTCCTCTTCCTTGCTCTTCAATGCTATCCAGTATCGCAATGCCCACACCTGCAAAACAACTTTATACCTTTCTCAAATACATTTGACTACATATATAAGATTGATATTCATAATAGAAGAAGACATCAAACTATAAGCAAACTACAATCAAATCTGAGACACACATAAATAGGTCATATTTGGAAAGGAAAGAACGTCTTATCTTTATTAATGAATGAAGCAAGTACATAAAATTATACCTTCCTTAAAGCTTGGCACTTCAAGAAACCTAGATTCAAGGTCTCCTGCTTCTGTTTTCCAAGGATCCCAGCCTCTAATCAGCAGTGCTAGGGTTTATCAGAAACTGGGGCACAAGAGAGGTGTTAAATTTTCTGAATTTACTTCAATATGATCTAGGATCTTAACTGAGAGAACAACATGTACAGCATATCTACAGCATATCAATCATGGAGACAATAATGCAAGCACACAAGAGACACAAAGATTTACTTGGGGAAAACCATAAGGTGAAAAACCCCAATAACTTCCTCAGAGATAGATAGAGCAATGATACAACCAACCAAGAGAGATAGCCATAACCTAGCAGCAATCCTCCTCCTCCATAAGTGCGCCTCTCTTCCTAGAGAGCATGTGTGAGAAGTGAGTGAGTAAATAGAGTGCCTCCCGCACTCTATTTATACTTGACTTGACTTGCCTTTTTACCTAACTCATGTAGGCTCGAACTTAACCACATAACATAATGCTGACTGGGCCGACCCCCAATAGGGTGGTCTAATAACCCTTTGACCCACATGGCCGACCCCCAATAGGGTGGTCTAATAACCCTTTGACCCACATGACTTATACAGGGCCGACCCCAAACAAGGTGGTCTAATAACCCATCAAGTATAAGTTACGACACTTACAATATAAATGACGACACTTCCGTATAGAGGAATAATACCATCTCTATAGGAGTACATACAACATATATGAAATACATTCCGAAGTTACATATACATCAACACTCCCTCTTAACTAGGAAGGTATTTCTCAGCATAGTTCTTCTAGCACAAGTCATCTTCTCTGGATCATCGTCACTGGATAATCGTCATCGAGTCATCATCATCGTCACTACTGCTGCTATCTCAATCAATATCTGAATCTACTCGTCATAGGAAGTTCTACAGAGCCAGTCCTTTTTCATACTGGATGTAGGCCCACCACCTGCAGGTCTTCATCATCACTGGCCATACTGTGGAATCCTCAGAACTTTTACGTGCATCACAAAACCTCAAAAGAGCATCCCAGGCTGTTACGAGCACACAGCTCTACCTATAGGATCTCCCAGGGCAACGAATTACATGTGACCTCACCACAAAACCTCGCAAGAGCATCCCAGGCTGTTACGAGCACACAACTCTACCTATAGGATCTCCCAGGGCAACGAATTACATGTGGTCATGGCAAAACCTCGCAAGAGCATCCCAGGACTGATTACGGGCACACAGCCCAACCTATCGGATCTCCCAGGGAAACGAATTACATGCCATAGGACAAAACCTCGCAAGAGCATCTGCCAGATATCCCAGGGCAATGAATTACATGCCATAGGCAAAACCTCGCAAGACTATCTGCAGATCTCCCAGGGCAACGAATTACATGTCCTCCCAGAGCAAAACCTCGAAAGAGCATTTGCCAGATGTCCCAGGGCAACGAATTACACGCCATAGGCAAAACCTCGCAAGACCATCTGCAAATCTCCCAGGGCAACGAATTACATGCTCATCTGCACAACCTGATCCACGGCCACAGAGTATCAACTTGATACTCACCATACATCATCCTGATGTATCCATGATCATCCTGATCATCATCACTGCCACGTCCTGCTACATGTCATCTGGAGCAACATCCTGAAGCTCATCATCTATGATCGTCCTGATCATCACTGCAACATCCTGCTGCATGTCATCTGGAACAACATCCTGAAGCTCGTCATCTATGATCATCCTGATCATCACTGCAACATCCTACTGCATGTCATCTGGAGCAACATCCTGAAGCTCGTCATCTATGATCATCCTGATCATCACTGCAACATCCTGCTGGATGTCATCTGGAGCAACATCCTGAAGCTTGTCATCTATGATCATCCTGATCATCACTGCAACATCCTGCTGCATGTCATCTGGAGCAACATCCTGAAGCTCGTCATCTATGATCATCCTGATCATCAATGCAACATCCTGCTGCATGTCATCTGGAGCAACATCCTGAAGCTCGTCATCTATGATCATCCTGATCATCACTGCAACATCCTGCTGCATGTCATCTGGAGCAACATCCTGAAGCTCGTCATCTATGATCATCCTGATCATCAATGCAACATCCTGCTGCATACCAAGTATCTACCTGATACATATCATCATACATGATCCTCCTGATCATACAATGTATCCACCTGATACAAATATGATACATATCACCATACATGATCCGTCTGACCATACAATGTATCCACCTGATACATATACAGATACATGGTCCAAGCATCCAACATGATGTGTACATACATACATAAAAATGATCCAACTGATCATATCCAGCATCCAACATGATGCGTACATACATACATAAAAATGATCCAACTGATCATATCCAAACAGAAACCAGAACATCATCCTGATGCTCATCATCCAGCGCTTACATCCACAGCCATGTGAAGGATCCTCCTTCCAACATGCTTGGAATGGATTCAGCAAATGTGTCCATCACTTCTTCCTCGAAGTGTCCTTGATCTGCATAACGCCAAGCCTCTCTCTGAAGTACTCGAACTTCACCCTGGCTAGTGGCTTCGGCAGCACATCTGCAATCTGCTCGTCCGTCGCAACATACAGGAGCTTCACAGCTCCTCTCTGCACCGTAGCCCTGATATAGTGGTATTTGATCTCTATGTGTTTTGACCTGTCATGAAACACTGGTTTCTCGGACAGCTTCACACAACTCTGGTTATCACAGAAGATACCAGTAGCTTCCAACGGGAGATCAATTAACTCAGACAGTAGCTTCCGTAGCCATACTTCCTCACAACTAGCTGAACAGGCTGCAACATACTCTGCCTCAGCTGTACTCAGTGCTACGCAGTACTGCTTCCTGCTAAACCAAGAGATCACACCTAATCCCATACTGAAGCAACACCTAGATGTGCTCTTCATGTCTGCAGCACTGCCATCCCAATCTGAATCAACATAACCCTGCAGGTTAAACTTTTGATTCGCTTCATATCTAAGCCCATAATCCACTGTACCCTTCAGGTACCTCAGAACATGCTTTACAGCAACCAGGTGAACACTCCTCGGATCCGTCAGGAACTGGCTCAATGTGTTCACAGCAAAGCAAATATCTGGTCTCGTGTTCGTCAGGTACATCAAGGACCCAATAATCTGACGATACATAGAAACATCAACTGGCTCAGATGAAGCATCACAAAGAAGCTTCAGATTCGATGCCATAGGTGTGGTCATGGCCTTGCAATCCATCATCCTGAACCTCTTCAGGATCTCTACTGCATACTTCCCTTGTCCAAGGAAGATTCCTTCTGCACTCTACCACACCTCCATGCCAAAACCAAATAGTGCATCATCCCCAAGTTCTTCATCTCGAACTCGATAGTAAGCTTCCGCTGCGTGTCGGCAATCAATCTATCTTCACCATACCAAGTTCTGCACATATATGATTTCCTATCATGTGTCTCAGAACCAAGTGGTTGCTCCACATACACTTCTTCTTCAACTACACTATTCAAGAAAGCTGTCTTGAATCCATCTGGTGTATCTTCTATTTCATCACTTTTATATTTCTCAATGCTGCCATCTGCAACATGCTTGATCTGATAGTTCCATTTGGAAGTCATAGCAAACTTCCCTTCATGTCTTGGGATTACATCCCAAACATCATTCTTCATGATCGACGGATCATGGCATTCCATTTCTTCATCCCAGATCCTGGGAACTTCAATATCTTCAATAGATATCTTTGTTGCTAGAACAAATGTTGTAATTCTTCTTTTGTAGGAGATGGCATACGATCTTTCCTACACAACAAGTTAAATTGCATGATTAGAAAACATCTCATAGTTTTCAGAACAAATTCTTACACATAAAGAAATATGCCATACAGTCATGCAATTATCTTAGCCAATGCTTCAATACAACATTTATCCATATTCCGTAAATTTCTAGATGCCTTCCAATTTCTACCAGAACATTGTTAAGAGTGTGCACAACTCCCAACATGTCAGCAAAGAGGTTTCATACTAGATAAGTAGCAATGGAATGTTGTACAGTGCCATAGGCCACTTACCCATGCATATTAGGAGTATACTATTCATTAATGCAATTATTCTAATATGCATAATACACAACCTAATTCTAGGAACATCAGTATATACATTATTGAACAGTATTATTTAAGAAATGACAATTCAAATACTTATCTTTGTTTGTTCGTTGGGTGGACTCCCTCTGAGTCTTCGCTTCCTTGCAGGAGCTACTGGAGTCCTAATCTGAAGTAGCTTCTTCTACATCTTTTGATGTGGAATGTAGAGAGATGGTCAACTCCCTCTGAATATTTGCATCCTTGAATAAACCACTGGAGTGTACTCCCTCTTGATCTTTGCTTCCTGGATTACCTGTTCTTGAACTCATATTCATCCTTGGTCCCTATGCATGCTTATTAGTATCATGATTAAATCATACATATACTATTAAAGCACAATAATCTCAAGCATGTATAGTCATGATCATTTCAAACAGAAATAATAAGCATTAGCATTCAAGGTTTATGTAGGATTCTTATGGTTAGTTAAATCATAAGAAACATAACGTGTCTAAACCTATAATTACTCAAAGCTATGACTCTTCGGGTTAGTCATATCATCAATCAAGAGAAGAGATATAATATGCATAAGACCATGACTATTCAAACCTATGGTTTCATGATTCTTCTGGTTAGTCAAATCAATCAATATAAGAGACATATTATTTTACTTATATTCCTATTTGACCATAGGACTTTTCTGGTTAGTCATATCATTAAACAAAGTAAAAAGCATAATATGCCTAAACCCATGATTACTAACTTTAATGAATAATCATAATCAATCATGCCAAGTATACTTATATAAAGGATCTTATCACAAGATGAGATTGTAACTTGATATAGGAAAAACATACCTGGATTAGCATGCTAGCTAGTTATGTCTTAACATACTCACATGATGTCTTCTTGTTCTTCTTCAATGACTTGTGCTAGTAACCTGTATATCTCATAGGTTAGCCATTATAAAACCAAGTTATACATACCTCGTAAATGGATCTTCTATGAGATCCATGATAATGGATGAATCTTTGTCCTCATGTTATCATGATCATATGTTCTTGGACCAGAACATGATTTGTCTTTCTTGGTGTACCTTTCATGTTAGTGGACAACATAAATCTCATACAACACCATAATGCATTAGTACAATCATAAGTGTCAACACCCTAACCAATGAATATCTTCTATCATGCATTCATAATTTTGTTAAGGTGATACGACAAATCTAAAATCAAAATTGTACTAACCATAATAACATGAAGACATACCATAAAATTAATCATGGACAAATATCGAAACATACCTCGATGAGTCATACCTGTTAAGGTCGCTTGTAATCTTCTTATGTAAGGCCTTATCCTCATCTCCCTCTGAGACATGAACTTCTTCACTTATGCCGGTGATCAATCCATCTTCTTCTAGGATTAACCCAATCCACTTGATTTGCAAGAACTGGACCTTGAGCTGGATATGGGTTTGTCAGAGAAACCCCAAAAATTCAAACTTTGAATTTCAAACTTCTGACAGGGTAGAAATATGCGCCTTGATGAGCTGATCAAACTGGTATATTCAGAATTTGAAAACTGCAAAGTTTCACTCCTCAATTTTGCCTTTGAAACTTCCGGATTCACTGGACGTGACCCTGAACTGGGGTTTGATGAAGCCCACTCTTTTGCCCCATCAAAATGTTTGATCCAAAGCTCTAAGCTTCTGTTTTTCTGAGGAGCTTCCAGCCGTGGTCACAGATTTCAAAAACTCCCATTTTTACAGAAGCCCTAATTTTCCACTTTTCTGATCAAAGTCCCGAACTAGGGTCTAATCATGCCCGGCCTTCTGCCCAACCAAAAATTCTGATATTGGTCTCTAAATTTCTATTTTGATGAGTAGCATCCATCCGTGGTCTCCGATTACAAAAATTCCAACTTTCTCAAAAGCCCTAAATTCCGGAAGCCATGAATGAAGGTACCAAAAAATAATTCTGTTTTGACAGAAATATGTACCTGATTGTTTCTGGTGTAACTCCGAAATTTTTGATCCACAGGGTCTAAAAACGTTTCCTGAGATAGCCTGACCTGTTATCTTTCCATCCTGACAGGTCTGACCTCAATTGGATTCTCTGAGAGAGAGTTATGCCAAATGTCGCAACGTGACCTGTTTTGGGATAAAAAAGGAGAGCGAACTTGTACGGCGTGCCACGTCTCACTGTTTTAACTTCGGCCTCTGAAAAAGTTTTCTAAGATAGCTCGGCCTGTTACCTTTCCATCCTGACAGGTCTGACCTCAATTGGACTCTCTGAGAGAGAGTTATACCAAATGTCGCAACGTGACCTGTTTTGGGATAAAACATGAGAGCGAACTTGTACGGAGTGCCACGTGTCACTGTTTTAACTTAGGCCTCTGAAAACGTTTTCTGAGATAGTGCCGACTGTGTACTACCTGTCACTTTTTATGAAATTTCATTTGGAGCTTCCTAGACCAAGATATGACCTTTTTCCCAAGGTCACCTGATTTTGACTCAGATCTGGAAGAGGCAGAAACCCTATATTGTACAGATCAGAAATCACAAAGTACAACGAATTAGAGGTTGTCCTTTGGACACAAGATACCTGGAGATCTTAGCTTCGGCCTGTAACAATTTCAGATCCGAAAAATTCGCCAAAATGGATTTATAGCGAAAGTTCTACGATGACTGGTTTTTGCTATATCAAGCCCTAGCATCGTAAGTGCAACAAGTGTCATACATGCCATATCATGCCTTCTTTCAGGCTTGCTCTGATACCATGTTAAATTTTCTGAATTTACTTCAATATGATCTAGGATCTTAACTGAGAGAACAACATGTACAGCATATCTACAGCATATCAATCATGGAGACAATAATGCAAGCACACAAGAGACACAAAGATTTACTTGGGGAAAACCATAAGGTGAAAAACCCCAATAACTTCCTCAGAGATAGATAGAGCAATGATACAACCAACCAAGAGAGATAGCCATAACCTAGCAGCAATCCTCCTCCTCCATAAGTGCGCCTCTCCTCCTAGAGAGCATGTGTGAGAAGTGAGTGAGTAAATAGAGTGCCTCCCGCACTCTATTTATACTTGACTTGACTTGCCTTTTTACCTAACTCATGTAGGCTCGAACTTAACCACATAACATAATGCTGACTGGGCCGACCCCCAATAGGGTGGTCTAATAACCCTTTGACCCACATGGCCGACCCCCAATAGGGTGCTCTAATAACCCTTTGACCCACATGACTTATACAGGGCCGACCCCAAACAAGGTGGTCTAATAACCCATCAAGTATAAGTTACGACACTTACAATATAAATGACGACACTTCCGTATAGAGGAATAATACCATCTCTATAGGAGTACATACAACATATATGAAATACATTCCGAAGTTACATATACATCAACAAGAGGGGGATGAGGGTCTCCATTCCTCTAGCATAACATTGTTATGGACTTGGTCCCCGCTCATGGCCCTTCTACATTCCTTATATAGTTAATGAAGGAAGGGAAAAGCAGTTATAACCGATCAGGATGTTCCCAAACCAACTCAATTTGACCAAAATTCGAGATTGTGACTGATTCAGGAAAGTGCTCTACTCTTCCTACTACAAACCAGCATATTTTTCAAGGTGAACGCTACTCTAGTGAAGCAGAGTTGCATATTTCTGAGGGAAAATGCTACTTTCATGCTTGTAGGGTGGCGTTTTTGTGGAAATATGGCCAAACAAGGTTTTCTGATGGTTTGGTCTAGAAAAGTGTTCCTTAGGGTTATGACCATTAAATGGACTAGGAGTGAGGTAATTTCAACCATCCTAAGTGTCATATATGACCCTTCCATCCACAAGTGTCATGTTGTGTGACTAAACTTAATCTCAAGAAGTGTCGTCATGTGACCAAGTGATACAAGTGTCGTCACGGACGGAGAAGTGTCATTTTAAGCTATAACATGTACCCATGAAACCTCTCTTCTTAGAAATAGCATACACTCATATCCTAGAGAAAATGTTTTTTTTAAGTCAATTATTTTCCTTGTTTTTTGTTGAGAGTTTATAGATCTCTTTGTAAAGTGCTGCAAGGTTTTTTCATTGGTGAGAATGCAATTTATTCATCTCTGATTATTTTCATTACATTATTGTCTTTGTTTCATTAGGTTTTAGTTTGGTTTCTTAGTTTTAATCATCATGTTTGCATAGGTTATCTCTTGTTCCTATTTTACTTGCTACTAAATTTTTTGTGTGAAAGATGTTTACAATTTTCAAGAGCATGTATCTCTATCATTTTTTCATGGTGACCACAAGAAACCAGCCAATGGAAAAGGATTAGTTGATTGATGACTATATTTTTCATCTATAAGTGATATCAACTTGTTTCATCCTTATTTTTCTCATCATTCATATGGTATTCATAACCCTTCTTTGTGTAAAAAAAAATTCATATTATTCTATTATTTCATGTCATGTATTGATATTTCCTTGACATTATGGGTTTATCATGATGATTATATGCTTTAATTTTGGAATTTATTTTGTGGAGATTAGCTCTATGTTTACTTCAATTTCTCCATAGGGGTCTTTGTGAAGAGTTGTTGTACATATTGGTTCTTTCATTTCTTCCTATATTAAGCATATTGATGTTGTTATCTGTGGTGATTCAACATTGTTCTTCTCTACATCTTATCCATGTAAGAAACAAAGTTTAAATCTTTTGTCACTTTATTCAGTATTTTTGAAGTTGTAATTAAGAAGGGATGGAATGTAATAAAATACCATAAAATGTCACCTTCTTCTAGATATAATGTAATGTAATGAAGGTCATTTTATCCCTAAAAATTCATAATGATTATATATGGTCCACCATTTTCGATGGATAGACCATATAAGCGTCTTGTATTTGCAATGTAATATTGAGTGGAGTTATCTTCCTATGAAGATTGACTACTGGAAACATTTTATGGTGTATAGGCCACATTTGGTTCTTGTATTTGTAATGAGGTCTATTGCAAAGTTCTTTCATCTTTCAACTTGGTTGTGAAAACTACCTTTGCGACTTAATTGCGATGTACATGACCATTTGGGGCGCTTGTATTCACTATGAGATATATTAGAGACTTATTTCAACTATCACCTGTGTTATGGTTGTGATGACTGTCTATTGGCCACATTTTTTATTATATTATCCATATAAGGTTTTTGTACAATGTTGTGGTGTTCTATGGATTGCATCGCATAACATGGTTTACGAGTAGTTTCATGATTAGTGAGAAGTGGTTGTTATATTCATCAAATCCATAAGGAAAAGTGTGTTCATATTCACATCGTATTATGAATTCTAGAAGTTGTCATCAAGGGGTATTTTAATTTAATTCCTTCTTCCTCAATTTGTATTCTTTCCACCTATTCACCATTGAGGGGGAATGTTGCAATATGTAATAATGACCAATGTGGTATTGTTGTTATGTGTAATGATGTCTAGTGAGATGTCATGATTTTTTATGATGATAATCCTAGAAAAAGAAGGCATAAAATACTTTACAAGTCTCTAAATTATAAAATGAGTTATCCCACATGCATGATGGAGAAAAATTATCCTGTTACCATTCTTTATATAAGAGAGGTGGAAAATCATTTACCCCACCTGTATTATGGGAAGTAAACCATTCATACCTCTAGCTATATAATAGAGGTGAAGGATACCCTTTGGGTGTGTTGTTGAAACATCATATGAAAATTATTGTGTGCCATTGTGACATGAAGTAAAGATGGAGTGTGATGTGTTGGTGCTCAAGATGGTAAGAGTGGCAATTTTTGAATAATAAAAAACATTAAGCCTTCCTATGGATGCTTCCCCATTTGGGGTTTTACAACATAAATATGGTGTCCTCTTTTCTCTTCCCTTTCCTCTCTTACTTATGTTATTGATTTGGGCACTTGTGTAGATAAGAGATTATACTAGTTATATTTTGGTTATTGATTTACATGTTAGTGAAATTATTGTTGTATGTTTATGCATATTTATGAATAATATAACAATTAAAAGAGATCAAACATGGATGAACTAGCGAAGAGGTGGAAACAGTACAATCCAAGTACCTACAAGGACAAAGCAAAACATGAGGCAAATAATAAGAAAGAGGTGAAAGAGAAAGAGATACAAGAACATGCTATAAAGGTCGAAGAATATCATAAGAGAATAGAGGGAACACAACAAGAATCAGAACAAAAAGAAGAGGAAGAGAATAAAACATGGGAAGAGATGGATATTCAAACTGGTGGAGCAAATTTGACCACTTTGGATGAAATAGACACCATCACTATAGGACATTTCCCTTTAAGAGATCTTGATCTTGGTTTGTATATTCCATTAAAGGAAAAAGTTGTGTCCTCACTAAGCCCTTTTTCCTTGATCGTCATAGGAAACAAATAGTAAAGAGAACACACATGAATCCTAAGTAATAAATGTATATTTATATGGAGATCACCTTCGAGACCCCTCTTTTCAAAACCATAAATTCAGAGCCGTGTTATATATCAAATCGACAATTCTCTATATGTGATGAAATTTCAAAAGATGACACTCAAAGTGTAATTTTTTTCTCACAAAAAAGACACTTATGGATGGAAGAGCCTATGATTTGACTATTATTCATGACCCTAATCATTGAAAATGAAATCCTAACACTACTCTAGTAAATTTTGGGAAATGTAAACCTAAAGCAAGGGAAATTCGCACCCTGCTAGATCATTGGGAGAAAACCATTTGCTCCTTGCTAGTTCATTGGGAGCGAATGCATAAAAAAATAATAATTAGTTTCTTGCACATTGACATGAAGTGAATCATTTGCATTTTTCCTATGAATTGGGTGCAAACTCCCTATAGTTTCATGAAAAAATATATAAAAACTTGAAATATGGGAGTTAAGGAATATTTACAAAACAATTTTCCCGTTTGGAACTCCCCAAAGCACCTTTTAACCATTTACAACTATTTCCTTGTCACATAAAAAGGAAGTGAAATGGACCAAGAGTGGAACTTTGGACATTCAAATTTATGATGGGTTAATCACTCACACACCCTTCATCCCTTTCTATCAACAATCCTTGTTGCTAAATACTTGTATCCCTGAATATTGAATTACCACCCTCAAGTTACTTCATCCTTCATATACATCTATTGGACCAGAGTGTGATTGTTGGAGTTGATGAGAAGAGAGACCGAGATTTTCAGGTTCGATAATGTGTCAAGCAGTTAGCAGGTAAACTTGTACTTATTTCACTACTATAATGGAGATTCGTCACCTTCCCCTCCCCCAACTTAAGTGTCAAATTGGATTGAGAAAGGTTGGTTATTGGTTTTGTAGGTCAACATTGGGCACCAGGAATTAGATCAACAGGAAGATAAAGGAGTAGCTAGGAAAACATTCAACAAAGGTACACACCTTTTTTCTCCCTAATATCTCTTGTAGTTAGATTTTCTTATTGAATTTTGTATGTGATATTATGCATGCGTAAGAGTCTAAATCTTCCTGTTGACATAGTCAATTAAGTTAGCCTCCTTTATTTCAGCACATTGGCATGATCTTTTCCTAGTCATAGTATTTATTTCTAAACAATAAGCCTACTATGATGGCCTTTGCCAATGTCATAAGTGAAATGTCCATGGACTCTAATTTGCAAAAGTTGAGCAAAAAGTTATCCCAAGCACAACATAATATAAGCTTGTGAAAATCTGAAGTGATAGAAGCATGCAGAGGAGTAGTTTCATTGGAGTGTCCCTCCTTTGGGAAGGGAACTAAATCAAACTCTCTGTATAATTTATGATTTGAATGTTTTAAATGAAATAAAACTTTCATGTTTAATTTCTATGACAATCAATTTTTTTTGTCTATGGTCATATGGAAGATTCATATCATAAGTAGGCTATGTTTTTCTACATGTAAAGGTTTCAATATGTATGTATATTCATCTCTTCAAATAAAATAGGTATTTTTATAATAATATATTCTTTTCACATGCTATTATGCACATATTCATAAATAATTGACAATTTGACTAAGTAGAAGGTAGAATACTTGGTTTTCTGTAGGTTGTAGTAGGGTTCTGTAGATCCACTTACCAAACCCAAAATGATGTGTCCACCCTACTGACCAGCTATCCCTAGGAAATCAATGGATTTCCCATCCCCGAATCCCATAAACCGATAATCCCAAGAGCAGCTTCCTCAGTTCGTCTTCTCCTCATCAATGATCATTCCCCTTCCAATTTTCCAAACAAAAACATAACCCTTCTAGTTATGTCAAACTTCCCTATATACCTTTTCCTCTTCCATAATCCTTCCAGCTTACTCCACCGCCCTTGTCCAATCTCGTGAAAACCCCCAAAACATTAACTCCCTTACTTGTTATTCCAACAAGTCATAATAAAATAGTATATTATTACTGGCTTGTCTCCATCAACAATCAAATTTTCTTCAAGTTAATAAAGTTCATTAGGTGGGTTGACTACACATTAATTGTTCTATTCTAGATAGGTTTAAATGGGGTCCTTACTAGGAGGAGGGTTAATTACCCATCCACCCACCGTCTCCAAATATTAATAAAAATATTATTTTAATGATTTTGTTGTTGACCCTTCAAATAATTTAATAATTTAATCAAAATCATATTCCGATGTGCCTCATGGATATAATGTAATAATTTTAACTTTTAATGATCCTTATCTTACTTTCTTGGTATATTTAATAATTTAATGTCTCATTTTCTTTCCTTTACCAATGTTCAGTCAACCCCCTTTTCATAAATTAACAACTTACTCTTAAACAATTCAATTAATTTACTTATGATCTTTCTAATGGTTAGACTATTATTATTATTAATATTAGGAAAATAATATTAATAATAATTATAATTATAATAGTAAAAATAATAATAATTACTAATAACAATAATAATAATTACTAATAACAATAATAATAATTAAAAATAACAATAATAATTATTATTAATGGTGAATAACAACATCAACGTTTATTGGTTTAATTGATAAGTAACTCCTTATCGACATAGTACCTTTGTATTAATAAACAAGGTACCCTTAATGGGTTAATTAATCATGGATAATAGTTAAATAGTACAATTCGCCGACCTTAATGTTCATCTACGACACTTCACACTCACAACAATTATCTTAATTGTTTCTTAGAGTGTTTTCATACAATGACTAATTCACTTATTTTACACATTAACAACTTAACCATTCGTTACCTAAGTTAATTAATATATCCTTAACTGAGTTATACACGACATTTTATAACACTAATCAAGCATGACATGTGACAAATATGTTATACACGTATACTATCATACATGTCCAAGGTGCATCCGTGGCCGGCGTATGCATAGGTCAGATATGCTCTATAAATAGACACCATCTTGCCTATCCATACCTACTAAATAACAATAATAATCCCCCCATGCAAGAAGAAAAAGCATCTATCTATCTATATATATATATATATATATATATATAATGTAATTACTTAACATTATCAATTATTTATTAGTTAATCCCTTTTATGATTTCATATCCTTATCTTTATGTTCTTATTAACTTAACTAGTCAATACAAATATGGGTACCTACTACCACTGACTCGGTATCAAGGAATACCCAGCCCTCAATAGAACTAACTGACACATCCTCCCATCCTATCCTATGTATTCATCCTCCTTATCCTTCCTCTGCTAGTAAAGAAGTGGATGTCGGCTTCACCGAACTGACCACATATAAACCGAAAAGCGATAGTGTCGGCTGAATAGTGGACGTAACCTCTCCTAGCAAGAATCCAGCCATCGTCATCACAACAACATGGGGAGCATGTCTTAGCACAAACCTCCCACAACCCCAGGTATCATAGAAACATAGGGTGGGAAATACATCCATCCCTCTCAAGATTATCAGACCATGTCATCGTACCATAGTTTGCTGCTATCAAGATTATCGGACTATGTCATCGTATCATCACTTTTGGTTGCTAAGGTTTACTGCATAACAAGTTCTTATTCCACATATCATATCAAGTTCCCAACTATGACATAGTCCCCATGTCCAAGTCAATTTTTCTTTTTGCCCCTGATACAAAGGTGGTCTTACTTTTTGATTCAGGTGGCAAAGGCATAGTCTTGATTCTCTGAACGTCTTCAGCAGATACCACGATGAAATCCTACCAAGAGAGCTCTGGAATCTGTGCTTTTAGTTCCTCACCAACTATTAGTTTGATCAGCCCATGATAGGCCAAAGCATCCTCTTTTCCCTTAGCCACCTTCTTGCTCATTTCTGCTAGGGATTGAAGCAGGTAAACTGGAATGCTAATGTTGTTGTTTGCTGAAATGTGATTCCTGTGCCTGAGAAGTTACAAAATACAGAAATGGAAAATGGGAACATAACTTAACCTTCCAGTGCAAGTAATGTACCTCTGGACAATTGCATCCATTTCATCCCATGGTGCTGGCATGGAGAGTCTTTTGACTCCATTTTTGTCCTCATCGTAAGCTTCCCATTGTTCAAAGAATGCTACTTTTTCTATGTGGTTTGCTTCCCTGTCACTGCTGCTCCAATGCAGGCCCATTGGAAGACCAGTGTATTTGGAAACCATGTCCTCATCCAATTTTATATGCAACCCTTTTACTTGGGTGACGTACTATTCATCTTTGATATGTTTGAGGTTTCTTGCGAACTCTTGAGCTACCCCTGTATCGTATCCTCTTGGTCAAAGGATGAAAGGAATCCATCCTGAATTGCGAATGATATGCAGGACTCTCGGGCTCTGATAAATGGCGCTGTGATCTTCCGGTTCACTTTTCTTGAAACCCTTTGTCATTTTAGAATCTTCTTTATAATCAGACAAAAATGAGAACTTTGGAATGTGGTTTATACCTTAAACTGGTCGGGGCTCTACCTACAGGCTCGAGGATTGCAATGCTGGATGAGTGAGTGCATTAGCTTTGGTCTGTTGCTTCTTGGGAATTCCGAGCGGTTCTTTAGATGAAAAATTATGGAATATTATGCATCCTTACTTGACGGCTTTCCTCATCTATCCTTTCCGAAATTCTTGTACTTGCCTCTTTTAATCCTCTTTTTTCCATGATCGATCTCTGTACTTCATATGGTGAAGGTTGCGATCATGATTTGTTGAGGGTGACGAGACTTAGGTAGCGATCATGAGTTAATAAGGTGATTCGACCATGCCATCGATTTAAAAAGGAAGTTGTCCTCAGCTGACTAGAAATGAATGTATTGTGGGAAAATGTTTTACCTTAAGAATAAAATAAAATCGTTCTAGAGATTACCTTGGTATGTATGTGTACCTGCATTGATGATCTAGTGCGTTTTGCATGCATGGTGGATTCTGTAGTAGATTTGGTGGTGTTTGTAGTTGATTTATGCATGTCAGTAGTTACGTGTGTGGGTTGCTTTTTCCTCTTTGCCTATTTGAATTTGCCGAAGTGTCTTCTTTCGAAAATTGTGCCAGTTTGTTGATACAAATCATGTGATGATGCTTCGTATTTGGATGATTGCATGGCTATATGTGACTGGCTCTCTTGAATAACTTGCAGGCTCGCGTGAGTATGATATGTAATGTATCGGGCTCGTTTGAATTGGATTGGAGGTTTGCTGGAATTGAATTGCAGGCTCGCTTGAGTATGTTGAAAAAGAATGGAATGGTGTGTTTGAAGAATTCCGTAGTAGTTCATGACTGATTGTTGAATGTAGACATGGATGGCTCGCTTGAGTGCTGATATGTAATGTATCTGGCTCACTTGAATAAATGGCAGCCTCGCTTGAATTGAATTGTAGGCTCTCTTGAATGCATATCCGGCTCACTTGATTGTGGTAGATATTTTTATTTGCAACCGAAATGTTGGATTTTTCATAGGGATATACGTGGACCTGTAATTTTCATTCTCTTTTTTCGTTTTTTTTCATCTCCTTTTTCATTTTGTTTTTCTTTCTCTCTCTTTTTTTTGTTTTTATTGTAAATGATTTGAATTTTACTGACTTGTCGCGTCGTCTATCAGCATCAATTGTTGCTGGTAGAGTACCTGTGTAAATTCTTCTTTGGACTGTGGTTTTTTGTAAAGTTCTAGGCGATGCCCATTTACTATCATGGGGAACTCCTCTTCATCAATTGTAATAATTTTTTCAGCCCCATTTTCATAAATTTTCTGTATAATGTAAGGTCCAAGCCATCTTGTGGTTAGTTTTCCCTTGAATGTGTGAAATCTGGAGTCGTAAAGTAGTGCCCAATCACCTTCGTTGAACTTTTTATCCTTCAGATGTTGGTCATGCCATTTCTTCCTTTGCTATTGGATGATTTCAGTATGTGTAAGTGCTTGTTGGTGGTGTTCATCCAACTAATTGAGCTGTAGCATGTGTTCTTTTTGAATTTTTGATAGGTCCATATGTAAATCTCCTGCAATTATTAATGTCTTTATTTCAAATTCAATTGGCAGCATGACCTTTTTTCCATAGACTAGTTCATAAGGTGTGAATCCTATAGTTATTTTCCATGTAGTATTGTAAGCCCAGACTACCTCACTAAGTCTGTCAGCCCAATCCCTTTTGTGAAGTTGGACAGGTTTTGTCAAGATTCTCTCTAATTCCCTATTGGTTGCCTCAGCTTGAACATTTGCTTGAGGGTGATAGGATGATGACTATTTGTGCTTTACATTGTTTCTTTTCATCAAGTCTTCAATTAAATTTGATGTGAATTGTGGGCCCTGATCAGAAACTACTTCTCTTGGAACCCCAAACCTGTGAAAGATCTTCTCAGTAAAGAATTTGGCCACACTAGTTTCATTTGCAGTAGCCAGTGTTGCTACCTCTGTCCATTTTGTAAGGTAATCAATGCATATGAGGATGTAGCTTTTCTGATTGGACTGTGGGTTGAATGGGCCAACAAAATCAAATCCCCACTTTTCAAATGCGTCCAAGGAGATTTGTGGATGAAGTGGCATTTCTTGTTTTTGTGTTGGTTTTCCCATTCTCTGGCAATCATCACAGTGGGACACATACTCATAAGCATCTTTGTGGAGTGTTGGCAAATAATACCCTGTTTGCAAGATCTTGTAGGATGTCCTTTTTGCAGCATAGTGTCCTCCACAGGGTTCATTGTGGGTGGCATGCATTATGTCATGTACTTCATCTTTCCTAATGCACCTTCCAAGTACTTGATCTAGTCCCTGTTTAAAAAGCATGCCCTCTATCCATGTATATGTGGCACTTTGCCTTATTACTTTTGTCCTTTCTGTATAACTGTAATGTTCTGGAAACTTTCCCGATACTAAATAGTTTGTTATGTCAGCAAACGATGGGCTTCTTATTGATATGGAAAAGAGGTGCTCATCAGGGAAGTTATCTTGAACCAATTCATTATCTTTTCCATGTGTGACTCTTGACAAAAAGTCGGCTACCACATTATGCTTGCCTAGTTTATCTATTATAGTAATGTCAAATTCTTGTAGAAGTAGCATCCATCTAATAATTCTTGCACTGGTATTAGGCTTGTTCATAAGATATTTGATCGCTGACTGGTCAGTATGGATAAAACTTTGGTATCCTGTGATGTAATTCCTGAATTTATTGATTGCATGTATGATCGCCAGAAATTCCTTCTCTATGACTGTGTAGTTGAGTTCTGCCCCAGCCAAATTTTTGCTTATATAGTATATGGCATAGGATTTCTTGTCTTGTTCTTGTCCAAGCACAGATCCAATGGCTTTATCTGATGCATCTGTGTGGATGTGAAATGGAATTTCCCAATTTGGTCCTTGGAGTATTGGTGCTGTGATGGTTTTCTGCTTAAGACTTTCAAAGGCTGTCATGCAGTTGCTTGTCCATATGAACTCATTGTCTTTCGTGAGAAGTGCAAACATGGGGGTAGCAATTCTACTATAATTTTCAATAAACCTTTTGTAGTACCCTATCTTTCCAAGGAAACTTCTCACATCCCTTTGTTTGACAGGTGGGGGTAGCATCCTGATTACTGAGACTTTGGCTTGATCAGCCTCTATACCTCTTTGTGATGTATGATGCCCTAGAACGATGCCTTCTTCCATTAACGTCCTGCATTTGTCATTGCTTAGGAACAAGCTCATTTCAATACATTTTTTTAATACTAATTCAATATTTTTCAATGCCTGGTCAAAGCTCTGTCCATAGGGTGTGAAATCATCCATGAAGACTGCCATTTTGTCATTCAGAAAATCGGACAAAATACTCAATATGGCTCTTTGAAATGTTGTTGGGGCATTACATTAACCAAAGGATAGCACCCTATAAGCATAAGTTCCCCATGGGCATGTAAAGGTCGTCTTATCTTGATCAGCTAGGTGTATTAAAATTTGGTTGTACCCACTGAAACCGTCTAAGAATGAAAAGTACTTGTTTCCAGATAATGTATCTAGCACCTGGTCTATAAATGGAAGTGGAAAGTGATCTTTCTTGGTTTCTCTCTGTAGTCCACACAAATCCTCCATTTGCCTCCTTTCTTGGGTACTATAGCTAGTGGTGAGACCCACTCACTATCAGATATTGGATAGATGAACCCTGCATCTAATAACTTTTGTAATTCCACTTTGACTATGTCTTTTAGTGCAGGGTTTAGCCTTCTTTGTGGTTGCCTGATAGGAGTAGAACCTTCTTCGATGTAAATGTAGTGTTTGCAAATATCAGGATGTATTCCTTTCATATCTACATATGTCCATGCAAATGCTTTACTTTGTTCTTCTAGTATCTTCATCAATTTCTTTTCTTGCTCTGGTTGTAATTTGGAATTTATGTTGACCGATTTGCCAGGGTGAATTTGCATGACTTTTACCTTTCAATCTGTTCTTCTAGTACTTCTGTCCATAAGTCATCCATGTTCTGTTTTGAACTGTCACCTGTTTCTGTGGAAAAAAAATTCTTGAATAACATGATTGTTAGGAGATACATTTTGTATAAATCTATCTATATGGCCATCTTCATCTATAGCTTTTAGTGATATTGCAACATCAATTTTTAGGATAGGTCGGAGGTTGTGATTTGGTGTGTTCTGGTAATCATCAGTCCAATTTTGATATTCTAACTCTGAATATTTCATTACGGGTGGGTATATTGTGATTTTCTTCCTGGTATGTCCACTGGTGATTGTCATATTTCCTGATCGGCAACCTATGTAAGCATCCGTAGTTGCTAACCAAGGTCTACCTAGGATAATTGGATAGACACTAAGTTTGCTTTTGATTTCGATTATTATAAAATCAGGTGGGTATTCCCAGGATTCAATATTGATCATAATGTCTTCTAGCATTCCTTCGGGTTTCGCAGTGGACATGTCTGGTAGTTGGAGTACTGTTGTGGTTGGTCTGACCATTGATTGGAGTCCTAGGTATAGCATGGTTTCCTTAGTCATGACATTGATCGTAGCTCCCAATATGGATGCCTAATGAGGGAATCTATACTATTCCCGCCTGTCACGCGGGTGACCCGGGTTCGATCCCCCGTAACGGCGCCAAAAAGTGGTGAGCTCCCAATATGGATGCCTAATGAGGGCAGCTATACTAAGAGCCTACTTTAAATGTCAACCCGAGGGACGTACAAACTTTAGTGGTGCAGGAACTATCTGTGCTCTTATAGGATAATCTTTGTCACAGTTGGATGTTGGTATCAATTTTCTAAGGGTTGCCTACTTAATATTTAAAACTAGTTATACTAGGGAATTAAATACTGGAAAGCAATAAATCTATTTTAAAGAATTAAAGTACTGAAAGCAGTAAATCTATTTTTAAAGAATGAAGATACTAAAAGCAGTAAATCTATTTTAAATAATTAAAATGCTGGAAGTAGAAGGTATAATCTTATGAAGTTACCTAAGTGCAGAATGGTAAACCTAGGATGTGAAATGCCATAACAGATCTATTCTAATATTGGAGAAAACAAGGTCTGTAATTACTTTATGCATATAATTGGAGTTCTGATCTAAATCGTTTAAACACTAAACTAAAATTGAAGTGCGATCATTCATGCTACACATCTATTTATTAAGAAGTCAGAGTAATTAATCACGATGGGAAACATTCATAAATCTCAAATCTAAACCTTGACTTTCGAAAACAAACTAATACATATGTAATCGTTTGTTAAAATGTACGTTGGAAGAAAGCAGCTACAGGACTACTGAAATCGTTTTGCTGTACTATAGAATGTATTATAAACTACTACAGAAATAATAAATCATTCAAGTGCTTCCATGTGCGATATAACTTTTCATCAATGTAAAACACATAATTCGAAAATAATTGAAAATGGAAATCCGCTGACTTACGTGTTGGAGGGGCCCTCTCCAACCCGTACTCAGGAGAGAAAAAGACTTATAAACGCTGGCTGGAACTTAATATCAATCTCTTATTTAAAATATAAAATCCATGTCTCCACAAAGGTCTATACTTCTCAGTATCTCAATAGTGCAGAAAACATAAAAACAATGTTTCTCCAAAATGTCAACAAGAGCCTCTCGCTATTCGAGAGGTCCATATTTATATAATTCGTAATGCAGAACTTAACTAAATGTCTAAATGTCGATTTCCCTTAAATAGGAGTGTGTTCTCTATAAATCAAGAAACAGGGTGCCTATCTTGGTGATCCCTCAGTCTTCTGCACATTGATCCTTTAATGCTCCTGAACCTGCTCAATCACACTTGGTTTCCATAGAATTAGTTTATCGAATATGCATTTTAACATACAAGACTAATCATCGAAAACAATTTCATTAAATAATTAAAGTAAAACATTTTTCCCACAATTTAGTGTGTTTCTTCGCCATGGCTTGAGCTTGACTGTGGGAAAAAAAGGTTTATCAAATACCTAAAAATTGGACTCATCAAAGAGTACTACATTCCTATCATGTTCTGCTATGCTCGAATGGCACAGGTTTTAGGAGGTTACGTGTTAATTCCAACCAAATTTGGAAAAATAAATACCCCTCAGATTTAGGGAAATAAATCTGTTCTTTATGAAAGTGTAACATAGAGACAATCCTGAAATCAAGTTTTTTATATGAGAGAGATGTAATAAAAATTGTTTATAGACAACAAGAAACCAAAATCTGTACTATGGAACTCCCAAAAACATCATCTTACATGCTATTTTTTCACAAATTTTCTATACATCTAATTGCTCAGATGTATCAATGGTAATACTGAGGTAACAAGATGTTGAGAACAGTATAAAGAAGGAAGGATTGCATAAGTGGCCACCAAAAGAGGTCCCTGTCACACCCCAACCTGGCCAAACTACTGAAACATCGGTAATTTCTGCTATCTATAATAGAGCTCATAAACAAATCAATTTTTTTACCCAGTATAAGCCAAAAGGCGTGTTGCTATAAATATAGGTGGCATCCAATTAACATGTCAATAGAAAGCAAGAATAATTTTTCAACCATTTACGGATTAAAATGTCACAAAATATGACTAGGCTCACATACCTTTTTTTCAGAAATTCCAAAAGTGATGGACAAATTAAATACTAGCAAATGTTGGAAAGGTTAAATTTGCAGTGCAGAGACAACTTCAGAAACTCCAGAAGTTCACAATTTAGATATCAATGAAAAGACATAAATAAATTTATGTTAAACATTAAATAAGATGAAGTTTAGTTCCATACCATACCATGCAAGCATGATTGTGAACATCATGAATTCTTCGATTGGATCCTTCGAGAAGCATTTTGGAAGTAATGATATTCTCTGCCCCCTACCATCCTTGTTCAAGAAGCAAACATTGTGGGTTTCAATTTTACTTTCCTGATAGAATGTCATGACATTAATTGAAATATAGATGGAATCTTGAATATATATACAACAAGAAATACATATCACTGTGAATATATAGGACATAAAGAAATGAAAATAAGGAATACTAAAACAATCCCATCTTGGCACTTTATGCCAATCTTAGTTCTGCAATGATAGGTAAATATTAAAATATAAATAGTTGACTTTTTCATTTAAGCAAAATGGTTAGAAATTATAACACAAATTCAAAGATGAGTGTGTCTCACCATGGCATTATAATTCTCCTCATCATCAATGCCCTATCATGCAGAGGACAGACCTAGGTAACCTTTGTCTCCTAGGGACCTCTGTAGACTGCAACAAAGGAGAAAGAAGTAGAGGATAGTGAAGAAATCAACATAAGGAAAACAATGTGTCTCCTGATCAACATCACTTACCTTGAATTTAGTGTGTCTCCTGATCCTTTCCTCACATTCCCAGTTTGGCGTAACAACTCGATAAATGCATTAAACACATCCATCTGCATCAAAATGAAAAGGAATTTAATGACACAATGTAATGGATAGGAATATCATCAATCCAAAGATATAATCCAACCACATAATCCTTACCTTAACATTTTCTTCTCGCTCTTTATACCTCCCAATCAACCTTGGACCAGCCTGCATGACAGCTTCCAGTTAAACTCACAATCACATGGAGATGACTCTTATTATAATTAAATATTGGCCTTTTACACAACAAACATGCATAAGAACTTTCACAATATCGTATGTTGCACCATTTTTGCGAATATGAGGATGCGAGGCTCAAATTTAGGACACAACTGAGAGGTGCCCTACAATATCAAGGGGTCAGAGGGGCAACCATGGAAAAATATATTTAAATGGCTTATAAGAAATGTAAAGGAATATATTATAAGCAACGTAAAGGAATGGATTATATGCAATGCATACAGACAAAATTTCATAAAATAGTTAGCATAATTGTTGTCATATTCATATTAGAAGAGCAATCATATACAAAAGATTGTTCCAATATGTAAAATGTGTCTAGTGAGCAGTGTAACAAATATAGAATCAATAGAGTTATTATCAATTTTTTTTACCTTACAGATATCCCAAATAACATTTGTGATTTATAATATTAGGGTCATATTCAATTGTTTTTAAACAAAGAAGCCAAACAACCCTTTAATGTTAGTTCAATACAATCTCATATTGTACATGACAATATATTAATATAATGACATTACTGCGATCAACATTGTGTTGAATAATTCATCAAAACAAAAAAAACTTTCAAATACTGAATAATCCATCAAAAAACTTAAAAAATGTTTATGCAATGGCTCAAAATGTTTTCCTCACTTTATGCTAACTGACCATGAATTGGGTTCAAAATTATTACCTGAGAAGGAAATGCTTTTCCAAAAGCCATTGGTTCCAGATTAAAAGCACCATTTGAAGATGCCTCAAAAATCCCATGCAACTCTCTTGAATCCAATACCAAAAGGAAGAGATTAGTCATTGGCACAATGCGTTGCACCAGCTTTAACTGAATGGATGACAGGACAAACAAGCCATATTGAAAAAAAATATTGTTTTGTTTGGTTATTGCACATGAATATGACCCCAGTAGGTGCACTATCCAATTCCACTTTATTAACAAGATCCTTAGACTAGCCACCTGTTAAAACCACAGTTGCAGAAACTTTTTTGGTTGTACGGTCATCTCCAACACTTGATTGTACCAGCCCAATGTCTAGTGACCTGATCACGTGATACCTCATCCATGTGGACATTCATTTCCACCCACCTATTCCTCTGACTTGGAATGGCTCCACATCTTGGCAATTCTACTGTTAAGTTTTTTGGTGTATTCAGAAGAAGATGATGGAATGGCCCCAGTAAATGCACATTTCACAGGGATCAAGAAGAAACACTAAATCATCTTCTGGTTCATTGTCATTTCACCAAGGATATCATTACACTTCAGCCGGGGAAGAGCACAAATGACTGGCACTGGTGATCATATGGTCCATTTAGATTGCTTGAAATGAGATCCACTTTCAGAACAAACTCCCGAACATCTATGAGATTTTCTACAGGTTGAGGGCTAGCAGAATCTCATCAAGCTCTATCCGATCCATCATTCATATAGAGTACGACCCCACTATACCCTGCATCTATTTTGATGGAGCATCTCTAGGGAACCCTAGACTCAACAGGGCTGGAGAGTGGCCCTTACTTCCAATAGGAGAGAGGTTACCTTTTGAGCTGGGCCTTGGAAAAGCCACCAAATATAGAGCAGAACTCGTTGCAGTTAGAAATTTGCTTGAAATTTCTTGGGTGATAGGCACCAAAGCTGTGGCAGTCTACGGAGACTCTCAGGTGGTACTAGGATGGATTTCATGCAACACTAGCAACATTGCCATTTATCATCAAAAAAGGGTAATATAAGTTCTAGCATTGATTTCAAATCTCTATTTCTTGTCACATATCCACATATACAGGGCGCTAAACAAAGAAGCAGGTCAGCCAACAAAATGGGTCGTTTCAGTCACTGCAAGTAGATTACAGATTGAGCACTCAATAGAGGTAACTCTCCTTCCTTCTTCCAGGATCATATTTTTATTATTAGAAGAGGTGAATCTATTTACCTAAGTGGCCCATCTCAACTTCTCTTGATATTTTGCATGTTTTTAGCCTCTATTGTTTAATTAGAGTGAGTTGTTCTCATATGACTAAGCAGAGCACTCTGAGAAAAAATATGGATGATTCCACACATGTACTGGTCAATCTCTTTGAATTAGTCGTTGAAGGATATGGAACACTGTGACTCGTGAGAATACTACACAGCAATCTTCATATCAGTCCTTGTAGCTATATACAAGTACTCTTTATAAATAAGTTGAGTAACTTTTTTTCATTTGAAAAAAAACGTTGTGTATAACTACTGAAATTGGAATTTACAGGGGAAAGCAAGATATTAAAATTATTTGCGTGTAAGAACAAATGAAATTTTAGTTTATTTTGACCAATTATATGTCACAACTAATATCCTCCAAATTTTCTATAATGCCTCAAAAAGAGCCATACTAAACAATTAAAAAGCAGAAGAAACATTAATTCTTATCAGAACCATGTCTAAAACATATTTTGATGGGAATTTCTTTCACATAATTGAATAAAGGGATAAAATCAACTTACCTTCATATGGAGGCTAAGTAGGCCCAAGGATCATCACATTGAAGTATCTCATGTTATCCTTCAAAGGAGATGCACTAATTCCAGGGGCTGGGATCACGTAAATATCATGTTAAAAAAATGAAAATTAATAGTATTTAACTCCACATCTTGTTCCATTGAATGATCTTCTATTATCAAGGTTCCCTTGCTGCCCTGTTATCAAAATTTAGGGCCATTGCGCCCTAGAAAATATATTACGGTAAGTAAATTTTGCAGAAAATTTATTTGCACTGCCATCTGCTAATTAATTCCACTGTCTAAATAAATGGCATTTTTCCAAACAGTACAATAGCTTAAGACCTACTCCAAACAAAATTCTGGAATTAAATTTAGTTAGTTTTGGGATAAGATAAGATCAGATAATTTTATTAATGTCCAACTAGTGAGAGAAAAGCTTCCATTACCTATTAATATCTATTATAAAATAGATATTACATATGGTGTGTAGTTTTATCAAGGTTCCCTTGCAGCATTGTGATCAAAACTTAGGACCACTGCACACTATAAAATATATTATGGTCAGCAAGCTTTGCAGAAAACATATTGCACTGCAATATGCTAATAAATTTCACTGACTAATTGAATAGTATATTGCCAAATAGGACAACAGATTAAAACCTACCCTAACCAAAATTCTGGAATTTAATTTTATTACTCTTGAGTGAAATGCTTCTGCTAACCATTAACGTATATAATAAAATAGATAGTGTATATTTTGGGCAGTTTAACTTCCCAAACAGTACAACAGATTAAGACCTACCCTAGCCAAAATTATGGAATTTAATTTAATTATTTTGAGTGAAATGCTTCCGCTAATGTATGATGATGAGGCTGTTAGATAAAGTTTTGCTTGGAGATCCCCCTTTCAAGGTTCGAAGCGAGAAAATGAGGAATTGCGACTGCCATAAGCAATAGATAAACTTTTAGGTACGCATTATAAAAGTTCCTCATCCCATTTTCCACGTCCAGTGAGGTCCAAAGCTAAGATATGATTGTCTTTTTCAGTATATCAGAAAGACCATAAGTGAAAATAACAACATGTTTGACAAGATATTTAGATGGTACATTTGGAAAGTATATGAGCCAATAATAAAGGGTAGGCTGAAGGTCTCAGAAATTTGGCAAGTTTGTATTTTATTGCATTATCTCTATCCTATGGATGTTGAAGTAATTGATCTTTTTAAAAGATTGATAACGCATTTGTAAAGTTAACGACAAAATGAAAATCAACATGTGAGGTCTGGAGTTGTGTTGCCTTGAAACTATGACCATGAATGACTCTGATTGGAATTTGCTCCTTAAAGAAGATAACAGATAATAAATATTACACAAGACACAATCTTCCAAAGCCTCAAAGGAAGAAAGATCGCATAGTGAAGCAAGCTAAAATGCTTCTGCAAGAAGCTCGATAAAATCTCCACCTCCAACAAGACACATACCCTAGCTTGGGATGAAATCTAAGTGTTTCAGATGCTGTGAGGTAATCTTCAAAACCAAACTCTAAAAAGTTTTAGAGGACAAACATGACTCCAAGTAAAGGTGATACACGACTCTAGAGCCTCATGAAAAAGGGCTTTGTTATATACTGTTGTGATGAAAATACACCTATAGTTCAGAGGAGAAACTAACAACTTACAGTGATAAAAGATAGACCTACAAATGTTCTGCAAGTGAAACTAGTAAGCAAAGATATTTAAGGTTAGAAAGATTAGTGCCTTATTAAGAAGGTTGATCCCAACCTTCCTCTCCCTTGCTTTTCAATGCTATCCAGTATCGCAATGCCCACACTTGCAAAAAAACTTTATACCTTTCTCAAATACATTTGACTACATATATAAGACTGATATTCATGACAAAAGAAGACATCAAACTATAAGCAAACTGTAATCAAATCTGAGACACACATGAATAGGTCATATTTGGAAAGGGAAGAACATCTGATCTTTATTAATGAATGAAGCAAGTACATAAAGTTATACCTTCCTTCAAGCTTGGCACTTCACGAAACCTAGATTCAAGGTCTCCTACTTCTATTCTCCAAGGATCCCAACCTCTAATCAGCTATGCTAGGGTTTATCAAAAACTTAGGCACAAGAGAGGGGGATGAGAGTCTCCATTCCTCCAGCATAACATTATTATGGGCTTGGTACCTTCTCATGGCCCTTCTACCTTCCTTATATAGTCAATGAAGGAGAGGAAAAACAGTTATAAATGATCAGGAGGTTCCCAAACCAACCCAATTTGACAAAAATTTGAGATTTTGAATGATTCAAGAAAATGGCCTACTCTTCCTACTGCAAACCAACGCATTTCTCAAGGTGTGCTCTACTCTATGCATAGGATACCAGTGCACATGTGGGAAAATGACCAAAAACAATGTTTTCTGATGGTTTTCAGGAGGTGGTTTGGTCTAGAGAATTGTTCCTAAGGGTTATAACCATAAAATGGACCAGGAGTGAGGTAATTTCAACCATGTTAAGTGTCCCAAATGACCCTTCAATCCACAAGTGTCCTGTTGTGTGACTAAACTTGATATCAAGAAGTTTTGTCATGCGACCAAGTGATACAAGTGTCTTCACAGACGGAGAAGTGTCATTTTAAGCTATAACAGATGCCCCCTAATGTATGAGGTCAGAAGGAGTGAAGGAAACAATGACCGAAATACATTATAAATAAAAAAGAGTTGAATCATGGGAATGGAGTAACCGGAGAAACCAAGAATCATAGGCTCAAATGAAGTACCTGAAAGCAAAGGCAATGTCAGAGAAACTGATCCTTGGGGTAACTATCCATGCTCAAATAGTGGAACATGACCTCCAAGAGGATACAATAATGATCCAAATACAGATGCATATGTCATGGCCACTAGAATACAAGCATGGATCCATGAGGAACATAAGTGTAAACATAGCCACATGAATACAAGGTGGATCTATGTCAAAACTTGAGAACATAGCCATAAAGAACAAGTTGGATCTATGTCTCATCAAGAGCCAAAAAGAGTGTGGCTCAGTCTTATGCAACTTGGGCGATAACATAAATAAGGTGATGCTATTGAGGATCCCAAGTTCTTCATCCAAAAACAACCCAAGGTACAAACCTATCCATGCGAATAAATGATTTGATGTCAAACATGGGAGGTATCGTTTTATTATCTGTCATTGATGTATACCGTTAACAAATGCGAGGGTGTCCAACAATAATGAAAATGGAAGCCAAGGTACCTAGTACATTCAAGTAAGTGTGAATAAATGGTCTTGCACACTTGAAGAATCTATCAGATAGGAGACATTGATGTATTCCCATCTATCCAATAGCGAGGGAAACTGCCACTAATGACTGCAATCCCCAAGGTACTAACCGAAACTCTAAACTTCATTCCCAAAGCACAATGAGCTGAAGTCGATGGGAAGAAGTCCGTTGGAAGGGAGGCCTTAAGGCATCCTCCATCATCCAACATGAGGAACACTAAACAGGTATGAGATGATTTGGAGTAGGACTGAACACATGATGAAACATACTAACACCAAGGAATGGCCGACGCATGAGGTCAAGGCACCTGCAGAATGGCCGACACAGTTTATATCCTTGAACAATGAGCACGACACAAGAGTGACTTAGGCAGCTTTTAACACAAAGAGACCACGATGCAAATCTGTAATGTAGGAGACGTTGACAGATTCTCCATATGATTGGAAGACTAACCAAATGGAGGAGTAAGAACTCTGATATCAGGTTTATCCTAAGGCCAACACTAGAACCCAACATGTTTGATAGACTCGAAACAGGTGCTTTGTTCAAGAAGGTAGTTGACTTGCTGCCATCATATTGAAAGATATTTTAACATTCTTCCCTTCCCTTTCCTTTTTCATTTTGTAACGAGCTTGAAAAAGAACTAAAGCATGCTCGATGGTATTTTCATATTTAAGGAGTCTGAAAAACCTAGAAGAAAATTCCATACACCTATCCGCGGATTTTATATCGAGCCCGGATTGGTCTGTGCTCAACGGTGTTTTCTTGCTTATAGAATTGAAAAACTTAAACAGTCCTTTATCAACCATCTCATGGATTTCACATTGAGCCCAAGTAGGTGAATGCTCGCTTGGTGTTTTCACATTTCGAGAGTTTGAAAACCCTAAAGACGACTCCAAAGGTCCTTTTTCGTAAAGTTACTCTCCTTCCTCGAAAAAGTGTAAAATAATGGAAGAAGAACTATTCTAGCACATACTAGAGTATACCTAGAGTATACCTTTTCCGTAAATTATCCACAAGGCCCAGAAAAGGGATAATTCTATATCTAAGTGGATGTCGGTTCAGTTATTTTAACGATCCCGAAAAGACAACTATGCTCGGCAAACTTTTCCTATTTAAGGAGTCTGAAAAGGGCTTAAAAGAACTCCAAAGGGATCTTTTCCGTAAAGGTTTAACGAGCCCGAAAAAGTAAACTCGTGACCTCCTTTTTTTTTTAACGAGCTCAAAGGAGATGCAGAAAAATGCTCATAACTTCCTTACTGTTTTTAATGATCTCAGTGTGAAGATGGAAGAAATGCTCAAAACCTAGTTACTGTTTTTAACGATCTCGAAGTAAAGGTGGAAGAATGCTCGAAACCTACTTACTATTTTAACGAGCTCGTAGTAAAGGTAGAAGAATGCTCATAACCTACTTACTATTTTTTAAAGAGCTCGAAGTAAAGGTACAAGAATCCTCATTTGGGAGGAGACGAGTGTCAGGGACATGCGAAACTAGCTCCAAGCACATGGAACAAAGCCACTCCTAATGCAAGGAACATGGGCAAGATAAGGACACTCAGGGTGTGTCTCCTCCAGGTAAATGTCGAATTGCGAAGGAAAAATGATACAGGGCTTAGCAGAAATGAGATCAGAGATGGAGGCTTATATAACAAGCTAAACGTGTGGAAGCTGGCATCAAGCTCATTAGCACAAGCGGGATCATAACAGATGCATATGCAACTTGAACACAAGTATGGGAGACTTATCAGGGATGGATAGAAAGATATGAGGCTTCTTCTCAAAGTCATGGTAAATCTAAAAAGACTCTCGAGCCTATGAGAAAAACTCAGCATGGGCACCAAGGTGGCATAAGGGTGCTGACTAGGGTGACCCATGTTAGGTACGCTCTGCTGTCGGACTAGTGCACAATGCATAAAGAGATGGCTAACACACCAATATCAAACAGGTTCGACCCTATGTCGAATTCGGATGGCAAAAGGTTCAAATGCAACATAACAGTAGGGAATCCTAAACCTATATGCAAGGTTCTGAATATACCTGACATGGTCACACAAGGCGTCGAAAAGGAGCAGTAAGCAAGTATAAATCTAGCTAAGAATCTTGTCTCCAAGAAACATTAGTGCCAAGATCATATCTAAAACATATGTAAATAAAGACCCGATACAAGTCATTGTGGTAGAAATATTTTCAACTTCACTATCATCAAGAGCAGGAATAAACAAGGGAGAGTTTTCAAATGAAGACTCTATGGTACCCAAGCTCGAGGACTTACAATCAACAAGATCGACTTCAGGATGAAGATCAAAGTTAAAGGACATGATGGAATCTACAGAAACAAATTGATCATCACGGGAGTTGAAAATTCTAGAAGCAGAATCAAACTCAGCAGGAACACCGATTTGCATATCTATAGGAGAGTCCGAAAACTCAACAGTAGGAAGATCAGACTTTAAGGTCAACCCGGGGCTGGACATAACTACGACTGGATCAACATCCAAATGAATGGCAGACTGTACTATGGACTCTAGGAAAACTTCATCAGAAGGAAGTATATCGTCCCAGATAGAACACATATCTAAACATTCAGATGGAGGTGTCACTTAGTCAAAAGATGGGACTAAGTCCCGAGAAGGTAAGCATGAACCCAGAGACTTCTTCTCAGTAGCAGTTGAACTCAAGGAACAAAATGCCACATAAGTCCCATGTGACATAGTGGTGCCTAATGATGAGGGATTAGACTAGTCTACAGTTGGGTAATAAGGAGGGTCAATGAATGCAAGCTGGTTGATAGTGACGATGCTTTCATTATGAGGAAAATGCATTACACGAAAGAGCGTAGACACCACAGCATGCATATCATAAACGTAATCACGCTTGAGGATCATATCAAAGTCCACAGGGTCCTTTAAAACCATAAAATCAACTAATACTGTTTTTCCACTCAAAGTAATAGGTACCTGACGGAGGAATCCGATCGGTTCACTAAGTCTTCTATCGAAGGTCAACGACCAATTAACAGCTGGAATAATATTAGGGAAACCCAAATCTCTCCAAGCATAAGTGGATAAGATACTAACAGAAGCTCCTTCATCTACAATGCATCGATTAACCATATGGTTCCCGATATCAACCTTTATCTCGAAAGGCATCGAAGAAGGAAGACGAGGTTCGGATAGACTATTCCAATCAAAGGAAACAATCCTAGGGCTTGGTAGGGGTTCACATGGCACAGATGAAGTGTCCCCTTTTTAAGAAACATCCAAACTGGTAATGCAGAAGACTTCCACAGTAGGTGCTTCAATCCTTGTAAGACTGATGGGATCAATCAAAGATTGCATCGATTCGATCACTTCACTCTCCGAAGGAAGACTGGGGTCGACCAAAGATTGCATTGGTTCAAACACTTTATCAACCAAAGGTTTGTCTGACTGTAGGGAATATATAGACAACTCAGGAGCAGGGATTACTTCTGACATGGACCACACTCTTCGTGCCTCTGGAATGGAAAAGCATCAGTGGGTAAGGTGATCTTCCTTACAAAGATTACAAGGGAACTTTGGTTTCCATCCTATAGTTTTAGACTCATTTACAATCTCAGTACTATCAGCATGACTAGCATTGGCTGACAGCTTGCCCCCAGCATGACTTGCAGTGGCTGGTTGCTCAAAAGCAGAAGACTTTTGAACTAAAGACCACACTTTTTGCACTTCTGGAAGTACAGGGCACAAGTAAGTATGGTGGTATCCCACACAAAACTTTCAAGAGAAGTTATACTTCTATTTATTGCATTTGTCGACATTGTCAACTCCCTCAGCATGACTTGCAGTGGTTGATCTGGTGTCTCCAGTATGACTCACAGGAACTAGTGACTTGTCATTAATATGACTATCAATGATCAATGACATGTCCTCAACATGACTGACAGTGATTGAAGACAAACTTTCAATGTGATTTTCAGTGACTAAAAGTTTTCTCCCAGCATGACCTCCAGAGGCTAGGTAGGTACCCCCTGCATGATTTGCAGAGGCAGGGTGCTTGCCCCCAACATAACTTGTAGAGGCTGGGTTGCTTCCCCCTTGTTTTGGCATCTTCTTCCTATTCTTCCTCCGTCTATTCCTTTTAGACTACTAGTTACTAGTATTGCTACTTTCGCCACATGAGGTAGAAGGAGGAGGAGAAGATGTTACTGGAAAAGAAGGCACACGGTTCTGATGCTCTTGATTTGAGGTGCTTACAAAAGAAGCGTTAGGAACATGCAGGGAATTTGGAGTGGAGAACAACCAAACAGGAAGCCCTATACTGAATCCAGGAAGATTCAGAGTAGCCATTAAGGGAGTACCAATGTTTCCAATGAATGGAACAACAAAAGGATCCCCTGGAATAGGGGTACCTTGATTGGCACTCGTGGGGATGCTAGACATAGTTTCCTGCTCAAATGAGCAAGAAGTTCTCTAAGAGACAAGTAGCACAAAGAGCACATGTTAACACCCAAAAAGTGCTCACTAGCTCATTTCCTTATTCACATGACCCATTTGTCTAGTTTTTCATCATTTGAGCCTCTAAAGCCATCAAAAGGTCACCAAAAGACCTTAATACACCCCCTTTTCACTCAAAATGAATATTTTTCCTCAAAAAGCATAAAAAACCGTCAAAAAGGGTCTAGAATTCCCAAAAATATTAAAAAGGGAATAAAAATATTAAAAATATTCAAAAAAGGAAAAAGGAGGGAAAAGGTACCTAAACCATGTTGGGCAATACCACTGGTTTCCTCAAAACCATAATGGTATTCCTCACCACCAAAAACTATAAAAGGGTGGTAGGGGCTCCTCACTTTCCGTCCATCCATCATCCTATCCTCATGCTGTCAAAATCTCTCATGAGATTTTGACCATTGTAGCTATCTTGGAGAAGAGACCTTTAGAGCTTGGAGCTACTCACCTTGGAAGTTGCTCAACACAAATCTTCACCATTTGAGGTATCTTAATACAATATTCATTCTTTTTATTTCTTTTTTTTTAATCGTTTTCAGAAAATTTTATTTTTTATATGCACATGCTAGTTTAGTTTAGATTCAGATTTATAATAATTGTTTTTGCTTTCAATCTTTGAAACTGCTATCACGTGTTGATAGGTGCCCATTGCACTAAGCTTGGTTGCAAAACCAAGCCAAACAGTTTTTGGCGACTCCGCTGGCTTCGAATTCTTAGATCTCAGTTTTTTCCTTTAGATCTTAGTTTTTGTTAGTTTTAATCAGTTTAATTCATAGATCTGCCATCTTAGACAGCAGATCCATTGCTGTTCTAGATCTTTGCCCCTTCTATTGCCATTAACAGCCCAAAATTTCTATTTTCGGGTTTGTTTTTTGGCATCCATTTTCGGCTTTCGCCTCGCGGTTTTTTTCCTGACAGTCGCGCGGCTCATCGCGACCTTGCGGCTTTTTTCTGTGTGGCTCACCGCGGCTTCACGGCCAATTTATGCACTGCACATCGCGGCTTTGCGGCCATTTTCCGCGCTACCCATCGCGACTGTGTGATGAAAACCCGCGCTGCACATCACGGCTTTGCGGCTGAAACCCGCACTGCCCATCGCGACTGTGTGACAGGAATCCGCGCTGCACATCGCTGCTTCACGGCCAAAACCCGTGTGGCCCATCGCGACTGTTTTTCTGAAACCCGCGATGCAAGTTTTTTCAATTCGGCCAATTCTTTGAAAATGATTTTTTGCTGTATTTTTTGCCCATTTAGCATATTTTACAGTGTTAAAATTCCTGCATTTTTACAGCCATATAAATCGTTTACTATTTAGAATGCTCCTTTTGAAAAGTCTTTTTACACAATTTTCAGAAATTGAAAGTGAGATTTTTCTGCATCCTAGCTAGATCAAGGTTTTACTGTTTATTTGCTCGATACCTTGCCCATGCAATTTTTAAGAGATCCATTTATTTCTTGAAGTATTCATGTTATTTGCTTTCATTCGAATTATTTCAAAGATCCATTATTTTTGAATAGTTTTTTCAAGCATTTACATTTCAAAAACGCCTTTATTTTTTGCAAAACTGGAAGCGTCTTTTCTTTCATTTGTAAAATCGCCCAAGCAAGGCAAATCAATTTCAGTTTAAATACCACACTTGCACCCACTCTACCACATAATTTAAACTGAGCCTTAAAATTTACCTTAAACTCAACCAACTTTTAACCCCACTTGGGGAGCACTTAAAAGAATTTTGTAGTTAGGTAGAATTGAGGGGATAGGTGTTCCAAATAACACCCCTCGGTTGCTTACACTTGAGACATAGCTGTTGTCCATTAGGGAACCAAAATCCCTTAGTATTTTTTGGCACGGTCACAGCCAGTTTATCAAAGGGCCTCTCCCCTAGGAGGGTTGAAGTCGCCAGACTGCTTCCAGAGGCCTGAGTGGAATACCGCAATCCATTCAGTAACCGAAGGCTACCTTTCAGAGTTCTTGGGGTATCCCTGTATGGGGGTACTGCGGTAAAAGGACCAAACAGTAGATTCACCTTTTCTGGACGTGTCATGAATAGGGTATCCTAGTTGCCACTCTTTAGGATTGTCTACCCGGTGTCCCTCCCGGTAGGGGGATATCTAGCCGTTGATTCAACACTCTATATTGTCTGACTTGGATTTCATCACCTTGCAGAGGATATCGTTTGTTGACTCACAATACTTCTAGTTAGGTGTTTGCATGATACATTACCCACCTTTGGTCTAGTAGCACCTCTTTTTTTTCTTTTCTAGAAACTGTTTGACTGTTGGTATTCCGACCAATTTTGTTGCATCCCTCCACTTATTATAGCATAGTTGCTATAATAAGTGCTTTTTGAGGTTGATTTTTGGCCTGAGAGCCTTTATTTTCACTCCCCTTTTTGCACTCATTGTTGCATTAGGGTTTCGAGTTTTTTACATCACCACCTTACACTAAAATTTTTTAAAACATATTTCTCACCATTGAGAATTTAAGACGATCTCGTCGTCTTCAGGGTGAACACCCTCAGTTCAGTCTACTTGGATCTCGACATCACCAACATAGAGCCTTATCCCTTGACTCGACACGTCATCGGCCAAACATACAGTCATCCGATTTTGACATGCCTCACTTCACATACGATTCTGAGGCTGAATCTGAAAACCCTATTGAATTGTCACCAACCAACCTCATGGCTGGACCGCAATACGACCCACTTTTTACCAGTACTATTGGAGATACATCCACAAACCCTTCTGCTACTGTGCCATCCATGGTAACAACAACCCCTCTAGGCATTCCTAATATGGGGGACACTCCACCTTTATGTATTCCCAACACAAGACTACCTCCTATTATGGGTATGCCAAACATAGGAATCACACCACCTGTCATTACCACAACCCAGATCCCAGGAATTCCTGGCGCTTTTCCTAACCCCAGTGTAACCCATGTTGCACTTGGAAACGCTGGCCCATACCGAACCATAGCGGTTGGACGACACATACCTTCAATACCTAGCATACCATTAGGGGCTACTGGACCACAACATAATGCCACCATGAATAGTTATGTCCCAGTCACTACGCCACACCCATCTGCTAGTTTACCTTACATGGCTAGTCTGAACTTACTAGACTTAGCCAGGCTAACCAACGATCATATCAGGCACAACCCTACATGGCCACCCATGCCTACAAAGCTCCCCTCGAACATACCCAAGTTTGAAGGAAAACCTGGGGAGGACCCTCAAAACCACATAATGTCTTTTCACCTATGGTGTTCATCAAACTCCATAGTGGATGACTCCATTTGTCTAAGATTGTTGCAACGAACGTTCACTGGCTCTGCAGCCAAATGGTACATCGAACAACCACATGGCACCCACAATACTTTTACGTCTCTCGCCTCCACTTTCCTTCAATTTTTTCAACTACCTGTACGTTACGATGCAGGAGTTGAAATATTGTTGTCTTGCAGACAAAACATAGCTACCCACATCACGGACCACATCCATGAGTGGCACAAGCATCGTAGCCTCTGTAAGATTAAACTAGATGACTGTATATTTTTGGAATGGTTCCTTAAATCACTCCTACCCCTCAGAGCAAAAGACGTCGCTTCCGAACGACCCCAGTCAGAGGAAGAAGCTATCCTAAAAGCTCAGCAATTCGACCTAATTTATGCCCAATCAGGCTATCTCTACACCATCATACCAGACGCCCCACGAGGGGATTCTTCACATGGTGATGCGCCGGGGGAATCACATGCCGCTGATGGTATTATTGGCCAAGTCACACTACACATTAAACCTTTTAGCATGGTAAGCACCATAAATACCCCAGACCTCTCTAGGGCTACATCTAACTCTAGAGCGACAACTTTGTACGCTCCAACGAATCAGACTCATCACACTCATGGACCCTCTTGTCCAGAACATTGCTATGGGCAAGCGCCATCGGCATATGTACCACCCACATACTATAAGAAACCGGCTACTCAGAACCCAATTCAGTTCCCGCAAAAACCAATGTATTACCCATAGCAAGCTACAACAGCTAACCCAACACCTCCAATCGCTCAGACTTATCCTCCAAACAACAACAATGCTACCCCCACCAACCAAAACCCTGATCGACCACTGAAACAGCGTAAGAACCCCAATTTACAAACAAATCACCCATGTTCCATATGCGGGGTATACAGCCATTATACACACACTTGCCCCCATTTGGGGCGAGCACGCCAACTGTGGTCTGATGACGCCCAACGCCAAGGGCACGTGGCACAACCAGCGCAACCACCTCATCCACAACCCATGGTGCTACAGAATCCTTTTCCCACACAAGGAGTGGTGAACACTCGTTTGTTGGATCCTCCTCAAGGAACCACAGCACCACAACAACAAATCACATATGCTGCACACACAAACCAACCAATGGATTCAAATACTCATAATCTCCTTATGATGTCATCATCCAACATGAATCTCCAAATGCATCAAAACCCATACGCTCCCACTGCACCTACAAATGTTCTCCCTATGATTGAACAACCAGTTCAGAATCACCTACATCGTTCATCTCCATAGTCAAACCCGGATTATACTCGGAATCACCTATGACTTCCACATTCCAATCCATCCAACCCCATTTGAAGATAACCGAGATATATAATTTGTGCACCCTCTCGCATAACACACAGGTACCAAACCAACAAATCCCTTTACTCCCGCAACCACCCTCAGTGCCAACTCACGTAGAAGCCACACCAATTCATACTATCCCATTTTTATTTCCCCCTTCAGGCACCATCCGCACACTAGTCATGGCTACACTTAATCTCCCAGGATTAACATTAAGACTACCTGTGTGGTACCTACCTGCCCCAACCTCTCCTTCGACACCGAATGTCATTTTACAACCGGTGCAACCCATCAATACTTCTAACCGTCCACCCCCTGGTGTAGCAAACATCCAGAATCGACCACATCCAACAGCGGCCACCGCATCAACATCCAATTATAATCCCCCACCACTTCGAAACACTGGGGGCAGAGGTCCACAAACCGACACCACTGGACCAATAACTCACACCCTCCCAGCGACCCCCAAGTTGGCAAAGAATCCCCCAACAAACCACATTCCCCCTAAGTGCTCTTTGTGCGACGACATAGGCCATGCCACCCATCAATGTCCATAGTTACCAGCACTTCAAGAACACATGAATATGTTGGATGATGACACCAACGTTCCAGTAGTCAAACTAGAACTCCCCCCTCAACCTCGTGATAAATCATTGCGCACAAACCATCCTTGTGCAATATGCGGCATTTATGGCCATTATTCACACCATTGCCCTGATCTCCCAGATTATAGAGTAGCCTTATACGAATTGAATAATGCCGACCTAGAGATATCCCCTCCTAAAATTGAGGAAATTCATCCCCCACCATATTCCTCCTTGGAAGAAATTAACACCATTTACATGGTTTCCACTGGATACCCCTCTGTCCAGTCGGCCCCTTCCATTGATCCCTTTGACACACATGTTCAACCCTTTCAAATCGACGAGGAAACCACATGTCCACAACATGGGGGTAGGCCCAAAACCTTGCCTACTCATCATCATCGTTATTCTCGTCGGAGATACTGGGGGCATCCACCCCACAAGGAGAATCCCCCATCATCATATCATCACTTTAGTATGCCACCATGGCCCACAGCCTCATGGTACACACCCCCTCCAGTAGTTGGTCAATGCCCTCTTGATCCCTCTCTAAGACAACATCTGCACCGCATTGACACCTCTATGTTCGAGGACATAATAGATTACCTCGAACTTGGGATAGGGGGCATGATCAATCATTTTGGCCCTACCCGATCACCTCTATCTCAACACCTCAATGAGCCCATCGTTCAAACCAACACATATGTTATCCACAATCACAAACCCCATGCACATAGCATGGGGGCAGGTCATTAACCCTGTTGACTTCTTTACATGCGTGATCTCAACTATTTTTTGAGGTCACATATCACTTGTATATTCGATTTGATTTGATACACCTAGTATTCTCCCCCCGCGGGTCATCATTTCTCCCCACCACTGCATCCTTGGCTTGGTGGGTTCACTTTTATTTGTAGCCATTTTTTAACCTAGTTATTTGCTTTGACCATTCTGGAGTCCTTATGACCTCCATTTTTCGCACCATTTGCACCACCGGATTCATATTTCCGCGCTCGTGATGATGCTTGAGATCATTTCTCACTCTCATGCCCAGATTTTTTGGGCATTTTTTCCTATGCCCCGCTCGTCGCCTCGATTTACGTGCCACATCGGTCGTTCTCTATTTTTGACAAGTCTTATATCGCCGGATTCAGTTTTCCGCGCTCGTGATGATGCTTGAGATCATTTCTTGCTCTCACGCCTAGATTTTTTGGGCATTTTTCCCATGCCCCCTCGTCGCCTTGGTTTGCGTGCCACATCGACCGTCGTCCATTTTTGACAAGTCTTATATCGCTGGATTTAGTTTTCTGTGCTCGTGATGATGCTTGAGATCATTTCTCACTCTCACCCCATAATTTTTGGGCACTTTTTCAAAATGCCACTCATCACCTCAGTTTGCATGCCACATTGGCTATTGCCCCTTTTTGACAATCTTTATGTCACTGAATTCAGTATTTTGCACACATGATGATGCTTGAGACCTTTTCTCGCTCTCATCAATCCCTTTTTGTTCGGTATAATTTTACCCCTTTTTCGGGATGAGCAATCCCTTTTACAAAAAAGGCACTTAAGGAGTTTTTGTTAAGGTCTTTTCTGACTCCTAAAACAATGAAAAGATTGTCGAGCAACCTTGGTTCCTTTCATGCTTGCTAAACGTATCTGAAAGGGCGTCTACCTGGTATAAGTTAACCCCTTTTGCGGAACTTGTAGACTAATTACAAAAAGGAATACTCTAGTCACATCGGCTAGAAGAGTTCTCTATTTGCATCATTTTATACTTTTTTGGGCCTTGGAGACTAACTTACGAAAAAGAACACCATTGGATTCCACTTACTGCTTTTAGACTCTCTAAACATGAAAGCGACCATGAGAAATCACCATCCCGGGCTCGTAAAACCAACAGGATAGTACTGTAGAGTCTTCTTATCGTTTTCAGACTCCTTAAAAATGAAAGCACTCATGAGCACGAATAGTCCTGGGCTCACAAAATCCACAGGACAGTACCATTTCAGAGCACACTTTTATCCCTTCTTGGAGCTCATTAAAACTACGAAGAAGGACCCAATGGTGCTTCTTAGCGCTACAACAGATCACGTCTACTCATATGGAAGCTTCCCCATTTTGGTCTCCTTTGTTCAAAGTATTCTGCAGTATGTCACCCTAAGAATCCCTCGACAGCACCCATCAGCTTGACCCCCTAGAGTCAATACATACCCTTCAGTCCCTAAAAGCTATGATCTCCACACCTACAAGTCTGTTCCTTACGCTGCCAGGTCAACCATGTCATCATGCTCTGAACAAAGGAAGTTTGAGTCTAACCACTCCATGACCCCAGTTACTTGCCATACCCACAAGTATGACAATCCTACCATCAGTACTACCACACTTCAGTTCTACACCTCGTGCTCCTATCAAGGAAACATCATTGCCTTGTTAGTTGCTGATCTCCCTCTATCGACGACAACCAAATTTATTCCAGAGGGTAGACCTAGAGGTCCCTGTGTCTTGGACTCATCACCATTTACGATGAGTGCCTACGAATCATTTCGAGAAAAGTCCTCAGTGCCTCTCCAAATGGTTGTTTCTCACATGCTCGACTTCAACACCTTGATCGCATCGTTGAGACTCGCACAGGGTATTGGTCCTTTCAGTTATTAGTCGAAGACCCCGGATACCACCTGACTCTTCCACATTTGAGAGTCTACTTATGGAAACAACCAGTTACATTTTTTCTATAGATATCCAGGTTACACATGGCGACAGTATTCAAATGTACCCTAGTTTTATACTCCCTCGAGTATACAGTTACATGTACTTCTCAAAGATGACTCACAGTCATTGAGTCTCTACAGATGTTGGACACCTTCAGTTTCATCAATTCATCAAACCTTCTAAGACCTTATTCGAGTGTATCAGTTATTGAGATCAGTCATGTTATGATCATGAGTACATCCCAAAATAGTGTCCCCTTTGGACCATTATGATGTACAAGCAGATTTTTTATGTATTTTTCAGGTCCCCCTTCTTGGGACTAATTGTTATGTATATGTCTTGATACGAGCATGGGTATGCCCGCCTCGTCCATTATCAGAGATTATTCCTCATTTATATTGAGTCCATGTACTATTGTTTATTTTGCAGCTTCCAAGGGTCGTGGATCCAGTCTCCAATCGGTCTCTTCTCTTCCCCAAACCCCAGAAAAATGACAAAAGAACTATGATGTCTATCGTCCATACGATGAGCTCCTGCCCTCACACATCAGAGGGCAATCTGTTAACACCCAAAAAGTGCTCACTAGCTCATTTCCTTATTCACATGACCCATTTGTCTAGTTTTTCATCATTTGAGCCTCTAAAGCCATCAAAAGGTCACCAAAAGACCTTAATACACCCCTTTTTTCACTCAAAATGAATATTTTTCCTCAAAAAGCATAAAAAACCCTAAAAAATGGTCCAGAATTCCCAAAAATATTAAAAAGGGAATAAAATATTAAAAATATTCAAAAAAGAAAAAAGGAGGGAAAAGGTACCTAAACCATGTTGGTCAATACCATTGGTTTCCTCAAAACCATAATGGTATTCCCCACCACCAAAAACTATAAAAAGGTGGTAGGGGCTCCTCACTTTCCATCCATCCATCATCCTATCCTCATGTTGTCAAAATCTCTCATGAGCTTTTTACCATTGTAGCTATCTTGGAGAAGAGACCTTTGGAGCTTGGAGCTACTCACCTTGGAAGTTGCTCAACCCAAATCCTCACCATTTGAGGTATCTTAATACAATATTCATTCTTTTTATTTCTTGTTTTTGAATCGTTTTCAGAAAATTTATTTGTTCTATGCACATGCTAGTTTAGTTTAGATTCAGATTTATAATAATTGTTTTTGCTTTCAATCTTTGAAACTGCTATCACTTGTTGATAGGTGCCCATTGCATTAAGCTTGGTTGCAAAACCAAGCCAACAACACACCACTAAAAAAAGGTCCTAGGTAAATCAAACCAGGAAAATAGATGCCTTCCATAGAAAAGTCTGGGATGATGAGGGCCCAGAACATATCAATGAAGGAAGAAGAATAGTTACCCGGGGTCCACAATACAATGACTAAGGGTGCAAGCACTGGAATCACCCAACCACCCTCCCAAAGACCTATAAGGGATTTTCTCCCACGTCTGTCCTAGGTACAACAGATATAACCCTCTGTCGTCACCTGTGTATGATCCTATGGTCAGATACTAAGGATACCACCACACCAAAAACTCCTGGGGGAGCAATATCTAGTCGAATCAGAAGGCATGGGCAGGCTAACTGAGCCTGAAACTCAAAAGAGTCCCCAAACACGATCCGATCCTGGTATATGCTCAAAACAGAAAGTAGGAGGTTTATTCCCAACAATCTGATCTCACAAGACCTACTCCATAGATCCAAGGCAAGTTTTGAATGATGTAGGTTTACCTGTGATAGTCGAACTATGATTTTTGCGTAATGTGTGATCTTGGGTGGTTTAAGGTATTTTAAACCCAAGATCCTAACCAAAACTAGTTGGTGAATAGTGTAACCTAGAAAAGAAAATGTTACTAGTACATTTTATTAGGGTTAATTTTAAAGGTTACTTGCTTACTCAAAAAGGTAGTGGGTGTGTGAGAGTGGTTATCACAGAAATAGAGTACTAAAATGAAATGTTTACTACTAAACAAAACTTTTCTTTTCAATGCAAGTCCTAAAGATACGATCTAGAATGCATGTGCAAATGCAATTTTTAGTCTTTTTGAATGCAAGTCCACAACCCCCCAACTTGGGTCAACAAGCCCCAAAAATTTCCAAACAATACCAAATTGATCAAAAGAGGTCCAAATCATGAACATAGGATTAGTACAAGGATAGTAGACCACTTACAGTGGTTTAACTCAGACCTAGGGTCATCAGGGACACCAAAACATGCAGTCACAGCCCCCCAAACAGGTCAAAACCAAAAAAACTCACTTCCAGGATGTGTGCGCTAGTGTCTACGGGGAAGACCAGTGCCCAAACAGGGGAATGCGCTATTGTGCTTTACAACAATAGCACACATGTGGGAAAAATTGAAAAAATAGGGTTAAAACTCCCCACACCTGAGCTAGTAAGGGTCTGTAAGGGATAAGAAGGGTCTCTAAGAGCGAAGGAGGGTCAAACAAAGCCAAATAACTGATTCTAGTCAAGAAATTGAACAATGAACTTCAAACAAAACTGAAGAAATTACCTTGGATACCCCTAAGTAGATAGGTTTTCCCCAGCGGAGTCACCATTCTGTTGTGAGGAAAATACAACTATAGTTCAGGGAAGAAACTACCAACTTACACTGATGAAAGATAGACCTACAAATGTTCTGCAAGTGCAACTAGTAAGCAAAGATATTTAAGGTTAGAAAGATTAGTGCCTTATTAAGAAGGTTGATTCCAACCTTCCTCTCCCTTGCTTTTAAATTCTATCCAGTATCGCAATGCCCACACCTGCAAAACAACATTATACATTTCTCAAATACATTTGACTACATATATAAGACTGATATGCATGACAAAAGAAGATATCAAACTATAAGAAAACTGTAATCAAATCTGAGACACACATGAATAGGTCATATTTGGAAAGGGAAGAGCGTCTGATCTTTATTAATGAATGAAGCAAGTACATAAAGTTGTACCTTCCTTCAAGCTTGGCACTTCACGAAACCTAGATTCAAGGTCTCTTGCTTTTGTTCTCCAAGGATCCCATCCTCTAATCAGCTGTGCTAGGGTTTATCACAAACTGAGGCACAAGAGAGGGGGATGAGGGTCTCCATTCCTCTAGCATAACATTATTATGGTCTTGGTCCCTTCTCATGGCCCTTCTACCTTCCTTATATATTCAATGAAGGAGAAGAAAAACAGTTATAACCGATCAGGAGGTTCCCAAACCAACCCAATTTGACCAAAATTCAAGATTTTGACTGATTCAGGAAAATGCCCTACTCTTCCTACTACAAACCAGTGCATTTCTCAAGGTGTGCACTACTCTATGCATAGGATAATAGCGTACATGTGGGAAAATGACAAAAAACAAGGTTTTCTGATGGTTTTCAGGAGGTGGTTTGGTCTAGAGAAGTGTTCCTAATTGTTATAGCCATCAAATGGACCAGGAGTGAGGTAGTTTCAACCATGTTAAGTGTCCCAAATGACCCTTCAATCCACAAGTGTCGTGTTGTGTGACTAAAATTGATCTCAAGAAGTGTCGTCATGCAACCAAGTGATACAAGTGTCGTCATGGACGGAGAAGTGTCATTTTAAGCTATAACATATACCCAGTTATCGACTAAATTTAATAAGTTGCAGCAACCGATTTCATATTTCGAAACCAAAGCAGTGAGTTCCAAACAAAATCTAGAATCTCAAGGAGAGAAACAATCTGAGTTGAAATCTCTCTGTCAAAATGGGATGCTGTTATAGGTAAAATCTGTACTTTTTCATCCCATGATCACCTTCCCTTGTAGATCACACAAAAGGACACAAAGGATGGAAGAGCTACATTGTCTTAGATGAGTTGCTGCCAGAAGTACACTCCACACCTGAAAAGATTGCAGTTTCTCCTAGTTTTGCCACATGTACGCCCCTCTTTGCATACAAGACCTGCATACTGTACCCTACTCTCCTCAAGGAAAACCATCCTACACCTCCCAAAAAAGTTGTAAACACATCTTGTAAAGCATAAAATTTGCTTCCTGTACGCTGCTCTTGTTGTAAGAAACCCGCATACATCTTAAGATGAAATAAAAAATATATTAATTTCACGAATTGGGATTAGTTGAAGTTGGTTCTGCAAATTCCCCAACCTTCCAATCCAACCACCTCTCCATCTTAACTGCCTACCTTATCCCATAAATACAAGGAAGATCCATGAGAGGGGTTAGACTCATAATGCTCAGAAGTTAGAGACTCTCAATAGCCATAAAATCTTGAGAGAGAAGGCTTGAAGTATTCTTACGCTGGAGGAAAGTTCCAAGTCAGAGTGAAGAGCAGGAGCCAAGGATCCAGTTGCAGAAAAATCTCTACACGTCAGGTATATTGTACTGATTTCATGTTTCTTTGACAATAAAAAGGTCGAAACACCTTTCCTGTCCCAAATAAGATATCTATTGGATTGTATGTCTATTTGGATTAATTCTTTATTATAGTTGATGTTAGATTGCTTTGTAATTTCATCATATGTTAAATGGTCATGATACGTTGAGTAAGGTATCTTTTGTATTGCAGGTTCATCAAGCAGGAGATCAAGCGGGAGATCAAGTGAACGACCAAGTGAAAGCTAGGATCAAACTTCAAAAAGAGGTATGTCTTTCAATCCCAATCTCTTTCTTTTGCAGTAACTAAATGCAGTATAATCAATGTGTTTACCTGTCAACCCCACCCAGTTTTTAGTGTCCATCTCCTCACTATAGGGTAGAAATATCGAACAACAAACTGGTGACTCCGGTGGGGAGTAACCGCTTAGTTGTTCTGCTCTAGGAGACTTAATTTTGGTTTTCTTCTAGCCACCTTTTCATTTTTGATTGTCTCAGAGGCCCTGTAGGTCTGTGTCATCTTTCCTATCTGCTTGATTCAAGGCAGTTTCTGGTTTGCAAAGCCTGTTTGTGCCCTTTTTAGCCCTATACGTTTGTCTCCCATACCTACAGCTACATTTTTCACTTGATGAATGCCCCTCCTTGCACTGCACAGTAACGTACTTGTCCTGGTGTACGTTGTTGGAAACACTGTACATTGGTGTATGTTCCTATAGTGTCCTGTTTTGCTATTAGTGTTTGTTTTATAAGTTTTGGTTGCTGTACCAGCCTATTGCTTTGCTGTCTTTACTGACCCCTAAGACCTCATATGTCTCGGTTGAGTCTTGTAAGCCTCTCCCATATCTTTTTTCCTGTTTTACTTTCTTGATCCTTTATTTAAGTGTTTTTGCCAGTTACGAGCCCTTTTTTGAAGTTCGTACACTATTCTTTTTTGACATAGTTGCATCTCTTCACCCTTGTTGTTGTTGCAGTCATACAGACCTACACTTTGATTGTTTGTTGTATGTTTCAACGTTTAGCACGCTTTCACTTGGTCTCATCCTTTCCATTGGGGTTTGACTGTCAAGTTGGAGTCCTTAGGGTTGCTTCCGAAAGGATGCTTGGTTCAGACACTTGCTGATTGTTTTATCGGTTCATCTTAAGTGAGTCAAAGCCTCCTAGTCTTCTTGCTATTGATTTCGTGTGTGGTTAAAAGTCATTCTTGGTTCGCTTGCTTACTTTTTGCTTGGCTTAGTGTTTCTTCATAGGGTTTTGATACTTAGGAGCAACCTTTTTGTGGCTTCCTTTCCATCACAAGTGTCTCTTTTCCTTCTTTCTTTATCACTTCATTTCCAAGCCTCAAGTTTTTCTTTTGCTAAAACTTGGTAAGTCAAGTCTTCATCGAGTCGCTTGATTCGTTTTCTTTGAACCATTTTAGATGTTTGTCTTGCACACGCTTTACATTTAGATCTTGATTGCTTTTGTACAAAGTTCTCTTTCTTTTACATTTATAAGAAAAGACAAAAAATTATTCAAATAGCTCAGTAGTAAGATCTTGCTTTATTTTGAAGTAGTTTAGTTTGCTTTGAAATATTCAAAAAATAAAATACAAAAATATTTTGATTTGGGATTGCCTAATTTTCGATTTCTGAAAGAATAAAAACGGAAAAGAGAAAAAAAAATTGTGAATTTGAAAGCATTTGCACTTTACTTTCATAACAAACCATTCCACACACCGCACTACAACCCTTGAGTAACAAGTATCCCTTAAAAGAAATTATTAATAAAATTTATTAGTAACATTTTCTTTTTAGGAATACACGACATCAACTAGCTTAGGCTAGAGTTTCGAGCTTAAATCACCTTAAACTGCTCGGAACTGGCTTCATTAGTCAACAATCGTAGTCCGACTTTCATTTAGGTAAATTCATATATATCAAATAGTCCTACGAAACTCTACTTAAACCAAATCTAAGCACGAGGCCGTGGGAGACTAGAATTGTTGAGGATATCCCCTCACTTTCCTTTTGACCATAAACCAGAGTTGATTCGCATACGGGGGTCCTTTTAGACTTTGGGCTTTGCTACCCTTCCCATGCATTTCGACTAGGCTGATGACTATCCCCCTAGGTTATTTCGTATTGATGGTAGCCTTAGTATCAGACCTTTAGGATTCTACACAGGTAGAGTGGGTGGTTATTCCCACTTCACCTCGGGAAGGCGTGGAAGGTAACCCTATGGCATTAATCCCGGGAAAGCGGTTTGGTGATTCAAGCGCTTGCACCAAGTGGACCTCCGGAGGATGCCACGTAACTGATCGTCAATACTCTGTTAGTCTTTTCTGGGCCCTGATCATCCCAAATTTGCTTCCAAGACTATTTTCCATTGTTTGCCTGGTTTGATTACCTAGGACCTTTTCTAGTGGTGTGGTCTTTCTGCCGTTTGTTTTTAGTTGGCCTTAGATATTTCTAGCTCGTTGAGTCGAAAACTATGGATAGCATCCCGGTGATCACCGATCAAGGAAGCCATTTTCAAGGGGTTCCTTGTGGTTTTCCATTCGTTGGGAACATTGGTACTCCCTTAATGGATACTTTGAATCTTCCAGGATTCACTATAGGGCTACCGGTTTGGTTGTTTTCCACTCCGAATGCCTTGTATGCTCCTGATGCTTCTCAAGTATGCACTTCACATCAACAGCATCAGAACCCTATGCCTGCTTCACCAGTAACATTTTCTCGTCCTCCTTCTACCTCATGTGGTGAAAGTAGTAATACTAGTTACCAGTAGTCTAAAAGCAATAGATGGAAGAAGAATAGGAAGAAGATGCCAAAGTAACGGGGCATCCACCCAGCCTCTGAAGGTCATGCTGGGGGCATCCACCCAGCCTCTCGAAGTCATGCTCGGGGCACCTACCCAGCCTTTGGAGGTCATGCTGGGAGGAAACTTTCAGTCACTACAAATCATACTAGAAGTATGTCTTCAACCACTATTTCTCATGTTGAGGACACGTCATTGATCACCGCTTGTCATATTAATGACAAGTCACCAATTCTTGCAAGTCATACTGGAGACACTGAATCAGACACTGCAAGTCATGTTGAGAAAGTTGACATTTTCGAAAAACCTAATAAACAAAAGCTTAAGTTTCCTTGTAAGTTTTGCGAGGGAGACCACCTTACTCACCGGTGCCCTGCTATTCCAGAGGTGCAAAGACTGTGTTCCATAGTTCAAAAGTATTCTGCTTCTGAGCAACCATCCAATGCAAGTCATGCTGGGGGAAAGTTGTCAGCCAATGCAAGTCATGCTGGGGGAAAGTTGTCAGCCAATGCGAGTCATGCTGAGAGTACTATTGTTGTTAAGAAGTCTAAGCTTATAGGACACAAGCCAAAGTTCCCTTGTAAACTTTGCAAGGGAGATCACCTTACTCACCGGTGCCCTGCTATTCCATAGGTGCGGAGAGTGTGGTCCATGTCTGAAGGATCCTCTACTCCTGAATTGTCGATAGATTCCCAATAGCCTGATCAACCTTTGGTTGATGAAGTGTTTGAACCAATGCAATCTTTGGTCAACCCCACTCTTCCTCTGGAGAGTGAAGCGATCGAATCGATGCAATCTTCAACCGATCCCATGAGTCCTTCAGAGACCGATGCACCTGTCCCTGAAGTATTCTGCATTACCAGTTCGGATGTTTCTGAAATGGTAGCCACTGCATCTGTGCTGAGTGAACCCCTGCCAAGCTCTGGGATCATTTCCTTTGATTGGAATAGTCTAACTGGGCCTCACCTTCCTTCTTCTTCACCTTTCCAGATAAAGGTTGATATCAGCAACCATGTGGCTCACCGATGTATTGTAGATGAAGGAGCCGTTATTAGTATCTTATCCCCTTATGCTTGGAGAGACTTAGGTTTCCCTAACATTGTTATAGTTGTTAATTGGTCGTTGACCTTCTACAGAATACCTAGTGAACCGTTGGGATTCTTCCTTCAAGTACGTGTTACTTTGGGTGGAAGAATAGTCTTAGTTGATTTTATGGTTTTAAAGGACCCTATGGATTTTGATATGATCCTCGGGCATCATTGCGTATATGCTATGTAGGCTATGGTGTCTACGCTCTTTCGTGTGATGCATTTTCCTCACAACGGAAGCATTGTCACTATCGATCAGCTTACATTTGTTGATCCCTCTTATTACCCGATTATAGACCAAGTATGTTCCCCGTCAATAGGCACTACTGTCACAATCAAATTATGTGGCATATTGTTCCTTGAGTCCAATTGCTACTAAGAAGAAGCCTCTAAATTCATGCTTACCTTCTAGGGACTTGGTCCCAACAATAGTCAGGTGATGACTCCTTCTGAATGTTTAGATATGTGTTCCATCTGGGATAATATACTTCCCTCTGATGAATTTTTCCTAGAGTCTATAATGTATTCTGCCATTCATTTGGACATTGATCCACCAACGAGCATTCTTTCACCTTCACTTCGAGCTCGTTAAAAACAGTAAGGAAGTTACGGGCATTCTTTCACCTTCACTTCGAGCTTGTTAAAAACAATAAGGAAGTTACAAGCATTCTATCACCTTTCACTTCGAGCTTGTTAAAACTAGTAAGGAGACTACGAGCATTTCTTCCATATTCACTTCGAGCTCGTTAAAAACAGTAAGGAAGTTATGAGCATTTTTCTGTATCTCCTTTGAGCTCGTTAAAAATAGTAAGTAGGTTGCGAGTCTTATTTTTCGGGCTCATTAAAACTTTATGAAAAATATCGCTATAGAGTTCTTTCATGCTCTTGTTTGACTCTTTAAATATGAAAAGATTGCTGAGTATAGTTGTCATTTCAGACTCGTTAAAGGATTTGAAGCGACATCCACTTAAGTATAAGTTTAAACCTTTTCCGGACTTTTGCAGATTAGTTACGAAAAAGGAATACTCTAGTCATACATGGCTAGAAGAATTCTCCTCTTATTGTTTTATACTTTTTTGGGGGAGGGGACTAACTGTACGAAAAATGACTTTTGGAGCCTCTCTTTAGGGTTTTCAAGCTCTCTAAACATGAAAACGCCCAGCAAGCATTCACCTACTCAGGCTCAATGTGAAATCCATGAGAGGGTAAATAGAGGATTGTTTAAGTTTTTCAGACTCTATAAATAGGAAAACACCAGCGAGAATTAACATACTTGGGCTCGATATTAAAATCCACGAGTAGGTGTATAGAGTTATTGTTTAAGTTTTTCAAACTTCTTAAAATTGAAAACACCAGCGAGCAAGAATAGATCTCGGCTCGATATTAAAATCCAGAGATCAGTATTATAGAGTATTCTTCTATCTCTTCTTCGAACTATGTAAACAATTAAGAAGGTCCTAAGTCTTCCTCCCATGGGCTTTTTAAACTCTTTACATGGTTGGACCTATTGAGTTTTATTCTCTTCTTGGACTCACTAAAACAAAAAGAAGGATATTCTTTTATCAAAAAAAGAATAAGGGATAAGAAGGGTGTATTGCATCTCTTTTAGTTTCAAAGGTAGTAAGTAAGTCATATCCTTGAACACAACACCTACTTGAGTCTTTCATGTTAGTTGGGTTTTAGTTTTTGACCTTAAGGTCAACCTGATCTCTGATTTTTTACTCCCCCGATTGGTTTTTCTTCCAACCATATGGAGGGTCTGTTATGTCTCCTACATTGCAGACTTATATCATTCCCTGCTATGTTGAAAATGACCTAAGTCACTTTGTTTCATGCTCACTGTTCAAGGATACAACCTGTGTCGGCCATTTCTGCAGTTTACCTTGACTTCGTGTGTCAGCCATCGTGGTGTTAGTTTGTTTCATCTTGTTACTGATCCTACTCCACATCATCTCATACCTATGAGTGTTCCTCGTGTTGGATGATGGGCGATACATTAATGCCTCTCTGCTAATGTAATTCTTCCCATCAACCTCAACTCATTATTCTCTGGGAACGAAGTTTAGAGTTTTGGTTAGTACCTTGGGGATTGCAGTCATCAGTGGCAATTTCCATCGCCGTTGAATAAATGAGAGTACATTAATGTCTCTTATTCGACAGGTTCCTCAAGTGTTCGACTTCAAGTCTTCTTACTCACACTTGTTGGATCGTACTGGGTACCTTGGACCCCATTATCATTATCGATGGAAGTCATCACATTTTTTAACAGTATACATCAATGACCTGTAATCAAATGATACCCCCCATGTTTGACTTCAGCTCATTTATTCACATGGTTAGGGTTTGTACCTTAGGTTGTTTTGGATGAAGACCTTGGGACTATGATAGCATCACCATATTTATGTTATCCCCCAAGCTGTGCAAGACTGAGCCTTACTCATTTTGGCTCTTTATGAGACATAGATTTAGCTTGTTGTTATGGCTATGATCTCTTTGTTGACATGGATCCACGTTTGTATTTCAGTGGCCATGCTCTATATATACATCTCCTAGTTATGTATTGGAGATCATGTTACACATCGATATGATGTCAAGATTGTAATAGTTCGCTGACCTTGATTGTTGTTTCAGGTGCTTTTTGTGACTGGGTTCTGTGGTTTCTTGCTCCTCTTTTGACTTGGACTTATAATGTATTTCATCCATTATTTCCCTCTAACCTCACACATTAGGGGGCATTTGTTATAGGTCAAATTTGTACTTCTTCGTCCTATGATCACCTTGCCTTATAGATCACACAAGAGGACAAAAAGGATGGAAGAGCTAGATTGCCTCAGATGAGTTGTTTCCAGAAGTACACTCCTCACCTAAAAAGATTGCAGTTTCTCCTACTTTTGCCACATGTATTCCCCTCTCTGCATACAAGACCTGTGTACTATATCCTACTCTCCTCAAGGGAAACCATTGTACACCTCCCAAAAAGTTGCAAACACATGTTGTAAAGAGTAAAAAATGCTTCCTGTACGCTGCTCTTGTTGTATGAAACCCATGTACATCTTAAGATGAAATCAAAAATATATTAATTTGATGAATTGAGATTAGTTGAAGTTGGTTCTGCAACTTCCCCAACCTCCCAATCCAACCACCTCTCCATCTTAACTGCCTACCTTGTCCCATAAAATACAAGGAGGATCCATGAGAGGGGTTAGACTCATAATGCTCAGAAGATAGAGACTCTAAATAGCCATAAAATCTTGAGAGAAGGCTTTAAGTATTGCTACGCTGGAGAAAAGTTCCAAGTCAGAGTGAAGAGCAAGAGCCCAGGATCCAGTTGAAGAAACATCTCTACACGTCAGTTATATTGTACTGATTTCATGTTTCTTTGACAATAAAAAGGTTGAAACACCCTTCCTATCCCAAATAATATATCTATTGGATTGTATGTCTATTTGGTTTAATTATTGATTATAGTTGACGTTAGATTGCTTTGTAATTTCATCATATGTTATATGGTCAAGATACACTGAGGAAGGTATCATTTGTATTGCTGGTTCGTAAAGCAAGAGATCAAAAGGGAGATCAAGTGAAAGACCAAGCGAAAGCTAGGATCAAACTTCAAAAAGAGGTATGTACTTCAATCCCAATCTATTTCTTTTGCAATAATTAAATGCAGTATAATCAATGTGTTTACCTGTCAACCCTGTCCAAATGGTAGTGTCCATCTCCTCACTATAGGGTAGAAATCCCGAACAATAGATGCCAAGGCCCAAAACAAGGGGTTTATAGCTGCCAATTCTTATAAATCTAATTAGATCAAAGAACTACAAAACACAGTAGCTCAAACTCATTCGAAAATATAAAACCTTGATTTTCTAAATAAATACCTAAAAAAGCATCAAATTTCCTCTTTAAATCATATATTTATGGGTTCAAATTCTCTTCAAATCTTTAACACTACCACCTCCTCCAAGGAAACTATAGAAAACTGAAACAAACTATATCCTAATGATTTCAAATCACAAAATGAAAGAAAAACTTGTTCTAGGTAGTTATTGCAGATAAAAAAAGACCCTAAATGGGAAAGCAAGAAAGATCACAAATCTGAAAGACTCACAATTCACAAAAAAATAAAGAAATCATATCTAAATTCGATTCTAATTTATATTTGCCAATGTGTTTCCAATGTTTTCCTTCATACCTTTTTAAATCATTTATGTTGTGTCGTGCTGGACATCTAGTAGGCCCGTGGATCGAATCTTGTACATGACTCTATCAAGCAAATTCTCTTAATCCATCTTGGAGACTGGAAAAAGGGGTACATATTTCCCAGAGAAACCCGAGCTTACACCATCCTCGAGAACCCTAAATTCTTCCCTCATATTCTGATCGCCATGCCTTATCCTATTTCTTATGGCATTGGTCTCACAGGTAATTGATTGGGCTTCTAGATCAGGGTCTATGAGACCGCTTGTGGTTTGGCATGCATAGAACCAGGGTTTCTGAGATTAATGGTGGTGATTTTAAGGCCTCGATTAAACTGTATTTTTTTCAGGTGAAAACCCACTTGTTGTCAGGATTTCTACCTCATAGTGAGGAGATGGACACTACCAACTAGGTGGGGATTGGCAGGTACACACATTGATTATATTGCATCTAGTTACTGCAAAAGGAAGAGATTGGGATTGAGAGAAATACCTATTTTCGATGGCTGGTCCTAGCTTTCGCTTGGTCCATCACTTGATCTCCTACTTGCTCTTCTGCTTGACGAAACTTCAACACAAAAGATACCTTCCTTGGTGTATCTTGACCATATAACCTATGATGCAATTATAAAGTAATTTAACATCAATTATAATCAAGAATTAATCTAAATAGACATACAATCCAATAGATATCTGATTTGGGACAGGAAGGGTGTTTCGACCTTTTTATTGTCAAAGAAACATGAAATCAGTACAATATACCTGATGTGTAGAGATGTTTTTACAACCGGAGGTTCCTGCTCTTCACTCTAACTTGGGAATTCCTCTAGCATAACAATCCTCCAAGTACTCTCTCAATATTTTATGAATATTAGGAGTAACCCCTCTCATGGATCCTCCTTGTATTTATGGGACAAGGTAGGCAGTTTAGATCGAGAGGTGGTTGAATTGGGAGGTTGGGGAAGTTGCAGAACCAACTTCAACTAATCCCAATTCGTCAAATTAATATATTTTTGATCTCATCTTAAGATGTACATGGGTTTCATACAACAAGAGTAGCATACAGGAAGCAACTTTTGGGATTTATAACAAGCGTTTACAACTTTTTGGGAGATGTACGTTGGTTGTCCTTGAGAAAAGTAGGGTATTTTCTCAAGGTGTACACTGGTCTTTTATGCAGAGAGGGGCGTACATGTGCCAAAATCCGGAGAAACTGCAATATTTTCGGGTGAGAAGTGTAGTTCTAGCAACAAATCATCCAAGGCAATCTAGCTCTTCAATCGTTTGTGTCCTTTTGTGTGATCTACAAGGCAATGTGATCACGGGATGGAGAAGTGCAGATTTGACCTATAACACCACTTGATCTCATGTCTTGTACTGAGAACCCACTTACTATTATTGATTGGATTGAATTCCCACTTGTTTTTTAGAAACAATGCTCAACAGGATCAATGGAATGATCTTCTCTTGAGTGGTGCCTTGTGAGAATGTGGTCGTCCAAAAATAATTAGTAAATCCATAAAATATTTGTTTTCTTGTTATATATTTTTTAAAATGTGTTAATTATTATATTATATTAATATTACAAAATAATTATAATATATATAATAATTATATATTTTATATATATGGTCTATATATTACATTAACATACAATATATTATGTTATATTAATATAACAATATTACCAAGTGTTGAATAGATACCAAAAACAAATTTGTAATAAAAACTATATAACTTTTATTATTATGTATAGGATGGATTTCTATAGTGAGAAGAAGTTGGAAACTTTCTAGAAAAGAAGTCTCGTGATTATGATGAAAAATTAGGCCTACTTTACTTCTATATATTGCTCAAGAAGCTCTTAATGAAGTTAACTTTAAAATATATTATACGTTGTTTAAGGTAGTGGATCCTTGTGGCATGTGGGATTGCGAAGAAAAAAGGTGAGCGCCTTCCAGCTAAAACCTCATACTGACAAAAAAAAAATGTTCTAACAGTATAGCTAAATGAAAGAAAGAGGCAGGGGCATAACTTAGAGTAAGAAAGAGGTAGAGGCATAATAAAGACATGATTGCATGAACATAAACTCATTGAGAACATGGTAAGAGGAGTTGGAAATAGAAGTTGAGGGCAAAAGAGGGGGGAGACGAGGAAGAAGTATCCACATCTGAGCCCTTAATCACCATACCCTAGCCTTGATAAATAGAGGGACTAAGAATTACTAATTAAAATTTACACAAATGTGTTCATTAATACAATGAAATATTTTCCAAAAAATAATGTCCATTTGTCTATCCTAACCTCATCAAACTTGAAATTTTTTTAAAATATTAGAAATATTTGTTGTAGAAGCACAAATCTAACAGTCCAATGGTCTTTTCAAGCAATTCTTTTTGTTGTAGAATTGTTATGAAGTCGAAGCCCCCCATCTATATGCTCTAGTCAGGTTCAAACTAGCCACCATTTTATGTAATGAAAGGAGGTATACTCCTAGAAGGCCTATCGAAGCCAATGGGAAACAATTCAGTGTGTGCTAGTGGTGGATTTGCAGGACCAACATTTGACAACCAAAGATGGGCATAGATTTAAGTAAGAACCAGTGGGGTGAGAATGTTGCAAATCGAAGAACAAATACCGATAACACAAAAAATAGTTCGAATGATAACCAACAACCAGCCAACCCTAGATCATCAAGAATTTGGAAAAAATATCCAAATTGAGCATACAATTCATTGGGCCAAAGAGAAAATCTTTGCAGTTTCTAGATCATTTCATGTTTGGAATGTTTATGGGGGCATGACCAAACCTCAAACTTTTTTTGATTCAAGGATCCAGAGCCATTGGTTCTCCCACACGAAAGGTACTTCAAAGTTACTCTTGTGGTAAGGGTTTCTTTGGCTTTCACTTTCAACTCAAGGAAGATCATGATTTAATCTTCCACTGCGGTGTGTGCTTTTTGGGCACTGACATGTTGTATCGCAAGTTTCAATAGTTGGTATTTGGATCTTTTTCTAGAGGAAGAGATTCCATCCTTTTTCATAGTGTGGATAATACTACCTCCTCTCCTTCTAAACCTTTGCAGTGCACAGATAATAGGGAACATGATCAAGATTCCATATTTTTGTAAACAAAGCTGAACTAAGAATGACATTGTTCATTTGCACCCGAATCTATGTTGAAGTAAACCATAGGAAATGATTAGTACCTGAATGGGAAATTCTCAAGGAAGAAGAGATTAACTAGTGTTTGAGAATAGAAAATCACCCAAATAACTGGCCAAACAGTCTACGGTCTTCATCTTCCTAGAAGAGAGAAGCTATAATATGATCCAAGGAGATGGATGGGCTCTACGCCCTCCTTAAGCCTCTATGCCCTCCATTTTTTCCCACGAAATGATGGAAATTCTTCCCTCCTAACAACCAATTCTGAGCAATCAATCAAGCAGTGATACATGGAAATGAAGAGATCAGATTTGGTCTGGGAACCTTTTCCATGCAAGGTCATTCTCAAATATTAGATCGCCCCCTCAAAAAAACACAAAAACCCTAAAAACATCCCACCATTCGACACCTTGTGTTTTTTCTATATCTTTTTGTTTTTTATATATTTTTTATTTATTTTATATGTTTTTATTTGTATTTTTGGTTTTGATATTGCTTTTCGGTATTTATATTATAATATAACAATAAAAATTATATATGCTACTTCCTACTAAATGATACAATACATAATACGAACAATTAAATCTTTCATTTTCTTTCTATTTATTATTCCAATAATTTCAACCAAAGACAATCTATGCTAATTCTATATATCCTAAACCTTTACCTTTTTATCCTCTTATTATTATAATAATTTATAAACATGACAAATTTAAGAATATATTTTGGTTTGTATTCTTATTTCCAACCTAATTATACTAACAAGTTATTAAACTAAATACTTATTATTCTTGCCAAACAACCTTTCTAATCCTTTCTATTTTCTTGTTGTTCCAATACCAAGAATATCTTAACTTATATAAATTAAAGTATAAATCTTTCCTAAATAAAAAATTTAAATCTATATACATTTCAAAGATTGATAGGTAAGTAGGTAGTAAAGGTTTGGGGTCATTCAAGGTAGACTTATATATAATGTGGCATTTAGACCTAGAGAGTAGCCTACATAGAGATATTGTATATAGTCCTTGAGTAGATACTTATTCTTCTCTCTTATTGGGATCTAATTTCACACACATTTTCCATCTGAGATGGCACCCACCTCAAAGGATGTTTATGAGATCATTGGATATCCTATCAAATGGGAGAGGGTATAGATGGAGTCTTTTAGTGGATGGATCCATTTTGGTTTAGAGAAGGAGTTTAGATAAATGTTCAAACTCTTCGTAATAACAAAATTATATATATATATATATCCCATTATCCATAGAGCATAGGCATATTTACCACAAAACGTTTAGAGCATGATACTTGGATCACAATGGTTATTTCTGACATTGAGTATGATATGAGATCATATCGCAGTAATGCTATCCTTGGGAGTATATTAGACCCTCTAGTGTACAAAATTATAGTATAGGATAGAGTATATGCACTAGGGGAGCTATTGCTTAGTGCCCTATATATAGATTTGGATGCCTTTATTGAGTGCAAATTTAAGGTGTGGGAGGTGCATTCTTTATGGTTTGTATATGGGCACACACTTATGGAGGATATTAGAAGCATTCTTTATAATAATTTGACACACACACACACGCACACACACACACACACACACACACACACACACACACACATATATATATTAATGAGAGATACTTCTTATATTTAAAAGGGCCAAGGCCATATTTATAATCATGCCCAAAGAGGGTAATTTTAAGCCCGAGTCTCTATGTTAATACAAGCCCACTCACCTCGCTACTTGTCAATAGAACACACTCTAATATTGGTCTAATACTATAATATTATTAACCATTAAATATATATATTCTTTTGGATTGGGGGTGAGGGAAGAGTTTTGGGATGTTAGGATTTAAGTGGGTGGTATTGGATTTGACCGCCACATTGCCACCAATTGAAGGACCCTACATGCAGAATAAGATATGCATCTGTTGACACATGCATAACGTAATGGGAGGTGATATGTGGAGGAGTTTCAATTATTGGCCATTGATATAGGAAAGCTTGTGGAGGTTAGAGGTGATATGTGGGTTATATTTTTATACATTCGACTAACCAATGGGCCTCACTCCACTAACATGTTATATTAACCTCAAATCATTAGTAATCCCGTAATTTATTAAACCACAATCCCTTATTCTTCCCTTTTTGATAAGTTATTTCCTTCGAAAAGGCATTATAAAAAAAAGAATAGGAATAATCATGAAATGATAAAAATAGCTAAATATATATCGGAATGCAATATTAGGCCACTGCTTTAGGTCACTTGAAATGCCCCATGTGCAAGTCAGTTTCAAATCTGACCCTATAAACATATAGACTATTGTTTAAAGTCCCAACCAATATATTCCAAACTCAAAGTCCAGAAATTATAGTTGAAAAGGCTCACTATAGTAAGATGCATTTGAAAACCCCTATAAATCAAGGTTGTTTCACAGTCTAACAACACCTTATATATATATATATATATATATTATACACGTTGCAGTGCATATTAAGATGCAAATGGACACCTTTCTTGCCTAGGATTTCACCAAAAAAACAAAGACAAGTCAATGATGCATTGATTCACTAGTGAGGTTGATGAAGAGTGGTGAGCTCCCAATATGGATGCCTAATGAGGGAAGCTATACTAAGATCCTACTTTAAATGTCAGCTTGAGGGGTGTACAAACTTTAGAGGTGCGGGCACTATCTATGCTATTATAGGATAATCTTTGTCACAGTTGGATGTCGGTATCAATGTTCTAAGGGTTGCCTACTTAATATGTAAAATTGTTTATACTAGGGAATTAAATACTGGAAAGCATTAAATCTATTTTAAAGAATTAAAGTACTGAAAGTAGTAAATCTGTTTTTAAAGAATGAAGATACTAAAAGCAGTAAATCTATTTTAAATAATTAAAATGCTGGAAGTAGAAGGGGCCAATCTTATGAAGTTACCTAAGTGTAGAATGGTAATCATAGGATGTGAATTGCCATAACATATCTATTCTAATATTGGAAAAACAAGGTCTGTAATTACTTTATGCATATAACTGGAGTTCTGATCTAAGTCATTTAAACACTAAACTAAAATTGAAGTGCGATCGTTCATGCTACACATCTATTTATTAAGAAGTCAGAGTAATTAATCACGATGGGAAACATTCATAAATCTCAGATCTAAACCCTGACTTTCGAAAGCAAACTAATATAGATGTAATCATTTGTTAAAATGTGCGTTGGAAGAAAGCAACTATAGAGCTACTGAAACCATTTTGCTGTACTACAGAACGTATTATAAACTACTACAGAAATAAAAAATCATTCAAGCGCTTCCATGTGCAATATAACTTTTCATCAATGTAAAACACATAATTGGAAAATACCTGAAAATGGAAATCCCCCAACTTACCTGTTGGAGGGGCCCTCTCCAACCCGTACTCAGGAGAGAAAAAGACTTATAAACGTTGGCTGGAACTTAACATCAATCTCTTATTTAAAATATAAAATCGATGTCTCCACAAAGGTCTGTACTTCGCAGTATCTCAATAGTCAAGAAAACTTAAAAACAATGTTTCTCCAAAATGTCAACAGGGGCCTCTCGCTATCCGAGAGGTCCATATTTATATAATTCGTAATGCAGAACTTAACTAAATGTCTAAATGCCGATTTCCCTTAAATAGGAGTGCATTCTCTATAAATCCATAAATAGGGTGCCGAGCTTGGTGATCCCTTAGTCTACTACGCGTTCATCCTTTAATGCTCCTGAACCTACTCAATCACGCTTGGTTTCCACAGAATTAGTTTATTGAATATGCATTTTAACATACAGGAATAATCATAAAAAACAATTTCATTAAATAATTAAAGTAAAACATTTTTCCCACAATTGAGTGTGTTTCTTCGCCATGGCTTGAGCATGACTATGGGAAAAAAAGGTTTATCAAATACCTGAAAATTGGACTCATCATTCTCTCCCATACTTGAAGGATTCACCCATCCTTGGGTGACTTATTCAATTCATCGATGACATCCCTGATATCCAATGCTACCACCCTAGGTATCCCTGCCTACCTGTGATATCCAAAATGCTGATCCTCCCCTGGCCCATGCCCTCCTCTCTTCCTCTTCATTAATTTGTCCCTTGATGACTGGGGAAAGAAAGAATGGGGGATTCTTCCTCATCCCTATCCATCTGAGTTGATTTCTTGCCAGGGATTCCTTGTAGAGTGTGGCTTTGAAAAGAGCGTCATTAATCCTAAGGGGGGAGTGGAGTTATTTTCCTTTCAGATCGTTTGCCACTCTGCTCCACCTTTCCTTGATGCACTCATGAACTTCCTTATGTGTGCTTCAGAGTGTGATGTCAAAATGAGTCACAACATCCTGTTGTTTTTCAAGGAGAATGGGTATCAGTTCCTCTTCCTAGGTGAGGATCCTATGGTTATAGATTATCCCTTCAGGGTGAGTTGGCTCTTGTATAATCATTAATGAGGTTTCCCATTTGGATGCGACATAGAGATGGTAGTCCTGTGTTCACTCAATTTCGTGGTTCATCCACGAACATAATGCCCTCAACTGGAAATCACCCACATATGGGTTTGGCGACCAGTTGGGCGAGCCAGAAACTACGAAATTATGCAAGAAGAATTCACTCAATTTGTCCTTCTCTAGCTCTATGGAGTTCAAACATGCATCCAAAAACCCTTTGGGAGTGCTTATCTGTTGAGAATGGGGGAGGTGTGGGATGGCTTCCTGGCCCAATTCTTAATGTTGCCAACTCATTTTTGAGCCTTTCCAATTCTTCCCGAGCCTCAGTGAGTTGGGTAACGACCTTGGGGTTTTCATTATGTTCTTGAGAATTCACCTGGAGGTTTCCTTGCTCTTGTAAGCTCTTCTCTTCTTCTTTTTCCATTTCTTCTTCTACATCTCGTTCTTCTTCTTCTTCTTCTTCATCTGTAGTGGGATCCTTCTGGTCTATAAAAGGATCAATGTCATCATCAGACACATTGGTAACCAGGGGACTGAGTTCCCTTCTTCCTCCTTGGAGACATGGATTTTAGATACCTGTGTGAATCTCTTGCTGCGCCTCTTCAGCCCCTGACTGCTGGTAGGAATACCTGGGTCTAATTTTGGGGAGTCGTCTATTGAGTGTTTTATCTTTACCAAGGTGTCGGCCACACTGTCCAAGTCAATTTTTCTTTTTTCCCTTGATACAAAGGTGGTCTTACTTTTTGATTCAGGTGGAAAAGGTGTAGTCTTCATTCTCTGAATGTCTTTAGCAAATACCACAATGAACTCCTCCCAAGAGAGCTCTGGAATCTGTGCTTTTAGTTCCTCACTAACTATTAGTTTGATCAACCCATGATGTGCCAAAACATCCTCTTTTCCCTTAGCCACCTTCCTGCTCATTTCTGCTAGGAATTGGAGGAGGTAAAACAAAATGCTAATGTTGTTGTTTGTGAAATGTGATTCTTGTGCCTGAGACATTCCAAAATACGGAAATGGAAAATGGGAACATAACTTAACCTTCCAGTGCAAGTAATGTACCTCTAGACAAATGCAGCCATTTCATCCCATGGTGCTAGCATGGAGAGTCTTTTGACTCCATTTTTGTCCTCATCATAAGCTTCCCCTTGTTCAAAGAATGATGCTTTTGCTGTGTGGTTTGCTTCCCTGTCACTGTTGCTCCAATGTAGGCCCATTGGAAGACCAGTGTATTTGGGAATCATGTGCTCATCCAATTTTATACACAACCCTTTTACTCAAGTGACGTACTTTTCATCTTTGATATGTTTGAGGTTTCTTGCGAACTCCTGAGCTACCCATGTATCATATCCTCTCAATCCAAGGATGAAACGAATCCATCCTAAATTGCGAATGATCTACAGGACTCTCAGGCTTTGATAAATGGCACCATGATCTTCCGGTTCACTTTTCTTGAAACCCTTTGTCATTTTAGAATCTTCTTTATATTAAAAAAAAAAAACCAAAACTTTGGAATGTGGTTTATACCTTCAACTGGTCGGGGCTCTGCCTACAGGCTCAAGGATTGCAATGCTGGATGAGTGAGCGCATTAGCTTTGGTCTGTTGCTTCTTGGGAGGTCCAAGTGGTTCTTATATGCAAAATCATGGAATGTTATGCATCCTTTCTTCCCGTCTTTCCGCACCTATCCCTTCCATCATCCCTATACTTGCCTCTTTTAATCCTCTTTTTTCGATGATCAATCTCTGTATTCCCATGATCGATCTATGTACTTCATATGGTGAAGGTCGCGATCATGATTTGTTGAGGGTGATGAGACTTAGGTAGTGATCATGAGTTATTAAGGTGATTCGACCATGCCGCCGATTTAAAATAGAAGCTTTCCTCAGCTAACTAGAAACGAATGTATTGTGGGAAAATGTTTTACCCAATAGAAGCTTTCCTCAGCTTTCTTCTTTTGAAAATTATGCCAGTTTGTTGATACGAATCATGTGATGATGTTTCGTATTTGGATGATTGCATGGTTGTATGTGACTGGCTCTCTTGAATAACTTGCAGGTTCGCATGAGTATGATATGTAATGTATCGGGCTCGTTTGAATTGGATTGCAGGTTCGCTTGAATTGAATTGCAGGCTCGCTTGAGTATGTTGAAAAAGAATGGAATGGCGTGTTTGAAGAATTCTGTAGTAGTTGATGACTGATTGTTGAATGTAGACGTGGCTAGCTCGCTTGAGTGCTGATATGTAATGTATCTGGCTTGCTTGAATAAATTTCAGGCTCACTTGAATAAATGGAAGCCTCGCTTGAATTGAATTGCAGGCTCTCTTGAATGCATATTCGGCTCGCTTGATTGTGGTAGATATTTTTGTTTGCAACAAAAATGCTGGATTTTTCATAGGGATATACGTGGACTTGTAATTTTCATTCTCTTTTTTTCATGTTTTTTTTTCATCTCTTTTTTCATTTTTTTTTCTTTCTCTCTCTTTTTTGTTGTTGTTGTTTTTTTTTTCTTTTATTGTAAATGATTTGAATTTTACTGACTAGCCGCATCGTTTATCAACATCAATTGTTGCTGCTAGAGTACCTGTGTAAATTATTCTTTGGACTGTAGTTTTTTGTAAAGTTTTAGGTGCTGCCCATTTACTATCATGAGGAACTCCTCTCCATCATTTGTAATAATTTTCACAACCCCATTTTCATAAATTTTCTGTATAATGTAAGGTCCAAGCCATCTAGTGGTTAGTTTTCCCTTGAATGTGTGAAATATGGAGTCGTAAAGTAGTGCCGAATCACCTTCGTTGAACTTTTTATCCTTCAGATGTTGGTCATGCCATTTCTTTCTTTGTTGTTGGATGATTTCAGTATGTGTAAGTGCTTGTTGGCGGTGTTCATCCAACTAATTGAGCTGTAGCATGCGTTCTTTTTGAATTTTTGATAGGTCCATATGTAAATCTGCTGCAATTCTTAATGTCTTTATTTCAAATTCGATTGGCAGCATGACCTTTTTTCCATAGACTAGTTCATAAGGTGTGAATCCTGTAGTTGTTTTCCATGTAGTATTGTAAGCCCAGACTACCTCACTAAGTCTTTCAGCCCAATCCCTTTTGTGAAGTTGGACAGTTTTTGTCAAGATTCTCTCTAATTCCCTGTTGGTTACCTCAGCTTGACCATTTGCTTGAGGGTGATAGGAGGATGACTGTCTGTGCTTTACATTGTTTCTTTTCATCAAGTCTTCAATTAAATTTGATGTGAATTGTGGGCCCTGATCAGAAACTACTTCTCTTGGCACCCCAAACCTATGAAAGATCTGCTCAGTAAAGAATTTGGCCACACTAGTTTCATTTGCAGCAGTCAATTCTGCTACCTCTGTCCATTTTTTAAGGTAATCAGTGCATACGAGGATGTAGCTTTTCTGATTGGACTGTGGGTTGAATCGGCCAACAAAATAAAAATCCCCACTTTTCAAATGCCTCTAGGGAGATTTGTTGATGAAGTGGAATTTCCTGTTTTTTTGTTGGTTTTCCCATTCTCTGGCAATCATCACAGTGGGACACATACTCATAAGCATCTTTGTGGAGTGTTGGCCAATAATACCCTATTTGCAATATCGTGTAGGATGTCCTTTTTGCAGCATAGTGTCCTCCACAGGGTTCATTGTGGGTGGAATGCATTATGTCATGTACTTCATATTCCCTAATGCACCTTCTAAGTACTTGATCTGGTCCCTATTTAAAAAGCATGCCCTCTATCCATGTATATGTGGCACTTTTCCTTATTACTTTTGTCCTTCCTTATAACTGTAATGTTCTAGAAACTTTCCTGATACTAAATAGTTTTCTATGTCAGCAAACGATGGGCTTCTTATTGATATGGCAAAGAGATGTTCATCAGGGAAGTTATCTTGAACCAATTCGTTATCTTTTCCATGTGTGACTCTTGACAAAAAGTTGTCTACCACATTATGCTTTCTTGCTTTATCTATTATAGTAATGTCAAATTCTTATAGAAGTAGCATCCATCTAATAATTCTTGCACTGGTATTAGGCTTGTTCATAAGATATCTGATCACTTAGTGGTCAATATGGATAAAACTTTGGTATCCTGTGATGTAATGCCTGAATTTATTGATTCCATGTATGACTGCCAGAAATTCCTTCTCTGTGACTGTGTAGTTGAGTTCTGCCCCAGCCAATTTTTGCTTATATAGTATATGGCATAGGGTTTCTTGTCTTGTTCTTGTCAAAGCACAGATCTGATGGCTTTATCTGATGCATCTATGTGGATGTGAAATGTAGTTTCCTAGTTTGGTCCTTGGAGTATTGGTGCTGTGATGGTTTTTTACTTAAGACTTTCAAAAGCTGTCATGCAGTTGCTTGTCCATATGAACTCGTTGTCTTTCGTGAGAAGTGAAAACATGGGGGTAGCAATTCTACTATAATTTTCAATAAACCTTCTGTAGCACCCTGTCTGTCCAAGGAAACTTCTCACATCCCTTTATTTGACAGGTGGGGACAGCGTTCTGATTACTGAGACTTTGGCTTGATCAACCTCTATACCTCTTTGTGATATATGATGTCCTAGAACTATGCCTTCTTCCATTAACATCTTGCATCTGTCATTGCTTAGGCACGAGCTCATTTCAATACATTTTTTTAATACTAAGATTGTTCAATGCCTTGTCAAAGCTCTGTCCATAGGGTGTGAAATCATCCATGAAGACTTCCATTTTTTCATTGAGAAAATCGGTGAAAATACTCAATATGGCTCTTTGAAATCTTGTTGGGGCATTACATAAACCAAAGGGTAGGACCCTATAGGCATAAGTTTCCCATGGGAATTTAAAGTTCATCTTATCTTGATCAGCTGGGTGTATTAAAATTTGGTTGTACCCACTGAAACCATCTAAGAATGAAAAGTACTTGTTTCCATATAATGTATCTAGCACCTGGTCTATAAATGGTAGTGGAAAGTGATCTTTCTTGGTTTCTTTATTCAGCTCCCTATAGTCCACACAAATCGTCCATTTGCCTCCTTTCTTGGGTACTATAACTAGTGGTGAGACCCACTCACTATCAGATATTGGATAGATGAACCCTGCATCTAATAACTTTTGTAATTCCACTTTGACTATGTCTTTTAGTGCAGGGTTCAGCATTCTTTGTGGTTACCTGATACGAGTAGAACCTTCTTTGATGTAAATGTAGTGTTTGCAGATATCAGGATGTATTCCTTTCATATCTGCATATGTCCATGCAAATTCTTTACTTTGTTCTTCTAGTATCTTCATCAATTTCTTTTCTTGCTCTGGTTGTAATTTGGAATTTATGTTGACCGATTTGCCAGGGTGAATTTCCACGACTTTTACCTTTTCAATCTATTCTTCTAGTACTTCTGTCCATAAGTCATCCATGTTCTGTTTTGAACTATCACATGTTTCTGTGGAAAAAAATTCTTGAATAACATGATTGTTAGGAGATACATTTTGTATAAATCTATCTATATGGCCATCTTCATCTATTGCTTTTAGTGATATTGCAGCATCAATTGTTAGGATAGGTCGGAGGTTGTGATTTGGTGTGTTCTGGTAATTATCAGTCCAATTTTGATATTCTAACTTTGAAGATTTCATTGCTAGTGGGTAGATTGTGATTTTCTTCCTGGTATGTCCACTGGTGATTGTCATATTTCCTGATCGGAAACCTATGTAAGCATCCATAGTTGCTAACCAAGGTCTACCTAGGATAATTGGATAGCCACTAACTTTGCTTTTGATTTCGATTATTATAAAATCAGCTAGGTATTCCCAGGATTCAATATTGATCATAATGTCTTCTAGCATTCCTTCCGGTTTAACAGTGGATGTGTCTGCTAGTTGGAGTATTGTTGTGGTTGGTATGACCATTGATTGGAGTCCTAGGTATAACATGGTTTCCTTAGTCATAACATTGATTGCAGCTCCCAATATGGATGCCTAATGAGGGCAGCTATAGTATTCCCGCCTGTCACGTAGGTGACCCAGGTTCGATCCCCGCAACGACGCCAAAACGTGGTGAGCTCCCAAAATGGATGCCTAATGAGGGCAACTATACTAAGAGCCTACTTTAAATGTCAACCCGGGGGACGTACAAAATTTAGAGGTGTAGGCACTATCTGTGCTCTTATTGGATAATCTTTGTCACAGTTGGATGTCGGTATCAATGTTCTAAGGGTTGCCTACTTAATATGTAAAACTAGTTATACTAGGGAATTAAATACTGAAAAGCATTAAATCTATTTTAGAGAATTAAAGTACTGAAAGCAGTAAATCTGTTTTTAAAGAATGAAGATACTAAAAGCAGTAAATCTATTTTAAATAATTAAAATGCTGGAAGTAGAAGGGATAATCTTATGAAGTTACCTAAGTGCAGAATGGTAAACCTAGGATGTGAAATGCCATAGCAAATCTATTATAATATTGGAGAAAACAAGGTTTGTAATTACTTTATGCATATAACTGGAGTTCTTATCTAAATCGTTTAAACAATAAACTAAAATTGAAGTGTGATTGTTCATGCTACACATCTATTTATTAAGAAGTCAGAGTAATTAATCACGATGGGAAACATTCACAAATCTCATATCTAAACCCTGACTTTCAAAAGCAAACTAATACAGATGTAATTGTTTGTGAAAATGCGAATGGGAAGAAAGCAGCTACAAGACTACTGAAACCGTTTTGTTGTACTACAGAATGTATTATAAACTACTACAGAAATAATAAATCTTTCAAGTGCTTCCATGTGCGATATAACTTTTCATTAATGTAAAACACATAATTGGAAAATACTTGAAAATGGAAATCCCCTGACTTACATGTTGGAGGGGCCCTCTCCAACCCATACTCAGGAGAGAAAAATACTTACAAATGCTGGTTGGAACTTAACATCAATCTCTTATTTAAAATATAAAATCCATGTCTCCACAAAGGTCTATACTTCGCAGTATCTCAATAGTACAGAAAACTTAAAAACAATGTTTCTCCAAAATGTCAACAGGGGCCTCTCGCTATCCGAGAGGTCCATATTTATATAATTCATAATGCAGAACTTAACTTAATGTCTAAATGCCGATTTCCCTTAAACATGAGTGTGTTCTCAATAGTGTGTTCTCTACGCGTTCATCCTTTAATGCTCCTGAACCTACTCAATCATGCTTGCTTTCCATAGAATTAGTTTATCGACTATGCATTTTAACATACAAGAATAATCATCAAAAACAATTTCATTAAATAATTAAAGTAAAACATTTTTCCCACAACTGAGTGTGTTTCTTCGCCATGGCTTGAGCTTGACCGTGGGAAAAAAAGGTTTATCAAATACCTGAAAATTGGACTCATCAAAGAGTACTACATTCCATTCCTGTCATGTTTTGCCATGCTCGAATGACACAAGTTTTAGGAGGTTAGGTGTTAATTCCAACCAAATTGGGTAAAATAAATACCCCTAAGATTTAGGGAAATACCTTTGTTCTTTATGAAAGTGTAACATGGAGACACTCCTCAAATAAAGTGTTTTATATGAGAGAGATGTAATAAAAATTGTTTATAGAAAACAAGAAACCAAAATCTATACTATGGAACTCCCAAAAACATCATCTTACATGCTATCTTTTAACAAATTTTCTATACATCTAATTGCTTAGATGTATCAATGCTAATACTGAGGTAACAAGATGTTGAGAATAGTATAAAGAAGGAAGGCTTGCATAAGTGGCCATCGAAAGAGGTCACCATCACACCCCAACCTGGCCAAACTGCTGAAACACCGGTAATTTCTGCTATCTGTAATAGAGCTCATAAACAGATCAATTTTTTTTACCCAGTTTAAGCCAAAAGGCCTGTTGCCATAAATTTAGGTGGCATCCAATTAACATATCAATAGAAAGCTAGAATAATTTTTCAACCATTAATGGATTAAAATGTCACAAAATATGACTAGGCTCACATACCTTTTTTCCAGAAATTCCAAAAGTGATGGACAAATGAAAAACTAGCAAATGTTGGAAAGGTTAAATTTGCATTGCAGAGACAACTTCAGAAACTCCAGAAGTTCACAATTTAGATATCAATGAAAAAACATAAATAAATTTCTATTAAAAATTAAATAAGATGAAGTTTAGTTCCATACCATACCACGCAAGCATGATTGTGAACATCATGAATTCTTCGATTGGATCCTTCGAGAAGCATTTTGGAAGCAATGATCTTCTCCACCCCCTACCATCCTTATTCAAGAAGCAAACATTGTGGGTTTCAATTTTACTTTCCTAAGATGGAATCTTGAATATATATACAACAAGAAATACATATCATTGTGAATATATAGGACATAAACAAATGAAAATAAGGAATACTAAAACAATCCCATCTTTGCACTTTATGCCAATCATAGTTCTGCAATGATAGGTAAATATTAAAATATGAATAGTTGAATTTTTTATTTAAGAAAAATGGTTAGAAATTATAACACAAATTCAAAGATGAGTGTGTCTCACCATGGCAATATAATTCTCCTCATAATCGATGTCCTATCATGGAGAGGACAGACCTAGGTAACCTTTGTCTCCCAGGGACCTCTGTAGACTGCAACAAAGGAGAAATAAGTAGAGGACAGTGAAGAAATCAACATAAGGAAAACAATGTGTCTCCTGATCAACATTCCTTACATTGAATTTAGTGTGTCTCCTGATCCTTTCCTCACATTCCCAGTTTGGCGTAACAACTCGATAAATGCATTAAACACATCCATCTGCATCAGAATGAAAAGAAATTTAATGACACAATGTAATGGATAGGAATATCATCAATCCAAAGATATAATCCAACCACATAATCCTTACGTTAACATTTTCTTCTCGCTCTTTATACCTCCCAATAAACCTTGGACCAGCCTGCATAATAGCTTCCAGTTAAACTCACAATCGCATGGAGATGACTCTTATTATAATTAAATATTGGCCTTTTACACAACAATCATGCATAAGAACTTTCACAATATCCTATGTTGCACCAGTTTTGCGAATAGGAGGATGCGGGGCCCAAATTTAGGACAGAGCTAAGAGATGGCCTACTATCAAGGGGTCAGAGGGGAAGCCATGGAAAAAATATATTTAAATGGCTTATAAGAAATGTAAAGGAATAGATTATAAGAAACGTAAAGGAATGGATTATATGCAATGCATACAGACAAAATTTCATGAAATAGTTAGCATAATTGTTGTCATATTCATATCAGAAGAGCAATCACATACAAAAGATTGTTCCAATATGTAAAATGTGTCTAGTGAACAGTGTAACAAATATAGAATCAATAGAGTTATTATCAATTTTTTTTACCTTTAAGATATCCCAAATAACATTTGTGATTTATAATATTAGGGTCATATTCAATTGTTGTTAAACAAAGAAGCCAAACAACCCTTTAATGTTAGTTTAATCCAATCTCATATTGTACATGAAAATATATTAATATAATGACATTATTGCGATCAACATTGTGTTGAATAATTCATCAAAACAAAAAAAACTTCCAAATACTGAATAATCCATCAAAAAACTTAAAAAATGTTTATGCAATGGCTCAAAATGTTTTCCTCACTTTATGCTAACTGACCATGAACTGGGTTCAAAATTATTACCTAAGAAGGAAATGCTTTTCCAAAACCCGTTGGTTCCAGATTAAAAGCACCATTTGAAGATGCCTCAAAAATCCCATGCAACTCTCTTGACTTCAATACCAAAAGGAAGAGATTAGTCACTGGCACAATGCGTTGCACTAGCTTTAACTGAATGGATGACAGGCCAAACAAGCCATATTGAAAGAAAAATTGTTTTGTTTGGTTATTGCACATGAATATGACCCCAACAGGTGCACCATCCAATTCCAATTTATCAACAAGATCTGTAGACTGGCCACCTATTAAAACCACAGTTGCAGAAACTTTGTTTGCTATATGGTCATCTCCAGCACTTGATTGTACCAGCCCAATGTCTAGTGACCCGATCACGTAATACCTAATCCATGTGGATATTCGTTTCCACACACCTATTCCTCTTACTTGGAATGGATCCACATCTTGGAAATTCTACTATTAAGTTTTTTGGTGTATTCAGAAGAAGATTATGGAATGGCCCCAGTAAATGCACATTTCATGGAGATCAAGAAGAAACACTAAATCACCTTCTAGTTCATTGTCATTTCACCAAGGATATCATTACACTTGAGCTGAGGAAGAGCACAAATGACTGGAAGTGGGGATCCTATGGTCCATTTAGATTGCTTGAAATGAGAGCCACTTTTAGAACAAATTCTCGAACATCTACAAGATTTTCTACAGGTTGAAGGCTAGCAGAATCTCATCAAGCTCTATCTGATCCATCATTCATACAGAGTACGACCGCACTATACCCTGCATCTATTTTGATGGGGCATCTCAAGGGAACCCTGGACTTAGCAGGGCTAGAGAGTGGCCCTTACTTCAAACAGAAGAGAGGTTATCTTTTGAGCTGGGCCTTAGAAAATCCACCAACTATAGAGCAGAACTCGCTACAGTTAGCAATTTGCTTGAAATTGCTTGGGTGATAGGCATCAAAGTTGTGGCGGTATATCGAGACTCTCAGGTGGTACTAGGATGGCTTTCATGCTACACCAACAACATTGCCATTTATCATCAAGAAAGGGTAATATCAGTTCTGGCATTGATTTCAAATCTCTATTTCTTGTCACATATCCACATATACAGGGCACTAAACAAAGAAGCAGGTTAGCCAACAAAATGGGTCGTTTCAGTCACTGCAAGTAGATTACAGATTGAGCACTCAATAGAGGGACCTCTCATTCCTTCTTCCAGGATCATATTTTGATTATTAGAAGAGGTGAAGATATTTACCTAAGCATCCCATCTCAACTTCTCTTGATATTTTGCATGTTTTTAGCCTCTATTGTTTAATTAGAGTGATTTGTTCTCATATGACTAAACAGAGCACTCTAAGAAAAAATATGGATGATTCCACACATGTACTGGTCAATCTCTTTGAATTAGTCACTGAAGGATATGGAACACTGTGACTCATGAGACTACTACACAACAATCTTCATATCAGTCCTAGCAGCTATATACAAGTACTCTTTATAAATAAGTTGAGTAAATTTTTTTCATTTGAAAAACAAAAGTTGTGTATAACTACTAAAATTGGAATTTACAGGGGAAAACAAGATATTAAAATTATTTGCGTGTAAGAACAAATGAAATTTTAGTTTATTTTGACCAATTATACGTCACAACTGAGATCCTCCAAAATTTCTATAATGCCTCAAAAAGAGCCATACTAAACAATTAAAAAGCGGAAGAAACATTAAATCTTATTAGAACCATGTCTAGAACATATTTTGATAGGAATTTCTTTCACAAAATTGAATAAAGGGATAAAATCAAGTTACCTTCATATGGAGACTGAGTAGGCCCAAGGATCATCACATTGAAGTATCTCATGTTATCCTTCGAAGGAGATGCACTAATTCCAGGGACTGGGATCACATAGATATCATGTTAAAAAAATGAAAATTAATAGTATTTAACTCCACAACTTGTTCCATTGAATGATTTTCTATTATCAAGGTTCCCTTGCAGCATTGTTATCAAAACTTAGGGCCATTGCGCCCTAGAAAATATATTATGGTAAGTAAATTTTGCAGAAAATTTATTTGCACTGCCATCTACTAATTAATTCCACTGTCTAAATAAATGGCATTTTTCCAAACAGTACAACAGATGAAGACCTACTCCAAACAAAATTCTGGAATTAAATTTAGTTACTTTTGGGATAAGATAAAATCAGATAATTTTATTAATGTCCAACTAGTGAGAGAAAAGCTTCCATTACCTATTAATATCTATTATAAAACAGATATTGCATATGGTGGCCAGTTTTATCAAGGTTCCCTTGCAGCATTGTGATCAAAACTTAGGACCATTGCACACTATAAAATAAATTATGGTGAGTAAGCTTTGCAGAAAACATATTGCACTGCAATATGCTAATGAATTTCACTGACTAATTGAATAGTATATTGCCAAACAGGACAACAGATTAAAACCTACCCTAACCAAAATTTTGGAATTTAATTTAATTACTTTTCAGTGAAATTCTTATGCTAACCATTAACGTATATAATAAAATAGATAGTGTATATTTTGGGCAGTTTAACTTTCCAAACAGTACAACAGAATAAGACCTACCCTAGCCAAAATTATGGAATTTAATTTAATTATTTTGAGTGAAATGCTTCCGCTAATGTATGATGATGAGGTTGTTAGATAAAGTTTTGCTTGGAGATCCCCTTTTCAAAGTTCTGAGCAAGCAAATTAGGAATAAAAGTTCCTCATCCCATTTTCCACGTCCAATGAGGTCCAAAGCTAAGATATGATTGTATTTTTCATTATATCAGAAAGACCATAAGTGAAAATAACAACATGTTTGATAGGATATTTAGATGGCACAATTGGAAAGTATATGAGCCAATAATAAAGGGTATGCTGAAGGTCTCAGAAATTTGGCAAGTTTGTATTTTATTGCATTATCTCTATCTTATGTATGTTGAAGTAATTGATCTTTTTAAAAGATTGATAACGTATTTGTAAAGTTAACGGCAAAATGAAAATCAACATGTGAGGCCTGGACTTGTGTTGCCTTGAAACTATGACTCTGAATGACTCTGACTAGAATTTGCTCCTTAAAGAAGATAACAGATAATAAATATTACACAAGACACAATCTTCCAAAGCATCAAAGGAAGAAAGATCACACAGTGAAGCAAGCTAAAATGATTCTGCAAGAAGCTCGATAAAATCTCCACCTCCAACAAGACACATACCCTAGCTTGGGATGAAATCTAAGTGTTTCAGATGCTGTTAGGTAATCTTCAAAACCAAGCTCTAAAAATTTTTAGAGGACAAACATGACTCAAAGTAAAGGTGATACATGACTCCAGAGCCTCATGAAAAAGGGCTTTGTTATATACTGTTGTGACGAAAATACACCTATAGTTCAGGGGAGAAACTACCAACTTACAGTGATGAAAGATAGACCTACAAATGTTTTGCAAGTGCAACTAGTAAGCAAAGATATTTAAGGTTAGAAAGATTAGTGCCTTATTAAGACGGTTGATCCCAGCCTTCCTCTCCCTTGCTTTTCAATGCTATCAAGTATCGCAATCCCCACACCTGCAAAACAACTTTATACCTTTCTCAAATACATTTGACTACATATATAAGACTGATATTCATGACAAAAGAAGACATCAAACTATAAGCAAACTGTAATCAAATCTAAGACACACATGAATAGGTCATATTTGGAAAGGGAAGAACGTCTGATCTTTATTAATGAATGAAGCAAGTACATAAATTTATACCTTCCTTTAAGATTGGCACTTCATGAAACCTAGATTCAAGGTCTTCTGTTTCTGTTCTCCAAGGATCCCAGCCTCTAATCAACTGTGCTAGAGTTTATCAGAAACTAAGGCACAAGAGAGGGGGATGAGGGTCTCCATTCCTCCAGCATAACATTATTATGGGCTTGGTCCCTTCTCATGGCCCTTCTACCTTCCTTATATTATCAATGAAGGAGAGGAAAAGCAGTTATAAACAATCAGGAGGTTCCCAAACTAACCGAATTTGACCAAAATTTAAGATTTTGACTGATTCAGGAAAATGCCCTACTCTTCCTACTGTAAACTAGCGCATTTCTCAAGGTGTGCTGTACTCTATGCATAGGATACCAGCGCACATGTGGGAAAATGACCAAAAACAAGGTTTTCTGATGGTTTCCAGGAGGTGGTTTGCTCTGGAGAAGTGTTCCTAAGGGTTATAACCATAAAATGGACTAGGAGTGACATAATTTCAACCATGTTAAGTGTCCCAAATGACCCTTCAATCCACAAGTGTCCTGTTGTGTGACTAAACTTGATCTCAAGAAGTGTCGTCATGCGACCAAGCGATACAAGTGTCGTCACGGACAGAGAAGTGTCATTTTAAGCTATAACAGATGCACCCTAATGTGTGAGGTCAGAGGGAGTGAGTGAAACGATGGCCGAAATACATTATAAATAACAAAGAGTTGAATCATGGGAATGGACTAACCAGAGAAACCAAGATTCATAGGCTCAAATGAAGTACCTGAAAGCAAAGGCAATGTCAGAGAAACTCATCCTTGGGGTAACTATCCATGTTCAAATAGTGGAACATGACCTCCAAGAGGATACAATAATGATCCAAATATAGATGCATATATCATGGCCACTAGAAGACAAGCATGGATCCATGAGGAACATAAGTGTAAACATAGCCACATGAATACAAGGTGGATCTATGTCAAAACTAGAGAACATAGCCATAAGGAACAAGCTGGATCTATGTCTCATCAAGAGCCAAAAAGAGTGTGGCTCAGTCTTGCACAACTTGGGCGATAACATAAATAAGGTGATGCTATCGAGGATCCCAAGTTCTTCATCCAAAAACAACCCAAGGTACAAACCTATCCATGTGAATAAATGAGTTGATGTCAAACATGGGAGGTATCGTTTGATTACCAGTCATTGATGTTGACCGTTAACAAATGCGAGGATGTCCAGCAATAATGAAAATGGAACCCAAGGTACCTAGTACATTCAAGCAAGTGCGAATAAATGGTCTTGCTTTCGAATGCTTGAAGAATCTATCAGATAGGAGACATTGATGTATTCCCATCTATCCAATAGCGAGGGAAACTGCCACTAATGACTGCAATCCCCAAGGTACTAACAGAAACTCTAAACTTCATTCCCATAGCACAATGAGTTGAAGTCGATGGGAAGAAGTCCGTTGGAAGGGAGGCCTTAAGGCATCCTCCATCATCCAACACGAGGAACACTCAACAGGTATGAGCTGATTTGGAGTAGGACTAAACACATGATGAAAAATACTGACACCAAGGAATAGCATACGCATGAGGTCAAGGCAACTGCAGAATGGCCGACACAGGTTATATCCTTGAACAATGAGCATGACACAAAGAGACCACGATGCAAATCTGTAATGTAGGAGACATTGACAGATTCTCCATATGATTGGAAGACTCACCAAACAGATTTGTAAGAACTTTGAGATCAGGTTTATCCTAAGGCCAGCACTAGAACCCAACTTGTTTGATAGACTCGAAACAGGTGCTTTGTTCAAGGAGGTAGTTGACTTGCTGCCATCATATTTAAAGATATTTTAACATTCTTCCCTTCCCTTTCCTTTTTCATTTTTTAAGAAGCTTGACAAAGAACTAAAGCATGCTCGACGGTATTTTCATATTTAAGGAGTTTGAAAAACCTAGAAGAAAACTCCATACACCTATCTGTGGATTGTATATCGAGCCCGGATTGGTCTATGCCTCGTGGTGTTTTCTTGCTTATAGAGTTGAAAAAATTAAACAATCCTCTATCAAGAATCTCATGGATTTCACATCGAGCCTGAGTATGTGAATGCTCGCTTGGTGTTTTCACATTTTGAGAGTCTGAAAACCCTAAAGACGACTCCAAAGGTCCTTTTTTGTAAAGTTAGTCTCCTTCCCCAAAAAAGTGTAAAATAATGGAAAAAGAACTTTTCTAGCACATACCAGAGTATACCTAGAGTATACGTTTTCTGTAAATTATCCACCAAGGCCCAGAAAAGGGATAATTCTATACCTAAATGCATGTCGGTTTAGTTATTTTAACGATCCCGAAAAGACAACTATGCTCGACAAACTTTTCCTATTTAAGGAGTCTGAAAAGGTCTTAAAAGAACTCCATAGGAATATTTTCCGTAAAGGTTTAATGAGCCAGAAAAAGTAAACTCGTGACCTCATTATTGTTTTTAACGAGCTCAAAGGAGATACAGAAGAATGCTCATAACTTCCTTACTGTTTTTAATGAGCTCGAAGTGAAGATGGAATAAATGCTCAAAACCTACTTACTGTTTTTAACGATCTCGAAGTAAAGGTGGAAGAATGCTTGAAAACTACTTATTGTTTTTAACGAGCTCGAAGTAAAGGTAGAAGAATGCTCGTAAGCTACTTACTGGTTTTTAACGAGCTCGAAGTAAAGGTAGAAGAATGCTCGTTTGGGAGGAGACGAGTGTTAGGGACATGCGAAACTAGCTCCAAGCACATGGAACAAAGCTACGCCTAATGCAAGGAACATGAGCAAGATAAGGAGACTCACGGTGTGTCTCCTCCAGGTAAAAAGTGTCAAATTGCGAAGGAAAAATGATACAGGGCTTAGCAGAAATGAGATCAAAGATGGAGGCTTATATAACAAGATAAACCTGAGGAAGCTGGTATCAAGCTCATTAGCGCAAGTGGGATCATAACAGATGCATATGCAACTTGAACACAAATATGGGAGCCTTATTAGGGATGGCCAGAAATATATGAGAAAGAAAGATATGAGGCTTCTTCTCAAAGTCATGGTAAATCTAAAAAGGCTCCCGAGCCTATGAGAAAAACTCAGCATGGGCACCAAGATGGCATAAAGGTGCTAACTAGGGTGACCCATGTTAGGTAGGCTCTGTTGTTGGACTGGTGCACAATGCATAAAGAGATGGCTAACACACCAATATCAAACAGGTTCGACCCTATGGCGAATATAGATGGCAAAGGGTTCAAATGCAACATAACAACAGGGAAGCCTAAACCTATATGCAATGTTCCAAATATACCTGACATGGTCGCACAAGGCGTCGAAAAGGAGCAGTAAGTAAGTATAAATCTAACACACCAATATCAAACAGGTTCGACCCTATGGCGAATTCAGATGGCAAAAGGTTCAAATGCAACATAACAACAGGGAAGCCTAAACCTATATGCAAGGTTCCAAATATACCTGACATGGTCGCACAAGGCATCGAAAAGGAGCAGTAAGCAAGTATAAATCCAGCTAAGAATCTTGTCTCCAAGAAACATTACTGCCAAGATCATATCTAAAACATATGTAAAGAAAGACCTGATACAAGTCACTGTGGTAGAAATATTTTCAACTTCACTATCATCAACAGGAGGCATAAACAAGGGAGATTTTTCAAATGAAGACTCTATGGTACCCAAGCCCGAGGACTTACAATCAACAAGATTGACTTCAGGATGAGATCAAAGTTGAATGACATGATGGAATCCGCAGAAACAAATTCATCATCACAGGAGTTGAAAATTCTAGAAGCAGAATCAAACTCAGTAGGAACACCGATTTGTGGATCTATAGGAGAGTCCGAAAACTCAATAGTAGGAAGATCGGACTTTAAGGTCAACCTGGGGCTGGACATAACTGCGATTGGATCAACATCCAAATGAATGGCAGACTGTACTATGGACTCTAGGAAAACTTCATTAGAAGGAAGTCTATCATCCCATATAGAACACATATCTAAACATTCAGATGGAGGTGTCACTTGGTCAAAAGCTGGGACTAAGTCCCCAGAAGGTAAGCATGAACCCAGAGACTTCTTCTCAGCAGCAGTTGAACTCAAGGAACAATATGACACATAAGTCCCATGTGACATAGTGGTGCCTAATCACGAGGGATCAGACTGGTCTACAGTTGGGTAATAAGGAGGGTCAACGAATGCAAGCTGGTGGATAGTGACGATGCTTTCGTTATGAGGAAAATGCATCACATGAAAGAGTGTAGACACCACAGCATGTATAGCATCAACGTAATCACACCCAAGGATAATATCAAAGTCCACAGGGTCCTTTAAAACCATAAAATCAACTAAGATTGTTTTTCCATCCAAAGTAACAGGTACCCGATGAAGGAATCCGATCGGTTCACTAGGTCTTCTATCGAAGGTCAACGACCAATTAACAGTTGGAATAACATTAGGGAAACCCAAATATCTCCAAGCATAAGCGGATAAGATACTAACAGAAGCTCCTTCATCTACAATGCATCGATGAACCGTATGGTTCCCGATATCAACGTTTATCTAGAAAGGTGTCGAAGAAGGAATACGAGGTTCGGCTAGACTATTCCAATCAAAGGAAACCATCCTAGGGCTTGGGTGGGGTTCACATGGCACAGATGAAGTGTCCCCTTTTTCAGAAACATCCAAACTGGTAATGCAGAAGACTTCCACAGTAGGTGTATCAATCTTTGCAGGACTGATGGGATCGATCAAAGATTGCATTGACTTGATCACTTCACTCTCCAAAGGAAGAGTGGGGTTGACCAAAGATTGCATTGGTTCAACCATTTTATCAGCCAAAGGATGGTTTGACTGTAGGGAATCTATAGACAACTTTGGAGTAGGGATTCCTTCATACATGGACCACACTCTTCATGCCGCTAGAATGGAAAGGCATCAGTGAGTAAGGTGATCTCCCTTACAAAGTTTACAAGGGAACTTTGGTTTCCATCCTAGAGGTTGAGAATCCCTTACAATGTCAGTGCTCTCAGCATGACTAGCATTGGATGACAACTTTCCCCCAGCATGACTTGCAATGGCTGGTTGCTCAGAAGAAGAAGGCTTTTGAACTATGGACCACACTTTTTGCACATCTGGAAGTACAGGGCACAAGTAAGTAAGGTGGTCTCCCTCACAAAACCTTCAAGGGAACTTATACTTCTGTTTTTTGGGTTTGTCAACAATGTCAACTCCCTCAGCATGACTTGCAGTGGCTGATCTGGTGTCTCTAGTATGACTCATAGGAACTAGTGACTTGTCATTAATATGACTAGCAGTGATCAATAACGTGTCCTCAACAAGACTGACAGTTGTTGAAGACAAACTTTCAATGTGATTTTCAGTGACTAAAATTTTTCTCCCAGCATGACCTCAAGAGGTTGGGTAGGTGCCCCCTGCATGATTTGGAGAGGCAGGGTGCCTGCCCCCATCATAACTTATAGAGGCTTGGTTGCTACCCCCTTGTTTTGGCATCTTCTTCCTGTTCTTCCTCCATCTATTCCTTTTAGACTGCTGGTTACTAATATTTCTACTTTCGCCACATGAGGTAGAAGGAGGAGGAGAAGATGTTACTGGAAAAGAAGGCACATAGTTCTGATGCTCTTGATTTGAGGTGCTTACAAAAGAAGCATCAGGAGCATGCAAGGCATTCGGTGTGGAGAACAACCAAACTGGCAGCCCTATAATGAATCCAGGAAGATTCAGAGTATCCATTAAGGGAGTACCAATGTTTCCAATGAATGGAACAGTACAAGGATCCCCTAGAACAGGGGTACCTTGATTGGCGCTCGCCGGGATGCTAAACATAGTTTCCTGCTCAAATGAGCAAGAAGTTCTCTAAGGAAAACTAAGACAAGTAGCACAAAGAGAACACTACTAAAAAAAGGTCCTAGGTAAATCAAACCAGGAAAACAGATTCCTTTCAGAGAAGAGTTTGGGATGATGAGGTCCCATAATAGATCAATGAAGGAAGAAGAATAGTTACCCGGGGTCCACAATACAATGACTAAGGGTGCAAGCGCTCGAATCACCCAACTGCCCTCCCAAAGAACTGCAAGGGATTTCCTCCCACGTCTGACCTAGGTACAACAGATATAACCCTCTGCCGTCACCTGTGTATGATCCTATGGGCAGATACTAAGGATATCACCACACCAAAAACTCCTGGGGGAATAGTCTCTGGTCGAATCAGAAGGCGTGGGCAGGGTAACTGAGCCCGAAACTCAAAAGAGTCCCCAAACGCAATCCGATCCTAGTATATGCTCAAAAGAGAAAATAGGAGGTTTATTCCCAATAATCTGATCTCACAAGACCTACTGTATAGATCCCATGCAATTTTTGAATGAGGTGGGTTTACCTGTGATAATCGAACTACGATTTTTGCGTAATGTGTGATCTTGGGTGCTTTAAGGTATTTTAAACCCAAGATCCTAACCAAAACTAGTTGGTGAATAGTGTAACCTAGAAAAGAAAATGTTACTAGTACATTTTATTAGGGTTCATTTTAAAGGTTACTTGCTTACTCAAAAAGGTAGTGGGTGTGTGAGAGTGGTTATCACAGAAATAGAATACTGAAATGAAATGTTTACCACTAAACAAAACTTTTCTTTTCAATGCAAGTCCTAAAGATACGATCTAGAATGCATGTGCAAATGCAATTTTTAGTCTTTTCGAATGCAAAAAGATAAAAATAAAGCCTAAATGTACAAAATTAAACAAAAAACCTAAGAATGCAGCTACTCAAACAAAATAAAGTATGCAAAAGAAAATTTGTTCTTTTGATGCAAAGCACTCTTAAATCCTTTAAGCCACTTGCAAGGTACTCTACTCAGAAAATAAATCAAAATTTTTTTTTATGCTTTTCAAAGGTGAGAAACAAAAACTGAAATTGAAGGTAACCTACTATCAAAGCAAAAGCAAAGAACTTTCATGTTTCCTTATTGAAATAGTAAAAGCTACCAATGCGACTTTTAGATTCTTGTTGATGTAAGCATGCCAACCATTGGGAAAAGCATACAAAACCTACTTTTAGACCCAAACAAAGCAAATGACCTGCAAAGAAGTATGGTTTGGTAAAGTTAGGTTTGCACATAAACAGTGTAGTCAAGGTCCTGAACAATAGCAAAGACACTTGAGCTTTCACTACAAAAGAAAACTAAAAGCATAAGGGAGGATAAAAAACCAATCTAAAGAGAAATTTCACTCAAATAGATACAAACAGGCTAAAGTAGACTCAATAGGTTTCAAATCTAGTGGAAATGGAGCAACTAGATTCAGTCGGACTCAAATCAGTGTACAAAACACTAAACTGGTCCATAACCCCCCAACCTGGGTCGAAAAGCCCCAAAACTTTCCAAACAATACCAAATTGATCAAAATAGGTCCAAATATTGAACATAGGATCAGTACAAGGATAGGAGACCACTTACAGTGGTTTAACTCAGACCTATGGTCATCAGGGACCCCAAAACATGCAGTCACAGCCCCCCCAAATAGGTCAAAACCCAAAAAACTCATTTCCAGGATGTGTGCGCTACTGTCTATGGGGAAGACCAGCACCCAAATAGGGGAATGCACTACTGTGCTTCACAACAGTAGTGCACATGTGGGAAAAGTTGAAAAAATAGGGTTAAAACCCCCCACACCTGAGCTAGTAAGGGTCTGTAAGGGCTAAGAAGGGTCTGTAAGAGCCAAGGAGGGTCAAACAAAGCCAAATAACTGATTCTAATCAAGAAATTGAACAAAGAAATTCAAACAAAACTGAATAAATTACCTTGGATACCCCTAAGCAGATAGGCTTTCCCCAGCGGAGTCGCCATTCTGTTGTGAGGAAAATACACCTATAGTTCAGGGGAGAAACTACCAACTTACAGTGATGAAAGATTGACCTACAAATTTTCTGCAAGTGAAAATAGTAAGCAAAGATATTTAAGGTTAGAAAGATTAGTGCCTTATTAAGAAGGTTGATCCCAACCTTCCTCTCCCTTGCTTTTCAATGCTATCCAGTATCGCAATGCCCACACCTGCAAAACAACTTTATACCTTTCTCAAATACATTTGACTACATATATAAGAATGATATTCATGAAAAAAGAAGACATCAAACTGTAATCAAATATGAGACACACATGAATAGGTCATATTTGGAAAGGGAAGAACGTCTGATCTTTATTAATGAATGAAGTAAGTACATAAAGTTTTACCTTCCTTCAAGCTATGCACTTCACGAAACCTAGATTCAAGGTCTCATGCTTCTGTTCTCCAAGGATCTCAACCTCTAATTAGCTGTGCTAGGGTTTATGAGAAACTGAGGAAGAAGAGAGGGGGATGAGGGTCTCCATTCCTTTAGAATAACAATATTATGGGCTTGGTCCCTTCTCATGGCCCTTCTACCTTCCTTATATAGTCAATGAAGGAGGAAAAACAATTATAGCCGATCAGGAGGTTCCGAAACCAACCCAATTTGACCAAAATTTGAGATTTTGACTGATTCAGGAAAATGCCCTACTGTTCCTACTGCAAACCAGCGCATTTCTCAAGTTGTGTGCTACTCTATGCATAGGATACCAGTGCACATGTGGGAAAATGACCAAAAACAAGGTTTTCTGATGGTTTTCAGGAGGTGGTTTGCTCTGGAGAAGTGTTCCTAAGGGTTATAACCATCAAATGGACTAGGAGTGAGGTAATTTCAACCATGTTAAGTGTCCCAAATGACCCTTCAATCCACAAGTGTCATGTTGTGTGACTAAACTTGATCTCAAGAAGTGTCATCATGCCACCAAGCGATACAAGTGTCGTCACAGACCGAGAAGTGTCATTTTAAGCTATAACATATACCCAGTTACCGACTTAATTTAATAAGTTGCAGCAACTAATTTCATATTTCAAAACCAAAGCAGTGAGTTCTAAACAAAATCTATAATCTCAAGGAGAGAAACAATCTGAGTTGAAATCTCTCTGTCAAAATGGGATGTTTTTATAGGTCAAATCTGTACTTTTTCGTCCCGTGATCACCTTGCCTTGTAGATCACACAAAAGGACACAAAGGATGGAAGAGCTAGATTGTCTTAGATGAGTTGCTGCTAGAAGTACACTCCTCACCTGAAAAGATTGTAGTTTTTCCTACTTTTGCCACATGTACACCCCTCTTTGCATACAAGACCTGCGTACTGTACCCTACTCTCCTCAAGGAAAACCATCGTACACCTCCCAAAAAAGTTGTAAACACATGTTGTAAAGCATAAAAGTTGCTTCCTATATGCTGCTCTTGTTGTATGAAACCCGCATACATCTTAAGATGAAATAAAAAATATATTAATTTGACGAATTGGGATTAGTTGAAGTTGGTTCTGCAACTTCCCCAACCTCCCACTCCAACCACCTCTCCATCTTAACTGCCTACCTTGTCCCATAAATACAAGGAGGATCCATGAGAGGGGTTAGACTCATAATGCTGAAAATATAGAGACTCTCAATAGCCATAAAATATTGAGAGAGAAGGCTTGAATTATTGTTACGCTGGAGGAAAGTTGCAAGTCAGAGTGAAGAGGAGGAGCCCAGGATCCGGTTGCAGAAACATCTCTACACGTCAAGTATATTGTACTGATTTCATGTTTCTTTGACAATAAAAAGGTCGAAACACCCTTCCTATCCCAAATAATATATCTATTGGATTGTATGTCTATTTGGCTTAATTCTTGATTATAGTTGATGTTAGATTTCTTTGTAATTTCATCATATGTTAAATGGTCAAGATACACTGAGGAAGGTATCTTTTGAATTGCAAGTTTGTCAAGCAGGAGATCAAGCGAGAGATCAAGTGAAAGACCAAGTGAAAGATAGGATCAAACATCAAAAAGCAGTATGTCTTTCAATCCCAATCTCTTTCTTTTGCAGTAACTAAATGCAGTATAATCAATGTGTTTACCTGTCAACCCCACCCAGTTTGTAGTGTCCATCTCCTCACTATAGGGTAGAAATCTCGAACAACAGACTAGTGACTCCACTGGAGACTTAATTTTGGTTTTCCTCTAGGAGACTTAATTTTGGTTTTCTTCTAGCCATATTTTCAGTTTTGATTGTCTGAGAGGCCCTGTAGGTTTGTGTCATCTTCCCTATCTGCTTGATTCAACCCAGTTTCTGGTTTGCAAAGCCTGTTTGTGCCCTTTTGAGGCCTATACATTGGTCTCCCCTACTTACAGCTGCATTTTTCACCTAATGAATGCCCCTCCTTGCACTGCACAATAGCTTACCTGTCCTAGTGTACATTGTTGGCAACACTGTACAGTGGTGTATGTTCCTATAGTGTCCTGTTTTGCTGTTAGGGTTTGTTTTCCAAGTTTTGGTTGCTGTACCAGCCTATTGCTTTGCTATCTCTACTGACCCCTGAGACCTCATATGTCTTAGTTGAGTCTTGTAAGCCTCTCCCATATCTTTTCGCCTATTTTGATTGCTTGAGCCTTTGTTTAAGTGTTTTTGCCGCTTACAAGCCCTTTTTTGAAGTTCGTAAGCTATTATTTTTGGACATAGCTGCATCTCTTCTCCCTAGTTGTTGTTGCAGTCATGCAGACCTACACTTTGATTGTTTGTTGTCTATTGTAACGTTTAGCACGCTTTCACTTGGTCTCATCCTTTCCATTAGGGTTTGACTATCAAGTTGGAGTCCTTAGGGTTGCTTCCGAAAGGTTGCTTGGTTTAGACACTTGCTGATTGTTTTATCAGTTCATCTTAAGTGAGTCAAAGCCTCCTAGTCTTCTTGTTGTTGATTCCGTGTGTGGTTAAAAGTCATTCTTGGTTCGCTTGCTTACTTTTTGCTTGGATTAGTGTTTTTTCTTAGAGTTTTGATACTTAGGAGCAACCTTTTTAGGGCTGCCTTTCCGTCACAAGTGTCTCTTTTCGTTTTTTATTTATCACTTCGTTTCCAAGTCTCAACTTTTTCTTTTGCTAAAACTTGGTAAGTCAAGTCTTCATCGAGTCGCTTGATTTGTTTTCTTTGAACCATTCTAGATGTTTGTCTTGCACACGCTTTACATCTAGATCTTGCTTGCTTTTGTACAAAGTTCTCTTTCTTTTACATTTATAAGAAAAGACAAAAAATTATTCAAATAGCTCAGTAGTAAGATCTTGCTTTATTTCAAAGTAGTTTAGTTTGCTTTGAAATATTCAAAAAAGAAAATACAAAAAGATTTTGATTTGGGATTGCCTAGTTTTCCATTTCTGAAAGAATACAAATGGAAAAGAGAAAAAAAAATTGTGAATTTGAAAGCATTTGCACTTTACTTTCATAAGAAACCATTCCACACACCGCACTACAACCCTTGAGTAACAAGTATCCCTTAAAAGAAATTATTACTAAACTTTATTAGTAACATTTTCTTTTTAGGAATACACGACATCAACTAGCTTAGGCTAGAGTTTCGAGCTTAAATCACCTTAAACTACTCGGAACTGGCTTCATTAGTCAACAATCGTAGTATGACTTTAATTTAGGTAAATCCATCTATATCAAATAGTCCTGGGAAACTCTACTTAAACCAGAGCTAAGCACGAGGCCGTGGGAGACTGGAATTGTTGAGGATATCCCCTCACTTTCCTTTTGACCATAAACTAGAGTCGATTTGTGTACAGGGGTCCTTTCGGACTTCAGGATTTGCTAGCCTACCCATGCGTTTAGACTAGGCTGACAACTGTCCCTCTAGGTTATTTCGTATTGATGGTAGCCTTAGTATCAGACCTTTATGATTCTACACAGGTAGAGTGGGCGGTTATTCCCACTTCACCTCAGACAGGCGTGGAAGGTAACCCTCTGGCATTAATCCCGGGAAAGCGGTTTGGTGATTCAAGCGCTTGCACCCAATGGACCTCCGGAGGATGCAACTTAATTGACCGTCGATACTCTATTAGTCTTTTCTGGGCCGCCCTGATCATCCGATACTTGCTTCCGAGAGTATTTGCCATTGTTTTCCTGGTTTGATTACGTAGGACCTTTTTTAGTGGTGTGCTCTTTCTGCCGCTTGTTTCTAGTTGGCCTTGGATATTTCTAGCTCGTTGAGTTGAAAAATATAGATAGCATCCCGGTGAGCACCGATCAAGGGACCGTTGTTCAAGGGGCTCCTTGTTCTTTTCCATTCGTTGGGAACATTGGTACTCCCTTAATGGATACTTTGAATCTTCCAGAATTCACTATAGGGCTACCAGTTTGGTTGTTTTCCTCTCCGAATGCCTTGGATGCTCCTGATGCTTCTCAAGTATGCACTTCACATCAAGAGCATCAGAACCCTATGCTTGCTTCGCCAGTAACATCTTCTCCTCCTGCTTTTACCTCATGTGGTGAAAGTAGTAATACTGGTAAGCAACAGTCTAAAAGGAATAGATGGAGGAAGAAGATGCCAAAGTAATGAGGCATCCGCACAACCTCTAAAGGTCATGCTGGGGGCATCCACCTAGCCTCTGGAAGTCATGCTGGGGGCACCTACCCAGCCTTTGGAGGTCATGCTAGGAGGAAACTTTCAGTCACTACAAATCATACTAGAAGTATGTCTTGAACCACTATTTATCATGTTGAGGACATGCCATTGATCACTGTTAGTCATATTAATGACAAGTCACTAGTCCATGCAAGTCATATTGGAGACACTGAATCAGCCACTGCAAGTCATGTTGAGAAAGTTGACATTGTCGAAAAACCTAATAAATAGAATCTTAAGTTTTCTTGTAAGTTTTGTGAGGGAGACCACCTTACTCACAGATGCCCTACTATTCCAGAGGTGCAAAGAGTGTGATCCATAGTTCAAAAGTATTCTGCTTCTGAGCAACCAGCCAATGCAAGTCATGCTGGGGGAAAGCTATCAGCCAATGCTAGTCATGCTGAGAGTACTATTGCTGTTATGGAGTCTGAGCTTATAGGACACAAGCCAAACTTCCCTTGTAAACTTTGTAAGGGAGACCACCATACTCACCGGTGCCCTATTATTCCATAGGTGCAGAGAGTTTGGTCCATGTATGAAGGATCCTTTGCTCCTGAATTGTCGATAGATTCGCAACAACCTAATCAACCTTTGGTTGATGAAGTGTTTGAACCAATGAAATCTTTGGTCAACCCCACTCTTCCTTTGGAGAGTGAACCGATCGAATCGATGCAATCTTCGACCGATCCCATAAGTCCTTCGGAGACTGATGCACCTGTCCCTGAAGTCTTCTGCATTACCAGTTCAGATGTTTCTGAAATGGGGGGCACTGCATCTGTGACGAGTGAACCCCTACAAAGCTTTCGGATCATTTCCTTTGATTGGAATAGTCTAACTGCACCTCACCTTCCTTCTTATTCACCTTTCCAGATAAAGGTTGATATCGGCAACCATGTGATTCACCGATGTATTGTAGATGAAGGAGCCTCTGTTAGTATCTTATCTCCTTATGCTTGGAGAGACTTAGGTTTCCCTAATGTTGTTACAGCTTTTAATTGGCCATTAACCTTCTACAGAAGGCCTAATGAACAGTTGGGATTCTTCCCTCAAGTACCTGTTACTTTGGGTGGAAGAATAGTCTTAGTTTATTTTATGGTTTTAAAGGACCCTATGGATTTTGATATGATCCTTGGGCATGATTGTGTATATGCTATGCAGGCTGTGGTGTCTACGCTCTTTTGTGTGATGCATTTTTCTCACAACGGAAGCATTGTCACTATCGATCAACTTACATTTGTTGATCCCTCGTATTACCCAACTATAGACCAAGTATGTTTCCCATCAATAGGCACTATTGTCACAATCAAATTATGTGGCGTATTGTTCCTTGAGTCCAATTGCTACAGAGAAGAGGCCTCTAAGTTCATGCTTACCTTCTAGGGACTTGGTCCCGGCAATTGACCAGGTGATGACTCCATCTGAATGTTTAGATATGTGTTCCATATGGGATAATATACTTCTTTCTGATGAAGTTTTCCTAGAGTCTATAATGTAGTCTTCCATTCATTTGGACATTGATCCACCAACGAGTACTCTTTCACCTTCGCTTCAAGCTCGTTAAAAACAGTAAGGAAGTTACGAGCATTCTTTCACCTTCACTTCGAGCTCGTTAAAAACATTAAGGAAGTTACGAGCATTCTATCACCTTCACTTCGATCTTGTTAAAAATAGTAAGGAGGCTACGAGCATTTCTTCCATCTTCACTTTGAGCTCGTTAAAAACAGTAAGAAAGTTATGAGAATTTTTCTGTATCTCCTTTAAGCTTGTTAAAAATAGTAAGGAGGTTGCGATTTTACCTTTTCAGGCTTGTTAAAACTTTACGAAAAATATCTCTATATAGTTCTTTCATGCTCTTGTTTGACTCTTTAAATATGAAAAAATTGCCGAGTATAGTTGTCATTTCAGACTCATTAAAGGATTTGAAGTGACATCCACTTAAGTATAAGTTTAACCATTTTCCGGACTTTTGCAGATTACTTACGAAAAAGGAATACTCTAGTCATACATGGCTAGAAGAGTTCTCCTCTTATTGTTTTATACTTTTTAGGGGGAGGGGACTAACTGTATGTAAAGGGACATTTGGAGCCTCTCTTTAGGGTTTTCAGGCTCTCTAAACATGAAAACACCAAGCGAGCATTCACCTACTCAAGATCAATGTGAAATCGACGAGAGGGTAAATAGAGGATTGTTTAAGTTTTTTAGACTCTATAAATAGCACAACACCAGCGAGGAATAACATACTTGGGCTCGATATTAAAATCCACAAGTAGGTGTATAGAGTTATTGTTTAAGTTTTTCAGACTTCTTAAAATTGAAAACACTAGCGAGTAAGAACAGATCTCGGCTCGATATTAAAATCCAGAGATCAGTATTATAGAGTATTCTTCTATCTCTTCTTCGAACTCTGTAAACAATTAAGAAGGTCTCGAGTCTTCCTCCCATGGGCTCGTTAAACTCTTTACATGGTTGTACCTATTGAGTTTGATTCTCTTCTTGGACTCATTAAAACAACAAGAAGGATATTCTTTTATCAAAAAAAGAATAAGGGATAAGAAGGGTGTATTGCATCTCTTTTAGTTTCAAAGGCAGTTAAGTCAATCATATCCTTGAACACGACACCTACTTGATTCTTTCATGGCAATGGGGTTTTAGTTTTTGACCTTAAGGTCAACCTGATCTCTGATTTTTTACTCCCCCGGTTGGTTATTCTTCCAACCATATGGAGGTTCTATTATGTCTCCTACATTGCAAACTTATATCATTCCCCGTTGTGTGGAAAACGACCTAAGTCACTTTATGTCATGCTCACTGTTCAAGGATACAACCTGTGTCGGCCATTTCTGCACTTTACCTTGACTTCATGTGTCAGCCATCATGGTGTTAGTTTGTTTCATCTTGTTACTCATCCTACTCCACATCAGCTCATACCTGTGAGTGTTCCTAGTGTTGGATGATGGAGGATGCATTAATGCCTCTCTTCCAATGGACTTCTTCCCATTGACCTGAACTCATTATTCTCTGGGAATGAAATTTAGAGTTTTGGTTAGTACCTTGGGGATTGCAGTCATCAGTGGAAATTTCCCTCATTGTTGAATAAATGGGAATACATCAATGTCTCTTATTCGACAGGTTCCTCAAGTGTTCGACTTCAAGTCTTCTTACTCACACTTGTTGGAACGTACTGGGTACCTTGGACCCCATTATCATTATCGATGGAAGTCCTCGTGTTTGTTAACGGTATACATCAATGACCTATAATCAAACGATACACCCATGTTCGACTTTAGCTCATTTATTCACATGTTTAGGGTTTGTACCTTGGGTTTTTTTGGATGAAGACCTTGGGACTATAATATAATCACCATATTTATGTTATCCCCCAAGCTGCGCAAGACTGAGCCTTACTCATTTTGGCTCTTTATGAGACATAGATCGAGCTTGTTGTTATGGCTATGATCTCTTTGTTGACATGGATCCAGGCTTGTATTTCAGTGGCCATGATCTATATATACATCTCCTAGTTATGTATTGGAGATCATGTTACACATCTATATGATGTCAAGATTGTAATTGCTTGCCGAGCTTGGTTGTTGTTTCAGGTGTTTTTTGTGACTTGGTTCTACGGTTTCTTGCACCTCCTTTGACTTGGACATATAATGTATTTCAGCCATCGTTTCCCTCTGACCTCACACATTAGGGGGCATCTTTTATAGGTCAAATATGTACTTCTCCATCCCATGATCCCTTTTCCTTGTAGATCACACAAAAGGACACAAAGGATGGAAGAGCTAGATTGCCTCAGATGAGTTGCTGCCAGAAGTACACTCCTGACCTGAAAAGATTGCATTTTCTCCTATGTTTTCCACATGTATGCCCCTCTCTGCATACAAGACCTGCGTACTGTACCCTACTCTCCTCAAGGGAAACCATCATACACCTCCCAAAAAGTTGTAAATGCATGTTGTAAAGAATAAAAGTTGCTTCCTGTATGCTGCTCTTGATGTATGAAACCTGCGTACATCTTAAGATGAAATCAAAAATATATTAATTTGACAAATTGGGATTAGTTGAAGTTGGTTCTGGAACTTCCCCAACCTCCCAATCCAACCACCTATCCATCTTAACTGCCTACCTTGTCCCATAAATATAAGGAGGATCCATGAGAGGGGTTAGACTCATAATGCTGAGAAGATAGAGACTCTCAATAGCCATAAAATCTTGAGAGAAGGCTTGAAGTATTGTTACGCTGGAGAAATGTTCCAAGTCAGAGTGAAGAGCAGGAGCCCAGGATCCAGTTGCAGAAACATCTCTACACGTCAGGTATATTGTACTGATTTCATTTTTCTTTGACAATAAAAGGGTCGAAACACCCTTCCTATCCCAAATAAGATATCTATTGGATTGTATGTTTATTTGGTTTAATTCTCTATTATAGTTGACGTTAGATTGCTTTGCAATTTCATCATATTTTATATGGTCAAGATACGCTGAGGAAGGTATCGTTTTTATTGCAGGTTTGTAAAGCAGGAGATCAAATGGGAGATCAAGTGAAAGACCAAGCGAAAGCTAGGATCAAACTTTGAAAAGAGTATGTCTTTCAATCCCAATCTATTTCTTTTGCAATAACTAAATGCAATATAATCAATCTGTTTACTTGTCAACCTCTTCCAGTTGGTAGTGTCCATCTCCTCACTATAGGGTAGAAATCTCGAGCAATAGATGCCAAGGCCCAAAACAAAGGGTTTATAGCTACCAATTATTATAAATCTAATTAGATCAAAGAACTACAAAACACAGTAGCTCAAACTCATTCGAAAATATAAAACCTTGATTTTCTGAATAAATACCTAAAAAAGCATCAAATTTCCTCTTTAAATCATATAGTTATGGGTTCAAATTCTCTTCAAATCTTTAACACTACCACCTCCTCCAAGGAAACCGTAGCAAACTAAAACAAACGATATCCTCATGATTTAAAATCACAAAATGCAAGAAAACCTTGTTCCGGGTAGTTATTGCAGATCAAAAAAGACCCTAAATGGGCAAGCAAGAAAGATCACAAATCTAAAAGACTCGCAATTCACAAAAAAATAAGAAAATCATATGATAAATTCCATTCTAATTTATATTTTCCAATGTGTTTCCAATGTTTTCCTTCATACCTTTTTAAATCATTTATGTTGTGCCATGTTGGACATCCAGTAGGGCTGTGGATCGAATCTTGTACATGACTCTGTCAAGAAAATTCTCTTAATCCATCTTGGAGCCTAGAAAAAGGGGTACATATTTCCCATAGAAACCCGAGCTTACACCGTCCTCGAGAACCCTAAATTTTTCCCTCATATTCTGATCGTCATGCCTTCTCCTATTTCCTGTGGCATTGGTCTCACAGGGAATTGATTGGGCTTCTAGCTCGAGGTCTACGAGACCGCTTGGGGTTTGGCATGAATAGAACCAGGGTTTCTGAGATTAATGGTGGTGATTTCAAGGCCTCGGTTAAACTGTATTTTTTTAGGTGAAAACCCACTTGTTGTCAGGATTTCTACCTTATAGTGAGGAGATGGACACTACCAACTAGGTAGGGATTGACAGGTAAACACATTGATTATATTGCATCTAGATACTACAAAAGGAAGAGATCGGGATTGAGAGAAATATCTATTTTCGAGGGCTAGTCCTAGCTTTCGCTTGGTCTCTCACTTGATCTCCTACTTGCTCTTCTGCTTGACAAAACTTCAACACAAAAGATACCTTCCTCAGCGTATCTTGACCATATAACTTATGATGAAATTATAAAGCAATTTAACATCAATTATAATCAAGAATTAAGCCAAATAGACATACAATCCAATAGATATCTGATTTGGGACAGTAAGGGTGTTTCGACCTTTTTATTGTCAAAGAAACATGAAATCAGTACAATATACCTGACGTGTAGAGATGTTTCTTCAATTGGATCCTAGGCTCCTGCTCTTTACTCTAACTTGGGAATTCCTCCAGCATAACAGTCCTCCAAGTACTCTCTCAATATTTTATGAATATTAGGAGTAACCCCTCTCATGGATCCTCCTTGTATTTATGGGACAAGGTAGGCAGTCTACATCGAGAGGTGGTTGAATTGGGAGGTTGGGGAAGTTGCAGAACCAACTTCAACTAATCCCAATTCGTCAAATTAATATTTTTTTATTTCATCTTAAGATGTATGTGGGTTTCATACAACAAGAGTAGCATACAGGAAGCAACTTTTGCGCTTTACAATAAGCGTTTACAACTTTTTGGGAGATGTACGCTGGTTGTCCTTGAGCAAAGAATGTCATGTCCCCATCTAGACCCTATCAATTTAAAATTCTAGATGATGTAATATTGTTATGAAATCATGGTGAGGAGCCCAAGGCCAAGGCCCCGCTATCGATTTATTGATGCATATAATTTGCATGCTAGCCAGGCACGTTGGAACTTCAACATCATGTAATATGAATTTTAATAAAAATACCCACAATTAGCTATGCAATGCAACAAAGAGATGGGGGCATGATTTCACAAAGAATTGGGAGGGAAAACATTCAAACCCTTGAGCCACTCAAGTCAAGCCAAGTGTCAATGAGAGAACCCATCAAACCCTCAACTACCCATGTTGACTTTTGTACCCAATCATTGATTTCTCCCAAGAGTTGGTTGAGGTAGTTAATGCCTTGGGGAATGGGAGGTATGGTTGTCCAAATTCAAGTATGGAAAAACCACCCTGCATGGGAATTCGCAATTTGCTTCTTGGGCAAGAAAAGAGCCATGAATTTCTCCCCCAAGCCATTATCCATGATCATTCCTTCTCCCACACGAGTTGAGAGCTACCTGGGTGTTTTCCAGGCATGTTTGCTGTGTTTTTCCTTCATTCTCCCAGTAGAGAAGGGCATTTTTGTGATGTATACCAGTGGGGGAAGAAGGGGAATGGAACAGGGCTTCCATAGAGACCGTTTTTGTTGTTAAATGCTGAGAGAGTTGGGGAGAAAACGTTTTTCCTCCCTGTGGATGCATTTTCCTTCCCACAGCTCGTTTTGGGTGAGCCATGATTTGGGGAAAATCTATGGCCATCTTGTTTGTGAATTCCATTGTTGGAAATGTGTATCTATGCCCAATGTTTGTGCTTGTTGTGTGAGAAACGAATATGTTGGGGTATGGTTATGGGTATTCATTGTTTTGGCTTGATCTTGAGAATAAGCATCTATGGCTCAATTATAGCCTGATAAACCCAGCTATGGACTGGCTTGGCTCAGATGGAATGATTAATTGGTTGTGAGAGAGTGAATGTCCCCTTTCCTTGTGAGAATCATGCCCAGCTCGGGGGTGACCTTTGGACGGACTCAGTATAAGCTTTCAAAGAGCCTATGGCTGGGTGGAACGTTGCAGTGACATAGCTAGTTGCTTGGGACAATTGCACAATGAAGATAAGTGTTTTCTGTCTATGTATTTACTTCTGCAATGCATCAATTTGATGACTATTTTGATATGCTGGATGGGCATGAATTGTGTGTGTGGATTAGTTTTAAATTTCGCTGTGCATATTGCCTAATTTGTATTTGCACACCAATGTTTAAATTCTTATGAGTCTAATTAGTGGGCTGAGTTTTATGAAATGCCTAGATTTTAGTGCCATGTTCCCTTCCTTGCATTGGGTTAGTAGGTGGGTACATTACATTTGGTATCAAAGCTAGTGGTTGCAGCATTGGGTCTTTATGGGCTACCTATCATAGTTGCACAGGTAAGTATGCTTCCTGCTCAGCACTTATAGTTAAGAAAAATTTCAAAATTTGCGGAAGGAATTTCCGAATTTGTGGAAGGAATTTCCGAATCTCTTCCGAAATTGCTGAAGGAATTTTCGAATTTGCGGAAGGAATTTCCGAATCTCTTCCAAAATTGAATAAGGAATTTTCGAAATTGCGGAAGTAATTTCCGAATCTCTTCCGAAATTGCGGAAGGAATTTCTGAATTTGCAGAAGGAATTTCCGAATCTCTTCCGAAATTGCGGAAGGAATTTCTGAATTTGCGGAAGGAATTTCCGAATCTCTTCCGAAATTGTGGAACGAATTTCCAAATTTGCGGAAGGAATTTCCAAATCTCTTCCGAAATTGCGGAAGGAATTTCTGAATTTGCGGAAGGAATTTTCGAATCTCTTCCAAAACTGTGGAAGGAATTTTTGAATCTCTTCCGAAATTGCGGAAGAACTCCACAAGTTGCTCCGAAACAAGGAATTTTAGCCATTTTCAGGGAGATTTTCAGGCCCCGAAAATGGAAAAATTGCCTTGCAACTTATACGCCATATTGCGCGAAATGGGAAAACCACCCTGCAGGGAAGCCAAAAGGGGGCAAGCCCCCTTGACCCCCATCGTCCCCCAGAGACAATCATTGAATGTGTGAAATGCATTCTCTATGCTTGGGAATGAGAAGCAGGAATTGCATTAAGATTAGTTGGCTGTAATATGCCTTGCAGAAGAGCAATGGGAGTAGAAAGGTAGTGTTGATAAAGGGTGAATTCCTTAACTCCTCCATTGCTATTATATTTATATTTCCTAAGTTTTCTATACTGAAAATTATGGCATAGGGATGTTGGAAATGCGAAAGGATAGATAGATGAAGGGAGTATGTACTAGATGGCATATTGCACAGTGCATGTGAAAATGTTTTTTGCATGTATATGATATTGCATATTAGTAAAATAGTGAGGTTTTACATATGCAATGAGCCACTTAAGATAATTATTGTGGTTGCTAATAATTAGTCATGTTTAGATTGGTTGTAGGACCAAAGACAACCGAAGCATGGCTAAGGATGTGGATGATGATTGTTGCATACAACCTTATGAAGAGAGGATGGTGCAACAAATCTATGATCTTGATGTTGGAAAAAGGACGGAGTAGCCTTGGTAAGAGGCCAACTGATCAGGTAACATTAAGCGATGTTAATGACAGCCATGCAGGTAATGGTTATTTATGCTTAGTTCCATGAATGTTGAAGGAGGATTTGGTAAGATCCCTTCAACTACAGTTAAACTATGATGATTTGGCTTGCATGTGGTATTGAGTGCCTAAATGTGAATGTTAACCTACCAAGTATGGTTAGGTATGAGTAAATGAAGGCAAGGAGCCTTACACCCTATAGTTTCTAGAAACCTCAATGCATTCATATGAATTCATATCATGCCATTTGTGAATATTGGTTGTGAGTTTAACAACCAAAGCAACTAAGGACTTATGGACATGTCATGGTAGTGCATGCTGTACGTAGTACTCATGGTTAGGCCATAGTATGTTTGAATGCATAGTATTCATGAAATCATGCAAGATGGCATTGAAGACATGTGCATTGAAATATTCGGTAAATGTTGAAAATATGCATGCATGTGTAGGTACACATGTTGAAAAGCATTGTGTGAATGCATGGGTGTAACATATATATGTTTCAATACAGTTAGATAATATATGAAATGGTGGACTATTGCTAATCCTGAGACCATTCCATAAGCTGCTATGAATGTAGGAAAAGGACTGCATGAAGAAGGTAGACATGTGATGGGATACTAGAGCACTCTGTTGGAAGGATAGAGCTGCATGGAATATGAAGTAATGAGCATTTACAGTTATTTAAATTGCATGGATAATGTGACTAGGTCTTGCAATTTTATTGTGATAATGATGCGTATATAGAAATGTATATATATTTCACTGCATTTCAAATGTTAAACAGCTGAAGGTGTTCGAATTATTGAGTATTATAATTCTGAGATCACTTCAGTGACTGTTATGGCAATGAATGATTATGTGCATGGATACTCACAACGTGTTTGGTTGATTGAAGTTTCACTTTTTTTAGGCAGAAAAGTCTTGTGTATGGCAATGAGGATAAGTCCATAGTAAAGACCGAGATCTACCATGTGTAGAAGCCAAAGAATTGTGTCAGGAGGACATGTTGTAGGTGGATGTTCAGGTATGGTAGCAAGGGTGAAACCATAATGAACAGAGTGATACCACGTACGAGATCCAAACAATATGAGGATAGCCTCATTGCTAAGAAAATCAATTTCTGTAGGAGACAGAATTGTAAATTCATGTTGAATTTAATTATTAGTGTTATTGATTGGTTATGAAACAATCATATTTGAGGCTTATTGCTAAATGTTGCTGATTGTTTGGCTACTTGATAAAGTGTGCCAGGATGACACATTGCAGGAAGACCATATGTGATGGCTTGCAGAAGCCAAACTAGATGGGAAGGATCCCATGCTTTGGAAATGGGTTTCGGGTGAAATTCCATTGTAAATGTTGATAATGTCTTAGCCGAACTGCATGTTGGTAAAGCATGTGAGTGAGACAGTAAATTATGCCAAGAAGGCATGTGTGGGTTATGGCATGTGAAAAGATTGGGGTGGCAAACCGAAGGACTGTTGAATCAGAGAAGGGAGCCCCCATTCTTCGCAAATGAAGAAAATATACATCTGTGAAACGAATGAGTATTCGGTAACCCTAACTAAGGATATACATGTTTGGTTATTAGATTTAATATGCAGAGCATGTATTATTATTTCATTATTGTTCTAGACTGCTTGATTGTGACTAAGTCCTACATGGCTCACATCGAGAAGGGATGCATACCTTTCGGGTGATGGGTTATGTTAGGGTTTCAATATTGACTACACCCTAAGGGAATGGACGCATTCCTGGTGTTTCAATACTTGATAGTGAATGATATTAAATATGATTACGATTTTTGAGCAGTAATATTGATGAGCCTGCTTATCCTTCTTGTGCTATCAGCTTACACAGATGCAATTTGGCGTTGCACGTAAGAGGCAAAGTGAAGAAAGGGTGCTCAAGAGGACTGTATGGGAAGTGGTAACCTTTCTATGCTCACACTAAAGGACACTAGAAGAGATGGATAGGACCGAGGATCTGTGTTGCAGAAAAGGGGTATCATCCTTGTGTACTGTGAATGGGTATTGTGGGGCCATGCTAGCCTGCAGTCAAGTGAGTCACCTATGGAGTTCCTGAAGGGAACCACTGGTTGCATAAGAAAAAGAGCCATGTAATCATATTATGTTCTTCATATTGCCTGATAAACCCAGTCGATGTACTAGCTTGGCAATGGTTGTTGTATGCTTGATAAACCCAGTTGGTGTACTGGCTTGGCATTAGTTATTTGGGTGTTGTGGTGAATGGTTGTTGGATTCCTGATAAACCCAGTCGGTGTACTGGCTTGGCATTGGTTATTTGCATGTTGTGGAGATTATGGTGAAGGGTGTTATTTCCTGACAAACCCAGTTGGAGAACTGGTTTGGAAATGGTTATTGTATGCTTGATAAACCTAGTCGGCGTACTGGATTAGCATACTGATTTTTGAAATGCTTGATAAACCCAGTCGGTGTACTGGCTTAGCATGCTGATTTTTTTTTCGGACGCCTGATAAACCCAGTCAGCGCACTGGCTTGGCATTACCTATTCGGATGAAGTTGAGGAGCAGCATGTGTGTTGGGAAAGCATCCACCCCACAGGTGATCCGAGGCTTGTAAAGCAGAGAAGGAAACCTGTGGAGTGTGTAATGTCCCCATTCCAATAATTTCATAGTAAGACAATCCCATCAATCCTACTAGTTTCCTAGGTTGGATGGGAACATGTGGAATGGTAATAAGGAAGAAAATAAATGATGTTTAGACATTAGAAGGGTTCAAGTATTTAATAAATATAGTGAATAAAGAAATTCAAGAGAAATCATAGGTGACAAATGGTTTTGGAGACATATGGAGGACGTGGGACCCACACTAGCTTGATTTTTCATAATACATGGTATCTCTCTTTTGCAAATTCGAATTAATGGGAATGTGAACACTCTTGGGTGAGTTGGTAAGTCATAAAACATGTCATTGAGCATATTAGGTCGAATTGGGAAGGATTGGTAACCTCCATGGAAGATAAAGAGTCAAAGTGGAAGTTTGTGGACACTTGGGCTAGATTCCCTAGCCCCTATGACACCAATGATGGAGCATCTATGACAACTATGACAAATTGCAGACCTGACCTCTGAAATCTGACCACTATGACATGTCAGCCCCAAAAATAGGCTCAAGGAAGTCGAATTTGGGAGTTGGAGAATCCAAAGAGACTCAAAATCGAATTTGGGAGAAGATGGAAGGTTGGAACTAGGAGACAAGTGGCAAATGTGGAATAATTCCTAAATGGAAATCTATTGAATCTATTGAGAGGATTTCGACCCTTAGAAGGCTAATGTTTGTTATAAAATGTAGAAATGAAGTATGAGAATGGCTTTTGATGATTTGAGAAAAATTGCATTTGTGAAGAGAGAGCTAGTGGATGACTAGTTTCTTGCCTTAGCCAATTTCGAGGGTAAAAGATTCCCATCCAAGTTGGTGTTTGGAGAGGCCACTCAGGTCTTTCATGGTGCTTTAATGGAGTTTGTATTTGCAGGTAGCAGCTACAGGAAGTTTCATGGTTTGGTTTAGTGCAGCACTTTCTCTCCACCGTTTCCAGTTTTGAAGGCATATTCATGCTCCTTGAGGGAGGGCGTTTTTGGTGAGCACTTGTGCTTCTTGAGAGAGATTCTCATTATATATTTATGATTGTAATAGCTTCATATCCTCTTTTATTCATATTCATAAATTCTCAGGTCGAAATACCCACTGGTTGTATGCAAAACTATTGATTAATGAGCAAACAATGTCCATTTCCCCAATGCATTGATGTATGACACTATAATGTTGATTATTTCGAATGGATGGATGATTCTATGATATATTTGTGATAAATATAATTCCATGGATGTCTTCTACAAGTTTCATGTATTGTACTTGAGCATTTGAAGCATTTTTACTCAGTTTAGTTGTATTGGGAGATGAAATAGTGCCATTTCCCCAAGGGTCGAATTGGGGGTTTTTGCTGTTGAATGTGAGAGAGTTAGAACAGTAGTAAAAATCAATTAATGGTGCATATGAGACCTCAATAACATACTTAACACATTATATACCTCTGTTCATAAATTTGTGGGAGTTTGGAGGCATTTGGAAGGCCATTTTCAGTGTTACCCGAGGGGGATTTGATGCACAAATTACTAGTCAAAATTACCTATATTGATCAGAATACAAATCAAGTTTGCAGCAGTATTTGGAGGTCCATAAAACATCCCTGAACCTGATATTCAAGTCTAAATACCATTAATACACTCATACAGAATATTTGGGAGCATTTGGGATGATTTGGAGGTCAAAACAGTTAAACTAGTCAAAGGTCGAAATTGGGGAAAAAGTTGAAAAATTGGCATTTTAAAAAAATTTGAAAAAGGGATATTACAGAGTGGCGAGGAAAAACACGCAATACAGATAAGTATTCATTTTCATTTAATTATTGTTTGGAATAATGAAGATTCTAGGTACAAGTCTTATTGCAACCAAGCTAACACACTGTTGTTTCTTTGTTGGAAACCTTGGCCATTACAGGAAGCAAGGACCCTGAAAGAGCTAAAAATGCTTGGTAAAAACAGAGAGTAACTGGTTGGAGCTACAAATGCTTGGTAAAGCCAGAGAGTAACTGGTTGGAGCTACAAACATTTGGTAAAACTAGAGAGTAATTGGTTAGGTGCTATAAATTTCTTGGTAGAACCAGAGAGAAACTGGTTGGGCGCTATAAAATTCTTGGTAAATCCAGAGAGTAACTGATGATTGATAAATTCAGAGAATAGTTGGTGGGAACATTAACCACTTGATGTTGTGGAGCAGCCAACGTGTTGGCCAAACATTCCCTAAATTAATTGATAAAAACCAGTCGGAGTACTGGCATGGCATAGCTATTCGAATGGTTGTAGAGTAGCCTGCGTGCTGGCCCAACATTCATTGTTGTATCCACGGGAAATCGAATGATTGGAAAGCAAATAAGGATCATGTGGAGTAAAGTGAAGACATCCAATACAGATATGTATTTGGTTATCTTGCAACTCTTGGTTATGAATATAAATGTGTATCTGATTTAATTATGATTTCTTAAACTCTTGTTTAGAGATAAACCTTATAAAAATACACTAAGCATGTGAATTGATTCAATGTTTGAGTGTAGATACTGCTGGAAGCAAGGACTATGAAAGCATCGGGAGGATGCATGTGGACATGTGACCACCCTAAAGAGAGCTCAGTATGAGCGGCAATGAAAGATGGTGCTAGTGGAACTGTGTGGGTCCTAGCAGCCAAAGGTTCTGTAAGCAACAATGGGGAAGGGTTCCCTAGTTGAAAGGCATTAGACAGACCTTAGACACTAAAGTGTCAAAGCCAAGAAAGGGAAATTCAAGCAATCACATTGAAGTGAAAGAGGCTAAGGAGCATAGAACCACCAGTGATGGTGTGGCTCCAGATTGGAAGAAGACTAAGAGGGGAGAAACTCTTACTCTTCTCTTTCCTTTTGACTGATGCATCTTAGAAACAAAGGATTGTTGAGTGCACGTCATAAATGAAAACAAATTGTGTTTCATTGCTTGAAATGAATTGTGAATGCTGAAATAGTTATTTTCTTGTGAAAAAATGAACATGAATGAATTCATGTGTATATTGGGAAAGCATGAAATGTGTGGAAGTCTCATGAGTAACGCATGGACGTTCCATGTCAATTGGGCAAATAATTGACTAATTCTAACATTGTGTTATGCTTGTCCTAACAGGAATTGCAATGATCAGTCTCATAGGTGAGAAATTGAAAGCCATTGATTACAGCTATTACTAGCCAAGTGATTTCTAGTTAGAAAAGTGAGAGCCAGTTGTACACTTTGATCATGGAAGCATACCAAAAGCTATTTGTTTTGGCTGGAAATATTCCTCAAATAGTTTCCGGGACAATAAGAAAGATGGCGTCCATGAAATTCTAGACTTGTGGATCAGCTAGAAGGTGAATAAAGGAAATGGATTGCTCTAGAGCAATGCCCACCTGTAGAGCTGGAAGACCAAAGCTAGCAGGAGAAGCTTGTGGAAGCTAGAGGACTTGATTCTGAAAGTTCAAAGTAAAGAGATGAAACACAGGACAGACTTGCCCCCAGTTGTGAATTTTGAGGCATATGTAAAGTGGGTATTTATTCCTAAGTGTTGGAACACTGAGGCCGGTGTTATTCCAAGGGGAGGGGAATGTCACGTCCCCATGTAGACCCTATCACTTTAACATTCTAAATGATGTAATATTGTTATGAAATCATGGTGAGGAGCCCAAGGCCAAGGCCTTGCCATCGATTTATTGATGCATATGGTTTGCGTGCTAGCTAGGCACAATGGAACTTCAACATCATGTAATATGCATTTTAATAAAAATACCCACAACTAGCTATGCAATGCAACAAAGAGATGGGGTCATGATTTCACAAGGAATTGGGAGGGAAAACATTCAAACCCTTGAGCCACTCAAGTCAAGCCAAATGCCAATGAGAGAACCCATCAAACCCTCAACTACACATGTTGACTTTTGTACCCAATCATTGATTTCTCCCAAGAGTTGGTTGAGGTAGTTAATGCTTTGGGGAATGGGAGGTATGGCTGTCCAAATTCGGGTATGGGAAAACCACCCTACATGGGAATTCACGTTTTGCTTCTTGGTCAAGAAAAGAGCCATGAATTTCTCCCCCAAGCCATTATCCATGATCATTCCTTCTCCCTCACGAGTTGAGAGCTGCCTGGGAGTTTTCTAGGCATGTTTGTTGTGTTTTTCCTTCATTCTCCCAGTAGAGAAGGGAGTTTTTGTGTTGTATACTAGTGGGGGAAGAAGGGGAATGGAATGGCGGTTCCATAGAGACCCTTTTTGTTGTTAAATGCTGAGAGAGTTGGGGAGAAAACGTTTTTCCTCCCTGTGGATGCATTTTCCTTCCCACAACTCGTTTTGGGTGAGCCACGATTTGGGGAAAATCTATGGCCATCTTGTTTGTGAATTCCATTGTTGGAAATGTGTATCTATGCCCAATGTTTGTGCTTGTTGTGTGAGAAATGAATATGTTGGGGTATGTGTATGGGTATTCATTGTTTTCGCTTGAGCTTGAGAATAAGCATCCATGGCTCAATTGTAGCCTGATAAACCCAGCTATGGACTGGCTTGGCTCAGATGGAATGATTAATTGGTTGTGAGAGAGTGAATGTCCCCTTTCCTTATGAGAATCATGCTTAGCTCGGGGGTGGCCTTTGGACGGACTCATTATAAGCTGTCAAAGAGCCTATGGCTGGGTGGAACGTTGTAGTGACATAGCTAGTTGCCTAGGACAATTGCACAATGAAGATAAGTGTTTTCTGTCTATGTATTTACTTCTGCAATGCATCAATTGGATGATTGTTTTGATATGATAGATGGGCATGAATTGTGTGTGTGGATTAGTTTTAAATTCCGCTGTGCATATTGCCTAATTTGTATCTGCACACTAATGTTTAAATTCTTATGATTCTAATTAGTGGGCTAAGTTTTTTGAAATGCCCAGATTTTAGTGCCATGTTCCCTTCCTTGCATTGGGTCAGCAGGTGGGTACATTACAAGGGTATTTTCTCAAGGTGTACACTAGTCTTCTATGCAGAGAGGGGCGTACATGTGGCAAAATCCAGAGAAACTACAATATTTTCAGGTGAGAAGTGTAGTTCTAGCAGCAAATCATCTAAGGCAATCTAGCTCTTCAATCCTTTGTGTCCTTTTGTGTGATCTACAAGGCAAGGTGATCACGAGATAGAGAAGTGCAGATTTGACCTATAACACCACTTGATGTCATGTCTTGTACTGAGAACCCACTTACCATTATTGATTGGATTGAAAGCCCACTTGTTTTTGAGAAACAATGCTCAATAGGATCAATGGAGTGATCTTCTCTCAAGTGGTGCCTTGTGAGAATGTGGCCATTCAAAAATACTTAGTAAATCCATGAAATATTTATTTTCTTGTGTATACATTTTTTAAAATGTGTTAATTATTATATTATATTAATATTACAAAATAATTATAATATATATAATAATTATATATTTTATATATATGGACTATATATTATATTAACATACAATATATTATATTATATTAATATAACAATATTACCAAGTGTTGAATAGATACCAAAAACAAATTTGTAATAAAACTATATAACTTCTATTATTATGTATAGGATGGGTTTCTATAGTGAGAAGAAGTTGGAAACTTTCTAGAAAAGAAGTCTCATGATTATGATGAAAAATTAGGCCTACTTTACTTCTATATATTGCTCAAGAAGCTCTTAATGAAGTTAACTTTAAAATCTATTGTACGTTTTTTAAGGTAATGGATCCTTGTGCCATGTGGGATTGCGAAGAAAAAAGGTGAGGTCCTTCCAGCTAAAACCTCATATTGACAAAAAAATAAATTTTCTAACAGTATAGCTAAAGGAAAGAAAGAGGCTGGGGCATAACTTAGAGTAAGAAAGAGGCAGAGGCATAATAAATACATGATTGCATGAACATAAACTCATTGAGAACATGGTAAGAGGAGTTGGAAATAGAAGTTGAGGGCAAAAGAGGGGGGAGACGAGGAAGAAGTCTCCACATCTGAGCCCTTAATCACCATACCCTAGCCGGGATAAATAGAGGGACTAAGAATTAGTAATTAAAATTTACACAAATGTGTTCATTAATATAAGGAAATAGTTTCCAAAAAATAATATCCATTTGTCTAACCTAACATCATCAAACTTGAATTTTTTTTAAAATATTAGAACCATTTGTTGCAGAAGCACATATCTAATAGTCCAATGGTCTTTTCAAGCAATTCTTTTTGTTGTAGAATTGTTATGAAGTCGGAGCCCCCCATCTATATGCTCTGGTCAGGTTCAAACTAGCCACCATTTTTTGCAATGAAAGGAGGTATACTCCTAGTAGGCCTGCCGAAGCCAATGGGAAACAATTTAGTGTGTGCTAGTGGTGGATTTGCAGGACCAACATTTGAAAACCAAAGATGGGCATTGATTTAAGTAAGAACCAGTGGGGTGAGAATGTTGCAAATTGGAGAACAAATACCGATAACACAAAGAATAGTTCGAAAGATAACCAGTATCCAGCCAACCCTACATCATCAAGAAGTTGGAAAAAATATCCAAATTGAGCATACAATTCATTGGGCCAAAGAGAAAATCTTTGCAGTTTTTGGATCATTTCATGTTTGGAATGTTTATGGGGGCATGACCAAACCTCAAAATTTTTTTGATTCAAGGATCTAGAGCCATTGGGTCTCCCACACGAAAGGTAGTTCAAAGTTACTCTTGTGGTAATGGTTTCTTTGGATTTCACTTTCAACTCAAGGAAAATCATAATTTAATCTTCCACTGTAGTGTGTGCTTTTTGGGCACTGACAGGTTGTATCTCAAGTTTCAATCGTTGGTATCTGGATCTTTTTCTAGAAGAAGAGATTCCATCCTTTTTCATAGTGTGGATAATACTACATCCTCTCCTTCTCAACCTTTGCGGTGCACAGATAATAGGGAACATGATCAAATTTCCATATTTTTGTAGACAAAGCTGAACTAAGAATGGGGTTGTTCATTTGCACCCGAATCTATGTTGAAGTAAACCATAGGAAATGATTAGTACCTGAATGGGAAAGTCTCAAGGAAGAAGAGTGTAACTAGTGTTTGAGAATAGAAAATCACCCAAATAACTGGCCAAACAGTCTACAGTCTTCATCTTCCTAGAAGAGAGAAGCTATAATATGATCCAAGGAGATGGATGGGCTCTACGCCCTCCTTAAGCCTCTATGCCCTCCATTTTTTCCCACGAAATGATGGAAATTCTTCCCTCCTAACAACCAATGTTGAGCAATCAATCAAGCAGTGATATATGGAAATGAAGAGATCAGATTTGGTCTGGGAACCTTCTCCACACAAGGTCATTCTCAAAGATTAGAGCTCCCCCTAAAAAAAACACAAAAACCCAAAAAAAATCCCACCATTCGACGCCTTGTGTTTTTTTATATCTTTTTGTTTTTTATATATATTTTTAATTATTTTATATGTTTTTTATTTGTATTTTTTGTTTTAATATTGCTTTGTGGTATTTATATTATAATATAACAGTAAAAATTATATATGCTACTTCCTACTAAATGATACAATACATAATACTAACAATTAAATCTTTCATTTTCTTTCTATTTATTATTCCAATAATTTCAACCAAAGACAATCTATGTTAATTCTGTATATCCTAAACCTTTACCTTTTTATCCTCTTATTATTATTATAATTTATAAACATGACAAATTTAAGAATATATTTGTGGTTTGTATTCTTATTTCCAACCTAACTATACTAACAAGTTATTAAACTAAATACTTATTATTCCTGCCAAACAACCTTTCTACTCCTTTCTATTTTCTTGTTGTTCCAATACCAAGAATATCTTAACTTATATAAATTAAAGTATAAATATTTCCTAAATAACAAATTTAAATCTATATACATTTCAAAGATTGATATGTAAGGAGGTAGTAAAGGTCTGTGGTCATTGAATGTAGACTTATATATAATGTGGCATTTAGACCTAGAGAGTAGCCTACATAGAGATATTGTATATAGTTCTTGAGTAGATACTTATGCTTCTCTCTTATTGGGATCTAATTTCACACACATTTTCCATCTGAGATGGCACCCACCTCAAAGGATGTTTATGAGATCATTGGATATCCTATCAAATTGGAGAGGGTATAGATGGAGTCTTTCAGTGGATGGATCCATTTTGGGTTAGAGAAGGAGTTTAGATAAATGTTCAAACTCTTCATAATAACAAACGTATATATATCCCATTATCCAAGGAGCATAGGAATATTTACCACAAAACGTTTAGAGCATGATACTTGGATCACGATGGTTATTTCTGACATTGAGTATGCTATGAGATCATATGGCAGTAATGCTATTCTTGGGAGTATATTAGACCCTCTAGTGTACAAAATTATAGTAGAGGATAGAGTATATGCGGTAGGGGAGCTATTGCTTAGTGCCCTATATATAGATTTGGACACCTTTATTGAGTGCAAATTTAAGGTGTGGGAGGTGCATTCTTTATGGTTTGTATATGGGCACCTGCTTATGAAGGATATTAGAAGCATTCTTTATAATAATTTCACACACACACACACACACACACACACATATATATATTACTGAGAGATACTTCTTATATTTACAAGGGCCAAGGCCATATTTATAATCGTGCCCAAAGAGGGTAATTTTGAGCCTGAGTCTCTATGTTAGTACAAGCCCACTCACCTCGCTACTTGTCGATAGACCACACTCTAATATTGGTCTAATACTATAATATTATTAACCATTAAATATATATATTCCCTTGGATTGGGGGTTAGGGAAGAGTTTTGGGATGTTAGGATTTAGGTGGGTGGTATTGGATCTGACCGCCACATTGCCACCAATTGAAGGACCCTACATGCAGAATAAGATATGCATCTCCTGACACATGCATAACATAATGGGAGGTGATATGTGGAGGAGTTTCAATTATTGGCCATTGACGTAGGATAGCTTGTGGAGGTTAGAGGTGATATGTGGGTTACATTTTTATACATTCGACTAACCAATGGGCCTCACTCCACTAACCTGTTATATTAACATCACATCATTAGTAATCCCATAATTATTAAACCACAATCCCTTATTCTTCCCTTTTTGATAAGTTATTTCATTCGAAAAGGCATTATAAAAAAAAAGAATAGGAATAATCATCAACTGATAAAAAGAGCTAAATATATATTGGAATGCAATAATAGGCCACGGCTCTAGGTCACTTGAAATGCCCCATGTGCAAGTTAGTTTCAAATCTGACCCTATAAACATATAGACTATTGTCTAAAGTCCCAACCAATATATTCCAAACTCAAAGTCCAGAAATTATAGTTGAAAAGACTAACTATAGTAAGATGCATTTGAAAACCCCTATAAATCAAGGTTGTTTCACAGTCTAACAACACCTTATATATATATATATATATTATAAACGTTGCAGTGCATATTAAGATGAAAATGGACACCTTTCTTGCCCAGGATTTCACCAAAAAAACAAAGACAAGTCAATGTTGCATTGATTCAGTAGTGAGGTTGATGAAGAGTGGTGAGCTCCCAATATGGATGCCTAATGAGGGAAGCTATACTAACAGCCTAATTTAAATGTCAACCTGGGGGACGTACAAACTTTAGAGGTGCAGGCACTATCTGTTCTCTTATAGGATAATCTTTGTCACAGTTGGATGTCGGTATCAATGTTGTAAGGGTTGCCTACTTAATATGTAAAATTGGTTATACTAGGGAATTAAATACTAGAAAGCAATAAATCTATTTTAAAGAATTAAACTACTGAAAGCAGTAAATCTGTTTTTAAAGAATGAAGATACTAAAAGCAGTAAATCTATTTTAAATAATTAAAATGCTGGAAGTAGAAGGGATAATCTTATGAAGTTACCTTATTGGCTTAAACTGACCCAGAGCTTTCCAATTAGACCCAGGTTCTTTGAGGTTCTCCCTTTTGACAAACAAAACCCCTTCACACTGGCCCTTTTGGCAACAACCTGCGAGCAGACTGAGGTCTCACCTGAGGTGTATCTTTATGGCGTACAACGGAATCAGGTTTCCACAGTAAATGATGAGTTGTTTATATGAACAAGCTACGCAACACAGGACAGAAGGAGTGCGCTGCAGGACAAAGCGATGCAGTATGCAGTAGGATCTACGCTGTGAGCGACTACGGTGCGGTGATGGAAACACTGCGGGCCTCACTAAGGGATTCTTACTGCTGAGAATCTTCTATTGGAGCTGCAAATCAACCACACTTATCCTCTACTTGGAAGATCTTGAAAAGGTTAAGGCACTGAGATGAATATCACCCATCCATCCATTCAGGAAACTACTGGTTATCTTTCTAGCATTTGTTCAAGGACTTAGATTATTACAACATGAACTGAATTTATAGATGCGACTAACCGTGTTGCGTTCCTTCACTGTGTTTAAGAAAGTATTAAGCTTAAATGATTGATTCACGATCTTAACATATAATTGAAATTTTCCCCATTCATCGATTCCCGTGGAACCTAGCATATCGTTCCCAAACTTCTCTTATTGGTAAATGCATATCAAATTTCTCCTATTACAGCATGCAAGGAAACATTCAAACATTCATTCTACAGACAATATAGGTAGTCATTCATTCATAAAACATAATTGCATAACACAGGATTTAACATGGTTCACTTTCCCAGATGTAAAGCTACGTCCACAAGAGCAGTTGGTAATATATTTCTTCAAAAGGGATCGAGCAACTGTCCTTAGCCTGCGCACTCAGCTGCAGACGCTCCTTTATCTCGGCTAGGTCTCTACGCACATAGCTACAGAGCCTTTACAATATTCTCAGCTCAGAGAGATTTCCCAATAAAAAAGGTTATATTATGATTACTCTAGCAACTAGCATCTAGCCCCCAAAAATAGAGCAACAACAATCAACCTACCAACAACAAAAACAACCCATCCCATACAAAATTGTCTTCTTAAATAGATCTTGCCCGAAGGTCATGTCTGTACAATGTTGAAGATCTAAAACCCAAAACCCTAAGGGTTTCCATAACTGCGTCGATTTTCCAAACTGGTTTACTGGCTTCTGGTAGCGTCTGCTTGATCGTGGTGGATCTCCACATCCTCATCCTGTCGCTGTTGTCTTTTCTGTTGCAAGCATGCCTATAGGATGCTTCTGTCGAACCGTTTCTCTCTAACGGTTTTACCTTCTAAGCGTGCCAAATGTCGCTTTCCTTAACATCCCACGCGTGGCCACCTTCCTGATTTTCTTATATCTGCCGCTCGGCAATCCTGGAATATCTTTCAAAAAATGGCTGCTACCAGTCCAACCAGTACTTGCACCTGATACTTGTCCAGCACTCCACTTTACTGGATCCATGTGGCCTCCTAACTCCATAGCACTACTTCTGCGCAGTACTGGTCTTCGCATTGCGGCCAAAAATTCGACGCTACGTGCAACTCCGTAGTGTGGTCAAAAGTTGGATGTTGCACACAACTTCGCAGCATCCTCAATACTTAAGAAAATTTGTATTTCTGGGCTGCGCTCAGCTCAAATTTCCATGCTTATCTCAAAAAGGTGTTTCCAAAACTTTTGTCTCAACCTGGGCCCAACATGCCCCTAACACTTACATGTTGCTCGTCCCCGAGCCACTTGCTACTTCAGTTGTCTCACTATGCTCCGCGATCAGTGGGACTAGCTTGGCCATGAAGTCATTATATACACCGAGCATTTGCTCCACTGCTTGTCCGGTATCTTGTTCAACTTGCTGAACTGTTTCAAGCAGCATTGGAGTTATCTCTTCTCCAATCTGGTCCTGTATCAGCTCCTGATTTTCACGCAGTTCCTTTAGCTTATCTTCTATCTGATGCGATACTGCTATAGCATCCTCCAGGAGTTGCTATGACTGATTGTCCATCTCATTCTCCTTCTCTCTTAATACTTGGACTCGCTTCTTTAAGCCTGATACTTCCTTGTACCTGGACAACCTCTCCCTAGGTGGCAAAGCCTTGAGCTCTGCGTCCAACTTTTCTAACGTGGTCTGTTTTTCTTTTACCGCGGTCTTTACCTGGAGCAGCCCCTGATCCTCTTCAAGGGTGGTGAATTCCTTGGAAACTTGTTCCAACAGATTTTGGCACTGAGTCATGCCATTTATTATGTTCTGTGCAACGGTCTTGATGGCTTGTTGTCTCAACTACTGCTCAGTTAATGGCGCCTGTATGTTCATTTGTGCCTTCAATGAGGTAATATCAGCCTGATAAAAAATTTCCTTATCTTGCATCTCCGACTGCAAAGATCTTACCTTGTCCCCGATCCTCAGAACTGTGTCCGCAAGATCATCCTGGATTTCTATACCTTCAATATCCTGCGCAACATTGGATATGGTAGTCTCTAAATTTTGTCGGTGGTCTAGTTCGTTCCACAGCTGCATTTCTACATGCATCTGAATTTTCCTGTTTGCTACGGTGAACTCTGCTTGTGACTTCATCGACTCCACCGTCCAATCATGCATCTCCTCAACGATCTGCGTGTGGATGAAGTGCAACCCTGGTAAGGGGATTTTGGCTAAGTCGAGCTCTACCCTCTCGAATCCCTTTGTGTCCAACACAACTTGTTCTGCCATTGGCAATGCAATAGCCAATGGGTCCACATGGACAATTCTAGTCTTTGATGGTAGCATTATTGCTAACTGCGGCGGCATTTGCTACGAGGTTCCTTCCGACCTCCCTTCTGCTCCTATGTCATGCGACAAGATCAAGCTTTTCTGGACATCGTCCATTTTCTTCATCAGGCCTTGCATTGCAAGCCACGTCTTCTGCAGGTCATCCTGGATGACCTTATCCTTTTTATATTTATCTACCATGAGCTCCTTCATCTGCTCAAAGACTGTTTCGGCTATCATCTCGTAGTCATCATCATTGAGGACTTCCTCCGATTGAATCTTTGTGGCCTTCACCTTCTTCCTTGACTTTAGCTTCTGCGAAGTCTCAAGTTCTTTTCTCTTCCCTGTTTCTTCAATGATTGGGCATGAGAGCGGGATTGGCTCATCTTCTGCTAAATCTATCTCCACGTCCATAACTTCTACATGGAACTCTAGTGGCCAATCTTTCATGAGGTCTTCAACGTCCTGCTCATACATGATGTAGTTCCTTGGGAACCACTCCAGTTTCTTCATTTGTTCTTTCAGCGATATGAAGATACATTTCATATCCGCCTCAAAGTCGATGCAGTGGATATACTTCACCGTGACCTGCTTTGTAATGCGGGCTATCTTCGTGATTGCATCGCGTAGATGGATATAGTACTGGTAAAAGACTTATGATGTTGCATGCTGGCACTCTGCATTTGTGTTTTCCTAGAGGTTGATGAACTTAAACCCTCTAGGATCGTTGGTGTCCATAATGATGCCCACATAATCTCGTGGCTCCTTCCATCCACAAAAAGAAATCAGGACAATGAGCCAGGTGACATGGAACTGGCCGCCATTTACCTGTGTTTCGTTGAGTTCTTCAAGGAACTCATTCAATAGAAACTAGCACCAATTAAAGTTGGTGCCTTTAGCCGCTGCGACACCCAGGAGTATTGTGCCTGTAGGTACCTCTGAATTCTGTCCTCTATATCTTCCATTGGGAAACCTCTTTTTCCCTTCACCACTGGGTGGGTTTTCTTCATCTTCTCAACAGCCTCTTTATCTTTGCTCTTCCCCTGGAAGAATTGCTTAGGATCCTTACCGCGCTTGCTTAGCCCGGTGATGCGGTGGATCAAATTGATGTTAATATCAATTTTCCTGTCTAGGAACAAATAACCTTAGTGGATTCACGGCATGAGTGTGCGAACAACGATATTAAGTTCTGGGGAACGGTCAAAATGTAGCAATCTGAGCAAGTTTAGTAGCCTCGACTGAGCGACAAGTGTTAGCCAGCTCTCAGAAACTAGGTTAAGAGTTCCCTTGGCATCCTTTTTCCAGCAAATATACTGGTCTGGTTGAAAATCTGGGTACTTGGGAACATCTGGCTTATCCTTCTTCATTCCCAAGAGGTCATAATCCTCCCATTTGCATTATGCTATCTTTCCCAACAGATTCTTAGAAGTGTTTACATGTTTTGAGATAGGTGATAGAGGGATGTCATATCTCACATTCTTGGACAATTTAAACACAGGAGCATTCAATGCCCGCGGGGAGATATATTCGGGTGTCATCTTTAAGGGTTCTTTTTGAAAGACTGGTGATTTTTGTGCCGAGGAGCCCATCTTTATGACCTTGGATTGAGGTGCAGTTACGTCTTTTCCTTTATCTTTCTCTTTTTCCTGCATTGTCGGATTAATTCTTGATGATCTGCAGGATCCTTCACCTTGTTCTACAGCGACCTTCTTAACTGGAGTTTTCATTAACTGTTGAATCCCTCCGTGCTGAAAGATACTCAATGCTTCTTTAATGGTCAATTATTATTCTCTATAGGAAGGTTCAGACATTCATTAATGAGATAGCGACTAAGGAAAACAGAATACAGATGGCTACTAGCTTGGAGAGGTTAATCACAAGAAAATTTTAAGTGCTCAGTAACGCCCGCGAGTCTCCCAATGGTGTTTTTTATAGGTGCAGTATACCCCCTCCCGCGCCCTTCAACAGCTAGATAGGCATTTAATGTGGTGTCTGTTGGCTAATTTGAGCAGATCCTTTGGTCTTTTCCATCGTTAGTGTGCTCAAAATGGTTATCTTCTCTTTAAATGCTGAAGCGGTTGCTGCAACTGTCATCTAACGGCTATTTTTCTGAAATCCATGCAACGACAAATTTTTCTCTGAGTGTTGCGCCGAACTGCATGGCAAGCCATATGCAACCCTGTGCGGCTTCCACTTTCTTTTTTCTTTTTTTTTCCTTTCCCACGTAGCTTCAATAGTGCTACGTGGTGCATAGATCATTCTTCTTATCATACCTTCTTCCTTCTATCATATATGTACATACTCCTTTACATTTCTAGTGTCCAATTTCAACTGTACTTGACACTTAGAACTTCCTTCCTTTGCTCGTCATTCAAGGTTCTGTGAAGTAGTGCTATCATGGTATATCTTTAGCCTGCTTCCATTTATCAAGGTTGGCAAGGTATCACCAGCTAAATTGGCTAACTGGGCTGTACCAGTGTTAGTAACATCTATCACAGTATATGGGCCAAGCCAATGCATCTTAAATTTACCAGGGAATTTCATGAATTTACTATCATACAGTAGGACTAGATCACCTTCCTGAAAACACTTGTTCTGTATATAGCGGTCATGCCATGCTTTCTCGCAGTCCTTCTAAGCTTGCTAGTGGAAGCCTATGATGAAGCAATCTTCCTCCAAGCCCAGTAAGTGTAGCAATCTTTCTTCTAGAGCTTCGCAATCTGCCATCCCTGTGAATGCAGCGATTCTTAAGCTAGGGACAATATATTCCATAGTTATTATAGCCTCCTACCCATAAACCAACCGAAAGGGTGTATGTCCTGTCAATTTATTGCATGTGGTCCTGTATGCCCATAACACAGATTAGACGCACAGGTCCCAATTGTCTCTATTTACATTGCATACCTTAGTGAGCGCGTTCTCCAATATTTTATTGAAAGCCTCTACAGTACCATTCGCCTATGGATGATATGGATTACTATGGTGATGACGAATGTGGAATCCCTCTGTAAGTGCCTTAATAGTCTTATTCAAGAAGTGAGTACCTTGGTCACTCATCAAAATCTTCAGACAACCAAATCTAGTGAGTATTTCTTCAAAAATAAAATGCACAGCAGTACTGGCACTGCAGTCCTTGACTGGTTTTTCTTCTGCCCATCTGGTGAGGTAATCGGTAGCAGTAATAATATACCTTGCACCCGTTCTTTTTCCTGGTGGGTTTATAGGACCCACAAATTCTATTGCCCATTTTTCAAATGGCAACAGTGTTAACTGTGGATTCAATGGAATCTCATCTCGGTATGATGGTTTTCCTGTCCTCTGACAGACATCACAGTTCCTGCAATGTTCTTTGGCATCTTTATGGAGCGTAGGCCACCATAGCCCTGCGCGCAATATCTTCTACGCAGTATCACTTCCTGCATAGTGACCTCCCGCAATTCCTGAGTGTGCGTACGCTAGAATAAATGGCTTCTCATGGTCGAGTACGCACCTACGTAGGACTTCATCCAGCCCAAGTTTGTATAACTGACCTGCAATTATAGTGAAGTCCGCGGCGCACACCACTAATTGTTTTTTCTGTTGGATAGAGAATTCCTTGGGTGCTAGCCCTGTGGTTAGGAAATCAATAATATCTTTGTAATAATCATCGGCAACCTGTATAGCAAATAGCTACGCATCAGGTAGACTGTCTTCAATGTTCGTCGGCTCCTCTCCTGACTCAATCCTTGACAAATGATCAGGTCACAAGTTTAGTCTACTTGGCTTGACAACAATCTCAAAGTCATATTCCTAGAACAACAATAGCCATCTGCATATGCATCCCCCTAACACTGGCTTGTTGACCAAGTATTTCAATGCAGAATGGTCAGTAAACATAAGGAACTGCGATCCCGACAAGTAGTGTCTAAATTTATGTAGGGCATATACCATTGCAAGGCCTTCCCTCTGAGTAGTAGTATAGTTCTTCTCTGCTGTTGAAAGCTTTCTGCTAGAAAATGCAATATGGTGGTCAATACCTCCCTCTCCTGGCTGAGCTAACACGATTACCAGGGCAATACATGATGCATCAACATGGACATGGAATGGCTTTGTCTAGTCTAGAAAGACTAGAATCGGTGTAGTCACCATCTTTTCTTTCAATGTATCAAAACCCTATTCGCATTTTTCATTCCAAATGAACGGTGCGTCTTTCTTCAGCAACTTCTCCATTGCTGCGGTTATCTGCACATAACCCTTTATAATTTTCCTATAGTATCAGGTATGGCCTAAGGTAGAGTACAACATCTTGACTAAATTTGGTGTTGGTAAGTTTGTGATGACTGCAATCTTCGCGGGGTCTACCATCAATCCTTGCTTACAGACAATGTGGCCAAGTAAAATTACATAGGGCACACAGAAAATACACTTCTTCAAATTCAACGATATTTGATGCTGTCGACACTTTTCGAGCATCATGCAGAGGTTCGTGCAATGATTTTTCAATAGACCAAACACAGTCCAATCATCAAAGTATGCTCCTAAAAACTTGTGCATAAAATATTTAAATGCTGCGATGATGACTCTGGAGAATATGGTAGGTGCATTCTTCAGACCAAAAGGCATGACGGTGTACTGGAATGACCCCCATTCTGTGGAAAATGTCGTCTTATGCCTATCTGTAGGATCAATACTGATCTGATGGTAACCAGAGAAATCATCAGTGAAAGAATATGCCTCATTTCCTCCAACGTTATCAAGCACTTCGTCTGGGAATGGAGTAGGAAATGGGTCGTGCATGGAAGCATCATTCAATTTTCTGAGATCCACGCAAATCCTGATCTCGCCTTTGCTTTCTTGTTTTTAACAACCATGGGGCTAATCCATTCGGATTCTTCGACCGGTTCAAAGATTCCTGCCTCTAGCATCTTATCTAGCTCTGCGTGGACTTTTTCCTTGTAGCATGGATTCAATCTGTATGGCCTCTGCTTGACAGGCTTAGAACCTGGCTTTAAAGGTATTTTCATGACCCCTAGGTCTCCCAAAATTCCTTTCATCTCTGTCAATTTTTTTGGAAATAGTTCTTGATACTCATGTAAGGTATCTACGATCTCTGCAACAGTATGATCGTCCCAATAATCTCCTAATGATGAGAACTTCGGCTCTTTGTCTATGCCAATGTTCACTTTTTGTGTTTTTACTGGTCCAGTCATATCTGGGATTTCCAATGGAGGTCCTTCTACCTCGCTCGCGCCTTCTGACTCTGGCATATCTATGTTGCGTGGGTCCTCCTCATTGTCTTCATTTGTATCATTGGTATCTTCAGCTAAGTTTTAACACTCGATAAAGTGCTCTTCATGTTCCTTCCATTCTGATTGTAAGTGCGCAAGAACACAATCTGTCCCAAAAAATTCCTGCAATGTTATCTTTTGATGAGGATAGTCATCTTGGAATGTGCACTTTTTGATTAGTTGTAATGCTTCATGGGTTAATGGGTTCTCATCTTCAAAACTGAAGTCCTTCTGGAAGTTCACAGTGAGCAGCTCCCAATTAGTGAGTTCATTGTGCAGCTCTAGGTCGAGGTAACATTTCTCTGGGATACCCTCATCCAATGTATGTACAAATAAATGTACCCATTCTGTAAGTGGTCTTCCCACCCATGCCTTTGAATAGACTTCAATATGCTCACTAGGTTCTATCTTTTCATTATACTTTTTGAATGCTAAAGTAACCCTTTCGGTGAACCGGATCTGCATCTTAGTTCTGCATTGATCCCAAGTGGTCAATGTCTTCTTATGTGCATTCCACCATCTCGCAGGTGTATCGCGCAATGCTATATCTAAAGCTGGTAGTCTATGCTCATCTGGTATAGCTGCGGTATATTCCCTTATGAAACTGTAAACATGATCAGAACCATCATATGTGGGAATAGGACTCACCTCTTTTCCGATCTAGCGCAGTGATTTCATAACCTGCGCACATCTTCTTGCTGATACTTCATGCATGCGGATTTGCCAATTCTATAGTCCTGTATCTGAGTCATAGATACAAGAAGTGTCACATCACCAGCTAAGCGTACCGTCCGTAGTAGGTTAATGTAGTCTTCCTTATTCACAGTCAGTTGGTATAGTCAGTCTAAATCTTGAGCTTGAGATTCCTCCTGAATTGGCTCACTGTATCTGTCACCATCTTTAGGATCCAATGGTACGATGACCCTAAGATGCTTTCCTTCAAGGATCATCCTCCTTGTCTTCAAGTTTATGATAGCCAAGTTATCCATAGCCCAATCAATTTCCAATATTATTGGGAAAGGTTGACTATCATCCACAATTTCAATAACTTCAAAGTCTGCATGACTTTGTACTCCATCGATGTCAACTACTAAATTAGCTAAGTGGCCAAAAGGTATGACCTTCTCTTGATTAGCCATTCGTAGCTGGATAGGTGACCAGAGCAACTTTGGTCGACCCATCTGCTGCCATGTCTGCTTAGTCAAGACATTCACTTCTGATCCAAGATTAAGGATGACTTCATTCATTTCAAAATATCCTATCTACGCAGTAAGCCTCATCTCTCGGCCTATTATTTTGTGTTTTCTTATATGATGTACAACACTATTTGGAGTCTCTGTTGCAAGCTAAGGTTCATACTAGATGATGAGCTTCTGGAGCTCTACTATAGCTTTCTCACTTTTTCGTAACTTCATGCAGCTTCGCAAGAACTATGCAACAGAAGTACGGACATCTGTCGTAGTGCTTGTTTTATCATAAGGAGTCGGCATGTCTTCAACATGCGGTGTTTCACTGAGCAATGGGATCCTTGATGACTTATCTGTTGGTTCTCTAAAGGTATCTCGTGCGTCAATGAAGATCTATTTGTTCTTCTGTAAGTTAAGAGGGGGTACTTTTCCTAGAGATGTCCTTATCCATACTATTTCAAGGGGATCCTTCTTCATATGTGCCTCCCTTGATGTTGAAGCTTCCGTTCCTCTATCGCAGCCTGTTTTAGTGCCATTGCGCATGACCACATTGATGCTTGGATCCACTAGTCTATTTTCTACTGCGATCCACAGGACATTTGGATTCAGAGCCTCTGTTCATCTTCTCTTCTGCATTTCCACCTCTAATACTGGGCAGTCTTCAATGACATGCTCAAATGATTTACAATAATTGCATGTAGTGCATGGGTTAACACAATCTCTAGATATGTGACCGGGTTGGCCACAATTATAACAAATGACTTGGCCATGGCCTCTTCCTTGCGTCGGACCATCATTTCTTCCTCTGCCGCGGTATCCACCACCACGACCTCTGTATCCTCCTTGGTCATATTATGTGTTATCTTGCTTAGGTTGATTTTCTTCCTATACGCGGTATACACCAGTGCCTCTCATTGCATCCATATCTCGTTTTCATTCATTCATTAATTCATATGCGCAGCAGTTGGATTCATCATGTCCCACTGATTTACAGAAATTGCAGTATAAATTCTTAGGAGTTTTCACATATTTCTGGATGAGGTAATAATCTTCAGGTCTATGTCATGTGGTTCTGCAAATTTCACACCATGGGGCTTGATTCTGATTTAATGGGTTAGGAACACCACTGTTAAGATAGTCGCGGAATAGAGGGCAATGCTCGCGATCATGACCTTCTCCTTTGCAACTTGTACACCAGACCTCCTCCTATCTAGGTTCGTATCTTTGTTCTTTACCATTTTTCATACTTTTCACTTCAAGTGTCAGGGTGGTAAGCTGGTTCTGGATCTGAAACATCCCAGAACTAGTATCACCAATCAGTGAAGCTTCCAGCTTCATTGCAATTTCCAAGGCCTCTGCCTATGATAGAACCTTCTGTTGCATCAATGGTAATTTGATATGGGGTAATAGTGCAGCAATGAACCATTCTTTATGCTGTTCTGGTGGTATAACAAAACTTGGTCTAGCAAGGTCTTAAAATTTTGATCAAATTCCCATACCATTTTAGTTGGTCTCTGCTTTATTTCCTTTAACTCAGTTATACACTGAGATTCAGACTTTGGTTTCTTGAACTCAGCCACCAGCGCGGCTTGAATTTCAGTGAGGGTTTTGGGCTGTACGTGAGAGTATTTCATAAACCAGTGTAAAGCTCTATCTCTAAAGGTGGTGATGAGCTGTGCTTGCTTCACGGCATCATCCTGGATTTGTCTTACACTCCATACGGCTTCACAAAGGAACCAATGTTGATCAAGGTCTTCTAGGCCAGATCCTTTGAATATTGGCAGTTTCATATCCATGTTTGCCATTGTCGAGTTAGCTTGCGGGGCACTATGGTTAGTGCGCGGTTGCTGTAAAGAGATCTGTGCAGTAAATACAAATGGGACTATCGGGAGAGATGGACTAGGCTGAGTCTTCTGCAGGGTGGGCTGCGTAGTGGGTGGGTTCGGCGATAAGGGTGGTGCGGTTTGTGCAATCGACGGATTCTCAGGGGTAAATGGTTGTGCAACTTCGTTATCAAGGTCACAAGGGATCTCAGTATCTATATGAAGTTTAGGACTAGTAGGATTCTTATTAAATGTATATCTCCTGCCACTTCTATGAGTACGTGTCTCTTCATTAGAATCAATATATGTATTGTTTATCATGACAAACTTCAAGAATATTACTGCATTCTTAAAACACCTTTCTCAGCTAACAGCATCTTAATGTATAGACTGAGATTGCTCAGAAACTTACCTTGGAATCCTCTGAAAATGTTTGCTTCTGCTTCGCTGTAGGATTTGAGTGTGTCTAGAGCAAATTCTATTACAAAGCCTTCTAGCATATGACCGACCCAATAATCAACTGCATGTGACAATGGGCTGTCTAACGCTTTGAGCTGTGCTGTGAGCTTAGGATTCCACTCCGTGGGTACTCTTCCTTGGAAACAAATTTTCTTCTCTGCAAGCCGCGAGATCCACGCATGCAGCTCATTTGGAAATGATGCCCAAAAAATCTCATGAATGTCATCCAACAGATATCTATCCAACCACTGTGTGTCACTTAGACACGGATGTCTGTTCTCTTATCGGTTAAAATCTCTTATGGTCTTATCCCACCAAGCCTAGATTTCTGTGTTTTCAAGATGACAATAGTTAGATCTTTCGGGGAACTGATATTCTTCTTCACACATCATGATTGCAACTCATCATGGATTCTAGCATGGCACCAAAACCATTTGTTGGCTTAAACTGACCTAGAGGTTTCCAATTAGACCCAAGTTCTTTGAGGTTCTCCCTTTTGACTAACAAAACCCCTTTGCACCGGCCCTTTTAGCAACAACCTACGAGCAGGCTGAGGTCTCACCCAAGGTGTATCTTTATGGGGTACTGTGGAATCAGGTTTCCACAGTAAATGATGAGTTGTTTATATGAACAAGTTGCACAGCGTAGGACAGAAGGAGTGCGTTGCGGGACAAAGCGATGTGGTACGCAGCAGGATCTACGTTGCGAGTGACTACGGTGCGGTGATGGAAACACTGCGGGCCTCACTAAGGGATTCTTACTACTGTGAATCTTCTATTGGAACTGCAAATCAACCACATTTATCCTCTACTTGGAAGATCTTGAAAAGGTTAAGGCACTGAGATGAATATCACCCATCCATCCATTCAGGCAACTCAGCTTTCCCTGCTTATCTCAAAAAGGTGTTTCCAAAACTTTTCTCTCAACCTGGGCCCAACATACCTAAGTGCATAGTGGTAAACCTAGGATGTGAAATTCCATAACAGATATATTCTAATATTGGAGAAAACAAGGTCTGTAATTACTTTATGCATATAACTGGAGTTCTGATCTAAATCGTTTAAGCACTAAACTAAAATTGAAGTGCGATCATTCATGCTACACATCTATTTGTTAAGAATTCAGAGCAATTAATCACGATGGGAGACATTCCTAAATCTCAGATCTAAACCCTGACTTTCAAAACCAAACTAATACAGATGTAATCGTTTGTTAAAATGTGTGTTGGAAGAAAGCAGCTACAGGACTACTGAAACCGTTTTGCTGTACTACAGAACGTATTATAAACTACTACAGAAATAATAAACCATTCAAGCGCTTCCATGTGCGATATAACTTTTCATCAATGTAAAACACATAATTGGAAAATACCTGAAAATGGAAATCCCCTGACTTACGTGTTGGAGGGGCCCTCTCCAACCCGTACTCAGGAGAGAAAAAGACTTATAAATGTTGGCTGGAACTTAACATCAATCTCTTATTTAAAATATAAAATCCTTGTCTCCACAAAGGTCTGTACTTCGCAATATCTCGATAGTGAAGAAAACTTAAAAACAATGTTTCTCCAAACTGTCAACAGGGGTCTCTCGCTATTCGAGAGGTCCATATTTATATATTTCGTAATGCAGAACTTAACTAAATGTCTAAATGTCGATTTCCCTTAAACATGAGTGCGTTCTCTATAAATTAGGAAACAACGTTCCAAGCTTGGTGATCCCTCAGTCTTCTACGCGTTCATCCTTTAATGCTCCTGAACCTACTCAATCATGCTTGGTTTCCACAGAATTAGTTTATCGAATATGCATTTTAACATACAAGAATAATCATCAAAAACAATTTCATTAAATAATTAAAATAAAACATTTTTACCACAATTGAGTGTGTTTCTTCGCTATGGCTTGATCTTGACTGTGGGAAAAAAAGGTTTATCGAATACCTGAAAATTTGACTCATCATTCTCTCCCATACTTGAAGGATTCACCCATCCTTGGGTGACTTATTGAATTCATCGATGACATCCCTGATATCCCATGCTACCACCCTAGGTATCCCTTCCTGCCTGTGATATCCAAAATTTTGATCCTCCCTGGCCCATGCCCTCCTCTCTTCCTCTTCATTAATCTATCCCTTGATGATTGGGGAAAGAAATAATGGCGGAGTCAACCTCATCCCTATCCATCTGAGTTGATTTATTTCCATGGATTCCTTGTAGAGTGTGGCTTTGAAAAGAGCATCATTAAGCCTAAGGGGGAAGTGGAGTTCTTTTCCTTTCAGATTGTTTGCCACTCTACTCCACCTTTCCTTGATGCACTCATGAAATTCCTTATGTGTGCTTAGGAGTGTAATGTCAAAATGAGTCACAACCTCCTGTCGTTTTTCAAGGAGAATGGGTGTTAGTTCCTCGTCTTGGGTGAGGATCTTGTGGATATAGATTATCCCTTCAGGGTGAGTTGGCTCTGGTTTTATCATTAATGCGGTTTCCCATTTGGATGCGACATGGATATGGTAGTCCTGTGCTCGCTCAATTTCATGGTTCATCCACGAACATAATGCCCTCAACTGGAAATCGCCCACATATGGGTTTGGCGTCTAGTTGGGGGAGCCAAAAACTACGAAATTATGCAAGAAGAATTCACTCAATTGGTCCTTCTCTAGATCTGTGGAGTTCAAACATGCATCCTAAAACTCTTTGGGAGTGCTTATCTCTATAGGGAGCCCTTGCTTCAATCTCTGGAGCTGGAATTTGCCCCATTTCTCCCGTATATAAATTGCATATACAGCCAACAGTGGTCTGAGGTCACGTAATCTATCATATATGCCGATAGTAGTGGCCAAAATGTCCTTTAATTTGGTAATCTCTTGATATTTCTTTGCTAATTTGTTTTGTGCCTCGACCAATTTTTCTTGCAGCGCTGAATTCTTCTGCTCGGCCAGCTGCAGCTCTTCTGCATGATGCATCTTCAGGATTTGTGTGTTCTTGGTTGAGAACAGGGGAGGTGTTAGCTGGCTTCCTGGCCCAATTCTTAATGTTGCCAACTCATTTTTGAGCCTTTCCAAATATTCCCAAGCCTCAGTGAGTTGGGTAACGACCTCGGGGTTTTCATTATGTTCTAGAGAATTCACCTGGAGGTTTCCTTGCTCTTGTAAGCTCTGCTATTCTTCTTTTTCCATTTCTTCTTCTTCATCCCGTTCTTCTTCTTCTTCATTCTTTTCCTCTTCTTCTTCTTCTTCTTCATCTGTAGTAGGATCATTCTAGTCTATAAAAGGATCAATGTCATCATCAGACATATTGGTAACCAAGGGACTGGGTTCCCTTTCTTCCTCCTTGGAGACTTGGATTTTAGATACTTGCATGAATCTCTTGCTGCGCCTCTTCGGCCCTTGACTACTGGTAGGAATACTTGGGTCTAATTTGGGGGAGTCCTCTTTTGAGTGTTTTATCTTTACCAAGGTGTCGGCCACACTGTCCAAGTCAATTTTTCTTTTTTCCCCTGATGCAGAGGTGGTCTTACTTTTTTATTCAGGTGGCAAAGGCATAGTCTTCATTCTTTGAACGTCTTCAGCAGATACCATGATGAACTCCTCCCAAGAGAGATCTCGAATCTGTGCTTTTAGTTCCTCACCAACTATTAGTTTGATCAGCCCATGATAGGCCAAAGCATCCTCTTTTCCCTTAGCCACCTTCCTACTCATTTCTGCTAGGAATTGGAGCAGGTAAAACGGAATGCTAATGTTGTTGTTTGCTGAAATGTGATTCCTGTGCCTGAGAAGTTCCAAAATACAGAAATGGAAAATGGGAACATAACTTAACCTTCTAGTGCAAGTAATGTACCTCTGGACAATTGCAGCCATTTCATCCCATGGTGCTGCCATGGAGAGTCTTTTGACTCCATTTTTGTCCTGATCGTAAGCTTCCCCTTGTTCAAAGAATGATGCTTTTGTTGTGTGGTTTGCTTCCTTGTCACTGTTGCTCCAATGCAGGCCCATTGGAAGACCAGTGTATTTGGAAATCATGTCCTCATCCAATTTTATACGTAACCCTTTTACTTGGGTGACATACTATTCATCTTTGATATGTTTGAGGTTTCTTGCGAACTCCTCAGCTACCCCTGTATCGTGTCCTCTCAGTCCAAGGATGAAAGGAATCCATCCTGAATTGCGAATGATCTGCAGGACTCTTGGGCTTTGATAAATGGTGCTATGATCTTCCAGTTCACTTTTCTTGAAACCCTTTGTCATTTTAGAATCTGCTTTATAATTAGACAAAAACTAGAACTTTGGAATGTGGTTTATACCTTCAACTGGTCGGGGCTCTGCCTACAAGCTCGAGGATTGCAATGCTGGATGAGTGAGCGCATTAGCTTTGGTCTGTTTCTTCTTGGGAATTTTGAGTGGTTCTTATATGCAAAATCGTGGAATATTATGCATCCTTACTTGCCATCTTTCCGCACCTATCCTTTCCATCATTCCTATACTTGCCTCTTTTAATCATCTTTTTTCCATGATCGATCTCTGTATTCCCGTGATTGATCTCTGTACTTCATATGGTGAAGGTTGCGATCATGATTTGTTGAGGGTGATGGGACTTAGGTAGAGATCATGAGTTATTAAGGTGATTCGACCATGCCGTCGATTTAAAATAGAAGCTGTCCTTAGCTGACTAGAAACGAATGTATTGTGGGAATATGTTTTACCTTAAGAATAAAATAAAATCGTTCTAGAGATTACCTTGGTATGTATGCATACCTACATTGATGATATGGTGCGTTTTTCATGCATGGAGGATTCTGTAGTAGATTTGGTGGTCTCTGTAGTTGATTTCTGCATGTCAGTAGTTACGTGTGTGGGCTGTTTTTTTCTCTTTGCCCGTTTGAATTTGCTAAAGTGTCTTCTTTTGAAAATTGTGCCAATTTGTTGATACGACTCATGTGCTGATGCTTCGTATTTGGATGATTGCATGGCTGTATGTGACTAGCTCTCTTGAATAACTTGTAGGCTTGCATGAGTATGATATGTAATGTATCGGGCTCATTTGAATTGGATTGCAGGTTCGCATGAATTGAATTGCAGGCTCGCTTGAGTATGTTGAAAAAGAATGGAATGGCATGTTTGAAGAATTCCGTAGTAGTTGATGACTGATTGTTGAATGTAGATGTGGCTGGCTCGCTTGAGTGCTGATATGTAATGTATCTAGCTCGCTTGAATTAATTTCAGGCTCACTTGAATAAATGGCAACCTCGCTTGAATTGAATTGCAGGCTCTCTTGAATGCATATCCGGCTCGCTTGATTGTGGTAGATATTTTTGTTTGCAACTGAAATGCTAGATTTTTCATAGGGATATACGTGGACCTGTAATTTTCATTCTCTTTTTTCGTTTTTTTTTTCATCTCTTTTTTCAATTTTTTTTCTTTCTCTCTCTTTTTTTTGTTGTTTTTTATTTTTATTTTATTTATTGTAAATGATTTGAATTTTACTGACTTGCCACGTCGTCTATCAACATCAATTGTTGTTGGTAGAGTACCTGAGTAAATTCTTCTTTGGATTGTGGTTTTTTGTAAAGTTTTAGGCGATGCCCATTTACTATCATGGGGAACTCCTCTTCATCAACTGTAATAATTTTCACAGCCCCATTTTCATAAATTTTCTGTATAATGTAAGGTCCAAGCTATCTCATGGTTAGTTTTCCCTTGAATGTGTGAAATTTGGAGTCGTAAAGTAGTGCCCAATCACATTCGTTGAACTTTTTATCCTTCAGATGTTGGTCATGCCATTCTTTCTTTGCTGTTGGATGATTTCAGTATGTGTAAGTGCTTGTTGGCGGTGTTCATCCAACCAATTGAGCTATAGCATGCGTTCTTTTTGAATTTTTGATAGGTCCATATGTAAATCTACTGCAATTTTTAATGTCTTTATTTCAAATTCGATTGGCAACATGACCTTTTTTCGATAGACTAGTTCATAAGGTGTGAATCTTGTAGTTGTTTTCCATGTAGTATTGTAAGCCTAGACTACCTCACTAAGTCTGTCATCCCAATCCCTTTTGTGAAGTTGGACAGTTTTTGTCAAGATTCTCTCTAATTCCCTGTTGGTTACCTCAGCTTGACCATTTTCTTGAGGGTGATAGGAGGATGACTGTCTGTGCTTCACATTGTTTATTTTCATCAAGCCTTTAATTAAATTTGATGTGAATTGTGGGCCCTGATCAGAAACTACTTCTCTTGGAACCCCAAACCTATGAAAGATATGCTCAGTAAAGAATTTGGCCACACTAGTTTCATTTGCAGCAGCCAGTGCTACTACCTATGTCCATTTTGTAAGGTAATTAGTGCATACGAGGATGTAGCTTCTCTGATTGGACTGTGGGTTGAATGGGCCAACAAAATCAAATCCCCACTTTTCAAATGCCTCCAAGGAGATTTGTGGATGAAGTGGCATTTGTTGTTTTTGTGTTGGTTTTCCCATTCTCTAACAATCATCACAGTGGGACACATACTCATAAGCATCTTTTTGGAGTGTTGGCCAATAATACCCTGTTTGCAAGATCTTGTAGGTTATCATTTTTGTAGCATAGTGTCCTCCACAGGGTTCATTGTGGGTGGCATGCATTATTTCGTGTACTTCATCTTCCCTAATGCACCTCCTAAGTACTTGATCTGGTCCCTGTTTAAAAAGCATGCCCTCTATCCATGTATATGTGGCACTTTGCCTTATTACTTTTGTCATTTCTTTATAACTGTAATGTTCTGGAAACTTCCCTGATACTAAATAGTTTGCTATGTCAGCAAACCATGGCCTTCTTATTGATATGGAAAAGAGGTGCTCATCAGGGAAGTTATCTTCAACCAATTCGTTATCTTTTCCATGTGTGACTCTTGACAAGAAGTCAGCTACCACATTATGCTTTCCTGGTTTATCTATTATAGTACTGTCAAATTCTTGTAGAAGTAGCATCCATCTAATAATTCTTGCACTGGTATTAAGCTTGTTCATAAGATATTTGATTGCTGAGTGGTCAGTATGGATAAAACTTTGGTATCCTATGATGTAATGCCTGAATTTATTGATTGCATGTATGGCTGCCAGAAATTCCTTCTTTGTGACTGTGTAGTTGAGTTCTGCCCCAGCCAAATTTTTGCTTATATAGTATATGGCATAGGTTTCTTGTCTTGTTCTCGTCCAAGCACAGATCCAATGGCTTTATCTGATGCATCTATGTGTATGTGAAATGGAATTTCCCAATTTGGTCCTTGGAGTATTGGTGCTGTGATGGTTTTCTGCTTAAGACTTTCAAAGGCTGTCATGCAGTTTCTTGTCCATATGAACTCATTGTCTTTCATGAGAAGTGCACACATGGGGGCAGAAATTCTACTATAATTTTCAATAAACCTTCTATAGTACCCTGTCTGTCCAAGGAAACTTCTCACATCCCTTTGTTTGACAGGTGGGGGCAGCATTCTGATTACTGAGACTTTGGCTTGATCAACCTCTATACCTCTTTGTGATATATGATGTCCTAGAATGATGCCTTCTTCCATTAACATCCTACATTTGTCATTGCTTAGGCACAAGCTCATTTCAATACATTTTTCTAATACTAATTCAAGATTGTTCAATGCTTGGTCAAAGCTCTGTCCACAAGGTGTGAAATCATCAATGAAGACTTCCATTTTGTCATTCAGAAAATAAGAGAAAATACTCAATATGGCGCTTTGAAATGTTGCTGGGGCATTACATAAACCAAAGGGTAGGACCCTATAGGCATAAGTTCCCCATGGTCATGTAAAGGTCATCTTATCTTGATCAACTGGGTGTATTAAAATTTGGTTGTAGCCACTGAAACCATCTAATAATGAAAATTACTTGTTTCCAGATAATGTATCTAGCACCTGGTCTATAAATGGAAGTGGAAAGCTATCTTTCTTGGTTTCTTTATTCAGCTCCCTGTAGTCCACACAAATCCTCCATTTGCCTCCTTTCTTGGGTACTATAACTAGTGGTGATACCCACTCACTATCATATATTGGATAGATGAACCCTGCATCTAATAAATTTTGTAATTCCACTTTGACTATGTCTTTTAGTGCAGGGTTCATCCTTCTTTGTGGTTTCCTGATTGGAGTAGAACCTTCTTTGATGTAAATGTAGTGTTTGTAGATATCAGGATGTATTCCTTTCATATCTGCATATGTCCATGCAAATGCTTTACTTTTTTCTTCTAGTATCTTCATCAATTTCTTTTCTTGCTCTGGTTGTAATTTGAAATTTATGTTGACCGATTTGCTAGGGTGAATTTCCACGACTTTTACCTTTTCAATCTGTTCTTCCAGTACTTCTGTCCATAAGTCATCCATGTTTTGTTTTGAACTGACACCTGTTTCTGTGGAAAAAAATTCTTGAATAACATGATTGTTAGGAGATGCATTTTGTATAAATCTATCTATATGGCCATCTTCATATATTGCTTTTAGTGATATTGCAGCATCAATTGTTAGGATAGGTCATAGGTTGTGATTTGGTGTGTTCTGGTAATCATCAGTCCAATTTTGATATTCTAACTCTGAAGATTTCATTGTTGGTGGGTAGATTGTGATTATCTTCCTGGTATGTCCACTGGTGGTTGTCATATTTCCTGATCGGCAACCTATGTAAGCGTCCGCAGTTGCTAACCAAGGTCTACCTAGGATAATTGGATAGCCACTAAGTTTTCTTTTCATTTCGATTATTATAAAATCAGCTGGGTATTCCCAGGATTCAATATTGATCATAATGTCTTCTAGCATTCCTTCCAGTTTGACAATGGACATGTCTGCTAGTTAGAGTATTGTTGTGGTTGGTCTGACCATTGATTGGAGTCATAGGTATAACATGGTTTCCTTAGTCATGACATTGATCACAGCTCCCAATATGGATTCCTAATGAGGGTATCTATACTATTCCCGCCTGTCACGCAGGTGACCCGGGTTCGATCCCTGGCAACGGTGCCAAAAAGTGGTGAGCTCCCAATATGGATTCCTAATGAGGGCAGCTATACTAAGAGCCTACTTTAAATGTCAACCCAGGGGACATACAAACTTTAGAGGTGCAGGAACTATCTGTGCTCTTATAGGATAATCTTTGTCACAGTTGGATGTCAGTATCAATGTTCTAAGGGTTGCCTACTTAATATGTAAAACTGGTTATACTAGGGAATTAAATACTGGAAAGCAATAAATCTATTTTAAAGAATTAAAGTATTGAAAGAAGTAAATCTGTTTTTAAAGAATGAAGATACTAAAAGCAGTAAAACTATTTTAAATAATTAAAATGCTGGAAGTAGAAGGGATAATCTTATGAAGTTACCTAAGTGCAGAATGGTAAACCTAGGATGTGAAATGCCATAACATATCTATTCTAATATTGGAGAAAAGAAGGTCTGTAATTACTTTATGCATATAACTGGAGTTCTGATCTAACTCGTTTAAACACTAAACTAAAATTGAAGTGCGATCATTCATGCTACACATCTATTTATTAAGAAGTCAGAGTAATTAATCACGATGGGAAACATTCATAAATCTCATATCTAAACCCTGACTTTCGAAAGCAAACTAATAGAGATGTAATTGTTTGTTAAAATATGCGTGAGAAGAAAGCAGCTACAGGACTACTGAAACCGTTTTGCTGTACTACAACACGTATTATAAACTACTATAGAAATAATAAATCATTCAAGCGCTTCCATGTGCGATATAACTTTTCATCAATGTAAAACACAAAATTGGAAAATACCTGAAAATGGAAATCTCTTGACTTACGTGTTGGAGGGTCCCTCTCCAACTCGTACTCAGCAGAGAAAAAGACTTATAAACGCTGGCTGGAACTTAACATCAATCTCTTATTTAAAATATAAAATCCATGTCTCCACAAAGGTCTGTACTTTGCAGTATCTCAATAGTGCAGAAAACTTAAAAACAATGTTTCTCCAAAATGTCAACAGGGGCCTTTCACTATCCGAGAGGTCCATATTTATATAATTTGTAATGCAGAACTTAACTAAATGTCTAAATGCCGATTTCCCTTAAACAGGAGTGTTTTCTCTATAAATTAGGAAACAAGGTGCCAAGCTTGGTGATCCCCCAGTCTTCTACACGTTCATCCTTTAATGCTCCTGAACCTACTCAATCACGCTTGGTTTCCACAAAATTAGTTTATCGAATATGCATTTTAACATACAAGAATAATCATCAAAAACAATTTCATTAAATAATTAAAGTAAAACATTTTTCCCACAATTGAGTGTGTTTCTTCACCATGGCTTGAGCTTGATTGTGGAAAAAAAAGGTTTATCAAATACCTAAAAGTTAGACTCATCAAAGAGTACTACGTTCCATTCCTGTCATGTTCTGCTATGCTCGAATGGCACAAGTTTTAGGAGGTTAGTGTTAATTCCAACCAAATTTGGTAAAATAAATACCCCTCAGATTTAGGGAAATACATCTATTCTTTATGAAAGTGTAACATAGAGACACTCCTCAAATCAAGTGTTTTATATGAGAGAGATGTAATAAAAATTGTTTATAGACAATAAGAAACCAAAATCTGTATTATGGAACTCCCCGAAACATCATCTTACATGCTATTTCTTCACAAATTTTCTATACATCTAATTGCTCAGATGTATCAATGCTAATACTGAGGTAACAAGATGTTGAGAACAATATAAAGAAGGAAGGATTGCATAAGTGACCACCAGAAGAGGTCACTGTCACACCCCAACTTGGCCAAACTGCTGAAACACCGGTAATTTCTGCTATTTGTAATAGAGCTCATAAACAAATCAATTTTTTTACCCAGTATAAGCCAAAAGGCCTGTTGCTATAAATTTAGGTGGCATCCAATTAACATGTCAATAGAAAGCTAGAATATTTTTTCAACCATTAACAGATTAAAATGTCACAAAATATGACTAGGCTCACATACCTTTTTTCCAGAAATTCCAAAAGTGATGGACAAATGAAAAACTAGCAAATGTTGGAAAGGTTAAATTTGCAGTGCAGAGACAACTTCAGAAACTCCAGAAGTTCACAATTTAGATATCAATGAAAAGACATAAATAAATTTCTATTAAACATTAAATAAGATGAAGTTTAGTTCCATACCATACCACGCAAGCATGATTGTGAACATCATGAATTCTTTGATTGGATCCTTAGAGAAGCATTTTGGAAGCAATGATCTTCTCCACCCCCTACCATCCTTATTCAAGAAGAAAACATTGTGGGTTTCAATTTTACTTTCCTAATAGAATGTCATGACATTAATTGAAATATAGATGGAATCTTGAATATATATACAACAAGAAATACATATCATTGTGAATATATAGGACATAAAGAAATGAAAATAAGGAATACTAAAACAATCCCATCTTTGCACTTTATGCCAATCATAGTTCTACAATGATAGGTAAATATTAAAATATCAATAGTTGAATTTTTCATTTAAGCAAAATGGTTAGAAATTATAACACAAATTCAAAGATGCGTGTGTCTCACCATGTCATTATAATTCTCCTCATCATCGGTGCCCTATCATGGAGAGGATAGATGTAGGTAACCTTTGCCTCCCAGGGACCTCTGTAGACTACAACAAAGGAGAAAGAAGTAGAGGATAGTGAAGAAATCAACATAAGGAAAACAATGTGTCTCCTGATCAACATCACTTACCTTGAATTTAGTGTGTCTCCTGATCCTTTCCTCACATTCCCAGTTTGGTGTAACAACTCAATAAATGCATTAAACACATCCATCTGCATCAGAATAAAAAGGAATTTAATGACACAATGTAATGGATAGGAATATCATCAATCCAAAGATATAATCCAACCACATAATATTTACCTTAACATTTTCTTCTCGCTCTTTATACCTCCCAATCAACCTTGGACCAGCCTGCATAACAGCTTCCAGTTAAACTCACAATCGCATGGAGATGACTCTTATTATAATTAAATATTGGCCTCTTACACAACAATCATTCATAAGAACTCTCACAATATCCTATGTTGCACCATTTTTGCGAATAAGAGGATGTGGGGCTCAAATTTAGGACACAGCTGAGAGGTGGCCTACAATATCAAGGGGTTAGAGGGGCAGCCATGGAAAAAATATATTTAAATGGCCTATAAGAAATGTAAAGGAATATATTATAAGCAACATAAAGGAATGGATTATATGCAATGCATACAGACAAAATTTCATGGAATAGTTAGCATAATTGTTGTCATATTCATATCAGAAGAGCAATCACATACAAAAGATTGTCCCAATATGTAAAATGTGTCTAGTGAATAGTGTAACAAATATAGAATCAATAGAGCTATTATCAATTTTTTTTACCTTTAAGATATCCCAAATAACATTTGTGATTTATAATATTAGGGTCATATTCAATTGTTGTTAAACAAAGAAGCCAAACAACCCTTTAATGTTAGTTTAATCCAATCTCATATTGTACATGACAATATATTAATACAATGACATTACTGTGATCAACATTGTGTTGAATAATTCATCAAAACAAAACAAACTTTCAAATACTGAATAATCCATCAAAAAACTTAAAAAATGTTTATGCAATGGCTCAAAATGTTTTCCTCACTTTATGCTAACTGACCATGAATTGGGTTCAAAATTATTACCTAAGAAGGAAATGCTTTTCTTAAAGCCGTTGGTTCTAGATTAAAAGCACCATTTGAAGATGCCTAAAAAATCCCATGCAACTCTCTTGACTCCAATACCAAAAGGAAGAGCTTAGTCACTGGCACAATGCGTTGCACCAGCTTTAATTGAATGGACGATAGGCCAAACAAGCCATATTGAAAGAAAAATTGTTTTGTTTGGTTATTGCACATGAATATGACCCCAGCAGGTGCACCATCCAATTCCACTTTATCAACAAGATCCTTAGACTGGCCACCTGTTAAAACCGCAGTTGTAGAAACTTTGTTTGCTGTATGGTCATCTCCAGCACTTGATTGTACCAGCCCAATGTCTAGTGACCCGATCACGTGATACCTAATCCATGTGGACATTCGTTTCCACCCACCTATTCCTCTGACTTGGAATGGCTCCACATATTGGCAATTCTACTGTTAAGTTTTTTGGTGTATTCAGAAGAAGATGATGGAATGGCCCGAGTAAATGAACATTTCATGGGGATCAAGAAGAAACACTAAATCACCTTCTGGTTCATTGTCATTTCACCAAGGATATCATTACACTTCAGCCGGGGAAAAGCACATATAACTGGCACTAGGGATCCTATGGTCCATTTGGATTGCTTGAAATGAGAGCCACTTTCAGAACAAAGTCCCGAATATCTACAAGATTTTCTACAGGTTGAAGGCCAGCAGAATCTCATCAAGCTCTATCCGATCCATCATTCATATAGAGTACGACCGCACTATACCCTGCATCTATTTTGATGGGGCATCTCAAGGGAACCCTGGACTCAGTAGGGTTGGAGAGTGGCCCTTACTTCCAATAGGAGAGAGGTTATCTTTTGAGCTGGGCCTTAGCAAAGCCACCAACTATAGAGCAGAACTCGATGCAGTTAGCAATTTGCTTTAAATTGATTGGGTGATAGGCATCAAAGCTGTGGCGGTCTACGGAGACTCTCAGGTGGTACTAGGATGGCTTTCATGCAACACCAACAACATTGCCATTTATCATCAAGAAAGGGTAATATCAGTTCTAGCATTGATTTCAAATCTCTATTTCTTGTCACATATCCACATATACAGGGCGCTAAACAAAGAAGCAGGTCAGCCATCAAAATGGGTCGTTTCAGTCACTCCAAGTAGATTACAGATGGAGCACTCAATAGAGGGACCTCTCCTTCCTTCTTCCAGGATCATATTTTGATTATTAGAAGAGGTGAAGCTATTTACCTAAGCGGCCCATCTCAACTTCTCTTGATATTTTATATGTTTTTATCCTCTATTGTTTAATTAGAGTGAGTTGTTCTCATATGACTAACAGAGCACTCTGAGAAAAAATATGGATGATTCCACACATGTACTGGTCAATCTCTTTGAATTAGTCGTTGAAGGATATGGAACACTATGACTTGTGAGACTACTACACAGCAATCTTCATATCAGTCCTAGCAGCTATATACAAGTACTCTTTATAAATAAGTTGAGTAACTTTTTTTCATTTGAAAAAAAAAGTTGTGTATAACTACTGAAATTGGAATTTACAGGGGAAAACAAGATATTAAAATGATTTGCATGTAAGAAGAAATGAAAATTTAGTTTATTTTGACCAATTATATGTCACAACTGAGATCCTCCAAACTTTCTATAATGCCTCAAAAAGAGCCATACTAAACAATTAAAAAGCAGAAGAAACATTAAATCTTATCAGAACCATGTCTAGAACATATTTTGATAGGAATTTCTTTCACATAATTGAAAAAAGGGATAAAATCAAGTTACCTTGATATGGAGACTGAGTAGGCCCAAGGATCATCACATTGAAGTATCTCATGTTATCCTTCAAAGGAGATGCACTAATTCCAGGGGCTGGGATCACATAAATATCATGTTAAAAAAATGAAAATTATAGTATTTAAGTCCACAGCTTGTTCCACTGAATAATTTTCTATTATCAAGGTTCCCTTGCAGCACTGTTATCAAAACTTAGGGCCATTGTGCCCTAGCAAATATATTATGGTAAGTAAATTTTGCAGAAAATTTATTTGCACTGCCATCTGCTAATTAATTCCACTGTCTAAATAAATGGCATTTTTCCAAACAGTACAACAGATTAAGACCTCCTCCAAACAAAATTCTGGAATTAAATTTAGTTACTTTTGGGATAAGATAAGATCAGATAATTTTATTAATGTCCAACTAGTGAGAGAAAAGCTTCCATTACCTATTAATATCTATTATAAAACAGATATTGCATATGGTGGCCAGTTTTATCAAGGTTCCCTTACAGCATTGTGATCAAAACTTACAACCATTGCACACTATAAAATAAATTATGGTGAGTAAGCTTTGCAGAAAACCTATTGCACTGCAATATGCTAATGAATTTCACTGACTAATTGAATAGTATATTTCCAAACAGGACAACAGATTAAAACCTACCCGAACCAAAATTCTGGAATTTAATTTAATTACTTTTGAGTGAAATGCTTTTGCTAACCATTAACGTATATAATAAAATAGATAGTGTATATTTTGGGAAGTTTAACTTTCCAAAAAGTACAATAGATTAAGACCTGCCCTAGCCAAAATTATGGAATTTAATTTAATTATTTTGAGTGAAATGCTTCCGCTAATGTATGATGATGAGGCTGTTAGATAAAGTTTTGCTTGCAGATCCCCCTTTCAAGGTTCTGAGCGAGCAAATGAGGAATTGCGACTGCCATAAACAATAGATAAACTTTTAGGTACGCATTATAAAAGTTCCCCATCCCATTTTCCACATCCAGTGAGGTCCAAAGCTAAGATATGATTGTCTTTTTCAGTATATCAGAAAGACCATAAGTGAAAATAACAACATGTTTGACAGGATATTTAGATGGCACATTGGGAAAGTATATGAGCCAATAATAAAGGGTAGGCTGAAGGTCTCAGAAATTTGGCAAGTTTGTATTTTATTGCATTATCTCTATCCTATGGATGTTGAAGTAATTGATCTTTTTAAAAGATTGATAATGTATTTGTAAAGTTAACGGCAAAATGAGATTCAACATGTGAGGTCTATACTTGTGTTGCCTTGAAACTATGACCCTGAATGACTCTGACTGGAATTTGCTCCTTAAACAAGATAACAGATAATAAATATTACACAAGACACAATCTTCAGAAGCCTCAAAGGAAGAAAGATCGCACAGTGAAGCAAGCTAGAATGCTTCTGCAAGAAGGTCGATAAAATCTCCACCTCCAACAAGACACATACCCTAGCTTGGGATGAAATCTAAGTGTTTCAGATGCTATGAGGTAATCTTCAAAACCAAACTCTAAAAAATTTTAGATGACAAACATGACTCCAAGTAAAGGTGATACATGACTCGAGAGCCTCACGAAAAAGGGCTTTGTTATATACTGTTGTGAGGAAAATATACCTATAGTTTAGGGGAGAAACTACCAATTTACAGTGATGAAAGATAGACCTACAAATGTTCTGCAAGTGCAACTAGTAAGCAAAGATATTTAAGGTAAGAAATATTGGTGCCTTATTAAGAAGGTTGATCCCAACCTTCCTCTCCCTTGCTTTTCAATGCTATCTAGTATCGCAATGCCCACACCTGCAAAACAACTTTATACCTTTCTCAAATACATTTGACTACATATATAAGACTGATATTCATGAAAAAAGAAGACATCAAACTATAAGCAAACTGTAATCAAATCTAAGACACACATGAATAGGTCATATTTGGAAAGGGAAGAACGTCTGATCTTTATTAATGAATGAAGCAAGTACATAAAGTTATACCTTCCTTCAAGCTTGGCACATCACGAAACCTAGATTCAAGGTCTCCTGCTTCTGTTCTCCAAGAATCCCAGCCTCTAATCAATTGTGCTAGGGTTTATCAGAAACTAAGGCACAAGAGAGGGGGATGAGGGTCTCCATTCCTCCAGCATAAAATTATTATGGGATTGGTCCCTTCGCATGGCCCTTCTACCTTCCTTATATAGTCAATGAAGGAGAGGAAAAACAGTTATAAATGATCAGGAGGTTCCCAAACCAACCCAATTTGACCAAAATTTGAGATTTTGACTGATTCAGGAAAATTCCCTACTCTTCCTACTGCAAACCAGTGCATTTCTCAAGGTGTGCTCTACTCTATGCATAGGATACCAGTGCACATGTGGGAAAATGACCAAAAACAAGGTTTTCTGATGGTTTTCACGAGGTGGTTTGGTCTGGAGAAGTGTTCCTAAGGGTTATAACCATAAAATTAACCACGAGTGAGGTAATTTCAACCATGTTAAGTGTCCGAAATGACCCTTCAATCCACAAGTGTCCTGTTGTGTGACTAAACTTGATCTCAAGAAGTGTCGTCATGCGACCAAGCGATACAAGTGTCGTCATGGACGAAGAAGTGTCATTTTAAGATATAACAAATGCCCCCTAATGTATGAGGTCAGAGGGAGTGAGGGAAACGATGGCCAAAATACATTATAAATAACAAAGAGTTGAATCATGGGAATGGCGTAACCGAAGAAACCAAGAATCATAGGCTCAAATGAAGTGCCTGAAAACAAAGGCAATGTTAGAGAAACTCATCCTTGGGGTAACTATCCATGTTCAAATAGTGGAACATGACCTCCAAGAGGATACAATAATGATCCAAATACAGATGCAAATATCATGGCCACTAGAATACAAGCGTGGATCCATGAGGAACATAAGTGTAAACATAGCCACATGAATACAAGGTGGATCTATGTCAAAACTGGAGAACATAGCCATAAAGAAAAAGCTGGATCTATGTGTCATCAAGAGCTAAAAAGAGTGTGGCTTAGTATTGCGCAACTTGGGCGATAACATAAATAAGGTGATGCTATCGAGGATCCCAAGTTCTTCATCCAAAAACAACCCGAGGTAAAAACCTATCCATGCGAATAAATGAGTTGACGTCAAACATGGGAGGTATCGTTTGATTACCGGTCCTTGATGTATATCATTAACAAATGCGAGGGTGTCCACCAATAATGAAAATGGAACCCAAGGTACCTAGTACATTCAAGTAAGTGTGAATAAATGGTCCTGCCATCGAGCACTTGAAGAATCTATCGGATAGGAGACATTGATGTATTTCCATCTATCCAATAGCGAGGGAAACTGCCACTAATGACTGCAATTCCCAAGGTACTAACTGAAACTCTAAAATTCATTCCCAGAGCATAATGAGCTGAAGTCAATGGGAAGAATTCCGTTGGAAGGGAGGCCTTAAGGAATCCTCCATCATCCAACATGAGGAACACTCAACAGGTATGAGCTGATTTGGAGTAGGACTGAACACATGATGAAACATACTGACACCAAGGAATGGCCAAGGCATGAGGTCAAGGCAACTGCAGAATGGCCGACACAGGTTATATCCTTGAATAATGAGCACAACACAAGAGTGACTAAGGAATCTTTTAACACAAAGAGACCACGAGACATTGATATATTCTCCATATTATTGGAAGACTAACCAAATGGAGGAGTAAGAACTCTGATATTATGTTTATCCTAAGGCCAACACTAGAACCCACCTTGTTTGATAGACTCGAAACAAGTGCTTTGTTCAAGGAGGTAGTTGACTTGCTGCCATCATATTGAAAGATATTTTAACATTCTTCCCTTCCCTTTCCTTTTCATTTTTTAATGAGCTTGACAAAGAACTAAAGCATGCTCGACGGCATTTTCATATTTAAGGAGTCTGAAAAACCTAAAAGAAAAATCCATACACCTATCCATGGATTTTATATCGAGCCCGGATAGGTCTATGCTCGACGGTGTTTTATTGCTTATAGAGTTGAAAAACTTAAATAGTCCTCTATCAACCATCTCATGGATTTCACATCGATCCAGAGTAGGTGAATGCTTGCTTGGTGTTTTCACATTTTGAGATTTTGAAAACCCTAAAGACGACTCCAGAGGTCCTTTTTTTGTAAAGTTAGTCTCCTTCCCAGAAAACGTGTAAAATAATGGAAGAATAACTCTTCTAGCGCATACCAAAGTATACCTAGAGTATACCTTTTCCGTAAATTATCTACCAAGGCCCAGAAAAGGGATAATTCTATACCTAAGTGGATGTCGGTTCAGTTATTTTAACGAGCCCAAAAAGACAACTATGCTCAACAAACTTTTCCTATTTAAGGAGTCTGAAAAGGGCTTAAAAGAACTCCATAGGGATCTTTTTCGTAAAGGTTTAACGAGCCCGAAAAAGTAAACTCGTGACCTCATTATTGTTTTTAATGAGCTCAAAGGAGATATAGAAAAATGCTCATAACTTCCTTACTGTTTTTAATGAGCTTGAAGTGAAGATGGAAGAAATGCTCAAAACCTACTTACTGTTTTTAACGATCTCAAAGTAAAAGTGGAAGAATGCTTGAAACCTACTTACTGTTTTTAACGAGCTCGAAATAAAGGTAGAAGAATGCTCATAACCTACTTACGGTTTTTTAACGAGCTCGAAGTAAAGGTAGAAGAATGCTCGTTTGGGAGGAGACGAGTGTCAGGGACATGTGAAACTAGCTCCAAGCACATGGAACAAAGCTACGCCTAATACAAGGAACATGAGCAAGATAAGGACACTCAGGGTGTGTCTCCTCCAGGAAAAAGTGTCAAATTGCAAAGGCAAAATGATACAGGGCTTAGCAAGAAATGAGATCAGAGATGGAGGCTTATATAAGAAGCTAAACGTGTGAAAGTTGGCATCAAGCTCATTAGCGCAAGCGGGATCATAACAGATGCATATGAAACTTGAACACAAATATGGGAGCCTTATCAGGGATGGCCAGAAATATATAAGAAAGAAAGATATGAGGCTTCTTCTCAAAGTCATGGTAAATCTAAAAAGGCTCCCGAGCCTATGAGAAAATCTCAGCATGGGCACCAAGATGGCATAAGGGTGCTGACTAGGGTGACCCATGTTAGGTAGGCTCTATTGTCGGACTGGTGCACAATGCATAAAGAGATGGCTAACACACCAATATCAAACAGGTTCGACCCTATGGTGAATTCGGATGGCAAAAGGTTCAAATGCAACATAACAGCAAGGAAGCCTATACCTATATGCAAGGTTTTGAATATACCTAACATGGTGACACAAGGCGTCAAAAAGGAGCAGTAAGCAAGTATAAATCAAGCTAAGAATCTTGTCTCCAAGAAACATTAGTGCCAAGATCATATCTAAAACATATGTAAAGAAAGACCCGATACAAGTCACTGTGGTAGAAATATTTTCAACTTCACTATCATCAATAGTAGGCATAAACAAGGGAGAGTTTTCAAATGAAGACTCTATGGTACCCAGGCACGAGGACTTACAGTCAACAAGATCGACTTCAGAATGAAGATCAAAGTTGAAGGACATGCTGAATCTGCAGAAACAAATTCATCATCACGGAAATTGAAAATTCTAGAAGCAGAACCAAACTCAGCAGGAACACTGATTTGCGGATCTATAGGAGAGTCCGAAAACTCAACAGTAGGAAGATCAAACTTTAAGGTCAACCCAGGGCTGGACATAACTGCGATTGGATCAACATCCAAATGAATGGCAGACTGTACTATCGACTCTAGGAAAACTTCATTAGAAGGAAGTATATCATCCCAGATAGAACACATGTCTAAACATTCAGATGGAGGTGTCACTTGGACAAAAGTTGGGACTAAGTCCTGAGAAGGTAAGCATGAACCCAGAGACTTCTTCTCAGTAGCAGTTGAACTCAAGGAACAATATGCCACATAAGTCCCATGCGACATAGTGGGGCCTAATGATGAGGGATCAGACTGGTCTACAGTTGGGTAATAAGGAGGGTCAACGAATGCAAGTTGGTCGATTGTGACGATGCTTTCGTTATGAGGAAAATGCATCACACAAAAGAGCGTAGACACCACAGTATGCATAGCATAAATGTAATCATGCCTGAGGATCATATCAAAGTCCACAGTGTCCCTTAAAACCATAAAATCAACTAAGACTATTTTTCCACCCAAAGTAACAAGTACCTGACGGAGGAATCCGATTGGTTCACTAGGTCTTCTATTGAAGGTCAATGACCAATTAACGGTTGGAACAACATTAGGGAAACCCAAATCTCTCCAACCATAAGCGGATAAGATACTAACAGAAGCTCCTTCATCTATAATGCATCGATGAACCGTATGGTTCCCGATATCAACTTTTATCTGGAAAGGTGTCGAAGAAGGAAGACGAGGTTCGGCTAGACTATTCCAATCAATGGAAACAATCCTAGGGCTTTGTAGGTGTTCACATGGCATAGATGAAGTGTCCCCTTTTTCAGAAACATCCAAACTGGTAATGCAGAAGACTTCCATAGTAGGTGCATCAATAATTGCAGGACTGATGGGATCGATCGAAGATTGCATCGATTCGATCACTTCACTCTCCGAAGGAAGAGTGGGGTCGACCAAACATTGCATTGGTTCAACCACTTTATCAACCAAAGGTTGGTATGACTGTAGGGAATCTATAGACAACTCAGGAGCAGGGATTCCTTCTGACATGGACCACACTCTTCGTGCCTCTGGAATGGCAAGGCATCGGTGAGTAAGGTGATCTCCCTTACAAAGTTTACAAGGGAACATTGGTTTCTGTCCTATAGGTTTAGACTCCTTTATAATGTCAGTACACTCAGCATGACTAGCATTGGCTGACAGCTTGCCCCCAGCATGACTTGCAGTGGATGGTTTCTCAGAAGCAAAAGACTTTTGAACTAAGGACCACACTTTTTGGACTTCTGGAAGTACAGGGCACAAGTAAGTAAGGTGGTCTCCATCATGAAACTTGCAAGGGAACTTATAATTTTGTTTATTTGGTTTGTTGACAATGTCAACTCTCTCAGCATGACTTGCAGTGGCTGATCTGGTGTCTCCAGTATGACTCACAGGAACTAGTGACTTGTCATTAATATGACTAGCAGTGATTAATGACGTGTCCTCAACTTGACTGACAATGGTTGAAGACAAACTTTCAGTGTGATTTTCAGTGACTAAAAGTTTTCTCCCAGCATGACCTCCAGCGGCTAGGTAGGTTCCCCTTGCATGATTTGCATAGGTAGGGTGCTTGCCCCTAGCATAACTTGAAGAGGCAGGGTGCTTGCCCCTAGCATAACTTGAAGAGGCAGGGTGCTTGCCCCTAGCATAACTTACAGAGGCTGGGTCGCTGCCCCCTTGTTTTGGCATCTTCTTCCTATTCTTCCTCCATCTATTCCTTTTAGAATGCTGGTTACTATTATTGCTACTTTCGCCACATGAGGAAGAAGGAGGAGGAGAAGATGTTACTAGAAAAGAAGGCACACAGTTCTGATGCTCTTGATTTGAGGTGCTTACAAAAGAAGCATCAAGAGCATGCAAGGCATTCGGAGTGGAGAACAACCAAATCGGCAGCCCTATAGTGAATCCAGGAAGATTCAGAGTAGCCATTCAGGAAGTACCAATGTTTCCAATGCATGGAACAACACAAGGATCCCCTGGAACAGGGGTACCTTGATTGGCACTCGCCAGGATGCTAGACATAGTTTTTTGCTCAAATGAGCAAAAAGTTCTCTAAGGAAAACTAAGACAAGTAGCACAAAGAGCACAACACTAAAAAAAGGTTCTAGGTAAATCAAACCAGGAAAACATATTCCTTCCGGAGAAGATTTTGGGATGATGAGGGCCCAGAACAGATCAATGAAGGAAGAAGAATAGTTACCCGGGGTCCACAATACAATGACTAAGGGTGCAAGCACTGGAATCACCCAACCTCCCTCCCAAAGACCTGTAAGGGATTTCCTCCCACGTTTGTCCTAGGTACAACAGATATATCCCTCCGCCGTCACCTGTGTATGATCCTATGGTCAAATAGTAAGGATACCACCACACCGAAAACTCCCGGGGGAACAGTCTCTGGTCGAATCAGAAGGCGTGGGTAGGTTAACTGAGCCCAAAACTCAAAAGAGTCCCCAAATGTGATCCGATCTTGGTATATTCTCAAAACATAAAGTAGGTGGTTTATTCCCAACAATCTGATCTCACAAGACCTACTGCATAGATCCCAGGCAAGTTTTGAATGAGGTGGGTTTACCTGTGATAGTCGAACTATGATTTTTGCGTAATGTGTGATCTTGGGTGGTTTAAGGTATTTTAAACCCAATATCCTAACCAAAACTAGTTGGTGAATAATGTAACCTAGAAAAGAAAATGTTACTAGTACATTTTATTAGGGTTCATTTTAAAGGTTACTTGCTTACTCAAAAAGGTAGTGGGTGTGTGAGAGTGGTTATCACAGAAATAGAATACTGAAATGAAATGCTTACCACTAAACAAAACTTTTCTTTTCAATGCAAGTCCTAAAGATACGATCTAGAATGCATGTGCAAATGCAATTTTTAGTCTTTTCGAATGCAAAAAGATAAAAATAAGACCTAAATGTACAAAATTAAACTAAAAACCTAAGAATGCAGCTACTCAAACAAAATAAAGTATGCAAAAGAAAATTTCTTCTTTTGATGCAAAGCACTCTTAAATCCTTTAAGCCACTTGCAAGGTACTCTACTCAGAAAATAAATCAAAATTTTGTTTTTTATGCTTTTCAAAGGGGATAAACAAAAACTGAAATTGAAGGTAACCTACTATCAAAGCAAAAGCAAAGAACTTTCAGGTTTCCTTATTGAAGCAATAAAAGCTACCAATACAACTTTCAGATTCTTGTTGATGTAAGCATGCCAACCATTGGGAAAAGCATACGAAACCTACTTTTAGACCCAAACAAAGCAAATGACCTACAAAGAAGTATGGTTTGGTAAAGTCAGGTCTGCACATAAATAGTGCAGTCAAGGTCCTGAATAGCAGCAAAGACACTTGAGCTTTCACTACAAAAAGAAAACTAAAAGCATAAGGGAGGATAAGAAACCAATCTAAAGAGAAATTTCACTCAAATAGATACAAACAGGGTCAAGTAGACTTAATAGGTTTCAAATACAGTGTAAATGGAGCAAGTAGATTCAGTCGGACTCAAATCATGGTATAAAACACCAAACTGGTCCACAACCCCCCATCTTGGGTCAGCAAGCCCCAAAACTTTCCAAACAATACCAAATTGATCAAAAGAGGTCCAAATCATTAACATAGGATCAATACAAGGATAGGTGACCACTTACAGTGGTTTAACTCAGACCTAGGGTCATCAAGGACCCCAAAACATGCAGTCATAGGCCCCCCAAACAGGTCAAAACCCAAAAAAATCACTTCCAGGATGTGTGCACTACTGTCTATGGGGAAGACCAGCACCAAAATAGGGGAATGCACTACTGTGCTTCACAACAGTAGCACACATGTAGTAAAAGTTGAAAAAATAGGGTTAAAACCCCCCACACCTGAGCTAGTAAGGGTCTGTAAGGGCTAAGAAGGGTCTGTAAGAGCCAAGGAGGTTCAAACAAAGACAAATAACTGATTCTAATCAAGAAATTGAACAAAGAACTTCAAACAAGATTGAAGAAATTACCTTGGATACCCCTAAGAAGATAGGCTTTCCCCAACGGAGTCGCCATTCTGTTGTGAGGAAAATACACCTATAGTTCAGGGGAGAAACTACCAACTTACAGTGATGAAAGATAGACCTACATATGTTCTGCAAGTGCAACTAGTAAGCAAAGATATTTAAGGTTAGAAAGATTAGTACCTTATTAAGAAGGTTGATCCCAACCTTCCTCTCCCTTGCTTTTCAATGCTATCCAGTATCGCAATGCCCACACCTGCAAAACAACTTTATACCTTTCTCAAATACATTTGACTACATATATAAGACTGATATTCATGACAAAAGAAGATATCAAACTATAAGCAAACTGTAATCAAATTTGAGACACACATAAATAGGTCATATTTGGAAAGGGAAGAACGTCTGATCTTTATTAATAAATGAAGCAAGTACATAAAGTTATACCTTCCTTCAAGCTTGGCACTTCACGAAACCTAGATTCAAGGTCTCTTGCTTCTATTCTCCAAGGATTCCAGCCTCTAATCAGTTGTGCTAGGGTTTATCAGAAACTGAGGCACAAGAGAGGGGGATGAGGGTCTCCATTTCTCTAGCATAACATTATTATGGGCTTGGCCCCTTCTCATGGCCCTTCTACCTTGTTTATATAGTCAATGAAGGTGAGGAAAAGTAGTTATAATTGATCAGGAGATTCCCAAACCAACCCAATTTGACCAAAATTCAAGATTTTGACTGATTCAGGAAAATGCCCTACTCTTCCTACTGTAAACCAGTGCATTTCTCAAGGTGTGCACTACTCTATGCATAGGATACCAGCGCACATGTGCGAAAATGACCAAAAACAAGGTTTTTGTATGGTTTTCGAGAGGTGGTTTGGTCTGGAGAAGTGTTCGTAAGGGTTATAACCATCAAATGGACCAGGAGTGAGGTAATTTCTACCATGTTAAGTGTCCCAAATGACCCTTGAATCCATAAGTGTCCTGTTGTGTCACTAAACTTGATCTCAAGAATTTTCGTCATGCGACCAAGCGATACAAGTGTCGTCACAGACGGAGAAGTGTCATTTTAAGCTATAACATATACCTAGTTACCGACTAAATTTAATAAGTTGCAACAACCAATTTCATATTTCGAAACCAAAGCAGTGAGTTCCAAACAAAATCTATAATCTCAAGGAGAGAAACAATCTAAGTTGAAATCTCTCTATCAAAATGGGATGTTGTTATAGGTCAAATTTGTACTTTTTAATCCTTTGATCACCTTGCCTTGTAGATCACACAAAAGGACACAAAGGATGGAAGAGCTAGATTGTCTTAGATGAGTTGCTTCCAGAAGTAAACTCCTCACCTGAAAACATTGCAGTTTCTCCTACTTTTTCCACATGTACGCCCCTCTTTGCATATAAGACCTGCGTACTGTACCCTACTCTCCTCAAGGAAAACCATTGTACACCTCCCAAAAAAGTTGTAAACACATGTTGTAAAGCATAAAAGTTGCTCCCTATACGCTGTTCTTGTTGTATGAAACCCGCATACATCTTAAGATGAAATAAAAAATATATTAATTTGACGAATTGGGATTAGTTGAAGTTGGTTCTACAACTTCCCCAACCTCCCAATCCAACCACCTCACCATCTTAACTGCCTACCTTGTCCCATAAATACAAGGAGGATCCATGAGAGGGGTTAGACTCATAATTCTCAAAATATATAGACTCTCAATAGCCCTAAAATCTTGAGAGAGAAGGCTTGAAGTATTGTTACCCTAGAGGAAAATTCCAAGTCAGAGTGAAGAGCAGGAGCCCAGGATTCGGTTGCAGAAACATCTCTACACGTCAGGTAGATTATACTGATTTCATGTTTCTTTGACAATAAAATGGTCAAAACACCCTTCCTATCCTAAATAAGATATCTATTGGATTGTATGTCTATTTGGCTTAATTATTAATTATAGTTGATGTTAGATTGCTTTGTAATTTCATCATATTTTAAATGGTCAAGATACGCTGAGGAAGGTATCTTTCGTATTGCAGGTTCGTCAAGCAGGAGATCAAGTGGGAGATCAAGTGCAAGACCAAGTGAAAGCTAGGATCAAACTTCAAAAAGAGGTATGTCTTTCAATCCCAATCTCTTTCTTTTGCAGTAACTAAATGCAGTATAATCAATGTGTTTACCTATCAACCCCATCCAGTTTGTAGTGTCCATCTCCTCACTATAGGGTAGAAATCCCAAACAACAGACTGATGACTCCGCTGGGGAGTAGCCGCTTAGTTGTTCTGCTCTAGGAGACTTAATTTTGGTTTTCTTCTAGCCATCTTTTCAGTTTTGATTGTCTGAGAGGCCCTGTAGTTCTGTTTCATCTTTCCTATCTGCTTGATTCAACCCAGTTTCTGGTTTGCAAATCCTATTTGTGCCCTTTTGAGGCCTGTACGTTGGTCTCCCCTACTTACAGCTGCATTTTTCACCCGATAAATGCCCGTCCTTGCACTGCACAGTAGCATACCTATCCTGGTGTACATTGTTGGCAACATTGTACAGTGGTCTATGTTCCTATAGTGTCCTAATTTGTTGTTAGGGTTTGTTTTCCAAGTTTTGGTTGATGTACCAGCCTGTTGCTTTGTTGTCTTTACTGACCCTTGAGACCTCATATGTCTCGGTTGAGTCTTGTAAGCCTCTCCCATATCTTTTCGCCTATTTTGCTTGCTTGAGCCTTTGTTTAAGTGTTTTTGCCACTTATGAGCCCTTTTTTGAAGTTCGTATGCTATTCTTTTTGGACATAGCTACATCTCTTCACCCTAGTTGTTGTTGCAGTCATACAGACCTACACTTTGATTGTTTGTTGTCTGTTGCAACATTTAGCATGCTTTCACTTGGTCTCATCCTTTCCATTAGGGTTTGACTGTCAAGTTGGAGTCCTTAGGGTTGCTTCCGAAAGGTTGCTTGGTTGAGACACTTGCTAATTGTTTTATCAGTTCATCTTAAGTGAGTCAAAGCCTCCTAGTCTTCTTGTTGTTTATTCCATGTGTGCCTAAAAGTCATTCTTGGTTCGCTTGCTTACTTTTTGCTTGGCTTAGTGTTTTTTCTTAGGGTTTTGATACCTAGGAGCAACCTTTTTGGGGCTACCTTTCCGTCACAAGTGTCTCTTTTCCTTTTTTCTTTATCACTTCATTTCCAAGCCTCAAGTTTTTCTTTTGCTAAAACTTGGTAAGTCAAGTCTTCATCGAGTCGCTTGATTCATTTTCTTTGAACCATTTTAGATGTTTGTCTTGCACGAGCTTTACATTTAGATCTTGCTTGCTTTTGTACAAAGTTCTCTTTCTTTTACATTTATAAGAAAAGACAAAAATTTATTCAAATAGCTCAGTAGTAAGATCTTGCTTTTTTTCGAAGTAGTTTAGTTTGCTTTGAAATATTCAAAAAAGAAAATACAAAAATATTTTGATTTCGGATTGCCTAGTTTTCGATTTCTGAAAGAATACAAACAGAAAAGAGAAAAAAAAAATTTGAATTTGAAAGCATTTGTACTTTACTTTCATAACAAACCATTCCACACACCGCACTACAACCCTTGAGTAACAAGTAGCCCTTAAAAGAAATTATTAATAAAATTTATTAGTAACATTTTCTTTTTAGGAATACACGACATCAACTAGCTTAGGCTAGAGTTTCGAGCTTAAATCGCCTTAAACTGCTCGGAACTAGCTTCATTAGTCAACAATCGTAGTACGACTTTAATTTAGGTAAATCCATCTATATCAAATAGTCCTAGGAAACTCTACTTAAACCATAGCTAAGCACGAGGTCGTGGGAGACTGGAATTGTTGAGGATATCCCCTCACTTTCCTTTTGACCATAAACCAAATTCGATTTGCGTGCGGGGGTCCTTTCAGACTTCGGGCTCTGCTACCCTACCCATGCGTTTCGACTAGGATGACAACTGTCCCCCCAGGTTATTTCGTATTGATGGTAGCCTTAGTATCAGACCTTTAGGATTCGACACAGGTAGAGTGGGTGGTTATTCCCACTTCACCTTGGATAGGCGTGGAAGGTAACCCTCTGGCATTAATCCCGGGAAAGCAGTTTGGTGATTCAAGCGCTTGCACCCAGTGGACCTCCGGACGATGCCACATAACTGACCGTCGATACTCCGTTAGTCTTTTCTAGGCCCTGATCATCCCAGACTTGCTTCTGAGAGTATTTTCCATTGTTTGCCTGGTTTGATTACCTTGGACCTTTTTTAGTGGTGTGCTCTTTCTGTCGTTTGTTTCGAGTTGGCCTTAGATATTTCTAGCCCGTTGAGTCGAAAAATATGGATAGCATCCTGGTGAGCACCGATCAAGGGACCCTTGTTCAAGGGGCTCCTTGTGCTTTTCCATTCATTGGGAACATTGGTACTACCTTAATGGATACTTTGAATCTTCTGGGATTCACTATAGGGCTACTGGTTTTGTTGTTTTCCACTCCGAATGCCTTGGATGCTCCAGATGCTGTGCAAGTATGCACTTCACATCAAGAGCATCAGAACCCTATAGCTGCTTCGTTAGTAGCATCTTATCCTCTTGCTTCTACCTCATGTGGTGAAAGTAGTAATACTAGTAACCAGCAGTCTAAAAGGAATAGATGGAGTAAGAATAGGAAGAAGATGCCAAAGTAATGGGGCATCCACCCAGCCTCTGAGGGTCATGCTGGGGGCATCCACCCATCCTATGGAAGTCATGCTGGGGGCACCTACCTAGCCTCTGGAGGTCATGCTGGGAGGAAACTTTCAGTCACTACAAACCGTACTAGAAGTATGTCTTCAACCACTGTTTCTCATGTTGAGGACACGTCATTGATCACTGCTAGTCATATTAATGACAAGTCACCAGTTCTTGCAAGTCATACTAGAGACACTGAATCAACCACTGCAAGTCATGTTGAGAAAGTTGACATTGTCAAAAAACCTAATAAACAAAAGCTTCAGTTCCCTTATAAGTTTTGTGAGGGAGACCACCTTACTCACTAATGCCCTGCTATTCCAGAAGTGGAAAGAGTGTGGTCCATAGTTCAAAAGTATTCTTCTTCTGAGCAACCAGCCAATGCAAGTCATGCTGGGGGAAAGCTGTTAGCCAATGCTAGTCATGCTGAGAGTACTATTGTTGTTACGGAGTCTAAGCTTATAGGACACAAGCCAAAGTTCCCTTGTAAACTTTGTAAGGGAGAACACCTTACTTACCAGTGCTCTACTATTCCATAGGTGCAGAGAGTGTGGTCCATGTCTGAAGGATCCTCTGCTCCTGAATTGTCGATAGATTCCCAACAGCATGATCAACCTTTGGGTGATGAAGTGTTTGAACCAATGCAATCTTTGGTCAACCCCACTCTTCCTTTGGAGAGTGAAGCGATCGGATCGATGCAATCTTCAACCGATCCCATCAGTCCTTCGGAGACTAATGCATCTGTCCCTAAAGTCTTCTGCATTACCAGTTCGGATGTTTCTGAAATGGGGGGCACGACATCTGTGCCGAGTGAACGCCACCAATCTCTGGGATCATTTCCTTTGATTGGAATAGTTTAACTAGGCCTCACCTTCCTTCTTCTTCACCTTTCCAGATAAAGGTTGATATCAGCAACCGTGTGGTTCACCGATGTATTGTAGATGAAGGAGCCTCTGTTAGTATCTTATCCCCTGATGCTTGGAGAGACATAGGTTTCCCTAACGTTGTTACAACTGTTAATTGGTCGTTGACCTTCTATAGAAGACCTAGTGAACCATTGGGATTCTTCCCTCAAGTACTTGTTACTTTGGGTGAAAGAATAGTCTTAGTTGATTTTATGGTTTTAAATGACCCTATGGATTTTGATATGATCCTCGGGCATGATTGCGTATATGCTATGCAGGCTATGGTGTCTACGCTCTTTCGTGTGATGCATTTTCCTCACAACCGAAGCATTGTCACTATCGATCAGCTTACATTTTTTGATCCCTCTTATTACCCGACTATAGATCAAATATGTTCCCCATCAATAGGCACTACTGTCACAATCAAATTATGTGGCATATTGTTCCTTGAGTCCAATTGCTACTGAGAAGAAGCCTCTGAATTCATGCTTACCTTCTAGGTACTTGGTCTCGGCAATTGACCAGGTGATAAATCCATTTGAATGTTTATATATGTGTTCCATCTGGGATAATATATGTAATATCCTAGTCAAGATCTGACCAAGATATTAACTCTAACTTCAAATTTTTTGATAAAACTCACTAGTTAATTTCTTGACAATTTTTCTGAGTAAAGCAGGAAGTAAGTGACCGGGAATGAGGCAAGATATGAGGATGGTGGGAAGGACATTCAACTATGGAATTTATATGAGGAATGTGTAGCAGCAGCAAATCAGATCAGAGTGAGAATCCTAAGCACAAAGCACTGAGGCCATTTATGTTTCGAGCATCAGCCAGGCTGAAGTCTACTCCAAAGCTTCCTGGGCACACCAGCATATTCGTACTAGACTAGGTGGGTTCCTAAGAGTTCAAAGATGAGTTATGAAAGTCAAATAAGTTCAATGGATTCACTGGGCAGCATTCAAAATGACTTGGGAAGAATAGGAGTGATTTGAAAGTCTTGAGCCAATCAGGGATCGCTGAGCTGGTTAATTTCCAATCTTTACAAACAGGGGTTAAATGCTTTCAAATTATTAAAGTAGGGACTTATATATCCAATATAATGTCTTATTAAACTCCTACAACTTACAGAAAGAAAATCTGACATTCAGAATGAATTGGAAGTCATTTCAGTAAAACTAGTCACCAAATAGTGCTCAATGAGCTAGTCTTTCAATCTGGGTTACTAAATGAGTTTTATTAACTGAAATACTCTATTCTGAAATATTATAATGCTCTGATATAATTCATTCAACAGCATCAAGTCGAAATATAACTCACTGAACCAATTTTGTACTCATTTAATGGCTCCTCAACAGTACAGTGTCTTGTAGACTAGAAAATCCATACATCGGGCCTCAGAAGAACTGTAAGAAGAGATGGGATGATAAAATATCTATTATTAAAGTATATTATGGTATTGTACAGGTATGAAATAGAGTATGGGCTACTCACTGAGTTTCCTACGCTGTCCTGGGTGCATTCACTAAACTGGAACTTCACACGTGCGCTCCTTAACACATGAAACCTTGGCTCTAGTGAAAATGGGTGTATCTTGGTCATCCGGACAGCTTTTGCGATGAGAAAAAAAGTGTTTCCTACTAGAAATGGACCTTCAGACGCAATGGAATAGGTCTCACAACCTAGAAATGATTAGAAGTGCTGAACCCAAAACCTCCATTTTGGCCCTTCAATGTTGTCTCCTATGAATGTACCATGTATGATGATAGATCCTTGTAAGCTTGGGTTCTTCTTAGTATTGGAGTATATGGACCTGCATATCAGATCTCCATGTCTGCAAATCCTAAGAGAATATTAGAGAAGAGAAGTAGAATAGAAGAATGGGGCACATCACCCATTGATTGGATTGGGCACATCACCAAACCTTGGGAAGCTAAAATGCTTCACTCATAAACTCACAATGACCAAAAAATTGTGAAATGGAGTTGGAACCCTTATTTTATAGAATTGAGGGTGACCTGCGGAGCAAGTTGAAGAGCTTGGTGACCTATGAGAATAGGTCACCCATGAGTGGACATACTTTCCTTTATTTTTTCTTACAAGCTTTTCTCCTTTAGAAACTGTGCCCCCCTTTGTCTCCATATGTTTCCTACTTTGTGAAAGTTGCTTGATTTGTAAAATAGACTTCTTTTTGGAAATTGCGCCCTCCTTTTGCTTTTTCTGGTTGTTTCCATTTTCTTGCTTTTAGAAACTCTTGCACCTTTCCTTCTTTTGTTCTTTCTCTAAATCCACAAATTGATTTAGCCATATTTCTATTTTCTTGTCTCTAGATCCAATTTGGAAACCTTATCTCCATGAGGGTTCCCTCTTGGCCCACTTGCTCCATTATTTAGGAAATTAATTAAGTAAAGGAATTAATTTAAATTAATAAAATTAATTCCTCCAACAGAACTTAGGATAAATTTATTATATAGTTACAGGATTAAATTATCATTTATCTTCCTAGGAAAATAATGTCCCTCTGATGAAGTTTTCCTAGAGTCTATAATGTAGTCTGCCATTCATTTGGACATTGATCCACCAACGAACATTCTTTCACCTTTACTTCAAGCTCGTTACAAACAGTAAGGAAGTTTTGGGCATTCTTTCACCTTCACTTCGAGCTCGTTAAAAACAATAAGGAAGTTATGAGTATTCTATCACCTTCACTTCGAGCTTGTTAAAAACAGTAAGGAGGCTACGAGCATTTCTTCCATCTTCACTTCGAGCTTGTTAAAAACAGTAAGGAAGTTATGAGCATTTTTTTGTATCTCCTTTGACCTTGTTAAAAATAGTAAGGAGGTCGCGAGTTTACTTTTTCGGGCTTGTTAAAACTTTACGAAAAATATCTCTATAGAATTCTTTCATGCTCTTGTTTGACTCTTTAAATATGACAAGATTGCCGAGTATAGTTGTCATTTTAGACTCGTTAAAGGATTTGAAGCGACATCCACTTAAGTATAAGTTTAACCATTTTCCGGACTTTTGCGGATTACTTATGAAAAAGGAATACTCTAGTCATACGTGGCTAGAAGAGTTCTCCTCTTATTGTTTTATACTTTTTTGGGGGAGGGGACTAACTATACGAAAAAGGACTTTTGGAGCCTCTCTTTAGGGTTTTCAGGCTCTCTAAATAGGAAAACACCAAACGAGCCTTCACCTACTCAGGCTCGATGTGAAATCCACGAGAGGGTAAATACAGGATTGTTTAAGTTCTTTAAACAGGAAAACACTGGCGAGCATTAACATACTTGGGCTCGATATTAAAATCCACGAGTAGGTGTATAGAGTTATTGTTTAAGTTTTTCACACTTCTTAAAATTGAAAACACTGGTGAGAAAGAACAGATCTTGGCTCGATATTAAACTCTAGAGATCAGTATTATAGAGTATTATTCTATCTCTATAAACAATTAAGAAGGTCCTGAGTCTTCCTCCCATGGTCTCGTTAAACTCTTGACATGGTTGGACCTATTGAGTTTTATTCTCTTCTTGGACTCATTAAAACAACAAGAAGGATATTCTTTTATCAAAAAAAGAATAAGGGATAAGAAGGGTGTATTGCATCTCTTTTAGTTTCAAAGGCAGTTAAGTCAGTCATATCCTTGAACACAAGACCTATTTGAGTCTTTCATGTCAGTTGGGTTTTAGTTTTTGACCTTAAGGTCAACCTGATCTCAGATTTTTTACTCCCCCGGTTGGTTATTCTTCCAACCATATGGAGGGTATGTTATGTCTCCTACATTGCAGACTTATATCATTCCCCGTTATGTTGAAAATAGCCTAAGTCACTTTGTGTCATGCTCACTGTTCAAGGATACAACCTGTGTCGGCCATTTCTGCAGTTTACCTTGACTTCTTGTGTCGGCCATCATGGTGTTAGTTTGTTTCATCTTGTTACTCATCCTACTCCACATCAGCTCATACCTATGAGCGTTCCTCGTCTTGGATGATGGAGGATGCATTAATTCCTCTCTTCCAATGGACTTCTTCCCATCAACCTCAACTCATTATTCTCTAGGACCGAAGTTTAGAGTTTTGGTTAGTACCTTGGGGATTGCAGTCATCAGTGGCAATTTCCCTTGTTCTTGAATAAATGGGAATACATCAATGTCTCTTATTCGACGGGCTCCTCAAGTGTTCGACTTCAAGTCTTCTTACTCACACTTGTTGGATCGTACTGGGTACCTTGGACCCCATTATCATTATTGATGTAAGTCCTCGTGTTTGTTAACGGTATACATCAATGACCTGTAATCAAACGATACCCGCCATGTTCGACTTCAGCTCATTTATTCACATGGTTAGGGTTTGTACTTTGGGTTGTTTTGGATGAAGACCTTGGGACTATGATAGCATCACCATATTTATGTTATCCCCCAAGCTACGCAAGACTAAGCCTTACTCAATTTGGCTCTTTATCAGACATAGATCCAACTTGTTTTTATGGCTATGATCTCTCTGTTGACATGGATCCATGCTCGTATTTCAGTGGCCATGCTCTATATATACATCTCCTAGTTATGTATTGGAGATCATGTTACACATCTATATGATGTCAAGATTGTAATTGCTTGTTGACCTTGATTGTTGTTTCAGGTGTTTTTTGTGACTTGGTTCTGCGGTTTCTTGCTCCTCCTTTGACTTGGACTTATAATGTATTTCGGTCATCGCTTCCCTTTGACCTCACACATTAGGGGGCATCTGTTATAGGTCAAATTTGTACTTCTCTGTCCCATGATCACCTTGACTTGTAGATAACACAAAAGGACACAAAGGATGGAACAGCTAGATTGCCTCAGATGAGTTGCTGCCAAAAGTACACTCCTCACCTGAAAAGATTGCAGTTTCTCCTACTTTTTCCACATGTATGCCCCTCTCTACATACAAGACCTTTGTACTATACCCTACTCGCCTCAAGGGAAACCATCGTACACCTCCAAAAAAGTTGTAAACACATGTTGTAAAGAATAAAAGTTGCTTCCTGTACGCTACTCTTGTTGTATGAAACCCGCGTACATCTTAAGATGAAATCAAAAATATATTAATTTGACGAATTGGGATTAGTTGAAGTTGGTTTTGCAACTTCCCCAACCTCCCAATCCAACCACCTCTCCATCTTAACTACCTACCTTGTCCCATAAACACGAGGATCCATGAGAGGGGTTAGACTCATAATGCTTAGAAGATAGAGAATCTCAATAGCCATAAAATCTTGAGAGAAGGATTGAAGTGTTGTTATGCTGGAGAAAAGTTCCAAGTTAGAGTGAAGAGCAGGAGCCCAGGATCCGGTTGCAGAAACATCTCTAAACGTCAGGTATATTGTACTGATTTCATGTTTCTTTGAAAATAAAAAGGTTGAAACACCCTTCCTATCCCAAATAAGATATCTATTAGATTGTATGTCTATTTGGTTTAATTCTTAATTGTAGTTGACGTTAGATTGCTTTGTAATTTCATCATATGTTATATGGTCAAGATATGCTAAGGAAGGTATCGTTTGTATTGCAGGTTCGTAAAGCAAGAGATCAAACGGGAGATCAAGTGAAAGACCAAGCGAAAGCTAGGATCAAACTTTGAAAAGAGGTATGTCTTTCAATCCCAATCTATTTCTTTTGCAATAACTAAATGCAGTATAATCAATGTGTTTACCTGTCAACCCCGTCCAGTTGGTAGTGTCCATCTCCTCACTATAGGGTAGAAATCCTGAACAATAAATGCCAAGGCCCAAAAGAAGGGGTTTATAGCTGCCAATTCTTATAAATCTAATTAGATCAAAGAACTACAAAACACAGTAGCTCAAACTCATTCGAAAATATAAAACCTTGATTTTTTGAATAAATACCTAAAAAAGCATCAAATTTCCTCTTTAAATCATATATTTATGGGTTCAAATTCTCTTCAAATCTTTAACACAACCACCTCCTCCAAGGGAACTGTAGCAAACTGAAACAAACTATATCCTCATGATTTCAAATCACAAAATGCAAGAAAACCTTGGTTCGGGTAGTTATTGCAGATCAAAAAAGACCCTAAATGGGAAAGCAAGAAAGATCACAAATCTGAAAGACTCGCAATTCACAAAAAAATAAGAAAATCATATGCTAAATTCCATTCAAATTTATATTTGCCAATGTTTCCCAATGTTTTCCTTCATACCTTTTTAAATCATTTATGTTGTGTCATGCTGGACATCCAGTAGGGCCGTGGATCGAATCTTGTACATGACTCTGTCAAGCAAATTCTCTTAATCCATCTTGGAGCCTGGAAAAAGGGGTACATATTTCCCAGAGAAACCCGAGCTTACACCGTCCTCGAGAACCCTAAATTATTCCCTCATATTCTGATCGCCATGCCTTCTCCTATTTCCTGTGGCATTGGTCTCACCAGGAATTGATTGGGCTTCTAGCTCGGGGTCTACGAGACCACTTGGGGTTCGGCATGCATAGAACCAGGGTTTTTGAGATTAATGGTGGTGATTTTAAGGCCTCAGTTAAACTGTATTTTTTCAGGTGGAAACCCACTTGTTGTCAAGATTTCTACCTTATAGTGAGGAGATGGACACTACCAACTGGGTGGGGATTGATAGGTAAACACATTGATTATATTGCATCTAGTTACTGCAAAAGGAAGATATCGGGATTGAGAGAAATACCTATTTTCGACGGCTGGTCCTAGCTTTCGCTTGGTCTCTCACTTGATCTCCTACTTGCTTTTCTGCTTGACGAAACTTCAACACAAAAGATACCTTCCTCGGTGTATCTTGACCATATAACCTATGATGAAATTATAAAGTAATTTAACATCAATTATAATCAAGAATTAAGCCAAATAGACATACAATCCAATAGATATCTGATTTGGGACAAGAAGGGTGTTTCGACCTTTTTATTGTTAAAGAAACATGAAATCAGTACAATATACCTGATGTGTAGAGATGTTTCTGCAACCGGATCCTGGGCTCCTTCTCTTCACTCTAACTTGGGAATTCCTCCAGCATGGCAGTCCTCTAAGTACTCTCTCAATATTTTATGAATATTAGGAGTAACCCCTCTCATGGATCCTCCTTGTATTTATGGGACAAGGTAGGCAGTTTAGATCGAGAGGTGGTTGAATTGGGAGGTTGGGGAAGTTGCAGAACCAACTTCAACTAATCCCAATTTGTCAAAATAATATATTTTTTATTTCATCTTGATATGTACGTGGGTTTGATACAACAAGAGTAGCGTACAGGAAGCAACTTTTGGGCTTTAGAACAAGCTTTTACAACTTTTTGGGAGATGTACGCTGGTTGTCCTTGAGCAAAGTATGGTATTTTCTCAAGGTTTACACTGGTCTTCTATGCAGAGAGGGGCATACATGTGGAAAAATCTAGAGAAACTGCAATATTTTCAGGTGAGAAGTGTGGTTCTAGCAGAAAATCATCCAAGGCAATCTAGCTCTTCAATTCTTTGTGTCCTTTTGTGTGATCTACAAGGCAAGGTGATCACGGGATGGAGAAGTGCATATTTGACCTATAACACCACTTGATGTCATTTCTTGTACTGAGAACCCACTTACCATTATTGATTGGATTGAATGCCCACTTGTTTTTGAGAAACAATGCTCAACGGGATCAATGGAATGATCTTCTCTCGAGCAGTGCCTTGTGAGAATGTGGCCATCCAAAAATAATTAGTAAATTCATAAAATATTTGTTTTCTTGTTTATATATTTTTTAAAATGTGTTAATTATTATGTTATATTAATATTACAAAATAATTATAATATATATAATAATTATATATTTTATATATATGGTCTATATATTATATTAACATACAATTATTATATTATATTAATATAACAATATTACCAAGTGTTGAATAGATACCAAAAACAAATTTGTAATAAAAGCTATATAACTTCTATTATTATGTATAGGATGGATTTCTATAGTGAGAAGAAGTTGGAAACTTTCTAGAAAAGAAGTCTCGTGGTTATGATGAAAAATTAGGCCTACTTTACTTCTATATATTGCTCAAGAAGCTCTTAATGAAGTTAAGTTTAAAATCTATTGTATGTTGTTTAAGGTAATGGATCCTTCTGGCATGTGGGATTGCGAAGAAAAAAGGTGAGGGTCTTCTCGCTAAAACCTCATACTGACAAAAAAAAAATGTTCTAACAGTATAGCTAAATGAAAGAAAGAAATAGGGGCATAACTTAGAGTAAGAAAGAGGCAGAGGCATAATAAAGACATGATTGCATGAACATAAACTCATTGAGAACATGGTAAGAGGAGTTGAAAATAGAAGTTGAGGGAAAAAGAGGGGGGAGACGAGGAAGAAGTCTCCACATTTGAGCCCTTAATAACCATACCCTAGCCGGGATAAATAGAGGGACTAAGAATTAGTAATTAAAATTTACACAAATGTGTTCATTAATACAAGGAAATATTTTCCAAAAAATAATGTCCATTTGTCTAACCTAACATCATAAAACTTGAAATTTTTTTAAAATATTAGAAAAAATTGTTGCAGAAGCACAGATCTAATAGTCTAATGGTCTTTTCAAGCAATTCTTTTTGTTGTAGAATTGTTATGAAGTCGGAGCCCCCCATCTATACGCTCTGGTCAGATTCAAACAAGCCACCATTTTATGCAATGAAAGTAGGTATACTCCTAGTAGGCCCGCCGAAGCCAATGGGAAACAATTCAGTGTGTGCCAGTGGAGGATTTGCAGGACCAACATTTGACAACCAAAGATGAGCATAGATTTAAGTAAGAACCAGTGGGGTGAGAATGCTGCAAATTGGAGAATAAATACCGATAACACAAAAAATAGTTCGAATGATAACCAGCAACCAACCAACCCTAGATCATCAAGAAGTTGGGAAAAATATCCAAATCGAGCACACAATTCATTGGGCCAAAGAGAAAATCTTTGCAGTTTCTGGATCATTTAATGTTTGGAATGTTTATGGGACCATGACCAAACCTCAAAACTTTTTTGATTCAAGGATCCAGAGCCATTGGATCTCCCACATGAAAGGTAGTTCAAAGTTACTCTTGTGGTAAGGGTTTCTTTGGCTTTCACTTTCAACTCAAGGAAAATCACGATTTAATCTTCCACTGCGGTGTGTGATTTTTGGGCACTGACAGGTTGTATCTCAAGTTTCAATCGTTGGTATCTGTATCTTTTTCTAGAGGAAGAGATTCCATCCTTTTTCATAGTGTGGATAATACTACCTCCTCTCCTTCTCAACCTTTGCGGTGCACAGATAATAGGGAACATGATCAATATTCCATATTTTTGTAGACAAAGCTGAACTAAGAATGGGGTTGTTCATTTGCACCCAAATCTATGTTGAAGTAAACCATAGGAAATGATTAGTACCTGAATGGGAAAGTCTCAAGGAAGAAGAGAGTAACTAGTGTTTGAGAATAGCAAATCACCCAAATAATTGGCCAAACAGTCTACGGTCTTCATCTTCCTAGAAGAGAGAAGCTATAACATGATCCAAGGAGATGGATGGCCTCTATGCCCTCCTTAAACCTCTACACCCTCCATTTTTGCCCACGAAATGATGGAAATTCTTCCCTCCTAAAAACCAATGCCGAGCAATCAATCAAGCAGTGATATATGGAAATGAAGAGATTAGATTTGGTCTGGGAACCTTGTCCACGCAAGTTCATTCTCAAAGATTAGAGTGCCCCCTCAAAAAAACACAAAAACCCTAAAAAACTCCCACCATTCAATACCTTGTGTTCTTTTTATATATATATATTTTTTATATATATTTTTTATTTGTTTTATATGTTTTTTATTTGTATTTTTGGTTTTAACTTTGCTTTGCGGTATTTATATTATAATATAACAGTAAAAATTATATATGCTACTTCCTACTAAATGATACAATACATAATACTAACAATTAAATCTTTCATTTTCTTTCTATTTATTATTCCAATAATTTCAACCAAAGACAATTTATGCTAATTCTATATATCCTAAACCTTTACCTTTTTATCCTCTTATTATTATTATAATTTATAAACATGAAAAATTTAAGAATATATTTGTGGTTTGTATTCTTATTTGCAACCTAATTATACTAACAAGTTATTAAACTAAATACTTATTATTCCTGCCAAACAACCTTTCTAATCCTTTCTATTTTGTTGTTGTTCCAATACCAAGAATATCTTAACTTATATAAATTAAAGTATAAATATTTCCTAAATAACAAATTTAAATCTATATACATTTCAAAGATTGATAGGTAAGGAGGTAGTACAGGTCTGGGGTCATTCAATGTAGACTTATATATAATGTGGCATTTAGACCTAGAGAGTAGCCTACATAGATATATTGTATATAGTCCTTGAGTAGATACCTATGCTTCTCTCTTATTGGGATCTAATTTCGCACACATTTTCCATCTGAGATGGCACCCACCTCAAAGGATGTTTATGAGATCATTGGATATCCTATCAAATGGGAGAGGGTATAGATGGAGTCTTTCAGTGGATGGATCCATTTTGGGTTAGAGAAGGAGTTTAGATAAATGTTCAAACTCTTTGTAATAAAAAAAGTATATATATATATATATATATCCCATTATCCAAGGAGCATACACATATTTACCACAAAATACTTGGATCACGATGGTTATTTATGACATTGAGTATGCTATGAGATCATATTGCAATAATGCTATTCTTGGGAGTATATTAGACCCTCTAGTGTACAAAATTATAGTAGAGGATAGAGTATATGCACTACGGGAGCTATTGCTTAGTGCCCTATATATAGACTGGGATGCCTTTATTGAGTGCAAATTTAAGGTGTGGGAGGTGCATTCTTTATGGTTTGTATATGGGCACACGCTTATGGAGGATACTAGAAGCATTCTTTATAATAATTTCACACACACACACACACACACACATATATATTATTGAGAGATACTTCTTATATTTACAAGGGCCAAGGACATATTTATAATCGTGCCCAAAGAGAGTAATTTTGAGCCTGAGTCTCTATGTTAATACAAACCCACTCACCTCGCTACTTGTCGATTGACCACACTCTAATATTGGTCTAATACTATAATAATATTAACCATTAAATATATATATTCCCTTGGATTGGGGGTTAGTGAAGAGTTTTGGGATGTTAGTATTTAGGTGGGTGGTATTGGATCTGACCACCACATTGCCACCAATTGAAGGACCCTACATGTAGAATAAGATATGCATCTCCCGACACATGCATAACGTAATGGGAGGTGATATGTGGAGGAGTTTCAATTATTGGCCATTGACGTAGGAGAGCTTGTGGAGGTTGGAGGTGATATATGGGTTATATTTTTATACATTCGACTAACCAATGGGCCTCACTCCACTAACCTGTTATATTAACCTCACATCATTAGTAATCCCGTAATTTATTAAACCACAATCCCTTATTCTTCCCTTTTTGATAAGTTATTTGATGGAATCCAACAATGGAAAATTCCAATTTTGACAATGACTTTTTACAATTTACTAAATTTTAACACTGCAGATGGATTCAATCAAATAACCCCTGGGAGGTCTTTGAATCCATCTACAATGTTAAAATTTAGTAAATTGTAACACTGCATTGTCAAAAATTTCAATTTTCCATTGCTGAGTGACACAATTAATATTATTTGGGTCTCTAAATCCATGTACAAAGTTAAAATTTACTAAATTTTAATTTTCCCTTTATGGGGTGACACAACTAAAAATGACTAATATAAACGACTAATTCATATTCTTAGTCGTTGTTAGCTAGTCATATTTGTATTAGTCATTTAAGTTAGTCATTTTTATTTTAGTCACTTTTTATCTAGTCGTATATTTTATCCAATGACTAAATTAGTCATTTATCTTAGTCATTTTTAGTTGGATCACTTGAAATTCCTCAATTTTAGTCATTTATCCCTTGAAAAAACAATGGCGACTAAAATGTTTAGTTGCCTAGTCACTTATCTCTCGTTTTGTACTAGTGCCGGGAAGAAAGCCCCTATGTATTTGATTGATATTTATTATGAGATTAGGTACAAAACCCTAATATACTGAGATGATCTTTGTTCTATACTATGTAGTGTTCTGATATGCATGACTGACTTTTATGATGTGTTGAGCGTGGATTCTGGAGCACATGGATGACCTATGTACTAGGCATAAGCCCCGATGTACATAGACGACTTTTATTATGTGTTGGGCATAAGCCCTGGAGCACTCCAACTTGATGTTGACATTAAGCTCTGGAGCATCATATCTTTGGCCATTGTGTCCCTAGGTGTATCTTAAAAATACATACTAGCACTAGTGTTGAGCGAAGAGCTCTGGAATTGCACTAACGTAATGCCCATGTAAAAGTGTTGAGCTTAAGCTCTAAATAGCCCTAGGGGTTACTTTAATTAAAAAAAAGGTGTTGAGTTGAGGAAGGCTTTGAATAGCACCACCCGTCATCATACTTGTTATTATTGACTAATTGAATCACTACTCATCTCATCAAGGACTGAGGAAACTACCACGAAATACGAGGTAATCCAACATGCAAAAGGGACCTAGATCTACCTAACCTAGTCGACCATCCATACCCACCAAGTGCATTATCAAAAGAGTCTACACTATTTAATTAATGCATCAAAGTTACAATGCTATAATTGAATTAACCAAAGTGAGTAAATATAAAAGAGCCTCACTTATATACGAATGGTATACATAAATATATGTATGATATATAAGAAATATTAATTATAAGTAAAAGATATTACTTATAAGTAAAGATATTATTTATAAGTAAAGATATAATTTGTAAGATAATGTTATTTTATATAAATAAAGTTTAAAGAATAATAAAGACACACAAGTTATACAATGTAAAGTCCATAAATCCATATGAAAGGATTTTACCTATAATTATATTAAAAATAAAACAAACTATAAAAGTTACTATAATTAATCAAAAGGACAAGATTCGTAGACAAAACTGAAAGTTATAATTAAATAAACTTTTTAATTATATATTATATTTTTTTAACTAAGAGTCAAACTAAGGATAATATTAATAATAGTAATATAGTTTCAACTGGCATTTCCGAAATTTCACTATAAATACAAGGGCAATTTCCAAGAGAGATATCTACCTTATTATCATTCTTTTATGGTAACAAGGGAGAAATTGTCCCAAAAGTCTAGAAGAGTAATTGTTTTAAGATTGAATTGCAATCAGTTGTCCGCCCTAGGTTCTCTAGTTCCCTCTTGCATGTTGGAGCCAGCTCGAGGGGATCCGATCAGAACCAGGAACGATTCTGGGTCATGGTTGGGAGGAACATGGTAGTTCCAAAGTTATTCGGTTATCATCCTACAGGTCAGTTAAGCATATTGTTTCTATTAATCAGTGTTACCAGAAGAAGATTTAGGCTGTAGAGTTTAGGTATGAATTGTTAATATGTTTTCAATTTATTATAAGTTGAAAGTTATAATTTAATTTATTGTCATTTTTCTTTTCCATAGAAATCTGATTATATTTATGCATTGGGAGCAAGGGCTACTGCATTGGCTCCCTAGGTCAAAAATTAATTTATCTCTAAACTTAAATAATGCACCTCGAATTTCCTAAATTATCAAACCCTTGTTATTTATCTTAGTCTTACGACCTATCAGAGCTAGCAAGGGCTAGCTTGTGATAGGTCTCAAACTCTTCAAGGCTTCATAGTAATTTGTTACAAACTTTCAAACAAGAAAACCTTTATGTTTTCCAAACCCTGGTGAAAACGTAAACATAATTTTTTGCACCCATAAACAAAGTCGAATCTACAAATAGAGGCATCCCATACAAGGGATAGTAACTCTTTAGAGTCCCTCAAACCTACAAGCTTAGGTTCATATCTAATTAATTTAAAAAGACTTGCATAGTAATTTCTAAACAATAAGAAACACCCAAATTATAAAAATGAAAATTACAAATCGAGTCAATAGTATAAGGATCTAAAGAGAAACAATTTTCTAGAACAATAATTAATTATTTAATCAGAGTTTAAAAGCATTGATAAGATCGACGTAGAGCCATCCAATTATTTTACATTTCCACGATTTAATCCCCTGTCTAAATTAACAACCATAGAATTCATCCTAAATCAAAACCAGAGGCTCAAAAATTTATTAAGCGCACGCTTCAGATGGGATTCGGGATCGAATTCCCTGAACGCCACCAGTAAACTATTAAATGGTGGACCACGCTACAACATGGATTAATTTCCAGAGTTTCACAACATTAACCATAAAAGAAAAACGAAAGTCCAGAATGTGTTTTGACAATTAGGGCTCTGCCCATAATTTATTTACATGTAACCATTCTCTAAATTATTTAGTAAACTCTAGCATCCACCTACAGAAGCACTGCCTCCACTTGAAAACAAATATTTTATAATTTAAGTAGAAACATTATCTCCCATCTAAAAGCGTTAAAATACAAATTGCACAGAGTCTTAGCTCCAAACTAAAAACGCATAAGAGCTGAAAGGCACCGAGGCTGTACTCTCAAGTTTAAACAAACACATATTTTATAAATGAAAATCTATTACAAACAGGAGCTTCACGCTCAGAATCAAAATGACTCAATCCTCTAAGAAAGCCAATATTTTAGTATAGACTTTCCCCAAATCGATTTCTAAACCCCAGGACTTGTCAAACCAAATAAAGATGCGTAAGCTGAAAACAATACTACCCGATAGCTACAGGGTTTATGCATTCATTTACCAGTATAGCATTTAAAAGCATCATCACTAAATCAAAAAACAAAACCATGTAAACAGTCCAAATATTAAATACTAAAATTTACACAGGCTCAACGCACTCTATAGAAGAATTGAGAACATTATTAGAACATCTCTATAACAAGACAAAGGCCATTTAAAATGAAGCATATTATTTTATAAATAGAAATGACAAACCATCGAAGCCATAATAAAGTTGTACATAAAGCAAGGAGCCAAAATTGGACATCCTCTGTCCCAGAAAATGACTATACAGGATCTCACTTAAAAATGAAACTGTAACTTAAAACCTCTTACTGAGTCTAAAGTCCATACAACAAAGTCTGTTCATAATTGTTTTACCCAAACTAAGCGTTACAACAAGTTCCAAAACCCTGAATGGGTAGAACACTCTCAACCTTCCATAGTGGGCAAACGCCTCAGTAAAACAACCTGTACATACAACTTTCACATGATGGGAGAAGAACACCACGATGGACCAGGATTACCTGGGGAAATCTTAGCTTTAATAAATCTATGCCACAATATTTCCACTATGCTTAAGCTCGAACCCCTGGCATCGAAACCCCTATCAAAATCCTGGTTGCAAACATTAGTCACAACCCTGATTAAATCGAAAACATGTAATCCAAATCTTAAAGCAAAAGATAAGAGATAAAACTATTACCTTAGAGATTGACCTCACGCTTTTTTGGCCAAGTGGTAAGAGTGCAGGGCCAAGCCATGCCCATGATCATACTTCGAAACCCTGAGAGCTCTGCTCTCCTTCCCCTCTAAAGTAGCAAATGCGAAATTACAAACACAACCAACTATTTTGCTAGGGTTTACTGTACCCCAGTTGGACATCACATTTTTGATGGCCAACTCATGGGTAGTCTTAAATTCCATCAACCTCCACTACTATCAAAATATTTTACCCACTCTCCATAGTAGGGAGTGACAGTCCTCCATCCAAATCGATTTTGATCACCATAACATAAAGTTTAAAACTCACGTTGACTTTGTATCCAACAAACTTTTACAAGGTTATAAACTTTAAAAGAGTTAGGCATGGAGTCATTAATTTAAAAAGCACCTAGAAAACAAGGTATAGATAAACTTTAGCACAATGCTAAGTAAGCCAGGTTATCGTCACCTAGCCCAAACCCTCCATGCTTTAGGATTCATAAAGGCACATTTAAAAGAAGATATTATTACATATCGAAGATAAACCATTGAGTTTAAACATACACACATTTAGACATTAAAGCAAAGCATAATTATAACTAATAGCTTGTTATGGGTCATTAAAAGCTTCACCAAAACATTTCTTTCGCAGAGTATAAATGATTCCATTCACATCAAACAAACCAAGCAGAGTATTATGAACATAAGTATAAAGTTTACATATACATTACAATGATAAGTCTTCTATTTATTTTCCAGTGCTGAAGTTAATTTACTAAATATTTGATCCAATTGACGAAGTTAGCCATACACAAAAAAATAAAAAAATCACGGTTTTAGGGACATTACAAGCTAGGATCAGGCTATCCCAAGAATCTAGTAAAGAACATACTAGACTGATACATTTTTTCTTCTTAGTGATTTTAATATCTGGGGACAAAAACCAATTGATCATTGTGTTGAATGGATTCAAGTGATCTATAGCTGCATCAACTTCATCCATCCTCAGAAGATACAATTTCTTCCAAATAAGAAACTTGTTAATAATATATTTTGAATGGTACAAGTTCCCCAACTTTTCCCACAGCTTCTTTGTAGTGCATTTTTCTAAGACATTCAACAATAAAGAATATGCTAAACAAAGTTAGATTGTACTCCTTGCCTCTGTATAGATTTTTTCTAGACTTCCTTCGACACACTAGCGAGATTCATTCTTGGGTTGAATCCAACCCATTTTTATCAATCTACAAGGAGATGCTCCATTTTAAGATTCCAAATATGAAAAAAATTCCCATTATACTTTACAATTTATATCCTCTATGTGTTAGGCATTCTAACTATGAATCATTTTTTTTGGAAATCTCCCATTGCAACAGGTATTTACTAGATCTAGGACCAAGCCAAATCCTCCTCAACAAATACATCTTTGATACCAGTTGTATGTTCTGATACAAATTACAATAGGATTGCAAATTGATGCATAAAGTTAAACACAATTAGACATAAACTAATGGCACACAAGACATCAACATATTACACAGAATTTTCTATGGAAACTCCTCTGCCGAGGGGAAACCAACAAACCAGTAAGATTACCACTCATTTATTAATAAATCATTCATAATAGGCGTTTGCAACCTTTATTTTCTAGACCACAAATAACACCTCATTACATCACTCCAACTAATTCCAAAGCAATTACATCTTATTTATAGATGCAATACAACCAACTGCTCATTAATGCCAATCCATAAATTCCTAACCAATACCAGTAATTATGTTATAGTCGACTTGACTGGGTCAAATTTTTTTAATCGCACGCTGAAATTTTTGTTGTTTCGTTGACTTCTCACCAACCAATCATTACTTCTTGACCAAACAACTATACTACTCTCCCATTCTACCAATCGATTTACATGCAAACAATATAACATTTCCAACAAGAAATCCATGTTGATTATCAAGCCTCAATGTTTCAAGAGGATCACAGCAACTAGCCAACTCTCAACCAACCAAAAATCTCAAAAACAACAACAAGGTGTCATATCACTTGAAGAATATAAAGATGTGCTCAAAGATCCAATTAGAGTACCACTACATTTCTAGGTAAAACACTTCATTGATCTTGTCCATGGTTCTTAATTACCTAATGCATATGTTTACATAAGGTTTGTTTTAGAGAATGAATAAATCCATAGACAAATTCAAGACATGATTGTCAAATGGCATATTTGACCCAACTCCTCTCCTTATGGATGTGCATTTGTTCTAGACCCTAAGAAATATGGGATGTGGTGCATGTGCATTGACTACAAGGACCTCAATAAGATTCCAGTAAAGAATTAGTATCCTCTTCCTAGAATAGATGATTTACTTGATTATTTAAAATATGCTAAATTCTTTACCAAACTCGACCTCAAGTCAGGATATCATTAAATCCCCAAAGAGTCCTCAGATGTATGGAAGACTGCTTTCAAAACTAGTGAAACTCTATTTAAATGGTTAGTCACGAAAATTGGTTTAACTAATGCACCTACAAATTTTATGAGATATATGGATGATGTTCTTAGACCTTTTACAAGGAAATGTGCCATTGTTTTTCTAGCTAACATCCTAGATTTTAGAAGATCATGGGATGAGAATTTGTAGCATCTTCAACAAGTGCTTAACACTCTCATACAACACAAACTCTTCTTGAACTTGGAGAAGTGATATTTTACAATGAAGAGTATCAAATACTGGGGCTATGTGATCATCTCAATAGGCATTCGAGTCAACCTATAAAATATACAATCCATTAGGGAATGGCCTACTCCAAGAAACATTCATGAGCTAAGGATTTTCCTTCATTTAGCAAATTTCTGTGGCGGATTTATTTTGAGATTTAGCCACATAGCTTGTCCAATGAATCAATTGACTAAAGGAGGTGAAAATACAGTTTTCAAATGGATAACAAAGCAAAAACAATATTTTGAAAAACTCAAGAAAAGGCTTTGCACAGCTCTAGTGCTCGTGCTACTTGATTTGCATTATTAATTTGAAATCAATATTGTCTTATTATTCAAATCCATGGTCATTGTGATCACTCAAGCAGGTCATCCAGTGGCATTCCATTAAAAAAAAATTAGCGAAATTGTTCACAAGTATTGTACTTATGAAAGGAAATTGTATGTCGTTTTAGAAGTACTTAAGCAATCGAGACACTACATTATAGGAAAAGAAACGGGCATTCATATGGACCATAAGCCTCTACAGTTCATTCTGTTAGAGTCTAAGTTATAAACAATGAGACACCTCAAGTGGATTAGCTACCTATAGAAAGTTTAGTAGGTAGCTAAACATTGGAAAGGGAAATCCAATACAATAGTTTATTTATTGAGCTAGCTACTAGTCAATTCAATTCTCAACGTGTAAGTATGCATGGTTATGGCACCATTACTTGGCCTTGACTATATGAAGAAGACACTAACTTCTCCTCAGTGTATCGAAAACTCGAAACAGGTGAGTTGATTTCTATCGACTACCACATGAAGAACAATTTGATTTACAAGCTTAGATAACTTTGTCTACCCCTAGGTGAGAAAAAGAAAAATCTCATTTGGGATGCACACTACAAAAAACCAGTATGTCATTTTGGAGTGGAAAAGACTCTTACAGTACTTCACAATTATTTCTATTGGCCTTCGCTCAATATGTATGTTGACAAGTATATCAAGTCATGTGTGGTTTGTGCCATTGCTAATCCATTGAATTGATAAAAGGGTTTGTATGCACCCTTGAACATTCCTATTCGACCATGTTTCCTTGGATTAATTGGCTAGATATCCTATAACCAAACACCAGAATGATGCAATATTTGACATATATTCTAAAATGGATATCATCATTCCTTGCAAGAACACTATAATAACACAACAATCTGCTAAGATCTTTTTTGAGCATGTTTGGAACTATTGATTACTAACTAAAATCATCTTCCAAAAAGATTCTAGATTTGTTAGAACTTTTTGAAAAACAATCTAACAATAGCTCAACAAATAGCTATCCATGTTGACCACATTCCATCCCCAAATCGATGGACAAACAATATTTGGTAGTCACATGGTGGTAAATTTTATCTGCAGGTACAACTAGAAGCATCGCAAAACATGGGATGAAACCCTCCCATACATCCATCACCTCTATAATTGACTAAAACACAATTCAACAAGAAAGAGTTCATTTGAAGTCTATTATGGATTTCATCCCTCAATGCATATCAACTTTTCCAAACAACTGAATAGTTTAATCGACACAAACTATGAACATTGAGAGGTCAAAAAATTAGTCAAGTTCAATGATAGGGTTTGTGAGATTCAGAAATAAGAACATGAGATGTTGCAACAAGATAGTGAGAAATTCAAGGCCTTAAACAATAAGCATTGTATTCCTCATTCATTCAAAATTGGAAATCACATCATGTAGCATCTAAATAAATGAATATTTAGTGGCTTGCACATGAATCTTAAGCCCTTACAATATGATCCTCACACAATTCTTGAGAAAATTGTGAAAAATGCTTTCAGGTTCAACATTCCACCATACTCAATTTTGCATATAGTATTCAATATGGAATTTCTTCGATCGTATTTTCCACCACTCTTGGAATAAATCGTCTTACAACCGAAAAATCCAGAAGACATACGTCCAAATTTTCAATATCCCCTTGTTGTTGATGATATTATTGGAAAACAACCACCCCATACAAGCACATAAACAATTCCCTTGGTATCCAAAGTAGGGAAACAAACAACTCAGGGAAATTTGTATCCTCTCTCTGAATCAGAGCACAAGTTTCCTTACTTTCTCAATCATGAGATGGGTACCATTTCCACTTAAGGGGAAAGGTCATATCCATTCCAAGACTCGATTGGAATCATCACTAATCCTTGGTCCTAGCAAAATCCCTTTTTAGATCTTAGTCAATATGAATTGATCGAGACCCATAGGCTCATTCGAATATATGGATCATTCAAATCAATCAACTCTATGGATAATTCGATGCATCAAATCAGTCATAGTTGCTCATCATACATACTTCATGACATGTAATGACTCAAACACATGTCAACTGACATTCTAAACAATCAAAAGGAACCGGGAAAATTCCATCAACATGGAAGTGGTTACTCTTCATATTATTTGAGCTAATAGATGGAAAGGAAATGGTTGGTCTCCTTAATCAGGTTCTAATGGCTTCTTTGTAACTAAAACATCGCAAGTAGGAATCGAAGTGTCCGTCATATTTGTATATATGCATGTAATTCTACATATGAAAGGGTTCCTTGTTCTTTATAGCACTAAGACAAGTTCTAAAAGAGAAGGATCGATTGTGTCCTCGTGGTATCTTCATTTGACCTTCATTCATGTAAACATCTACTCGATACACCTTGATACTTGGTTTTGATTATAGATTTAATATATCGTTTTCCTATAGAAAAATTCCTAATACAACCATAGTTTTCACCCTTGGGGTTCTTTTTTTTTCTAATACTGACTTGCATTTTCATGTGATTGGTATTGTCTATTGCTTTAAGTTATTTTCTATCTGTTTATTACCTTCATTGGTTTTATTATTCTGTCTATTATTATTCACATCCACCATAGTAGAGCTTGACTCATTCAATTGACTGTGTTGTTCTCATGTTGACTCATTGGTAAATACAAATCAAAATGTCATTGGAATGTAGATAAAATGGTACTTTGGTATCTTCAAGGAACAAAGCGTTTTTTGCTTCTATACAAAAGAAAAAATAATAATATAATCTAGTTGGACACTCAAACATTAATTTTGTTGGATACATAGATTATAAGGACTCTAATTTAAGGTATTTAATCAATATGGATCAAATTAGATACCATATATTTGTAAGAAACAAGATACAACTGCAAATTGAATATAAGAAGAAGAATATATTTCATCTTGGGAAGCAACATGTGAAATGGTTTGGTTATAACAATTTTTGTGGGATCTTTGTATTGTAAATAATGAATCTACTTCATGATTGATAGATAGCCAATAGGAAACCAAAAATACAAAATAACATTTCATTGCAATGCTTACCATTAAAGGAATCATCAAACCGAAATATTGTTCAACATAATGATATGACCCAAGGGGCCATATAGTGTATATGTGGTTAAATCTATATGCAATGAAGTATATCTATATTTACTAGGGTTTTGATAATGAAGGGAAACATGTGCAATGAGTTAAAAGGTATATATATAGGTCATGTTGTAATTGTGAGGGAACATGTCAATTGGGTTTATCAATGTCTTTGGGTATTTGGAGGAGGTTCTCCTATTTCCTAGGATGTTTTAGACAATGAATTTTTAGGTGCCTCAAAGAACATAGTGAAGAAATTGTGGTAAATGTTTATGTCTTTTTCCTATATAGTTTTGGAGTTATTGTCCATGGAAGCTAATATTTTATTACTAGTCGAAAAAAATGTCTCAAACCTACGATGTGAGTTAACTCATTATGTATGAATATTTTGAGCTCCAAATTTAGTGCTGCTAGTTGCATCAGGAATACGATGGATCAAATTAACTCTGGTAGAAATTTTATAAAAATAAAATAAAATTCAGACACATGACATGCTATAGAAGTTCATTATATTTAATATGGAAAAAAAAAGTCTTGGGAAACTTATCATAACCTTCTCTAGATTCATCAAAATTTCGTAAAAAATATGTTATCATAGAGAATGCAAACAAAGATAGTACAAGATGAAATTGTAAGCTTAGAGGAGACAAAAGTTAAAAGTTAGCTCAGGTGAAAGGTCAACCAACAAGACAACCTCCAAATTAGGGTTGTAAAAGGTATATAATTTGAAATTAGCATAATTTTTAATTGGAAGGAAAATTCATTAGAAAGAGGAGACATAGTGGAAAGAGAAAACATGGGGAAAATGTTGGAAAAAGCATTTTATACATTTTTATATTTGTATCAATATATTTAGGTTGTTAGAGGGTTTTTGTTTGACCTCAATTAAGAAAAATGGCAATACTTGTGTTTAATAGAGATAACGATAAGAATGAAACCAAGATCAATATTGTAGAATTGTTTGAGATAATAAAATAAAATAATTCCATGAATAAAGTACTAATGAGTCAAGTTAAGATTGTAAGAAAATAAAATGATGAGTGTAGGGAACAATTGAAAAAGAAGGATGAAGAAATATGTAAATTAGAAAACCATAATAAAAAACTACTTAATGAGGTCAAGAGATTGAAATAAGAAAATAAGCTTGAGAGATTGCAAAAATCTAGATAATGAGCTTGAGAGATGAGGAAAAGAGATGGAGAGATGGAGAAGAAAAGAAGTTTAAGAGATTGCAAAAATCAAGAAAAAATGAGGTTCTTGGATGAAGAGATTACCAAAATGCTTCAAGAGAAAATTTGCAAGAAGATTGAAAAATATCTAAATGCATATGAGGAAAAATCAGAATGCAATCAATAATTAAAGATTGAAATAAGAATTTGATGGATGGAATCACATTGCATCTTCAAAAGGAGATGGATTAAAATATTGTAGAATATCTTTTACGGAGATTAATATGGAAAAACTTGTGTGCAATTTTTGTACTCAACATACATTTGAGATTACATAGTTGAGTCCATCATCAAGAGGGTAATATCTCATTGGAATGAGATGCTAAGACATCAAATGACATCAAATAAATTCTAGAAGGTATCCAGAAAATACTTGAATAATTTGAGCTCTAGCTTTAATATGTACATACCAAATATGAGGAAAGTATCTCAAATTTGAGTGTAAACAAAGACCAAAATCATAGGATAGAGGATGCCATTATCTATGAAAGAATATTGGTGATATGTGTGTGCATAATGAAGGGAAACCATCAAAGGTGAGATAATTTTGACACAATAATTACCAATAATAATAAAAAATTACATCAACACTACCAAAAAATAATATGGACTAATAAACAATATTCATGAATATGGCATCGAAAACCCATCATTTGATAAGATATTATTGGAAACTAGAAACTACAACAACAACACTACCAAGAAATTATATGGAATAATTAACAATATTCATGAATATGGCATCGAAAGACCATTATTTGACAAGTTATTATTGGAAGCTAGAAACTACAACAAAATGGAGAAGCCACAATAACAACACGTGGAAACAAGGTGATGCAAGAACATTCAGTTGTAGAACTAGGCACCGAAGTTCGAGTGTCATTATAGACCTAGATTGGGATTTTTCGAGCATAGTGATCATAACCTCCCATAGGAATTTTGGGTGTAGTGTAGTTGTCCACAATAATTGCAGGAGAGGAAATCTCAATTCTTTGTTCATATATTGGACTCAATCTCAATTTTCCAATGAGAAGGTTTGAGAGTAGTATCAGAGTTTCCCTATGAGAAGATGCATCCAAAAGAGTATCAGGGGAATGTCCACTGGAGATCCCAATAGTGTATAGTGACCTAACATATCATATGTTAGGTATTAGGAACTGTTACTGAGAATGGATATGACAGAAGGGCCAATGGAACCAACCCTTATATTGCATCGAGAGTATTATATCAAAATCAATCATAATCATCCTGATGAGTTATTATATTTGATATCAATCATGGGATCAGAAAGGCCTCATCAAAATTGATGAATTGGGAGAGGATGTTGAAGGAAGAGGACTAAAAAATCAATGGAGCATAAAGAGATGGATATCATAAGTTTCATATCAGAGGATGGCCATAGAGTGAAAGCAAGGAACCCGAACAGAGTGATGTCCAATGTCATATCAGAGCTAAGGTATCAAAAGAGCCTCATCAGAGGTGCGACATCGGAGAAATGTTGTAGGAATGTATGTGGAGAATTGTTGACCAACGCGACCTCAGTCGATAAGGGTTCGCCCCACTGTCGACACATACTGCAGTCTCCCTAGGCACCGTCTCGGGCAGGTTTGAGCCCACCCAACAACACCCACAGAGCAGATGAGGTCTCACCCGAGGCGTCCAGGAAGAGCAGACAGAACCATGTTTCCGCCGAGGGAGGAGGAGAGTTGTGGCTGCACAGACTGATTCTATTGCGGTACTTAAACATAAACTTTAAACATTTGGCAAGGATTTATAACATATTACTTAATCGCAACATTTATCATCATAGCAACAGTAAGCAGACATTGCATCAAGAAAATATAACAACAGTCATATATCGCAACATTGCACAAAGATCGTACCAAAACATCATCATTATATTACTGTCACAGTCATATACCAGAAGCAAAACATAGATCTCCGTACACATACATCTCCTTGTCTCTCGCCTACTATTCTTTCTTTTCTTCTCTCTCTCACCATCTCCTTCTAACACTTACAACTCTCATCTATTTATAGGCTTCTGCCATTACAATATTTGTCCACTTACAAACAACTTCCTAACCGACACTATGGACAATTGACCCAATATCTAACTGACTCTGTCCAAATGACCCCAAAAACCACATACCACGGTACAATTGACTCATTATTACATAACATATGGTCCAAGTGACCCAAAACCCGCCAACCGCGGTATCCTTTAACACAAAATACTCCTTTCGTGCCCTCATCCGATGTGTCGCGGCGTCGGCGGTACCGTGACATTTCCCCATCAAACCACCTGCCAACAGGCCCCCAACACAATCTTGTGGCTCACCCTCTAGCCACGTCAACTACTGGACATAGTACACGCCGTGGTATTTACCTTGAAGTCTGCATACGGTTGTTCGACATTCTGCACCAGCACCGGGGCATCCGTAGCCGCTGCCTGACTGCTGATCACATCATCTACTGATGGGTGATCTGTAAGCTTGTCCATGACCTGCTGTCGATAATTCTGTACTACTTGTAGAGCTTCACTGACCTGCAGCATCAGCTTCCCGCCAATGTCCTGGAATTCTTCCAACTGGGTTGAACGTATCTTCTATCGTTCATTTGCCTTGGCAACCCATTGTTGCAAGTCCTTCAACTCGTGCGACTTAGAAACTTGCTCTATTGGTGGCAGGGTTCTCGTTGGAGCCTTTAATGTGGCCACGTGGCCCTCTGCTTCCTGCCAGGATTTAGTGAGCTATTCAACTTGCTCACCGTGAACAACGCAGCCCCAAAATTGTACCATGTCAGTGGTGAGCCTGGTTTCCTGTGTTTCCAGCTCCTCCATCTAAGTGGCAACTTCCTCAAGTGCCCTTCTTCGATCATCCACCTTGGCCTAAGGCGTACCTGGTTTCAACTGATCCTTCAACATGTCATTTTCTTGTCGCAACTGAACAATGATAGTTCCCAATCGTTGCACCCGTTCAAGCATGTCGGTCTCGAGAATGGGCTCTGGCATATGCTGACATGCATCACAAATATCCGTCTCTAACTTCATGCTGTAGTCCCACAAACGGGTCTTTTCTATGATAAGAAAATCCCGATCCTTTTTAAGTGCTTCAAGTGTGGGACCCATCTCGTCCTGTTCCTTCTTAAGGTCAACTTCAAGGTCATCCACTTCTTTTCGTGTTGTAGTAGCCCTGCTTGTAAGATCATCAATAGTGGTGGTTGCAGATTCCTTGCTTGCATGAAAGTGTTGATAGCTCTTGCTGATTTCATGCATTCTATCTGCCATTTCTTGGGAGGTGACCCTCTACATTGTTTCCAGTGCCATTGCCGATAGTTCATTAACATTGACAGTCACCTGGGCAACCGTCTACAACACATTTTGCAAAGTCTTGTTGTCGGTCACAACCATAGTCGGGGGAATATTGATATTATGGACCTCGGGCGTGGTGCGGATTGTGACCATTTCCTGCATGGGTACAGTACCGGGTTCCTTTTGTAAAACTACATTACACAAAGAATCCATACAAGCAACAATCGCAGAGAATCCCTCCTTCACCTTGACAAACATCTTCTCAGCAGCCACTATGGTGGCATGGTTGAGGGATGTCATTAACCTCCCCAACTGCGCCTCTACTGGTAAAGACATCCCATTGATCGTCGCGTGCTCGTGGTGTGGTTTTGACCGGTTTTCTTCAAGAGCACAGTCACTATCATCCGTCATTGGTGTTTTGGTCAACTCGTGATCGGAATCATGATGACTCTACTGATCCTACGCTTATACTCGATCCGCAGGACCCAACGACGGACCTCCAGCGTCAATTTCTATTGAACTCATGGGCTGTTGCCAGGCCTCTGGCCATTCATTCATAATAACTTGCAACTCTTCCACTGTCACTTTGTACTTGGTCTGCAACCATTGCTGATCAACATCATGACGAGCTTGTATATGTATGACACTTGGCCATATTGCAAATGCCATAATAGGTTTGAATTGTGCCACAGTATCTTTACATATTCGTGGGACCTATGTTGCTGCGTCACAAAGCATTTCCGAATGTACAGCCAAAACTATAATTGGCACTCCTGGATTCGCTTGGGATCTCATACATACCATAGACTCTGATAACATGCCCCTCGTCATTTCACTGCGGCCGGACAATCCATACCCTGGTAGGTGTCGGGCTCTTTCCATGCAACTAGGGCAATCAGCAGCAACAACCAACTATATGAGAAAGTGCCTCTACCCACTTGGACCGCTATGACGTCCTCCATTAGTTGATTCAAGAGATATAGGGACCAGTTCATCTGGACTCCTTTTGCACATTTCTCTACACAAGCAACTATTCCCGAATTACATTGGTTAGGGAGACCTCCCCTAATCACTTTATAGGACAGGATCTTAATGCCCGTGAGTACCGCCTGATCATCGTAGCTACTGGTGCGATACCCATGCCCATCCGATTCCAAGCCATACTTTTGTGCAAACTGATGCAACCGCTTCTTCTCATTTTCCTTTCCTTGAGTAAACTGCACCGGATCAATGCCATTCTTAGGCAAGCCAGTAATGAAAGAAATCAAGTCAACAGTGACCGAGACCTCTCTGTCCAACCACAACCAACCCCCATGGAAGCATGACAAGAGCTTCTTTACACAAGCACCAACTTCTGCTAGGTGCCCAAAATGTGGCATGTTAATTAGCCCTAACAAGCCGACCTACCGCAACCCTCGTTCCCAGTCGTGTATCTCTAGAACTGATGAATGGCATGTCTCAGGCACATACGGTGATCATGCAATTTCGGCGTGGGGCACCATGTCGTTGTCCTCGTAGCATAAGCACATCAGCGCCGACCCAATATCCACAGAGCACTCCATCCCAGCCAGTAGTGTGGGCATCTTCACACTGTATTTCTGTTTCGGGTTTATCTTACACGGGGTGGCATTCGTCCGAACAGGAGGGATGTAACCAAGGATATTACTAGCTGACTATCCCAGCCATTGGGAAGATGGATGAATGGTGCGACTGGACTGCCCCTCCAGCTTTGGAGCTTCGCCAGCCACCACAGACCGAAGAAACCTCTTACTCTACGGAGATTCAGAAGGTTGACTTCCTCGATGCTTCTTAGCAACACTTGATGTTCCCACCAACATGTTGGCAACCTCGGCCCCAAGATCAACGGTGTCTAAGGACATATCTTCTCGTTTGACAGCAACCAGAATGAATGGAGACTCCACCTCACTGCTAATGTCCACTATCTCCAGTTTTCCTGGCATACCTCACCACTCCTCTTTATATACTTAACAGCAACTAGCTCAAATCACTACATCACTCCACAACAACACTTCTTACTAATTCCTCAGTGTCTTCCGATCGATGCTAGGTCATACTTATAACATCTACCCAAATCCCCCATAATGATGACTAAATCATGTATTAACTCAACCAAATCCTATATTAATGACGCAAATCCACCGGTGATCCTATCCACCAATCGGTCGGATTTGCCATTAATGCCCATCATTCAAAAAGTGTCCTTAATTAACTGTCTAAACTTTTGGCATTTATTACTGATTTGACCAGGTCACAATGCTGCCATGTGTCTCCGACTGCTCCAACCTTACGGCACAAGCCTCCTTGCTTGCGCATACCTTCTTCTGTTGGTGCGCCATCTACCACCAAGCAACCTGCAACAAACACATTTGTTTTTTTTCAATGCGACTCAGACATTGCATTGTTCCAAGCCCGATTTATAGGGCTTCAACCTATGACCATTTACCAGCTTGGGGAGCATCACCCCATCCAATTGCTGCAACTAAACCGCTCCACCTGAAGTAATACTATTGATGCGATATGGACCCAGCCAATGCATCTGCAATTTTCCTAGATGTTTCATAAACTTGCTATCATATAATAACAGCAAGCCACCTTGCTGAAACTGTTTATTTTTTATGTGGCGATCATGCCATGCCTTCTGGTGATCCTTCTCCACCCCTTGGTGAAAGCCAGCGATAAATCGATCCTCTTCCAGCTGTACCAATTGCGCTAGACTTTCATCTAATGCTGTGACATCATCCATGCTCATAACAGCTGCAATTCGTAGACTCGGAACAATGTAATCCATTGGCATATGCTTCCTTCCCATATACCAGCTTAAAAGGTGTCTGACCAGTCAACCTTTTACATGTGCTGCGATAGGCCCACAACACTGTTGGGATTTTTAGATCCAAGTCGTCGCGGTTCGCATTGCACACCTTTGTCAATGCATGCTCCAATACCTTGTTAAATGCCTCCACCATTCCATTCGCCTGTGGGTGATAGGGTGTACTCTTCTTATGCGGTATCTGCAACTCCTTCGTCAATGCGCTGATAGTGCAATTAAAAAAGTGGCTTCCTTGATCACTCAGCAATATCTTGGGGTAGAGGAAGTGAGTGATAATGTGATCAAACAAAAATCGAGTAGCCGTTGCGGTGGAGCAATCAACTACGGGTGCCGCCTTAGCCTAGCGGGTCAAGTACTCTGTCGCTTTGACAATATGCCATGCACCTGTGTGTTTCCCTGGTGGATGAATCAGTCCTACAAAATCCACAGCCCATTTTTTGAATGGTTGCAATGCCACTTGAGGTAGCAGGGGCATCTCGTCACGTTTGGACAACTTTCTAGTTCGGTAACAAACATCGCAAGACCGTGCATAGTTTGTCACATCATTATGTAATGTGGGCCACCAAATCCTTGCACACAGTACCTTCCGAGCAGTCGCCCGACCGCCATAGTGTCCTCCGCTACTCCACCATGTGCCTCAGCCAATATCTGCGCTTGCTCATGCAGCAAGACACATCTGCGCAATATCTCATCAGCACCCAATTTATACAACTCACCCACGATTAGCTGAAAGTCAGCAGCCTTGACAACCAACTGCTTCTTCTGAGTAGTGGTAAAGTCAGCAGGTGCGGTGCCAGTCACCAGAAACTGAAGGATGTCATCAAAATATTGATCAGTGGTGGAAACTTGAAATAGTTGGGCATTCGACAACTCGTCGTCGATATTAGTCGGTTCCTCCCCCGTGTTAGTCCATGACAAATGATTTGGTCCAGCATTCAACCACCCTGGTTTCACAATGACTTCAAAATCAAACTCCTGAAACAAAAGTAGCCAACGAAAGATCTTCCCCCCCAACACAGGCTTATTGACCAAGTATTTCAATGCAGAATGATCCATGAACATTTTAAAGTGGCCACCCAACAAATAATGTCTGAATTTTTGTAGCGCGTAAACCATGGCCAGACCTTCTCGTTCTGTGGTAGTGTAATTGCGTTCTGTAGAGGACAGCTTCCGACTGGAAAAAGCAATGGGATGATCAAGGTCGCCTTCTCCAGGTTGAGCCAACACAACACCTAATGCAATCAATGAAGCATCAACATGGACATGGAATTCCTTACTCCAGTCTGGAAATACCAAGATTGGTGCCGACGCCATCTTCACCTTGAGTGTTTCGAAGCTATCCTGACATTCCGGGCTCCACTGGAATGTTGTGTCCTTCTTCAACAACTTTTCCATAGGGGCAGTAATCGCAGCATAACCCCTGATGAACTTGTGATAATATCCCGTATGACCCAAGGTCGTGCGCAACTGCTTAATGGTGGTTGGCGGTTGCAACCCTAAAATGAGCATAATTTTGGCTGGATCAACCAGCAATCCCTGTTTACACATGATATGACCCAGCAATATCCCAAACGGTGCACAGAAAATACATTTCTTCAAATTTAGCGATATCTGGTGTTGTCGGCATTGCTCAAGCATTAATTGCAGATTGGCCAGATGGTCACGAATCAATCCATAAATGGTCCACTCATCCATATATACCTGCAAAAACTTCTGAATAAAATCTTTGTATGCGGCAACAACGACCTGGGAAAATATCACAGGTGCATTCTTCAACCCAAACGGCATTACCATGTACTGAAAGCAACCCCATTCAGTAACGAAAGTTGTCTTATGGCGATATTCCTTGGCAATGCGAATCTTATGGTAGCCAGAGAATCCATCAGTGAATGAGTACATCTCCTAGCCACCCACTCCTTCAAGTACTTCATCAGTAAATGGGGTCGGAAAAGGGTCATGTAAGTAGGCATCATTCAACTTCCACAAGTCGACACAAATGCGCACTTCACCTATTTTCTTGTCCTGCACCACCATAGGACTGATCCATTCAGACTCTTCCACAGGTTCAATAATACTGGCATCCAACATGCGATCAATTTCAACATTGACCTTTTCTTTATGTCGCGGATTCAGCCCATAAGGTCGCTATCAGACTGGCTTAGCATCTTGTTTTAAGGGAATCTACATCTCTCCTAAATCACCCAGGATTCCCTTCATTTCAGAAAAATTCATGGGAAACATGTATTGAAACTCATGAAGTAACTTAGTAACCTTTCTCATCATCTCATCATCCCAATAATCCCCAACATTAGCAAACTTGGGAGTAGCCTCTATGCTGATATTTGTCTTGCGGAGCTACAGTGGTTGACTGAATGGATTACTTGGCGCAACAGGTGGGACCACATCGCGAATTCCTTCAGATTCAGGAATGCTAACATTCCAGGGATCATCATCATCCTCTGGCCCACCGCTGATGTTGAAGCACTCCATGAGAGACTGCATCTGACAATGTGTGTGGGGGTTGACAGGGTAGGCCACCAAAACAACCTGAAGTACCACATCGCGGATGAGCTGTAGGGAATTATGGACATCAGGGTTGGCATCCGAAAAAGTGAACGTATGAGTGAAACAGATTGTCAACTCCCCCCATGTTGTAATGTCTCGGCGCAACTCGACTGTAGTGTACCAGGAGCATGGTATCTCATCCAAAGTATGGATAAAAGCATGGACCCACTCATCTCTGGGTCGTGCTACCCATAATCGTTGGCATTCCATCACATGATCACTGGGATTAGTCTAGCCATCATACTTTCTAGCGTGATAAACCTTAGTATCGTCGAACCGAACCATCATCAACCTTCGACATTGTGACCAACCATTAATGAATTTCTTATGTGTCACCCACCAGCGTGCTGGAGCAGCCTTCAGTGCTTCCTCCAATGCCAGCAATCATTGTGGTTCTGAGATGCGGTCTTCAAATTCTGCTAAAAAGGTGGTTAGGCCAGGAAACACATCATAGATAGGCAATGTGATCATTTTTGTCGCAACACGACATAACGATTGCGTAACTAAGACACATTTCTGGAATGGTACCTCATGCAATCAGTTCTGCCAATGTTCCAAGGCATCATCAGAGTCGGAAGACACAGAGCTCTCGCTGCACCACTCCAACTCACCGTAGGTAGTAGGATGAATATAATCTTTAGAAACATTGAATGCATGGTCCCATCTAGCGAGGTCATCATCTTTTACAGGCTCCACGTATCGGCATCCTTCAGCCAGATCCAATGGAGCTATGAATCTGAAATCGCGATTCTCAAAGGTCATCATGCGCTTTTTGAAGTTGATTACAGCTCCACTATCATTATCCCATCTAGTCCCCAAGAGCACCGGATAAGAGCTTCCTCCCTCAACCACTTCAATAACATCAAAGTCAGCATAAGTCTTCATGACCTCGATATCAATCGTGAGCCGCGGAACTCACCCAATGGGTGTTACCTTCGCATGGTTAGCCAACTGAAGCTACATAGAAGACTAACTCAATGGGGGACGCCCTATCTTCTACCATGCCTACTTGGTTAAGATTTTAACATCCGAACCAAGGTCAAGAATCAAAGAGTCAACATCATATTCACCAATCTGAATATTCATTCGCATCTCCTTGCTAGTCTTTCGTCGCTGTAGGGAGTTTACTGTTGACTCTTGCTGTCCTTTCGGAAAGCGCTACAACCATCCCTCAATCTCAACCAGGGATGTTGGATCTCAGGCCAATAACAGACATCTTTCAAGAAACTTTTGCAATGTCCTCGGTGGTGGCGGCCGATCAGCGTCTGATGTAGTGTCAAAGACAAGCAGCATATCGCAAACAACATCCTTACTGCGGTCTTTCTCTAAGGTGCGACATGCCTCTAGGAATATCTCCCACTCCGTATCAATGTCAAAAGGTACCGTCTTCTGACCAGCCAACCGAATCAGTGGTCGCGAACCATCTTCCCCAGTCGTCTTGCCTCCACGAGTGACAACAACCACCGAAGCATTTTGTGGTCGCGGTTCTACAAAAATGGTCGCAATATTTGCACCCTGCGTCTAGTTCTGTCGCAGATTCCCTAGTTGATTGACGTTTTGATTGGCATTCGGTGGTGGTCACTGGGGCTGGTTCTGGACTGATAGCTATACATGGTTCTATACTGGTTGCTGTGGCTAGGCCTGATTTTGTAGCTGTGGAGCGTTCCCAGCCTGCCATTGTGCAATCATTTGTGGACAATTCTCAACTGTATGATCATTACCAAAATAGAACGTACATTGATTATGTAGTAGTGGGCAGTCGTGCTAATAATTCCCCCATACTGCACAATGGTAACATTGAACAGGTCTGCGACCACCTCGGCCTCCTCCTCCACAACCAAATCCACCACCGCGTTCGACCCTGTATCCTCCTCGGTAGCCACCCTGTTGCTAGTACTGAGGTTGGTTAAACTGTTGCTGCATCGGTGCTGGTGGTATCCATTACCCTTGTGGTTCATACTGTGGTTGTTGTACATACTATGGCTATGGGGGAGTCATATGCATCGGAGTGTATTGTGGCATGAACTGCGACGGTTGTTGTGGCTGTGGTGCAAACTGCATCTGTGGTTGCGGTAGCGGCTGGGCTACCTGCGGTTGCAGTTGTGGTTGTTGCATGACATGCTGGTCATCCTTGATGTAGAATGCATCACACATCCTCTCTTGTAGCAACCCATATGCACGGCAATCCTTGTCATCGTGACCCATCGACTTGCAGAATGTGCAATAAAGATTTCGCAGGGTTGTGACCATTTTCTGCCTATACGGGCAATTATCATGACTGTGCCCAAACACCTGACAAACGTGACACCATGACATACTGCCGCCATTCAACAGGTTTGGCGCTCCTGACACCAAATAATTATGGAAATCTGGGTAATTATCCTTCGTATGCCCTTCTCCTCTGCATCGTGTACCCCATACTTCATCGCATTGTTCCTTATTCTTCTTCAAAGCTTGCAACTATATAGTCAGGTTGGCGAGCTGTGTCTATATCTGCGACATCCCAGCTGCATTATCTCCAATCGATGACGCCTCCAATCGCATTGCAATCTCTAGAGCTTCGCTAGGCGTCGATATGTTATGCTGCATCAGCGGCAACCAAATGTGGGGTAGCAGTGCCACAATGAACCATTCTTTATGTTGGACGGTGCTCATATCGAAACTAACCTTTTCCATTAGTGTCTTGAATCGCTGATCGAAATCCCATAACGTCTCATTGGGATACTGCTTAATTTCCTTCAGTTCAGTAATATATTGAGCCTCCGACTTAGGCCGTCTAAATTCAGCAATCACCCCGTCCCGAATCTCATCCAGTGACTTCTCTGGGCCCCCCGTAGGGACTAGAATAAACTTCATGAACCAATCAAATGCATGACCTCGCAGAGTCGTGGCTAACTGTCCTTTCTTAGCATCGGCATCAATGATCTGTTTCATGGTCCAGACCGCTTCACACAATAACCAATACTGTTTTGGGTTGTCCGTCGCACTTCCATGGAACAACGGTAACTTAGCATCATCGCTTGCCATTTTGGGCTTCCTTCCTCCTGTCACTATGCTACTACCAATTGACAAACTTGGCGGTGTCGAAGTGGCATTTCTTGTTGTTTATGAGTCAGTGAACGGAGGTGTGGGTACGTTGGTGCTGGGGTTTGGTCCTACCTCTCTCTTGGGCATAGCCTGGTCATCCCTATCAGGATTGTGAGGTCGCTTCATCCCATGTGGTCTTCCTTCATGGTTTTGCGGTTCGATCGCAGCAGGACCTTCTCCTGTCCTCTGGTTCTTCTCCTGTCAGAACCTCGCTCCTCCTCTTGTAAGACCACTTTCTTCCTTGGCTTCGATCACAATCTCTTCATGGTATGCACCCATCTAACCCTTACCATTCCATGTACGGTTCCCCAGCAGTCTCGGTACCCACAGCCTCCTCCCACCAGGATGTCTACTGGTCAAGGTGCATCTTTAAGATACCCTTTTTGCAGATTAGCATCTTAAATGACAGTTGGAGTGACAGTAGAAACCTTCCCCTTGGTCCTCGGAAGACGTATCTTTCAGCTTCACTATAGGACTTCTTTGTGTCGACCACAAATTTAGTGATATATCCCTCCAAGATGCTATCGAGCCAAACTTCGACAGCCCGCAATGCCTTATTATCGACTTCTTGTAGCTCCTGAATCAACTCTGGGGTCCAAGTCGTCGGCTCACCACCCTGGAAGTTCCTCTTCTAGAAGGTCAGCTTTGACAACCACTTGTACAGAATGACCGGGAATTCACAGAAAAACCATTCATGTGGACTGTCGTGAATATATCTTCCCAACTAGTGATCTACTGTTAGTCGCGTGTTCCTGCTTTCTTCTTCAGCAAACTCCCATAATTTCTAATAAAACCAGCTCTGTATCTTCGGCTTCGTCGGGTGCCACAACATGACCTCCTTTTACTCTGCACACAGTCCCGGTAACAGAACCATTTGTTGACCAACGCGACCTCGGTCGACAGGGGTTTGCCTCACTGTCGACACATACCACAGTCTCCTTAGGTGCCAGCCTGGACAGGTTTGAGCCCACCCAGCAACACCCGCAGAGTGGATGAGGTCTCACCCTAGGCATCCAGTAAGAGCAAACAGAGCCATGTTTCCGTCGAGTGAGGAGGAGAGTTGTGGCTGCACAGACTGACTCTATTGCGATACTTAAACAGAAACTTTCAACATTCGGCAAGGAGTTATAACATATTACTTAATTGCAGCATTTATCATCATAGCAATAGTAAGTAGACATTGCATCAAGAAAATATAACAACAATCATATATCGCAACATTGCACAAAGATCCTACCAAAACATCATCATTATATTACTGCCACAGTCATATACCAGAAGCAAAACATAGATCTCCGTACACATACATCTCCTTATCTCTCGCCTACTATGGTTTCTTGTCTTCTCTCTCTCTCCGTATCCTTCTAACACTTACAACTCTCATATATTTATAGGCTTTTGCCATTACAATAATTTTCCACTTACAAACGACTTCCTAATGGACACTATGGACAATTGACCCAATATCTAACTAACTCGGTCAAAATGACCCAAAAACCCGCATACCACATTGACTCACTATTACATAACATATGGTCCAAGTGACCCAAAACCCGCCAACTACGGTATCCTTTAACACAAAATACTCCTTTCGCGCTCTCATCCGATGTGTTGTAGCGTCGACGGTACCGCAAAATTTCCCCATCGAACCGCCTACCAACAAGAATCCTAATAGGAAAAAACCGATGTATCAGACCTAATGTTATTAGGGGTTCCTCCTAAGAGGCATGACATCATAGAATTTCCATGGAAGGTGTTGATAGGAGTATTGATGGGAGAATTCCAACTATGTATGAGATGAATGATATCAAGGATACATCATCAGAGGTCTTATATTGGGCAGTGATCGAGGATGAGCATGGATGGAATCCCAATGGAAGGTATACAATGGATTGGACTTGATAGCACAGAGAAGGTGTGAAGAAAGGGTGTCGATTGAGCACAAGACACTAATGAATGGGAAGGAAATATATCAATTTCAAGGGATTGACTTGCAAAGGAATAAATATTACCGATAAATCTTAGAAGGTCAATCAGAGCAGTTCTGATGGAGCAAAAGGACCCGATAGTTGCAAATTTTAATGGTGGATTCAATGCAAAATATACAGGGATTTAATGAGATATAAGAAGGTTTCCACCTTTACATTCAATATCAAGGATGTGTGAAGATCAAGGATCTCACCATGAATTCACAAGGATGAGAATTCAATGAGCCAGGATAAGGCATGAGAATATGAATATTTCATAGAAGAGGAAGCTAGGAAGATTCTAGATGTTCGCAGCAGAGAAGAAATAATCCTACAAAAGAGAAAATGAAGTCTCTTGATTGTATAAGAAGAAGAGGATTAGAGAAGGAGAGAAAGAAGAAGAGGAAAAAATTCTCCGATAGAGAATAGGATTGGAGGGAAGATTACAATGGAATAAGGAGGAAGCTAGTGCAGAGACTAAAGAGAGGTAGAGAATCCCAGAGAGAAAGAGAAGACACTAAGTAGAGGTGTAGGAAAATATGAGTGCATGCTAAGAGAAAAAGAGTAGTAGGCTCTATAGAGATTGTAACACCTAGTTGAGACTTATACCAGCAGAATGGGAAGTCAAGTGAAGTGAGAGATTGAAGGTTTTGTAAACCCATTGTAAAAAGTGTTGTCGAGAAATCCCATTAAGGCATTGATGTAACTATAAATTATGTGCATAATAGAAAGTGCTAATTGACCATTTTTGTGCATCATCCTCAATGGTAGAAAGAAATAAGGATAAGGAAATCATATTACGTGGTTTCATCACATGCAAAACCATTAATTGCAAACTTTTGAGGGAAAACGATTTCAAAGGAGGGTATTATTACATGAACCGAGGGGGAATATATGGGTTAAATGTATATGATATGACTCCAAGGGGTGGGGTTAAATTTATATGTAATGAAGTACATGTATGTGTAATACTGCTATCCTAATGAAGGGGAAACATGTGTAATGAGTAATTATATATAGAGTTGATGTAGTCATTGAATTGAGGGAACATGAAGATTGGATATATGAATGTATTGGGTTATTTGAAGGAGGTTATCCTATTCTTTATGCAGTTATTGTGTAACTAATATCTATTATATTTCTTGTAGTTGTTCTCCACATTTACATTTATTTATATGGATTGTACTCCATTATATTATGTTATCTTAAGGATTTGGTACATTATACAAAAGATCAAATTTTTGACATTTTCACCAAACCTCTTTGAAGAATCAAATTCACTAAGTTGATAAGTGAATAGGGTGTTTTCTCTAGATACTATGGATCAAAGGGGTATTTGTTAGAAAATTTGATCCTAAATTTGAACTTAGGACTACATTTTAAAGAATAAATTATTTATATAAATGATTGTTTATCACACTCACATGATTAGGTGTCCATGTTAGTTCTAGAAACTACTATTATAGTTATAGAAGTCAAGTAATTTGTACTCACGTCCATTTGATGTGAGGTTGATTTTTTCCCTTTTCCCTCACATATACTATCTAACTTAATTTCTTTTTTCGTTAATTAAATTTATGTTTCTAGGGACACTTCATTCTCTCATAAAAAAGAAAAATAGATTTTTACAACTTTTGTTGTTTTTTATTAATCCGATGATAAAGCATTATACATAATGAAAATTTATAGCTGTTATCATAATATTTTTCTCTTGTCTAAGATAAAAGACTTCCTCCTTATACAAACTCAGTTTTTCTATGTCTATTTACTTTACTTTGTTTAGCATTACATAACAATTTTGTGTTTGCGTAATTCATGGAAAGAAATTTTGCTTTGTCCATGTAGATAAAAAAAGAATGGAGATTGAAACAAGATTATATTTATATGGTGAAACCACAAGAGACGCCATAAAAACCAATGCTAACATTTACCTATTGATCGCACTCTTATAAAGAAGACATTTACACTCTTATAAAAGAGAAAACATTTCCATAGCGTAAAATTATTTATAACATTTATAAAACACCAGCAAGGCTCACAATGTAGATGTAATATTTATAAATATAAGGTCTTATATTTCATTAGAAACATGGGTATTTTCGATGAGATAAAGTTTGCTCTATGCATATGTTTCACACTAACATGTACCAAATAAAATTTGTATGTTCAAATTAAGCTAGCACCTACCTAAGTAAAATTGACAAGAAACCCCCTAAAAAGTCTCCAAGAGTTCTATAAATACAATATTATTATCCTAGTATTCATCGAAAGGAGTTTTAAAAGCTGTATATTTTTCCAATTCTATATCCTAGAGAAGAAGCATATACTGCATATAGAATAATAATCCACCAACTACCAACTTGTAAGTGCCACATTCATAATTGGTGGCGAATTAAATGATTACTTGGAAATGTGTCGTCCAAGATGCCTGCAATATTTTGAGGGTGTCAGGTTCTTCACTTTCAATAAGACAAGTATTAAATGGAAATTGAAATCAAACACTCATCCTTTCACTTGTCACAATCTAGAGAGTGTTTCCTCTAAGGTTCATATCCAAAACATGATTTGATTTTATCCCATGGACTTAATAACAACATAAATAAATCCACGCAACAAATTTTTTAAACAAATGAAAAGAAAATGCATTGGAACAAACATAATTGAATTAAATTGTTTCAGCAAAAAAAAGACAAAATTAGGTGTTTGAATTTGCCATGTTGTATGCAAAATGAATATTGTGTGTTTTTCCTATTTTACATTCAAATTCCATTTTATTTCAACGTTTATGGCCTTTTTTCTTTATGTTCATTGTCATTTTTCAATGGGTATTTGCAAAATTTCATCCACATACATATTAACGATCCATGTCTTCAATATGAATTCTCTATCTCAATTATCTTCACATCTTCATGCACTACTATCCATGAATTATGAATTCTTGAAATAGAAAAAATATCTTAAGAGGATAAAGCATTTGTGAGGACTCAAAATAGAAGTGAAGTGAATGAATGTACAATATGAAAACCTCCTATGGCATTTCCACTTAAGAATGCTCAAAATGTTGTTCATGTTAATTGTAGGGCTTCCACTACAAAGAGAACAATCATTAAGAGAGGTTTTTCAAAGTAGGACATGGAAGCGGAAATCAAGGATGTTAACAATAACAACTCTATAACTAGAAAAAAATCCATAGAAGATGGATAATATCCCTACAGCACTCAATTACTCAATGAAAGGAGATGCTATGACAAGAATGAGTCTATGCACTATAGTAATAGATGAGGAGGAGTTTGGAATAATGGATCATGCAAATACATGGAAAACCTATGCCATGTTTTTGAAATCCTTCAAATAAGGTCATATGTAACACACATTTTCTAGACCAAGCCCAATCCATTTTAGGATGGATTAATCAGAAAGTCATGTTTGAATGGATTTGAAAAAGACACCTCAATTTGATAGTTGAAATAGTTGAGGTTTGGGAAGAGAGCAAATAATCTACTTTAGACCTTCCATCATTTCATACTTGTTTCTATATAGGTCCAACCCTTACAAGCTAGATAGATTCAAGAAATATGATGTAATTGGATTGGAAGTGAGGAAATCATATTAGATCATACTTTTGTAAAAGGCATGCCATACAAGTATGACGCATATAATATGAAATATTAAATTCGAGATAAAATTACTTTGTTGTGTTAATTTTAGTTGCTAGAAAATTCGAGGTTTTTACCTCATTAAGAGTAAAAACTGACATTAAAGTTATATTGTTGGATGGATTGATTTAGTATCATGTATGATAGCTCAACCACATGCCTAGATGACAAAAGAATTGTTTTCAAAGTGGATTTGAATAACTTTACAAGATATATACCAATGGGAGTTTCTTCTTCAAATCATCACTTTCTCAATTTTGTTGGACATGGAAGCCATGTTGTGGCCTTGGGTACCACCAAAGACAAGTGAGTTTTGAGAATAGATCTATGACCTACTCATACAAACCATATTCTTTAACAGTTGGATCTAATTATTATATCTATATTCAAGAGATAAACAACCAATATGGATGGCAAGAAATTTTAGGCTTTCAATAAAAGGGGTTTAATTGGATTTGTGGGAGAGCAAAGCACTAGAAAATAAAAAAACAACAAAATAATATTAAAGTTAAAGGTTTTACAATGATTGGGATTCGGTCTTCATCACTGTGCACTTGGCGAAGACATGTGACCAATGATACTTTCCATATTTTATTAGAAGAAAGAAGAAACCATTATGTAGAAAATGATTAGGCTAGCAAGTGTGCATCAATGCTAAGAAACTTTAATTCATAATGTGTAAATTCCATTTAAATCCCAAGTTCTTGATTACAAAATGTCAATGTAATAAGGACCATCTCACAAAATTTATGGATTTTAACCAAGCTAACTTTGCAAAGGAGGGTGCGATGGTATTTGTGATGAACCTTAATCACAAAAATTAATTTTTTATCCTTTCCATGTCATCCCCTCCACCTACACCCCAATGAGGTGCCATATAACTACATAAATTTTGGAGTGTTGAAAGTGGAACATGATATTACCAAGTTGTGGCTAAATGAGTACCATGGTTTGGAAACCAAGTAATGTATGACTTTTAGTGAACTAGATGATGGTTAGGTAATGGGGGAGATAAGGATGTGGGTTTCTTGCCAATTTTCTTAAGATATCAATGGAAAGGGAAGTAAATAATCGACAGACTCATATTGAGGAATCAATTCATCATTTCCATCACTCAACAATAATTACTTCAAACCAGTGCCTTCAAATCTTCATCTAGCAACATGAAAGTTAAAAAGAATTGTCACTATTAAACAAAAGGAAGAAATAATATGTAGAAAAAAATGATGCACCTAAAATATAATAAAATAATGCATCTCTAATGTAGAAAAGGAAAAGAAAAAGCATGAGAAACTTGAAAAGTGAATTACAACTTTAACAAAAAAGAACAACAAGAATATGTGAAGGAAAAACAAAGCATTGTAGAAGCACTTAGAACAATCAATGGGAGAAGGAGAGAAGGTAGAAGGAGGACATTGGATAGCGAAAGATGCCTATGAAATCCAATTAGCCATCTGCTGGATAACAATCAAGTGCTAAGGGATATGAGAAAAAGTCAACACAGTGTAGAAGGAGATTGAAATAGAAAGGAGGACATTAGATTGGGAAATATGCCTAAGAAATTCAATTAGCCCTTTGCTTGAGAACAATTAAGGGACATGAAAAAGTTCTAACTCGAAAGTAGAAACACCCTTGTTTGAAGGTGGGAATAATTAGACAATGGCTTCCCCTCCATCACCTCGCAATGTACAATTTCCATTTACCCCGACTACATAGATAATGGGAGTCCTACTAGGATGCATTAGCTTGCCACTTAATCTTCTTAAGAAACAACTAATTGATATTCATGCTTGATAAAAATGTAGGGCAATGCAGCCTCGGCCTTGGATAGGTTGAAACAATTTTGTAATGAGATTTTATATAAGTATTTTGATTACAATATACATGAGAATGCCTAAATTAAGTATCAAAGTGTTACGATGTGTGATTTAGTTCTATGCTTGCATGAAGATAAGTTAAAACCCAAATTGTTTATATGAATGAGTGTAATGTTTGTAAACACTATCAATAAAACAATGTTTTGTAATTTTAGTAAATATTTAACTTAATGAGTATAATGTTTGTAAGCAATGTTTTGTAAATTTAGTAAATATTTAACGTAATGAGATTTTTTGAAAATATTGATTTATTATTGTAATAATAGTTTTTTTAGAATAGTTTTAATATTTTATATGGTTACATTCATAATAGCAATTTGATTTATAAATTTAAAAATTAAAATTAGTTATATGATAGGTGTTTATATCTTAGAATTTAGAGTGAGATACTATTTATGCTTTTCTTAGATTGAAGGAGGATGAGACAAGTGTACTGTCTAGATTGATTTTATGGTGATTGTTCAAAATTAGAAATAAACAATTACAAAAATATATGTATATAAAATAACTGGTAGCTCATGCATAGATAACTGGTAGCTCATGCATAGATAATAGATAAACAACCCATTCAATTAGAGAATGTAACAAGTAACTAATGCGTGGCAAACAATAAGTGATTACAACTAACTTAACTTATGACCTATTGGTGTTCACCGATTATAAGTTAAGTAGCTATACTAATATAGATACATCTTAAACCTAAAACTATCAATCATCAAAAAAGAATTTCTAGTTTCAAATTTAACATACCAAATTAATTGTGATGTCGCGAAGGCCCAGATGGAGGAATAGGGGACCCCTTGGTAAGCCCACTATGGGGGAGCCCAATGCTCTTTGATGGCACTACAGCTGCATTGCCAGCACCAGCATTCTGATTGCTGGGAATCACTTGCTGATGATCACGAACATTCATAGCCTTTTCTTCTTTTGTGGCAGACGCATGTTTTTCATGTTCTATGTAGTTGTCAAGGCCAACTCTGACATTGGATTCTACAGGAGAAATAATCAGGAATACCAGTATGATTAAGCTCGTCCTCGACTCCACAGGAGAAATAATCAGGAATACCAGTATGATTAAGCTCGTCCTCGACTCCATTCGATTGCAGCTATGAGAATATCTACTGAAACTCAGGTATAGAATATATAGACTACAAGAGTATCTACTGAATCTCAGATATGAATATATATAGATAATCTATAGGCTACAAAAGTATCTACTGAAGCTCAGATATAGAATATATAGATAATCTGCTGAATCTCAAATATAGAATATATAGATAATCTGTAGGCTACAAGAGTATCTACTGAAACTCAGATATAGAATATATATATGATCTAAGGATAGTATTCGGATTGAGTTATTAGCTATCACAGAAGAAGGATTCCCCTCCTTTAATTGTTTGCTCTTTATATCTCTTTGTCTCCAGCACACCCGATGGTCTCTGGTATTCATGTTCTTGAAATTATGTAGCACCTCTTATATAGGGCTCCAACGACACTTTGTTTTCAACGTGAAGATGGAAGAGGAAGTGGGTTTCGTCAATTTTCTTCCACTACCTGAGCGCTTCCAATCCCGAGTCTCTGTCCAATTCCAAACCCACTTCTTGAGCATGAATGACACGCAACTGTACCTGCACACGCGGAACTGTACCAAATTCTTCGCATAAAGGTAAACAAAAAAATCACAACTGTTTCTATCTTCACCATCTGAGCAGATATCAAGATACATCAACGTAACCATTGGAAAATGATTCCATCTGAGCAGATATCAAGGTACATCAACGTAACCATTGGAAAAAGATTCCAAAAGTAGGTTGCCGGATTGACTTCATAATCCAAAGAGTTTGTTTGAGAAGTTTGTTCAGCAATAAAGTGGAAATCCAGATCCATCCGTTGGTCCCAATGATGTGCCCTGATAATCATTTCCAATGTCCTTGGACTGGAACAAATTGAACGGGTCCAATACCACTGTATCTTGAACATATTTTTCCACACAATGTACCATAATATATAAAACGAATGGAACGGTTCCATTCCATTTTATTTTAATACATTGTTCAAACATAACGAATACTTCGATTCTGTTAGATTTTAATACATAATTTAAATTCTATTAAAGTATCTTTGAAAAATGATTTGCATCTTAAAAGTTTTAATTTTTCTTAGTGATTATAAATTCAGAGTTAAGATGAATTTATATTGGTTGTACTGGTTAACAACTATATTCATCGTGAATACATGTGTATATGTTTTACATGACGTAAAAGGATTTCATCCTTCTTAGTTGTTATAGGTGGAGAATTAAGATCATGATTATGCATATATATATGCCTTAAATGAATTTAATCCTTTGAAAAACTGCATAAACAATCAGATGAATAGTAATAAAGTAACAATGTTAAATAATAACGAGGTGAATAATAAGAAAGTAATAGCATGTATGATGCAGGAGCATCGGGGCCTAGGAAGATCAGTTGAAGTTAGTCGACATGAGGAAAGCCGACCAGAGGGAGTGCCGACGACCACTGGTGCGGGGAAGCAGATTGGCTGTCAAGTCAATAAGTCGAGTAGAAGATGTCGAGATGGGTCGGCAGGAGAAGAAAGTCGAGAGTCGACATGTTCAGAGTCAACAGATGACAGGTTGAGCGGAGACGTCGATGGTCGACATGCGTCAAACCACGAATCCGACAGGTTTGGCCATGAGCCGAGCGAGGAGGAAGGGACGGATTGGCAAAGCCTTGGGTTGCGAGAAGAAAAGGTGACGGGTAAGTCAAAGCTGACAGACAGTATGGCCGACATGATGGATTACTGTAGCCTGTCAGAAGGATGCATAGAAGTCAAGGAAAGTACTTGGCAATAGTTCGGGGTTGCTAAGGATGTTAATGGCAGTTATTGAAGGTAGTTGGGATTGTGACAGATGTCAACACAAGCAGGGATTGTGCAGCATGGTTGGGGGGTTGACAGTTGCAGGTCTGCGAGATCTAAGGAGATCGACAGACAAAGGAGGTGCATCTCGGGAGACAGAGTGATCTCGGGAACAACAGCAGCAGCAGAGTAGGAGGCCGAGGATTGGAGATCATTTGGATCATCTTGGCAGAGCAGAATTCGGGGAGAAGATAGGTAGATTGGAGAGAATAGTCACACATCTTCCGAATGTAGAGAAGATTGAGCCATAGCTCAGAGTTTCGCAGTGAACTAGGAGAGGGTGAAGATCGACATACTAAGAAAGCACACAGTTACTTCTATATTGTAATTGATGAGGCCAAAAGTTAGTTAGTTATTTTCATTTCTTTGCAGTTTGCATTGTAACTGTTTCAGTAGAAGTAATATAAACCAGCTTCTGGCATCCTATTTACATTTTATCTATGTGAATGTGTGTGTTGTATGTAATTGTTAAGCAAGAAACTTACCAATAAGGCACCTTGCATCAAGTGGTATTAGAGCTATAACATCCTGACATTTGGAGGATAGCCATATCAGAGCTGGAAGAATCCTGCGAACAAAAGAACGTCGGGTGGTATTGAACCTGCAAGTGTGTTTACAGCTCTAGCTGTAGTTGGGTAGATTCGTGCACAACTTGTTGAAGTCCGGTTGCGATTGGGCGGAGTGGGAGTTTCAGCCGAGGTTGAAAATGGCTCACAGAAGCATTAACATTCGAGATGTTGGATGAAGAGCACATGGCACAGCCATCACAGTTGATCGTGAGATGTTCGATGAGTGAGTCCGAACAATGCGAGCTTTGACAAATGAAGTCGCATCGATCAAAGAAATCCAAAGGCGTGGTTGTATTCCTGAAGCGTTAGACCACAACGACGAGGAGGTCGAAGAAGTGGAAGCACAGGAAGTAGCAGGAGAAGAACCAGAAGACAAACTGATCAAACTTCTGACAGATATGAGAGGTTGGACAAAGATATATGTACGTACCTACTTGGGAAGTCTGTACCCAGAAGACTTGATCGACCGGTTCAGAGAGATGGAGAAATACTTCGACATAGAGTAGATCGAGGATCTTAAATGCATTAAGACTGCATGTCTGAGGTTGAAGGGTCATGCCTCATTATGGTGGGACAGTGTACCGGCTGACAGAGTCGAGAAGGGCAAGGAGAAAATCAAGTCTTGGGATATGATGGTCACCAAACTGAAAGGGATGTTCTTGCAAAATGACTATGTGATTTCCTTGTTCCAGAAGTTGCAGAACTTTCGACAAAAAGAGATGATCATGAAGGAGTATACAAAAGAGTTCTATAGATTGTTGATAAGGTCGAGATAGACCGACGAAGGAGAAGAAGTTATCACTAGGTACGTGAATGGCTTAAAATATGCCATTCAGGATGAATTAAGTATGTCAAGGTTTAGAGCGGTCGGTGAATCCTACCAGTTAGCTGTGAAGGCAAAAGAGAAACTGTCGAGGAAAACCACAGTGACCAAAGGTAGGAGGAATGGTCGAGGTGCGAAGACTATTTCCGTGAAATCCCAAAGTAGCAGTTACAGGAAGGAATTTGTTGAAGAAAATTGATGGACGGAAGGGACATCGACAAGGGAGAAAGTACAAGAAAACCAACGCGATGATCATGAAAACCATGGTCAAGGTGCATATGGTGGAAGTGGTCCATCCTACCAAAAAAGAGCTAACAGACTAGCCATAATCTGTTACAAGTGTCGTGGAGTGGGACACAAAGCATTTGAGTGCCCAGAGAACCTGCATGCTACAGAGGAGTCAAAACCCAGACATCAAAGGGATGAGCAAGTCGACGAGAGGGAAGAATTGGCATCCGATAGTAGTGAGAATGGTAAGAAGAAGATTCGAGCCATGACAGCCAGGAAGACACTGGTTTTGGGCGACCAATGCGATGAATAAGAGCCGACACAATGAAAGGAGATATTTCGAAGTAAGGTGCGAATCGGCGAATGGCATTGCAAGACCATAGTTGATGGTGGAAGCACTGAGAATCTTGTGTCGAGAGAGGTGATCGACAAGGCAAGGTTGAAATGTCGGGAACATCTACACCCTTACAAGATCTCATGGTTGCAGAAAGGACATCATGTGAAGGTGACCAAATAGTGCCTGATTAACTTCAAAGTCGAAGGATTTGAAGAGAGTGTACTGTGTGACATAATCCCAATGGATGCGTGCCATCTATTATTAGGAAGACCATGGGAATATCATCAGAAAATGATCTATGATGGTCGATCCAACACAGTGACGGTGTGGAAAAATGGTGTGCAAGGGACTCTTAAGCCAAAGCTGGAGGAGAGAGCCGACGGTAAAAATGGTGAGAGAAACTTTTGGGAGAAGCGAGTATTGATGTGCTCAGTGATGGAATTCCTCACGAAGGCCAAAAAGTAGTCAGGGTGTTTTACTAGCATTCTGAAAGGGCCATGTGTCGAGAGGTCGACAATGGAGAAGATTTTTGTCAAATTCGGAAAGATGCTTGATACGTTTTGGAGCATAGTAGTCAAAGAGACACCGACGGGATTGCTGCCAACAAGGAGCATATCCCAGCAAATTGACTTAATTCTAGGGTCGAGTCTGCCAAACAAAGCAGCTCATAGGATGAGTCCGACAGAAGGTCAAGAACTCAATCGACAAGTCTAGGAGTTGTTGGACAGGGGATTGATCAGAGAAATCCTGAGTCTGTGCATGGTACCAGCAGTATTAGCATTGCAGAAGGGTAGATAGTGGAGAATGTGTACAGAATCCAGAGCCATCAACAAGATCACAATCAAGTACCAGTTTTCATTGTTGAGGATGGATGACTTGATGAATTGCTTGAGTGGAGCAAAGTACTTCACAAAGAAAGACCTGAAAAATGGTTATCACCAGATTCAGGTTAGAGAAGGAGATGAATGGAAGACAACATTCAAGACGAAGGAAGGGTTGTATGAGTGGTTAGTCATGCCATTCGGACTGACTAATGCACCTAGTACATTCATGCGATTGATGATTGAGGTACTGAAACCATTCTTAGTAAAGTTTGTCGTAGTCTACCTAGACGACATTCTAATTTTCAGTCGAACCAAGACAGAGCACTTGGTGCACATTCGATAGGTACTGTAGAAGTTGCAGGAAGAGAGACTAATGGTGAACCTGCAAAAATGTTTCTTCATGAAGGAAGAAATGGTGTACTTGGGATTTGTAATCTCGGGTAAAGGGTTTGTGATGGACCTAAAAAAGGTGAAGGCAATATTGGATTGGTTGGAACCGACACGTACGACTGGAGTAAGGATTTTCCATGCACTTTCCAGTTTCTATAGGAAGTTCCTTCAGCTATTCAGTTAGATTTGTGCACCTTTGACAGAGTGCATGAAAAAGAGTGATTTCAAGTGGATGGAAGCAGCCCAGTGAGCTTTCGACAAGTTGAAGGAAAAAGTCACTGAGATCCCAATGTTAGAGCTGCCATATTTTGACGAAGTTTTCCAGGTCGATTACGACGCGAGTGTAATGGCAATTGGATTAGCTTTGAGCTAGGAGGGATGACCAATTGCATTCTTCAGTGAGAAGTTGGATGATGCGAAGTGAAAATATTCGGTCTATGACTAGGAATTTTATGCTATTGTCTAGGCATTGAAGAAGTGGAGGCATTATTTGTTGCACAAGGAATTTGTGTTGTACATAGATCACCAAGCACTGAGGTATTTGAATACTCAGTCGAAGTTGAATCAGCGGCACATGAAATGGGTCAAATTCCTACAGGGATATACATTCATGTTGTGACATAAGTTGGGAAAGTCAAACAAGGTTTTCGATGTACTGATTCGAAGAGTTGCATTGTTGAACACAACGATAGTTCAGAAAACAGGAATAGAGTCAGTGAAGATAGAGTATGAGACTGACAAGGATTTTGTGAAAGCATGGGAGGCTTGTCGTGAACCATGGAGTGTTGACAGGACTCCATACTTGGATTATTTTATCCAAGACGGATACCTATTCAAGGGGTAACAATTGTGTATTCCCAGAGGATCCATAAGGGAGAACCCAATTTGAGATTTGCATAGTGGTGGGTTAGCATGTCATTTTGGCATCAACAAGACCAGGGCATTGGTTGAAGAAAAGCATTAGTGGCCAGGAATGATGACAGATGTCGAAAAGTGGGTTTGACAATGTAGAGTTTTCCAGTTGGCAAAAGGGAGAAGTCAGAACACGGGGTTGCGTGAAAACATGAAGTTGGGAAACAATTTTTGGCTTGTTTTTTACAAACAAAACTGCTACATTTTCTGTTTTTCAGGTTCGACCTCTTCAAACCCATATCTCCCTTAGGAATTTCAATGTGAAGTAAACACAAAGGTTTTAGAGAATTGAATTAGCTTTCTACTCTTATTTTTCTTAATTTTTTTTATGGACATATCATGGGACAAATTTTTTGTCAAACAACGGCATATACTTGAAAATTTTAGGTATGGATAATGAATGACCTGTGTTGATGTCGGTGTTTTGATTGATGGTTATTCATTTTAGGGAAACCAAATTATAGGCTCATAATATACACACAATACACTTGATCATGGACTATATTTTGAGTTTTTTAAGACCTAGGAACTATTTTTTATAATTTATCAAAACAACATATGTTCAGAAAATGGTGCATTATCGACACATGTTTCTGTCTTCACATTTTCTTTCAAATGTGACTCTTACTGGAAAAAATAAAAGTACCCTTTTGCATAGAACGATCCAATTATGATCTCTGTGAAATTTCAAATTTTTTGGTGTTGTCTTTGTTATGATATTGAATTTTCATTTCGGATGATTTTCAAAGTAATAAAATTCTTAAGGGATAAGGTTTAGAAAAAAATTATTAATAAATAGAAATTCAAATCGAAATGAAACAATTATTATATCATTGGAAACTAGATTCAGAGATGAATCCATTGCTACCAAGTCCAACAAATAATACTTAAAATATGCATGGGTTTGGGCTTGCTAAAGTTGCAGGTTCAAGAAAGATTCTAGATATTTTCGTAGGTTTTGTTGATCGTAAACTCTCAGCCGAAATAATATCTTCCAAACTCTCGGCCAAGAGTTTAGTTCAAACTCTCATTCAAGAGTTTTTTTTTAAATACAGCGTGACGATTAGTTCAAACTCTTGGCCTAGAGTTGTTTTAAACTCTCGTCCGAGAGTTTGAACTCTCCAAACTCTTGGCCTAGATTTTTTTAAACTCTCGGCATAGAGTTTGAGGTTGAATTTTTTTTCCCTGTTCATCCATGCGCCCTCTTTTTTTTTCACTCCATTGTCACAGAATTGTTTCCCAGCTTCGCATTTTCACTCGGTTGTATACACCATTACCTATACCGGATACCCCATGGTAGGACCTGAGCATGGATTTTGTGCAAGGATTTCCAAAAACGCAGCAAGGGAGCGACTCAATCTTTGTTGTAGTCGACGCATTTTTTAAAATGACACACTTTATTCCATGTTGGAAGACAAGTGATGCCATGGGCATCGTTGTACTATTCTTCAAAGAAGTAGTCAGATTGCATGGGTTGAAGAAGAGTATCACATCGGATAGAGATACCAAGTTTATGGGACATTTCTGGAGAACCCTATGGAAGTAAATGGACACAAGGTTGCAGTTTAGCTCGGCATATCATCCGTAGACATACAGATAGACCAAGGTGGTGAATAGAAGTTTGGGAAATCTTCTAAGGTGTTTGACAGCCAACAAACCCAAGTAGTGGGGAAACGTGTTGGCACAAGCAGAGTTTGCATACAACAATTCTATGAATCGATTGACAGGTTTGAGCCCATTCCAGATTGTTCAGGGAAAAATCCCACATTGAGTGGTAGATTTGGTCAAGTTAATGACAGAAACGAGGAAAAGCACAGATGTAGAATGCGCCAATGAATTTGAATGGGATGTTTACATTTGTAGCAATTTTTACATTCAAAAGTGTGATTACAATATATTGGTGCAAAGGTGCGCTTATATAGAAAGCACTGGGGCGTAATAATAAAAATCCATTGAAGGAAAATGCACCAGTGAAGTTGAATGGGATGTTTACATTTGTTGCATTTTTTACATTCAAAAGTTTGATTACAATATATTGGTGCAAAGGTGCGCTTATATAGAAAGCACCGGGGCATAATAATAAAAATACACCAAGGCATGCAATGAGTAGTTTGTTTCATTGGTATCCATTTATTTAAAATGGACTAGTTCTACATTGACTCAAATGCACCAGTGCGATCAAAAAAATCAGATACGTTGGTGATTATTTTCTCTTTGGTGAATAGTGACCAATGCCATCGCACTAGAATATCTATTTTTTATTTTTTATTTTTTTAATTCAATTATTCATAAAAAATTGAATTTTTTTTTATAATAGTATTCATATAATTATAATTATAATTATTGTTTTTGGATATGATTTTTGGTTTAATTTGTTATATCATAATTTTTCACACCTATTGTAATATTTAATCAGTGATGTAACATTTCACAATGACATTGGACAAAGCAATAGAATATGAAACTTTATTTCATTATATATGAATAAGAGTCCCTTTGCCATACAAAACAGGACAGCATATTGGTCCATGATAATCAAGATGTCAATATGTAATTGTTACAATTATTGGAAACTTGTTTTCTTTCAATTAGGACACTATCTCTAGTACATTATACAAAATGTTTGATTTTCATAGACAATTATTTCAAAATATACAATAGCTTGCATTCACATCCAAATATATTGATCATCATTCTGCACTGGAACTATTGTCAATGCTCAAGCTACTTGCATGACTTGGGTTATTTGGCCGAATGATTTTTTGAATGCATTGATTGTGTTCCTCATCTTGAATTTTCATCTACAAACATAAAAATAAAGTGTAATGAGGTTATCTACGTTGGTGGGAATATGAAAATTAAAGTATATAATATATATGATGAATGTAAATTAAAAAGTGTACCATGGAAAGAATTGAGTCTTGAATGATACCCACTCTTTCAAAACCAAATCTCATGCCTTCTCTCAACAACTCCTCTATTGGCTTCACTCCATGCTTTGTTTCCTACAAGTTTTATACCCCATAAAAACTCATATATTTAGTATAAAGGATTTTTTTTTATGGACATATGCTATTTCAATAAATAATAAAAAATAGTTCTCAAGTTTGAAAAACCTCAAAATATAGTCCATGCACAAATGCATATCAAATTACATACAAAACAAAGAAGAATAACAAAGAAGAATGCATAGTGAAATGTTGAAGATAAGATGAAACAATCTGAAATTTTAAATGAGATTAAAAATTCTGCAAAAAGATGTTGTGAAAGTACCTTACCAAACATATGTTGAGAAAGTGCCCTTGCACACAACAATTCAATGTAGATTCAAAGATATAAGTTGATGTGTTGTGAACAATTTTAAAGTTTGTTTTCGTAGGACTTGAAGATTGAAGGTTGCAACAAAAGATTTAATATCTCTACCTTTCTACCATCTTCATTTGAATCATTGTCATTAAATAATATAAATCATTGGGTAGTGGCAAACCTATAGTGCATTTCTAAATTATAATATCATAATAAAAAATGATTGGACTTGGGCATGACAGATACTAGATATGTTGAGTAAAATTCACTAGTCGTCAATGCTTTAATTGCATTAGGAAATTTATAAAATATTATAACTATTTCTAGTCATACATTTCATCTACATGAAGTTTCAAGAGAATCAATCCCAAGTTTAAGGTTGAGACAAGTAGAAAGGTAGCCACCATTGGAAGCTCTAGGAATTGACTAATTGAGTGGTTGAGGAACCATAAGTGCCATGTCAATTTGAACCACAACGTTGTTGTGTGAGGAGTCAACATACAAAATTAAAGTCATAGAGGTAGAGAACATATATTAGGGGTGAGAACGAAAAAGTCAAGGGTTTGGTTGGAATGTTGTGTCATTCACCTATATGATATTTTTTCCAACATTATAATTACGCTAAACAAATAAATAAAATATTTGATACTCTTGAACCAACATATAATATGAAAATATGTTGCACATTAGTAAAAAAATCACATCATGGGTGAAAAATGGTCGTTAATGGTGATTTTTGCAGGTAGGGACATTGGACACCACAATGCTTTGGTTACATGGCCAATGCATTGGGTTAACAAGAAATCAATAGTGAGAGATCTAGGTAAGGAATTTCATGTGCAGGAGCTCTCACTCCCTCTGCAAGGGGTCATATTGACTCCCTTCCCTTACAAGGTATATCTTCCTAAGTTAAATATTTACCTTGTTTGAGAGTTTTATTGGCCTTTATCTTCGAAATGAACTTCCCAACCTTTTAATTTTGCATCCATTCATTTCTATAGTGTAACAACCAACACCAATTTGTGCCTAATCTAAAATAATGATGGGTCCCAGGTCCTAGAGTTGAAAACTTGCTATGATACCATATGTAGGGATCCTCCATGGGTTTTCCCCTCTATAACATAAAGATCTAAATAGAAAACCCATCTCCATTCAATATAAACATAAAATCAATTTGCATAATTTGTTGAAAAGCATTGAAACACTTTTAATTGAAAATGAAATTGCAATAGTTAATACCTACTTGCTTCTTGTGCTGCAGGTTGTCATCAACCATCGTATCCCTCGTCGGTGTGTCACACGTCTCGATGTAGCATCCCATGAATCAACAATCGTTATGTCTGCCACCTGACCACACTGCCTACTCCCATGGGTACTCTTTTTCACTAGGGACCCCTGAGCTACAACGAGTTTGTATGGAAGAATCACAATATCAACACGATTGGAAGTGGAGCATTCTACTTTCAGGACTCCTAGCCTTAACCACTTCCAAGGACCAAACTCTCCAACAATCACTGTAACAATCTTCCACCATCGCATAGGAGAAAAAATATAAAAGATTCAAGATCCAAAATATGATCCTCACTCATCACCTTGAATTTTTTTATAGAGTTTCTTCTTTTTATGTTCCATGTTCATGTGTGTGCACACTTGAGTCTTAATAATCCTTTAATTGATTTATTATTTTACTCTCCTTAATTAAAGGGTGTGTTTTATTTTATCTTCTCTTTAACTAATCGGTTTCCTTTGTTATCCACATGTTCTTATTTTAAGTTAAATTATTATTTATTTTGGGCATTGGTGCAATGGCAGTCCTGACGAGGGGCCTCTTACTTAACAATGCACACAAAACACAATGCTTACGTAGACTAGGTGTAAACGGGATTCCATAAGCTGTCTTCTATTAAAATTCAATCAAATTACAATGTTACAATAATCAATGTAAACCACTAAACTAGTTGGCCTTATCTTGTTACAATATACATAAGTAAAATGGTGTGTTCTCTCTATGTGCGATCTTCTCCCTCTCCTGGTTCTCAGCTAAACAATGAGCTATGGATCGAATCCCCCCCCTCTCTGCCTGTGCACTAGTCTTCTACTCTGCTCCGTTGCTGCTCTTCTCGAGGTCTAATCTGTTCCCTGAGACACTCTTCCTATGTTTGCCGAATCCTCCCGATCCTATAGACTTGTAGTTGTCAGTGCCCTCTGGTCATGCTGCATAACCTATGCCTGTGGTGACATCTGTCATGATCCCAACCACCTTCATAACTGCTCATAACTTTGTTAGCAACCCCAAATGGCTACCAAGTACATCGCCTTCACTTCTGTAGTTCTTTGACTCTGCTACAGTAGTCACCTCACATCTTTTCTTGACCATACTGTATTTTTTCATCCTTTGACTTTACCTATCAGCTTCATTTACTCCTCACGGCTTCGCCAGTCCACCCCTTCCTCCAAGCTTGGATTTCGACGCAACCCGTCAGTGTCGTGATTCGACAACCTATCAATCTTCGACGCCTTCCCCTCCGCTTCTTTTCTGTCATCTATCGACCTTCAACATGTCAACTCCCGACCTCTAACTCTTGTCGACCACATATAGACAAATTCTTTCTTGACTACTTGGCTTCAAAAACCAATATCTCTTTCACATAAGTAGTCTTTGGCAATCCCAATGGTCAGCTTCTCCTGTCAATCAACTCCAATTGTTTCGCCTAGGCCCCGATGCTCCTGCATCAGACTCTCAAGGTGAAAAAGAACTTGACTGCTCCGTCAGACTCCTATATTCTTCTTTGGAAATCCATGTCACCTCCTGCAACTCATCATCTTTCCATCACACTAAGTATTCTTTCTTTCATGAACTGCACGTATGCTCGACTTCACGTTCCTCTAACACTTCGTAGATTTCCTCTTTGTGTCGATCTGGAGGCTGCACTATCCATTCAATGTTGGACACTTTCGTGCTGCTACTGGTTGAACCTTCCTCGAACTTGTACAAATCTGATACATTGAATGTAGGTGAAATCTTCAACTCTTCCAGCAGCTCCAATACATAAGCATTGTCAACTCTTCATGGTCCAATCTTCTTCACCTTCATATTATTATAGGTTCCTGTCGGAAATATCTCCTTCTGCAACTGTGCATAGACTAAGCCTCCTTCGCTAAACAATTGTAGCTTCTTATTCATGTCGACTCTCAACTTGTATGTCGTGTTTCTCTTTTCAATCCACTTTCACACATCTTCATGCACTTCCTTCATATTCTATGCAAATGATTCTGCGTCCGCACTTTTCTTGATTTTTGTTGGTAACTCGACCAAATCTACCACTCCATGTGGGCTTCATCCTTGAAAAATATGGAATGCGATCATGCCTGTCGACCAATTCACATAATTGTTGTACGCGAACTCTACTTGCGCCAACACATTCTCCCACTGCTTGGGTTTGTCGGTCTTCAAACACCTCAGAAGGTTTCCCAAACTTTTGTTCACCACCTCGGTCTGTCCATCTGAAAGTGGATGATATGCCAAGCTAAACTGCAACTTCGTGTCTAGTTTCGTCCATAGGGTTCTCCATTAATGTACCATAAACCTGGTATCTCTGTCCAACATTATACTCTTTGGCAACCCATGCAATTTGACTATCTCCTTGAAGAATAGTACAGCAATGCTTATGGTGTCACTTGTCTTCCGACACGGAATAAAGTGTGCCATCTTCGAAAATCTATCGACCGTTACAACAAAGATTGAGTCGCTTCCTTGCTGCATCTTTGACAATCCTAACACAAAATCCATGCTCAGGTGCTCCCATGGGGTATTTAGTACTAGTAATGGTGTATACAATCCCGTATTCTGACTTCTTCCTTTTGCCAACTGGAAAACTCGACACTGTCGTACCCACTTACCAACATCTGTCGTCATTCCTGGCCAATAATACTTTTCTTTGACCGATGCCTTCGTCTTGTCGAAGCCAAAATGACCTGCTAATCCGTCACTATGCAACTCTCGGTTTAGGTTCTCTCTTATGGATCCTTTGGTAATACACAACTGTTTTCCATTCAATAGGTATCCCTCTTGGATGAAATAATCCAAGTATGGAGTTCTGTCGACACTCCATGGTTCGCTACTCGCCTTCCTGCTTTCGCAAAATCCTTGTCGGTCTCATACTCTATCTTCACCAACTCTATTCCTATCGCCTGAATTGTCGTCATGTTCAGCAATGCAACTCTTCGACTCAGTGAATCAAAAACCTTAATTGACTTACCCGACTTATGTTGCAACATGAATTTATATCCCTGCAAGAATTCGAACCACTTCATGTGCCGCTGATTCAACTTCGACTGAGTGTTCAAGTACCTTAGTACTTGGTGATCTTTGTACAACACAAATTCCTTGGGAAACAAATAATCCCTCCACTTCTCCAATGCTTAAACAATAGCATAGAATTCTTGGTCGTAGACCGAATATTTCCAATTCGCCTCATCCAACTTCTCACTGAAGAATGTAATCAATCAGCCCTCCTCGTTCAACACTGCTCAAATTCCCTTTCCACTTGTGTCGCAATCGACTTGGAAAACTTTGTCGAAATCTAGGAATGCTAACACTAGGCTCTAAGTCACCTTTTCCTTCAACTTGTTGAAAGCTTTTTGGGCATCTTCAGTCCACTTAAACTCCCCTTTCTTCATGCACTCTATCAAAGGTGTACATATCCGACTGAATCCCCTAATGAACTTCCTATAGAAACTAGCAAGTCCATGGAAACTTCGCACTCAATTCGTGCTTGTTGGTTTTGGCCACTCCAATATAGCCTTCACCTTCACTAGGTCCATCACTAAACCTTTACCTGATATTACAAATCCAAAGTACACCAACTCTTCCTTCATGAAGAAGCATTTATGTAGGTTCACCATTAGCTTCTCTTCCTATAGCTTTCGCAACACTTGTCAAATGTGCTCCAAATGTTCGAACTTGGTTCAACTGAATATCAATATGTCGTCTAGATACACTACGATGAACTTTCCCAAGAATGGCTTCAGTACCTCATTCATGAACCGCACGAATGTACTGGGTTCATTAGTCAATATGAATGGCATGACTAACCACTCATATATCCATTCCTTCATCTTAAAGGTTGTTTTTCATTCATCTCCTTCTCTAACCCTAATCTAGTGATAAGCACTCTTCAAGTCGATCTTCATGAAGTATCCTGCTCCACTAAAGAAATCCATCAAGTCATACATCATGGGCAATGGAAATCTGTACTTGATCGTGATCTTGTTGATAGCTCTAGAGTATGTACACATCCTCCATTCTCCACCCTTCTTTGACGCTAATACTGCTGGTACCACACACGGGCTCATACTTTCTCTGATCAATCCTCTATCAAACAACTCCTGGACTTGTTGATTGAGTTCTTGACCCTCTGTAGGAGTCATTCTATGACAGTGGTGCCTTGTTTGGAAAACTCGATCCTGGAATCAAGTCGATCTGATGGGATATGCTTCTCTTTGGTGGCAATTCCATCGATGCTTGATCGACTACTATGCTCCTGAACTCGTTGAGCATATTTTCAAATTTGACTGGAATTCTCTCCATTGTTGACCTCTCGACACATGGTCCCTTCAGAATGATGGTGAAACATTGAGACTGCTTCTCCTCCTATGTGAGGAATTATTTCGCTGAGCACATCAGCACTCGCTACTCCCAATAGTTTCTCTCACCCTGCTTGCATTCATCACGATCCTCCTACTTCAGCTTCATACTCCTCCGCATTCCATTTTTCCACACTGTGACTATGTTGGCTCGACCATCATAGATCATCTTCCGATCATATTTCCATGGCCTCCCTAACAACAGATGACATGCATCCATTGGGATTACGTCACACAGTACATTGTCTTCAAGTTTCCCAACTTTAAATTTTATCTAACACTATTTGGTTACCTTGACATGATGTCCTTTCTACAACCAAGATATCTTGTATGGGTGTGGGTGTTCTCGAAATCTCAAACCCAAATTGTCGATGACCTCTGTCGACACAAGATTCTCTGTACTGCCACAAGATTCTATCGACTATGGTCTTGCAATACCATTCACCAATCAACACTCTAGTGCGAAAGATAGCATTTTGTTGTGCCTTCTCCTTCTTGTTGCGTTGGTTGTCCTGAACCAACGTTCTCCTAGCTGTCATGTTTCGACCTTTTCTTCCCCCAAGTTCACTACTATCAAATGTTGACTCCTCGCTCTCTTCGACTTGCTCATCTCCTCGACGTCTGGGTTTCGACTCTTCTTCAGCATGTAGGTTCTTTGGGAACTCATATGTCTTGTGTCCGACTCCCCAACACTTATAATAGATAATCGTTGGTCTATCGGCTCCTTTTCTATCAGCTAAACCACTTCGACCATGTGCACCTCGACCATGGGTCTCTCGACCATCTCGTCGGTTTTCCTGCGCTTTCTCTTTAGTCAATGTCCCTTCTGCACATCGATTGTCTTCGATAGTTTCTCTCCTAGTTCCTCTACTTTGGCCCTTCGAGGAAAGAGTATTTGCATCCCGACCAATCATTCTCCCTCTGGTCGATGCAGCTTTCCTTGACAGTTTCTCTTCTTCCTTCAGAGCTAACTGGTAGGCTTCCCCGACCACTCTAAACCTCGATAGGCTCAACTCGTCCTATATGACCTACTTCAAGCCATTTACATATCTCGCAAAAGATTCTTCTCCTTCGTCTATTTGTCCCAACCGAATCAATAGTCTATAGAACTCTTTCGTGTATTCCTTCACGGTCATCTCTTTCTGTCAAAATTTTTTCAACTTTCTGAACCAAGAAATCGCAGTCACCAGGCAAGAACTTCCCGTTCAACTTGGCGACCATCCTGTCCCAAGACTTGAAATTTTCCTTACCTTTCTTGACTCTATCAGCCTATACATTGTCCCACCATAATGAGGCATGACCCTTCAACCTTAGACATACATTTTTAACCTATTTAGGATTCTCAATCTGTTCTATGTCGAAGTATTTCTCCATCGCTTTGAACCATTCTATCAAGTCTTACGGATCTAGACTTCATGAGTAGGTATGTACATCCATCCTTGTCTAACATCTCATATCTGTCATAAGCTTGATGATTTTATCTTTTGTTTCCTCAACTACCTCTTCCGGTGCTTCCACTTCTTCGACTTCCTCATTGCTATGGTCTAGTGCATCGGGAATGCATCCATGTCTTTGGCCCTCTTTGATCGCTGCGACCTCACTAATCAAACTTGGCATGCATTCGTCAAACATTTCACGATCAACTATGACAAGAGTGCCACGCGTTCTTTGTCCTCATACATTAATGCCTCCGTGAGCCATTTTCAACTGCAGCTGAAACTCCCACTCGTCCAATCGCAACTAGAATTTCACAAGTCATGCATAACTCTACCCAACCATAGCTAGAGCTGTCTACACCTTTGCAAATTCTTCTTGCTCACAGGATTCAACTGCTCAACATTGGATTCTCTTCTAGCTCTAATACCAACTAGCACAAGAGCGGTCCCGACGAGGGGCCTCTTGCTTAACAATACACACAACACACGATGCTCACATAGACTAGGTGTAAACAGGATGCCAGATGCTAGTTTCTATTAAACTTTAATCAAATTACAATGTTACAATAAGCAATGTAAACCACTAAACTAGTCGGCCTTATCCTATTACAATATATTGAAGTAAAATGGTGTGTTCTCTCTTTGTGCGATCTTCTCCCTCTCCTGGTTCTTGGCTGAAAAATGAGCTATCAATCGGATCCCTCTCCTCTATGTTTGTGCACTAGTATTATACTTTGCTCTGCTGCTGCTCTTCCCGAGGTATACTCCATTCCCCGAGACACTCTTCCTCTGTCCACTAAATCCTCCAGATCCTCTAGACCTGTAGTTTTCAGCTCCTTTTGGACGTGCTGTAAAACCTATGCCTGTGGTGACATCTGTCATGATCCCAACTACCTCCATAACTACTAATAACTTCCTTAGAAACCTTGAATGGCTACCAAGTACGTCATCCTGACTTTTGCACTTCTCTGACTCTTCTACAGTAGTCGTCTCACGTGTTGTCTCGGCCATATTGTATTTCATCATCCTTCGACTTTACGTGTCAGCTTCATTTAATCCTCACGGCTTTGCCAGTCCACCCCTTCCTCCACGCTTAGCTTTCAGCGCAGCCCGTCGGTGTCATGATTCGACAACCTGTCGACCTTCAATTCCTTCACCTCTGCTTCTTTTCTATTGTCTGTCGACCTTTGACATGTCAACTCCCGACCTCTAACTCCTATCCATCGCATATCGATAGCTTCCTGCTCGACTACTTGGCTTCGACAACCAATCTCCCTTTCACACCAGTGGTCATCGGCAATCCCCCTGGTCGGGTTCTCCTGCCGATCAACTTCGACTATTTCTCCTAGGCCCTGATGCTCCTTCATTATGCATGCACATAATTAATTTATTATTCATTCTTAGAATCTACATTGTTTTTATTAATTTATTATTTATCATTTTCTAAATTGTTTTTCTCATTTACATTTTATAAATTCTATATTTTATTTTAATCAAGTTTCTATTAAGGGTTGAATGGTCATACTCATGCCTTTCAAATAGAATTCACAATGGTTCTATCAAGGATTCCATGGTCATACTCATGCCCTTCAAATAGAGTTTCTCAAGGCTCTATCAAGGGTTACATGATCATACACATGCCCTTAAAATAGACCTTTTTCTACAGTGAGGATGTGATACAACGATTGAAACCACTTTAGCTCAATCCACACATATCGTGTTGAGAGACTAATGGCCATTGAAAAATAAGATCGACACTTTATTGCGTGCCCCTCAGTCAAAAGCTCATGAGTAACCGAATCCATGGCCTACCTTCATGACAACATGCATACCTTAGCAAAAATTATCACTCATTTTTCAACCCATCACATGGAAGCCTGTGCTATTTACAATCCTATTACCCATGTGTGGACTGATTGGAAATCACGATCTTGTTCCTGCACACTTGAAATCAACATGCATCAAATGGATTTTGTAGAATAATCAATTATCAATTTATCACATTGCATCACCTAGTACCATATCCAAGCTCAATCTGGATCCCATGCAACATTGACGCCATCTTGCATTAATTTACACCTACTGTCTCAAGTCACACTTCGAGGAACTTGTTAAAGCATTTGACAATCATATATATATATATATATATATATATTCGTTATCATATTGCTAATGGTTAGTCATTATACATAAATCCATTATGATCATAAGAAACTTACTATGATCTTCATGCAACATAAAGGTTTTAAGTTTTAGCATCAAGATGCACAGTATCCATCCCGGTCATTTGAGATCAAATGCCCTCAATTAATAACATAACATAATCAAATTTCTAAGCAAATATCATATTTCCAAATGTCTAAGAATAATCAAAGTGCCTAAGAAAATAAGGCACTACAGTTCTATTTTGTTTTATTTTCGGCAACAAAATAGTTTAACATTAATATTTAATGCTAAATTAATTAAGTATATGTACATAATAGAAAAAATCAATGATTTCATACATTTAAAGCACATTGTTGTTGAGATCGCTCTTCCTACGATGCAATTATGTCAATTTTTTTTACCATCTCTTTGTACACTTTTCTGGACATCCCTACTATCATATTTTAGATACCACCTAGATCATCCTTTCGGATTTTCCTAATCTTGCTCAAAAAATAAAATGACAATAAATTATTTTTATATTCATATGAAAAGTAAATATAAAAAAATTAATATTGACAAATGAAATGCTTTGTAGTAGTATATACGTATTCTATAAAAGCATGTTTAGTAATATTACTTTTCGAATTATTCTTTTTTGTTTTTGTATGTTTCTTCTATTACAACTCTGGCAGGTCTCAGTGATCATTTCCATGGAAACGCCTCTTGTATTTTAGATATAAAATGATTCTTGATATCATTGGATTGATTTATGTATTGTAAGTGGAAAGTATATCTATAGGTTCTTTCCTCTATATCCCTCATAGTTTTGTAAAAAAATTTTCCTCCTTTCATTAAATTCCATCACCACTCCAGATGATCCAAGGACCAATTCATCATCATTTACATCTTCCATGATTTGTTTTTTCTTATGATGGTATTCTCTTCTGTTGTTATTAATCCCTATAGAACATTCACCATATATGTGAAATAAATTGTTTGAAACATGACACTAAATATTCCTAAGTACATTATTATAAAACATTCAAGAAAAAATCATATTGATTACTTTTTAATTCACCTGATTCATCCCTATGCAAATTTTACATCAAGGTTTTGTGATCTTCTATGTTTTGATTGTAAGGAATCTAATCGAACTTCCTCATTTTTTCAGTTTTGCATTCAACACACGTTAACCAATACATATGAGTTAAACTTACATATAATTCAAATATATTAATTTAATTTAGAAATCACAAAAACCTCACCTTATTCACATTTTTTGGATGTGTTCCCATCATGCCAATTATAATTATTTCTCCTTTAACACTTATCACACATTTTCTATCAATAAAAAACCTCGACCATTAAATACATAACCTATTAAATCAATTATACAAATAAATTACGTAACTTCTAGCTAAAAAGAATTTTTCCAACTCAGTTTTCTTTAAGAATACAAATTCCCCATGTGTTTACATTATGTACACGTCAATTCATCATAGTTGAATGCACCCTTAATGAAAAATAAAGTAATAATTAAACCCATGTATTTTTTTGTGTGATATTTTTAATATAAAGAACCAACGCCAAATGGTGTTTTTTTATTCCAAGCGCATCGATGCATTATTCGAAAACGATCACACCAAAAACTATGAAAGCGTCTTTTAGAACAAAAACTAATACGGACAAGATTTTTTATTTGATGCAATAAGTGGTCCCATTGCACCCAACTCCTTATATATAAAACCACAAATCCATTAAATCTAAAATGCCAAAAAAAATAAAAACCCTATATTATTAAATAACAGATAGAATCAAACCCTAACGTGAAAATTTGTAGCCACACAAAATGAAATGAAGCAACAAGAAAGCAAGGGTTCTAAGGTTGAAGGTAGCTATGAAATATTTTATTTTTTCTAAATTTATTTTAAATACTAATAGAAAAATAAGTAAATCATGCATTTATATCAATAGTAATCATTTACATACTTGAAATTTCTACTAAGCAGGGTTTTGTGCAATTCACTGCACCTTACAAATTCTGATCTTTAGAATAATCTAGTTGCTCCAAACTCCTCCAAGTAAATCGTTCTTGCAAAACTCTCCCCTTGAAATTTTAGTAAAACAATGAAATAGTGATTTTTTTTTAAACACTTTATGAAATTAATTTTTTGAAAAAGAAATTCCTACTCCTTTTTTCAGTTCATGGGAAAAAAATTCATGGTTTTTTTTTTAGTTTCCGCACATTGGTGTGATCATATATATGGGAGCATTAGTGCGACGTAATAGACAATGCACCATTCCCATATACATTTTTTTTTCTTTTTTACAGAAAATTGTTGCACCAATAAGATATGCATTCACATGTGTTCTATATTTTCTATAACGCACCGTATTGACATACAATAAAGAAATTAAAAAAAATCATTTACCAGTGCATATGAAAAAAGTGATCACATCAGTGTGCTTATACATATTAAGTGCACAAATATCAATAATATTGAAAAACGCAGAGTTAAATATCCATTATAAAATATATCATATATTTTCTTTTGTGGACATTTTTTGTGGATGTTTCAAGATGTTGTGGAAGTGTTTTAAACTGACCAGTGCATTTAGTTACTTAGGACATACCAATGCATCTCTATTATTAAGGAGCACAAGATTAATTAAAAATCCCTTTGAATGTATGTTTGAACTTGAAATGATATATTCATCTCAAATGTTATTTAAGGATTCAACTACATCAATTACAATACTGCTTAAACTCACCTTATTATTAAAAAATGGTTTCAAAACTATTTTTGAAGTTAGATTGTGATATGGTTCTCAAAATTTATTTTAGGACTATAGACACGTATTGATTCCTGATTTGGCTGAAATGCAGTGACAAAATATTAGAATATCAAATGGCCAATTCTACAAATTTCACCTCATTCCATACTGTTAAAATTTCATTGAGTTCTCCCTTTCCATGTCTAGTAAATTTAAATTTTATTTAAATTTTGATTATATAATTGAATTTATGTTATTTATCCATGTGAATCTAAATAACAATGTATTCAATTTTGCAGGATCCTGATTTAGGATCAAGTTCGGATGCACAAAATATTGTATCAGTTGAAAAACATCATAAGCTCTTATCAAGAGCAAGATACCACTAATAGTTGGTAGATGAAAATGGACATATACATTACCCATCCAATTATAACATTCCATCTTCCATCCACAATCTTGGGTCATCAACGATAATTCATTGTGATATGGATCTCTTTTATGACACCCCATTAGTATGTGGTTTTTCAAAATTTCAAGGGTTGAAGGAGAACCCTCACCATGTCACACTAACCTATTATGCTAATGATCGACTATGCAATGTTCATGGTTAAATACCTCCTACTACAGTAAAAACTCCAGTGGGTGATATAGAAAAGACATGTTGAGAACACTTCCCTATGCCAAAACAACCATGTTTCTTCCTAAATTGGCCAACCCCTCCACTTTTTTCAGTCAACTGAAATTTCTATTGATCAAATGTATGATATCGATACCACCCAAAAAATATCTACTAGGAGATCCAAAAAGTTGAATGAGTTGATAGAAAAGATTTCCAAGTACATACCATGGTCATACCGATTGCGAGAGGGTAGCAATGAATTCTATCTTCTCATGCAATTGCAAAGTAAATACGAAACTTGTTACCACCACACTTTGTATGGTGCTTGGCCGTATTCTCTTCCCGTTCTTGATGTTGGAATCAAATGCTCTTTTATGGTAATAATTTTATTATTTCCATGTGTAATATAGATGTTGCAAATATTGGGTTGTTTATCTTTTCACATGTACTCATTCCTTCAAACATTCAATAACACATATGTCATTTTGCAATCCTCTTTATTATTGATTCAATTAATTGAATATTTTTAAATACAAACATAGAATTTCCATGTATAGTATGTGCATGAATGGTTATGCTTCTAGAAAGTTAATGGGAACAACTTCTTGTATATCGATGGTCTCCCACACACTCATGGAAACATTGTAGGGCTCATAAATAATTCTAGGTGCTCTTTATTTTATGCTAATTGTTCATTTGGGGAACACTTCAATGACCATGAGTTCTTTATGAAAAGGAAAGCGTCTAGATTTGTTTTTTTGCATGGAGTATGTAGTTTGTCTCCTAGATACAAGTTATTACTAGACTATAACATCCGTAGACCACCAACCTCTCATCAAATATGCCTTACATTGCGACTGCCTTTAGATGCCCTATTGGGGCATAAGACAAAAATCATTGATTAATTGTATTGTACTACTTTCAAAGGGATTAATCTCTCTCTCTCTCTCTCTCTCTCTCTCTCTCTCTCTCTGTCTCTCTCTCTGTCTCTCTCTCTGTATTTCTCCTAATTTGCATTTTTGTATATAGTGTATACTCCATAATAGTATGTTATCTTAAGTATTTGTTTCATAATATTTTGTACAAAATGATATGGTCCTTGTCTTGGTTTCTTCAAAACAATTCATTTACCCATTTTTTCTATAAAACATTTCTTGGGATGTTTTAGACAATGAAATTTTTAGGTTCCTTAGAGGACATAGTGAAGAAATTGTAGTAAATATTTATGTCTTTTTCCTATATAGTTTTGGAGTTATAGTCCATGGAAGTTAAGATTTTATTGCTATTCCAAAAACAAGTCTCAATCCTGAATTGTGAGTTAACTCGTTATGTATGGATATTTTGAGCTCCAAATTTAGTGCCTCTAGTTGCATTAGGAATACAATGGATCAAAATAACTCTGATAGAAATTTTAGAAAATTAAAATAAAATCATACACATGACATGCTATAGAAGTTCATTATCTTCAATAAAAAACAAGAAGTCCTGGGAAAGTTACCATAACCTTCTATAGAGCCATCGGAAATTGGTAAAAACTATATTATCGTAGAGAATACATACAGAAATATTGCAAGATGAAATTTTAAGCTTGGAGGAGACAAAATTTAAAATTTAGCGTAGGTGGAAGATCAACGAGGAAGACAACATCCAAATTGTGGTTTTAAAAGGTGTATTACTTTGAAATTAGCATAATTTTCAATTGAAAGGATTGATTTGGGTGATTCAAAATTCAATGGAAAGAGGAAACATGACAAAAATGTTGGAAAAATCATTTTATGCATTTTTATATTTTTCTCAATATATTAAGGTTGTTAGAGGGTTTTGGTTTGAACTCAATTATGAAAAATGGAAATATGTGTGTTTAATAGGCATAAAGATAAGGATGAAATCAATACCAATATTCTAGAATTGTTTGAGATAGTAAAATAACATAATCCCATGAATAAAGTATTGATGAGTCAAGTTAATATTTTAAGAAAATAAAATGATGAGTCAAGGGAAAATTTGAAAAAGAAGGATAAATTAGAAAACCATAATAAAAAACTACTTGATGAGGTCAAGAGATTGAAAGAATGAAGTAAGCTTGAGAGATTGTAAATATCCAAATAATGAGCTTAAGAGATGAAGTAAAGAGATTAAGAGATGAAGAAGAAAAGAAGTTTAAGAGATTGTGAAAAAACAAGAAAAAATGAGGTTCTTGGATGAAGAGATTACCAAAATACTTGAAATGAAAATTTTCAAGAAGATTGAAAAATCTCCAAATTCATACGAGGAAAAATAAAAAATGCAATCTAGAATTAAAGAATGAAATAAAAATTTGATGGATGGGATCACATTGCATCTTCAAAAGGAGAAGGATTAAAATATTCTAGAAGATCTTTTTACCGAGATTAATATGGAAAAACCTATGTGCAATTTTTGTACTCAACACACATTTAGGATTAGATAGCTAAGTCCATCATCAAGAGCGTAATATCTCATTGGAATGAGAGGCCAAGGCATCAAATGACATCAAATAAATTCTAGAAGGTCACCAGAAAATACTTGAATAATTTGAGCTCTAGCTTGAATATCTACATGCCAAATATGAGGGTAGTATATCAAATTTGAGAGTAAACAAAGACCTAACACATAGGATAGACAATGCCATTATCTATGAAAAAATATTGGTGATATGTGTCTGTAGAATGAATCGAAACCATCAAAGGTGAAACCATTTTGACACAATAATTACCAATAAATAGAAAAAAATTGCATCAACACTACCAATAAATAATTGTGAAATTCTTACAGAGATATAGAGACAAAGGTAAAATTCACACTAAGTCTAACATATATCAAAAGAATTGAGTAGGGAAAATAGTGGAGGAAAAACTGTGTTACAACAAAAGAGAATGAAGAACAATTGGAAAAACTTCCATTACCTCTATTATTCAGTAAAATGTGTACATAAATAATACACATACAAAGGATAAATTCTTGATCCCAAAGAGGAAATTGGAATCCACACATGTGGCGAGATTAGTTTGCATTGAAACCATCTCCCAATAAGATCTAGTGTCCACCAATGATGAACGACTAGTCTACTGGGGTGAAATGGAACATAACTGAGTCATTGGGGCTAACTGATATTAGGGGATGAGACTCTGAGGAGGCACAATAATAACTAGTAGTGGTCAAAATAGGAACTCCTACACTCAGTAGCAGTGAGAATATGTGTAACAGTTAGTTAACTGAGTAATCAAGGGGACAAGGAACCCTAAATCATAGAACTATCTGTACTAACTCCTAAAATCATGCATGAGGGTGCCTTTGGAATTCAGTTATGTAACCAAGATGCTCTGAGTGGATAAGAGGGATAATGATGACCAAATTTAATCTCTAGGGGGGTGAAATTAAGGACTAGGTGCTAGGAGACTCAACTACTGATGCATGGATGCATGGAGCGTTGCATTGCATGCATGCATGCATGCAAATGAATGCAAAGCATGAAAATCCAAGATGTAATGGTTAGAAGATTCCAACACCCCCCATTAATCCCGACTATGTTAGGAAAGACTAGAAATAGGGCCCTGGTAACAGATACCAAAGGTCACCCTTTACAAATTTATTAGTCCATTTAAGTGAGGAAAGAGGGAAAAACCTGTGGGAAAAAACCCCCCTCAAGATGGACATGAAACACACCAAAAATTGCTTGCTCCAAAATTCAAGTAGTTGTGATGCTTGAATCTGTGTCTAGAGGTATCTTCGTCTTGGGAAGAAGTGGATCATTCTCCAAAAACATGTGCTTGAATTATCCTTCAATGGATGTGAGTGAATCTGGAGGCTCTCTAAACTTGCTCTTTAGACCAAACATGGTGAGAACAAATCCAAAAATATGAAGATCATCCTGGAACTTGAAATCCAAACCATCTGAAGTATGATGAACTCCAGGAATGTGTATATGGTTCCTTGATATCTCCTTTGAACCAACATAGGTGATATCAAAACCAAGTGAACCATGACATGATGGTGGTGGCTTGGACTTCAAATCAGCTCCAAGTGAAAGGAGCAAGTGTCCAAGCGAATGCATAATTTCTCCAACTTCATTTGTAGTTTGAGGAAGTGTGTATTTAATCGTTATGGAATAGGAAGGAGGCATGGAACCAAGGAGAGAATATGAAGCAACTCCAAATATTGATTTACCCTCAGTAAGCTCATGGGAAGTAGAAAATTTGAAACTTTCTTCAACCTATAGAGTAGTAACTGACATATATTGCTCATAATTCGAAATAGAAGACATTGGGAACATGAGTGAGGAATGGATCATCTCTCCAAAAGGATCAGATTCATTAGTTGTATCACTTTCATCTGCATCAGCTACATGGGAAAGGGACAATTTGAAACTATCTTCAACTTCTAGAGGAACAGAGGAAGGAATGTCTTCAACATGAACTTTTAGTGTTGAATCTGTGGCTTCTTCATCTTGAAAAAATTCATCATGATAGCTACTTGAGGCCAAGATATAATTAGAGAGAACACTTGAGGAGGTATCACTGGGCTTGTTCTCCATATGATTTGCACTGATCTCTTCATTCTACTTGTGAAATTATTTTTCCAATTGGGTCCATAGATCACTTGGATATTCAATAGTTTCCATGAGGTAGAGCATACTAGAAGACATAGCAAGACACATTGCTCCATAGTCTCTATCACAGTCATTTAGCCAATCAATTTTCTCTTCATAGGAAGTAGAATCTCTCATAACACCAAAGCACATCTCAAAAAGACCCTATCTCTTTAGATATGTTATCATCTTTGGTTTCCACTCATCATAGTTGAATGGAGAGAGAGGAGGAACTGGTTTCAAATTCATGGAAGCTATTGTAGAATACCTACACAAAAAATGATGAAAAAACTCCCCAGAATATTACTTTGCTCAAGAAAACTTTGATACTATGTGAGGTTCTCCGTTACACCAACATCTGCAAATGTTGGTAAGCATTTATAACCAAGCACAAGTCCAAGGATCCCAATGTGGGATATCCATCCACATTATATGCCTAGAGGTGTAGAGGTTATAACCAATACTCCAACAATAATATGGAATAATCATAAATATTCATGACTATGGCATCAAAAAACCATTATTCAACAAGATATTATTGGAAATTAGAAACTACAACAACAACAATACTAAGAAATAATATGGAATTATTAGAAATATTCATGAATATGGCATAAAAGGCCATTATTTGAAATTATATTATTAGAAGATAGAAACTACAACAAAATGGAGAAGCCACAATAACAACACATGGCAACAAAGTGATGCAAGAGCATCTAGCTATAGAAATAGTCGTGTGAGTTAGGGTGCCATTACAAACCTGGATTGGTATTTTTTGAGCTATGTCATCGCCTCCCATAGGATGTTTGGGCTTAGTGCAGTTATCCACAAGAATTGCAGGAGAGGAAATGTCAATTGTCCATTTATATATTGGACACAGTCTCAACTGTCAAGTGAGAGGAATCAAGACCATTATTAGAGTTTACCTATTAGAAGATGCATCCAAAAGAGTATCGAAAGAATGTCTGGCAAATATTGTGATATTGTATCTAACCCGATGTATCAATGGTTAGGCATCATGATTTGTTACCGGGAAGGGATATGAGAGAAGGACAATGGATCAAAAATCGATAGTTTATCAGGAGCATTATATCAAAATCAATCACAATCATCTTGATGAGTTATCAAATATGATCTCAATCATGAGATTGGAAAGGTCTCATTAGTAGCGAGGAATTGGGAGAGGATGCCAAAGGAAGAGTGTTAGAAACTCGATGGGGAATCGAGTGAGGGCTATCATAAATTTCATATAAGAGGATCACCATAGATTTCAAGCAAGGAAACCATGATAGAGTGACATCCAATAGCATATCATACCTCGAGGTATCAGAAAAGCCTCATCATAGCCGCAACATTAGAGAAATGTTGTAGGAGTGTATACAGAGAATCCTGATATGAAAAGGGTGATTTATCAGACCCAATGTTATTAGGGGTGACCCCTGAGCAGCACGACATCGAGAAATTTCCATGGAAGGTATCGATAGGAGTCCTTCTGCGTGAATTCTGACTATGTATCAAATAAATGATATTAAGGATACCTCATCAGAGGTCATATTTGAGGCAGTGATCGAGGAGGGGCATGGAGGGAAGCCTGATGGAAGGGATCTAGTGGATTGGACCTGATAACATGGAGAAGGCATGAAGAAAGGGTTTTGATAGAGCATGAGACACCAATGAATGGGAAGGAAATATATTGGATCAAGGGGATTGGATCTCTAAGGAACAAAAGTCACTGATAAATCCTAGAAGGATGATAATAGGAGGTCCGATGGAGCAGAAAGACCTGGTACTTGTAGATGTTGATGGTGGATTTAATGGGTGAAACTCTGAAGTTGGGTAATTCTTTTTTGATAAAGAAGTGGAGGAGAAAAGTATCACATGTGAGAGAACATGTGAAAAAAGTTGACATAAAATATCATACGAGAGTTTAATAAAACTATCAACCGAGAGTTTAAACTCGAGGATGAGAGATTTTAAAGTCTCATATGAAAGTTCAACAAACCGTTTCGACCTAGAGTTTTGGACAATGAAATCATTTTATTTCAAAAAAATATCAGATGAGATTTTAAACTCTTGGATGAAAGTTTATCAAACTCCATTTTTGCTAGTTACAAGAGGATGACACTTTGGAAGTTAAAAACCCTGTGAAATCATAGAGTTATCTTTTGGAATTTATACCAGTAGATTCGTCTTTGAATCTACTTTCTCATGGTATAATTTTTTTTAATTTCATTAAATATTTCTATTTTTTAATTTATTTTTTTCTAAAATATTTCATTAAGAAATTTAGGGAGTTAAAAATTAGTCAAAATGAAATTCAATATCATAACAAAGATAACACCAAAAAAATTGAAATCTTGACAGAGATCTTCCTTTTCCTATCCTCTCGAAAAGGGCACTTTTATTTCTTTTAGTAAGAGTCACACTAAAAATTAAAATTGAAGCTCACCAACATGTGTCAATAAGGCACCATTTTCGGAACATATGCTATTTTGATAAATAATAAAAAATAGTTCTCAAGTCTGAAAAAACTCAAAATATAGTCCATGCATAAGTGCAGTGTGTGTATATTACGAGCATACATTGTTTTCCCTAAAATGAATAACCATCTATCAAAAAACCAATTCTCATGCAGGTCACTTATTATCCATACCTAAAATTTTCAAGTATATGCCTTTGGTGAGCACCAAATTTGTCCCATGATATGTCCATAAAAAATAAAATAAAAAATGCAAGTACAAAGCTAATTCAATTATATGAAACAATTGTGTTTACTTCAAGGTGAAATTCCTAATGGGGATATGGGTTTAAAGGGGTTGAAGTTCAAAACATAAAACTTTGTAGTTTTGTTTCTCAAAAAACAAGCAAAAGTGTTACCCAACTTCATGTTTTCACCTTAATGCAAAATATACATGGATTTAATGGGATACAAGAAGTTCTCCAACTTTACATTTGAGATTGAGTCTGCATGAAGATCAATGATCTCACCATGAATGTGCAAGGATTGAAATTCAATGATGTAGGAGAAGGGATGAGAATATGAATTTTTCAAAAAAGAGGGGGCCAAGAAGATTCTATATGTTCCCAACAGAGAAGAAAGAATCCTCCAAAAGAGAAAAGGAAGTCTCTAGATGGGATAAGAACAAGAGGATTAGATAAGGAGAGAAAGAAGAAGAAGAAAAAAGTCTTTGGATAGAGAAGAGGAGTGGAGAGACAATTACAATGGAAGAAGGATGAAGGTGGTGAGGATACTAGAGAGAGAGATCTAGACAATCCAAGAGAGAAAGAAAAGACGCTGAATAGAGGCATAGGAAAATCAAAGTGGATGTTAAGAGAAATTGACTAGTAGGCTCTGTAGAAAATGTAATACCTAACTTAGACTTAGACTAGTGGGATGGGAATTCAAGTGAAGTGAGAGATTGAAAGGTCTGTGAAACCATTGCAAAAAGTGTTATCAAGAAATCACATTAAGGCATTGACATAACTATAAATTATGTGCATAATAGAAAGTGATATTTGAGCATGTTTATGCATCATCCTCAATGGTAGAAATAAAGAAGGATTATAAGGAAATCATATTACTTGGTTTCATCACATGTAAAGCCATTAATTACAAAGCTTTGAGGGAAAAGGAATTTAAAGGATTCTATTAAATTACATGAACCAAGGGCGGAATATATGGGTTAAATGTATATGTAATGAAGTACATATATATGTAATACTACTACCCTAATGAAGGGGCAACATGTGCAATGAGTAAATAATTATATATAGAGTTAATGTAGTCATCGTTGAGGAAACATGGAGATTGGATATATGCATGTATTGGATTATTTGGAGGAGATTATCCCATTCTTTATGAATTTAATGTGTAACTAATCTCTATTATATGTATTGTATTTTTTCTCCACATTTACATCTATTTATATGGTGTGTACTCCATTATATTCTACTATCTTAAGGATTTGGTAGATTACACAAAAGATTGAATTGTTGACATTTTCACCAAACCTCTTTGAAGAATCGAATTCACTAAGTTTATAACTGAACATGGTGTTTCCTCTAGATACTTTGGATTAAAGGGGTAGTTGTTAGAAAATGTGACCCTCAATTTGAACTTAGGACTATAGTTTAGAGAATAAATTATTTATAGAAATGATCACTTATCACACTCACATCTTTATGTGATTAGGTGTCCATGTTTGTTTTACAAAGCACTAGTATAGTTGTAGAAGTAGAGTTATTTGTGCTCACTTCCATTTGATATGAGGTTGATTTTGTCTGTTATCCCTCATATATACTATGTTGTAATTTATTTTCTGATTAATTAAATTTGTGTTTCAAGGGACACTTCGTTCTATAATAAAAAGGAAAAATATTTTTTTACCACTTTTGTTGTTTATTAGTAATTTGAAGATAAAGCATTATACATAATCAAAATTTATAGTTGTTATTATAATAATTTTCTCTTGTATAGGATAAATCACTCTCTCTTTATACAAACTCAGTTTTCATATATATATATCTAATTTTTTCAACATTACAAAACAATTTTGTTTTTGTCTACTTCGTCCACCGTTGTAAATCAATTTTTCTTTGTCCTTGTAGATAAAAAAGGAATGGAGATTGAAAAAAGCTTAAATTTATATGTTGAAACCACAAGAGGTGCCATAAAAACAAATGCAAACATTTACATATTGATCACTCTTATAAGAGAACACATTTCCATATCATCAAATTAAATATAACATTTATAAAACACCAACATCTCTCACAATGTAGAGGGAATATTTATAAATATAAGGTCTTATACAAAATATATCATGTTTCTTTAGAAACATACGGATATTCTACAAGATAAAATGCTTCAATATGCATAAGTATGTTTCACACTAACATGTACCAAATAAAATTTGTATCTTCAAATTAAGCTACCTTGCACCTGCGTAAGTAGACCTAACAACAAAACCCCTAAAAAGTATCCAACAGTTCTATATTTACAATATATTATCCTGGTATTCATCAGGATGGAGATTTAAAAGCTGTATATATTCCCAATTCTACATTCCATAGAAGAAGCATATCCTTCATGTAGAAATAATAATCCACCATCTCCCAACTTGTAAGTGCAACATTCATAATTGATGGTCAATTAAATGATTTTTTGGAAATGTGTCGTCCATGATGCCTGCAAGAGGGTGTCAACTTCTCCACTTTAAATAAGACAAGTATTAAATGGAAATTGAAAAAATTTCAAACACTCATGCTTTCACTTGTTGTGATCTAGACAATGTTTCCTCTAAAGTTCATATCCAACACATGATTTATTTTTATCCTATGGACTTAATAACATCATGACTAAATCCACACAACAGATTGTTTAAACAAATGAAACGAAAATGCATTGGAACAAACATAATTGAACTAAATTGTTTTAGCAAATGAAAAACATAATTAGGTGTTTGAATTCGTCATGTTGTATGCAAAATCAATACTGTTTACTTTTCCTATCTTACATTCAAATTCCATTTTATTTCAATGTTTATGATCTTTTTTTTTTAAGTTCATTGTCATATTTCATCAAGTATTTTCGAGATTCCATCCATCTACATGCTAATAATCCATGTATCTAATATGAATTGTCTATATCAATTATCTTCACATCTTCATGCACTACTATCCATGAATTATAAATTATTGCAATTAAAGGGAGGATAAAGCATTTGTGAGGACTCAAAATAGGAGTGAAGTGATTCAATGTAGAATATGAAAACCTTCTATGAAATTTCCACTTAAGAATGCTCAAAATGTTATTTTTGTTCATTGTATGGAAGGGCTTGTGCTACAAAGGGGGCCTTCCTCAAGAGAGGTTTTTCAAAGAACGAAATTGAAGGGGAAATCAAGGATGTCTATAATAATGACTCTATAATTAGAAAAAAATCCATAGAGAATGACAATATTCCCTACAACACTTAATTACTCAATTGAAAGAGATGCTATTACAAGAATGGATCTATGCATTATAGTAATAGATGAGGAGGTTGAAATAGCGAATCATGCAAATAGATGGAAAACCTAGGCCATGTCCTTGAAATCCTTCAAATAAGGTCATATGTAACAGACAACTTGATCCATTCCATGATGGATTATTAAGAAAGTGATGCTTGAATGGATTTGGAAAAGGCATCTAAATTTGATACTCAAAATAGTTGAGGTTTTGACAAATACCAAACAATCTACTTTATATCTTCCATCGTTTCATACTTATTTTATGATAAATGGCCAACCATTACAAGTGACATAGATTCTAGAACTATTATGTAATTAGCTTGCAAGTGAGAAAATCATGTTAGATTATAATTTTGTAAAAGGAAGGCCATAGAAGTGTGACACATATAATATGAAAGATTGAAGTCTAGATAAAAGTACATCGTTGTGTTAATTTTAGTTGCTAGAGAATTCTATATTTTTACTTCATTAAGAGTAACAAACAATAGGAAAGTTATATTGTTGGATGCATTGATTGAGTATCATGTATGGTAGCTCAACCAAATTCCTAGATGACAAAAGAGTGGTTCCCAAAGTGTATTTGAATAACTTTACAAGATATATATCAACATGAGTTTCTTTTAAATCATCACTTTCTCATTTTTGTTGGGCATGGAAGCCATGTTTTGGCATTAGATACCATCAAAGACAAGTGAGTTTTGAGAATATATCTATGATCTAATCATACAAACCATAATCTTTAACAATTGGATCTAATTGTTATTTCTGCATTGAAGAGCTATTTCAAAACTCAGCAACCAATATGGATTGTAAGAAATCTTAGGCTTTCAATAAAAGGGGTTTAATTGGATTTGTTGCGGAGAAAAGCACTAGAAAATGAAAAACAACAAAAAATATTAAAGTTAGGTTTTACAATGATTGGGATTTGGTCCCCAATAGTAATGCTCTTGGCCATGGCATGTAACCAATGATACTTTCCATACTTTATCACAAGAAGGAATAAACCATTGTGTAGAAAATTATTAGGCTAGCAAGTGTGCATCAATGGTAAGAAACTTTAATTCATAATGTGGAAATTCCATTTAAATCCCATGTTCTTGATTACAAAATGTCAATGTAATAATGACAATCCTGCAAGACTTGTGCAATTTATCCAAACTAACTCTGTAAAGGAGGGTGCCATGGTATTTCGGATGAATCTTAATCACAAAAATGAAGTTTTTAGTCTTTCCATGTTATCCTCTCCACCTACACTTGACCGCGATGAGGAAATATATTATTACATAAATTTTGGAGTATTGAAGGTGGAGCATGATATTACCAAGCTATGGCTAGATGGGTACCATGGTCTGGAAACCAAGCAATGTATGAATTTTAGTGAACTAGATGATGGTTAGGTAATAGGGAGATAAGGATGTTGATTTCTTGCCAATTTCCTTAAGATACAAAAGGAAAGTGAAGTAAATAATCGAAGGACTCATGTTGAGGAATCAATTCATCATTTCCATCACTCATCAATAATTACTTCAAACCATTGCCTTCAAATATTCATCTAGCAAAGGGAAAGTTAGAAAGAATTAGCACTAGTAAACAAAAAGAAGAAATAATATGTAGAGGAAAATTATGCACCTAAAATATAATAAGAGAATGCATTTCTAATTGTAGAAAAGTAAAAAAAGAAGCATGAGAAATGTGAAAAGTGAAATACATATTTAACAAAAGGAATAACAAATAATATGTGAGCAAAACAAAACCTTATAGAAGCAAGAGAACAGTCAATGGGAGAAGGAGAGAATGTAGAAGGAGATTGAAATAGAAAGGAGGACATTGGATAGGGAAAGATACCTATGAAATCCAATTCGCCCTTTGCTTGACAACAATTATGTGTTAAGGGACACGAGAAAGTTTTGACTCAAAACACTCTATAGAAGGAGACTAAAATAGGAATGAGAACATTGGATAGGAAAATATTCCTAAAAAATCCCATTAGCCCTTTGCTTGAGAAGAATTAAGGGACATGAGAAAGTTGTAACTCGAAACACCCTTGTTTGATAGTGGGAATAATTAGGAAATGGCTTCCCCCTCCATGACCTTGTAATGTACGATTTCCATTTACCCCAACTACATAGATAATGGCCTTCCTACTAAGATGCATTGGCTTGCCACTTACTCTTCTTAAAAAAACAACCAATTGATATGCATGCTTGATAACAATGAAGGGAAATGCATCCTCGGATAGATGAAACAATTTTGTAATAAGTTTTTATATAAGTATTTTGAATCAGTGTAATGTTTGTAAACAATAGCAATGGAACTATGTTTTGTAATTTTAGTAAATATTTAACTTAATGATATTTTTTAAAATATTGATTTTATTATTGTAATAATATTTTTTTTTTTAAGAAAAGTTTTACTATTTATATTGTTATTTTCATAATAGCAAGTTAATTCATAAATTTAAAAATTAAAAGGATTACTGTCTATGCTTTTCCTAAATTGAAGGAGGATGAGTCAAGTGTAATGTCAACATTGATTTTATGGTGGTTGTTCAAAATTAGAAATAAACAATTAATGCATGGATAAGTGGTAGCTCATGCATGGATAATAGATAGACAACCTATTTTTTTTTTAACCATGGGAACAACAACCTCCCAAGGGTCAAGCCAGATATACCAGAAACTTCCCGAGACCCTTTATCCCAGGGAAGAGCCTCTATCCCACGGGCCGCCTACCCCTAACGATTTTGAACTGTAACAACCCATTTAACTAAAAAAGGTAACAAGTAGCTAAGGTATATAGATAAAAATAAGTGATTACAATTAAACATGGAGATCAACATATAACTTCTTTATGGCACCTAACTTCTAACCTATCAGTGTTCATCAACCACAAATTAAATAGCTGTGCTAGTATAAATACATCTTAAACCTAGAACTATCAAACATAAAGAAAAAGTTTATACTTTCAAATAACATACCAAATTAATGGTGGTGACGCGAGGGGCCCGATGGAGGAATAGGGGATCCCTTCGTAAGCCCACTACCTGGGAGACCAATGCTCTTTGATGGTACTACATGTGCATTGCCACCACCAGCATTCTGATTGCTGGGAATCACTTGCTGATGATCACGAACATGCATAGCCTTTTCTTCTTTTGTGGCAGATGCATGTTCCGTGTAGTTGTCAGGGCCAACTCTAGCCATGCATTCTAGAGTAGAAGCAATCAGCAATACCAGTAATATGATTAAGCCCGTCCTCGACTCCATTCGATTGCAGCTATGAGAATATCTACTGAAACTCAGGTATAGAATATATAGACTACAAGAGTATCTACTGAATCTCAGATATGAATATGTATAGATAATCTATAGGCTACGAGAGTATCTACTGAAGCTTAGCTATCACAGAAGAAGGATTCCCCTCCTTTAATTGTTTGCTCTGTCTATCTCTTTGTCTCCAGTACACCCGATTGTCTCTGCTATTCATGTTCTTGAAATTATATAGCGCATCTTATATAGGGCTCCAATGACACTTTGTTTTCAACGTGAAGATGGAAGAGGAAGTGGCTTTCGTCAATTTTGTTCCACTACTTGAGCACTTCCAATCCCGAGTCTCTGTCCAATTCCAAACCCACTTCTTGAGCATGAGTCACACGCAACTGTACCTGCACATGAGGAACTGTACCAAATTCTTCGCATAAAAGTAAACAAAAAAATCTCAACCGTTTCTATCTTCACCATCTGAGCAGATATCAAGATACATCAACGTAACTATTGGAAAATGATTCCATCTGAGCAGATATCAAGATACATCAACGTAACCATTGGAAAAAGATTCCAAAAGTAGGTTGGATTGACTTCATAATCCAAAGAGTTTGTTTGAGAATTTTGTTCAGCAATAAAGTGGAAATCCAGATCCACCCGTCAGTCCCAATTATGTGTCCTGATAATCAATCTCAATGTCCTTTGACTGGAACAAATGGAACGGATCCAATTCCACTGTATCTTGAACATATTTTTCAAAACAATGTACCATAATAAAACGAATTATGAACGGTTCCATTCCTTTTTATTTCAATACATTTTTCAAACATAAAGAATACTTCCATTCTATTAGATTTTAATACATAATTCAAATTCTGTTCAAATATCTTTGAAGAATGATTTGCACGTTAAAAGATTGGATCTTTATCAGTGATTATAAATAGTTAAGATATAGATTTAAGCGAGTTGGAATGGTTAACTACTATATTAATCATGAATACACATGTATATATGTTTTATATGAGGTTAAGGGATTTGATTTTTCTCAGTTGTTATAGATGGAGAGTTAAGATCATGATTAGATATATGTATATGCCTTAAATAATATATATATATATATATATATTTAAATTATATGAAAAATAAAATAAATAGTAATAAAGTAACAATATAAAATAATTTATCATTTATTCATAAGAATCATTTGAAAAAGAAGCTTGAAAAAGGAGCTTGAAATCAAAGATCTCAAATCAAGTTGTTGCAATATCCTTTCTTTTCATTCAAATATTAACATTGGTTTTTTCAACATCAATCCTTGTCATTGACTATATGAAGAAAGGACACCACTCATGATACTAAGAAACGATTAACAACATAAGGAATACTTATACCTACTCATGAAATATAAGCCAATTGAAAAATCTAGTACAAAGGGGTGTATTTAGTTTTCTAGAAGACTTATCCAACCTTTTGGTTTTGACTTGACCATCTTGTAATTTTGAGTTCATGTGAACTATTGTAGAGACATTGAGATAAATAGAAGCAACATAATGATCAATATTTATAGTACAAACATTGAAATCAATTCATGTGAATTATTCTAGAGACATTGAAATCAATAGAAACAATATAATGATTAGTATTTACACTAAAATTATTGAAATCAATGTATTATACTAAAAATCAATGTATTATACTAAAAGTAAGGTAATGAATAACATAGTCTAGAATTATGGTTTTTATAAACACTATATAACATAATGAAATCAATGTACTTGTGACCTCAAGAAATTGTCCCCATATTTGGGATTTTTTCTTAATTAATTTGGAATTTCAAATTCATGTTGTCTTTTTTTTGGATGTTTAAGTTGAAAAAATAAGTATAAGATAAATCCATATTAGTTAGTTTAACAATTTTGAGTAAAACCATACTCTATCATGTTATGTAATTGGAAATCCTAATTAGATTTAATCAATAAAAAATTGTTTTATAGAGATGGTTTTACTTATGATGCTTCAAGCTCGCTAAATCTACCTTTAGAAGCTTACATGTTTAAACAATTTCTCCATTCACTTTCACTTAAATCCAACAATAAACTATTGTGAACAATTGTCCTTAAATTAGGTCAATTAGTTGTCACATTCCAACATGTTTGACATTACATTGCAATTCATTCCTTTGTCTAAGTGAAAGTACTAACCAATACTCTACTCATGTGTCTTTAATTTTAAGATATACTCAAAAAATGAAGGAATGAAGGTGTTTTAAGTTAGTAGAAAGTAACTTGGCATTTTCATTTAGTATTTAGCATTTTCATTTAGTATTGTGTTTTTCAAAAGTTATGTAAAATCTAGATTATAAAAAACTATTTTATTAATATATTAATATTGTAAATTCATTTTAGTTTTAAAAAATAGATATTAAAAAATTAAAAATATATATATAATATTTATGAAGATATATTAATTAAAAAATGATAATAGTTTACATCATTAATGAGAAAATGTAAAATTGATTTTGAATGGTTAGGAAATGAGTTTTATTATCTTTATATATATATTCTGAATTTAATATATATTTCTTTATTTTAATTTGAAATAATATTATGTTTATTTTTGTTTTTGTTTTATATTGATGAATTTTATTTAATTAATATATGTGAAATCAACATTACAAGACATCTCACTTTCCTAAATATAAAAGTAATCTCTTATTAAGTTATAAAACTAATTTTTTATTAAAAATTATCTAAATTTTATATATAAATGATATATTCAAATTAAATTATATAACATAAATATTTTATAAAAAAAATAACTTATACAATAATTATATATATTATGAAACTTAATTTTGATTAGTTCACATAAACACATTTCAACTTTCCTTCTTTTAACATTTAAAGTTTTTACTTTAAACTTTTAGACTTAAAATAATAATATGTATATATTAATTATATGAAGACTTAATAAAATATTTAAATTTTATAATTAATATTTTTATAATTGTTTTTAATAAATTAAAAATATTAATGATTAATCACTCTACCTTTTTATTAATTATTATAGATACATATACTAGTACAGTTATTTAATTTGTAATTGATGAACACTAATAAGTTACAAGTTAAATGCATCTATATGTAGTTTTACGAATAATTTATTATACAACTTATCTAGACATATATACGAGTTATTTTTTATATGTCATAAAATCAATCTGGAGAGTACACTTATCTCATCCTCATATAATCTAGGAAAAACATAAACTCTAATCCACCCCAAATTCTAAAATATAAACACCTATCAAAATATCGAATAAAAATAAAAACGAAATTAAAAATAAAATAAAATAACACTATACTAATAAATTTGTAAAACTATTATTAAATAATTAATATAAATAATATTTAAAAAAAACTATATTTTAAATTACTTCATTTTATCTTATTTTTAAAAAACTTTAAAAAATAATACATTTTTAGAGTCCATCCATCTAATCAATCACTATAGTTGAGCATTATCCTAGAAAGTGCAAACTGAATAAATTTATTTCAATTGACCGTGTATCACGGACGCATCGAAGGGTTTAACGAAAAGGGGCGTATAGTACCACAATAAAGTGGTGGATAATTGGATTTCTTTTAATATCTATTTTTATTTATTCAATGCATAATGGAAAGTCCAACCTAAAGAGACCGTTAAGTCAAACCCCAACTACGATACAATTTAAAAGCTTTAGAGCTTTATATAATATAAAGGCCTTATAATATTATTTAAAAATTTAAGGTGTTTTTATATAAATGTAAGGATTTTATTATATTATTTAAAAATTAAATGTATTTTTATTATATAACTATAAGGGTTTTATTATATTATTTAGAAAATATCGGTATTAAAGGTAAAGGTACTTTTTCTATGTTTGTTACTTATGATTATATGTTTGGTCACACGATGACACTTGATAACTTTAGACAATTGTAGGTGAAGGCATGATAATCCGTTAGGCGATCTTTGTAATTGGTTGGCAATGTCATTCAATCGTTTTTACATCGTAATTTTAAGGAATTTTGCTAAAAGTATTTACCTGTTTTGAGAATGAATTAAAGAGAGTAAATATAAAGATTTTTTTTTAGGAGCAATCATTTTTTACAATATATTATAGAATGAGATGATCTCTAAAACTAGGTTTCCTTAGTATATATAGGAAATAAATTGCGCAATTACAATTAAAGGGTTTAACAAACTATTAGAGGATCAAACGAACTAATATTGAAAACATTAATATAACACTAAAAATGTAATAACTACATATTTAAGCCTTAAGATTCCTCTCCCCTTCAAATAAGTGTTTTCCTCAACAATTAATTATACCTCTTCTATTGGAAAGTTCTTCCACTTAATGATGTACTTAGTAATTGCTCAATTTCATACTTGTTTGATCTATGTGTCAAGGATTGCTTTAAAGGTTCTAGTATGATTTTCCCTTCTTCAGCAATCTACGTAAACTAGTGTGACTTGGATCTTGCCAACAATTAACATGCAAAAAACATGGAAAGTTGGATGTACACATGAATATGTCCAAACAACTGCAATTTGTAAGCCATACTTCAAATCCTCTGCAACACCTTATAGGGACCACAATACTTTGTTTCTAATTTATTGTCCTTCTATTATTGTTTGAGGGGCATCTATTTGTATGGTTGTAGCTTAAAAAATACCCAATCCCCCACTTCAAATTTCCTTTCAATGTGATGTTGATATGCTTATTGTTTCATCATATTTTGTGCTATAGCCAAGTTGATTTTGGTATTTGGAGAACCTCTTGTTGCTACTATATGTAATCCTCTACAACTCAAACTTTATCTTTCCCTTTCAAGCCATTGATGCAATAGATGGAGGATGATAGCCATAAAGTACCATAAATGGGGAAATTTTTATGAAGTATAGAAGAATGTGTTCCACCACTATATGGCCAAGGGAAACTACTTGACCCATTGTGTTTGTTTATTAGATGCAAAGCAACAAAGATACTCTTCTAACCATTTATTCATAATCTTAGTTTTGTGATTGAATTGGGGATGGTAACAAGAGTTGTGAAATAAGAAAATATTATTTTGCAAAAATTACTTGTTAAAATTGGATCTCTAACACTTACAATAATCTTGGGGATTTAATATAGCTAAATATGAGCCCCTTCCAAGAATAGTGCAACTATTGTACTTGAATTAAAGGATGAGAAAGAAACAAGAAATATGCATATTTTGTGAGTCAATTCATCATTAAAATGATGACATTCATTCCTTTAGACATTGGTAGACCTACCATAAAATCCAATGAGACCTCTTCCCAATGTTGAATTCGTATTGCTAATGGTTGTACAAGTTCCCACGATAATGATTGTCTCTCCCTGATTCTATTGGCATAACAAATGTTTTTTTATGAACTTTTGAACATTAGTTTTAATACCTTCCAAGCAAAAATCCTTCTTGATCCTACGGTAAGTTTTAAAGAACCTCAAATGTCTTCCTATAGTAGTCTAAGTGTGTAATTCCAAAGGGACATTTTGTTTTATTTGGGGTTTCTAGCATAAATATAGGTGATCTAGATATCATTTTGAATCATTATTCCACACAAATATACCAAATGCACTAGGGTCCTCTTGTACTTACTCAATTATCTTGCATCCATTCTAATCATACTTCCATTATATCCTTGATTATTCTACCCCATCATATTGTGGAATGGAAATAGCATAATGTAATCCCTTTGTCTGTTCTTCTTTCATTTAATTTTCATCTACCTTCACAATTTGTTTTCCTTTTTATTTAGATAATCTCAAAGTCATAACATAACATCTCTATAACCCATTTTTCTTGTTCTTATAAAGATAATCATTGTTCCAAGAGGTAATTAAGACTCTCATGATATTTTCTTACCTTGAAGTGTCTTCCTATTAGGTAAGGGAGTTGTTTCTTAACTTCATCGAATATGGCCAACATGTCATTTTCATAAATTGATTTGAGTAATTGTTTTCCCTTTAAGTTGGCATCTTTGAAAGGAAAGGGGCTTTCCTTGTTGCATTAAAAATGCAACAATGTCATGGCTTGAGGCATTACACTCCACAATAAATTGTTTTGTGAAGTCATGCATAGCTATGATAAGATATATTCACATATCCTCCTTTATTTTTTCAAAACATTTGCTGGCATATTGAGCCAAATGTAATACCCCAAAATATGGAGCCCCTGAAAGTGGTTAAGTCCTTTTATGTTATTTTATTTGTTGGAATAGTAAACATTATTTAATGGTTCATTATGTATTTGAACACATGTTATGCTATGTTAAATATTTTATGTCTGCTTAAACTGATGAGAAAAAACCCAAAAGAACGAGGCCCAGGTCATGGTCTCTATTGTAAATTTTAAACTTGTGCAGAGAAGCAAAGCATATCGAATCTTTTAAGAAAAATAGAGATTACACCACAAAATTCACACATAATACATACAGATTTATCTCGGAAACCCTTAACTAAGAAAACCAACAAAAATTAGAGCCGCACATCTTATTTTTTCATTATCATTATGAATCACTCACCATACAATATAGGTATTCCGCATCATCCAATACCCTAATCCATTAATTAGGATTAGGAAATAGACCCCAATCCTTTAACCGGGATTAAATTACATATTTAAAAAAAAAACTCCCAAAAATAGCTGAAACAACCCAAAAAATTTGGCCTTCTTCCAGAGATCACTATCCTATGAATCAACAGTTCCCTTCACATTTCTAGTATCATCATCAGTAATAGATAAATAAAAAATAGGCTTAAAATCAAGAGGGGAATACCTTTGTAGCTTCTTTCTTTCTCGAGATGATCTTCTCAAAACTGGGGTATGGGGTTCTTCTTCTTCTTATTCATCTTCTTCTGTTGAGTCAGATTATTCATCCTCTAACTCAAACGCTATATTCTCTGGTTCCTTTTCCATTGGAGTCACTTCTTGTTTAGGAAATTTGTTGACCTCTCTAAACAAAACATCTCAATTGTAAACAATCTTATTTATTACATGATTCCGAAGCCTATAACCTTTCATACCATCTTTATAGCCAATAAAAACACATTTTTAAGCTTTATTGTCCATCTTGTACTCCTTTTCTCCTTTGGAACATGTACATAAGCATGACATCCAAAAACTTTCAGATGTTTAATAGAGGGTTTCTTACCAGTCCAAACATATTGTGGAGTTTTGTCAACCAATGTTTATTTGGGTGATCGATTTAACAAGTAACATGATGTATCCACTACATCTTCCCATAATTCTTGTCATATCCTAGCACTACTTAGCATGATCCTTGCCTTTTCCATCAGTTTCCTATTCATCCTTTCAGCAACACCATTTCGTTGAGGTGTGTATGGATAAGTTTTATGCCTTTCTATACTGCACTTCTTACATAATTTCTCAAATTCATTCCCGCAGAACTCTCCACCATTATGTGTCCTCAATGCCTTTATTTTCTTTTCTATATGATTCTCCACAAGAGCCTTAAATTCCTTAAGCTTAGCATATACTTCATATTTCTTTCAAAGGAAATAAATCCATGTGTTCCTTGAGAAATAATCTATAAATGAAACATAATACACATATCTACCTAGTGATGGAACATGCACAGGTCCAAACACATCACTATGTATTAACTCTAAAATTCCCTTTTCTCTTGTAGCACCAGACACAAATCTTACTCGATTTTATTTTCCATAAATGCAATATTCACAGAAATCAAAACACAGAGTGCAATCAATCATACCTTCAACCATACTTTTACCTTGTAATGTTCGAAGGCCCTTTCCTCCAATATGCCCCAATATTTGATGCCATAGCATTGTCTTTCCTCCAAATGTTTCCAAGGTTATGTCTTATGTATCTCCCCCCTCAGGCCAAAAAAAATCGTTGCATTCACCGATGATGGTTCTTCCCAATAGTTTGTACATATTTCCATACCAATCTTCCCTCATCAATACCATTGATCCTCGAACCATTTTGCAACCACCATCTACACACACAGTCTTTACACCTGCAATATCCATCTTTTGGAAAGATATCAAGTTTCTCTCTAGATTTGGAATGTGTAGTACTCCGGGGAGTTTTCTAATCCTTCCATGCTTGAGTTTCAACTTCACTCTACCACTCCCAATGATACTGGTGGATGAATCATCTCCCAAGAACACATCACCTCCATTGTAATTTTCATATTCACATAACCACTCCCTATGAGGGGTCATATGACATGACGCACCTGATTCAATCAACCATATACCACATTCTGAATGATTACCAGTGGAAGACAGGTACACATACCCTCCTTCTTTTGAGGAAGTCTTTGCCTCTGTGGTATAGGTATCCTCGGATCCCTTTCTTTTCTCAACATTCTTAGATATACAATCCTTTTTATAGTGCCTAGCTTTACTGCATTTACAACACTTATAAATTTTCCTGGGGATTTAGATCTACCCTTAGATTTAGATATCCCCCCAGATCCCTTATTTTTGTTTCTCTCCTGGGGGCGACCTCTCACAGACAAGGCATCTATGCTACGAGTATCCATGGTTTTCCACCTACACTATTATGTTTTCATTATCATTTTGAATCACTCACCATGCAATATAGGTATTCCACAACATCCAATACCCTAATCCGTTAACCTGGATTATAAAAAAGACCTCAATCCCTTAACCGAGAATAAATTACATATTTTTAGAAAATTCCCCAAAATAGCCGAAAACAGCCCAAAATTTTCGCAAAAGGTGACGGAGGGATTGTTAGGCGCGCAACTGACACGCGCACCCCCCCCACACACACATGCAAAGAATATAACACATAACCAACAACCATAGGATTAGATGCCTCACTTATAACTTAGTAACCTTAAACTTGAGAAAAACGCACTCAAAGAAAATTATAACTGACATGATAGGTGTCACCATATGCTTGCACCCAAGAATTTCCTAAATTTAGAATACCTCTTATACAAAAAGGGATGATAGGGAAATGAAAATATTAGATCCTCCTTAGTAGAATAGCCACCCAAGGAAGAGAGAGGAGACATAGAGGAGTATGGAAACTGATTGATATATGTGCACAGATGAATAGTGTTAGTTCAGTTCGGTTCATAAAGATATTTTCTATGGACATAGAGAATAAGCATTGAAAGTGCTAAGGCAATAAGATTGTCAATATGTTTTAAGAGGCAAGAGGATTTCCTGTGTGAGTGTGGTATTTGGGAAAAGTGTTTGTTGGAGGATCCTAAGGCATCCTGTCGACTAGGTCCTCCGATTGACTACTTGTTAAACATGTCAACATTTGAGTCGACTAGTACATGTTGGGTCGGTCAGTTGAACTAACAATCTGTTATGTAACTATTTGTCTAAACATATATATAGGCTGGTGAGCGGATTCATAGAGTTAACTTGATCTATTCATACATGTAACTATTATGAATATCTTGCTACATAATATAAATGCTTGTGCTTCCTCTCCATTACTTGTCTATTTTTTCTGTATCGTTGTGTTGCTTGCTTATAATAATATAATATGTATCACTGGTAACAATGTAACCCCCTTGACTACAACATTGGTTCTGTTGCCGAGACACATACATAAGTTGATAGCGAGCATGATCAATGATATCAGAGCAAGATATTAAGGATTGGTGGGAGAGAAATATTGCTAATTACCTGTAGAATTATGCCGGAATAAATAAGTTAACAATTGCTCAAGCAAGAGAACAAATATTTTCTGATAAACATGAAAAGTTCATGGAATCCGTGTCACTCACGCTGAAGAAGCTCCTAGATTAAAAGACCAGCAGATGAGAAGGAGCATAAGTTAATAAAAAATATTATCAATGGAGGCCGTATGAATCTATCTGAATGGTGAGAGAATATTGCCGACAAATTCTGTGAAGAATGCGCGATTGAAGAGCGAGTGTCCATTGATGACATGCAGAAAAAGTTTTACACCAACCTAACCAAGTAGTTTATGTGTTCTTTTCCGACACTTCTATTCAAGTTCCTGATCGACAAAGGCATAACGCATATTTTCGAAACTCAAACCTTTTTGTCTCCACCACTTCCAAACTCAAATTGGGAAGAAAAAGAAAGAAAGTGGGAGAAATTCATACAAGAGTGAGAGTGGGAGTATTTCCTGAACAAATGAAGTTTCGTACTTCGCCAGTTTCCTAGAGAACTTCGGGATGACATTGCGGGGTTATCCAAACATGCTATGATGGAGTAGACACATGAAAAAGGTCGAAAGATGAAAAGGTGACATGACCAGCAGTGGAAGATCCGAAAAATTTGACAAAGATAGAACAATGAGTCATAAAAGCACTTAGGATATCCAAAATATTGAGTGGGAGAAGAGGAAAAAGAGGCGAGACGAAATAAGGGAGCATGCAAGCGTGCTCTAGAAAAAAATGAATATAGGGCATCACGACAGATGAGGAAGTAAACCTGCTAGAGTCGAGTCGAGCTCGACAAGAAAAAAGCGTTGATGAAGTGTAACAACCCAAAAATCGCTAAAAAGTTAAAAATTTTGATATAGCAAAATCATAAAGAAAATGCTAACTACAGAATGAAAGATGTTCAACTATTTGTCTAATGGAAGCTTCACATGATTATCATTATTATTCCTAAACATAAAAGACAACAGATTTATAAATTAAATGTGATAAAACAATGTTTATCTTCTCATGTGTTATGATTCTAGTAATAATACTAACGACTTGTTTGCATATTTCTGAAGGGGTTCCTACACTGTGCCCTTGGGTTTACTTAGCTTGATAGCTAAAGCATTGGATTATTTTCTTTCACAGATCTATAGGTAAGGTAATAGAGTAATTCAAGTATTTCGAGAAAAGTTATAAGCTTCAAATAGTCATCTATGTTTTTAAGATAGATGTGTGTACTATCGTGCATGAAGGTGTCAATGGTATGTAATTATAGTTTCTCTTCATCAATCTGTACTATTTTTATGCTAACACTTGTAAGTGTAGCTAGAGATATTTTACACTATACTTCTATTGTAATCAATGATATCGTTCATTAGAATTATAATTGATATGAATTTTATGAGAGATTCTAACAATCTGAATATTGCGACTAGCATATGACGATATTTATCATTATGTCAAGGTTGAACAATATGCGACCTCAGTGTTTAATGCTAGAATATATTATAGTGGGACTTTTAGAATTTTAATCCGACATTGTTCAATTCAAAATGCAAATGTATAGTAATATTCACATTATTACAATGCTATGGTATGTACTAAAAGTTGGCCTTCAATACCTACATGACATATCTCATGTAACCTAAATTATATATGCTTTTGTAATATTATTACTCTATATCACTGCATAGAGAACATATTGGTTTGTTATGTATTAGTGACATATCTCAATTTGTCACCATACCCTATGTTCTAAATAGATTAATGGTTAGAGATATAATGCATGAGCCTTATGTGAAATAATCTTAGCATTGATATCATATTGCATGCCTTCTATATGAATGAAAACTAAATGTTGGAATTGTAATGCCTTGACCTTATGCGAAATGAGACTTAGTATTGGCACTCTATTACATGCTTATTATATGAATATAACCTATCATTTTAAATTGCAATATACGCATACTATGTGAATTGAAATTAGCATTGTAAACATATATATATAACCTGGATACTATGTGAATTTATAACATGGTTTGGAACTATATAACATGGTTATAATACAGGGATGTGATACCGAGATCGTGTTGTTGACAATAAATATGATGCTGACAATAACTTAATCCTGATACAGGCGTGGTTTGGCAAGTGATACATAGGATCAAGCCTTTAACGAAAACCTTGTGTCTTGATAGTGGATTTTCTCGTTGGCTCTTACATGTAACTGGCTCCACATGATGAAGTTGTAGAAATTGTGGGAACGTTGCCGAGCTGTAAGCTCCACCTTGGTGATATGGCAATTCAACTGGGCTTTCTATTAATGAAGTTATTAATAGGTAGGTGATCGTATTTCTGTCTTGGTAATGGAGTGGCTTGGCTGGCCAGATCTTGCCCGTTGATCTAATCTGCCTCGATCGTGGAGATCTAAAACCCTAAGGCATTCACTATACCATTGTTGTTTGCTTTTTGCATTCATTTGGAGTTTTTGGTTTTGGGGGAGAGGCCTTTAGGCCGCTGAATAACAGGGTTTGACCTCGGGTTGATTCTTTGGTGGCTCTGTAAATTCCTTCTTCAATATTTGATGGTGGAAATCTATTGTAAAGTTATTAAGGTTCGAATGGAGAAATAGGTGTTGAAGCTTTGTGGCTTTCGTTGTGTAATAGGTTAGGGTTTGAATTGAATTTATACTTAGTGTATGAGAGGCCATAACTGCATGTTGCTCCTGTTGCATTGGTTGGATGATTGTAAAAATAAAAGCGTGGAACAAACCATCTTCATGTTCTTACGAAGGTAATCTTTGATGTTTTTATCAATGTTGTTTGCTTTATTTAAAGTTTGGACTTATGTATAGTATTCAATTTGGGAATGTTATAACCTTGTGTAGTTTATGTGGCAGGTGCTACCTTCATCATGAGTGATAGAGTTAAATCTTGTTGGCAGTTGATGGCTCGCTCAACTGGTAAGCCCCAGTGGAAAAACCCTTCATAGGTTCTCTTGGCAGAATGGCCATCGTTGATGTTTGAAACACTTTGTGGTCTTGGAATGAGATTCCAGTACTATGTTGTATTTGATGTCTATAGTATGGAAGCTTCTCATCTTGTCGGGTTAGAGTGACAGTATCTTAAATTTTGTGTCCAAAGAGACTTTGTAAAATTCTGTTGCTGAGAACTCATCTTCCCCGTTGATTTTTTAATGTACAAGACTTTATTAAGTTGTTTCTCTTAAAATACTTGTCTTGCTCGTCTGTTGGGGTTTCAGACCTAGAATGTTCCTGTGACTTGAATGTGTAGAATCAAACCTTGTCGTTAAATGGTTCTGCATTTAAGCTTTGATGTATAAAAGAGGTTATGGTTTCATAAACAAAGAATTGGTACTTGCTTGCGATCGTTTCCTTCATAGAGTAGTGGACTTTAAAATTTAAAAGGAAAAACGATGTAACAGAATGTAAGTGAAAATGAAAAGACTATTGCTTTCACTAAACAGTGGGTAGATGTTTGTAAACTATGAAAGGCTTTGACCTATGTGTAGTTCGTTGATTTGTAAATAATGCTGCGTTTTCATCCTATAAGAGGTTCGAGTGTTAGGGTTTGTCTTTGTGTGGAAAAGTATGGCTTGATCTTGCTCCTCGATATGATATCAGCAGCCAAACTTGTTGTCTGTTAGTACTATTAGAGTTGTTCCAAGAACATTGTAATAACTAGCATGATTGAGTTGGTACTAAGACTTTGACTATGTCGATTTATGGAAAACGAATACAGTTTGTAATTTATGTTTAGCTTTATGGAAAATAGCACATGGTTTGACATAAGTTTAAAATGGTTAAAATTATTGGCTGTATGCCGAGAGTTGATAACATTGTTTATGGTTATAGAATGAATTGATAAATGTTTTGTTTCCTACTATGGAATTTATAATGTAAAACGATGAGTAATTCTATGCATGGAGTAGTTGGTACTTGTTAACTGCGCACTGTTTTCAAAAGGGAAAAATAACACTATGTTGTATGTTGAGATTTAATCTATAACTATTATAATATAAACGTATACATTTTAAATATTGAAATACAGAGAAACAATTCTTATACTGTTAGAAAAGAAAAGCTATTTGTTTCAAGACAAAAGATATTTATGAAATGAAGAAAACATTACTTGTTCATTTAGGAGATCAATTATCTATAAATAGAACGATAAGGAAGACACTGTAGATGTCTACACATAAATTAAACAGTAAGCAGAAAACTTAAGAAAAATATAACAATTTCATCTTCTCAATCACCTGGATATTTGCCTATCTTGATCTATCTGACTTAATCTTATCTCTGTACTAGAGTACGATGCAGATCCATTTTGCATGGGGAAAAATGCAGAGACTATTTTATCAAATCAAAAATCAATTTTATACAGAATCATAACTTACTCAGCGAACTGAAATAAATTTATAAAATAAAACAATAAAAGTTATTATGTAGCAGAACTTTAAAATGTATGAAAATAGATAATATAATGAAACCTGTAAATCAAGATAGGGCCGAAAAACACCCACGGAGGCCTATTCCTCCCAACCTATTCCAGAAGAAGAAACCCAACTGCTAGCTTCTTGTGAACCCCCGAGCCTGATTACTGAACCACTAAGTAGATGGAATCTATGTAGAAGCAAACTCACAACATGATCAACAACTTAGCATATCCCCTCATCAAATCTCTTCGGTGCAAACGTAGCAAAACCCCAAGGTAAATTTCCTCGTTAGGAAAAGTGATGAACCTCAGTTCATATTTTGATGGCTATTATATAGACTGCCTAGGTCTTTAGTGGTTAGTTTGGAATAAATGAGCCTCAAGCTCCAGTCCCATCTTTCAAGGCACTATGACCACATTTCAAGGGAGTTGTCCCATACCAACAGCTAGTTAGTTGCATCATGATGCTGCCACTTGTCCATTTCCTTCTACCCCATATTCCATTCCACCTAGTGGATCAGTAACCACTCTTTCAACAGTCCTCTTAGGCGTTTGTCTCCTATTTTAGTTATTAAATAATAAAATATTATGCAAATTACAGTTATTCTTGGACACCTGTCCAACATAAAACTTCACAATAAAACTTATCATAATGTTTTCTAACAAAAAATGTTTTCCAACAAAAAGGGTATGTTACAAACACCCTCACTTAAGCTCAACATCATCCTCGACGTTTCTTATTCATCATCAAGTTCCTCATGGAACAGAACTAGATATGTTGTCCGCATATTACTTTCCAGTTCCCAAGTAGCTTCATCAGGGCTAAGGTGCTTCCATTGTACCTTTACCTGCCCTATGGTGCAATTCCAAAGCATAATTTCCCTCCGGTCAAGAATACAGTCCAATTCCACCTGAAAATCTCCTTCGGGTTCCACCTGTATGTCATTCCAATTTAGGACATGAGTAGCATCATGCACATACTTCGATAAAACAGAAACATGAAAAACATTGTGGATTTTTAAATTATATGCAATGCCAATTGATATGCAACAGTTCCAATCCTTGATATGATTTCGAATGGTCCACAATACCTTGGTGCTAGTTTAGCACAACTCCCAAGCTTCAAAGAACATTTCTTGGGATTTACCTTTATAAAAACATGTTCTCCTACTTGAAATTCTCTTTCAGTGTGTTTCAAATCAGCATAGCTTTTCTGCCGATCTTGGGAAACCTTTAAGTTACCTTGAACCTGTTTCACGGTTAGCTCCATTTCTTTCATAAACCTGGTCCTAACATTAATCTTTCTACAGGGTCGTCCCAGGAAATAGGAGTACGACATTTTCTTCCTTACAAAATCTCAAATGGACTTAACTTAGCATATGCTTGATACTTATTTTTGTAGGCAAATTCTACTAAATGTAAGAAATCTTTCCACTTAGATAGTTGATCTTTAACATACAATCTTAACATGTTTTCTAAGATATGATTTACCCTTTCTGTTTGACCATCAGTTTGTGAGTGGAAATAAGTGCTAGAATTTAATTTAGTATCTAATCCTTTGAACAATGTTATCCAAAAAATTTCGGTGAACTTAGACTCCCGGTCTGAAATAATTACCTTTGGGATTCTGTGTAAGTGAAAAATTTGCTTCAAGAAAATATATGCAATGTTAGAAGCTTTGAAAGTAGTTTTAACGGGAATAAAATGAGCAGCTTTACTAAGTTTTCCAACAACAACCATATTTGAGTCATTTTGCTTTTGATTTCTAGGCAAACCTGTAATAAAGTCAATGCTTATAATTTCCCATTTCCATTCTGGAATTGGTAAGGGCTGCAATAGTCCAGTTGGATGTTGGTGTTCAGCTTTAATAGTCTGACTATCAAAAAATCTAGCTATATATTCAGCAACTTCATTCTTCATGTTGGGCCAAAAATAATCTTTTCTTAAGATAGTTATCATTTTCTGATAACCAGGATGTCTTGAATAAGGACTTTTATGAATTTCATCCAAAATCAACAGCTTAACTTTCGACATATTAGGCACATAAATTATGTTTTTTAAGTCGTTAAGCCTTTTTCGTTAATGCTGAAATCCGTAATTAAATTTTCAGATACATTTTCAACCACTTTAGCATGCAAATCTTGATAATTCTTATCTTGATTAATTCCTTCTCTAATCTGATTTTCCAGATCAGTCTTAAAAGTACCGATTGCTGCCACAAAACTCAATCTGGCATTTCTGCTCAAGGAATCAACAACCTTATTTTCTTTACCATTAATGTGTTGAATCTCGAAATCATACTCGCTAAGGAAAGCTAGCCATCTAGGTTGCCTTGCGTTAAGATTCGTTTGATCCAATAAATACTTTAGACCTTTATTATCTGTCAGTAGAATAAATTTCCTTCCAATCAAGTGATGGCGCCACATTTTCAGTGCATGTATGACGGATGCCAACTCAAGATCATAGGTTCCATAATTCTTTTCATGGATTTTTAACTTCCTTGACTCAAAAGCAATGGCATGAACTTCCTGACTTAAGACTCCTCCAACTCCATCGTTGCATGCATCAGTGCATACGACGAAATCCTTATTGGGATCTGCAATTTTTAAGATGGGTGCAGTAGTTAATAATTCTTTTAACTTATTAAAGCTTTCATGACACTTTTGATCCCATACGAATTTCTTCCCTTTCTTCTGCAAAGAAGTGATGGGGTTAGCAATCTTAGAGAACCCTTCAATAAAATTTCTATAATAACCTGTTATTCCCATGAATGACCGTACATCAGTTACATCTTTGGGGACAGGCCATTCATTAATTGCTTTTATCTTATCAGGATCAACAAAAATACCATCTTTAGAAAGTATATGACCCAAATACTGAATTTTGTCTTTATAAAAATCACATTTACTTAACTTAGCATAAAGTTGATGTTCTCTTAGTACTTGTAGAATTATTTTTAAATGTTCATCATGCTCTTCTTTAGTTTTTGAGTAAATCAGAATATCATCAATGAATACCACTACGAACTTATCCAAATATTTATGCAGAATGTTGTTAATCAAACACATGAAAACTGTCGATGTGTTAGTCATCCTAAAAGGCATAACTACGAACTCATAGTGTCCATAATGCGTTCTGACTGCAGTTTTCAATATGTCCTCGTCTTTTATTCTGACCTGATGATACCCCAACCTTAAATCACTTTTAGTGAATATCTCTACTACGCGTACTTGATCAAATATATCATCTATGCGGGGTAAGGGATATCAATTCTTAATTGTCATTTTATTAAGTTGACGATAATCGATGCATAATCGCATGGTATCGTCCTTCTTTTTAACACAAATTACCGCTGCTCCCCAAGGAGACACACTAGGCCTTATGTAATTTTTTTCTATTAATTCTTTCAGCTGAGATTTTAACTCATTTAACTCTAGAATATTCATCCTATGGGGAGCCTTCGAGTTTGGTACCACACCGGGTACTAACTCAATGGTGAAATCAAGTTCCCTTTTCGGATGTAATCCTGGAATCTCTTCCAGAATACGTCAAAAAATTCCCTAAGGATGGGAATATCCTCTAATTTTACCTTTTATTCTTTAGATGTACACTCGTCATTAATAACATTAACAGCAAACATTTTACAGCCTTTTCTAGCATCTCTCTTTACTTGTAGAGCAGAAATCTGTCTTACTGAAATATTCCTATGAATTCCTTTTACTGTTTCTATATTACCTTCATTATTTACACATGTAAAAGATTTTTCATAACAATTCAGTAAAACTTTATGCTATTCAAGCCAGTCCATACCAATCAACAAGTCATATGACCCTAAGGGTAAAACATTCAGATTAATTTTCATTTTCAACTGACTTACAAATACTTCACAATCCTTGACAAAATCTGTAACTTTTCTTTTAGTACCTATGGCAAGTTGAACTAACCATGCATTATCAAATTTTTCTACTTTTAACTTGCAACGGTTTACTAAAGTAGGTGAAATATAACTCAGATTTGCACCGAGATCTATCAGAATAGAAATAGACTTGTTTCATATCATACCTTCAATTTCGACCATGGATGTTTGATGGTTAGCTTGACGATTTTCCAGTGCTGCATTTATCCTAGGCATTTCTCTTCCAATATCTCCAACAGTAGGTTATGCTTGCATAGTGTGAATATTGTTGGCTTTCATTTTGTTGTGTTTGCAATCTGCTCTCCTATGTGGTCCGCCACAGTCATAGCACCTCATGGGTCCTTTCTATTCAGCACACCTATTGTTATTATTATTGTTAGGTACGTTTCTTGCAGTAGTAAAGTTTTGAGATGCATTATTCCTGTAATTATTATGATTAGGAAAATTTCTGTTATTAAAACTTTTCTTAAAACCTCCAGAATTATGATTAAAATTCTTCTTTCTATAGTCAAATTGATTAGTCTTACTGCTCTTCCAGCCAGTTGTTCCTTCTCTTTTTCTATTTCATTCAAAACAAAAATTAGCCTTTCTCATGGCCTCTTCCAAAGTGGAAGGGTTATCATACTTGCTATGGTCCTTTATATCAAAAGGTAGACAGCTGAGAAACCTTTGCACTTTACACTTTTCCTCGACCATATAAGGAACATACCTCAGCAAGCTAAGGAACTTGTTGCACAGTTCTTTCATGTTCATTGTACCCAACTTTAAATTGTAAAACTCCTTTGATTTATCTTCAAAATATTATTCAAACAAAAACTTATTTTTAAACATATTCCAAGTTACTTCTTTTTCTATTATACTCTTAATTATTTTAAGATCCTGCCACCAAATATCTGCCTTTCTGGTGAGATTGTAAATAGCCATCTTGGCATTTAGTTGAGAAGAGTAGTCGTAAATATTAAAGTACTTCTTCATTCAAGACAACCAAGCATCTTCTGTCTCACCCTTCTCACTTTCGCCATTAAAGGTGGGTGGCTTAATATTTTTAAATTCCTCAGTAATCTATTCATGATGTTTATGCTTTCTGTTTTTAGAACAACATTCAATGTTACTGCTATCATAATTAAAGTCATTATTATTTGGATCATATTTAGAGGATGAGTAACTGTTCCTTTTATCATTTCTTGTTTTCTTATGCTTATGTTGGTGGGACATTGTTTCAGAATCGGACTTCATTTTTGATTTTTTGCCTCTTTCATCATTATGACAGTTCTCCCTTAAATTTTGTTGTAACTCCTCATGAACCTTAAGGATCCGTTCATTTTCTTCTTTAACATCTTTCAACTCAGATTTTAAATCTTGTACAGTGCGTAAAATTTTAGAAGACTGGTTATTTAGTTCAACATAGATTCCTTCAAAATTATTATTATTAATACGTTCATTACGAGGAGATCTATCCCCTGCTGATTCTTTTGGTATTTCTGTACCTGCAATTTAAAGGTCAATCTGTTCTGTGTAAAAATAAAATTGAATTACAAAATTTAGTAACATAAACTTTCTGATTTGTTTTCTGTTTGCACGTGTGAGCCTAAATCAGGCCTAGAGTTTGAACTTGCGCTTTGATACCACATGTAACATCCCAAAAATCACTAAAAAATTAAAAATTTTGATATAGAAAAATCATAAAGAAAATGCTTACTGCAGAATGAAAGATGTTCAACTATTTATCTAATGGCAGCTTCACATGATTATCATTACTATTCCTAAACATAAAAGACAACAGATTTATAAATTAAATGCGACAAAACAATGTTTATCTTCTCATGTGTTATGATTCTAGTAATAATACTGACGACTTGTTTGCATATTTCTGAAGGGGTTCCTACAGGTTGCCCTTGGGTTTACTTAGCTCGATAGCTAAAGCATTGGATTCTTTTCTTTCGCATATCTGCAGGTAAGGTAATAGATTAATTCAAGTATTTCAAGAAAAGTTATAAGCTTTAGCTAGTCGTCTCTATTTTTAAGATAGATCTGTGTACTGCCATGCATGAAGGTGTCGATGGTATGTAATTCTACTTTCTCTTCATCAATCTATACTATTTTTATCCTAACACTTGTAAGTGTAGCTAGAGATATTTTACACTATACTTCTGTTGTAATCAATGATATCATTCATTAGAATTATAATTGATATGAATTTTATGAGAGATTCTAACAATTTGAATATTGCGACAAGCATGTGACGATATTTAACATTACGTCAAGGTTGAACAATATGTGACCTCAGTGTTTAATGCTAGAATATATTATAGTGGGACTTTTAGAATTTTAATTCGACATTGTTCAATTCGAAATGCAAATGTATAGTAATATTCGCATTATTACAATGCTATGGTATGTACTACAAGTTGGCCTTCAATACCTACATGGAATATCTCATGTAACCTAAATTATATATGCTTTTGTAATATTAATCTACTATATCACTGCATGGACAAGATATTGGTTTGTTATGTGTTAGTGACATATCTTAATTTGTCACCATACCCTATGTTCTAAATAGATTAATCGTTAGAGATATAATGCATGAGCCTTATCTGAAATAATCTTAGCATTGATATCATATTGCATGCCTTCTATATGAATGAAAACTAAATATTGGAATTGTAATGCCTCGACCCTATGCGAAATGAGAATTAGTATTGGCACTCTATTACATGCTTATTATATGAATATAACCTATCATTTTAAATTGCAATATACGCATACTATGTGAATTGAAATTAGCATTGTAAACATATATATATAACCTAGATACTATGAGAATTTATAACATGGTTTGGAACTATATAACAAGGTTATAATACAAAGATATGATACCGAGATCGTGTTGTTGACAATATATACGATGCTGACAATAACTTAATGTTGATACAGGCGTTTCCTGGCAAGTGATACATATGATCAAGCATTTAACGAAAACCCTGTGTCTTGATAGTGGATTGTCTCGTTGGCTCTTACCTATAACTGGCTCCACATGATGAAGTTGTACAAATTGTGGGAACCCTGCCGAGTTGTCAGCTCCACCTTGGTGATATGGAAATTCAACTGGGATTTCTATTAATGAAGTTATTAATAGGTAGGTGATTGTATTTATGTCTTGGTAATGGAGTGGCTTGGCTGGCCAGATCTCGCCCGTTGATCAAATCTGCCTCGATCATGGATCTCTAAACCCCTAAGGCATTCACTATACCATTGTTGTTTGCTTTTTTCATTCATTTGGAGTTTTTGGTTTTGGGGGAGAGGCCGACAGGCTGCTGAATAACAGGGTTTGACCTCGGCTTGATTCTTGGTGGCTTTGTAACTTCCTTCTTCAATTTTTGATTGTGGAAATCCATTGTATAAGTTATTAAGGTTCGAATGGAGAAATAGGTGTTGAATCCCTGTGGCTTTCATCGTGTAATAGGTTAGGGTTTGAATTGAAGTTATAATTAGTGTCTGAGAGGCCATAACAGCATGTTGCTCCTGTTGTGTCAGTTGGATGATTGGAAAACTAAAAGCGTGGAACAAACCATCTTCCTGTTCTTACGAAGGTAATCTTTGATATTTTTATGAATGTTGTTTGTTTTATTTATAGTTTGGACTTATGCATAGTATTCAATTTGGGAATGTTATAACCTCGTGTAGTTTATGTGGCAGGTGCAAAATTCATCGTGAGTGATAGAGTGAAAGCTTGTCGGTAGTTGATGGCTCGCTCGACTGGTAAGCCCCAGTGGAAAAACCCTTCGTAGGTTCTCCTAGAAGAATGGCCATCATTCTTGTTTGAAACACTTTGTGGTCTTGGAATGAGATTCCAGTACTGTGTTGTATTTGATGTCTGTAGTATGGAAGCTTCTTGGCTTGTCGGGTTAGAGTGACAGTATCTTAAATTTTGTGTCCAAAGAGACTTTGTAAAATTCTGTTGCTGAGAACTCATCTTCCCCTTCTAGTTCTTAATGTACAATAATTTATTAAGTTGTTTCTCTTAAAATACTTGTCGTGCTCATCTATTGGGGTTTCAAACCTGTAATGTTCCTGTGACTTGAATGTGTAGAATGAAACCTTGTTCTTAAATGGTTCTGCATTTAAGCTTTGATGTATAAAAGAGGTTATGGTTTCATAAACAAAGAATTGGTACTTGCTTGCTATCGTTTCCTTCGTAGAGTAGTATACTATAAAATTTAAAAGGAAAAACGATGTAACAGAATGTAAGTGAAAATGAAAAGATTGTTGCTTTCACTAAACAATGGGTAGATGTTTGTAAACTATGGAAGGCTTCGGCCTGTGTGTAGTTCATTGATTTGTAAATAATGTTCTGTTTTCATCCTATAAGAGGTTCGAGTGTTAAGGTTTGTCTTTGTGTGGAAAAGTGTGGCTTGATCTTGCTCCTCGATATGATATCGACATCCAAACTTGTTGTCTGTTCGTACTGTTAGAGTTGTTCGAAGAACATTGTAATAACTAGCATGATTGAGTTGGTACCGAGACTTTGACTATGTCGATTTATCGAAAATGAATACAATTTGTAATTTATGTTTAGTTTTATGGAAAATAGCACATGGTTTGACATAAGTTTAAAATGGTTAAAATTGTTGGCTGTATGCCGAGAGTTGATAACATTGTTTATGGTTATAGAATGAATTGATAAATGTTTTGTTTCCTACAGTGGAATTTATAATGTAAAATGATGAGTAATTATGTGCATGGAGTAGTTGGTACTTGTTAACTGCGCATTGTTTTCAAAAGGGAAAAATAACACTATGTTGTATGTTGAGATTTAATCTATTACTATTATAATATAAACATATACATTTTAGATACTATAATACAGAGAAACAATTCTTATACTGTTAGAAAAGAAAAGCTATTTGTTTGGAGACAAAAGATATTTATGAAATGAAGAAAACAATACTTGTTCATTTAAGAGAATAGTTATCTATAAATAGAATGATAAGGAAGACACTGTAGATGTATACATAGAAATTAAACAGTAAGTAGAAAACTTAAGAAAAATATAACAATTTCATCTTCTCAATCACCTGGTTATTTGCCTATCTTGATCTATCTGACTTAATTTTATCTATGTACTGGAGTACGATGTAGATCCATTTTGCATGGGGAAAAATGCAGAGATTATTTTATCAAATCAAAAATCAATTTTATACAAAATCATAACATAGTCAAGGAACTAAAATAAATTTTTAAAATGAAACAATCAAAGTTATTATGCAGCAGAGCTTTAAAATGTATGAAAATAGATAAGATAATGGAACCTATAAATGAATATAGGGCTGACAAACACCCAAGGAGGCATTGTTGGCTGCTTTCTTGGGCAGACCCGGGTTTTAATGAAGCGCAGCAACAAAACCCCTTGGCGCACTGGCCCTCTCGGCAACGAGCTGCGCGGCAGCTCGAGGTCTCACCCGAAGTGGCTATGGGGGGGTTAAGGAATCAAGTTTCCTTAACCGGGGTGACGCGGAGATAGCTTGTCCTTGAATGGTTCCTGCGAAATCGGAGGTCGGACCTTCCCGCAGACCGCTCGGCGCAGCTGCGCGGGTCCCTTCCTCGGCAGGTCTACTGCGCAGTTTCTCCTTTCCAACGCAGCAGGCAACTATTTCTTGGGTCAACGCGCGAAACACTTCCTCGCCCTTCGCGTCTAGCGCAGTAACGCAGTCTGCTCTCGCCGCAGCGACTGAGCGTTACTACCTCTTTAGTACTTAAGATACTTATAGTTATCAAGGGACCTTTCCAACCCGCTCAAACAGTCACAAAGATAAGACAGAAGTCTTGCATACACAAATAATGAACTCGGAATAGTTATCATTCACACAAACATTACAACAAGAAGATATAAGTGAAGCTCATCTCCTCGAGGAAAACCACGTCCTCAGGAGTCTTAGATTAACCAGAAAATGATAGAGTTATACAATATGCTGCGCACACAGCTGCAGCCTAGAACTTACAGGAAACTCCACGCACACAGCTGGGAGCCCTTTTCTCAAGCTTGTCTCCTCTCTATGGAGATTACAAAGGCACAGACGTCGACACAGACTGTCTGGCAACTCAGGGATTAGCTCCTCGGCTATCCAATTTCCTCTCTCTAGTTCTACGCACCAGGTAGAATTTACAGTGAAGGATAATCAACACATGATCTATCCCTTTAGACTGACTCTCTAACAGTCTAGCATCTAACTCTCTAACTCTTCAAAAGGGGAGGAAGAAGAACAAGAAGAAGAAGAAGAAGCAGAACCCTCTACCCATTACAGTGATTCATCTATATAGGTAGCCATGACGGTCACACCTTTACAAAACTGTGGGCCTTTCCCAACAGTGATTCCCAAAAACCCTAACCACGCACATGGCTAGGTGTACTGTAGGCGCCGCTTGCAGTCACGTCGCCGCTTCCTGCAGGCTCCATGAATTCCGGCGCAGATTGTGGGTATGGGCGATCGTCCTTCGCCTTCAATGCTCTGGTCCGTTGCTCCTCCTTGATCCGAGCAACCATAACTTCTGTACTAAGCCTTTAAATGAGGGTAGCTAAGCCTTCTACTCCATCACCTTATTTATTATGGTAGCTGAGCCACCTTCATTCTTCGATGACGTGCGCGCGAGCTCCGCAATTTCCGGTCCGTGCTCTGTGCTGAGATCATCCATCTGGCACCGTACTGCGCACCGTCTCCTTCTTACCCAAAACTTAGTGCTTGTCCCAAAATTAGCACTTTCCTTTCATACTCGTGCTTTTTTCCCAAAATTCGCAGCTTTTACTATAGCTGCGACCTTGGCCCCAACAGGCCCCCAACACTCACTTGTGGCTCGCCCTCGAGCCACTCGCACTAGCGCGTGGTCTTTGAATTTGCGCATCTGCGTTTGCTTGAGTCTCCGCGAATGTTTTCTGCCATTTCACAATAGCGGAGTCCAATTCCTCAATACACTGATCGGCTGTTTGTACTGTTTCTGCGGTCGTTTCTTCTTTAGTGAGTGTATCAATGATCTCTTGAGACTCGGCAATTTCTTTGATTTTTGTCTCAATCTGGCCAACAATTTCAGCATACTCATCCATGAATGGCTGAATGCTGTTGGTGAGCTTCTCATCTTCAGTTCTGAGCTTGTGCAGTTGCTGCTGCATTTTGCGCACTTCGCCCATTTTCTTCATTTTTGGCAAGCCTGTTAAGGACTTGGCTTCTTCATTCAGAACAGTGAGGGACTGTTCTGCAGCTTGCACCTGTTGTGATAGTCCTACTTTAAAAGGGAGGTTCACAAGCTCTGTCCAAGCTTCCATAGCCTGGTTCATCAGGTTCTTGGCTTCCTGTACTCGACCTTTCATTCGTGTGGAAGCTCTGCTCAATGCTTCAAACTGTACCTGCGCATCATCTGTAAGATGCGCAGCAACGCGAGCTTCTAGCTCAGCGATCTGGGTTTTATGGCCTTCTGCCATAGCAGCTATTTCTTGCTCCAGGGTTTTCGCCCTTTCGCCAATAATTTGCACTTTTGCAACCAGAGGGAGGTCTGGTTGAATCTCGCAAGCCGGCAGTTCCTGAGCAATCTCTTCTATTGCGTTTCTGATGCCGGTGTCTTGCGCCTCATAGAGTGCAAGCTTCGCAGAGATGTTTTTATGACTTTCCTTCAGCTCTATCTCCTGCGATTGCAGTCGTTGGTTTGCCTGGAAAGTAGAGAGCTCTCTAGCTCTCAATTCAAGAGAAACTTTCTCCTGTACTAGCTGTAGAGTTTCTATAGGAATCATAGACAAATTAATTTCCACAGGTCCAAATGTGCTTACCTGCAGTTCAGCTAGGGGATCTGGAAGTGTCATGCTGGTAGGCGGAATATGCACGACAGTGTGCCTTTCTGTGAGTTCTTCAACTCGCTCGGCAGTTGGGATTTCTTGTGGCGCCTGCGAAGTGGATGCTGGCGCATGGGTCTGCGCAATCCTTCCTGCGAGACCTTTGAGTTCTACAAATTGTAAGTCTAGAGCACCTCGGATGTGAGCATGCATGTTCCTCATCTCACGAAATTGCTCCTTCAAGTATTTGTCGACCTCCGAGGGAATGGCCTCAGTGGGATGCGACACTTTCTGCTTCTTTGTGGCTGGTTCTGTTGAGCCTTCATCGCTTCTTTGCTCAGGGGCTTCCTTGCCCTTATCTTTTTCTTGCGCAGCGGCGTGTGGCATCGCAGGTGCGATGTCAGCTGCTGCTCTCCATTCGTCTGACCAAGACTTAATGGTTTCTTCGACATCTTCTGTGGTCATCCTGTAAAGACCTAGCGCCCAATCACCTGGAATGTCGCAAGGCCGAAGGTAGAGTTGATGGATGTCGGCAGTAAAAGCCAACTTCCCTTCATACAATGTGGCTGTCTCCGCGCTCAGCCTTGGCATATCTTGTATGGTATCGCGGAGGAGATAGTAATACTCACAAAAAACAGCGCGATTCATCTTGCGCTTCGCGGGATTAGGGGAATCCCAGAGGTTGATGTAGCGCATGCCGGCAACCTCTCCTGCGCGGCGTGGACGGAACTGAGTATTCGGGGGCTCCTTCCACCCGACGAGAGCACATAGAATTAAAAGCCATGAAAAATGGAATGATTGGCCTGCATTGTCCTGCACATTCAGGCAATCAGCCAAAAAAGAATTCAGCAGGAAGAGAGACCAGTTGTACTGTTCTCCCTCCGCAGCTGCGATAGCGAGCTCTACGACAGCTCCAGTAACTTCTTTTGGTCGGCACTTGGTGAGAAGTCTACCTGCAAGCAGACTTCCTGTGAAGCGAAGTGCCTCATCTTCAACTGTGGTGAGGTCACAAGCCCGACCTCCTCTTGTCAAGTTATATTTCTGGACCAGCTTTGCGGCTAATTTTCGGTCCTTCTCTTTTCCCGCAAAATGGATATTGGGATCCTTACCAACCTTAGATAGGCCGGTGATACGGTGTATCAAATCAACATTTAGATCAATTGGCCTCCCGAGCCAAAGGTAACCTCCATGAACGCAGGATAGCAGTGTTTTAACGACTGCGTTCACTTCGTTGCTACGCCCAAAGTGCGGTAGCTTCAACAGATTCAAGAGTCCAGGGCGCTCAAGATTTGCTGCAAATCCCTTCGGGATAAACTCATCAACATTTCTGGTGGGATTATGGACGATATCCAAATATCGGTCCAACTGAAACTGAGGATATGTCTTATAGTCTCCAAGGTTAAAATCAGAGAATTTAACCAGTGGAATGTTTCCCAATAGTTGGCCTTCTACCCGCACACTAGCCGGTAGTGGCGGTAGCGGAATTGGATACTTTGCATTCTTCGGAATCTGGACATCCGGCGCATCGTCTGGACGCGGCGGAAGGTAGTTCACCATAGACGCGAGCGGTTCTGGAACAGGTTCCTCCGGCTGCTGCTGAGATGCTCTTGTGCCTGGAGATGTTCTGGGATCAGTAGCACCAGGGTGTACGTAGGTCGAATGCGTCACCGGAGTGGCCATGCCGAAATCTAAGCCTCGGCGTAGAAATTGACGAACAACTTCTTCAGTCGATAAATTCTCCGTTGTGAACCAATGTAAATAACAACACTCTGGACAGCAAATAGCGGAACTGCGTAGGGTATAGACTCTGAAAACAAGGGAAAATAGTCTGCACACTCGGCTCTGAAAACAATAATGCAGATCTTCAAACAGAACTTATGCAACTCGAGACAGTAACCCGAAATTGATACAAGTGTGGGGTATTTGTAGCCAGCGGGGTTAGTAGATGCGACCAAGTGGGGTAGCGTAGCTGTAGGCGGCTACAGATGAGTTGACAACACGCTATCCTCCTTGCCGTAGCGGTGCATTTAGTGTGATTGACGGGTTCTGACAGCCTTCCGGGAGAAGCTAATGCTTTCGGCGCCTGAATTAAATGCAAATCTTTCGGAGATTAAGCCGAATCCGTCGGAACGGCTGGACTTAAATAGCGGCCTTATCCTTCATTTATTCAAACGCGGCTACATAACTGCTTGAATTCAAAATTTCCGGCGGGTCATTTCAACTTAGGAAACTGTGCCTCTATGGGTCCACAACAAAACTCTTTTCAGCGGCAAATTATCAGAGGGAACTCCGCAAGAGCGATAGTTCAACGGTTCAAAAACAAAACTTCGCCAGAGCGCACCGATAAGCTCTCTTCAAGCAATTTTTATTCAGGATGCGCGGATATTTCAAGGAACTGCGCAGGAAGCTGGAAACTGAGGGTGTGTCGCAGCTTCCGTGTAGACTAAATGCGATGTCTCTTTCAACTACACTGGGCATCTGCATTCCTGAGTAATATATTATGTCAACAGGGCGGAGTGGCCGTCGCAATAAAGCTTAAGCCGACTCCCGTTTATCATTGTAGGTAGTAGTTCTCCATTCAGCTTCGCAAGCTGAACTGCGCCTCCGTCTGTTATTTTTATTACCTGAAAAGGACCTAACCAATGCACACGAAACTTGCCTGGAAACTTGATGAATTTACTATCATAAAGGAGTACCAGGTCTCCTTCTTCAAAGTGCTTATGCTTAATGTGCCTGTCATGCCAAGCTTTCTGTCTTGCCTTCTGTACCTGTTGATGAAATCCGGCCATAAGTCTGTCTTCTTCTAAAGAAAGCAGTTGCGAAAGTCTTTCATTCATAGTGTCAGGATCTGCCATTTCTGTAATTTGCGCAATTCGGAGACTGGGAACAATGTATTCCATGGGCATAACTGCTTCTTGTCCATACACCAAGCTGAAAGGTGTGTGACCTGTTAATTTCTTGCAAGTGGTTCTATAAGCCCATAATACAGCTGTGACTCTAAGGTCCCAATCATCTCTTTGTTGATTACAGATCTTCGTCAGGGCATTCTCAAGGATCTTATTGAATGCTTCCACCGTACCATTAGCTTGAGGATGGTAGGGTGTACTCTTATGGTGATTAATTTGAAATTCTTCAGTAAGGGCCTCTATAGTCTCATTGAGGAAATGTGTACCTTGATCACTCATGAGGATCACTGGGCATCCAAACCTAGTGATAATGTTCTCGAAAATGAACTGCGCAGCAGTAGCAGCGTCGCAGTTCTTAACTGGCTTCGCCTCAGCCCATCGGGTGAGGTACTCAGTAGCTGTAATGATATATCTTGCGCCAGTTCTTTTTCCTGGTGGGTTAATAGGTCCTACAAAGTCAATGGCCCATTTATCAAAAGCACGCAGTGTGATCTGGGGTCTTAGCGGCATTTCATCTCTCCTTGAGGGTTTCCCTGTGCGCTGGCACACATCGCAACATTTACAGAATTCCTTAGTATCCTTGTGCAATGTCGGCCACCAAAGTCCTGCGGCTAATATTTTCTGCGCAGTCGGCTTTCCTGCGAAATGGCCTCCTGCGGTACCTGAATGCGCTTCTGCGATGATAAAGTTCTTTTCATGTGGTAAGATACATCTGCGCAAAATTTCGTCCGGGCCCAACTTATAAAGCTGGCCTGCTATCAAAGTGAAGTCTGCGGCTCGAACAACAAGTTGCTTCTTCTGCTGGATTGTAAACTCAGCCGGCGCTTGTCCGGTAGTGAGAAAGTTAAGAATATCAGAATAATATTCGTCTGCTGCTTGGATATAAAACAACTGTGCGTCAGGCAGATTGTCCTCCAGACTCGTAGGTTCCTCTCCTGACTCTATTCTGGATAGATGGTCAGGCCCTGCATTCAATCTGCCTGGCTTTACAATAACCTCAAAATCATACTCTTGAAAGAGCAGTAGCCATCTGCAAATTCTTCCTCCTAAAACTGGTTTATTGACCAAATATTTCAAAGCAGAATGATCAGTATACATTTTAAAGTGAGCTCCTAACAGGTAGTGTCTGAATTTCTGTAGGGCATACACCATAGCTAGTCCTTCCCTTTCTGTAGTGGTGTAGTTCTTCTCAGCTGTAGATAACTTTCTGCTGGAGTAAGCAATTGGGTGGTCAATACTTCCTTCTCCCGACTGTGTAAGCACGATTCCTAATGCTATGGAAGAAGCATCAACATGAACATGAAAAGGTTTTCTCCAATCCGGGAAAACTAGAATAGGCGCTGTGATCATCTTTTCTTTAAGTGTGTCCAAGCTCTGTTGGCATTCCTCTGTCCATTGGAACTTCGAATCCTTCTTCAGCAATCTTTCCATAGGCGCTGTGATCCTTGCATATCCTTTGATGAATTTTCTGTAGTATCCTGTATGTCCCAATGTAGTGCGCAATTGCTTAACTGAGTTGGGCGCAGGTAAATTAGCAATGATGGCAACCTTCGCAGGATCCATCAAGAGTCCTTGTCTGCATACAATATGTCCCAACAAAATACCAAAGGGCGCACAGAATATACATTTTTTTAAGTTAAGGGAAATCTGATGCTGTCTACATTTTTCTAGCATCATACGCAGATTCGCAATATGGTTCTTTAGTAAACCAAATACAGTCCAGTCATCAAAATAGACTTCTAAAAACTTGTGGATAAATTCTTTAAAAACAGCAACAACAACTCTAGAGAAGATAGCAGGTGCGTTTTTAAGACCAAAGGGCATTACCGTGTACTGGAATGAGCCCCATTCAGTTGCAAAAGTAGTCTTGTGGCGGTCATCCGGATGGATTCTAATCTGATGATATCCCGAAAATCCATCAGTGAAAGAGTAAGCCTCTTGTCCTCCAACATTATCAAGTACTTCGTCTGTGAAAGGAGTGGGAAATGGGTCGTGCGCTGATGCATCATTGAGTTTGCGCAAGTCGACACAAATTCTTATTTCACCTTTTGTTTTCTTTTCTTGGACCACCGTAGGACTAATCCAATCGCTTTCCTCTACTGGCTCAATAATACCTGCTGCAAGCATCTTATCAATTTCTTCTTTGACTTTTTCTTTGTAGCGCGGGTTCAACCTGTATGGGCGCTGCTTTACTGGCTTGGCATCTGGTTTCAGAGGTATGCGCATCACTCCTAAGTCTCCTAGGATGCCTTTCATTTCTGTGAACTTGGTAGGAAAGATATCCTGGTAATCACGTAATAAATCTGAAACATGCGCAACGGTTTCATCATCCCAATAATCTCCTATAGAAGCAAACTTTGGGTCAGCTTCTGTGCCAATGTTAACTTTCTTGAGCTTGACGTGTTCTGCGATGGCAGGAATATCAAGCTCAGGACCTTCAATATTGCGTGTCCCTTCTGATTCTGGGATATTGAGGTTGCGAGGATCGTCGTCCTCATCTTCGGCGGTAAAGTTATAACATTCCAGGGCATGCTCCATCTGAACAGCCCAATCTGGTTGGGAATATTCTGTTACTAGACCTGGTTCAAATACCTTCTTTTTAATACACTTCAGAGCCTGATCAATGCTTGGATGCTCTGATTCAAAGTTGAATGTAAGTTGAAAACTTTCTATCATAAGAGCCCAAGTAAGAGTGCCTTTGCGCAATTCTATTTCAGTATACCAATTCCTTGGAATTGTATCTAATGTGTGGATGAATTGGTGAACCCATTCATCTTCCGGAACATCTGACCATTGCTGGATACATGCTTCGATGTGTGACCTGGGGTCACTCTGTCCTTCATATTTGCGTAGCGCTTCGGCTGTGGTGTCCTGAAATCTGCGCAGTATCAATCTGCGACAGTCTTTCCATGTATGAATATTCTCCTTGTGCGCAATCCACCATCTTGCGGGTGTAGCGCGCAATGCTATATCCAGTGCCTGGATGCGCTGTGGTTCTGGAAGCTTTTGTTCATATTCCTGTATGAATTTAGTTACTTCAATTAAGCCATCAAAAGTTGGGGTATCAACTAATTCTGTACCAATCCATCGAATGGATTTAGTCATCATGGCGCAACGTCTTGCAGAAACCTCATGTAGACGATTCTGCCAATTTTCCAATCCTGCATCTGAATCTGATGTGCACGAGCTATCACATCGCCAGCTGATATGGCCATCTGCTGTGGGGTTGACATAGTCACTGTGGTTAGTGGTCATCTGATACAAGCTTTCCATGTGGCGCGCTTCCTCTTCTGCGCGAATAGGTTCTATATATCTTGGTGCTTGAATAGGATCAAGAGGTGCGATGACCCTGATCTGGTCATCCTCAAAGGTCATCTGTCTTTTCTTCAGGTTAATGACAGCCAAATTATCAAGTGCCCAGTCTATTCCTAACAGCGCTGGGTATGGTCTACTATCATCCATAATTTTGATTACTTCAAAATCTGCAGAGCTTCTTACTCCTTCAATATCAATAGGTACATTGGGTAATCTGCCCAATGGAGAGACTCGTTGCTGATTTGCGAGTCTTAGCTGGATAGGGGATCTTGTAAGCTGAGGGCTTCCCATCTGTTCCCATGTCTGCATAGTGAGAACATTGGCTTCTGAGCCCAAATCTAACATGACTTCGTCCATTTCAATTGCTCCAATCTGCGCTGTGAGCCTCATCTCTTTTCCAGTTCTAATGTGACTCCTAATCTGGTGAACAGCACGCTGTGGTGTGTTCGTCGAAGCAGAGTGTTGGCACCGATCCAACAGGTGTTGGAGTTCTAGAGTTGCTCTTTCATTGCGCAACAATTTTAAACATTGTCGCAGGAATGCATGAACACTTCCTAGTGCATGCTCATCGTCATTATCATCATCAGGCCTTCCAGCTGTAGTGGCCTGTTCTTGTACCAGGTTGTCTTGTCTTAGCACTTGCGATCTACTATTGTTCTGCGGAATCGCGGTAGAACTTGAAGCTCTCGGATCTGAGAAATACTCTTGAGCTTGCTTAAATGCTTCTTTTTGCTTCTGTAGGTTAAGTGGGGCTGGTTTAATGTTAGCGCGGCGCACCCATTGCGTCGCTTGCTTTCCCGTTCCCATCTCTTGCGCACCAGTTGTAGCTCCACTGCGTGTCACTATATTAACTGTAGGGTCTGGTTCTCTTTTTTCGGCTCCAATCAACTGGATATTCTGATTGACCTGTGGTGTCTTTGCTTGCATCTTAGCCTGTAACTGAGGGCATTCTTCGATGATATGGTCAGAAGATTTACAATATCTGCAGAGGGTTGTAGGATTTTGGCAATCCCTAGCAAAATGACCTTGTTCTCCGCAATTATAGCAAGTGATCTGTCCTCTTCCACGACCCAAATTTGTTGTGCGTCCGCGTCCTCTGTAATTTGCTGCTCGGGCGTCCCGAGATTGGTCATAAGGTGGACCTGCTATAGGTCCTTGTGTCTCTGCTTGTACCCTATAAACATCATGCTTTCTTTCTATCATAAGATCATATGCTCTACAATTGTTCTCATCATGACCTACTGATTTACAGAAATTACAATATAGATTCTTTGGAGTTTGTACATATTTCTGAAGTAAGTGGCATTCTTGTGGTCTATGACCTCTAGTTCTGCAGATTTCACACCAAGGCCCTTGTGCCTGTGGTAAAGGATTAGGTGCTCCAGTTGCAATATAGTCTATGAAAACAGGACAATGGTCCTTTGAATGACCTTGGGCTTTACATTTTGTACACCAAATTTCTTCCTTGATCTCCTTGCCTTTCTTAATATCATGCACTTGCAAGGTTAAGTTTGCTAATTGGTTCTGTAGATGCGCAACATCGTTGCTTGTTCCTGCAATTGGCGAAGCTTCTAGTTTCATAGCCATTTCTAGAGCTTGTTCCTGAGTATTGAGATTCTGTTGCATAAGAGGAAGTCTAATGTGTGGAAGCAGTGCAGCAATAAACCATTCTTTATGTTGCTGTGGTGCAAACTCGAAGCTTACTTGATCTATCAAAGCTTTGAACTTCTGGTCAAAGTCCCATACTGATTCTGTAGGTAACTGTTTGATGTCTTTGAGCTCTGTTATACACTGTGATTCTGACTTAGGTTTCTTGAATTCTCTAATCATGGCATTTCTTACCTCAGCAAGCGTCCTATTCTGTGCTGCTGAGTATTTCATGAACCAAGTCAAGGCTCTTTCTCTTAGTGTGGTTGCTAACTGAACCAGTTTAACAGCATCATCATTAATTTGCTTAATTGTCCAAATGGCTTCACATAAGAACCAGTGCTGCTCAGGGTCCTCTATCCCCGTTCCTCTAAAAGTTGGTAGTTTCATGTCATCACCCATCCTTCTTGCACGGGTTTGAGGTGGAGGTACTGTAGCAGTGCCTCCGGGATGGTTAAACAAAGGTGGTACAGAGGTACTAGAAGTAGCGTGTGGGCTACTCGAAGGTGTTACTGTAGGATTATACTGAGCTCCGTCTGGTTTTTGTGGTGTAAAGGGGTAATACGGGATATGAGCACTCCCCTGTCTTTCTATATGGCTTGCTCTAGGGACTTGGCGATTGTCTGGGCTAGACTCAAAAGGATATTGGTCAAGGCCTACTTTATATCGTTTTCCACTACGAGTGCAACCAATAACTTCAGGATCACTATCAGAATCTACGGACATTACTTGACTATGCTATTCATCAGAAGCAATACATAGCTTTCCTTTTTCATACAGAAGCATTTTAATCCATAAGTTCAGAGAATTTAAGAACTTACCTCTGTGTACTTGGAAGAAACTCCTCTCAGCTTCACTGAAACTCTTTCTTGTATCGACTGCAAATTCGGTAATAAAACCTTCCAGTAGACTATTCAACCAAAAGTCTACTGCGCGGGACACAGGATTGTCTATCCGCTTCACAATACTAGCTAGCTCAGGCGTCCACGTGACGGGTCGATCCACATGCAGCGTAGGTCTAGAATCTGCTAACTTGGCTATCCAAGCGTGTAACTCCAATGCAAACGTAACAAAGAAAATTTCGTAAAGGTCAGCATAAATATACTTCTGTAACCAATCTTCTGTTTGAAGCGTAGGGCTTCTATTTTCTTGTTCAGCAAACTCTTTAGCTTTTAAATCAAACCAGTCTCCAATTTCCTTAGTTGTAGGGTTCCAGTAACACATTTGGAACCATTTGTTGGTCACTAGGCAACGGAACCATTTGTTGGCTCCAACAGTATCTCATACGTTGCTGAAAGAACAAGTCTCATTCGCGCGGCAACGGAACCATTTGTTGCACTGTTCTATCTCGCGCGTCGCCAAAATAACAAGTCTCATTCGCGCGGCAACGGAACCATTTGTTGCACTGTTCTATCTCGCGCGTCGCCAAAATAACAAGTCTCATTCGCGCGGCAACGGAACCATTTGTTGGCTGCTTTCTTGGGCAGACCCGGGTTTTAATGAAGCGCAGCAACAAAACCCCTTGGCGCACTGGCCCTCTCGGCAACGAGCTGCGCGGCAGCTCGAGGTCTCACCCGAAGTGGCTATGGGGGGGTTAAGGAATCAAGTTTCCTTAACCGGGGTGACGCGGAGATAGCTTGTCCTTGAATGGTTCCTGCGAAATCGGCGGTCGGACCTTCCCGCAGACCGCTCGGCGCAGCTGCGCGGGTCCCTTCCTCGGCAGGTCTACTGCGCAGTTTCTCCTTTCCAACGCAGCAGGCAACTATTTCTTGGGTCAACGCGCGAAACACTTCCTCGCCCTTCGCGTCTAGCGCAGTAACGCAGTCTGCTCTCGCCGCAGCGACTGAGCGTTACTACCTCTTTAGTACTTAAGATACTTATAGTTATCAAGGGACCTTTCCAACCCGCTCAAACAGTCACAAAGATAAGACAGAAGTCTTGCATACACAAATAATGAACTCGGAATAGTTATCATTCACACAAACATTACAACAAGAAGATATAAGTGAAGCTCATCTCCTCGAGGAAAACCACGTCCTCAGGAGTCTTAGATTAACCAGAAAATGATAGAGTTATACAATATGCTGCGCACACAGCTGCAGCCTAGAACTTACAGGAAACTCCACGCACACAGCTGGGAGCCCTTTTCTCAAGCTTGTCTCCTCTCTATGGAGATTACAAAGGCACAGACGTCGACACAGACTGTCTGGCAACTCAGGGATTAGCTCCTCGGCTATCCAATTTCCTCTCTCTAGTTCTACGCACCAGGTAGAATTTACAGTGAAGGATAATCAACACATGATCTATCCCTTTAGACTGACTCTCTAACAGTCTAGCATCTAACTCTCTAACTCTTCAAAAGGGGAGGAAGAAGAACAAGAAGAAGAAGAAGAAGCAGAACCCTCTACCCATTACAGTGATTCATCTATATAGGTAGCCATGACGGTCACACCTTTACAAAACTGTGGGCCTTTCCCAACAGTGATTCCCAAAAACCCTAACCACGCACATGGCTAGGTGTACTGTAGGCGCCGCTTGCAGTCACGTCGCCGCTTCCTGCAGGCTCCATGAATTCCGGCGCAGATTGTGGGTATGGGCGATCGTCCTTCGCCTTCAATGCTCTGGTCCGTTGCTCCTCCTTGATCCGAGCAACCATAACTTCTGTACTAAGCCTTTAAATGAGGGTAGCTAAGCCTTCTACTCCATCACCTTATTTATTATGGTAGCTGAGCCACCTTCATTCTTCGATGACGTGCGCGCGAGCTCCGCAATTTCCGGTCCGTGCTCTGTGCTGAGATCATCCATCTGGCACCGTACTGCGCACCGTCTCCTTCTTACCCAAAACTTAGTGCTTGTCCCAAAATTAGCACTTTCCTTTCATACTCGTGCTTTTTTCCCAAAATTCGCAGCTTTTACTATAGCTGCGACCTTGGCCCCAACAGGCATGTTCCTCCCAACCTATTCCAGAAGAAGCAGCCCAACTGCTGGCTTCTTGTGTACCCCCGAGCCTGATTACTGAACCACTAAGTACATGGAATCTGTGTAGAAGCAAGGCACTCAAAAATGCCTTCAGCACTTAGCATCAACCTCCTAAAATCAATAGAGTTTTGCAGACTCACAAAATGATCAACAACTTAGCATATCCCCTCATCAAATCTCTTGTGTGAAAACACAGCAAAAACCCAAGGTAAATTTCCTCGTCAAGAAAAGTGATGAATCTCAGTTCATAATTTGATGGTTATTATATAGACTGCCGAGGTCTTTAGTGGTCAGTTTGGAATAAATGAGCCTCAAGCTCCAGTCCCATCTTTCAGGGCACTATGACCACATTTCAAGGGAGTTGTCCCATACAAACAGCTAGTTAGTTGCATCATGATGCTGCGACTTGTTCATTGCCTTCTGCCCCAGATTCCATTCCACCTAGTGGATCAGTAACCACTCTTTCAACAGTCCTCTTAGGTGTTTGTCTCCTATTTTATTTATTAAATAATAAAATATTGTGCAAATTATAGTCATTGTTGGACACCTATCCAACATAAAACTTTACAATAAAAGTTATCATAATGTTTTCTAACACAAAATGTTTTCCAGCAAAAAGGGTATGTTACAAACACCCCCACTTAAGCTCAACATCGTCCTTGATGTTTCTTATTCATCATCAAGTTTCTCATGGAACATAACTGGATATGCTGCCCGCATATTACTTTCCAGTTCCCAAGTAGCTTCATTAGGGCTAAGATGCTTCCATTGCACCTTTACCTGCCCTATGGTGCAATTCCAAAGCATAATTTCCCTCCAGTCGAGAATATAGTCCGGTTCCACCTGTATGTCATTCCAATTCAACACATGAGTAGCATCGTGCACATATTTCTTTAAAACAGACACATGAAAAACATTGTGGATTTTTAAATTTTATGGCAATTCCAATTGATATGCAACAGTTCCAATCCTTGATAGGATTTCGAATGGTCCACAATACCTTGGTGCTAGTTTAGCACAACTCCCAAGCTTCAAATAACTTTTCTTGGGCATTACTTTTATAAAAACCTGGTCTCCTACCTAAAATTCTCTTTAAGTGTGTTTCAAATCAGCATAGCTTTTCTACCGATCTTGGGCAACCTTTAAGTTACCTTGAACATGTTTCACAGTTAGCTCCATTTCTTTCAATAAATCTGGTCCTAACATTAATCTGTCTGCAGGGTTATCCCAAGAAATAGGAGTACAACATTTTCTTCCATACAAAATCTCAAATGGACTTAACTTAGCATATGCTTGATAATTATTATTGTAGACAAATTCTGCTAAATGTAGAAATCTTCCCACTTAGATGGCTGATCTTTAACATACAATCTTAACATGTTTTCTAAGATCTAATTTACCCTTTCTATTTGACCATCAGTTTGTGGGTTGAAAGAAGTGCTGAAATTTAATTTAGTATTTAATCCTTTAAACAGTGCTGTCCAAAAATTTCCAGTGAACTTAGAGTCCCAGTCTGAAATAATTACCTTTGGGATTCCGTGTAAGCGAAAAATTTGCTTCATGAAAATATCTACAATGTTAGAAGCTTTGAAAGTAGTTTTAACGGAAATAAAATGAGCAGCTTTACTAAGTTTGTCAACAACAACCATGATTGAGTCATTCTGCTTTTGGTTTCTAGGAAAACCTGTAATAAAGTCAATGCTTATACTTTCGCATTTCCATTCTGGAATTGGTAAGGGCTGCAATAGTCCAGCTGGATGTTCGTGTTCAACTTTAATACTTTGACAGTCAAAACATCTAGCTATATATTCAACAACTTCATTCTTCATGTTGGGCCAAACATAATCTTTTCTTAAGATAGTTATCATTTTCTGATAACCAGGATGTCCTGAATAAGGACTTTTATGAATTTCATCCAAAATCAACAGCTTAACTTTTGACATATTAGGCACATAAATTCTATTTTTATAAGTCATTAAGCCTTTTTCGTTAATGCTGAAATCTGTAATTAAATTTTCAGATACATTTTCAGCCACTTTAGCATGCAAATCTTGATAATTCTTATCTTGATTAATTCCTTCTCTAATCCGATTTTCCAGATCAGTCTTAAAAGTACTGATTCCTGCCACAAAACTCAATCTGACATTTCTGCTCAAGGAATCAACAACCTTATTTTCTTTACCATTAATGTGTTGAATCTCGAAATCATACTCGCTAAGGAAAGCTAGCCATCTAGGTTTCCTTGCGTTAAGATTTGTTTGATCCAATAAATACTTTAGACCTTTATAATCTGTCACTAGAATAAATTTCCTTCCAATCAAGTGATGGCGCCACATTTTTAGTGCATGTATGACGGATGCCAACTCAAGATCATAGGTTGCATAATTCTTTTCATGGATTTTTAACTTCCTTGACTCAAAAGCAATGGCATGACCTTCCTGACTTAAGGCCCCTCCAAGTCCATCGTTGCATGCATCAGTGCATACGACGGAATCCTTATTGGGATCTACAATTTTTAAGATGGGTGTTGTAGTTAATAATTCTTTTAACTTATTAAAGCTTTCTTGACACTTTTGATCCCATACGAATTTCTTCCCTTTCTTCTGCAAAGAAGTGATGGGGTTATCAATCTTAGAGAACCCTTCAATAAACTTTCTATAATAACCTGTTATTCCCATGAATGACCATACATCAATTACGTCTTTGGGGACAAGCCATTCATTAATTGCTTCTATCTTATCAGGATCAACAAAAATACCATCTTTAGAAATTATATAACCCAAATACTGAATTTTATCTTTATAAAAATCACATTTACTGAACTTAGCATAAAGCTAATGTTCTCTTAGTACTTGTAGAATTATTTTTAAATGTTCGTCATGCTCTTCTTTATTTTTTGAGTAAATCATAATATCATCAATGAATACCACTACGAACTTATCCAAATATTTATGCAGAATGTTGTTCATCAAACACATGAAAACTGTTGGTGCGTTAGTCTGCCCAAAAGGCATAACTATGAACTCATAGTGTTCATAACACGTTCTGAATGCAGTTTTGAATATGTCCTTGTCTTTTATTCTGACCTAATGATACCCCGACCTTAAATCAATTCTAGTGAATATCTCTGCTCCACATACTTGATCAAATAGATCATTTATGCGGGGTAAGGGATATCGGTTCTTAATTGTCATTTTATTAAGTCGACGATAATCGATGCATAATCGCATGGTACCATCCTTCTTTTTAACAAAAATTACTGCTGCTTTCAAAGGAGACACACTAGGCCTTATGTAGTTTTGGTGTTGTAGCAACATCCCCCCCAAAAAAAATTTTGTACATATTGGGGCCCCTCCTTTAAATTTTTTAGAAAGGCTGCCTTAAGAGGCCATTCCTAGCTTTTAACTTTGTTTTTTAATAGAAAATCCTGCTATGAACCTCTCCAAGTCTTCCTTCCTCTAAGAGTAAAATTCATGAAGTCTTCTTGGAAATTGCGGAACGATTTTATAAAGCCCCCTGCAGTTGTGGAAGTATTCAAGGTTCCCTCCCGAAACGGTGGAAGCATTTTGTTTAAGCTTCTCGAAAAAAGGACTTAGAATTTTTTTGAAAGTTTGCAGAATGCGCTAAGGAAGCTCCGCGGAACCATTCAGCTTTGTCTCCCGAAACGGCAGGAACCGTTTGCATAAGCCTCCGGAAAAGATTTAGAAGTTTGCGGAAGCTATTGACGAATTCCTCCCGAAACGGTGGAAGAATTCGAGGAAGTTGCCCGAAACTTGCAGGAGCCATTCACCAACTTTCCCCACGGCCGCCAAGTGACTTAGTTTTTTGAAAATTTTCTTAAGTCTCGAAGTTGCGGAAGCCATTCGCCCGAGCCTTCTGCAACTGCGGAAACCTTCGCGTTTTCGTTCCGAAACCTCACCGAGAAATTTTGGCGGAACCTTTTTGGATTTCTCTCGCGCAGTTGCAGAAGCCTTCACATTAACTTTCCAAAACATCGAAACACTTAAACCTTTCCAGAACAATTCACAAAAGCCGTCCGCAACCGCGGAAGCTTTCGGGTTATCCTTCCGAAACGATGGGCGCCATTCACCAATTCCTTCCAAAACAACGGAGGCTAATGGCAAAAGCTTTCTGAAGCGCTCTCGAAGCCCGGTCGATACTTAGAAAATTTTATGAAGTTTTCGGAAGCGTTTTGCGGAAACATTCGTGGAAGCCTTCCGAAACTGTGGAAGCTATTTGCGAAAGCCTTCGGCAATTTCGAAAGCTTTTTAAGTTTTCTTTCCGCTATCGCGGGATCCTTTTACCGAAATTTTCATGTTCACGATCAATTTTGCGGAAAAAACATTCGCCTTCTCCCTTCGAAACAGCGGAAACTTTCGTTCTATCATCCCGCAATGGCGGGTCGAATTCATGAACTTGTCCCGCAGGTGGCGGCCGCGTGCACATATCGAGATGGCTTGATATGACCCCGACGTACCAGTATTAAAGCCGCATTTTAAATGCACCAACCACCACATTAAACCTCGGACGTGCCCAGTTCATTTAAATAAACGATGGAGGTTCGAGCCAAACACATTGTTATTTTTTGATTGGCAAACACCGTGGAACGCCACGCAACTACTCCAGGTCAACTCGCTCGTCCACGTCCTCATCCACCTCATTCAACCATCTTCACGGTGCCAGGTAGGATGTTTTAACCGTTAAATTTGTTCCTTCCACGCGTCAAATTACCTTTGGTTTGTTCTTTTTCGAAGACGATAGGCATTGGTTGGATTTTGACGGGAAAAATGCCCGTCATGGGCTATTTTGCCCATCGAATACGGTCTAAATTGCATATTTCCCATCATAAAACAAAGAAATTGTAAAATGTTTGTATATTATGTAAAGACTGTCAGTTTGAATGGGTGGAGTTTTTCCAAGCGCCTACCCTGGCCACATGCGTCGTTATTCTTTGCATTTAAAGCCGCCAAGCCCCGTGAATGTTTCGATTACACCGGCCGAAAACCAAAAACTATTGCCCCTGACCTTTTCATCGGCCATTTTCCTAGCATCTTTCAAACTTCCGAGCTTACCATAGGACGCCTCGTCAAGTGCCATAAATAACCATGGCGGTCGAAGCCCTCGCCTGATCATAAGTGTGCAAGCGGCCCCTTATCTCGTGATAAGGTTGTTTTATCCCCAGACTTCCCCACCAAGAACCATTTAAAAGCACGATGACGAAGGTCACCATCTCTCCTAGAGCTAGACTGAGAGCGGATTGCTTTCGCAACATACCTATCCTTTCGGGAGCATTCCAAACCCCGTCCCTTTAAAAAATTTAAAAATTCTATAGCTATGTTTCCTGTTCGAATTGTGCATTTTGCTTCCTAACATGCAGCTTCACATTGCATTTATCTCATTGACATGTTAAAATGGTGATGCTCTCTGTTAAAATCTCACAGTATGTTTCTCAATATTATAATGACTTGTATTTGGTTGCCATCAGGGATAAGTCAAAATGCCAAAAGGTGGTAGGAAGAAGGCTAAGATGACAGAAAAATAGCCTACACCACTTAGAACTGAGACCACACTCCAGGATACTAGGCGCACCACCGGTATTCCTCCAGAAATCCGTTGGGGTGACATCTATAGGATGATCCGAGACCAGGATGTCCCGAACATGTTGCTAGAAGAAGGCCAGATCTATCTCAATATCAGAACCTCAGGCATAGCTAGAGCTGCTACTCGCCCTGAACTGTTCCCATGTTCTAAAGTAATCGGGTGGATACTCCAACATGCCGATGCGGAAGGGAGAATAATTCATGACAGCGGGAAGATTCATTGGATCCCTATCATCCACTTCGTGGCATTTAAAGGAACTGTGTTTGACTGGGCCACTCTCCTGTCAGACAGTTTAGCCTCAATGATAGTTGCTGCCAGAGAAGGACTAGCCTTAAAGAAGGCATAATTCTACATGTCCTCATATCTTGTTGATTGTGTTTTGTCCAAGTTATCTTTTCCCAAATTATGCTGCACATGGGATAAGGCCACCACCCTAGTTTTTACCGCTTTCAGGATGTTGTGGGCACAGAATTACAAACCCAGCTATAAGCTCATCTGTGAGGGGTTCATCATGCCCCTATATGAGAAGATATTCAAGGAGGATCCCAACTGCCTGTCGGAGAATGCTACGGAAGTCCTTGAAAATTACCGGGATTTTTATTTTTCAGAGCAAGGCACCTACCTTAGAATGTTTGGAGGGACTAAAGCTAAATACATTTTTCCAAGGTATGCCACTGATTATGTGGTCCTTAAAGAGGCAGTAAGACAGATTTTTCTGGATGGAATTGGAGCAGTACTCAACAAGCAGCATAAGGCCTCCTTTCCCCCTCTACCTTTCTGCATAGGAGCTTACAAGTTCTCGGGGGTTGCCTCAGCTGAAGAGTTTGTTCACGAGCTAAAAGCCTTCCACTTCGGCGAGGTAATCTTCCATAGGAATGACAGAAAGGGAAAATTTGCTGAGCACTGTAAGGAGATTTATGCTCATTTCGAGTACTCTCATCATCATGATGCCGAGGAGGAGGTATTCAGAGGCATCGGCAACATGGCTGAGTTGCAAACCTTTCGCCAAGGCAGTGGAGAAAGTTCTAGCTCTATCAGGACCCAGAAGACCAGCCAGCAGAAAGACAAAGAAGCAGATGAGGCCCGAGCTCAGGAAGAGCTCAGATTAAAAGAGGAAGCAAGGTTACTACAAGAAGCTGAAGAAGCCAGATTACAGCAGGAAGCCGAGGAAGCAAGGTTGCTGCAAGAAGCTGAAGTTGTCAAATTGCAGCTAGAAGCAGAAAGTGAGAGGCTGCAGAAAGAGGCTGAGGAAGCCCAGCAACAAAAAGAGAATGAAGATCAGTTGCAAGCTGAACAAGCTGAGGTAGAGCAGAGAGCAGAGGAAGAGTTTAAAGTAGGTGAAGATGCCCAGGCAGGTGGCTTCGGTGCCCAGGACATGGAAATTGACATACCTCAAACAAGTGTCTCTGGCATTCAAAATGTGGAGGTAGACGCAGCACAAGTAGGTGGCTCTGGTACCCAAAATGTGGGAACAGATCTAGCTCAGGTAGCCCAGACCCCACCAACCAAAATAGAAATAGACATTATGGATCTCCCAATCGTCCCATACACTCCATCAGGAGAACATACCGTGTCCAGATGGGATGAGTTTTTCTACGACAAGAAGAGAAAGGCAATGGTCTTCAAATCTGAAGAGAGGATCAAAATATTCTCCCAGGAGGATATTATTACCCACCGTGAGATCACTGTAATGCAGAATACAGATAAGGATCCCTTAGCTATGGCATCCGTCGTTGTAGAGACAGCAAAAGCATCACTGGACAATGTAGGTGATATAATTAGAGAAAATGAATTGACAAAGAAGAGAGGTCATATGCTACAAAATACCATGGCTAAGGAGCAAGCCTACAGGGATCTCATGGTGAACAGGTATGATCACTTGTCTGCTGAGCACAAAGAGCTGTCGGACAAGTATAACCAGCTGGGGGAGGAAAAGGACCAACTAACACTCTAGATGATGATTGTGGAAGCAGAGAAGAATGAAGCGGAAGATAAAGCATCCCAGCTAGAAGCAGACAAGCTGGCATTAGCTGAGCAATTAGAGCAAGCTAAGAGCAGAACGATGGACATGTCTCCCTTCCATGAACTGTCTTGCAGCATCTTGAAGCAAATATATGACACTCAGGATCTAATCACTAATGAAGTTAGCAAGCTCAAGGCCATGGTGGTCAGATTAAAAGAGATTAATGTAGAGGCCCATAGCATTAAAGCTAAGCACACTCGGGTTAAGGCAAATATCCTAAGCCAGATAGAATGGCGAGAAGGAAAGGTAGATTTCCCCACACATCTCCCATTTAAATCTGTGGAGGGTTTTAATGAAGACATAGCCCTTTTGGACTTCTGCAGAAGCTGTGGCAGTAAGCTAATGGCCAATGTACAAGGGACAAGGGATAGGATCAACGGTTTATATCAAAGAATCCAGGGGGTGCATGACAGGTGAAAATTGAGTTTCCCACAATCCCTTGATGACTTCCTGGGTGAAGAACAACGCTTGGCTGAACTAAAGGAAGAATTGGGCATCCAAACCGAATATGTGAAGAAAATTGATGTCCTAGCAATTGATGGCCTACAGCATTATATTGGAATGTCATTAGTCCACAGTCATTTGCTTAAATAAGTGCATCAAGCTGCAATAACGGAAATTCAAGGCATTGGAGCAGAGCTTAGAAAAAATGTGACTTCTCAGAAAATCTTGCTCCCTACTTCCGCAAACGTAGTCATAAGGGACACTGGTATTTGGTATAGTTATATTGCAGAGGTGGAGAAAATAACAGAAACAACAGCTGCAGCAGCTAGCTCGTTTTCCTCTCTCCCTGCAGCAGCAGAAATAACAGTGGGCTCAACTCCTTCGTCCCAAACCATTCCAGCAGCAACAGTGAGCTCGATTCCCTCTCCCCCAGCAGTGGCAGATATTCCAGCCGGTTCAATACCTTCTTCCCAAGTTGCAGCAGCAGCTCCAGTGGGCTCGAGTGCCTCTCTTCAAGCAACATCGGCATCAACAGCCAGTTGAGCGACTCTCTTCCAGCTAAAGCACGTGTACAGGAATAAAAGCGTTGATGATAGAGCATTATTTCTGCTATTTTTTATTCTGGGCCTGCATATGTATGATACGTAGAGATATGGGACAGCTGTCCCTATTTTCTTTTAAAATGATTTCTGTAATGAAAAAGGGAGTCACATTTTGTCTGTTATAGAAGAAAATTTCTATAGATGACAAGTGTAAAAGGCCAGGTGGCATCCCAAAGGGAAATTTTGTAACTATAAATAGAAGTTAGGAAGGATTAGAAAGCACTTTTGGCAGGGAACGATTTTTCAAACCTGTACGAGCTATCTTGTATATGTTTTAAGAAAATAAATTTTTCTAATAAAAGCCTGGAGATGGACGTTTTGCATGGGAATGAAGAATGGATGTGTATTGGAGTATTCTGGTGACTTCCATACTTTAATGTGAGATCTTTCTTGCTATCTGAATTATTTCTTTGTAACTAATGATTTTACTCCTTTCTGTGCAAACGAATTCTCTGTTTCATGAGTAATGAATGTGTTTCATATTAAATTAGAAGCTATCTTCTGATATTTCTCACCTTTGCTGTAGCTTTACCTATAAGATTTAATGGCTATCTGTTCTTTCTTTAAGATATCTTCTACAGCTCATTGCTCATGCTTTTAATTCGCTCCTTGCAGGGATAGTTAGATTTATTTCAGTCTTAAACTTAGATCTGTGTTTTCCAGTCTTGCATTTACATTAAAACTTAGACTAGGCACTTGCATATCATTATAAAACATAAAACTCAAAAGAAAGGTGGATCGGGCTATAACCGGTATAATTGGGATAAAACTCCAAACCCATGGTTGCCGGAACCACTAACCGGACGGATTCCCTATACCAAACGGTAGATAATCTAATTGGGATAATCTATCGGGGAGAATCCCTTTCTGATTGATGCTACGATATCCGAGGCATCAACAAGTTTTTATCTATTAATTCTTTCAGCTAAGATTTTAACTCATTTAACTCCAGAATATTCATCCTATAGGGAGCCTTCGAGTTTGGTACTGCATCGGGTACTAACTCAATGGTGAAATCAAGTTCCCTTTTTGGAGGTAATCCTGGAATCTCTTCCGGGAATATGTCAGAAAAGTCCCTAAGGATGGGAATATCCTCTAATTTTAACTTGTCTTCTTTAGATGTACACTCATCATTAATAACATTAACAACAAACATTTTAGAGCCTTTTCTGGCAGCTCTCTTTACTTGTAGAGCAAAAATATGACTTACTAAAATATTCCTATGAATTCTTTTACTGTTTCTATATTACCTTCATTATTTACACATGTAAAATATTTGTCATAACAATTCAGTAAAACTTTATGTTGTTCAAGCCAGTCCATACCAATCAGCAAGTCATATGACCCTAAGGGTAAAACATTCAGATTAATTTGCGTTTTCAACTGACTTACAAATACTTCACAATCCTTAACAAAATCTATAACTTTTCTTTTAGTACTTATGGAAAGCTAAACTAACCATGCATTATCAAATTTTTCTACTTTTAACTTACAACAGTTTACTAAAGTAGGTGAAATGTAACTCAGATTTGCATCGGGATCTATCAGAATAGAAATAGACTCGTTTCGTATCTTACCTTCAATTTCGACCATGGATGTTTGATGGTTAGCTTGATGATTTTCCAGTGCTGCATTTGTCCTGGGCATTTCTCTTGCAATATCTCCAACTATAGGTTCTGCTTGCATAGTGTGAATATTGTTGGTTGTCCTTTTGTTACGTGGGCAATTTGCTCTCCTATGTGGTCTGCCACAGTCATAACACTTCATGGGTCCTTTCTGTTCAGCATACTTGTTGTTATTATTATTGTTATTGCTGTGATTATTATTGTTAGGTACGTTTCTTGCAGTAGTAAAGTTCTGAGATGCATTATTCCTGTAATTATTATGATTAGGAAAATTTCTGTTATTAAAAATTTTCTTAAAACCTCCAAAATTATGATTAAAATTCTTCTTTTTATAGTCAAATTTATTAGTCTTACTGCTCTTCCAGCCAGTTGTTCCTTCTCTTTTTCTATTTTGATCAAAACAAAAATTAGCCTTTCTCATGGTCTCTTCCAAAGTGGAAGGGTTATCATACTCGATACGGTCCTTTATATTAAAACGTAGATAGCTGAGAAACCTTTGCACTTTAGGCTTTTCATCGACCATATAAGGAACATACCTCAGCAAGCTAAGGAACTTGCTGCGCAGTTTTTTCATGTTCATTGTACCCAACTTTAAATCCTAAGACTCCTTCAATTTATCTTCAAAATATTGTTCCGACAAAAACTTATTTTTAAACAAACTTTTAAACATATTCCAAGTTACTTCTTTTTCTTTTATACTCTTAATTCTTTTAAGATCCTGCCACCAAATATCTGCCTTTCCTGTCAGATTGTAAATAGCCATCTTGGCTTTTAGTTGAGAAGGGTAGTCGTAAATATTAAAGTACTTCTTCATTCCAGACAGCCAAGCTTCTACTATCTCACCCTTCTCACTTTCGCCATTAAAGGTGGGTGGCTTAATCTTTTTAAATTCCCCAGTAATCTGTTCATGATGTTTATGCTTTCTCTTTTTAGAGCAACATTCACTGTTACTGCTATCATAATTAAAGTCATTATTAATTGGATCAGATTTAGAGGATGAGTAACTATTCCTTTTATCATTTCTTATTTTCTTATGCTTATGTTGGTGGGACATTGTTTCAGAATCAGACTTCATTTCTGATTTTCTTCCTCTTTCATTATTATGACAGTTCTCCCTTAAATTTTGTTGTAACTCCTCCTGAACCTTAAGGATCCGTTCATTTTCTTCTTTAACAGCTTTCAACTCAGATTTTAAATCTTGTACACTGCATAAAATTTCAGAAGACTGGTTATTTAATTCAACATAGATTCCTTCATAACTATTATTATTAATACATTCATTATGAGAAGATCTATCCTCTGTTGATTTTTTTTGTATTTCCATACCTTCAATTTAAAGGTCAATCTGTTCTGTGCAAAAATAAAATTGAATTACAAAAGTTAGTAACATGAAATTTCTGATTTGTTTTTGTTTGCGTGCGTGAGCCTAAATCAGGCCTAGAGTTTGAACTTGCGCTCTGATACCACATGTAACATCCCAAAAATCGCTAAAAAATTAAAATTTTTGATATAGCAAAATCATAAAGAAAATGCTAACTGAGGAATAAAAGATGCTCAAGTATTTATCTAATGGCAGCTTCACATGATTATCATTATTATTCCTAAACATAAAAGACAGCAGATTTATAAATTAAATGCGATAAAACAATGTTTATCTTCTCATGTGTTATGATTCTAGTAATAATACTGACAACTTGTTTGCATATTTCTGAAGGGGTTCCTATAGGGTGCCCTTGGGTTTACTTAGCTTGATATCTAAAGCATTGGATTCTTTTCTTTCGCAGATCTGTAGGTACGGTAATAGAGTAATTCAAATATTTCAAAAAAAGTTATAAGCTTCAGCTAGTCATCTCTGTTTTTAAGATAGATGTGTGTATTGCCGTGCATGAACGTGTCGATGGTATGTAATTTTACTTTCTCTTCATCAATCTGTATTATTTTTAACCTAACACTTGTAAGTGTAGCTAGAGATATTTTACACTATACTTCTGCTGTAATCAATGATATCGTTAATTAGAATTATAATTGATATGAATTTTATGAGAGATTCTAACAATCTGAATATTGCGACTAGCATATGACGATATTTATCATTACGTCAAGGTTGAACAATATTCGACCTGAGTGTTGAATGCTAGAATAGATTATAGTGGGACTTTTAGAATTTTAATCCGACATTGTTCAATTCGAAATGCAAATGTATAGTAATATTCGCATTATTACGATGCTATGTTATGTACTAAAAGTTGGCCTTCAATACCTACATGACATATCTCATGTAGCCTAAATTATATATGCTTTTGTAATATTAATCTACTATATCACTGCATGGACAAGATATTGGTTTGTTATGTATTAGTGACATATCTCAATTTGTCACCACACCCTATGTTCTAAATAGATTAATGGTTAGAGATATAATGCATGAGCCTTATGTGAAATAATCTTAGCAATGATATCATATTGCATGCCTTCTATATGAATGAAAACTAAATGTTGGAATTGTAATGCCTCGACCTTATGTGAAATGAGACTTAGTATTGGCACTCTATTACGTGCTTATTATATGAATATAACCTATCATTTTAAATTGCAATATGCACATACTATGTGAATTGAAATTAGCATTGTAAACATATATATATAACCTGGATACTATGTGAATTTATAACATGGTTTGGAACTATATAACATTGTTATAATACAGGGATATGATACCGAGATCATGTTGTTGACAATAAATATGATGTTGACAATAACTTAATGCTGATACAGGCGTGGTCTGGCAAGTGATACGTATGATCAAGCATTTAACGAAAACCCTGTGTCTTGATAGTAGATTCTCTCGTTGGCTCTTACCTGTAACTGGCTCCACGTGATGAAGTTGTAGAAATTGTGGGAAACCTGTTGAGCTGTAAGCTCCACCTTGGTGATATCGCAATTCAACTAGGCTTGCTATTAATGAAGTTATTAATAGGTAGGTGATCATATTTCTATCTTGGTAATGGAGTGGCTTGGCTAGCCAGATCTTTCCCATTGATCTAATCTACCTCGATCGTGGAGATCTAAAACCCTAAGGCATTCACTATACCATTGTTGTTTGATTTTTGCATTCATTTGGAGTTTTTGGTTTTGGGGGAGAGGTCGACAGGTCACTAAATAATAGGGTTCGACCTCGGGTTAATTCTTTGGTGGCTCTGTAACTTCCTTCTTCAATATTTGATGGTGGAAATCGATTGCATAAGTTATTAAGGTTCGAATGGAGAAATAGGTGTTGAAGCCCAATGGCTTTCGTCGTGTAATAGATTAGGGTTTGACATGAAGTTATACTTAGTGTCCGAGAGGCCGTAACTACATGTTGATCTTGTTGCGTCGGTTGGATGATTGGAAAACGTAAAGCGTGGAACAAACCATCTTCCTGTTCTTACGAAGGTAATCTTAGATGTTTTTATGAATGATGTTTGTTTTATTTACAGTTTGGACTTATGTATAGTATTCAATTTGGGAATGTTATAACCTCGTGTAGTTTATGTGGCAGGTGATACCTTCATTGTGAGTGATAGAGTTAAACCTTGCTGGCAATTGATGGCTTGCTCAACTGGTAAGCCCCGGTGTCAAAACCCTTCATTGGTTCTCCTAGCAGAATGGCCATTGTTGATGTTTGAAACACTTTCTGGTCTTGGAATGAGGATCAAGTACTGTGTTGTATTTGATGTCTGTATTATGGAATCTTCTCGTCTTGTCGGGTTAGAGTGACAGTATCTTAAATTTTATGTCCAAAGAGACTTTGTAAAATTTTGTTGCGGAGAACTCGTCTTCCCCGTCAAGTTTTTAATGTACAAGACTTTATTAAGTAGTTTCTCTTAAAATACTTGTCATGCTCGTTTGTTCGGGTTTCAGACTTGGAATGTTCCTGTGACTTAAATGTGTAGAATGAAACCTTGTTCTTAAATGGTTCTGTGTTTAATCTTTGATGTATAAAAGAGGTTATGGTTTCATAAACAAAGAATTGGTACTTGCTTGCTATCGTTTCCTTCGTAGAGTAGTGAACTGTAAAATTTAAAAGGAAAAACGATGTAACAGAATGTAAGTGAAAATGGAAAGACTGTTGCTTTCACTAAATGATGGGTAGATGTTTATAAACTATGGAACGCTTCAGCCTGTGTGTAGTTCGTTGATTTGTAAATAATGCTGCGTTTTCATCCTATAAGAGGTTTGAGTGTTAGGGTTTGTCTTTGTGTGGAAAAGTATGGCTTGATCTTGCTCCTCGATATGATATCGACAACCAAACTTGTTGTCTGTTAGTACTGTTAGAGTTGTTCCAAGAACATTGTAATAACTAGCATGATTGAGTTGGTACCGAGAGTTTGACTATGTCGATGTATGGAAAATGAATACAATTTGTAATTTATGTTTAGTTTTATGGAAAATAGCACATGGTTGTACATAAGTTTAAAATGGTTAAAATTGATGGTTGTATGCCGAGAGTTGATAACATTGTTTATGGTTACAGAATGAATTGATAAATGTTTTGTTTCCTACTATGGAATTTATAATGTAAAACAATGAGTAATTATGTGCATGGAGTAGTTGGTACTTGTTAACTGCGCACTATTTTCAAAAGTGAAAAATAACATTACGCTGTATATTGAGATTTAATCTATAACTATTATAATATAAACACATACATTTTAAATACTGTAATACAGAGAAACAATTCTTATACTATTAGAAAAGAAAAGCTATTTGTTTTGAGACAAAAGATATTTATGAATAGAAGAAAACACTACTTGTTCATTTAGGAGAACAGTTATCTATAAATAGAATGATAAGGAAGACACTGTAGATGTCTACACACAAATTAAATAGTAAGCAGAAAACTTAAGAAAAATATAACAATTTCATCTTCTCAATCACCTGGATATCTGCCTATCTTGATCTATCTGACTTAATTTTATCTCTATACTAGAGTACAATGCAGATCCATTTTGCATGGGGAAAAATGCAGAGACTATTTTATCAAATCAAAAATCAATTTAATACAGAATCATAACTTACTCAAGGAACTGAAATAAATTTATAAAATAAAACAATAAAAGTTATTATGCAGCAGAACCTTCAAATGTATGAAATGAGATAAGATAATGGAACCTGCAAATGAAGATAGGGCTGACAAACAGCCAAGGAGGCCTGTTCTTGCCAACCTATTCTAGAAGAAGCAGCCCAACTGCTGGCTTCTTGTGAACCCCCGAGCCTGATTACTGAACCACTAAGTAGATGGAATCTGTGTAGAAGCAAGGCACTCAAAAATGCCTTCAGCACTCAGCATCATCCTCCTAAACTCAATAGAGTTTTGCAAACTCACAACATGATCAACAACTTAGCATATCCCCTCATCAAATCTCTTGCGCGCAAGCACACCAAAACCCCAAGGTGAATTTCCTCGTCAGGAAAAGTGATGAACCTCAGTTCATAATTTGATGGCTATTATATAGACTACCTAGGTATTTAGTGGTCAATTTTGAATAAATGAGCCTCAAGCTCCAGTCCCATCTTCCAGGGCACTATGACCACATTTCAAGGGAGTTGTCCCATACCAACAGCTAGTTAGTTGCATCATGATGCTGCAACTTGTCCATTTCCTTCTACCCCAGATTCCATTCCACCTAGCGGATCAGTGACCACTCTTTCAACAGTCCTCTTAGGTGTTTGTCTCCTATTTTATTTATTAAATAATAAAATATTGTGCAAATTATAGTCATCCTTGGACACCTGTCCAACATAAAACTTTACAATAAAAGTTATCATAATGTTTTCTAACACAAAATGTTTTCAAGCAAAAAGGGTTTTAACAGAGAAACTAACCCCCAATGCTGAAAGAGGGTAATCTCGGGTAACCACTAACCAATCTTTGGTTTACGCTTCTAATCAAACATAAACAGAGAGGGCTCTCTCTACGACCTCGTGAAACAACTGGAATAATCAAGGTTGTTAATAATGAAAAGGAACACCAGCATTCACGGCTAAGATATTCAATTACAACAATTATACTGAGATCGGATTTCTCTTTTGGAACGAAGAAAAAGGATTAAGTAACCATTTGGTTGAAAACACATGAATTTCATTTGGGCAATGGAGTCACCTTTAACAAGTTCTGGAAAGCAGTATTCACAAAGATTCTACAAATGCATTGACAAGGGCGAGGTAGCAAGCAGCTAGTAGTCAAAGAGCTCTAATTTGTGGAACAGAAGAGAAAAGAAACAGTCCATCAATGTAAGGCATCTAACAAGGCTCAATCCTACATCAACTTTAGCAGAATATATTTGGTGAAATACTGGAAATAAGCTAAGCAGAGCATAATCTCTATGAATTCTACTTAACTATTACCCTGATCCAAGCATGAAGGAAATAACACAGAATGGAATAACAAAGAGAGAAACATATTTGCACATGGGAAAAAAGGAAGGTATAGACTACCAGACCGATTACACAAGAGTCCTTGTCAAAATGCAGGCTTCAACTCTGCAATTTCTACTGATCATCAAAACACAAATAGTTTTTTCATAAGATTTCCAACCCTTGTGCCTTCGATTACAAATTTATCTATAGATGTCTTTGAGCTCTAGGCTCGAATACTCCAAAATAGAAAACAGTTACAACCATATGCCATCTCATCAAAATGGGTTTGCCATAACTGTTTTCAAACAAAAAAACAAGTAGAGCCATCCTAACTATTTTTTACATTTGGTGGTATTATTACTGAATGGAATTTGACATCATAGTAAAGTAAACATAGTAAGTATAAAAGTTCCAGCTGGCTATCCACTTAGCCGCCTCAAAAAATATTACATATGAGTCATGCCTCAAACAGACTGATTAAGATAAGGAATGGAATATTATAGACAGAGGATTGTTTTAACCCTGGGTTCGCAAATGACCTTGCGAGTCAAAGAAATATTCCACTTTCAATGAGTTGTCAGCCTTTGATGCACTCTATGGTAGGATCAGTGTCGTTTCCTTAGTGGAGAGCACAAAATCGTGCACTACTTTTGCACCCAGTTGGCTGCTCTGTTCGATTTCGTGTTTCTCCTTCTTCGTTCTTTGTTGGTTTCCTTTGGACACTTGTCATTCATCAGGCTGCTCATCTTCGTTGACAGAACTGGATTCTATGAGGTCAGATACCATAAGAGGTGGAGGAGTAGAATTTTTCTCCATCTCATCACACACTTGTTCTAGCATGAATACCACTTCACATTTTAGCCTTTTCTCTATAAGCCAATAGTAACCGAGAAGATGGTCAAACCACTAGGTGCACCGTCTTACTGTTGTACCAACTGTAGATAAAAGACGTGAAAACCTTATCCATAACGGATGTGATGATAACAGAACCTTCTGCATGCTCAACAACGTTGTCCCAGATAGATGGCGTAGCCAATGATGATGCAAAAAGTGCCTTCCATCACACCGGTAATCCTCTAGGATATCACTCGGCTTTGCGGGTCCTTCCTTCTGACGTCTCTCGTGTGATGACACTTGATCACATGCTTTCATCACATGCTCTAATAGACATGGGTCACATTACCTCTATCATCTTCCGAGCCAACCTCTAATCTACGCAAGGGACTTTTTCCCTTTTCACTCCTCCTTTACAAACTTTCTCAGTCATAAGCATCGAGCACCTTTGTGATGCATTTAATCCTTTGAAAACTTTAGTCTTCATCTTAGTAAGGTTGGGATTTAGGTATTCTTTGCCTGCTTGTTCCAACCCTTCCCCTTTATTCGAAAACTAGGCCAGAAGCTATTAATACCAAGGAAAAATGTCACCTGTGGAGGGATACCTTTAGCCATAAATTTTACCATGTCGGAATTTAATCTCGACCCACCCATGTTTTCGGACAGACCAACCACTACTTTGGATGTTTGGGAAGTTGTGAAAATTATCCCTAATACCCAGGTCGGGCCCGTGGTAGGGAATTACACAGGCCCAACGAACTTTGGCCAAACAAGGAAGCCACTGTTATTCCATGAGATGACGTCCGGGCCCACAAGGCTGAGGTTTTGAGGGATAGCTTCTTCGCAGGCCATTATAGCCCGGACCGAAACAGGTACGGGGTCTTCTAGAGACTCCCTTGCTAGGGTGCGACTGCACGACTTTCACATTTCGGCCTAACTGCCTTGCGACCGGCCATCGAACTCATGTACCGACGCTAGAACATCACTTTTATGGAAAAAACCCCTTCCATTCAGACAGGCCTCAGAAAGGGTCAATCATGGGTAGCTCGGTAACTGTGTCAAAAATATTATCATCCCTGTCCTCCAGGGCATTCCTAACTCTACTTGTGCTCACGGAGGAACCTTCCTCCATGATTCTACTGAATTATCTACTTCACTGAGAAGTCTCAGTCGGAAGGGCCTACCTGTTACCAGCAAATCCTCTGGAATGCTTTTGTCGAAAGCCCCGTCGCCCTCGCCGTCTCCCACCCGCCGAGAATCTTCTAGACCTTGATATTTTTCCAAACGAACATATGTCTACAACACTCACTGAGGGTTATATATATAAATCTTCTTTACTTAACCATCGGTCTTATCTGCCACTTGTCCGACGATCTCGGCCACTGATTTTTCACGTGTGATTTTCGGCCACTAGATCTAGACCTTTAATTAATCTTCTGATGTGACGTTTTATGCTTTCCCTCCGTCGGATCCCAGGTAGGACCCACTCCTTGTCATTCCACTGTTACCACGTGCCCATGGAGCATCATTGATGTTTTCCCAAAGTAGTTTCAGATACCACTTCCTTCCCCGCGATCACCTATGGCATTGACATTTGTCCAACGGTTTCATCCATCACGACCACCTTCTTATGTATATGTCATGCTACTTCTCGACGAGACTAAGCTTGGTCCGTAGATCTTGTTCCACTTTGCATCTATGGTGGAGATGAGCGACACATTTAATGTTCAACCTTTCCCCAACGATGGGTCCCACTGTCCGTTCTTTCGTGCATCTTGCTTCACCTCTGCATCGTTGATCTGGGCTACCCACTCTCCGCATCGTGGATTGCTTTATGACTCTACCACCCTGGTATCTTGCGCCCTTGTGGTGGTTTTGTTTACCGCTCTTCTCCCTGCAATGAGCCCTCCAGCTGCCATTTGTCCGTCAGTATCATCTGTCGCTACCACCCTTTTTGGTTATCCATCATGCAGCTTCTCAACAAGATGAATCTTGGACCATGGATCTGGCTTCGCTTTGCATCTACGGTGGTTCTCCTGCGAAGAATTAGTCCTTATAATACTTTAGGATGTCGGACTTAGTACTGGGGGTTATTTAGTTGCTTAGAAGGTTCCTTCACATACTTCTTTGTGAATTTCTTATGGTGTACTCCCTCTTATCCCTTTATATATTAATTTTCCCTATTCTGGCCCTCAACCATGAAGGAAGATTGGGGCTTCAATCCTTTATCAGGTATGTTTCTCCAACCCTATTCCTTTCACACTTGATATTTATGAGGTGTAAAAATCAGCTGTTAACAAATGGCTCCAACTCGGGGATGTTATCCTCCCTACGAGGTAGCAAAGAAATCCATAGACTAAGTGCCTGATCCATTGGGCAGTTTTCCTTGTGGCCTTAGACTGAAAAATTTTCTTAGAATCTGACCCTGGGAACTGTGCTTTCCTTCACTTCCGGGTAGAATACTTAAAGAAAAACAAACAAGACAAGAAGAATTGCATGGCCTCCGCTGTCAAACCTTAGGGCCTTCACTTCAGGATTCAAGTCTTTCTGGTTTGTCGTTAAACCTTCAAACAACTGAAAAAAGGAAAAATATGTACAAGTTATGGTACATGAATTACCTGGCTCATCTAGGATAGATAATTCTTTAAAAATATGCCATTGAATGGTTTTCCCGACTAGGCAGACCCATCTTTCTCTTTCAGTATAAAAGAGTTGGTTCCTATGGGTGCAACAATGATGTATGGACCCATCCACATGTGATCAAATTTACCATGTTTGTCTTCTCTTGGGCAGTCCCATTTCAGAACTAGGTCATTCACCTAAAATTTTTCTTCCTTGGTCTTCTTATCAAATTCCTCTTTCATCTTTTCCTGGTGTCCTTGTACTCTGTCGTAGGCTTTAGTTCTCAACTCATTTAACTCAATTATCTGGTTCACTCTCCTTTGCATATGATTAGATTCTTCTTCTAAACCTTGCAGCAACCTCATAACTGGTAACCCCAAAGAAGCTAGAAAAACCACTTTAGCTCCGTACACCAACTAAAATGGAGACATTCCAATGGCCCTTTTGGTGCTTATTCTATCATCCCACAGGGCATACTTCAGCTTAGTGTGCCATGCCCTCTTATTCTCTTCCAATAATTTCTTTATGATCTTTATGAAGATTTTATTGGAGGATTATTCTAGACTGTTTCCTTGGGGGTAATAGGCTGTAGAGTGGTTCAGACTGATATGATATTTGTGGCAAAAATTAACCATCTTCTTAGAACAAAATGCAGGCGCATTATCAGTCACAATCCTTTTAGGGAAACCAAACCTAGATAGGATATTATCCTTCAGAAAGTCCATAATAACATTTTCTGTTGCATTCATGGTAGGTATAGCTTCTATCCACTTAGTGAAGTAATCTGTGGCTGTCAATATCCACTTGTGCTACCCAGAGGAGTTAGGGTTTATCTCCCCAATGAAATTCAATCCCCATTATTGAAAAGGAGCTTCTACTATGACTGGGTGAAGGGGTAGTGATACAACTTTCCTCTTTCCTTAAAAAATTTGACATTGGTGACAGGTTACTATTTCTTTATACACATCTGTGAACATGGTGGTCCAATAGAGACCATCCCTTAGGATCTTGTTCATTGTGACCTTCCAAGAATGGTGACCACCATAATCCCCCTTATGAAATTATCTCTTAGTATGTTTGGCTTCGTCCTCTAACACGCAATTTAGCAGTACGCCTCCAGGATCCTTCCAATATAAGAACTGGTTCATGATACAGTATTTTGCAGCCTTTAATTTTACATCTCTGGCCCTGCTCTTACTTAATCTTGTTAGAGCCTGTAGATTTTGCAATACGTAAACACTGTCAAAGTACCAGGGAGACACTGAAAATTTGGGCTTTATTTGTAATCCCACATCCAGTTGACATAAAGAGTCTTGCAAAAAATTTAGTTGCAAAGAGTCATAGTTAGCTATGGTCATCAATTTTGCTAACCCTTTCCCCTTTATCAATTTGGTAGGCTTTATTTCTAGGTCGTATTCTAGCAGCACCGCGATCCATTTTTCTCTTCTTCCTTCTGGATTAGCTTGGGTGAGGATACCTTTTACTGCACTATTTGGGACATGAGCAATGATGTGTGAATGGAGAATATAGACCCTGAAATCTTTCAATGACGTGATTAAAGCATAAGCTTGTTTCTCCATGGTATCGTATTTTAATTCTGCATCTCTCAATACTCTGCTTAAAAAAGCAATTGGTTGTTCGGCATTCTGATCATTCTTCTGCAGCAACACTCCTGCTACTGTATGCTCAGAAGCATAAGAAAACATAAAAAAATATTTAGAAAAATCGAGGCTTGCTAGTACAGGGGCCTCAGAAATAACATTTTTGAAGCCTTTGAAAGAATCTCTTGTTTCCTCTGTCCACCTTATCTAGTTTTCCTTTCTCAGTATATTGGTAATGCTCATCATAATCTCAGCAAAGCTAGGTATGAACCTTCTAAAAAAACCCACTTGTCCAATAAAAGATTGCACCTCCTTTTTACTTCTGGGATTTCCAACTTTCTGGATCGCACTAACCCTGTCAGGGTCAATCTTAATACCTCCCTTAGAAATAATATGTCCCAAGAGCTTAGCCTCTTCTAAAGCAAAGTGGGATTTCTTTGGGTTGAGGGAGATACCATATTTCATGCACTTCTTAAAAACATGTTCTAGGTGTTTGAGATGCTCGTCATCAGACTTTGAGTATACTGTTATATCGTCCACGTACACCACCAGAAACTTATCTTTTTCTTCAGCAAAGGCAATGTCCATCACTCTCTGGAAGGTAGCTCTAGCATTCATCAATCCAAAAGGCATCTTAGCATACATGAAAGTGCCCCATGGTGTGGTGAAAGCAATCTTTTCTTGATCTTCTGGACTGACTTTGATCTGATTATACCCGGAGAAACCATCCATTGTAGAAATCCTTTCTACCCCTACTACCTTCTGCAGGATGCGCTCCATTTTGGGTAGAGGGTAATTGTCCTTTAAGGATGCTCTGTTCAAATTCCTGAAGTCTATATAGATTCTAGTTTCCCCATTCTTTTTTCTTACAGGAACTATGCTAGCCACCCATTGAGAGAATCTCAAAGTTACAATAATCTTTGCATTGAACAGCCTCTTGATCTCCTTTTCTACCACTGGTACCAAGCTGGGGTTTATTCTTCTCAACTTTTGTTTGAAAGGTTTTTCTCCAGGCCGAATTGGGATGGAATGTTGGATTATTGATGTATGATACTCCTTTAACTCTTCATAGCTCCAGGCGAAGGAAGTAGCATATTTTTTCATCAGATCAACATACTGCTTTTTCCTCCTAGTCTCCAATTTTTTAGATAACTTTACCATCCGAGGTTCCCCAATGGAACCCAAATTCTGATCTTCTACTGTATCCTTGGGAGGTTCAAATTTGGGATTCTTTGCCACATCGTTTTGGTCAAAGAGCTTTTCTAGAGTTATTAGTACTTTGGGAATATAGTTGCTTTTTAATTGGACAATGTCTTTGCCTCCCAGAGTATTCTTCCAACCCCTATTTCTCTTCTCTTCACCGTCTAACTGCTCTTGGTCCACTAAACCTTCTACATTCTCACTCTATGTATCGATCTGAACATTAGCAAACTCATGAGACAGTTCTAAAAACCACCTAATTTGTAGGTCATCTTCAAACACTTGCTAGTACTTGGAATTGTCTGGGATGGATGGTCTGTTTATCACTTCGACCTTGTATTTTTCTTGGGAAAAAATGGGTGTTTTAAAACCACCTGCAGTAGTGGCCAAGGATTCAGCCACTTGATTTTCACATCTTGGGATTTCCCAAATCTTATGTTCATCGAAAAAATTTCCAAACATGTCCCAAACTTCGTTTCTATAAGCTCTCATTCTGGGGTACTTCGCCTGATAACTATCGTTCACCTGATTCACCACCAGTTCTTAATCTCCAAATACGTGCACTCTCCTGGCTCGCAGATCTTTCAAAGATATCAGTCCGAAAAGTAGAGCTTCATATTCAGCCACATTGTTTGTGCACTCAAAAGTCAATTTATAAGATAGGGCTCTAGATTCTTGGTCTAGAGGTATGATCCAAACCCCAGCTTCAGCTCCATTTTTTCTTAGTGAACAATCAAAGTACATCTTCCACAATCCTTCTTCATTTTTTTGCCTCTCTGATACCTTATGCCTTGCTGCAAACTCTTTGTCTTCCTTTGATTCATGAAAAAACGGGGGTCTAGGATCAATATTTGGACCATCATTGAAAAGGATGGAGGAACCCATGTCTGTGTCCACAGCGAATATATGGTGATTCTCAAGCTTGTCATCACTACTGACTACATAAGCCATCCTTTTTTCTCTATATAACTTCCTATTGCTTCCGAATAGTGGTATAGTAGCATAAGATAAATCCATATGCATGGTTCCCTTTAGCTTCTTTACCCAGGATCTTGATAACAACATCCCAAACTTAGCAGGTAGATCAGCTACCACTATGTCCATCATGACGCTCTTCACTGGAATCTGGGCAAGGGTTACCACCACGTCTTTAATCAGCCCCAAATAGGGTACCCTTATGGAATCAAAAGAATATAGGTCTTTGTACGGTCTAGTGACCTCTAACCCCAATAAGTCTACTACCGACTTTGGCATCAAGTTATGCGAAGCTCCAGAATCTATCAGGTCATTGTGTAATAGCTTGTTGTGGATATTCAAGCTCAAATAGAAAGGAGGGACTTCTTCATCATCTGTTTCCTCCATTTTGGAACCAAAGATTATAGTGGGGGCATCATCCGTCACTTCCAACATATCTTGTGTATTTCCATCCTGCCCCTTTACTAGGCTACTTATCTCTTCCCTATATTCATTAACTCTCAAAAGTTCATTCAGGGGGATAGAGATCTTTACCATAGACAGTTCAGCCTTCAAGCTGAATATTGACATCGGCTTCCTTGCTTCAGTTACTTTTGGTTTCCTATCCTCTTTAGAATGTTTCCCCCCATCTTCTGAGATTTTCTGTACAGGATCCACTGGTTGTTTCCCCTTCAATTTATCTGTATTATGTTGAGTCTTAGGGGTTTTACTCTTGACAGACTACCCTTCAGTTATTGGTATTTCTTTGTTTCTCAACCTTATTTTTCTCTGGATGTCATCTACAGCATTCATGTAACCCATTTGATATTGTTCAGAATCGAGATCTGCGTCCTTATCAGCATTCCCCTTGGTGAAAAAATCGTGCTCCTTTTCAGTCAAATGGACTGTGTGTTCAAGGGTATCAAAGAGATATATCTAGTTAGTAGCAGGGTTTGCAGGTCCTTCTTCATCTACCAAATTCTGAGGAAAAGGAGGTCTTATTTGATGATCTTCTTGGTTTCTTTGATTTCTTGGAGGGGGCGGCCTTCTAAAATTAGGGTTTCTTATCTGATTTTCAGGTTGTTCCCTAGCAGGAGGCTTATTCTCTATGGCTAACCTATCCAACAATTTCTCCATATTTCTCATCATGGTATCAAATTTGGCATCACTAGAAGAGGCTTGGTTTTCTTGCTTCTTCTTAATTGATTCAGTTTTTCCTTTCATTTTCCCAGATGCCATCGTGTTTGCTTCAACCTCCAAGGCATCCTTCAGCATGGCAGGTAATGAGGCTGATTTTCTTTCTCTCAATGTGCATGAGAAGTATCCATCAAATGCATCAGCATAGTGGAGCTTTGCAGCACCCACCGAGGGTTTCAGATCATCAGGAATAGAATTATAGGCCTTCATGAATCTGGCAGAAAACTCATGGACTGATTCAAACCCGCCTTTCTTTAAGTGATTTTACTGGGACAAGACTATAGCCGGACTGCCCATGGTTTCCCATATTTCTACAAACAATACTTTAAAAGATGCAAAATCGTCTATGGATGCTGTAGGTAGCTGTCTGAACCATTTCTTAGGTTCTTCAAATAGGCTTTGAGCAAACAATCTCATTTTAGCATCATCGTGGTCCACTTCCTCTAGGTCTAAAAAATCTTCAAATATATCCACATGCTATTTGGCTAACCAGTCTCCCTCTCCATTATAAGAGACAATTCTCTGGGCATAATTCTGAGGGAGGTCATTCAAGGCAGCAGGTTGGACCAAAGGTGCATATCTGGCAGCCATGGGTCTAGGTGGATTCGGAACTTGTGGGGGAATATTCTGAGCAGGATCACTGGCTGAGATTGCATCGAGAGCTTGGGGGCTCTGAGAATTGGGTTTATCGCCTTCAAATTTTTCAAGATTCTTAGAATCACGCCACATAGGATCTAAAAGGTAAGATCTAAAATTATTCATATGTTCTCCTCCTAGGCTTAGGTATGACTCAGATTTTGTTCTTGACAAAGGTTTACTAATATCAATCTCTATATCCAATTCTTGAAAAACAGATGCACCTTCTAAAAAAGAAACAGTCTCAATGCTAGGAGCACTAGCCCGATCTTTCATAGTCTTTTGTCTGAGTAGACTTTCAGGGTTATCCACTCCTAATAGGATTTCAGGGAAAGGGTTACCTCTTGTATGAATCTTTCTCAAGGCCACGATGCCCTTTGGAATTTGCTCAGAAGTATGCTTTGGCGTAATGATCTTTCTCCAGTGGAGTCTTCTTGAATTGTCTAATCTTTGTGAGCGGAGTCGCCAGGGAAAAATTCTTCAACCTTCTTGAAACTGCAGAAACCTTTGTTTGCCCACAGGGATTTCTCTTATTCTTTGAAATTCGGACATGTATATCATTCTCCCAGGATTTTATAAAACCAATCGTGTTCCCCGGCAACGGTGCCAATTTGTTAACACCAAAACTAAACCCCAAGGCTGAAAGAGGATAATCTCGGGTAACCACTAACCACTCTTTGGTTTACATTTCTGATCAAACATAAACAGAGAGGGCTCTCTCTACGACCTCATGAAACAATTGGAATAATCAACATTGTCAATAATGAAAAGGAACACCAGTATTCATGGCTAAAATATTCAATTACAACAATTATACAGAAGATCAGATTTCTCTTTTGGAATGAAGAAAAAGGATTCAAGAACCATTTGGTTTAAAACACATGAATTTCATTTGGGCGATGGAGTCACCTTTAACAAGTTCTGGAAAGCAGTATTCACAAAGATTCTACAAACGCATTCACAAGGGTGAGGTAGCAAGCAACTAGTAGTCAAAGAGCTTTAATTTGTGGAACATAAGAGAAAAGAAACAGTCCATCAATGTAAGGCATCTAACAAGGATGAATCCTACATCAACTTTAGCAGAATATATTTGGTGAAATACTTGGAATAAGCTAAGCAGAGAATAATCTCTATGGATTCTACTTAACTGTTACCCTGATCCAAGCATGAAGGAAATAACAGAGAATGGAATAACAAAGAGAGAAACACATTTGCACATGGGAAAAAAGGAAGGTACAGACTACCAGACTGATTACACAAGAATCCTTGTCAAAACGCAGGCTTTAGCTCTGTAATTTCTATTAAACAGAATTCCAAGAAAAAGTCCTACAAACTGATCATCAAAACACAAATAGTTTTTTCATAAGATTTCCACCCTTGTGCCTTCGATTACAAATGTATATATAGATGTCTTCAAGCTCTAGGATTGGCTCCTCCAAAATAGAAAAAAGTTACAACCATATGCCATCTCATCAAAATTGGTTTGCCATAACTGTTTTCAAACAAAAAAACAGGTAGAGCCATCCTAGCTATTTTTTACATTTGTCGATATTATTACTGAATGGAATTTGACACCATAGTAAAGTAAACATAGTAAGTATAAAAGTTCTAGCTCGCTATCCACTTAGCCGCCTCAAAAAATATTACATATGAGTCATGCCTCAAACAGACTGATTAAGATAAGCAACTGAATATTATAGACAGAGGATTGTTTTGACCCTGGGTTCGCAAATGACCTTGCAAGTCAAAGAAATATTCCACTTTCAATGAGCTGTCGGCCTTTGATGCGCCCTCTGGCAGGATAGGTGTTGTTTCCTTAGTGGAGAGGACAAAATCATGAACTACTTCTGCACCTAGTTGGCCGCTCTGTTTGATTTTGTGTTTTTCCTTCTTCGTTCTTTGTCGGTTTCCTTTGGACACTTGTCGTTCATCAGGATACTCGTCTTCATTGACAGAACTGGATTCTATGAGGTCAGATACCATAAGAGGTGGAGGAGTAGAATTTTCCTCCATCTCATCCCACACTTGTTCTAGCATGAATACCACTTCACATTTCAGCGTTTATCCATAAGCCAATAGTAACTGAGAAGATGGTCAAACCACCAAGTGCACCATCTTTCTGTTGTACCAACTGTAGATAAAAGATGTGAAAACCTTATCCATAACAACGGTGATGATAATGACACCTTCCACATGCTCAGCGATGTCGTCCCAGATAGACGATGTAGCCAATGATGATGCAAAAAGTGCCTTCCATCACACCGGTAATCCTCTAGGATATCACTCGGCTTTGCGGGTCCTTCCTTCTGACGTCTCTCATGTGACGACACTTGATCTCATGCTTTCTTCACACGCTCTGATAGACATGGGTCACATTCCCTCTATCATCTTCCAAGCCAACCTCCAACCTACGCAAGGGACTTTTTCCCTTTTCACTCCTACTTTACAAACTTTCTCAGTCATAAGCATCCAACACCTTTATGATGCATATAATCCTTTGAAAACTTCAATATTCATCTTAGTAAGGTTGGGATTTAGATATTCTCCTCCTGCTTGTTCCAACCCTTCCCCTTTATCCGGAAACTAGGCCAGAATCTATTAATACCAAGGAAAAATGTCACATGTGGAGGGATACCTTTAGCTAGAAATTCTACCATGTCAGGGTTTAATCTCGACCCACCCATGTTTTCGGACAAACCAACCAGTACTTTTGATGTTTGGGAAGTTGTGAAAATTATCCCTAATACCCAGGTCGGGCCCGTGGCAGGGAATTACACAGGCCCAACGACCTTTGGATGAACTTTGGCCAAACAAGGGAGCCACTGTTATTCCATGAGATGACCTTCAGGCCCACAAGGCCGAGGTTTTGAGGGATAGCTTATTCACAGGCCATTATAGCCTGGACCAAAATAGATATAGGGTCTTCTGGAGACTCCCCTGCTAGGGCGCGACCGCACGGATTTCACGTTTCAACCTAACTGTCTAGCGACCGGCCATTGAACTCACCTACCGGCGCTAGAACATCACTTTTTTGGAAAAAAACCCTTCCGTTCAGACAGGCCTCGGAAAGGGTCAATCATGGGCAGTCTTGTAATTGTGTCAAAAATATTATCATCCCTATCCTCCAGGGAATTCCTAACTCTACTTGTGCTCACGACAGAACCTTCTTCCATGATTCTATTGAATTATCTACTTTACTAACAAGTCTCAGTCGGAAGGGCCTACCTATTTCCAGTGAATCCTTTGGAATGCTTCTGTCGAAAGGCCCGTTTACCTCGTCGTCTCCCGCCCTCCGCGAAGCTTCCCGACCTTCACAGTTTTCCAAATGAATAGATGTCTACAACACCCACTGAGGGTTATATATATAAATTATCTTTACTTAACAGTCGGTCTTATCTACCACTTGTCCGACGATCCCGGCTGCTGATTTTTCACATGTGATTTTCGGTCGTTAGATCTACACCTTTATTTAATCTTCTGATGTGACATTTTATGCTTTCCCTCTGTTGGATCCCAGGTAGGACCCACTCCGTGTCATTCCACTGTTACCACGTGCCCACGGAGCATCATCGATGTTTTCTCAGAATGGTTTTAGATACCACATCCTTCCCCACGATCACCTGTCACATTGACATCTGTCCAACGGTTTCATCCATTGCGACCACCTTCTTATGTATATGTCATGCTACTTCTCGACGAGACTAGGCTTGGCCCGTAGATCTTGTTCCACTGTGCATCTACAGTGGAGATGAGCGACACATTTAATGTTCAACCTTTCCCCGACGACGGGTCCCACTGTCCATTATTTCGTCCATCTTCCTTCATCTCTGCACCGTGGATTGCTTTATGACTCTACCACCCCAGTATCTTGTGCCCTTATGGTGGTTTTGTTTACCACTCTTCTTCCCACGATGAGCCCTCCAGTTTCCATCTGTCTGGCGGTATCATCCGTCGCTACCACCCTTTTTGGTTATCCATCATGCAACTTCTCGACGAGATGAATCTTGGACCGTGGATCTGGCTTCGCTTTGCATATACGGTGGTTCTCTTGCCAAGACTTAGCCCTTATAATACTTTAGCATGTCGGACTTAGGACTGGGGGTTATTTATTCACTTAGAAGGCTCCTTCACATACTTCTTTGTGAATTTCTTATGGGGTACTCCCTCTTAGCCCTTTATATATTAATTTTCCCTATTCTGGCCCTCAACCATGAAGGAAGACTAGGGCTTCAATCCTTTATCAGGTATGTTTTTCCAACCCTACTCCTTTCACACTTGATATTTATGAGGTGTAAAAATCAGGTGTTAAGAAAGGGTATGTTACATGAAGACCTGTCTCTTATGGATAAATACTTATGGATAGAGCGTGGTAGTGCTCTCCAAGTAAACATACCTGAGGTAATAAAGCCACATTCTCCGCTACATCTAACTCAGAGTACATGAGTGCAACATATTGTCGAAGAAGATTTAGGACTTCACAATGGTCAATCGGGCATTTGGAGTCGACGAAGCAATGAAGGTGATGAAGTCGACAGACTGTTGATTCATCGACCAAAAGAAGGAAACTGGGTAACTTTTCAGCCTGAGTTTTCAAATAGAAGTTTTCACCTACTCTACTCAGATCATGCGGAAGCACCCCCCTACCACTACCAGCATTGAGTGAATTGTTGAGTTCTTCGAGAAACCCGAGGAGAAGTGAAATTCAGATTGAGCAGAATTTTTCCTAGATTTTGACAGTTCAGAAGTTGAAGAAAGCCGAATTCTGAGACCCAATGATCTAACCGAAGCTCCATATACTTACATTGAAGTTGAATAACCCATTCTCAACACACATTTGGCAATAGTACCTATCGAGAATACTCAAGGAAGTAATTCTGTCACCATAAATAATCCACCAACTCCACCTATCAGTTTAGAGGTCGAAGTAATAACAGACATGGCACATACAATAGCACACCTTCCGTTCTACGAGGGTGATGAATATCCTTGGAGACATTGGTTTGTATGTGAATCAATATGGGAAGCGAACACACTCACCATTGAAGACCGACAGATGACGCAGTTTGCTGGCTCTTTGCGAAAAAGAGCGCTCACCTAGTATATGGGATATGTTGACAAAACACCAAATGTGACAAAGGTGCAAATCAAGCAGCTATTCTAATCTTTTTTCAAACCTCCAGATGTGAAGTACCTGACTACTGAAAATTTAAACACCACAGTACAGAAACCAACAGAAACCATAAGGTAGTACGATAAAATATTTAAAGACCTCCTGAGCCATATTGATTATGATATTGAGGAAAAAATCTTGATCCAATGGTTCGTAGTTGGACTCTTACAAAAAATTAAAGCATACATCCGCTGGCAGAATGTCACCACATATGAAGACACCTTGACAAAGGCTCTAAAAATTGAAATGGATGACGACTACCCTCTGGCACTTGTCGATAGACATATCGAAGAATGACTGGAAAACATGCAGCAATCCATCCGGAACATCAATTTGGGAGGAGCAGAATTATGGTGTACAAAATGTTCCACTGCATGACACACAATACTTTTGTTGTCAGGAGGACTGACGGCAAGATGTTCAACTTGTATAGAAAAGACACTTCTATGATATTTTTCAAGATTACAACTTGCATGCTACAAAGGAATTCCCTTATAACCTAAAGAACAATCAAGCTAAGTGGTGCCAGATATGTGAAGTCCATACTCATTATGTAATAGAATTCCATATGAATCTAAAGAACAAGCAAAATTACCATGCAGTATACCAGACAAATTCTGTCGACCAGAGGAATGATAGGAACGAAAAGAGTGATAGATACGACCACAATGACATAAATGATAGATATGAGCGCAATGAAATAAATAATAGATATGGTTGGAATGATAGAAATGATCGATATCCAAGATATGATGGTCAAATATATGATCGGCGCAATGAAAACTACAACTGATGCGGAGGATTCTCAGGCCGAGGTCATAGCAATGGAAGTCGAGACTTACGACCCTGACGACTTGGATAGCGTTTCACTTGTCTTAGCGAAGGAAATCACCATGCATATTGTCCTTATAAAGATCGAACAAATCTTAAATTCTATACAAAATGTGGAGTAGGGGATAACTTCTTGGAGGATTTCCCTACTATGCTTGAAAAAATTACAAATAAAAATAATGTTAATGTTTTATCATGTGTTCCCAAATATGATGTGATTAAAACAAAGAATTTTCAAATTGTAACAAGACAAGGTACTTGAACTGGTCATGATAATCCACAAATAAGCAAAGCAATAAATAAAGAGGATTATCTGAATCCAAATAAACAAAAGTCTTTGTTTAAAGATGCATCTAATATATTCCATGAACTAGCAAAAAAAGAAGATAATGAGGAAGTTTGAATGGAAGCTATTAATGAATTGGTCAATGTAATAACTAAAGAAGAAGTTGTCATGAAGCTAATTGGCTTGTTGCGCAATATTAAAATTAAATCTATCGAGCTAATAGAAACTAGGAATATATGACAAATGAAACGAAAATACAAGAACGATGCCGACCCTCTTGTCGACCTTGAAATAAATGTATACCAAGTCCGACAAGTTGTCCTCGATTTTGGTTCACAAGTTAATATCATGACTCGTGATACTTGGGAACAACTAGGTCAACTTCAGATTCAAGAATCAAGCATTTGTTTGAAACTCACTGACCAAGGTTTGATTGAACCAATAGGCATGTGGAGAGATGTCGAAACTTCCATAAAAGGCATAGTGACAAAAGTCAACTTCAAAATTATAAATGCAAAAGATGGAGCCAGTTCATTCCCAGCCTTGGTTGGTCAACCATGGGGAAAAAAAATGAAAGCTTCGATATCACTCAATAAAGGTCGAATTAAACTCAAAGGTAATGGTCAAAAGGTGTTAGTACCTATCTTCCCATCTCAAGGTGAACCATGGTCAGAACCAATGGAGGATGATAATGACATACAACAGTTGTATCGAACAAACAATAATGAATATTTTATTGATCCCAATGCACAAGGATAAATCCATCTTGGAGATTGTGCATCGGTCGGATACAACTTTGACGCCAAACTGTACAACTAGAAAATAGAAAATTATGAATTACAAGCAAAAGAATGCTAGACAATTGAAGGCATTCCTAAAAAGAAAATCAAGAAATGCTTCTCTATCTCGACCATTCCAAAGATATTCGAAAGAAAAATCTGTGAATATCCAACTTTAGCACCAAGGAAGAATGACTCGTTACATACTCCTCTGCTGTGATATAAAGAATGAGAATCTTCATATGTACATGTCGAACAAGTTTCATATAATTTCAAAGAACAAGGGAGATTACAGAGTCTAGTCGAGACATTTACAGCACAAGCTGAGAGATGGTCGGACATGCATCAATCGAGACTCCAAACATGGACAACTGCATCGACATACTTTGTTGAAAGGTTTGGAGGTATGAAACTGACTGCTCAAGCAGTAATTCCGATATTCACACAAGGCCAAGACCCTAGAATTCATGTCAATAACTTTGAAAGGGAGTGGAGACGACTGACATATAAAGATGAAAGAGAATGACCACATCTCTTTCCAAACAAACTTGACCAATTGCCTAACAAATGGTACAAAATGGGAGAAGCAAGAGGTGAAACATTCATTTGGAAATAATTGAAAGAAAATTTCATCAAATATTTCCAATTTTCTCCAAAGGAAGAGAAGCTAATTGAAGTGAGTAACCAAGTCAAAAATTTTGTGCAGCCAATGAACAATGCAATACCAGCAGATAAGCAGCCACTTGTTCGACAAACCAGTAACTGCAATAACATTCATTCGACAAAAGTCCTGTTGAGGCCTTAGGGGTGAAGGGTAATTGTAAGGTGCTAGAATGGGTCCAAGGCTCCCAATAGAGGGTGAAAACCTAGACTGAAAGGCTTTGAAAAACCCTACGCAAGGGAGGTTCTATCCCCATCCTATTTGGTATGGAATTATCCCACGGATATTCAGCCTCCGCTGGCACTCTTTGAGTAGATGGGTTTGATCAATAGATCAGAGCTTCAATACGGAAAACAAAAGCTTAAAAATAAGTCTGTTCTAACTTAAACTATTAAGAAAAGAATCTAATCAGAGTTAGACCTATTCTAAAGAGAAGCTTGCAGTTGTGCAAATCGATCTTGATGTGAGAGGAACAAGCATGTTTGCCTACTTCAACAGAGATGTAAAAGGTGCATTTGCTTGTCTACTTAAATCATAATAACTTAATGAAAATTAAAGAGAACAATTCAAGTAATTAATCCTATTCAAGATCAATCTGTAATCATTGTGTTAATTGAAAATTTAAGATTGATTAGATAGTATATGGATCATTTGCAAAAATTGATAAAGAAAGTATCTAAATTAAAGAAATTTAACAAGACACCCTTATACAAAGATCTGTCATAAGAAAAATCAATACAAGAGATCTGTGCATTAATTAATGTATGCAAAAAAAACATGCCCTGTAGATGAAAATTTTAAAATTAGAAATCAGACACCATCAAAGAAACTTGACGATAAACAAGAGATGATTTGAAAGATTACTTCACTGCATTAAGAAGTCTATAAACAAAATTACAAGTCTCTAATAAAACATAGTATCTCCACATCCTCTCCTGCTGATTTCTGACCCAAAAATTATCAACCCATCTCCCTGAGAAGTATCCTATCTTAAATAAGGTTTATAATGGAGTACAAAAGAGAATCCCAAAAGATAGGAATTATAGAGTTTAAATCCGGCTATTAATCTAGGGAATTCAGCCATAATCATCTAAACAATTAAAACTCAGTAGATTCCCTCCGCTTGGAGATGAAGTTTGAACAGGAGTTATCTTGGGATTTCCAGAAAATGACGTAGAAAAATGATAGAATCCGAAAACAACTCAATAGCTGTGGACAACAAGGAAGAGCCGGTCCTCCAAAGCTTCTTGCTGAATCACCGCAAAATCTCCTAGTTGATCCATAATGCTATCAAAAATAGAAAAATCAGACAACGGGTCTTGTTTCGTGGGAGCTGGTGATGTATCGGGTTCTTCATTAATTATGAGATCTTGGATAATATAATCGTCTTGATCATGCAACTGTTCACTACTTTCTTCTTCGTCCTTTTGAGGAGGTGGTAAGCAAACTCAGAAATCTCTTCTCCACTACCACCATCGATATCAGAAACACCTGCATCAAAAGGTGGTGACATAGGTTCCAGAAATAACAAAGAATGAAGCTCTTGGTGCATGGAAGATTCATCAGAGGTTTCACAACCTATCTACATCTTATCCAACAAATTGTCAGACAGAAAACTTGCCAAAACAGGAAAACTTTCTAACCAACTCAAACGACAAACTAAGTGCTTCATACCTACGGCCATATTTAAAATGAGTGTCAAAGGATCAAAATGATTTAATATGATGAGCTACAATGATTACTGTCATGTGAAGTTGCGGATTACAATCATTTAAACTTGAATGAGATGACGTCACAGCATGTTAATCCGAAAAGGATCATAAGAAGTACACCTTCAGCATAATCTAACGTCGCATCTAAACACTGTCATTACGGGCCAATCTTATCAAGCAATGATATTTTCAAGGATGATCATGCAGTGCAAAGTGAAGTGAGAATCCCAACCATGGTGATGGCAAAAACAAGACATTGCAACATAAAATTGAATAATTGAATCTCATCCATTGGATCAACTAAATGGACGGTGAGGATTTAGCAATGCAGAATGCGAGATAAGACCTTGGGAAATTATTTCTGATTTTATTCATGATTCCTGAAAGCCGCAAACCGAAAATTGCAGGTTTCGGGATCGCTCAAATGGATAAAAAAAAAAAAACATATTTTCGAAAGCCGCAACCCGAAAACTGCGGGTTGCGGGTTTCGGAACATACTTAGCAATTGAAAAGAAAAAGCGGGCATCTAAAATCCGAAAGATGCAACTACGGGTTTTAGGTTTCAGAGTGACGATTCCCAAAATTATTAGCAAGGATTTCCCTCATCCCGCACTTTCCGGGTTGCAGGTTTCGGGATCACTAAAACCAAACAATTGAAAACTGTTTTCCCCGCAACCCACAACTATCGGGTTTGGGATTTCGGGTTGTTCGAAAGTAGGGTTTCGGAAAGGCATAAAAACAACAAACAAAAGACTATAAATTTGAAATTCTCTGCGATCTAAACAATCAGAAAAAATTTCTAAAGGAAGCAATACAAATTAAGCTAAAGAAAGGCATAAGTATAGGTTTGCAGAAACCAAGTTAAAATTCATATTCACCAGAACACTTGTACGAATATCTTTGCGCAAATTAAAACAAATCGGGGCTCTAATGATTGACTAAAGCATGGGATCTGTTGTGGTCACAAAAAGTCCATCATTCAACACAACTATGACTAGAAATAAAGAAAATAGTCGGAAAGAGCTTTCAATGGAAACATGACCATCCAACCATGTCAAAGCCAGTCAAAACAACTTTTAACGTGGAGACCGTAGACAAAGAAGAGCCTGAAAGATTAATTGAAAAAGAATTTCCACCAGCATTCACACAGAACAAATAAGGTGAACGGCTGATAAATGAAAATCGAGCACTAGAATGGATGGATGTGAAATTAAAAATAAAGTAAATTGACATATCCAACGATGACAGACCAAAAATGGTGAAATTTGGTGATTACTAGAATGAGGAGCAAACAATAGAAATTAAAAACCTCCTAAAAGAATTTCAAGATGTATTCGTGTGGGATTATAAATATCTCAAAGGCCTAGTCTAAGAAATAGGAGAGATGAAGATCGATATCAAGCCAGATGCCAAGCCAGTAAAGAAAAGACCATATAAACTTGCACACAAATAGAAAGAAATTGTCAAAATGGAGATCGATAGCATGCTAGCTGCAGGAATCATCTATTTGATTGATCAATCAGAATGGGAGATCCCAATGGTGTTACAACCGAAGGAGCACGACCCGACGCGACTATGAATATGTGTCAACTTTTGAGAACTTAATAAAGTAACACTCATTGACCATTTTCCTACTCCTTTCGCTGATGAAATCATTAATGAACTTGTAGTTCATGAGTGTTATTCATTCACGAACGGATTTTACAGGTACAACCAAGTACCCATTGCTAAAGAAGATCAGAAGACGACCACATTTGTATGTGAATTCGGATCATTTGCTTATATAGTCATCCCATTTGGTTTAAAAAATGCACCAGCTATGTTCTCCAGAATTATTTTTAAAGCGTTCCAAGAATATACCTATAAAACTATGGCTATATACTTTGATGACTGGACAATATACTCCATGCTAAAAGATCACTACAAAGGGCTCTGACTGATGATATAAATATGTCGACAAATTCAACTATTGTTGAACATCAATAAATGTACCTACGCAACTCTTATCAGAATATTATTGGGACATGTCGAATGCAAGGAAGGAATCAAAGTCGACTTTGCCAAAATCAAGGTCATCCTTGACCTAAAGCCACCAGTCATTTCTAAACAAGTTCGAATCCTATTAGGCCACACGGGATACTATCGAAATTATTTCGATATGACGTATCCCTTTAAGGAATTACTCAAAGAAAATCAAGAATACAGGTGGACCTATACTTCGATTTTTGAACTGGTCGATTAAGTTCCATGTGCATATTGACGCATCGGGCATAGCAGTCGGTGCAATTGTAATGCAACCAGGTGAAGATGGAATGGATTACCCTAATTCCTTCTGCAACAAAAAGTTGAACAAAGCAGAAAAAAATTATTCAACAACAGAGAGAGAAGCGTTGGGCATGGTATTTGCATTGCAGAAATACCATCAATATCTATTGGCTAACCCTTTTTTGTTTTATACAGATCATCAAGCACTCAAATACTTATTCAATAAGCCATTGCACCATGGAATATTATGTCATTGGTTGTTGTTGTTCTAGGAATTTGAATTTGAAGTTATAGTTCATCCAAGAAAAGCAAATGTCGGACTCGACAACTTGTCGTGAATCGAAACATGATAAGAGCCAACATGAATTGAATATGAACTACCTGACGCACACTTGTTTAGAATTTAAGTGGTCCCCTCATAGCTACAAGATATTACACAATTCCTAGAGGATGGACAAACACCAGAAGGAATGCAAAAAAAAAAGAATATTCTAGCAATGAAGGCTGCACCTTACACTCTAATCAACGGATTCCTTTATAAACTTGGCCTTGATGACATATTACGATGATGTGTGCTCGACCATGAACGACAAAGTATACTCACGGAGGCACATTCTGGACCAATAGGAGGCCATTATCAGGCCGACATCAATGCAAGAAAGATTCTACAGTCTGGACTTTGGTGGTCGACACTGCACAAAGACTGTTGAGATTTTGTGAGTAAATGTGATAGATGTTAGCGACTGGGCCAACCTCTACCAAGCATAGAAATTCCCCTGGTACCAGTAAATCCAAGTCGCACATTCAAAATGTGGGAAATAGATTTTATTGGACCATTCCCAATACTTGAAAGATGAACATGATCGAGGTATATCATCACTGCAATTGAATATGTGGTGCAAGGTCGGTCTCGACAAGGGGCCTCTTTCTTAACAATGCACATGACACACACAATGCTCACATAGAATGGGTATGAACTGGATGCTAGAAGCTGGATTCTATTACTTCAATCAAATTACAGTGTTACAATAAGAAATGCAAACAACTAAACTAGTTGGCCTCAGCCTGTTACAATATACATAAGTAAAATGGTGTGTTTCTCTATGTGTGCAATCTTCCTCCCTCTCATGATCTCTGCTGAATGCAAGAACTCACTGAGATATGGATGAACCACCCCTGCTCTGTGCTTCGCACTGGTCTTCTACCCTACCTTGTTGTTTCTCTTCTCGAGGTCACTCTGTTCCCCGAGACACTCTTCCTATGTCCATCAAATCCTCTAGATCCTGTAGAGCTACAGTTGTCAGCGCCCTCTAGTCATGCTACACAGCCTCTTCCTCTGGTTACATCTGTCATGATACCAACCACCTTCATAACTACTCATAACTTCCTTATCAACCATGAACGGCTACCAAGTACGTCGTCTTGACTTCTGCACTTCTCTAACTTTGCTACAGTAGTCGGCCCCATCCCCCGCCTCCACCGTACTGCACTTCATCATCCCTTGACTTCACTTTTCGGCTTTGCTTAGTCCTTACTGCTATCCAGTCTTCCATGCTTGGCTTCCGCCACAACCCGTCGGTGTCGTTGTTTCGACAACATGTCGACCTTCGATGCCTCCAATCTATTCCTATCGTTTGTCGACATCAGACTTTTCCACTCTCGACCTTTCACTTCTGTGGAACGCATATCGACAACTTCTTCTCAACTACTTGGATTCGATATCCAATCTCTCTTTCACACCAATGGTCATCGGCAATCCCCTTGGTTGACTTCTTCTGTCGAACAACTTCGACTATTTATCCTAGGCCCTAATGCTCCTACATCATACCCCCCAAGTGAAAAAGAGCTTGACTTCTCCATCAGTCTCCTATATTCTTCTTTGGAAATCCATGTCGCCTCCTACAACTCATCACCTCTCCATCGGACCAAATATTCCTTCTTTCACGAATTTCGCGTGTGTCCGACTTCGCATTCCTACAATACTTTGGCTATTTCCTCTTTGTGTCGATCTAGAATTTGCACTGTCCATTCGATGTTCCACACTTCCACACTATTGCTGGTTGAACCTTCTTCAAACATGTACATATATGAGACATTGAGCATAGGATATATGTTCAATTCTATCGGCCACTCCAACACATAAGCATTATCCGAAATCTTCTTTAGAATCTTACACGGTCCAATATTCTTCAGCTTTATCTTGTTGTATGTTCCTGTCGGAAATATCTCCTTCCGCAAATGTGCATAGACTAAGTATCCTTCGTTGAACGAATATAGACTCTTCTTCCTATTGGCTCTCAACTTGTATGCCGCATTACTCTTCTCAATGCGCTTGTGCGCATCTCATGCACTTCCTTCTTATGCTCCGTGAATGATTCTGCATCTGCACTTTTCCTGATCTCTATCGGTATCTCGACCAAATCCACCACTCCATGTGGGATTCATCCTTGAAAAATCTGGAATGGGCTCAAACCTGTCAACCGATTCACATAATAGTTCTACGCGAACTCTGCTTGCGCCAACACGTTCTCCCACTGCTTGGGTCTGTCGGCCATCAAAAATCTTAGAAGGTTTCCCAAACTTCCGTTCACCACCTTGTTCTGTCCATCTTTCTGCAGATGATATGTCGAGCTAAACTACAACTTCATGTCCCGTTTCTTCCATAGGGTTCTCCAGAAATGACACATAAAATTGGTATCTTTGTCCGACGTTATACTCTTCGGAAACCTATGCAATCTGACTATCTCCTTGAAGAATAGTACAACAATGCTTGTGGCATAACTTGTCTTCCGACATGGAATAAAGTGTGCCATCTTTAAAAATCTATCGACTACAAAAAATATTGAGTCACTTCCCTATTGCGTCTTCAGCAATCCTAGCACAAAATCCATGCTCAGGTGCTCCCATGGTGTATTCGGTACTGGTATGGTGTATACAACACCATATTCTCACTTCTTCCTTTTTCCAACTAGGAAACTCGCCATCGTCATACCCATTTACCGACATATGCTATCATTCATGGCCAATAATACTTTTCTTGAACCAACGCCTTGGCCTTATCGATGCCAAAGTGACCTGCTAATCCGCCACTATGCAACTCTCAAATTAGGTTCTCTCTTTGGATCCTCTAGGAATACAAAATTGTTGTCCCCTGAACATGTATCTGCTATATCCGTTTCCGGATATACTCAAATTATCCGTGTCCGGATATATTCAATGATTATTCAAGCGAATAATCCTCCAATGGAAAATAACTCCATTTGATAAAATAGATAATATATAATTGATAATGGATAAGATGATTTATAATTTACAATGAGGCTCGCTTTTATAAGATTGAGCGTGTATAGTGAAGGGTTACACCCTTTCACTTAATAATTAATAACTTTAATTAACATATATATAATATCCATAGCATTGCCACTCTCTTAGAAAGGCTTTGTCCTCAAAGCCTTATAATTTGTTGCATTGTTCTTTGCGATGCCATGGCTGATGAAACATGTCGATACGAACTGCTAAGTGTAGAGCATAACTTCCGATACATCGACGGATCAATCCATCCCAAATTGACTTGTTGTGGACTAATGGGATTTCCTACTGATGTGTCGTCAGGAGATTTGATCACATTAGTACCATTATCTTTCGACTTTTTCCACTTTTTTAAATATCGATTTTTATGGTTGGGGTGTCGATAAGGGACTTTCACGATGTCATTTTCGTTTTCGGATGTCTCCTTTAGAGCATTGATCTGAGTTGGAAGTTGTATTTTCGTCTCTTGAGGATTTAAGTTTTTGTTCTGTATTTTTTCCAACTTGTTTTCTAACTGCCTATTATCGATTTGAAACTTCTTAATCAATTCGACTTGCGATTTTCTGTCAGCTTCAGATGTCTTAAGTTGTTCCTTAAGATCTTCATTATGACTTCTGATACAACTATTTTCTTCCTGTTTGTCTAGAAGTTTCCCTTCAATGTCGTCCAAAGATTGTTCTATCTTCCGACTATTTTTCAACTTCTTAATTTTTGTGACTAGTATCTTGTTATGATTTCTTAGTCTAAAAATTTCTTCAGCATTGTTAGATAATGCTTTATTACTCTTCGCGATCTCTGACTTATGTGTCTTTTTAGAGTCGTCATTTTGTTGTTGAAGAACTTTTATCTGTTGTCGACACTGGCCGACTTCTGATTCTTGACTTTCTAATTTATGTCGTAACTGCATTAGTTCTTCATCTTTGTCGCTAACGATTTTGTTCAAGCATATTATTTCTGCTTCGTAATTATTTATTTCCTTCTTTATATCTTGCTTTTTGGCAAGTGCTTCCTGTGTGAAAATATGAGATGAGGCATCTAGCACATTTGGACTACCGACTTGGTCCTTTTTTTGCATTAGTCTTTGTAACACCTCCATTAATGTATTATGGTTCTGCGTCATTTTTTGGTTTAACATTTTTTGTTCCTTGCTCACAATGTCAAACTTGGTCATCCTTGTCGTTAACGTGTCTCGACTTCTTGATGAGCCTTCCTTTACTTTGACTTCTTCAACGATAAATGATTGTCCTTGTCTTGATTTCTTCAATGATAAGTGTTCTTCGACTTCTTTGATAATAAGGAGTCTTGCTTGGACTTTGTCTTTAATGTCTTCTTTGACTTGGTCTTCTTTGACTGGAATTTGCTTTGTTTCTTGAAACAATTCTTATTTCAAAAGAATTGATTTTTTTTTTCTTTGATAATAATAATTATTATTAAAATTTAATAATAATAATATTATTAAAATTTAATAATAATAATATTATTAATATTTTGGTTTGAAAGTATGATATAGTATAATAATAATAAATTATTATTATTATTAATTTTTTTTTTTTAAATCCAAATATTTAAATTATTATAATAATATATTATAATAATTTTAATTTTTTTTTTTTTGGTTTTGGAAATTAGGGTTTGAAAGAGCCTAAATGGCTGCCAAATGCAAGAGGGTGAGGATGGAGTTGCAGGCGGTGGTGGAATGCCGACGTGGCAGAGGTGAAAGCGACGGCGTAATTGCAGAGGTGAAGTGCAGGGGTGAGGTGCTAGGATGAGGAGAGGTGGTGACTGGAGGAAGGGCAGGAGAAAGGGGTTGCAGGGCTGCGGGAGTGACGGAGAAGCACTGAGGGAGTGGAAGGTCGAGCGAGTGGTGAAGGCGCAGGTGAAGGGGGGAGGGTGGTTGACTGGAAGAGGGAGGTGGCTCGTGGATTGGAGAGATGCTGAGGAGGGAGAAGTTGCAGGCGTGTGGGATGCTAGCGTGGGAGAGGTGAAAGCGACGTCGTAGAAGTGGAGGCGCAGTGTAGGGTAGTTGCAGTGACGAGCAGAACGCGGGCACGAGGGTGGAAGGGAGAAATACGGTGGGGTTGGCGGGGAGAAAGGTGGTGGGGTTGGCGTGGGATATTCAGGTTGATGCGTGAAGGAGGGGCGGTGTTTGGGGAGATGTTGGAGTAGGCGGGAGAGGCACGGCAGGAGGGCTGTCGCGGTGGAGGGGAAGAAGGAAGCAGCGTGGGGAGAATGGCGCAGGGGTGGAGGGGAGTAGTGGGACGCGGAGTAGAAGATTGGGCGCAGCCTGTGAGGGGATGGCTGGAGGTGAAGTGCGTGGAGCGGAGGGAAGATGTGGCAGAGGAGCAGAGGTAGAAAATGGGACGTGGAAGAGCGTGGAGGGGTGGGCGCTGGAAGGTGACGGGTATATGGTAATGGCGGGAAGAGAGACGAGGGTGTGGGAGACGAGTGCACAGGGGAGGTGTATGAGGACGACGGGGAAGAGATAAAATGTGGAGAGAGCTGGAAGATGGAAGTGAGTGAGGAAGAGTTCAGAAAATCTGGTTTTGGCCAAAGGCCACTTTATGGTCAAAGACCAAAATTCAGGGAAACCCTGGTTAATGGCTAAAAGCCCAAAGACAGCCAAAGGCCGGAATCTAGCACGAAGCTCTGATACCAATGCTATATCCGTGTCCGGATATACTCAAATTATCTGTGTCCGGATATATTCAATGATTATTCAAGCGAATAATCCTCCAATGGAAAATAACTCCATTTGATAAAATAGATAATATATAATTGATAATGGATAAGATGATTTATAATTTACAATGAGGCTCGCTTTTATAAGCTTGAGCGTGTATAGTGTAGGGTTACACCCTTTCACTTAATAATTAATAACTTTAATTAACATATATATAATATCCATAGCAGTACCCCTCTTGGATGAAATAATCCAAGTATGGACTTCTGTCGACACTCTATGGTTCGCTACTAACCTTCCACGCTTTCACAAAATCCTCGTCAGTATCATACTCTATCTTCACCGACTCTATTCCCATTTCCTGAACTGTCGTCGTGTTCAACAATGCAACTCTTCGACTCAGCACATCGGAAACCTTGTTTTAATTTCCCGACTTATGTCACAACATGAAGGTATATCCCTGCAGGAACTTGACCCACTTCATGTGTCGCTGATTCAACTTCGACTGTCTGTTCAAGTACCTCAGTGCTTGATCATCTGTGTACAACACAAATTCCTTGGGAAACAAATAATGAATCCAATTCTTCAATGCTTGGAAAATAGCATGGAAGTCCTGGTCGTAGACCGAATATTTCCTCTTCGCATCATCCAACATCTCGCTGAAGAATGCAATTGGTCATCCCTAATAGCTCAACACTCCTCCAATTTCCATTCCACTTGTGTCGCAATCGACTTGGAAAACATTGTCGAAGTTTGGGAGCACTAACACTGGGCTCTCCGTCACTTTCTACTTCAACTTGTCGAAAGGTTTTTGGGTATCTTCTGTCCACTTAAACTCCCCTTTCTTCATGAACTCTGTCAATGGTGCACATATCTGACTAAATCCCCTGATGAAATTTCTTTAGAAACTAGTACGTCCATGGAAACTTCGCACTCCTATCGCGCTTATCGGTTCTGGCCACTCCAATATAGCCTTCACCTTATTTGGGTCCATCACTAACCATTTACCTAAGATTACAAATCCCAAGTACACTAGTTCTTCCTTCATGAAGAATCATTTATGTAGGTTCACCATCAACTTCTCTTCCTGCAGCTTTCGCAATACTTGTCGAATGTGGTCCAAATGTTTGAACTTGGTTCGACTAAATATCAAGATGTCCTTGAGGTACACTACGATGAATTTTCCCAATAATGGATTCATTACTTCATTCATCAACCACATGAACGTACTAGGTGCATTAGTCAATCCGAATGGCATGACTAACCACTCATACAGTCCTTCCTTCGTCTTAAAGGTTTTTTTCCATTCATCTCCTTCTCTAACCCAAATCTAGTGACAACCACTTTACAGGTCGATCTTGGTAAAGTCTCTTGCTCCACTCAAGTAATCCATCAAGTCATCCATCCTAAGAAATGGAAATCTGTACATGATTGTGATCTTGTTGATTGCTCTGGAATCTATACACATCCTCCATTCTCCACCCTTCTTTGGTGCTAGTACTATTGGTACCACACACGGGCTCAGACTCTCTCTGATCAATCCTCTGTCCAACAACTCCTCGACTGGTCGATTGAGTTACTAACCCTCTGTCAGAGTCATTCTCAAGGTGCCTTTTTGGAAAATTTGATCCTGGGATCAAGTCGATCTAATGGGATATGCTTCTCGTCAGTGGAAATCTCATCAACAATTCGTCGACTACTATGCTCCTGAACTTTTTGAGCATCTCTTTGACTTTGACCATAATCTTCTGCATTGTAGAACTATCGACACATGGTCCCTTCAGAATGATGGAAAAACACCCCAACTATTTCTCCTCCTCTGCAATGAATTCCTTGGCTGAGGATATCAGCACTTGCTTCTCCCAATAGTTGCTTTTGTCCTACTTGCAGTCTACTTGGTCCTCCTGCTTCGGCTTCAGAGTCCTCCGCATCTCATTTTTCCACACTGTGACTATGTCGGCTCGACCATCATAGATCATCTTCCAATCATATTTCAATGGCTTCCCTAACAACAAATGGCATGCATCCATTGGGATTATGCCACACAATACAGTGTCTTCAAGCTTCCCAACCTTAAATTTTATCAAGCATTGTTTGGTTACCTTGACATGATGTCCTTTGTGCAACCAAGATATCTTGTGTGGATGTGGGTGTTCTTGACATCTCAAACCTAACTTTTCAATAACCTCTGTTGACACAAGATTCTCCGTACTTCCACCATCAACTATGGTCTTGCAATATCACTCACCAATCAACACTCTAGTTCGAAAGATAGCCTTTCGTTGTGATGGCTCCTTCTTATCGCGTCGGTCGTCCTGAAGCAACGCTCTCCTAGCCATCATGGATCGACCTTTTCTTCTACCATCTTCACTGCTTTAAATGTCAACTCCTCTGAAGCGTGTAGGTTTTTTGGGTGCCCATATGCTATGTTTCAAACTCCTTGACACTTATAATAGACTATCGTTGGTCTGTCAACTCCTTTTTTGTCTGCTAGACCACTTCAACCAAACGCACCTCGACCGCAGGTCTCTCGACTATCTCGTCGGTTTTCTTGCATTTTATCCTTGGTCGATGTCCCTTCCGCACGTCATTTATTTTTGACAGCGTCTCTCCTGGTTTTGCTACTTTGGCCTTTCGCAGAAATAGTCTTTGCACCTCAACCAGTCATCTTACCTCTGGTCGATGCAGCTTTCCTTGACAGTTTTTCTTCTACCTTCATCGCTGATTGTTAGGCTTCACCGACCACTCTTAACCTTGACAGGCTCAAATCATTCTTTATGGCATACTTCAATCCATTCTCATATATCATGACATCTTCTTCTCCTTCATCGGTTTGTCCCAACCGAATCGATAGTCTATATAATTCTTCTGTGTACTCCTTAATGGTCATCTCTTTCTGTCAAATATTTTGCAACTTCCGAAACAAATAAATCACATAGTCATCGGGAAAGAACTTCCTTTTCAGCTTGGAGACCATCGTGTCCCAATACTTTATCTTTTACCTACCTTTCTTGAATCTGTCAGCCTGCACATTGTCCCACCACAATTAGGCATGACACTTCAACCTCAAACATGTAGTTTTAACCTGTTTAGGATCCTCTATCTGCTATATGTTGAAGTATTTCTCTATCTCTTTGAACCAGTCTATCAAGTCTTCCAGATCTAGACTTCTTGAGTAGGTACGTACATCCATCTTTGTCAGACCTCATCTCCGTCAGAATCTTGATGAGTTTATCTTTTGGTTCTTCGACTGCCTCTTTCCTCGGTTCCACTTCTTCGAATTCCTCGTCTCTATGGTCAGGTGCATCGAGAATGCATCCACGCCGTTGGCTTTATTTTATCACTATGACCTCACTGTTCAAACTTCTCATTATCTGCATGCACTCGTCAAACATCTCACAATCAACTATGACTGCAACACAATGCACTCTTCGTCCTCGGACATTAACACCTCTGTGAGCCATTTTCAACCACAACTTAAACTCCTACTCATCCAATCGCAACAAAACTTTCACAACTTGTGCACAACTCTACCCAACCGTAGCTGGAGTTGTCTACGCACTCAATTGGACTCTGCTTCGGGAACTGATATCGCTATCCTTCCTTCTCACAGGATGCTTCTGCTCTGATACCAACTGGCGTAAGGGCAGTCCCGACAATTGGCGTCTTGCTTAACAATGCACACGACACACACAATGCTCACACAGACTGGGTATGAACTGGATGTCAGAATATGGCTTGTATTACTTCAATCAAATTTTAGTGTTACAATAAGAAATGCAAAAAATTAAACTAGTCGGCCTTAGCCTGTTACAATATACAGAAGTAAAATGCTGTGTTTCTCTCTCTGTGTGATCTTCCTCCCTCTCAAAATCTCTACTAAATGCAAGAAATCATTGAGCTATGGATGAACCACCCCTGATTTGTGCCTTCTCACCAGTCTTCTACCTTGCTCTGCTACTGCTCTTCCCGAGGTCACTACGTTACCCGAGACACTGTTCCTTTGTCTACCAAATCCTCCAGATCCTGCAGACCTGTAGTTGTCAGCGCCCTCTGGCCATGCTACACAACCTCTTCCTATGGTGACATATTTCATGATCCCAACCACCTTCATAAATTCTCATAACTTCCTTAGAAACCATGAATGACTACCAAGTACATCGTCTTGACTTCTACACTTCTCTAACTCTGCTACAATAGTCGGCCCCATCTCCTACCTCGACCATCCTGCACTTCATCATCCCTCAACTTGTCAGATTTTCTTAGTCCTTAGGATTTCCATTTTTCCTCATCTTCCACTCTTAGCTTCCTCCGCAACCCATCAGTGGCATGGTTCGACAACATGTCGACCTTCGATGCCTCTTCTCTATTCCCGTCATTTGTCGACATCAGACTTGTCGACTCTTGACCTTCTGCTTCTGTCAACCACATATCGACAGCTTCTTCTTGAGTACTTAGCTTCGACCACCAATCTCCCTTTTGCACAAATGGTCGTCAACAATCCCCTTGGTCGAATTCTTCTTTCAATCAACTTCGACTGTTTTTTCCCAGGCCCCAATGCTCCTGCATCAATATGTCACCAAATGGGCAGAAGCGGGACCTGTCGAAACCTGTTCGAGCGAGGTAGCTGTAAAATTTATATACGAGAATATTATCACAAGGATCAGATGCCCAGTTACATTAATCAGTGACTAGGGAAATCACTTTGTTTGTAAAAAAAATTCCACACTTACAAAAGAATTTTTAATCGAGCATAGCGTAAGTACCTCTTATCACCTGCAGTCAAATGACATCGTAGAAGCATTCAATAAAACACTTACCAAGGGTTTAACAAAAATGTGCAATATCAACAAATACAATTGGGACGACGAGATAACTGCCGTGTTATGGGCATACAAAACAACATATAAAAGAACGATAGGCCAGATCCCATTCACACTTGTATATGGTCAAGAAGCAGTCGTCCCCTTTCACTTCCATTGACAAGCCCCAACAATTGTTGAAGTGTTACAGATCGATGTCGAAAATGTAAGAAAAGAACAACTATTCCACCCGTCGAAGCTCGATGAAAGATGATAGATTGCTATACATCACCAAGAAATCCAAAAGCAGCAGTAGAAATCTTGGCACGATAGAAATATCAAGCACAATAATCTATTAGTTGGTGACTTGGCACTGCTTTACAATAGTTGTGTAAAAGGTAAACCAAAAAAATTGCACACGGAATGGTTGGGCCCGTATATTGTGGAAAACATCAATACTAATGGCTAGGTCAAACTAAAGACAGTAGAGGGAAGTGTATTCAAGAATCTTGTCAATGGCGCTCGACTGAAGAGGTATAAGGCATGAAAAAAAATGGTTATAAATTACCTTGGGGGAGAAGCATTATAAGCAACCATTCCATAGCATGTGTTATAAAAACGACATCATGAAGAGAGACTAGAGAGATAATTATGGCAAAGGAAATGAAATAAGCTATAGGAAACAAAGCCTGATGCACGACCGATGCTATGAAAGGCAGAAACAAGAAGGATCAAGTTGACGAACACATGTCAAAAAAGATTCTCGACCGCGACAACCTATTTCCGACTGACAAGATAAATCAAAATACGCGCACTGACATCACGACGACGAAGAAATGACAAAGAAGAGCACCCTTGAAGTCTGAAACGTAGAGAAGAAAAGTCGAAGTGTGCAAGACGAGGACCTAACGAGCTGTCAATCAAAAATAAATTCCTCTCCAACCCTGCAATCAATGTTGCTACCTATTCCATGCTCCCCCGTGCCAGTCTACTCCGCTATAAATAACTGGATTGAGGACTCTTGGTTACTATTTTTCCAAGAGCTCGAACTCCAGAACACAGAGAAACCCGAAATTTTTGAACAAACTGCTGAACCTCAGAACCTTGCACCTACAATGGCACCCAAGAAATATCAAACGACAACTAGATCCGCATCGACCAAAGTATGTCAGTTAGAAAAATCCCACACACCATTGGAGACTAGTTTGCAGCTCATCTGGAATGCTAAGCTCTTCGAACAACAATGGAAGAGAATCTAGAAGGAAATTCTTGACTGGGGGAAAGATTCAAATGGGAAGTGGAGAGAAGAAGTGCTGAGACTTCAAACCGCTACGATTTTGAAGCACATTCATGCACCATTAATAGACAACTTTGTCGGTCTCAAAGACATAATTGCTCAGTTCATCGTAAGCAGATACCGTAATGGAAAGATTTATTTCGACACACATGTCGAAATAAACAATGAAATAATCAATTGTATCCCGGGTCTATCAAACAAGGGTAGCACAGTACCCATGCGACCAAATTCGACATTGGTCAAGGAATTTACGGGCACTCCCGCAGGAAATAATTCTAGAGGGTTGATGGTAAATCAGATAGTCTATGCCACACATAAGATTGTTGCACGAATTGCGTTGACTTCCCTAACAAGTTCTAGTCAAGGGTCCAACATCAAACTCGAGATGATAGAAGCAGTTCAAAATGTAGCGTCGCGCAACAAAGTCTACAATTGGGCAGATCATCTAGACGAGATTTTATGAACTATATGCTATAAATGCCAGGAAGAGGGGGAGAGCATTCGATACCCATTAGTATTAATTTGGATTACTATGGTGAATATCCAACCAATGGGAATCATATATTTTACAGAACCAAAAGGCCCTTTTTTAATATCCTTGGGAATATTCGACCAAGATATTAACTCTAACTTCAAATTTTTGATAAAATTCACTAGTTAAATTTTTGACAATTTTTTCGAATAGAGCAGGAAGTAAGTGATGGGGACTAAGGCAAGATATGAGGATGGTAGGATGAAAATTAAATTCTAGAAAATGTATGGATTGAGGTGCAACATCAGGTCATAAATTCATATCATAGATGTCCTATGCAGCATGTACCAGAACCATTCACTTTTCAACAACAGTGTGCATTGTTTCCTACTTTGAGGCTTCCTGGGCAGCTGGCATATGCATCCTAGATAGGTGAGGGTCATAGGAGTTAATGGAAGAGGTAATATCACTCAAATAAGTTCTGGGAATGTTCAGGAATGTGTTTTAATAGACTTGGGAGATTTTAGGAAGAATTGGGGTTCAAGAGCTCACCTGGGATTGTTGAGCTAGAAAATTTTCAAGCTTTCCAAACAGGGGTTAAAGGATTCCAAATTCTCGAATTAGGGACTGATATGTGAATTATATTGAATTATTAACCTACTGTAATAGATGGGAGGTCAAATGGATGCTCTGAGTGCAATCTACAGTAAATTTAACAAAACTAGTCTAGAAAAACCTCTCAATGAGCTAGTCTTGGAATTTATCTTAATAAATGACTTCCATTAACTAATTGCTCTTTTATGATATGTTATGAGCTCTAATATAATATTAAGAATAGTAATAAATCGAAATGGACATAAAAAAAGCTCTTATTTTTATTTCAGTGGCTTCCTTCTCAAAACATAGTGCCTCACAGGCTATATATTGCATTACAATGGTGGAGAAGATGAATAGAGAGAGGGATTTTGAAAGTAGATCTATTATGATGTACCGATCAGACCCTCTATAGATCAGCGGTCTTATTTGGCAGCTCATATTGCTGTTGTACTTCACTGGTGCACCCTCCTTCAACTAGTTGTCTCCACCATGGGAAACACCTATAAATTTGGCTAAGTGAGATGAAGCAATGAGAGAGGAATGAGAGATCAGGTCTGAATTCAAAATATGGAAATGGAATCCTATGATATATGCTGATAAGAACTTCTGGAGCTCACTGGAGGTCCTGGTCATGCTCCTCCATAACTATCTTCTTGTGCTAATGAACCTCCTCCAAAACTAGCTGCAATTCTTCTACACTAGTAGTCTCCTCTTCAATCTGGCATTAATTCTTCAAGGCTGATCTGAAATGGATGTTACTGGCTGTAATAAAGGTTGATGGACCTAAATAAAACTCACAAGAAACTCATAGGGCTTTGTGGCACATCTCCCAAGAAAACTTGTTGAGGCACATCACTCAACTAGAGGGCTCAGAGCTCTCATACACAAATTCTAACAATGATCAAAAGTGAGAGACGGAGTTAGAAGCATGCTTAAATAGATGAGTTTGCTTTCTACCCAAGCTATCCCACACGTGTGGATGAGGAAGCGCATTCCTTGAGAGGAATGGAAACTTTTCTGCTTTCTCCACTTTCTTGCTTTTGACTTCCTCAACTGAAATTGGCAAGTGCACCTTAGGGAGCTTTTCTGGACTTGCTACTTTCCTTTCTGACTGCTTTTCTTGTTTTTTCCACCTTATTTACTTTCCTCTTTTCTGCTTTTGTCTGACTTTGCCAACTTTTGTCAGTTTCCTTCTTGTTTCACCTTGCCAACTTTTCTCCATTAGATTCCTTAGCTTTTCTGAGACTTTGCCACTTAGGCAAGATTGGCCCACTTGACCAATTCGAATTTCCTAGCCAATTCATCAACCACTTGGCACATTTATTAGCAATAATCATTTAAATAAAAATAATACAACTCAGAATCAATTCAAATTAGCAATTAACTAATTATCCAGTAATTAATTAATTATTATGGTTTAATGCCTCAGAATTTCCCCATTTAATTATGAACTTAGACCCCTAGGGATAGGAGGATCCAAGTGGTGACAAAGGTCACTAGGGAGGGGACATGACACCTTTGATGGAAAAATTCCATTGCTTCACTCAGGGAGGATGTCGGCTTGGGGAAATGATGACCAAGCTTTGGCTCGACAACTGGTTCCAGGACCTCAAAGTCAAGACAACCAGGGGGTAAGTTCCTTAGAATATTTGATGAAGTCTGCCGCCGACCGCACAATTCAACTGGCCCTCGACCACACATCAGTCTGACACTTACAAGGAGGGGTAGGTCAAGCAAAAGCACTGGACTTCTATCCCTCAATCGAGGAGGTAATTACAGAACTCAGTAGACAATCAAACATAAGGCTTGAAATACCTCCACTAGCACAAAAAGTCGACATGAAAATAGTCCAACCTTTGACAGATGCCGAAAAATAAGAATATTACAAGATTCAACTACACTTAAACACATTTACCCTCCAGGTTGAGCAGATTGTTGAGATGAATCCCCTCGGGATTGTGATGACGACACATCGAGATCCTCCCAACACAACAGAAAATTCGGAGGAGAGTAGCCAGTTGAATAGTCCGTGTCCAGAATATGCCCTCACCCAAGAGATTATCTGCCGAATGGCCAACGAGATATTCAAATATAAACAAAACAAGACTAAAGCACAAGGAAAACGGAAGCATAAGCTTGTCCTTCAAGAGCCGATGAAGGAAGAGAATTCCGAACTTTATGACACAACTACACAGATTCTAGTAGATGATGCCAAAAAAATACCTGTCGAAGAAGAGTTCAAGAAATTTTTGGAAGATGAAAATATTTAGGATCCACCACCACCCGCACACAAGAAAATAAAACATGTGGTCGAGCCCCATGTCGACCTCACAAATATTCCACCTCCTCCATCTTCAACCATCATCCTGGAAGAATCAATTCTTCCAACCCCATTAGCTTCCATCACCCCTCCACCTCAACCATTCATCCTCAACTTTGTACAACAACTACCCCTTCCATTCAGAGATAAGATTTAGTCTAATAATGACTTGAATGAGTTTATTAATCAACTACCATCACTCTTCCCTCATTGGCGAACGCTAATAACCAAGAAACCTATCGTCGCAGAACAAAGTCACCGCACTATATCAACCCTGCTCGACAACCCCGTACCCGACCAATTAACTCACCCAAAACCTGAAATTGTCGGATATACTCAAAACCGACTAGAAAAAATAATGGATCTAGCAAGCGACATTTTCACTTGTGCAACCTCATCGTTCACACCCCTCCCTATTGAACCTATGGTGGAACATCCTAGTTCACCTCACCCCACAGTTGATTCCCTAGACATTCTTGATCCTGTCGAAGAGACAATCGAGACGCTTCTCCCTAAAGTTTCTTAACCCCAAGACATTCAGGTTCAGTCTGGAAGGTCCGACTCCCCTCCTTCACCACCAGCAGAAGAATTCCCATCTTTACCGTCGACTATTTCACTGTCGACACTAGCTCATTCCAGTTTTCCATACCCCACCCCTGCTGACGGTACCAACACATATCTAGCAGTATATTCAGCAAAAGACCAGGAAGAAATAGTACAAGATTAAGTCGATCAGGAAGCAGCTGTACAAGAACACATTGAACAAGAAGCAGCAACAGAACAAGTCATCGACCAACAGACAGATGCAGATACACAAACATAAGCTGCCACCATGCAGACAAACATAGACAACCAAAACAACGCAGGTCACCAACAAGAAGTTGATGACCAGCAAGCCGAAGAAGAAAAAAAAACAGAAGTGGCCGACTAGCAGACAAAACCAATTGAACAGACAGAGGCTACAGTTCAAGCACAAGAGAAGAAGAAGAAAGCAACAGAAAGAAAAGAGATGACAAGAGAAAGAACAACAACAACTCAGGCAACAACAACACTTACAACATATTAAGTAGGACACTCGACTATCAGTACACTTGGATCAGTTCGGGCTGATTGCCACATATTATCTCCTGGATGCCAAGGAAGAAGAACTAGACCTCCTGGCAGATGGAGTTCACAGAGAGAAACGACACAAAATAATTGAAGCCTGTGAGAAGCTGCAACAACTACAGGAAGAATAAGTTTCATTTTTGTCTAAGTGAGAGGACCTGGCTCAGCAAGTTGTCCAAGTACAGTCGAGTTCTGACACGACAAACCCACTTGACAAGGCGTACTATATATTAGAAAATTTCATGTCGATGCTAAGAGAACAATTGGCCAAGAACCGACAAGATCAAGCTTTCGAGACATCCAATTTAATGAAAAAACAATACACAACTTTTACAACATCCCCCACTTTGCTCGAGCAGTATACTAGCAAAGCCACGACAATACCAGAAGTTTTACGAAACTAGTATATGCATTATGGCAATGTTTTTGAACAAATGTGAAAGACAAAGGAATTGATCGACATACTTCACCAAGAGTGATAAACTGTCGATGCAACACTTGTTGCAACCATCGAAGAACAACTTGTCATGGAAAACATGAAGCTTTCTAAGTTAGAAAAAGCAGAAGAATAGTGGATCAGGCAATCCCACATCAGTCTCTTAAAAGTCTAGAATATCTGACCACATCTGCAACGCTTTCTTACCACCGCTAAAAATAAGATACAACTCTTTGGACATGATCTGATCCACCTCCAAGGTAAATATACACATGAAAAGATGGAGAGGCTCTCAAGCCTGACCACCCTCTCCATCGAAATTCAACACGCATTGCAAACTTGGGAGGATTTTCAAGATCAACTATCAATTTTTGTCGAGGCCATCGTCAAAGTCTGCCTAAACCAGCAAGCATCTGTCATCTCTATCCTCCTGCAGCCATAGCAGTACAATGCATGACTTACAATTGAGACATCATCTCCCCATTTATTTGGGATGAAGAAATATTTTGTGGTGGAGGAGATGTTTGAGGAGCCTAATTCATCTTGTCGACTAGGTCCTCTGACCAACTACTTGTAAAACATGTCGACAGTTAGATCGACCAGTACATGTCAGGTCGGTCAGTTGAACTGACAATCAGTTATGTAACTGTCTGTCTAAACATATATATAGGCTGGTGAGCTGATTCATAGAGATAAATTGATATATTCATACATGTAACTATTATGCATATCTTGGTACATAATATAAATGCTTGTGCTTCCTGTCCATTAATTGTCTATTGTTTATGTATCGTTGTGTTGCTTGCTTATAATAATATAATATGTATCACTTGTAACAATGTAACCCCCTTGACTACAACAACGTTTCATGTATTAATGAAACCAAAAAAGAAATGATTGGTAAAAGAATTTGCTTGGATAGATTAATATCAAGGGCATATACTACCTGATCCAATATTGTTAGGAGTACTTAAAAGGTGCAAGGAAGAGGACTATATGGGTGTTTCTATTGCATTAATCAAGGACATTGTTGTCCTAAATACTTGTGAATAAAAAAACAATTGAGAGGAAACCTGAGATCTAGGCCTAGAGAGACTTAAGGGTGACAGAGACTCATGGGTGACTATGTGAGAGAAGGAAGTCGATGTGCTCTGATCAATCTAAGATTGGGTGGATCAATAATTACCCTACAACAACAACAGAGAGGATAGAAATAGGGAAATAGATAAGTACATGAAATTTTATTACAATTCATTCTTTTGATATTTAACATAGAATGTGTACTTCATTCAAATAAATATTAAGCATTTATTTGTAGTGGAGAAGGCATGCTCAAAGAGATTAGATCTTTATTTGTGAAGACTGAATTACATCATTGTAAGAATCAATAACTATTAATCAATACCAAAAGCAATTTTTGACATGCCGACTCGATATATACATAAATGCACAGGCTATATAACACTTTATCATTTTGTGTAGAGTAGTTTAATAATGTGTGTGTAGGCATAAGGAGATTCCATATGCATATAATTATTGGTTTTCTTCATGTACTATGAATGGATGATAAATCTGTTGATTGTTTATATGCACTACATGCGCCCATTGAGCCATTTGCAGATTATCCATATGCATTTACTGAACCATTTACAGATTGTGTATATACATCCATTGAGTGACTTACATTATTGTTTACATGCACTATATAAATACATCAAATTATTATGGATTGGTTACAAGCATCCATTGAGTTATTTCCATAATTGTTCATATCCATGAATTGAAGCATCTATAAATTGTGTATATACATCCATTGAGATATTTACAAGGATATTTATAGGATTGGTTACATGCATTGTATAAATACATTGACTTATTAAAGATTGGTTACATGCAGCATCCATTGAGTTATTTACCATTTTTTTCATGCATACATTGAAGTACTTATAGATTGTTGTATTGTATGATAGATATATTAATTATTCACAAGTTATTCACATGCATGGTGTAGAATGATAGAATTTATTGTGAAGAGGACAACATCTCATAGTCTAAAACCAGTAATTATAGATGCAACCTACATATTAAATATGTAAAGAATTTTGAGTAATATTAAAATTACTCTAAGTCCTATTAAGGGATATGTTGAACAGATCACATCCATTTGAAGGAGTCATGATGGAAGGAAAACCCTGGTCAATAACCATTATAGCCAATCCAATGTATAAAATATAAACATATATTCATAAATGACTACTCTTGCATGCACACATGAGGTGTGCATAAGGTAGCATATGAGTTAGTGTAAGCCCTACATTAAAATCAAGTCAATCAAGGGAGATCCCATCGAATTTATTCCCGGTCTATGCATGTGTATGGATAAGCCTTGTGTTTGTATTGCATGGTAGAGGGTTCCACTCTCGTTTTCCCTTAATGAACGACCTTGATAATGGGAAATTAGTAGGTTTGTGAATTTAATGGAATCATGTTGAAAAAAAGTGAATACATGTGTGTGTGCGCGCGCGCGCATGCGTGTGCGTGTGTATGTATGTGTGTGTGTATATATATGTATATATAAGCACACAAAATAAAATTATATAGTAATAACCATTAGCCATCACTAACAAAACATCCCAGATAAATATCCTCGTCATCAAAGTATATAATAAGAATTAGAGTGTTTCAAAAGACATTCAAAGCATAGATGGGGTTAATATAACAACCATCATAGTCTGTAATATAATCCATGCCATTGTGCCGAGAGGCGCTCTACAACCCACTATGAGGGAGATTTTGTAACATATGAGTGTTTGTCGAGTTTGTCCAATATTTGTCTAGTAACAAAATAATACAAAGTAAAAAGTAATAAATATTATGTCGGCCAAAACAAAAAAGAATAATACAGAGTAAAAAGTAAATATGAGACTTGAACTAGAGACTTTAGAGCTTAAGATTAGGTGACAAATATTATGTCGGTCATAAACAAAAAAGAATAATTCAAAGTAAAAAGTAAATATGAGACTTAAACTAGAGACTTTACTTTTTACTTTTAATACAAAGTAAAAAGTAAATATGAGATTTTAGAGTGTTTGTAAAGTAACAAAATAATACAAAGTAAACAAAAAAGAATAATACAAAGTAAAAAGTAATAAATATTATGTTGGACATAAACAAAAAAAAATAATGCAAAGTAAGAAGTAAATATGAGATTTAAACTAGAGACTTTAGAGCTTAGGATTAGGTGGCTCAGGTATTGTACTCTAGGAGTTACTCAAAGAGAGGTTTGCATCTCGGGAAATTTGATCCCTCTCGACGCTTGATAGAGCCTAAGATTTCGATCTATACTAATTTTATCAGAATGCTATTACATGAAAACAAAAATACAATTCAAAATAGAAAAAAGTGCTTCTATAACTGTCTATTTCCATAACACATTCAATAATAAATAGAGAATTGATTAACGTTATGGGTAAGCAACCATGCAATATTATCACAAGAGAAATACCTGTGGGTTTTTATCCAAGCCCGAGTGCACAGGTATTTAGCACCGTGCTTATGGGTAAGCAACAATGCAATATTATCACAAGAGAAATACCTGTGGGTTTTTATCCAAGCCCGAGTGCACAGGTATTTAGCACCGTGCTTCCCATAAAAATTAAATAAACGCCGAGGAGGTGAGGGGTGAGTAGCATAGTATCATGACCACGTTAGAAAATATGGATGCATACATGTTGTAACACCAAAATCATGTGTTCGTGACCTAAGAACCTCCTTGTGTCAATAACATTTCATGCAGGCACATAATGTAACTTGTTAATGCATAAACAATGGTATTACCCAAGGATTTGTAGTCAAGTGAAGGGTTGAGTGTTGAAACTAGACTTACCCAATTAGAAGTAGTCCACTTTCGAGATTTTCCCTTTGTGTCGTGGAAACGAAGGAACCATACATGTGCAAGGAAATATGACAAGAATTAAAACCTGTACGTATAAATATAAAATTTAAATGCAAAAGATTAAATACATAATCAATTTATTATGAAGAAAATGGGTTATACTTGAGCAAAAGGTGTTAATGATATTTTGCATAAAAAATTATTATTTTATTTTGTAATAAAAAAATAATAATTTTTGAGAATTTAGTTAAATGACGGGAAACCACCATGAGACATAGAACATGTGTAAAGCAAGCAAGAGATATTTTACCAATCAAATCCAACCTAAAAGCTTAACTACCAGACAAGATCCTAAATCATAGGGATTTAAGGATTGATTGAGATTTGATTAGAATGGCACAAGACCTCGGCAAAAGCTATATATTGGTGGACTAAGATAGCACATGACATTGTGTGGTGCATGGATAATATTATGCTAGTGTGCATGTGTTGAGTTTTTTCTTTTTTTCATAACTCCATCACCAGCTTGTTACAGACTCAGAGAAAGAGTGTGTTGCGTGAAAGCTTTGCTTGTGTATCTAGTGTGCGTGGTAATGATCCAGCTCAGGAATGGAGTTGGTTTAACTATTTTGTTTTTCTCTCCTATGGTTGGGAGGAAGTGATTTTCCAAATAGCCTTCTACATTGTTGGCAAATAAGTATATGCTGTTATCCAAGTTTATAGAATTGTGAATATTACTTGTATTGCTGTTTTTTTGGTTGAATTAATGAATGGTAATAGCTATTTTTCTTTTCATGGGAAGTCATGGTGGCATTTGTGTGTGTTATAAACCGTGATTATTTAATTGAGACAAACTATAACTTTGTTACAAAACCGATCCCTATTAAATCTCTTTAAATAAAGGATCTTTGTTATAATGAATGCTATTGTTTCAATTTAGGAGATCGATGGATCCAACGAAGTTCACTCAGTATAAATTAAAATCGCTTTTCAAACCCAAATAGAACATCTAATTATTAGTTGTTGGTATCAATAAATTCCGTTGAAACTCAGTAGGCCCTGTTATTATAGCTCTGCGTTAATTGACTCCTCATCGAAATTCATGCAGTAGGTAGATTACTTTGGGTAATGGGTTGATTCTGTGTAGAAGTATTTTTTTTGGTGTTTAGTGGAGATGTTTCTTTACTTAAAAGTATAGTAGCATAATTCGAGTACGAATATGGATACGAATACGATTCTATACAAAAAAGTTATATAATGAAAAAATCCAGTACAAATAAAATACGGAAGTAGACTGCTTATATATAATATTTTTTAATCAAATATTCAAAAATATAAGATAAATGTACATAGAAATTTATATAATAAAATCAAATATATTTAAAAAACAAAAAAATATAATTTCAACAAAAATTATTAATATTTATTTTAATAAGAAAGTATAAATTGAATGGTATTTGTGTTTGATAGTGTTTAAGTTTGTTTATTTTTTAATTGGTTTTCAAAACTTTAATTTTCCATTACTAAGAATCCGTATTCGTATTACACTTACACCTAATATTCGAATTTATTCCAAATTTTCGTACTTGAAATGCCAATAAAACCGAATTATGCTACTATACTTAAAAGCTCTTCCACTTCTCTTCCCTTTAAGATCCGCTAAGTGGATTGTTTTCTTTACTATTTGTATGTCTGTGAAGTAAATATATATGGGCAGGGCATAAATTATACCATGTTTTATATCTACATACCTACGACTCGAATCCAACTATTACAGTTCTCTTAATCGCGCAGATAGCTGTTAGTTTACAAGTCTCGCACTAACCTTGAGGATCGATCATTGAGATTGGAGTTGGAGATTCATATCTTTGCCCTTTTTAATTCCCATAGAAATTGTGGGTATCTACTTCAATAATCTATGGAACCAATAGTTTTTTTTATAACCAAAGGATAGTTAATTAAATTGAGCCTTTATATTTATGTATTTTCTTACCTTGCGCTAGGATAGTCCGCCTCAATTATCTCCCTTGAAAATTTATGGCGAATGTGTTGTGTAAGTGATCATCATAGTTTTGTTAACTTGTACATAGGAGTACATGGATCGATTCCTTTATCAATACCATATGATCCAAGTTTAAAAGAAGAAAATAGATTATAAAACTATATGGGTGGTTTGACTATAATCTAATTTTATACTGTGGGCATTCTTTAGATTTCATTCATGTGAGAAATCATGCATGCAGGAAGAGGGTTAAAAATGTGGTATATGGAAGGTTAAGAAAATAAAGGTATCCTTGATTACTTTCATATAAGTATGTTATATATAGAGAGAGAGATACGTGTGTGTTCCTTATCTTAATGTATGATCTATCATGAAAACATGTGGAGTAGGTATCCTATAACGTAAAATGAAATAGTGAGCTTATGTTATAATTATTTATAGATAGGGAAATTCATTTATAAGAAAATAAAAATAATACACTTTCTATATAAATCTCAAGCATAAAGCATGAAGTAAACAACTTGTTTATAGCTTCATAAAATTCAAGGATAATGTTATATTTCGAGATCTATGAAATTGTATTTCTTTATATTTATATATATATATATATATTGAATGTAAGCAATATTGAATTTATGTTGGGTTATGTTCTTTTAATACTCAAGAAATTCGTAATATGCTATTTCCATTAAGTGAAATAAAAGTTTTATTTTTCCCAAAATTTTAGTATAAGTTGGGGTTGTTTCAATGTGGTATCAGAGCTTAGGTGACGACACTTGGCCTTATTGTTAGAAAAACAGGATCGCAGAGCAATAACAATAAACAGAAATGCAAATATAATCACACATACACATTACAAGAGAGACATAGATATATCGTGGTTCACCCAACTTGGGTTACGTCCACACTGAATTTGCCAGTCCTTATTATTATTACCGTCCAGCAAGTCGAAGGGATACAACCTGCAGCACAACCGCTGCACTTCCTCTTCTCTGTTTTTACAGTCTCTCTCACTATCTCAAAGATCTTTACAATGCATAAAACCTAATACATCAACAACCCTAGCCGTATTACAATGTCTTTCTTTTATAAGGAAAATACAATGGGAAAATACCACGGGATACCCAAAACCATGGGCCCGCAAAACAGCTGACGAAAACAGCCCCAAAAATTTTCTTCGGGGGCGTTGCCCCCGGACCCCCCAGCCAGGGGGGATGGGCCCCCCTGGAACCCCGTGGGGGGGCGATGCCCCCCCACACCCCCCCGCTAGAGTGAGTGTACAGTCCACCTACATATCATATAGAACTGGGGTACAAACACGGCTGATACAATATCATCTATGAGACTGGAAGATCTGGCTCCACAACCAACACTTATGATGTCCATTCATGTTATGAGAAAAGCTAATTTAGTATGTATGTTGTTATTCTTACTTGTAAAGAGGAAATTTGTATTACTAAACTACATAAAGAAATAGCCGGAAGACGATCCCCTAGCCCACCTATTTGGTTTGAACTTAATGAAGAAGAAAAACAAAACAATAACAATGTTAATGATAATTCAAATGAGATTTTACAAACAGTAAGATACTTACAAGTTGAACTGATGAACTTTAAAACTAAACATGAGAGGGAAATGAGGACTTGGGAAGATTTTAATGAGGTCTTATTATTTAAACTAAATGAAGTGTCTAAGGATAAGTGTAAAGAAAAATGTAAACAAGAGGACACCTCCTTTGAATATTCTTCTTCGGATGGAATCCCTATAGCTAGTGAATTGAAATACTCTGATAGTATGTAGTGACCCTAGACTATTGTAGACTTTGAGGGCACTTTGTCGAGTGACCTGGCTGATTGAAACTTCAAAAAAATAACCCTTTGATTGTATATTTATGAATAATTGAAGAACACATGAGTTTGTGCATGACGACAACTGATGAATGAAAATAATGAATTGAATGACATTTGTGGAAGTAGATAATTTATGTAAATTTGATGAATAATTGCATGTTGCTTAAAGGTTGGCCATGTTATGAAAAATGTGATATGTGTACATGAATATGCTGCTTAACGGTTAGCTATATGATGAAATATGTGATGTGAGCAAAAAAAATGCAAGTTGGATTAATGACTAATTGATTGACAAAATATATGATATTATAAGTAAATTATGGTTTCTTAACGATTAGTAGTTTGTGAAATGAATTGGGGTGATTAGGAAGAAATTATGATGCTTAACAACTAGCGGGTTAGGAAATAGATTGTGATGAATGAGAACGGAGCTACTAATGTGTTCTTTTGAGCATGTGTGTAGCGACAGGTGAAACGGTTCACCTATGGACTCACAAAGGAAATAAAGGAGCCATAGAGTATGAATAAAATCACACACAGAAGAACAATGATAGTGTTGACTTCCAACAAAATTCCACGCATGAGTAGAGAATCACTGATCAATTTAGTCAAGGGAAGCATGAGGTCATGCAAAGTGGACCATGACGGAGTTGGTCACGTACGAGTGGGGGAAATGCAGTAAGAATGGACTTACTCAGCGCCATTAGTCTCCAATAGCATATAGACGGAGGATTGAAGGTAAGGGATCCTAAAATCCCTACATGAAGTTCCCGCAAGTCAGATGCAATGAAATAATATCAGTGGAAGGACCCAATGATGTGGTACCTTGTCGATAAATGGAAAAGATGGACACAAGGACCCGACGATGCGGCACCTTGCCGATAAACGGAAACGATAGACAAGTGGACCCAGCGGAGTGGTACCATATTAACAAAAGAGCATAAAGGACGGATGGAACCAACGATGTGCTACCTAGGTCCTAGAAGGGATTAATTGATAAACAGTATGCATAAAAATTTATAAATTGCATTTAGGCCAGTTGCACATGAAAATGCATTTTAGAAATTATTATTTTAAGAGCAAATGGAATACTAGGCTTGAGAATTTAGTTAACACCACTTGCACCCACAAAAATAGAAATTAAATGGAACATTAGGGAGACAAACTTGAGTAAATTTAGGAAAGTTGGTGCACTCTGTTGTTAAATTTATGTGGTTGTTTGTTATAGGTGGTCTCGGAGCATCCACATTGTCAAAGTTATGGAGTCGACGTTTCAAATCCATATCAGGATTCATCATCAGGACGCAAGTCAATCTAGTGGAGAGCATGAGAAATAAGGTATTAATAGTGTGAGGAGTAGGGATAGAAAGAAAAGATTAATAATCTAAGGTCGGCTCTCGGATATGGATTCGAAACGTCGACTCCGTAACTTTGACACTGTGGATGCGCCAAGACCACTTGGTGCAGACTCTTAGAAAACTTGACATATGGATGGGTGAGCTAAATTAAATTTGAATATTTAAAAATTAGACATTTTTGCATGAAGCGACAAGTGTCGCAATGAATTTTCCTACTTAAGAAAGGCTTGGTGAATGGGGAAGGGACCTAATGTTTGGATGGTTATCGTAATTTTTGTAAAGAGAGTGACTTGCTATTATTGCAGTTTGGTAAAAGATTCTTGTGGGGGGGAACCCATTTCTAATCAGTCTCTAGTATTGGTGTGTGTGAGCTATACGATCCCGAAGCTCGAGGGTGGCTATGCGACTGAAAGCATAAGCCCATGGTTGGGTGGTGAAGCTAAAAATTGTTGTTCCTATGGTTAAATGAGCTTTGGCTGGAGGACACAACGAGGAAGCGGATGGCAAGGGAAAGTGGGATCAATCGACGGATGACAGGTATAAAGTTCCACTTGTATTTTCTTAAACTAAATTTATTTATGTGTAATTTAGTTTTTCTACCATTGATAAGTTGGAATCAGTATTATACTATTTAGATGCGTTTCAGTTTATTTTTAGGGACGAACCCACAATGGGGGGATCCCTACATTTTGTAACAGAGCCGGTCGAGCCTTGAGGGAACTGACTCAAATTTTAAGATGGTAGATAAATTCTGGTTATAATTTAAATAGACAGAAAAATTAATTCATATTCAAAAGGGTAAATTATATCAAAGTTCCGCATGTATTGTATGAGCTGGAATGAGATTTATGAATCTTTGTTTTACATTAAAGTTTTATTTAGCAATACAATTTGGAAAGGGATTTATGAAACTCTATTACATTAAAATATGTTTACCAATACGATCTAGAAAAGGAATTATGAATCTCTTTTTTACATTCAAATTCTATTTAGCAATACGATCTAGAAAGGGATATATAGGAAACTATGTTACATTCAAATTTGTTTACCAATACGATATGGAAAGGGATTTATAAAAAATTTGTTTTACATTCAGTTTTATTTTTACAATGTTATCTGCTCTGTCGTTGCCAGCCTGAGAATGGATATTATGAAACTCTATTTTACATTCAGTTTTCTTTTTATAGTACGATTCTAGCAATTGTCACTGCTACCCTGAGGGATGATTCTCGCCACCTGCTTATCTATTTCTGAGATCACGCGATCCATCTCTACCTGTATCTTTTTCCATGACTACATAACCTACCCGATTACCTTTAACTCTATGCAATGACCGATACGATCTTGCGTTCTAGTATTTTTACCATCGGTTGGAAAGCTCTAATCTGTTGATACAGATTCTGAGCTTGAGAGAGAACCATTAACCCTCAATTGACTCATCCTGAAAATGATCCCTCTCTTCAAATGCTTTTCATTACCAAATGGAGACCTTATGAACTCAAACCCGCACTTGATTGAGTGCCATTTTAGTCTGTTTCGTTGAATCTCCAGATCTGTTTGGTCGTATCCTTCCCTTGTTAATATTTTCCAGTTTTATGTGCATCGTCACGAGGATAACTTATACTCATTTTCTTCCTCCCACGAGATTGCAACTATGTTTGCATCTTAAGATTGTGCCTACCCATAAGCAGCCACTTGTTCGACAAAAGAGTAACTGTAATAACATTCATTCGACAAAAGTCTTGTTGAGGCCTCGAGGGTCAAGGGTAATTGCAAGGTGCTGGAATGGGTCCAAGGCTCCCAACAGAGGGTGAAAACCCAGACTGAAAGGCTTCAAAACCCTGCACAAGGGTAGTTCTATCCCCATCCTGTTTGGTATGGAATTCTCCCATGGATATTCATCCTCCACTGGCACTCTATGAGTAGATGGGTTTGATCAATAGATCAGAGCTTCAATACGGAAAACATAAGATTAAAACTAAGTCTGTTCTAACTTAAACTATTAAGAAAAGAATCTAATCTGAGTTAGACCAATTCTAAAGAGAAGCTTGTAGTTGTGCAAACCGATCTTGATGTGAGAGGAACAAGCATGTTTGCCTACTTCAACAGAGATGTAAAAGGTGCATTTACTTGTCTACTTAAATCATAATAACTTAATGAAAATTAAAGAGAACAATTCAAGTAATTAAGCCTGTTCAAGATCAATCTATAATCACTATGTTAATTGAAAAATTAACATTGATTACATAGTATATGGATCATTTGAAAAAATCGATAAAGAAAGTATCTAAATTAAAGAAATTTAACAAGACACCCTTATACAAAGATCTGGCATAAGAAAAATCAATACAAGAGATCTGTGCATTAATTAATGTATGCAAAAGAAACGTGCCCTGTAGATGAATATTTTAAAATTAGAAATCAGACATCATCAAAGAAACTTGACGACAAACAAGAGACGATTTGAAAGATTACTTCACTGCATTAAGAAGTCTGTAAACAAAATTACAAGGCTCTGATAAAATAGAGTATCTCCACGTCCTCTCCTGTTGTTTTCAGACCCAAAAATTATCAACCCGTCTCCCTGAGAGGTATCCTATCTTAAATAAGGTTTATAATGGAGTACAAAAGATAATCCCAAAAGATAGGGATTACAGAGTTTAAATTCGGCTATCAATCTAGGGAATTCAGCCATAATCATCTAAACAATTAAAACTCAGCAGATTCCCTCTGCTTGGAGATGAAGTTTGAATAGGAGTTATCTTGGGATTTCGAGAAAATCCCGTAGCAAAATTATAGAATCCGACAACAACTCAATAGCTGTGGACAACAGGGAAGAGTCGATCCTCCAAACCTTCCTTCTGAATTGCCGCAAAATCTCCTGGCTGATCCATAACACTATGAAAAATAGAAAAATCAGACAATGGGTCTTGTTTCACGAGAGCTCGGTTTCTTCATTAATTATGAGATCTTGGATAATAGAATCATCTTGATCATGCAATTGTTCACTTCTTTCTTCTTCGTCCTTTAGAGGAGGCGGTAAGCAAACTCAGAAATCTCTTCTCTGCTACCACCGTCGATATCAGGAACACCTGCATCAAAAGGTGGCGACATAGGTTACAGAAATAACAAAGAATGAAGCTCTTTGTGCATGGAAGATTCATCGGAGGTTTCACAACCTATCTGCATCTTATCCAACAAATTGTCAGACAGAAAACTTGCCAAAACAAGATAACTTTCTAACCAACTCAAATGACGAACTAAGTGCTTCATACCTGCGGCCATATTTAAAATGAGTGATAGAGGATCAGAATGATTGAATATGATGAGTTGCAATGATTACCGTGATGTGAAGTTGGGGATTACAATCATTTAAACTGGAATGAGACAATGTCACAGCATGTTAATCCGAAAAGGAACATAACAAGTACACCTTCAGCATAATCTAACGTTGCATCTAAACACTGTCATTACAGGCCAATCTTATCAAGCAATGATGTTTTCACGGATGATCATGTAGTGCAAAGTGAAGTGATAATCCCAGCCATGGTGATGGCGAAAACAAGACATTGCAACGTAAAATTGAATAATTGAATCGCATCCATTGGATCAACTAAACGAACGGTGAGGATTTAGCAATGCAGAATGCGGGATAAGACCTTGGGAAATTATTTATGAGTTTATTCATGATTCCCAAAAGCCACAAACCAAAAATTACGGGTTTCGAAATCGCTCACATGGATTAAAAAACAAAACATATTTTCGAAAGCCGCAACCCGAAAACTGTGGGTTGCGGGTTTCGGAACATACTAAGCAATTGAAAAGAAAAAGCGAGGATCCGAAATCTGAAAGCCGCAACTGTGGGTTTCGGGTTTCGGAGTGACAAATCCCAAACTTATTAGCAAGCAGTTCCCACATCCCGCACCTTTCGGGTTGCGGGTTTTGGGATCACCAAAACCAAACAACTAAAAATTGTTTTCCCACAACTCGCAACTGTCAAGTTCGGGATTTCGGGTTGTCCGAAAGTCGGGTTTAGGAAAGGCATAAAAACAAGCAACAAAAGACTAGAAATTTGAATTTCTCTGCGATCTAAACACTCAGAAAAAAATTCTAAGGGAAGCAATAAAAATTAAGCTAAGCAAAGGCATAGTTACAGGTTTGCAGAAACCAAGGTAAAAATTCATATTCACTAGAACACTTGTACGAATATCTTTGCGCAAATTAAAAAACATCGGGGCTCGCATGCTTGAATTAAGCATGGGATCTGTTGTGGTCACAACAAATGGCAACTAGCTGGGAAGAACCAGTTATCTCTGCAAACAAAATTTTAGCCAGAACAATGCACTACTCAAATGCCTTTACCAACCTGAAATTTTAGAAAATATTTGTAAAGAGACAACCAATGAGCAGAAAACATAAGATTGATACGTTCCCATCAATGATCATGTTAAAGGTAATGCAAATCTTATAAGGAGGGTTAGGAGACAGTAAGACTTCTTTATCATTATGCAATCATTGAATCAACAGCTTGTGATAAACCTGGGACAAACTTAGAACTACTCATGGATATCCAATTTACACATCACCTTCATTTATTAATTGATTTTATACACAACGATCTTTCTTAGTATATACATAGATTTATTTTTTTCTTCACTTTTTTTTATTTTTTGAAATAACTTATAAAATTAGACCTTGTTGATACAAGACCACTGCCCTGACTTGGTAATTAGATATTGACCATGCCATTCACAGACCTAATCCAGAAACTGATCAAGCTAGCATGGTAAGGAGACTCCTTGTCCTTAAGCTGTGACACTAAAGGAAACTATCATGGCTTGGTGACCACATGCTGATAGCTTCAGTCCATATCAAAACCATGATCATGGCAAGGATGGCTTGTGATAAGACCCCCTATCGTTGCATACAACAAGAATCTTATAAAAAGAAAACACAAATATCATTCAAGAGATATAGACTACAAGGCACTGCCGAGGCTTAGTAACCTCATGATGACAGCGTTACTCACCAGTGTTCTGTGGATCATGAGTAGACCAACCTGTGATAGGATCTCCCACCTCTCAGTAAAACTGAGAGTCACCTTCGAAGTGTGGTGGCTTGATGTGAATATGTCATTCCAGTAAAACATTTATGAACCTAAAGGGATGGCTTGTGATAAGACCCCCCTCCTTGCAGCCTATCATTTTTCAAGAAAATTATTAAGATGGTGACTGTAACAGGATCCATAGCAAATAAAGTTGACCAGGTTATTATGATATGCTGTGACAATGAGACATAAAAATAAAAACATTCCAACCATTTCCCGCATCCCAATTAAACAGATAAAACATTTAAAAGGTAATGACCACAATGGAAATATGTCAATATCGAGGTCCTGCATCATTTGGCTGTACATTCTTTACAGAACATATTCTGATATCAGCCGAAAGAGGTTGAGACCATCATACCATACTGCAAGTTCAAAATAGAGATCATATTAAAACTGGCTTCCAATCACTCCCAAATGTGTGGAGCTTGTTGTTCAAAAGAAAACAATCCAATCAACACAAAAGAAAACACACGCCAAACCTATGTACAAAAGTACCAAAATTTTCAAATGAAGTACTTTTTGAGCAGTGAAATATTCACTGGATAAGTGTCTACAACTCTCTCCAGTGTTTGTAATCGAACAGTGCTGGGACCCATCTTTTCTGTAATAATGAAAGGTCCTAGCCAAAGGCATTGGAATTTGGTGTATTGGTTTTTATCCTTATGTTGTTTATCCCACCTTAATACCCAATACCCAACTGAGAATTATCTGTCAGATGAAGACTTTTCATCAAACAATCTCTTCACCATCTGCTAATGATGATACAACTTATTCTTAGCCACTTCTCTGTCTTCCTCCAGTTTAAGTAGTGTGTAAATTCTATGCTGAAGGGAAGAGGAGTCATCTTCTTGGATGGATTGGGATAATTGCAATGAAGGGATGGTGACATTAGCAGGAAGAACAACTTCCTTTCCATACACTAGATAGTAGGGTGAGTTCCCGATTGCTGCCTTTGGGGTGATCCGGTCTGCCCAAAGAGCATTATAGAGCTGTGTGTGCCAATATTTATGATGAGAAGCTACAATCTTTTTAAGAATATTTATCAAATTTTTGTTTGAAGACTCAGCCATCCCATTACCCTGTGGATAGTAATTGGAAGAAAACTTTAACTTAATCCCCTTTTCAAGGGCATAATGTGTCAAATCAATCGAGGAAAAATATGATGCATTATCAAAAACAAGATATTATGGAGCACCAAACCTTGTTATTATCTGACTGTCAAGGAAAGCAATTACTTGGTTTGCATTACATTGTCTGACTGGGATTGCTTCAGTCCATCTGGTAAAGTAATCTGTGGCTGTAAGAATGTACCTATGTTGTAGGGATGAGGTGGGGTTTATAGGTCCAATAAAATCCAGTCCCCACTACTGAAATGGGAACTGAATTGTGACTGGCTGCAAAGGGAAAGCTGATTTATTAAACTTTCCTTTGCATTTCTGGCTTGGTTCACACCTTCTTACATAAGCATATGCATCTTTAAACAATGTAGGCCAGTAATACCCTTCTCTGAGAATTTTATGAGCTGTAGTTTCTCCCAAGAAATGGCCTCCAGCTGGTCCTATATGAAATTGAAAAAGAATATCATTATTCTCATGCTTTTCTAAGCATCTGAGGAAAACCCCATCATAGTTCTTTCTAAACAAGACTTCACCAATGAATTGATAAGGAGCAGCTTTCAACCTTAATTCTCTACGTTTCTTACATTCAAGGGTTTCAGGAGCAAACCCATGGTTCGGAAATAATTTGATATGATCATACCATTCGGATGTAGAAGTATCAATTACATTGACAAAACCTGTTGGGGCATCTTCCTCCTGCTCCCATTCACTCTGTTGCTATGCAGGATCATTCCATTGAGCAGTAACAAGACAGAGACCTTGTCCTTTCAAAATTTTGGCCAGTCTGATTTGTAGATCATACTCTTGCAGGGCTGTCATCCAATGGGCCCTTTTTCCACCCAATTCCTTCTGGACCAACACATTTCTAATGGCAGAGTATGGGACAATAACCTTTGTTAGAGATTTTAACAAATAAGGCCTGTAGTGCTTAACATATTTATAAACTGCATAGGCTTGTTTGTCAATTTGGGAATAATTAATTTCTACACCTGTGAATGTTAAGCTCATGAAGGATATCGGGATCTCAGCATCATTGTCATGCCTCTGTGTCAAGATAGCTGTGTAATATAAATTAGTGGAAAAAGTATAGAGAATAAAATCTTTATCAAAGTTAGGGGACATAAGAGAAGGAGCTTCAGCAATGGATTTTCTAATCTTAACGAAAGCATCTTTTTGCTCTTGCGACCAAGTGAACTGTGCATCTTTCTTGACTAATTCTTGTAAAGGTTTAACTATCTGTGCAAAATTAGGTACAAATCTACGAACAAAATTGATCTTACCTAAGAAAGACTGCATGGCCTTGTGCGAACCTAGTAAGCTAATTTTTGAAATAGCATCAGTACGTTCCGAGTCAATAATCATACCTTCTTTGGACACGATAAAAATCGAGAAGATTTCCTTCTGTGATTGCAAAGATAGATTTCTTTGGATTAAGTGAAATAATGAACTTCCTACAACGTTCAAAAACCTATTTCAAGGAAAAAAATATGTTCATGTCGCTTCTTAGAATATATTGTGATATCATCAAGATAAACTACGACAGAGTTATGCATTAAACCTCTGAAATATATATCCATAGCTCTCTGAAACGTGGCTCCAACATTTATCAATCCGAAAGACATTTGTCTGTAGGAGAAAGTGCCCCAGGGTGTTCTAAACACGGTTTTCAATTGGTCATCGGAAGCAACCATAACTTGGTTGTATCCCAAGAAACCATCCAAGAGTGAGAACATTTCAGAACTAGCCACCTTTTGCAGAATCTGCTCCATAGGTGGAACAGGATAGTTTTCTTTTTCGGAAGCCCGATTCAAATTTTAGAAATCGATACACAGTTTGATTTCACCACTTTTCTTACGCATGGGCACTAAATTGGAAATCCATTGGGTGTGTCTGACAGGGAAAATGATTCTGGCTGCCAATAATTTTTCTAATTCTTTTTTCACATAAGGTTCCAATCTAGGGTGCATTTTGCGCAATTTCTGTTGATAGGGTTTCACCTCCGGTTTCATAGGTATGTTGTGATGCATGATGCTCATGTCAAAGGTTTTCAATTCGTCATAAGTCTAGGCAAAAACTTCCTTGTACTCTTTACATATCTTAATGATAGCTCTTATTTCCTCGAGAGAACAATTAACTCCAATATTGATAAAGCGAGGTTCTTGCTCGGTACCCAAGTTAACTGGCTCATAACTTAGGGAAGAACTTTGAGTTTTTCTATTGGTCTTGTGTCTGAATTTATCCTGCAAATCATAGAATTTTTCTAAACTGATGACATATTTCGGGATAAGGTTTGAAGGATCGAAGAGTGATTTTACATGCTCTTCCTCATCTATGGCCATGTCTTGGAAAGTATCCTATGCAGTGAGGAAGTCAAGTATATGTTGATCATTGTCAAAGACTTTCCAATTGGTCACATTGTTAGGTATGGAAGGCCTATACATAAGTTCTATGGAAAAAGTTTGGGGTGACAAACCTTCTAGTGGTATCAAACTAGATGCTGTGTTTGTTAGGAAATCAACATCGAAATTCTGTGACCTAGGGACAGAATTAATGTTAAATGTAAAAAAGGAGTTGGTGAGATCCCTTACCAGTTTCTGATAATTCATCAAGCGGGGAGATAAGCAAAGTATCTTGTTCCTTACCTATTTGACAATGATCTCAGAAACCCCAAAGCAATGAATCATTTGTACCCCCATGTCAATCGTGTTTTTAAGTCCTTGAACAAGGGCTTCGTATTCAACCCCGTTGTTGGTACAGTCAAATTCCAATCTGCAAGCTATAGTAGTTTTAATCCCTTTTGGGTTAATGAGGACGCAACCTGCACCAGTCCCTTCCTTAGACTTGGAGCCATCAAAAAATAAATTCCAAGCAGGCGGATCTATTCTAAAATTTGTATTTACATTAAAAAATTTATGTACAACATCTCCAGTGAAAGGTACAGTGGTAAACTGAGTGATTTGAGATTGTTTCTATAAATTTTTATCTGGAGAAGAGTCCGCAGGCAAATCTCCAAAGAAAGTGTCAAACGTAAAACGTTCAATGTGTGAATTGAGATAACCAGTAGACTCACTAGAGTCATTCAGGTCTATGACTGTTTGTTTGATGAATGGTTCCCTACTAATTTTGATTTTGTTGGCTTTTCCATTATAGGGTAACCGTAGATGAGACCAGTCAGTGGAAAGGTATCCTTTTAGCTTCTCTCACCAGTCCCTACTTAAACACATCCCATAAGCTTCGGGAATGCCAGCCACAACTATGTCTATAGTTTGTTGAATGCGTGGATTAGCAGATAATGTAAGCAAGACGTTTCTCAACCTTCCTACTACTCTAACTTTTGATCTGTCGAGTTGGACGATCTGAGTAGGGAAAGGTTCCCATGTGGCTTTAATTTTTCTACAAATAGAAAATGGCATTACATTCGATGAAGCACCAGACTCTATCATGCAGTTATGCAAATTCCTGTTGAAGATCTCGAAAGTTAGAAGAAAAGGGGGTGTCCTTTTGCTTCCTGGTTTTTGATCATCTGATTTGGTAAGGGAGTCAAAGTTATTATTCTAAGAGTCTCTGGTTTGTCTAACTACCATACTTTTGGGTAAGGTGTCTCTCATAGAAGGAATCTTCAATAGTTCAAACATAGAGATATTAGCCTTAACACTTTTCAAATCATCAACTAAATTATACTCGATCTCCATAAGAACTATATCCCTTTGAGGAATAGATTTTCCTTTATTGGGGAGTGTTGTTGAGGATGAAGGTTCTTGAGGGGGTTGGGGTCTTGACCTTGTGTTGTAAGGGTGTTGGACATTAAACATAGTATCAGGTTCTTCTTCCTCTTCGTTCATGGGGAGTTCAGAGAAATAGCTAACAGTGTTTACCTACAGGTCCTCTTGTTCTTCGTTCTCTTCAGGTGACTGTGAGTCATGGTTGGTATGATCATTGGAGGTTTCAGGAGTAGCTTGGAATTCTGTTGCCAAGGCTCTAAAAATGGAATAGATTTCTTCATTTGAAAGTCCCTCAGTGGGATGAAGAGGTGGTGGATTCTGAGGAGGTTGATAAGGTCTCCTAAAAGGGGGCCTAACAAAACCTCTATTTTTGTTTTGATTCTCGTTATTATTTCTTCTCAGATCAACCATCTCATTTGACATTTTCTGAAGAAATTTCTTTACATCAGTCATGTCAAATGGATCCTTGTTTTGGACAGAAGCCCTGGGCACAATGTCAGTTTTCTTCTTAGATGTCGAAGTAGAGGGTTGTTCTTCTATTGCATCGAGGCCATCCTTAAGACAATAAATATCCTTTTCAGCTTAGATAGCTTCAATGTAGGCTTCATATAAATTGTTTTTGTGTGCTCTTTTTACCCACATTGCAATGGGGGCAGAAATACCCTTTTCATAAAAGGCAACCAGAAGCTCTTCGGCTGGGAGAATAGGAGCAGGGATTCTATTCTTTAGGTAAGAAAACCTTTGATTATAATCTTTAATTCTTTCTTTACCTTTCATCTTTATGGAAGACAAATCCAAAACTAAGTCCTATGGTGTTTTTTTCATCTCCAAACTTTTGGATAAACAACTTTTCAAAATCATCCCAAGATGTGATAGATCTGGCTTCCAAGGAGAAATACCACGTAGATTCCTTCCCCTCAAATGTGTAAGGGAAAATTCTACAAACTACATCCTCGTGAATAACATTTCTAATCCTTGTGGATTGCATAAAAGTTTTGATATGATCAAGTGCAGGTGACTTGTCATTTGGGTTATATTTAGGAAGCCATTTTTTTGGGTTCTTAGGTAACTTGTGTTGGTCACCAAGTATCCACACAACATCTTGGTCAAGCCAAGGTCTCTTGTAGCCTTGTCTAGCCATGGGTCTTTCTTCTTATTCCTCATATGAAGAGTCAGAAGAGTGTTCACCTTCGGATGAGGAGGATGAAGATGAAGGTGGAGACTGTGGTGGCCCACCTAAAGGAATTACTTGTGAAGCCAGTGCGGTTTCAGTGAATAACAAATCAAGATTGAATTCAGAGGGTTGTTGCTGATTCGATGAAACTTTTTGCTCTAAATTTTGTTCATTGTTTTGTTAAGTGTTTTGTTCACCTGAATCTTGACTAACTTGATCCACAAGCTGTGGGTTAGGATTTTCTTGGTGGATTGCCGCTAATCCTTGATTTCTCTGTAAATAGAGTTTTTGCTGCAATCTAGCAGCGCTATCACTAGACCTCTTGAGTATCTATTCAAGCAGTATAGGTCCTCTAGTGGGTGATGTGATAATGATATCTCCTATTGTTAGGACTCGGTGAGCTATTAGGGTAACAGGGATAGTAGTTGGTTGTTGTACCGGTTGCTCAAAAGAAGTAGATGCTTGAGTGTGACTACGGGTGACAATCGATATTCTTATTGGAGGAGGTTTTTGAGTACTCTGCTTAGGCATATTTAACTATTGGTCCTCCTTGTAGCACCATTTGTTGAGCCCTCGGGGGTGAAGGGTAATTGCAAGGTGTTGGAATGGGTCCAAGGCTCCCAACAGAGGGTGAAAACCCAAACTAAAAGGCTTCGAAAAACCATTCGCAAGGATGCTTCTATCCCGAGCCTGTTTTTTATGGAATTCTCCCATGGATATTCGGCCTCTGCTAGCACTCTATGAGTAGATGGATTTGATCAATAGATAAGAGCTTCAATACGGAAAATAGAACCTTAAAACTAAGTCTGTTCTAACTTAAACTATTAAGAAAAGAATCTAATCTGAGTTAGACCTATTCTAAAGAGAAGCTTGTAGTAGTGCAAATCGATCTTGATGTGAGAGGAACAAGCATGTTTTCCTACTTCAACAGAGATGTAAAAGGTGCATTTACTTGTCTACTTAAATCATAATAACCTAATGAAAATTAAAGAGAACAATTCAAGTAATTTATCTTGTTCAAGATCAATCTGTAATCACTGTGTTAATTGAAAAATTAAGATTGATTAGATAGTATATGGATCATTTGTAGAAATTGATAAAGAAAGTATCTAAATTAAAGAAATTTAACAAGACACCCTTATACAAAGATCTGTCATAAGAAAAACCAATACAAGAGATCTGTGCATTAATTAATGTATGCAAAAGAAACATGCCCTGTAGATGAAAATTTTAAAATTAGAAACCAGACACCATCAAAGAAACTTGACGATAAACAAGAGATGATTTGAAATATTACTTCACTGCATTAAGAAGTCTGTAAACAAAATTACAACGCTCTAATAAAACATAGTATCTCCACATCCTCTCCTGCTGATTTCTGACCCAAAAATTACCAACCCATCTCCCTGAGAAGTATCCTGTCTTAATTAAGGTTTATAATGGAGTACAAAAGAGAATCCCAAAAGATAAGGATTACAGAGTTTAAATCTGGCTATTAATCTAGGGAATTTAGCCATAATCATCTAAACAATTGAAGCTTAGTAGATTCCCTCCGCTTGGAGATGAAGTTTGAACAGGACTTATCTTGGGATTTCGAGAAAATCCCGTAGCAAAATTATAGAATATGACAACAACTCAATAGCTGTGGACAATAGGGAAGAGTCGGTCCTCCAAATCTTCCTGTTGAATCACCGCAAAATCTCCTGGCTGATCCATAATGCTATCAAAAAGAGAAAAATCGGACAATGGGTCTTGTTTTGTGGGAGCTGGTGATGTATCGGGTTCTTCATTAATTATGAGATCTTGGATAATAGAATCGTCTTGATCATGCAACTATTCACTGCTTTCTTCTTCGTCCCTTTGAGGAGGCAACAAGCAAACTCAGAAATCTCTTCGCTGCTACCACCGTCGATATCAGGAATACCTGCATCAAAAGGTGGTGACATGGGTTTCAGAAATAACAAAGAATGAAGCTCTTGGTGCATGGAAGATTCATCAGAGGTTTCACAACCTATCTGCATCTTATCCAACAAATTGTCAGACATAAAACTTGCCAAAATAGGAAAACTTTCTAACCAACTCAAACGACGAACTAAGTGCTTCATACCTGCGGCCATATTTAAAATGAGTGACAGAGGATCAAAATGATTGAATATGATATATGAGCTGCAATGATTACCGTCATGCGAAGTTGGGGATTACAATCATTTAAATTGGAATGAGATGACATCACAACATGTTAATCCCAAGAGGATCATAACAAGTACACCTTCAGCATATTCTAATGTCGCATCTAAACATTGTCATTACAGGCCAATCTTATCAAGCAATGATGTTTTCAAGGATGATCACATGATGATTTAGCAATGCAGAATGCGGGATAAGACCTTGGGAAATTATTTATGAGTTTATTCGTGATTCAGGAAAGCCGCAAACCGAAAATTATGAGTTTCAGGATCGCTCACATAGATAAAAAAACAGAACATATTTTCGAAAGCCGCAACCCGAAAACTATGGGTTGCGGGTTTTGGAACATACTAAGCAACTGAAAAGAAAAGCGAGGATCCAAAATTCGAAAGCCGCAACTGTAGGTTTGAGGTTTCGGAGTGACGATTCCCAAAATTATTAACAAGTAGTTCCCGCATCCCTCACCTTTAGTGTTGCGGGTTTCGAGATCACAAAAACCAAACAACTGAAAATTGTTTTCCTGCAACCCGCAACTTTTTGGTTCAGGATTTCGGGTTGTCCAAAAGTCGAGTTTCGGAAAGGAAGAAAAATAAGAAACAAAAGACTATAAATTTGAATTTCTCTGCGATCTAAACCCTTAGAAAAAAATTCTAAGGGAAGCAATACAAATTAAGATAAGGAAAGGCATAAGTACAGGTTTGTAGAAACCAAGGTAAAAATTCATATTCACCAGAACACTTGTACGAATATCTTTGCGCAAATTAAAAAAAATCAAGGCCCTCATGCTTGACTGAAGCATGGGATCTGTTGTGGTCTCAAAAAGTCCATCATTCGACACAACTACGACTAGAAATAAAGAAAATAGTCGAAAAGAGATTTCAATGGAAATATGACCATCCAACCATGTTGAAGCTAGTCAGAACAGCTTTTAATGTGGAGGTCGCAGACAAAGAAGAGCCTGAAAGATTAAATGTAAAAGAATTTCCACTGGCATTCACACAGATCAAATAAGGTGAACGATCGATAAATGACAATCGAGCACTAGAATGGATGGATGTGAAATTAAAAATAAAGTAAATCGACATATCCAACGATGACAGACCAAAAATGGCGAAATTTGGTGATTACTAGAATGAGGAGCAAACAACAGAAATTACAAACCTCTTGTAAGAATTTCAAGATGTATTCGTGTTGGATTATAAATATCGCAAAGGCTTAGTCCAGGAAATAGGAGAGATGAAGATTGATATCAAGCCAGATTCCAAGCCAGTAAAGAAAAGACCATATAAACTTGCACACAAATAGAAAGAAATTGTCAAAAAGGAGATCGATAACATGCTGGCCGCAGGAATCATCTATCTAATTGATCAATCAGAATGGGAGAGCCCGATGGTGGTACAACCGAAGGAGCATGACCTGACACAACTATGAATATGTGTCAACTTTTGAGAACTTAATAAAGTAACACTCGTTGACCCTTTTCCTACTCCTTTTGCTGATGAAATCATTAATGAAATTGTAGTTCATGAGTGCTATTCATTCACGAATGGATTTTTCGGGTACAACCAAGTACCCATTGTTAAAGAAGATCAGAAGAAGACCACATTTGTATGTGAATTTAGATCATTTGCTTATAAAGTCATCCCATTTGGTTTAAAAAATGCACCAGCTGTGTTCTCCATAACTGTTGTTAAAGTGTTCCAAGAATATATCTATAAAACTATGGCTATATACTTTGATGACTGGACAATATACTCCATGCTAAAATATCACTGCAAAGGGCTCCGTTGATGCTACAAATATGTCGACAAATTCAACTATCATTGAACATCAATAAATGTATGTTCGCAACTCTTATCAGAATATTATTGGGACAAGTCGAATGCAAGGAAGGAATCAAAGTCGACTTTGCCAAAATCAAGGTCATCCTCAACCTAAAGCCACCAGTCATTTCTAAACAAGTTCGAATCCTATTGGACCACACGGGATACTATCGAAATTTTATCCGAAATTATTCTGATATGTTGTATCCCTTTAAGGAATTACTCAAAGAAAATCAAGAATACAGGTGGACCTATACTTCGATTTTTGAACTAGTCAATTAAGTTCCATGTGCATATTGACACATCGGGCATAGCAGTCGGTTCAATTTTAATGCAACCAAGTGATGATGGAATGGATTACCCTAATTCCTTCAGCAACAGAAAGTTGAACAAAGCCGAAAGAAATTATTCAACGACAGAGAGAGAAGTGTTGGGCATGGTATTTGCATTGCAGAAATACTATCACTATCTATTGGCTAACCCTTTTGTGTTTTATACAGATCATCAAGCACTCAAATACTTATTCAATAAGCCATTGCACCATGGAATATTATGTCATTGGTTGTTGTTGTTCTAGGAATTTGAATTTGAAGTTATAGTTTGTCCAAGAAAATAAAATGTTGGACCCGACCACTTGTCACGAATTGACACATGATAAGAGCCAACAAGAATTGAATATGAACTACCTGACGCACACTTGTCTAGAATTTAAGTGGTCCCCTCAGAGCTAGTATATATTACACAATTCCTAGAGGATGGACAAACACCAGAAGGAATGTCGAAAAAGAAAAAGAATATTCTATCAATGAAGGCTGCACCTTACACTCTAATCAATGGATTCCTTTATAAAATTGGCCTTGATGACATATTACGATGATGCATGCTCGACCATGAACAACAAAGTATACTCACAGAGGCACATTCTGGACCTGTAGGAGGCCATTATCAGCGACATCACCGCAAGAAAGATTCTACAGTCTGTACGTTGGTGGTTGACACTGCACAAAGACTGTTGAGATTTTGTGAGTAAATGTGATAGATGTTAGTGACTGGGCCAACCTCTGCCAAGTATAGAAATTCCCCTGGTACCAGTAAATCCAATTCAGACATTCAAAATGTGGGAAATAGATTTTATTGGACCATTTCCAATGGTTGGAAGATGAACATGATCGAGGTATATCATCACTGCAATTGAATATGTGGAACAAGGTCGGTCTCGACAAGGGGCCTCTTTCTTAACAATGCACATGACACACACAATGCTCACACATAATGGGTATGAACTGGATTCCAGAAGCTGGATTCTATTACTTCGATCAAATTACAGTGTTACAATAAGAAATTCAAACAACTAAACTAGTCGGCCTCAGCTTGTTACAATATACAGAAGTAAAATGGTGTGTTTGTGCAATCTTCCTCCCTCTCATGGTCTCTGCTAAATGTAAGAACTCACTGAGATATGGATGAACCACCCCTTCTCTGTGGCTTTGCACTGGTCTTCTACCCTACTCTGCTGATTCTCTTCTCGAGGTCACTCTGTTCCCCGAGACACTCTTCCTCTGTCCACTAAATCATCCAGATCCTGCAGACCTGCAGTTGTCAACACCCTCTAGTCATGTTGCACAACCTCTTCCTTTGGTTACATCTGTCATGATACCAACCACCTTCATAACTACTCATGACTTCATTTTCAACCACGAACGGCTACCAAGTACGTCGTCTTGACTTCTGCACTTCTCTAACTTTGCTACAGTAGTCGGCCCCATCCCCCGCCTCGACCATACTGCACTTCGTCATCCCTCAACTTCACTTGTCAGCTTTGCTTAGTCCTTACGACTATCCAGTCTACCATGCTTGGCTTCCGCCACAACCCGTCGGTGTCGCTGTTCAACAACATGTCGACCTTCGATGCCTCTGATCTATTCCTGTTGTTTGTTGACATCAGAATTTTCCACTCTCGACCTTTCACATCCATGGAATGCATATCGACAACTTCTTCTCAACTACTTGGATTCGATATCCAATCTCCCTTTCGCACCAATCGTCATCGGTAATCCCCCTGGTCGACTTCTTCTATCAATCAACTTCGACTGCTCTCCTAGGCCCCAATGCTCCTGCATTATACTCCCCATGTGAAAAATAGATCGACTTCTTCATTAGCCTCCTGTATTCTTCTTTGGAAATACATGTTGCCTCCTGCAACTCATCACCTCTCCGTCGGACCAAATATTCCTTCTTTCACAAACTTCGCGTGCGTCCGACTTTGCATTCCTACCATACTTCGGCGATTTCCTCTTTGTGTCGATCTGGAATTTGCACTATCCATTCGATGTTCTACACTTCCACGCTATTGCTGGTTGAACCTTCTTCAAACATGTACATATATGAGACATTGAGCGTAGGATATATGTTCAATTCTGTCGGCAGCTCCAACACATAAGCATTGTCCAAAATCTTCTTTAGAATCTTACGCAGTTCAATCTTCTTTAGCTTTAGCTTGTTGTATGTTCCTGTCGGAAATCTCTCCTTCTGCAAATGTGCATAGACTAAGTCTCCTTTGTTGAACGAATATAGCCTCTTCTTCCTGTCGGCTCTCAACTTGTCGCATTACTCTTCTCAATGCGCTTGTGCACATACTCATGCACTTCCTTCTTATGCTCCACGAATGATTTTGCATCTGTACTTTTCTTGATCTCTGTCGATATCTTGACCAAATACACCACTCCATGTGGGATTCATCCTTGAACAATCTAGAATGGGCTCAAACCTATCGAAAGATTTACAGAATTGTTCTACACGAACTCTAATTGCACCAACACGTTCTCCCACTGCTTCAGTCTGTCGGCCATCAAAAATATTAGAAGGTTTCCCAAACTTCCGTTCACCACCTCGTTCTATCCATCTTTCTGCAGATGATATGTCAATCTAAACTATAACTTCGTGTCTCGTTTCTTCCATAGGGTTCTCCAGAAATGACACATAAAATTGGTATCTTTGTCCGACGTTATACTCTTCGGAAACCCATGCAATCTGACTATCTCCTTGAAGAATAGTACAACAATTCTTGGGGCATAACTTGTCTTCCGACATGGAATAAAGTGTGCCATCTTCAAAAATCTGTCGACTACAAAAAATATTGAGTCGCTTCCCTACTGCATCTTCAGCAATACTAGCACAAAATGCATGCTTAGGTGCTCCCATGGGGTATTCCGTATTGGTAATGGTGTATACAACCCCATATTCTGACTTCTTCCTTTTTCCAACTGGGAAACTCGCCACTGTCGTACCCATTTACCGACATATGCCGTCATTCATGGCCAATAATACTTTTCTTGAACCAATGCCTTGGCCTTATCGATGCCAAAATGATCTGCTAATCTACCACTATGCAGCTCTCAGATTAGGTTCTCTCTTACGGATCCTCTATGAATACACAATTGTTGTCCCCTAAACATGTATCCCTCTTGGATGAAATAATCCAAGTATGGACTTCTGTCGACACTCTATGGTTCGCTACTAACCTTCCATGCTTTCGCAAAATCCTCATCGGTATCATAATCTATCTTCACCGACCCTATTCCTATTTCCAAAACTGTCGTCGTGTTCAACAATGCAACTCTTCGAATCAGCACGTCGAAAACCTTGTTTTAATTTCCTGACTTATGTCACAACATGAAGGTATATCCCTACAGGAACTTGACACACTTCATGTTCCACTGATTTAACTTCGACTGTCTGTTCAAGTACCTCAGTGCTTGATGATCTATGTATAACACAAATTCCTTGGGAAACAAATAATGACTCCAATTCTTCAATGCTTGGAAAATAACATGGAAGTCCTAGTCGCAGACCAAATATTTTCACTTTGCATCATCCAATGTCTCGCTGACGAATGCAATTGGTCATCCCTAATAGATCAACACTCCTCCAATTTCCATTCCACTCGTGTCGCAATTGACTTGGAAAACATTGTCGAAGTCTGGGAGCACTAACACTGGGATCTCCATCACTTTCTACTTCAACTTGTCGAAAGGTTTATGGGAAGCTTCTGTCCACTTAAACTCCCCTTTCTTCATGAACTCTATCAATAGTGCACATATCCGACTAAATCCCTTGATGAAATTCCTTTAGAAAATAGCAAGTCGATGGAAACTTCGCACTCCTGTCGTGCTTGTCAGTTCTAGCCACTCCAATATAGTCTTCACCTTATTTGGGTCCATCACTAACCATTTACCTAATATTACAAATTCCAAGTACACCAGTTCTTCCTTCATTAAGAATCATTTCTGCAGGTTCACCATCAACTTCTCTTACTGCAGCTTTCGCAATACTTGTCGAATGTGCTCCAAATGTTCGAACTTTGTTCAACTGAATATCAAGATGTCGTTGAGGTAAAATATGATGAATTTTCCCAATAATGGATTCATTAGTTCATTCATCAGCCACATGAACATACCAGGTGCATTAGTCAATCCGAATGGCATGACTAACCACTCATACAGTCCTTCCTTCGTCTTAAAGGTTTTTCTCCATTCATCTCTTTCTCTAACCCAAATCTGGTGGCAACCACTTTACAGGTTGATCTTGGTGAAGTCTCTCGCTCCACTCAAGCAATCCATCAAGTCATCCATCCTAAGCAATGGAAATCTATACTTGATCGTGATCTTGTTGATCGCTCTAGAGTCTGTACACATCCTCCATTCTCCACCCTTCTTTGGTTCTAGTACTACTGGTACAACACATAGGCTCAGACTCTCTCTGATCAATCCCCTGTCCAAAAACTCCTCGACTGGTCAGTTGAGTTACTGACCCTCTGTCGTAGTCATTCTCGAGGTGCCTTTTTGGAAAATTTGATCCTAGGATCAAGTCGATCTAATGGGATATGCTTCTCGTAAGTGGACATCCCATCATCACTTGATCGACTACTATGCTCCTGAACTCGTCGAGCATCTCTTCGACTTCGACCATAATCTTCTCCATTGTCGAACTATCGACACATGGTCCCTTCAGAATGATGGAAAAACACCCCGACTGTTTCTCCTCCTCTGTGATGAATTCCTTGGATGAGGATATCGGCACTCACTTCTCCCAATAGTTTCTCTCGCCCTACTTGTATTCGGCTTGGTCCTCCTGCTTCAGCTTCAGAGTCCTCCGCATGCCATTTTTCCACACTATGACTATGTCAGCTTGACCATCATAGATCATATTCCAATCATATTTCCATGGCTTCCCTTACAACAAATGGCATTCATCCATTGGGATTACGCCACACAATACACTATGTTCAAACTTCCCAACCTTAAAGTTTATTAAGCATTATTTGGTTACCTTGACATGATGTCCTTTCTGCAACCAAGAGATCTTGTGTGGGTGTGGGTGTTCTCAACATCTCAAACCTAACTTTTCAATAACCTCCGTCGACACAAGATTCTTCGTACTTCCACCATCAACTATGGTCTTGAAATATCACTCACCAATCAACACTCTAGTTCGAAAGATAGCCTTTCATTGTGATGTCTCCTTCTTGTCGCGTCAGTCGTCCTGAACAAACGCTCTCCTAGCCATCATGGTTCGACCTTTTATTCTACCATCTTCACTGCTTCGGATGTCGAATCCTCTGAAGTGTGTAGGTTCTCTAGGCACCCATATGCTATGTTTCCAACTCCTTGACACTTATAAAAGACTATCATTGGTCTGTCAGCTCCTTTTTTGTCGGCTGGATCACTTCAACCAAACGCACCTTGACCGTAGGTCTCTCGACCATCTCGTCGATTTTCTTGCGTTTTCTCCTTGGTCGATGTCCCTTCCGCATGTCAGTTATTTTTGACAGCTTCTATCCTGGTTTTGATACTTTGGCCTTTTGCAGAAACAGTCTTTGCACCTCGACCAGTCATCCTACCTCTGTTCGATTCGGCTTTCCTCAACAGTTTTTCTTCTACCTTCATAGCTAACTGGTAGGCTTCACCGACCGCTTTGATCCTCGACATGATCAAATCATCCTATATGGCATACTTCAATTGGTTCTCATATCTCACGACATCTTCTTCCCCTTCATCGGTTTGTACCAACCGAATCAACAGTCTATATAATTCTTCGGTGTACTCCTTAACGGTCATCTCTTTCTGTTGAAAGTTTTGCAACTTCTGAAACAAATAAATCACGTAGTCATCGGGAAAGAACTTCCTTTTCAGCTTGGAGACCATCCTATCCCAATACTTTATCTTTTACCTGCCTTTATTGACTCTGTCAGCCTGCACATTGTCCCACCACAATTAGGCATGACTCTTCAACCTAAAACATGTAGTTTTAACCTATTTAGGATCCTCTATCTGCTCTATGTCGAAGTATTTCTCTATCTCTTTGAGCTAGTCTATCAAGTCTTCCGGATCTATACTGCCTAAGTAGGTACATACATCCATCTTTGTCAGACCTCTCATCTCCATCAGAAGCTTGATGAGTTTATCTTTTGGTTCTTTGACTTCCTCTTTCCTTAGTTCGACTTCTTCGACTTCCTCATCGCTATGGTCAAGTGCATTCAGAATGCATCCACGTCATCCGATTTCTTTGATCACTGTGACCTCACTATTCAAACTTCTCATTATCCGCATGCACTCGTCGAACATCTCACAATCAACTATGATTGCAGCGCCACGCACTCTTCGTCCTCAGACATTAACGCCTCTGTGAGCAATTTTCAACCATAGCTGAAACTCCCACTCCTCCAATCGCAACCGGACTTTCACAACTTGTGCACAACTCTACCGAACCGCAGTTGGAGTTGTCTACATACTCAACTGGACTCTGCTTCGTGAACTGATATCACTATCCTTCCTTCTCACAAGATGCTTCCGCTCTGATACCAACTGGCGCAAGGTCGGTCCCGAGAATTAGCGTCTTGCTTAACAATGCACACGACACACACAATGCTCACATAGATTGGGTATGAACCGGATGTCAGAATATGGCTTGTATTACTTCAATCAAATTTCAGTGTTACAATAAGAAATGCAAAAAAATAAACTAGTCGACCTCAGCCTGTTACAATATACAGAAGTAAAATGGTGTGTTTCTCTCTGTGTGCGATCTTCCTCCCTCTCAAAATATCTACTAAATGCAAGAAATCGTTGAGCTATGGATGAACCACCCCTGATTTGTGCCTTATCACCGGTCTTCTACCCTGCTCTGCTACTACTCTTCCCGAGGTCACTACATTACCCGAGACACTGTTCTTTTGTCCACCGAATCCTCCAGATCCTGCAGACCTGTAGTTGTCAGCGCCCTCTGATCGTGCTACACAACCTCTACATGTGGTGACATATTTCATGATCCCAACCACCTTCATAACTGGTCATAACATCCTTAGAAACCATGGATGACTACCAAGTATGCCATCTTGACTTCTACACTTCTCTAACTCTGCTACAGTAGTCGGCCCCATCTCCCGCCTCCACCATACTACACTTCATCATCCATCGACTTGTCGGATTTTCTTAGTCCTTAGGCTTTCCAATCTTCCTCGTCCGCCACTCTTGGCTTCTGCCGCAACCCGTCGGTGTCATGGTTCGATAACATGTAAACCTTCGACGCCTCCGCTCTATTCCTAGCATTTGTCGACATTAGACCTGTCGACTCTCGACCTTCCGCTTCTGTCGACCACATATCGATAGCTTCTTCTTGAATACTTAGCTTCGACCACCAATCTCCCTTTCGCACCAATGTGTGTCGGTAATCCCTTTGGTCGAATTCTTCTTTCGATCAACTTCGACTATTTTTCCTAGGCCTCGATGCTCCTGCATCAATATGTCACCAAATGGGGAGAAGCGGAACCTGTCGAAACCTGCTCGAGCGAGGTAGCTGTAATATTTATATACGAGAATATTATCACAAGGTTTAGATGTCCACTAACAATAATCAGTGGTTAGGGAAATCACTTTGTTTGTAAAAAAAATTCCACACTTAACAAATAATTTTTAATCGAGCATAGGGTAAGTACCTCTTATCACCTGCAGTCAAATGGCGTCATAGAAGCCTTCAATAAAACACTTACCAAGGGTTTAACAAAAATGTGCAATATCGACAAAGACGACTAGGATGACAAGATACTTGCCGTGCTATGGGCATACAGAACAACATATAAAAGAACGATAGCTCAGACCCCATTCACACTTGTATATGGTCAAGAAGCAGTCGTCCCCTTTCACTTCCGCCGACAAGCCCCAACAATTGTTGAAGTGCTACACATAAATGTCGAAAATGTGAGAAAAGAACAATGTGGCTGCTTATGGCTACTTGCATCTTACGAGTGTCAAAACTAGACTTACCCAATTAGAAGTAGTCCACTTTCGAGATTTTCCCTTTGTGTCGTGGAAACGAAGGAACCATACATGTGCAAGGAAATATGACAAGAATTAAAACCTGTACTTATAAATATTAAATTTGAATGCAAAAGATTAAATACATAATCAATTTATCATGAAGAAAATGGGTTATAATTGAGCAGTATAGCTTGAGGTAAATAGTATGGAGGTTTTAGAATGATACCGATGGAGTCTCTGCTTAGATATTTGTCTTCCATCCTTTCCCATAGTGGAAAAATCAATGAAAAAGAAAACAACAATGAAGTTTACCTTCATTTACTCCATTGATGGTGCGATCCTGACCGTCATTCAAGCATTGTACAAACTTGTAGCATGCTGGGGATACATGAAGGTACGACAGGTCATGATCCATTAATATTGGCCGAGTCATAACCACCTTGACTAGTGAAATTCCCTAGTGGTAGGATAATGCATTGATGTCCACCATTGCTAAAATGTTTAACCTCATTTCGACGATGATATCCCCAATCTATTATTATTTTATTTTTTATTTTAATAATTGTGAAAATAGTTCAAATACAATTATTTTTGTAAGAGTTATTACGCCGAGAGGCGCTCTACAGCCCAGTATGAGGGAGATCTTGTAACATGTGTTGAGTGTTTGTCGAGTAACAAAATAATACAGAGTAAACAAAAAAGAATAATACAAAGTAAAAAGTAATAAATATTTTGTCGGCCATAAACAAAAAAGAATAATACAAAGTAAAAAGTAAATATGAGACTTAAACTAGAGACTTTAGAGCTTAGGATTAGGTGGTAAATATTATGTCGGCCATAAACAAAAAAGAATAATACAAAGTAAAAAGTAAATATGAGACTTAAACTCGAGACTTTACTTTTTACCTTTAATACAAAGTAAAAAGTAAATAGGAGACTTTAAAGTGTTTGTCGAGTAACAAAATAATACAAAGTAGAAGAAAAAGTAATAATACAAAGTAAAAAGTAATAAATATTATGTCGGCCATAAACAAAAAAGAATAATACAAAGTAAAAAGTAAATATGAGACTTAAGCTAGAGACTTTAGAGCTTAGGATTAGGTGGTTCAGGTATTGCACTCAAGGAGCTATTCAATGAGAGGTTTGCAACTCGGGAGATTTGATCCCTCTCGAGGCTTGATAGAGCCTAGGATTTGGATCTACACTGGTTTTAAAAACTAAAAAATACTCATAAAAGGTGTGATTGACACTTTGGACAGCAAATTATTATTATATTTTGTAGTAAAAGAAAAAAGAATTTTTGAGAATTTAGTTAAATGACGGGAAACCACCATGAGACATAGAACATGTGTAAAGCAAGCAAGGGATATTTTACCAATCAAATCCAATCTAAAAGCTTAACTACCAGACAAGATCCTAAATCATAAGGATTTAAGGATTGATTGAGAATTGATTGGAATGGCACAAGACTTCGGCAAAAGCTATATATTGGTGGACTAAGATAGCACATGACGTTGTGTGGTGGATGGATAATATTATGCTAGTGTGCATGTGTTGAGTTTTTTCTTTTTTCAATAACTCCATCACCAGCTTGTTACAGACTCAGAGAGAGAGTGTGTTGCGTGGAAGCTTTGCTTGTGTTTCTAGTGTGTATGGTGGTGATCCAGCTTAGGGATGGAGTTGGTTTAACTATTTTGTTTTTCTCTCCTATGGTTGGGAGGAAGTGATTCTCCAAATAGCCTTCTACATTGTTGGCAAGTAAGTATATGCTGTTATACAAGTTTATAGAATTGTGAATATTACTTGTAGTGCTCTTTTTTTGGTTAAATTAATGAATGGTAATAGCTATTTTCTTTTCATGGGAAGTCATGGTGGCATTGGTGTGTGTTATAAACCGTGATTATTTAATTGAGACAAACTTTAACTTTAACTTTGTTACAAAACCGATCCCTATTAAATCTCTTTAAATAAAGGATCTTTGTTATAACGAATGCTATTGTTTCAATTTAGGAGATCGATGGATCCAACGAAGTTCCCTCCGTATAAATTAAAATCACTTTTCAAACCCGAATAGAACATCTAATTATTAGTTTTTGGTATCAATAAATTCCGTTGAAACTGAGTAGGCCCTGTTATTATAGCTCTGCGTTAATTGACTCCTCATCGAAATTCATGTAGTAGGTAGATTACTCTAGTAATGCGTTGATCCTGTGTAGAAGTATTTTTTTTGGTGTTTAGTGAAGATGTTTTCTTATTTAAAAGTATAGTAGCATAATTCGAGTAAGAATATGGATACGAATACAATTTTATACGAAAAAATACGTAATGAAAAAATCCAGTACAAATAAAATACAGAAGTAGACTGTTTATATATAATATTTTTTATTCAAGTATTCAAAAATATAAGATAAATGTACATAGACATTTATATAATAAAATCAAATATATTTAAAAAACAAAAAAATATAATTTCAACAAAAATTATTAATAATTATTTTAATAAGAAAGTATAAATTGAATGGTATTTGTGTTTTATAATGTTTAAGTTTGTTTATTTTTTAATTGGTTTTCAAAATTTTAATTTTCCATTACTAAGAATCTGTACTCGTATTACACTTGCACCAAATATTCGACGAATTCGAATTTGTTCCAAATTTCCGTACTTGAAATGCCAGTACAGCCTAATTATACTACTATACTTAAAAGCTCTTCCACTTCTCTTCCCCTCAAGATCCACTAAGTGGATTGTTTTCTTTACTATTTGTATATCTGTGAAGTAATATATATGGGCAGGCATAAATTATACCATGTTTTATATCTACATACCTACCACTCGAATCCAACTATTACAGTTCTCTTAATCGCGCAGATAGCTGTTAGTTTACAAGTGTCACACTAACCTTGAGGATCGATCGTTGAGATTGGAGTTGGAGATTCATATCTTTGCCCTTTTTAATTCCCATAGAAATTGTGGGTATCTACTTCAATAATCTATGGAACCAATAGTTTTTTTTATAACCAAAGGATAGTTAATTAAATTGATCCTTTATATTTATGTATTTTCTTACCTTGCGCTAGGATAGTCCGCCTCAATTATCTCCTTTGAAAATTTATGGCGAATGTGTTGTGTAAGTGATTATCATAGTTTTGTTAACTTGTACATAGGAGTACATGGGTCGATTCCTTTATCAATACCATATAATCCAAGTTTAAAAGAAGAAAATAGATATATAAAACTATATGGGTGGTTTGACTATAATATAATTTTATATTGTGGGCATTCTTTAGATTTTATTCATGTGAGAAATCATGCATGTAGGAGGAGGGTTAAAAATGTGGTATATGGAAGGTTAAGAAAATAAAGGTATCCTTGATTACTTTCATATAAGTATGTTATAGAGAGAGAGATACGTGTGTGTTCCTTATCTTAATGTATGATCTATCATGAAAACATGTGGAGTAGGTATCCTATAACGTAAAATGAAATAGTGAGCTTATGCTATAATTATTTATGGATAGAGAAATTCATTTATAAGAAAATAAAAATAATGCATTCTCTATATAAATCTCAAGCATAAAGCATGAAGTAAACAACTAGTTTATAGCTTCATAAAATCCAAAGATAATGTTATATTTCGAGATCTATGAAATTGTATTTATATATATATATATATTTTGAATGTAAGTAATATTGAATTTATGTTGGGTTATGTTCTTTTAATACTCAAGAAATTTGTAATATGTTATTTCCATTAAGTGAAATAAAAGTTTTATTTTTCCTAAAATTTTAGTATAATGTGGGGTTGTTTCAATGTGGTATCAGAGCTTAGGTGACGACACTTGTCCTTATGGTGTCCATTCATGTTATGAGAAAAACTAATTTAGTATGTATGTTGTTATTCTTACTTGTAAAGAGGAAATTTGTTTTACTAAACTGCAGGAAGAAATAGCCGGAAGACGATCCCCTAGCCCACCTATTTGGTTTGAACTTAATGAAGAAGAAAAACGAAATAATAACTATGTTAATGATAATTCAAATGAGATTTTACAAACAGTAAGATACTTACAAGTTGAAATGATGAACTTTAAAACTAAACATGAGAGGGAAATGAGGACTTGGGAAGATTTTAATGAGGTCTTACTGTTTAAACTAAATGAAGTGTCTAAAAATAAGTGTAAACAGAAATGTAAACAAGAGGACACTTCCTCTGAATATTCTTCTTCGGATGGAATCCCTGCAGCTAGTGAATCGAAATATTCTGATAGTATGTAGTGACCCTAGACTATTGTAGACTTTGAGGGCACTTGTCGAGTGAGCTGGCTGATTGAAACTTCAAAAAAATAACCCTTTGATTGTATATTTACGAATAATTGAAGAATAAATGAGTTTGTGCATGACGACAACTGATGAATGAAAATAATGAATTGAATGACATTTGTGGAAGTGGATAATTTATCTAAATTTGATAAATAATTGCATGTTGCTTAAAGGTTGGCTGTGTTATGAAAAAGGTGATATGTGTACATGAATATGCTGCTTAACGGTTAGTTGTATAATGAAATATGTGATGTGAGCAAAATATATGCATGTTGGATTAATGACTAATTGATTGACAAAATATATGATATTATGAGTAAATTATGGTTTCTTAACGATTAGTAGTTTATGAAATGAATTGGGGTGATTAGGAAGAAATTATGATGCTTAACAACTAGCGGGTTAGGAAATAGATTGTGATGAATGAGAACAGAGCTACTAATGTGTGTTTTTGAGCATGTGTGTAGCGATAGGTGAAACGGTTCACCGAGCGATTCACAACGGAAATAAATGAGCCATAGAGTATGAATAAAATCACACACAGAAGAACAACGATAGTTTTGGATTCCAACGGAATTCCACGCATGAGTAGAGAATCACTGATCAATTTACTCAAGGGAAGCGTGAGGTCATGCGAAGTGGACCATGACGAAGTTGGTCAAGTGCGAGTTGGGGGGCATGCACTAAGAATGGACTTACTCAGCGCCATTAGTCTCCAATAACGGGTAGACAGAGGATTGAAGGTAACGGATCCTAAAATCCCTACATGAAGTTCCTGCAAGTCAGATGCAATGAAATAATATCGGCAAAAGGACCTGATCATGTGGTACCTTGTCGATAAATGGAAAAGACAGACACAAGGACCTGACGATGCGGCACCTTGCCGATAAACGGAAACGATAGACAAGTGGACCCGGTGGAGTGGTACGATATTAACAAAAGAGCATAAAGGACGGATGGAACCAACGATGTGGTACCTAGGTCCTAGAAGGGATTAATTGATAAACATTATGCATAAAAACTTATAAATTGCATTTAGGCCATTTGCACATGAAAATGCATTTTAGAAATTATTATTTTAGGAGCAAATGGAATACTAGGCTTGAGAATTTAGTTAACACCACTTGCACCCACAAAAATAGAAATTAGATGGAACATCAGGGAGACAAACTTGATTAAAATTAGGAAAGTTGGTGCACTCTGTTAAATTTCTGTGGTTGTTTGTTACAGGTGGTCTCAGAGCATCCACAGTGTCAAAGTTATGGAGTCGACGTTTCGAATCCATATCAGGATTCATCATCAGGACGCAAGTCAATTTAGTAGAGAGCATGAGAAATAAGGTATTAATAGTGTGATGAGTAGGGATAGAAAGAAAAGATTAATAATCTAAGGTTGGCTCTCGGATATGGATTCGAAACGTCGACTCCGTAACTTTGACACTATAGATGCTCCAAGACCACTTGGTGCACTCTCCTAGAAAACTTGACACATGGATAGGTGAGCTAAATTGCATTTGAATATTTAAAAATTAGACATTTTTGCATGAAGCGACATGTGTCGCAATGAATTTCCCTACTTAAGGAAGGCTTGGTGAATGGGGAAGGGACCTAATGTTTGGATGGTTATCGTAATTTTTGTAAAGAGAGTGACTTGCTGCTATTACAGTTTGGTAAGAGATTCTGGTGGGGGGGAACCCATTTCTGATTAGTCTCTAGTATTGGTGTGTGTGAGCTATACGATCCCGAAGCTAGGGGGTGGCTATGCGACTGAAAGCATAAGCCTATGGTTGGGTGGTGAAGCTAAAAATTGTTGTGCCTATGGTTAAATGAGCTTCGGCTGGAGTGACACAACGAGGAAGCGGACGACAAAGGAAAGCGGGATCAATCGACGGATGATAGGTATAAAGTTCCACTTGTATTTTCTTAAACTAAATTTATTTATGTGTAATTTAGTTTTTCTACCATTGATAAGTTGGAATCAGTATTATACTATTTAGATGTGTTTCAGTTTATTTTTAGGGACGACCCCACAATGGGGGGATTCCTACATTTGGTATCAGAGCCGGTCGAGCCTTGAGGGAACCAGACTCAAATTTTAAGATGGTAGATAAATTATGGCTATAATTTAAATAGACAGAAAAGTTAATTCATATTCTTAAGGGTAAATTATATCAAAGTTATGGATGTAGTGTATGAGCTGGAATGAGATTTATGAATCTCTGTTTTACATTAAAGTTTTATTTACCACTAATATATGGAAAGGGATTTATGAAAGTCTATTACATTAAAATATGTTTACCAATACGATCTGGAAAAGGATTTATGAATCTGTTTTTTACATTCAAATTCTATTTACCAATACGATCTGGAAAGGGATATATAGGAAACTCTGATACATTCAAATTTGTTTACCAGTATGATCTGGAAAGGGATTTATAAAATTTTTGTTTCACATTCAGTTTTCTTTTTACAATGTGATCTGCTATGTTGTTGGTAGTCTGAGAATGGATATTATGAAACTCTATTTTACATTCAGTTTTCTTTTTACAGTACGATTCTGGCAACTGTCACTGCTACCCTGAGGGACGATTCTCTCCACCTGGTTGTCTATTTCTGAGATCACGCGATCCATCTCTACCTGTATCTTTTTCCATGACTGCATAACCTACCCGATTACCTTTAACTCTATGCAATGACCGATACGATCTTGCGTTCTAGTATTTTTACCACCGGCTGGAAAGCTCTAATCTGTTGATACATATTTTGAGCTTGAGAGAGAACCGTTAACCCTCAATCGGCTCATCCTGAAAATGATCCCTCTCTTCAAACGCTTTTCATTACCAAATGGAGACCTTATGAACTCAAACCCGTGCTTGATTGAGTGCAGTTTTAGTCCGTTTCGTTGAATCTCCAGATCCGTTTGGTCGTATCCTTCCCTTGTTAATATTTTCCAGTTTTCTGTGCATCGTCACGAGGATAACTTATACTTGTTTTCTTCCTCCCACCAGATTGTGACTATGTTTGCGTCTTACGATTGTGCCTACCCATTATTCTATTAAGGAATGGGATTCCAAACCTGAGTCTGCAATGGTCGACTCACTCTTCCCCATGCTTCGTGCTGAATCTGGAAAAGCGTTGGATCACAAAGATTATATGATTTTAACCTGAATCTTGTCTATCTCAGTAGAGTCCTAACTCCTATCTCGTACAAACCCTTGGACCACTCAACATTAGTTGTATCATTAAAACCTGAGGACGTTTTTCCACTTCCATTTATCTACAACCGTCGATAGGATATCAAAATAATTATATTTTGACCTCCTAAGAAGTGAATGTGAAACTCTAAACCAACGGTAACCTCTCCACGCTACTATCTCCGAAATAAATTTTTGCAACAACGAACTTATGAAGTCAGATCACCACTTTCCGATGACTGCAGGTGTGACTCCTTCAAACGCTAGCCGGTCATCATGCCCTGATCAAGCTGGGTACGAGCTGCTAAGTTCCCTAGATTTAGAGAAGTGAGGGTTAAGACCTCCTTTTGTTGGTATTATTTACTTCCACACCATTTTGTTCTGACTTTAGATTTTTGGGAGCGATGGGGTTAGCCATAATGACGCCATCGAAATCGCGGTTCACTATGGACCTTTTTGCTAATTGTTTTAGTGCATAATTTAGACAGGTATAATGTAAACGTGTTGATATCGGCACTAAGGAATTAACACCAAGCCCACTTCGCTAATGTAAGCATTGTAACGAACAATGATCAGAATGTATCGTTATGTATTATTATATATATATTAATAATGTAATACTATTACTGAACCTTTCTTAATTACTTTTAGTCAATTCATAGTAAAGAATCATGAGTAGAATATTTCATTATATATATATTTGAGCATCCTATAAAATGATATATATATGTTATTGAACATTTTTCTCTTCGGCGTAAATGAAAAATCTTGGGTTATTTTGTTACAATTATGTTTGGGTTAAAACATGATTATATTACGAAGTTTGATTAGATACAGGTTACTATCGAACCTACAATCCCAATCTCTTAAAAATAATAAAGAAACCCTTCGTTTATATATATATTCCAGCACTGCCAAAGAAGCAATCTATCAATAGATTGTCTTCTTTTATTGAGTCTCAACCTGAACCACGAGTGGAAGTCATCTGAGGCTACCAGTGGAAATTCTGGTTAATAGAATGTTTCGTTGTGTAAGGAACATCGACTCTGAATCTCAAACACCCTGTGCTTGGATCCATGCCACTGTTTCAAGAGAAAAAGAGGGATAGTTTCCAGTCGAAAATATTGGTGAACAATCTGGATTGATAGATTGTTCACCGTGTAGAAATCTAAAAACCGGATAGTTTCCACCTATACGTAGCTGGATCTCATTGTGTTGTTTATCAAAACGATATTGAAATTCTTGTGTAGAAGTCTCCCAAGTCTACCACTCAGAGAATCTAGTCAATAGATTCTGCGGTGCGCTAAGTTGGGTACATATTCAAATCCTTTATTTTATACACATTGCGATTGTTGCATCTTCTATTTAGGAATACCAGATCATCAGCTTCAACTTTTAATATTTATGTAAACACTAGTTATGTGTGTTTTGATGCCCTCAAATTAGCAGCACCAGCAGTTAGGGATTCTTCCTAGTAAGCAATCCCAATTAGATCGCTCACCGTTTGGTGTGGGGAATCCGTTTGGTTAACGGCCCAGCTACCGTGTGTGATTTAAAGTTTGGTTTTATCAATTGCGGTCCGATCCACCATTTATGTATTTTTAATTAAAGATGAGATGCAAGTGCTCTAGTTAAATGCATGTAATCTAATTTAATCTATCTAATCTATCTAAATTAATCTAAACTATCCCTGCACAGAGCAAATCTGAATTAAGAGTAATAAACTGGAAATGCACATAAAAGCCTCATAAATAGTTGTTTCAACATAATAAGCACATTTAAAGCAGAAAGAGAAGATACCAAAGATAACTCTAATATATTCAAAGAATTCTATTACTCCATAAGCACATCGACATTTACATAGGAAAATGAAATCATTCACAACCATGAAGTAATTCAAGACAATTTAGAACAATCTCACAGTATGCATATGAATGTATGAAGAATTAGTTCCACAATGGCATTCCACATATTCTAGACAAAATCTCTATGCTAGCTTTCCCCAGGCAACAAATCCTTCTTTATTAAGCAGAAAAGTAGTTCTTATACAAAATAGTCCAACTCTATTGTACCTGCCAAAAAGTCCTTTCATTCTATTCTCTTCTTCTATTTATAACTCTAGGGATGTGTCTTCTAATGACTTCTAACCTAACCCTAAGACTCTCCAAAAATGTCTTTAAATTTTTATACAATGGAAAATACAAAATTTGCTTCCAGTTGGCTTTATACAATAGAAAATACAAAATTAGCTTTCAGCTGCCTTTTCCACCTCAGAGATGTATTTGTCCCACATGCCAGTTTCTCTTGAAATAATGTTACTTTGTAGAGGGTTCATCTTTAAAGAGATCTCATGGTTAGCCAAATATGCTACTATACTTTTTACTCTTGTTGTCGTTGCCTGGTAGCTGTCCTCTAGAAATTAGGCATGCATATAAGCTTGTCCAATTAAATGATGGAGGTCTTCTGCTATTAGTATGTCTGGCTTCTTTATGTAGTCCATATATATGTTCAGCTCGTTCTGCAATTTTGACAAGTGATGGTCTTTGTCAGGAAAATATTCTATGGTCGGGGGTATAACCATCTGACACTTCTCGTGGATTTCACGGATTTTCAGGTAGAAGCCGGTACACTGCTTGATGGTTTTCAGGATTCTATTAATTATTCGTATAGAAGAATTTCTACAAAACTCAATGATACCTGAATCCAGTTCTAATATGCCATGGTCTTGTGAGGTAAGTGACTAGGGAATCCTGATTTCCCTTCTCTCCATTCAATTTGCTTCATGATATCTTCCATGGTGCGTACGAACTTCCTTCTAAGTCCCTAGGATTTAGCATCGATTTCATTCATCCTTGAAATCATCACCTTCATCTTGCAGACTTCTTCTGTTATAAGTACTTGTGACTGATAAATTTTTCTATGTATGTCACATGCCTGCTCCTGGAAAGGAGTTAAGTCTTGCTTCCTGTTGTTTGCTTGTTCTAGTTGTTATGTCATAAACTCATTTTTCTTCTCCAACTCCTCTACTTCAACTTTTAGCTCTTCGACCTGTTGGTTGGAAACTGACTCGCCTGATTCTAGCTGAGTGGCTCGGGCTTCAAGGTCATTCTTCTCACCTTCTAATATCATTAGCTGTACAGTTAATGCTTCATTTTCTTCATCTAAGCTTTGGTACTCATGTAATGCACCTGCAACAATTAATTAATAAAAATATGCGAAATAGCAGAAATGACAGAACTCAGAATCACTTTTATATTGATCACAGGCCACTTCGAGGGGGCAACCTCCTATGAGCAAGCTCAATACAAATAACTTCACAGTGCCTTCATAGGTCTCAACACACACTTATATACTAAGTCTAAGCGCCAATACTATGGGTCAAAACCATGGGCCACTACAAACTATGGATCAACAATACTACGGGCGACTTACAAAGCATATGCGTCCAACAACAACATACTAACAAAGTAAAGACATGGGTTCCTAACATCCCCTCCCCCTTAAAAAAAATCTTTGTCCTCAAAGCTTTAGATGTGGAAATTGTTGTTGAACCTGAAGGAGTGGTTCCCATGTAGCATCCTCTGGTTGCATGCCGTGCCACTGAATTAAGACCTCTGTGATAGAGCAAGAGCGAAGCTGACGCGTGCGTCGATTAAGGATGGCCTTTGGCTCCAAAAGGATGGATCCTTCATTATCCAGTTCGGGTAAAATCATTTGTCCACTAATGTTGGTGCCAAGAACTTTCTTCAGACAAGAGACATGAAAGACAGGATGAATGCAGGAAGAAGGAGGAAGTTCCAATTTATAAGCAACGGACCCAATCTTCTGAAGAATCTGATATGGCCCATAGAAATTTGGAGCGAGCTTATGATGCCCTTTGAGTTTCAAGGAGGATTGTTTGTATGACTGGAGACGAAGAAAAACCATATCGTCGACTTGAAAAGTGCGCTCAGAATGGTGTTGATCAGCTTGTTTCTTCATGCGATTTCTTGCCATGTGAAGATTGTCCTGCAAAATGCGAAGAATATGATCGTGGTTTCGAAGGACCGTGTCAACTTCTTGAACTAGTGAACTGGTGGGGGTGTATGGAAGAAGAGCTGGAGGTGCCTGACCATAGACTGCTTCATATGGCGTCATTTTAGAGGCGGTGTGGTAAGAGGTATTGTACCACCATTCAGCGAGAGGAAGTCACTTTGCCCACTGATGTTGTTGTTCCAAGGTGAAGTAACGAAGATAAGTTTCCAAGAATTTATTGATAATTTCAGTCTGACCATCTATTTGTGGGTGATACCCTGAACTCATATTCAGTTTGGTGCCAGTGTGGCGAAATAGTTCTATCCAAAAATGACTGGTGAAAGTCGCATCACGATCCAAGACAATGGAAGAAGGGATGCCATGAAGACGAAAGATCTGGTCCAGGAAAATTTGAGCAACGGAGGAGGCTGTATAGGGATGGCTGAGAGCACAAAAATGACTATATTTGGAGAGGCGATCAACCACAACGAGAATCACTGTCTTCCCACCAGATTTAGGGATCCCTTCAATGAAATCCATACAAATATCTGTCCAAATCCGTGTAGGTATGGGAAAGGGTTCAAGCAATCCGGGAAGGAGTGTTGTTTCACCCTTATTGCACTGGAAGGTATCACATTCGGCCACCATCTGGTGAATTGTCCTTTTCATGCCCTGCCAAAAGAAGTTACGTCGTGCTCGTTCATACGTTTTGAGGAACCCAGAGTGCCCTGCTGATGGAGAAGCACGGAGTTCATAGAAGACAGCCTGTTGAAGATTTGTGCTCTAGGGAAGCACCAGACGACCCTTGTATCACAGAGAAGCACCATCCCAAGAGTAATGTGGTACAGCAGAAGGGTTGTTGGTCAAGCGTTGGATGATTTCAGATAAGGAAGAGTCATTGACATAGCCCTGTTGAACCAATTGCAACCAATTTGGAACAGGCATAGAAATAGCTGAAAGAGAACCTTGGGCATCAAATGTGCGAGAAAGAGAATCTGCCACAATATTGTCTTTACCGTTCTTGTAAGTGATCTCATAGTCATAACGCATGAGTTTGCTAACCCATTTCTGTTGTGTCGGGGAGGAGACACGCTGGTCCAAGAAATATTTCAGACTCTGGTGATCAGTTTTGATGCATAAATGATTCCCTAATAGGTATGGGAACCACTTCTGTACTGCATGCAAAATAGCCATCATTTCCTTCTCATAGGTAGAGGCAGCTAAATTCTTACCTGAAAGGGCTTTGCTGGTGAATGCAATGGGGTGTTAATCTTGAAGGAGAACAGCACCAAGTCCATTTCCGCAAGCATCACTCTCAATAGCGAAGGGCTCGGAAAAATCGGGCATAGATAGCACAGGTGTAGTACACATAGCTTGTTTTAGTTTTTCAAATGCACACTGAGCAGCAGGTGTCCATGTAAAAGCATCCTTTTTCAATAGAGTAGTTAATGGAGCCGCAATCTTCCCATAATCCGTGACAAACTTGCGGTAGTATCCAGTCAACCCCAAAAAACCACGAAGGATCTTGAGTGTCTGAGGATGCGGCCAATTGTTCATGGCATCGATTTTGGCTGGATCCACGCGAATCCCTTGTGCTGAGATAATGTGCCCGAGATACTCAACTTCCTTCTGTCCAAAAACACATTTAGACTGCTTGGCATGGAGATGATGGTCAGAGAAAAGTTGTATGACAAGATCCATATGTTGGAGATGTTCATGCCATGTTTTACTGTAGATGAGGATATCATCAAAGAATACCAGAATGAATTTCCGCAAGTAGGGTCGAAATATTTTATTCATTAAGGCCTGGAATGTGGAAGGAGCATTAGTGAGGCCAAAGGGCATGACCAAAAACTCATAATGGTCATCATGTGTGTGGAAAGCTGTTTTAGGGATATCATCCTCATGAACCCAAATTTGATGATACCCAGAACGAAGATCCAACTTGGAGAAAAAGTGAGCCCCATGAAGCTCATCAAGAAGTTCATCAACAACAGGAATTGGAAACTTATCCTTGATGGTGAGGTGATTAAGTGCTCGGAAGTCAATGCAGAGGCCCCATGACCCATCTTTTTTGCGGACAAGAATAACTGGAGAAGAAAAGGAACTAGTGCTTGGGCAAATAATACCTTGCTTCAATAAGTCCTGAATGAGCATTTCAATCTCCATTTTTTGGTGAAATGGGTAGCGATAGGGCCTGATGTTGGGAGGAACGCTGCCAGGAAGGAGCTGAATATGATGGTCTTCTGGCCTAGAACATGGCAATCCCACTGGTTCAGCAAAGACACCTGTATATCGATCAAGAATTTGTTGTAGATCCAAAGGAGTAGTGGAGACCGCTGATGGTTGCATCTAAATGGAATGGATCTGAGCAATGACACCATGTGAATTCTTCTTGAGGAGTTTTTCCATGCGATGTGAACTGATGATGCTGAGAGAACCTAGTTGTAATCCTGTCAATGTGTGTTTTTGTCCATTGAGGGAAAACTGCATCCAAATTTCAGCAAAATCCCATAAGATAGGGCCAAGTGTGCGTAGCCATTGAGGGCCCAAAACCACATCACATCCGCCTAAGGGAAAAGAAAACATGTCAGAGCGCAAGGTATAATCTCCCATAGAGATACACACATTTCGACACTTCCCTTTGCAAGGTAAGGTGCCCCCATTGGCAACCATGACTTCAAAGTTGGAGCAAGGATGGATAAATTAATCAGCTTGTTTGGCAATCCGAGGGTCAATGAAATTATGAGTGCTACCAGAATCAATGAGTATTGTAAGAGGAAGCTTCTTGAAGTAACCCCTGACCGGCATTGTTTCGGGGGTGGTGATTCTAGCTAAAGCATGGAGAGATATCTCTGGCTGGTCATCCTGAGACGGAGGGTTCCTGAATGTCGACTGGAGCATCCAATGTTTCTGGATCTTCGTAACCAATTTCAGAGGCAGGCGGAGACTCCGCATCCAAAAGATAGAGCTTTTGCTAAACACATCTATGTCCCCGAGTGAATTTCTCATCACAATTATAGCAAAGCCCCTTTTCTCTACGTGCTTGCATCTTTCTTTCAGACAAACACTTGATTGGAGTCGGTCGAGGAGCCTGCGGTATAGGTGGTCGTTGAGAACCCATATTTCGGAAGGGAACAAAAGTGGGCTTGGAGCGTTGTTGGGCTGCAATCTTGTCTTCTACCAACTTAGCCAACCCTAAGGCTTCCATCATTGTGGTGGGACAGAACATTTTGACCTCAGAGCGGATTGCATCCTTTAGACCACTGATAAAACAACTCCGGTAAAATTCATCAGACAATCCTTCGGTGTTGTTGGCTAGGTTTTCAAATTCGGTTTGATACTCTCTCACAGTGCCAATTTGGCGAAGTTTAGTGAGGGCTCCGGTGAAGTCATCAAAAGCACTAGGACCAAATCATTGCAAAAGCAGCTGGCAAAACTTTGACCATTTGGGCTCTGGATGAGCCTTGATGTACCAATGGTACCATTGAAGAGCTTCCTGTTCCAAGTGAAAGGATGCCAATGGAACTTTGTTGACATCAAAAGTATTATGTAGACTGAAATACTGTTCTACACGATAGATCCATCCAGTTGGATCAGTACCATTGAAGCGAGGAAAATCAAGCTTCGGACCACGAAAATTGCTGGAAGAAGAGAACCCATTGTCTGATGAAGACTCGGACTGCTGTTTGTTGTTCATAGCTGAATGTTCAAGATGGAGGCCGAGAAATTTTTGATCCAGATCCTGGAGTTTGGCTTGAATGGCTGCAAGTGCTTCTTCCATGGTTTTTGCTCCTGCACGGGTGACAACCATAACCAGGAGTTTTTTTTTTTTTTTTTTTTATTGGGTAGGAAAACAAAAACAGAAACTACTTCAGTAAGGGAAAATCTGGAGTTGGGAAAAAATCTGAAGGGTAATTGGGGTTTCACTATGTGTTGGACACTGTCGACTAGATAGGGAAGCAAAAATGAGGATTTCAGAAGCGGGGTGAAGGAATGGGAAAATTTGGCAGAGGGGAACAAAGAAGTAGAATTCATAAAGGAACTCTGTGGTAAAATTTGAAGGTGATTGGGTGAAATCTGAGGAAGTTATGGCAAACCCTAAAAATAGACAAATGTGGGCTTTCGGGCTTTGGGAAGGGGAATTGGGGATAGGGTCCTCAAGAATGAAATATGCAGAATGGGATGACAGGAGTTCCCCGAAAATTTCAAGGGAAACATAATGAAAACAAGGGAAATTAATTTAATTTAATTTAATTTATTTATTTATTTATTTATTATTTATTTTATTTTATTTTTTATTTTATTTATTATTATTATTATTATTTTTATTTTTTTTTCAGACTGGAGTGGCTACGGCTCGGAAGGGATCTGGAACAGTGCCGAATGGATTGAAAATGGTTGGATCTGGAACGACTTGCAAAATGGATCTGAAACGGCGCAATAGTGATCGACAATAGTTCAGTTGAAAGTAGATATGGACCCCAGGTATGTGCGGCTTCCTAACAGTTCAAGGGTTTCACTCGACCACCAATGCTGTCTGATGGCTTGTGTATTGGGGCAGTACCCCTCACTCCATGGCTCAGGTAAAACTGATAACCACTTTGCCCCAAACGATAGCTCTTGGTTTACCTCACGTGTGGGAACTAGTCAATCAAGTAGGGGTCGTTGCCCTTTTCGCTGGCAAGTCCTCTCAATGGGCCAGCTATTTCGGGGTTCCTGTGGTACACTTCACAATGAGTTTTAGGGCTTATGCCCAAGTACTTCCCATAGTTAAGCGGATAGGGATTATTCCCAAATCCGAACCTGCAACAGATGCAAAAAAAAAATTTGGCAGAAATTTCACCAGTGAGCCCAAGAAAGTGCTCTGATACCAGATGTGATGCATCTGCAACAATTAATTAATAAAAATATGCGAAATAGCAGAAATGATAGAACTCATAATCACTTTTATATTGATCATAGGCCACTTCGAGGAGGAAACCTCCTATGAACAAGCTCAATACAAATAACTTCACGGTGCCTTCATAGGTCTCAACACACACTTATATACTAAGTCTAGGCGCCAATACTATGGGTCAAAACCATGGGCCACTACAAACTATGGATCAACAATACTACGGGCGACTTACAAAGCATATGCGTCCAACAACAACATACTAACAAAGTAAAGACATGGGTTCCTAACAACTCATTCGTTATTCTTTCTTGGTCTGATAGAAGGGTGTCATATTTCCTTTTCCACTCTACCCCTTCTACTCGTTCCTTCACTAGATTAGCTTTTAATTTGCACACCTTTTGTTTTCTTTTCTCAAGGTCATCCATCATTTTGTTAACATTATCTTCACTTGGTTGGGAACCGGCTACGTTGATGGATGCTACAAACGGGGGATCCCTGTGTGTACCCTCCATGACGGTGCTTTCCTTCCTAGTGACGATGTTTGGTTGGGAGCTTATTTTCATTCTTTTTTCTATCTTCCTTACGATATCTTTTCTCTTACGATCGAAGACGATTGTGTCCAATTGGGCCACAGTGTGATCCTTCGACGGGGTAAATGGTGTGAGTCCGAGCTTAGGCAAAGGGAAGTGACCTCCTATGATGATTTCATTAGATCCTTGGGGTGGGTCTGTGTCCATGTTCTGCATGGTTGGAATTCCCATTTCCACAGCCTTCTTGGACTTGTCTTCTTCCTCTTCATTCTCCTTCCACTCAGCTGCTTCCTTTTTTCCCCTTTCTCTTATTTCTTACATCTTCTCGGTTTTTTTTTTAATTCTTTCAGCCTCCTCTTTCTATATTCTATCGGCATGTTCCCTCTGAACTCTCTCAGCTTCTTCTCTTTGAATCCTGTCAGCCTCTTCTCTCTAGGCATGTTCAGTCTCCTCCTTTAACCTTTGTAATTCTTCCTGCTTATCAACTTTGGAAGTAGTGCTTGAACTAGCTCCACTTTTGGGACGAAAGCGTTTGTTGAGCTCAGTCATATTGCTAGCTCTTCTGAATACTTCCTCATATTTTTCCCAGTGGTTAGCATAGTCAAAATGCACTTTGATAGCTGCACGATGTTCTGCCACTTTTTTGTAGCTGTCATTTCTCGCAAAAATTTTCTCTCCAAAATGGAAAGCTTCCAATTCCTGAACAAAAGCATTAGCAGTTTTAGCCTTGGAGAATTTATATGCCCCAATGCAGAAAGGAAATGGCGGCAATGAATCCTTTTTTTGATTGTGCAAGAAGTCACCAATCCCATCTATGAAGACTTGCCTCACTGCTTCTTTGTGAACTACATAATCCATCACATATTTGGGAAAGAGAGATGGTTGTTTGGAACCTCCATACATCTTGAGATAAGTGCCTTCCTACGAAAAATAGTAATCCCCATATTCCTCTATGACCACCATGGCACTCTTAGACAAGCATTTTGGCTCTTTGTTGAAGATCAACTCGTACAACGAAGTGATAAGTTCTTCACATATGGTCTTGTAATAACCTTTGTATTTATGGGCCCACAAAATCTTGTAAGCAACATAGATTGGAGAATCACCCCTGTTCTAGATGCAACCTAGCTTGAGGAAAGGATGCCTTGATAAAATACATTCTAAAAGGTATGAGGACATGTAAAATACTTTCTTCTTCTGTGTTAGTCCTTCTTTTGCAGCTGCTATTGTTGAAGAAAGACTGTCTGAAATGATGTCTACCCAATTAAATATTGTACTATTGGATGCTACGTGGTGGATCAAAGGTATCCAATTCAGTTTCTAGATGGTCCCATCTGCTTTGCCAAAAATCCTGCTTAGCATTAGGGCTATGATCCTGAACAGAGTCCTTAGGATTTGGCTTTCATACTATCTACTTGCCCTTTCCGTCAGCTTCTTTCCTAGGATTAATGATTTCTTGGCAAACTCGAGGGTGTCCATGTTAAGACTTTCAAGCCAGGCCTCATTCAACAGGACCTGAGCATGTGGTAACTTGTAAACTGTTGATATGTGAGCTGGATGGAACGCGGAAAATGCCTCTCCATTGGTGTCAGATATGATCATCGACGTGGAGTCAGCTTGCGACATAATCCACCCAATGACCTATGAGCAAGGGAAAGGCTCTAGGCGCGTAGATGATTTTACGATGCCAGATTTCCTGATGTTCTGATATAAGACCATTTCCTCAAGAATCGCACTAGGGACATTCTGGTCTCGGATCATTTGGTATAGGTCCCCCCACTTGAATTGGGGGATAATCCCCGTCGCTGGTTTTGTATCCTCGAACACAGTCTCTACTTTGGTCTCCAATATGATCTCGATATCTAACTGTGGCTCAGCTACCTTAGACTTCTTCTTGGATCCTTTCTTAGTCATTCTTTAAATTCTGATAAAATAAAGCCATGCATAAGCATAAATCCAACAAAACTTCATCAAGCATTTTAATTCATATTAAGAGATATGCAGGGTTGAACAAAACACTGTTATTATGTTTGTTAAGCTTGATTTTAAGTCGCAGGGAAAGGATGTATTTAATGTTTTTGGTTCTTTTGTGTATTATTTTTGTGTCGAACAAACCCTACACTTCCCCGAATTTGTTGGTTGGTGTGTGGTGAATTATTCGTAGTCTGAAAGGGTAATCTTGAATGTAAATACAACAAAAATTCTATGTCGATTCAATGCACAGACTATTGGTGAGGTTCTAGGTTTAGCTAAAAAAATTTCCCCAAAGCCCTGAGTCATTTAATGAAGAAATTTTGGTAAAGTCTTATAGAAATTGCATTCCGGAAGAAAAATAGATTTTTTTATTACAAGTCTTGAAAGATAGCCAGTCACATGAAAACATATCCTTCCCTTTGAGTATTGTTGTCTTTCAGCAAGATACCCAGTTTTGTTTTTCCTCGTTGAGTCAAATTTTAGTTCTAGATAGTTATAACTCAATAACGAAAGTTATGTTAGGTTTCTTTCCGCAAGTCAATTCACCCGAGTCACAGTCAATTCCAGTATGTTGTTTTAGTTTTGATGAATTCCTAGCTAAAGTGATTCATGCCCAGTTGGTGAATTTCCACGAGTTGAAGCATTTCAGATATCAGTCATATCTCCTGAACCTATTCTTGTGTTCAAATATTAATGAATTAAAGTTTCTTGGTACCATGTTTTCTTATGACCTTCCTAAATAGATCAATATGTTTGAGTTCACCAATACAATCATGGTAGAAGTTTATAGAATTATTTTTAATGTTGAATTTCCTCGAGTGTCAGAAGAAATGAAAGAAATGTTGCATCCTACACTAGAAGGACAAAAAGGTGATTGGTTCTTGTATAAACATATTATAATTAGAGTGTATGGTTTTACTGGAGCACCATACCTGTTTCCATCCTTTTTAACACCAAGGGTTTTTTCCTTAGATTTTATTAGATAAAGGTTGCATTTAGAAGAACATTTTGGTGTTTCCAAAAAATCATCAAATGTGAAATTCCCTCTTAAAGTTGGTCCAGTCATCATTAAGATTAAGGAAGCCCTATCTATAGTAGAAAAATTATTCAATATCATGGATTTCCAATAGGCTGAAAGGATTAATTATGATCTTCATCAAATTATATTGCAAAGGAGACAAAAAAATAGAAACAAGGCTTTTGATAATCAAACAGTGGAAGAATTAAAAGAAATGGAAAATTTATTCAAATTTGAACAAGATAAAAAAAAGTAAATATGGAACAAACAAGCAATTTGGCAATGCTGGTTCAGCCACCAGCTAAATCAGATATCACCAATAAGAGAACTATTTTATAAGTTGATAATATGGAAGTCGATGAAGAAGTTTCAAGCAAGAAATAAAAAGTGGAACAATAGATGGAAATTATTAGTATGTAGGAACAAGATTTAATTGTTTCAGAAAAAACTACTTTGATTTCGCAACCACTTATAAATATGCAACAATATTATTTTTCAAAAATAAAGGAATATGGAAGTAACTCTCAGTATAAGTCCATATTTCATTTCCTTTCACAACATGCAAAAAAGAAGAATAATCCTGTGGAAGAAACTCAGAAATTGTTCCCTCAAGTAAGAAATTTGATAGAACAAAAATTTTCCCTTGTTACAGTTAAGGCTTCAGAAAGAAACGCTCTAAGGTTTGCAGTGGTGAACGATGGGAAAGTTTCTGAAAAGGAATTTAATCTTGATGAGATTGATATACCCAATAGGATTCAATTTCATAGACAAACAGGAGATGTCTTGTATTCTGATTTATTCTAATCCACTTTACAAATTTCAAAATTGCAGTCTCGGATAGAAAAGATGGAGAGTCAATTGAGAAAAGAGAAGACAAAAAACAAAGAAAATTTGGTCTAGATTAAAAGAATACAAATGGACCTTGTGAATGTGGGATTTGATCCATGGAACACTCAGTGTACCAAAAGGCTCCTTGATGAAAAATAAAATACCATTCAAATGCTCAAGAAAAAAATGAAGGTGCCAAATAATCAACATGTGCAATCTCCATAGGTGACAACATTACAACAAGAAAATGAATCCATATATCAAGAAATGATGGATCACAAAGGTTAAATTTTAAAGTTACGAGATGAAAAGCATGCTTGGGAAAAAGAAAGGATTGAATTGTTGTCACAAATTTCAGTGTTAAATATCAATCAGATTGGAACTGTGCAAGTGCCAGAGAAGTCAAGGGATCAATCTCTATGTACAAATGAATGAAAAATGGATAATTCCTCCATAGAGAAACTGACCAGTGCTATATCACAAATTGTTCTCAAATATGTAGATATAGAAGAGTTGAAAGCGGAAAACCAGAAGTTGAAACATGAAGTAATTCAAAATTCCGAAGAAAAGAAAAAAAATTTGAGTGATAGAAAACAGTTGCAAAAGAAATTTGATGAATTAAATGATAGATTGATAGGTAAACTTACATTACAATGATATAAACACCTTATATGGGATGTGATATCAGTGGAAGTCACCAAATTATGGTCACATTTGAATTTTATGGATGATAAAGATGCTATAGAAAACATAGCTCTCCAAAGGTGTAAAGTGGCAAACAAAACATTAAGAAAAAGGTCTTCAGAAACAACTCAAAATACAACCAGTGTTTTAAATAATCTAACTCAATCAGATATGCAGAGTTTTGGAATCAAAGATAGACCAACAATCATCATTTGGGAAAAAGAATTATTGGTGAGCATGATCATGTTAAATAAGTACAAGACAAGGTGTAACAAATGCTCCTTCATGTTCAAAATTTTAATAAATTATTTCAGAGGCTTTTTGAAAATGGTCTACCTTCTTTTTGGAGTGATGATGGAAAATTAATGATCGAGAAAATTATCACAATTTGATAGTACAGGCTCGTATAGATCACTCGAAATTTGAAGGTTTGGTCAAAGGATTTACTTGAAAGACAATAATTGAGAAATTGACCGATGATTTTGAAATATTTGATCAAGTTCTAATGATTAAGAAGGATATTCTAGTTCTATGTTACACAACATGCATAGAATTGGAGGTGATGGTGAAAAAAATGATGGATTATGAAATCCCAAATCAAGAACAATGGAAAATTGTCAAAAATTTTGGGAAAACAAAATACAAGTTATATAAAGAATGACTATTCAAGTGTCTTAATTTGAAATGAAGTTGCGGTTCCTTTGTTAACTGCCCAAGTTGTTATATCATCCCAAATCAAATAAACACATTACCAACTTGGTCGACAACAAAACAAATGTTCCTGAAGTTTAAAGATTTCTTTGATATTTCTATTTATAGCAAAGAATCAGTTAGAGTTTATTCAAAGAACATTTTGTATAAATTTTGATTTTACAAAGTAATCGGGGTTGGATTCGAGAGAAAAAAATACTTAGTGATGTAATATTTTTTGAAGACTTTAATGAAGAGCATAAGTACAGGTTTATCGGAAACAGAGATTCATATGTTGTCATTTTCTTCATTCTGTTAATTTCTCTTTTCTAAATCTATTTCCTGTTACACCATCTTATCACTTTGCCTAATATTTGAATGAACTATGTGAGTTAGAATTCATTTTATATGCTCTGATTCACACATTTAAATATTGTCAATTTTCTTTTTTCCAAGTTAATGCATAATTCATCCCAGCTACATGCTTTGTGTTAATGTATTGTGTTCTTTAATCTTATATCATTCCTAAAATTTCTATTTGCTAGGAGAAATGATACCTATGTTGTCTCTGTGAATGATTTATCCTACCACCAGTCTCTTAAATAATTTTGAGAAATGCATTTGCTGACTCCATACCCAATCGATTTTGTTTTTTATTCAACCGCTTTGTTAAACTATATGTTGTAACTAAATATCTGGCCATTGTTTTAAAAAGGTGAACTGTTATGAGTGACCATTAGATAACATATTCATAAGGACTTGTGACAAGCTCTATGATATCTCTAGAAAACCTGAAGTTGTTATAATTTGAGTTTACTAAGGCATACCCAAATGAGCAAGGACAATGCTGGTAGGAACAAAGGACAATGAATCAAATGATTTTATATCAACGAATGTTTGGCCTGACTAAGTTTGTACAGTTGACATAGCTGAAGAGATGCACAAATAATCAATTACATTAATGGTATCCTGGTGTGGTAAAGTACGTGGAAAAAGAATCTTGCTAGGTATGTACAATATTACTGGGAGTAGACAGAGAGTGTGAAACTTGAGTGGCTAAAACTTGGGTACTTGGTGGAGGAATATTATCAACTATAGTAGAAACCATAGAGGAAAGGAATGGGAAATCTTGTGATATATGAGTGGAATGTGTCCTCAGGTGACTCTTGGTCTAGGTTGATGATAATGGGAGTTTTTTTATCCATTGCGGTGATTGTTGCAATGGAGGTAGACTCTAATTTCTCAACCTTTACATGCACAGTAAGGTTGAAAGTAGTGGAAATGGAGAAAACAAACAGGGAAGAAACAAAGGATTTACCTTTGAGTGCCTCATCCCTCTGTCCCAAAATGTTAAATTTTTGTAATTTGTGTTGGGGTTGATCTGCTATGATATGTTGTTTTCCCTTGTCACATGGTGTTGTAGTAGTTTTTTCCTTTGACATACAAGAGACTGCATCAACCTCCATGGCATCCCTCAAGGCTTTCTCCCGAGTCTGGAATATTTGATTAATTTCCATATGTATTCTGGTTTCCTACTACATCTGAGCCTCATGGAGCAAATTCCTTTCATCGGGGTCATTAATGCTTGTTAGCACTTCCTCAAAACTATTGGCCCTCATATAGATGGATTCATCAAGCTAGTTTCCATGCAGATAAGTGCTTTTAAAATGAGCCTGTTTTAAATGATCCGCAATGATCCCTTTGGGTCATGCATCCTTTTTACTCCTTTTCCCAGTTCGAGTTCATTTAATTTGTTTTCTAAAAGTAGAGCATGAGAATAGTTTTGAATTACAAACTGACCAATGTACAAAGGAAACCTTGGCCAAGCTTTCCTTTTCATAGTGGTTCATTTTCCATATATCCCATTAGTTGTTGTCTAATGGGAAACCTCCCGTAAGACCATCCTATCAGGAACAAATATGGGTAACACATGAATAGAAAAAACCCCCATATTCTCATATATGTAAAGAATTCCCCAATTTACCAATATCCCATAGATGATACTAAGTGCTTGGCATATTTTGAAATGCATGGGGCACTGGTTTTGTAAATGAAAAAATATACAGCACCAAAGAATTTGTCACAGATGTCATAAATGTGAGCCTTATAATTGTCTTCCCACATAATAGAGAAATAGATATGAACTGGGGGAAGTTGGTTGGTCCACTGCTAAAGCAAAGATGGGAATGTAAATGATGAACAAATTATATCAAACACATAGGATGATATATAAAATTAGGGATTATTTGTGGGATGAGCCTTCACATCGTGCATGATCGCATCCTTCATGGTAACAGAAAAAAAATTGTGCCCAATTGAACACATCCAAAGTGGTGACAACATGATGCATCAATGGAGACCATTCCTGTTTAAAAATACATTAATTGTATAACCCATACAATCTACATAACATGTGAGCAAGTAGTTTATAGGTTTGTATGAGGAAATAGACGTAGTTTTTTATCAACACTTCTGGATAATAAAGGGTTGTTGACAGGCCCAGACTGATCATGTATGGAACTTCCAAACATAAGGGAGAATCATCCTAATCCAAGGATGTCCAGTGAATCCACTAGAGAGTTACCCTAGTCCTCATTCTTTTGGGATAGATGACCTCAACAGATATTAGGCCTCCATTGGCACTCTGTGAGTGAATATACAATTTATCCCTCAAGAGAGAAAAACCTAAAAAAAATTGTTAGTTCTAAATAAGACAAAATAGTTAATAGCAGAAAGAAAACAAGTAAGATAAAATAGTTAGTTCAACTAATAACAGGTTAAGAATAGATAAATATCTTCAGAACAATTGCACTTATAATTCTGTTGTTTATCAATTTCACAAATGATAATTTGATCAAGTCAATAAGCAACTGCTTTAGCAAAACAAAGATAATCACAATTAATCAGTTTTTTTAAAGTTAATATAACTGTAATTATTCTGATTAGGTTGATATTCCAATGAATAAATTAACTGAAAAATACTAAAGGTAAATTTCTAGTTACATAGTATTAATAAGAACATGAGAACATAGATAAATATTTTATGTGACATTGTCCTTCACATGAATAATAAATGAAAAACCACATCAATTCATATGTCAGTATATCTGTAACTTAATAAAAATAACCAATGAAAGAAAAATAAATAAGGAACCACATAATCATCAAGAAAACTTGATGAACTATTTACTGACAGAAGGCATGATAAAAGAAACCGATTGTATTTATCAAATTCTGCAAAATATTACAAAATCCTTGGTACAGTAGAATGCTCTTGTCTCTTCTTCTTGGTGGTTCCCCCTTATTACATAAGATTTATTCTTCTTAAATAATAATTACAAATTGTTGAAATAAGATCTTATCCCATGAAATAAGGGATCATACAAAGATTCATGCTAAGATTGAGCTAGGGAAGCCTTCCACTTGGAAAATACATATAATAAATCATCAATATTGGTATTTTGCCTGTTCGAATTGTAACTGGGCTTTACATAGAAAATGCTCTACCTCCTTTCTCCTGAATTTGCTCCAATATTGCAAAAATGCGTTAACCTTCAATCCCAAAGAAGTCAAAAACTCAATCAATCCTTTGATGTCTTTGAGATTAATTTGTTTCAGCTACTCGATATGTTCCTTGGATTGTGCATGCCTTATCTCCACCTCAGCAATCATGATTTTTTTGGCAATGCATCGGCTAATTGATCGATGAAAAGAAACTTAAGTTGCTTTAGCAAATCATATGAAGCAAACCATTGTCTTCTACAAGCATTTTGTTCTTCATCAATCGTGGATTCAACCACTTCACAAATGTTTTCCCAAGAATGAATAGAAATGCGAATACTTTTAATTTTGAGATTATCAAAAATTGGGATTCCTTCTAGTTTGTCTTTAATAAACCTCTGCCAATCCAAAACTTCATCATATGCATTAGAAGTAGCTTTCCTATTTTTAATATGATCGTTTAGAATGTCAGGTTGATGCTTTAATGCACTAAAATCATCATGTATTTGGTTAATGCCTTCAAACAACTCAACAAGAAGTTTGTTCAAATCATCAATGATTCTGAATGCAAATTATTTGAACTCATCTTCTTTTAAATTAGAAAATGAAGAACTAGCAGTTTGAACTTGAACATATTGAAGTTGTTGCTTCACAGTATGCAATTCTTTGGAATACATGTTAGCTTCTTCATTAACCATTTGCACTTGTTTATTTAAATCTTCATTCTCCTGCTTCAAATCCTGCTTTTGAGAATCATATTAAGCATGGATTTCTTGCAACTGAGTTTGGAATTGGTGTTCCAAATCATTTTTATCTTTCTGCAAATCCTATATCGTGCACTCTCTATCATAAATTTCCTTATTGAGTGAGGTAACTATTTCAAAGTTAGCCCCAACAAAGGATTCCATGGTAGCTGATGTCTCCACAACTTATCTCTTCATATCCATGGATTCCCTTTTCCAAATGATTTGTTTAGGAAAATTGCCTTGAATAATTGTTCCTTCCGTAGACCTTTTAGATCCTCTCTTAACAACTACTTTCTCAATCGTTCTCCCAAAATAATCACCAAGAGACACAACTGCATCTTCACCAAAATATCGCACAACCTTAGTAGTGGAAGAAGGTGGGTCGGGGATATTGACTAAGGGTACTGATTGAGAAGTAACTGAATTGGGAATGGGGACAACCAATTGAGTGGATTGTGTGGAAATTGGTGAGATTTGTATAACCAAAGAAGAAAATGTATATATCATTGGTTGAGCAATGGTGATGACAGGAAGGGACATGGTTTGTGTTTCACCAGTACTCAAGAGAATCTCAACTGTGATGGTTTGTTGAGTTGGCTAAATGGTTGTAGAAATAATAGAAGTAGGAAACTCTTATGTATAAATGTTGGTCTGGGTAATGATGGAGGTGGTTAAAGTAATATCACTAGTAAGAGGGAAAGAAGAAGTGTGAAAAGGTAAGGGTATGGTATATGTAAGTAATTGTTCATCCAAGTCACTTTCATCACCTTGATATAGATCTATATGTAAAATGGATTTTTCCTTCTTCTACCTCTTGATAGAAGAAGATGTGGTTATAGTCACGATTGAGGAAGATGAGATGATCAGGGCCAATGTCATGTTTCTCAGATCTTCTGCAGTCTTGACCAATGCATTCAAATTATCAATAGGTTTAGAAACCTGAGGTAATTCAACCGCCTTCTTACCTTTTTTTATCTTCTTGTGAATGGGTGAGAAGCAATGGCGCCTTGAAAATTTAGTTTGTTTAAATTCTTGTTGAAACTGGTGAAGGAATCCTTTTTCATCTAAAGTTGCTACCATGTTCAATACATCCTGAAACGAGTTGGATCCTTGATAAATAAAATCATTTGGTTATGTTTCATGCGTATAATTACTCTTTAAACAAGCCTGTGAAAAATGGCCTACCAAAAATTACTTAGGGTCATGCATCCTTTTAGGTGCTTCTCCTAGCTTCAAAGTTGTAATTCTCTTCACAAGAAAATTGGAATCTGTAGAACTTTGTATCACTAAGGGTATGAGAGAGAGGGGAAAATTTGGCCAATATTTTCTTTTTTATGCAGTGCATCACAGTCTGGAAGGAAATTTCCTCAATGTACATCCTGTCAGGTATTATCGTAGGAAGTAAATGCACTAATCTGCCACCCCAAATTCTGATATAGGATAAATACTCTCCCACATACCAATCTCCCATGGTGGAAATCAAATATTTAGCCTATAGTGAAAACCTCGGCTCGTCCTCTTTGAATATCATATAGTGGATAGAGCCAAAGAACTGGTCACAAATATCATATATGAAGAGAATACAATTGTCCTCCCACAATGATGAACAATAAATGTGCACAGATGGTCCTTTCTTTTTCCATTTCCAACCCATGGTGGGGAAAGGAAAACATGAGAAAAAAAATCCATCACATAAACTGAAAGATAGAATACAAGTTTCCTTGAGGCAGCTTTGTTGTTCTTTTCAATGGTATCCCTCGACATTATTGAAAATATCTGAGACCAATTGAAAGAGTACTATCTAGTAGTGAGTATGTGGTACGCTACAGGTTCCCATTCTACTTTAAATAAGGTACAATTGGGTAACCCATTATTCCTCCATAATATGGATTCCAATAAGGAAAATGGTTCCCGAAACCAAGAAATTGGGTAGTGCCTAATGGGTTTAGGAAGAAACATGGAAGGGTTTTCCATCCATGATTTTAACATTTCATCAAAATCAAACTAACTTGCAGAGGAATCCAGGAATTGCTTTGAGAGAAGTTGTTGAGGGATTTTCATAGCATAAATTCTCATGAATACCTAAGGTCAGAAGGAAGTAATTAAGTATGGTTTACATCGTCAAAGGAGAAGCCAACTGGGTTAACATTATCAACAATCCACTTTACAACATCTATATAAGGCATCAAAGGTTGTCTTGCTGGAAAAGAATGGATTTGAGATTTACTAATGATTTGGTATGCCTATAACTCATGATGAATTTATCATAAATCATCATTATAAAAAATCAAGTAAATTTAGGACAAGTATAAGTAATTTTGGAATATTCTCACCATTATTTTTTATTTTACATGCCTACATGCAATTCTGCAACATGTGCACCTTATTCCACCTATTTAGGATTTACTTCAGTTAGTTGGTTGGTTGATGAATCAATTCCTTGATTCAGGGGATGATTGATCAGTTAACTGGTTGGAGCACTTAGATAGGAACCTACTATACTAGTTGATCTCTACTGACTACTGAAAGCTCCTCATGATTCCACATTGGAGTCTCCTTCCCTACATCAGTTCCCATGGACTCAGTTAGACTCAGTTAGACTCATACGAATGACTAATTGACTTTGTGACTACTGCCACTGGTTTGGATGATGTCTCCAATGCTATCCAAGCCACACTTTGAGGAGAATTTGAATGACCTTAGAGGCATTCGAATCCATTTGGTTGTATTCAGTTATTATTCATTTTCAAGAGTTCCAACTTATAGTTGATGTATGATACAAAACTTTTCTCAATTTTCTGTGTACTGAGTTATTATTGATTCAACATTTCTTCTTCTTCTTTCTGCACTACATGAGTGGATTATAGTGAGGTCTGATATTGTTGAGTGATACTACTTCCAAAATATCACATGGTATCATAGCCGACAATAGCTATTCGAATTGCAGCAGCAACAATTCCTTGATTAGTTGTCTTTCATTGAGCACCAGAAGCGTCTTAGCTTCCACAACAAATCCTGGTGCTATTGCCTTGAATTCACTGGAGCAATCCAGTGATGTCTATCTAAGTGTGAAGGACTTAGTCACATGTTCTCAGTGTCCTAAGGCAGTGTTCAATTCGAATTGCAATAGATCTTCTTTTCATAATTCTCATTTGTTTTGCACGAATCTCCATCTTTCAGCTTCGAATTCTTCAGTATCATGGATCTCAATTTGAATTCATTCAACTACTTCAAATGGAAGGAAAAAATGGACATATTATTGAAGTCAAAGAGTCTTTCCATAGTATTTAATGGTTCTGTAGTTGAGCCCACTGGTGCAGTAGAGAAATCCAAGTACTTAGACAAGCTTGATGAAGCAGTAGGACTACTGCTACTTAGCATTTCGGAATATTGTCACTTTCATGTTATTGATTTGAAGACTCCAAAGGAGGTTTGGGACAAGCTCGAATCCCTCCTTGTCAAGAAAGATGATTTGAAGGGGCATAAACTAGAAAATGAGCTCATCTCCTTGAGCCCAAGCAGTTTCGAAAATATCACTAAGTTTCTCAACAAATTCAAGAACTTGATTTCACAGTTGAAGAGGTATAGGATTGAGAAGGAAGAAAATAACTCATCCTTTCCATCCTGTCGAAGCTAGGCCCTGATTCTTCGGTGCTTTTTTTGACCTTCCAGTCAACAAAGTTGTCCATTCCAAAATGGAAATTCCCTTCGCTTGAAGACTTCATCCAATATCTAACTCTTGAGGAGGAGAAGCTAGTGCAGATGGGAGTGATAAAAAACAAATTGGATTCAGCTCTTGCATCCACTGAGTCTAGCAGAGCGAATGGAAAAGGAAAAAAAAATCAAATAGAAATTCGAATGACCCAAAGCAGAAGGAGGCTCCCATACATTCAGATGGAGCCTCGAATCATAAGAAGGACAAGAACACTCAGAAGGGAAAATCCAAGTGCACATACTGTAATCTAGGATATCACCCTAAGAGCTCATGTGTGAAGAAGACCATATATCTCATGGCTTCACTTCTTCAAAAAAATAATCTTCTAGTACCTGCATGTGCTAGAATGAAAGAGAGTGAACCATATGGATATGATAACAAAGAGAGATGCCATGCCCTCATGGCAGGTGCATCAACTCAATCCTCTTTCATCATCGATTCTGGAGCATCAAGACACATGTCTTCCTCCAAGAATCTCTTCACTAGATTCAAAGCTACTGTTAGAACATCCATTATGTTGGGGAATGATTCTGAGGTCTCCTCTAAGGGGATTGGAACAATCAAACTAGATCATGGATAATTCTTGGATGTACTCTATGTCCCCACTCTCACTGCTATTCTACTTTCAATATATCAGGCGAACCATATTGGAGAGCCCAAGAGGGTGATCTTCTCTCCAAATGAGGTCGAAATTCAGGACATGGTATCAGGTTCTACCATTGCAAAAGGTGTTTCTAATAATAAGTCAAAACTGTATGAGTTCTCCCACTTCTTACCTCTCTCCAAGCAATATGCTCTTCACACTCATGCTAATGAAGACAATAGATTGTGGCATGAAATATTTGGGAATCTTAACTATCAATACTTGCAATGCATTCATACTAAAGATATGGTTGAAGGGCTTCCCAAGATCAAGTTTTCCAAGGGAAACTGTCATGGTTGTTTGATTGGAAAGCATCCTGAAAAGAACTTTGAGAATGGGAAGGCAAGGAGAGCCTCTCATCCTTTAGATCTAATTCATAGTGATGTTGCAGGGCCATTTCCAGATCTATCTTTGAACAAGGAAGGGCATATTCTTACTTTTATTGATGATTATTACAGATTTACATGGGTATACTTTCTCATATTAAGGTCAGAAGTATTTGGATTATTTAAGTTTTTCAAGTCTTCTGTAGAAAAAATTTCAGATAGAAAGATCAAGGCCATTCACACTGATAATGGATGTGAGTACATCAAGGGTGGATTTCAGACCTTTTGTGTTGAAGAGGGCATTGAGATGCAAAATACTGTTCCCTATACACCACAACAGAATGGTGTTGCTGAAAGGAAGAAAAGAACATTGAAAGAAATGGCCACATGCATGCTAAATTTGAAAGGGTTGTACCCAAGTCTTTGGGCAGAAGCCATTAACTGTGCCACCTATCTTCAAAACATAGTTCCTCACAAAGGACTCAAAGACATGACTCCTTTAGAAGAATGGATGGGATACAAATTCGATGTATCTAAGCTTAGAGTGTTTGGATCTAGAGCATGAGCAAGGATTCCAGATGAGAAAAGGAGATCCCTAGATCCACGAAGAAGAGAGTGTATCATGGTGGGTTATGCATTGAATCCAAAGTCCTACAAGATTCTTGATCCTTCTACAATGACCACATTCCTTGATAGGAGTGTAAATTTTGAGGAATGGCCTCTTCATGATGCTCATCCTGTTGAGAAAAGAGCTTGCCTGCCACACCTCCACTGCTTAATGAGCTTCAAGAGAGAGAATCTTCATCACATGACAGTTCATATTCAGATTATGATAGTGAAGATGATCAAGAGCGAATGCTAGATCCATATCCACAAGAACCCGAAGATCTAACACCTATCAGTGAAGATGGCGAATGGAAGATCCAGATCCATAAGAACCTGATGATATTACACTTGATGATCCTCCTCTTCCTAGATGGGAAGCCACTACTCTTAGATCTGCTGGAGATCTTGATGGAGATCCACTCAATATGAGGAGGACCATATGAGATTTTTAGAATGGAAGGTTTCATCCTTATCACATTACTTATCCATTTACTGCCGACAGATCCTTCTTCAGTGGATAATTCCACTTATCATTTGGGTTAGGTGATATACATGATTGATCATCCTATCACAATCTATCTTGAGGGGGGTCTTTCTTCGCACTGGGTTTTCCCTCTTTCCTCACATTGTTTATTTAGATTGTTGTACGGGGTGACCTTTGGTATTAGTTACCGGGGCCCTACCATTTCAGTTGTTCCTCATAGTATAGATTGTGAGGGGGTGTTGGATTATTCTCATGATAATTTTTTTATTTTGCATGAGTGCATGCAATTCTACATGCATCTAGTCATCTGCATGCAAATGCATGCATCCAGTCATCAGTATGGTAGTCTCCTAGCACCTAGTTCTTATTTTGCAGCCCCTGGGAGCCTGTTTCTGCTCAGGTTTAGCCCTCCTAGCCACTAATGCACCCTTGTTTTCATCACTGGAGTACATGTGCTCCTTATTACACCTATTTAGGAATTACTTCAGTTATTTGGCTAGTTGATGACTCAGTTCCTTGATTCAGGGGATGATTGATCAGTTAACTAACTGAAGCACTTAGATAGGCACCTACTAAGACTAGTTGAGCTCTACTAACTACTGGAAGCTCCTCATGAGCCCACATTGGAGTCTCCTTCCCTACATCATTTCCCATGCACTCAGTTAGACTCAGCTAGACTCATCTAACTGACTATTTGAATTTTGTGACTACTACCACTGGTTTGGATGATGTCTCCAATGCTATCCAAGAAACACTTTGAGGATATTTCGAATGACCTTAGAGGCATTTGAATCCATTTTATTTTATTAATTTATTATTCATTTTACAGAGTGCCATCTTACAACTGATGTATGATACAACAATTTTCTCCATTTTTTGTGTAATGAGTGATTATTGATTCAAGATTTCTTCTTCTTCTTTTTGCACTACATGAGTGAATTCTAGTGAGGTATGCTACTACTGAGTGATGCTACTGCTAAAATATCACAAATAATAAGTGTTGGAAACCCTCCATTCAATATCAGAAAACACTCCCACATTTGAGTTTTTAATTCTCAACTCATCTAAATCTGATTTGGATCTTGTGTTTTTTGACATAGTTGTAGGTGATTGAATTTTCTGTTGATAGTGAGAAAAATACGATTCAAATGACTAGAAAAATCCTGAATTTAATTCTGGATTATATAACCCATGGGAGGTAGAAAAATCTTACACGTAAAAACAATGCAAGGAATTTAAATTTGGCCTCCAAATTTTGCCCAGGTAAAGCAAATATAGACAAGTAAAAATCAGATTGTAAAAATGGTAAAAGAAAAACCACTTCAAATGGTTTAAATTAAAAAAAATACACTTAAGGTGAAATTAAAACACAAGTGTCGATTTGATGAAATTGGAAGGTCAAGATTAAGACCAACATTTGGTAACTCACATAAGATATAAGCGCTTATTATAATTTGGAATCATAAATCAGGGTTAGGATCTGAAAATTATTAATTAAGTTCCCAATTTCCGACTTCCGTGGTCGAAGTCGAAGATCGGGGCTTATATTTAAAAGTTATTGATTAAGGTTCCTGATGTCTGACTTCCGTAATTGGGGTCCAAGGTCGGGGTTTAAATTTGAAAGTTATTAATTGAACTTCTCGACTTCCAACTTCTACAGTCGGAGTTGGAAAGTCAAGAAACTAAATAAAATGATAACAAGATGCACAATTTTTTCTCACAAAATAAATGGTCGGAAAGTCGAGATGATAAAGTCGGGATGGAAAAAACATCAAAAGACATAATTTAACTACATCTTTATTGAATTTGACTCTAATCGAATAAAATAACTTAACAACAACTCTAACAATAAAAAACTTATGAAAACAAGTCATATGACTTATTAAAATCAAAATTATAGGGGTTCCCATTTTATTAAAAAAATGGGATCTCTTATGCAAGCAATAAGGGCCTCAGATGCTTTCATGAATTCTTGGTTCAAAAATACCTCTTGATTCTTCAATGAGTACATCCTGTTGAAAGTGTCAGGCTTGTAGGAAGCATACACGAGTTGGTTGGAATCTTTGAACATCGAAGTGTCGATATTGGCAAACTTGATCATCCATTTTACCAAGTCTATGTAGGGTAGAACCACAGGTCGAGTTGCAATGGCGCGCAGATGATATTTACTGATGTTTTGGTATAAAGGTGCTTCAGAAATCATCGGCATCGAAACATCGACAGAAAAATATGTGATTGCATGTGGGTTAGCGATTGTACATCGGGAGAAAAATCAAATAAAAAAATTACTTTTCTGACTTCCGAATTCCGCAATAAATAGTAGGAATCATGACATCAGCTAAGTTATAACATATAAGAAAAATTTGTCCCGAATTTTGACTTCCAACAAGAAGGGTTGGCCGACCCTTCATTTATGAGAGAAAACAAAAGAATGAATGGACTGCCCTTCTTGTATTGTAGGATTAGTAGGAATAGTAAACAACAGAAGGATCGGGAACCCCTTTATATCCTCGAAATATCAAGAATATCATGAAGAGAAAGGATCAACTACCCCTTCACTTAGTAGAAAATTGTGAACACCTATATCCAACAATTCACCTATATCTAGAATGGTGAACACGGGAAGGATCAACCCACCCTTCTTGTAGTATAGAACTATTATGAAAAGAACACTGGGAAGAAGAAGGGTCGGTCGGCCCTTCTTTTATGATATAATTGTAAAAATATTCAACCTATGAAGGCTAGGATTTCAATTCATGTATATACAAAATGGTAAACACTGGAAGAATACTAAGCACAAGAAGGGTCAGCTAACCCTTTATTTATGAGAGAAATGTAAAAATATTTAATCTACCAAGGCTAGGCTGACAATTCCCGACTTTCGACTTCCACAGTAAATAGTAGGGATCAAGACATCGACTAAGTTATAACATATAAAAATTGTTTGTCTCGAATTCCAAATTTTGACAAGAAGGGCCGGCCTACCCTTCATTTATGAGAGAAAACATAAGAATGAATGGTTGACTATTCCTATATTGCAGGATTAGTACAAATAGTAAATGCCAGAAGGATCAGGAACCCCTTCTTATAACCTCAAAATATCAAGAATATCATGGATAGAAAGGATCGCCTCCCCTTCATTTAGTAGAGAATTGTGAACACCTATATCAAGGATTTCACCTATATCCAGAAGGGTGAACACAAGAAGGATCGACTGACCCTTCTTGTAGTATAGCACTATTATGAAAATAATACTCGGAAGAAGAAGGGTCGCACGCCCCTTCATTTATGAAAGAATTGTAAAAATATTCAACCTACGAAGGCTAGGCCATTAATTCATGTATATCTAGAATGGTGAACAATGGAAGAATACTGAGCACAAGAAGAGTCAGTTTACCCTTCATTTACGAGAGAAACGTAAAAATATTTAATCTATGAAGGCTAGACCGAAAATTACCAACTTCTGACTTAGGAAGTAAATAGTAGGGATCAGGACATCGTCTAAGTTATAACATATAAAAAGGGTTTGTCCCAACTTCTTACTTTTAACAAGAAGGGTCATTTAACCCGTCATTTATGAGAGAAAACATAAGAATGAATGGATGACCCTTCCTGTATTGTAGGATTAGTAGGAATTATAAACACCAGAAGGATCGAGAACACCTTATATCCTCAAAATATCAAGAATATCATGGAGAGAGAGGATCGACCATCCCTTCGTTTAGTAGAGAATTGTGAACCCCTATATCCAGAATGGTGAACACACGAAAGATCGACTGACCCTTCTTGCAGTATAGAAATATTATGAACATAAACTAGGCAGAAGAAGGGTCGGTCGCCCCTTCATTTATGGGATAATTGTAAAAATATTCAACCTACGAAGGCTAGGTCGTCAATTCATGTATATCCAGAATGATGAACACTGGAAGAATACTGAGCACAAGAAGGTTCGACCTACCCTTCATTTTTTAGAGAACTATAAAAATACTTAATCTATGAATGCTAGGCTGACAATTAATCTATATCCCGAATGGTGAACAGAAGAATGAACGGTATACCATTCATGTATTCTAGGATTAGTGGAAATACTAAACACCAGAAGGATCAGGCACCCCTTCTTATATCCTCCAAATATCAAGAATATCAGGGAGATAAAGGATCGCCGGCCACTTCGTTTAGTAGAGAATTGTAAAATTGTTGAAGCTATGAATAGTCATCCAACAATTCACCTATATCCAGAATGGTGAACACAAGAAAGAACGACTGACCCTTCTTGTACTAGATAAAACTATTAAGAAAAGAATACTGATCACATGAAGCGTTGGTTGCCACTTTAGTTATGAGATAAATGTAAAAATATTCAACCTACGAAGAGTAGGCCAACAATTCATGTACATCTAGAATGATGAACAATGGAAGAATACTGATCACAAAAAGGGTTGGCCAACCCTTCATTTATGAGAGAAATGTAAAACTATTTAATCTACAAAGGATAGGCTGACAATTCATCTATATCAAGTATGGTGAACAAAAGAATGAACAGCCGACCCTTCCTGTATTGTGGGATTAGTAGGAATATTAAACACAAGAAGGATTGGGTGCCCCTTCTTCTATCCTCCAAATATCAAGAATATCATGGATCGAAAGGAATGGTCTCCCATTCGTTTAGGAGACTTAATTGAAAAGTTGTTGAAGCTATGAATGGTCATCCAACAATTCATCTATATCCACAATGGTGAAAACAAGAAGGAATGACTGACCCTTCTTTTATTATAGAACTATTACGAAAAGAACACTGAGAATAAGAAGGGTCGGTCGCCCCTTCATTTATGAGATAAATGTAAAAATATTCAACCTACGAAGACTAGGATACTAATTCCTCATTATTCATACTGGTGAACACTAGAAGAATATTGAGCACAAGAAGAGTTAGCCACCGCTTCAGTTATGATAGAAATGCAAAGATATTCAATCTATGAAGGGTAGGCCGACAATTCATCTATATCGAGAATGGTGATCACAAGAATGAATGAATGAGCCTTTTTGTATTGTATGATTATTAGTAATAGTAAACACAAGATGATCGGGTGCCCCTTCCTATATCCTCCAAATATCAAGAATATCATGGAGTGAAAGGATCGGCCACCCCTTCATTTATTAGAGAATTGTAAAACTATTGAAGCTCTGAATGGTCAAGCAATAATTCCCTTATATCCAAAATGGTGAACCCAAGAAGGATCGAATGACCCTTTCTGTATTATAGAACTATTAGTAAAAGAAAACCGAAGAAGGATCGGGCACCCCTTCGTATATTCTCTAAATATCAAGAATATCATGGAGATATTCTATCTAGATAACTTTCACATAAGTATATTTAAGAAAGGAACGGACACTCCTTCTTGCATCGATCCATTTTCAACAAACCACAATAAAGATCCATTTAAATGATAAGGAGTAGCACTTGATTGAAATGTGACTTCCCATAATATCCTAAATCTATTTATTTCTAGCACAAATTTACCAAATTAAAATGATAGTTAATATGAAATAATGATCACTCCTATGATCGATTCTTTATCAAATGACTATATAAAATGTACATTTGATCTCTCATGGATAATCCTAGCAAATTTGTTTGTAATCAATCAATTGATTTTAGAAAGGAGCGGTTGTTCCTTCTCCATCAATCATTCGCCTGAACATTTGCAAGTATACATCTAATATACAAACACTAATTGATAATTATAAACATTGTATGAATTCTTATATTAACTACACAATATTTACTCTTTTCTAGATAAAATAAGTATTCGTTGTTGAGCCTTATTCAATGCCAGGAAATATCGTTCCTAGATTTCTTAAAAGATCACAACCTTGGTTTATTCAAGCATGGATGATATGTTGAGATGGATGAACTAGATAATTTGTACCCGGATTTAAATCTATTATGATTGTATGAGGAAGGAGTTCCAACTCAAGCTGGAATATTGACATCTGCATATCCCATTTATGATGATTTATTACGTGTTCAAGTTGAAGTGATCAAGAGAGACCGGTGTTTCCTTCTACAGACTGATCTTATAGTTTGTAATTTTCGACTAGATCTAGTAAAAAGTGGCCCCGATTCAGATCCGGTCTCCTGTGCGAAGCAAGGGTGGGTTTTTCCCTCGTATAATTTTTGTAATCGATATGGAATTAATACCGCGTCATCTTTGTAGAAAGGAATTTTGTCGGTATGGAAGAAAAGAATCATGGCTGCGAAAACCTCGTCTGTATTGCATTACATGAATATTGAAAAGAATTTGACAAATGTAGACTATGAAAAAATTATTTTGTAACTTAGAATATCATTTCTCAACCATATTGAAAAAGATGTGACCAAATATTCCTTGAAATAACTCAAAGCATGTCCTTCTAAAGTGATGTTGTGGAAAGCGACTAAGAGCTTCAAAATCTCAAAAGAAGTTCAACAAGAACAGATCAAATACTTTTTGTTCAATGAGAAAGTTTTTTCTATTGATGTAACTAAATGTGTTATTGTGCCTCTGCATTTGCAATATCGAAAAGTTGATGAGGAGGTCATGGAAAAGATGGTTTTATCTCTTGTCTCAAATTTTACAACATTGAGAGATGTTATTCTATTGACTTTCGATAAGGAGACCAAGTTGGGATTTCTTCCTAGAAATGAAGAGGAAACTAATTTGCCTTCAATAAATTTCTATATATTGGATGGGAAGCATACTATTTCAGCGCAAAAAAAAATCATTGAAACTGATAAATATCAATCGGTTTATTCAAGGTATCGTCATCAAACAACTCATCTTCTACATAAAGATGTTCCTCAAAACATTATCAAATAATTATGCAAACAACAAAATTTATCAAACAAGGAATTTACAGACACTCCATTCATTTCTCAAGTTGTAAAAGCAAGGGAGAAATGGATATCCTACAGTAGGCCCTCCCGCCCGGTTAGGGAAACGCTTCCAGTGATGATCGGAAGGTATAGAGTTTTTCTTCTTATCAATCAAAGTCCCTAGATTGATGCTTGTGTTCTGAAATTAGTAAATTAAATATTATATTTAATTGTATGTGTTTGCAAGATTTCCAAGGTGAATGTATGGATATATTTGTTCTTCAAACAAAGGAAAACCTTAAAGACAAGCTAACTCTTGTTTTGACATCGGATCAATTGTGGAGAAAATAGATGTCTGTATTCGATATTTCCAAAAGTGGTTCCTTTCCATGCTCACCCAAGAGCATCACTCATGCTAATTTTGTACAAAATAAAATAAAGAAACATGGATCTAATTTTTTTAGACCATTGGGTGATCTTGATGAAAATGAATTGACCGTTGTGGCAGACAATATAATCAACGGATCGGTTTGGCTGAGCACATCAGTCGACAAAAATGTTTGCGCATAGACTTTATATCAATATTCCAAGCGAATCTAGGATGAGAGGTCAACCAGGCATTAGATCTGTGAATATTTGAAAGTTCACGATGTTCATACTTTTCATTCACAGATTATCACCGACGACAATGTCATTGAAATCTATAAAATTGCTCCAAATCATCTCCAACAATTGTGCAGTATTTCATGCTCCGATAAGCAAGCAAAATATCCTGGAAAAAAGAGAAAGAAAGAATATGAAGAGGATATTGGTACCAAATTACCAAAGGATGTGTCATGTCCCAAATTTGGCATTGGGTCACAATGGCCTAATCACGTTAGCCCTATTCATTAGAGTTTGTCAAATTGATGCTAAAGGTCAAATAATTGCCAAGGAGGAAAATTACTAGTTTCCTAGGTTTGGGGTGGAAGCTTGGTATTTGGAATAATGGGGATAATAAATGATGTTTGAACATTAGAATGGAATAAATATTTAATAAAGGAGCTAAATAAATATATACAAGTGAAAATCAAAGTGGCATTTCATGATGAAGACACATGGAGGAAGTGGGACCCACATATGGCTAGATTTCCCCACTACATTTGGCATCATTCTCTCACCAATTCGAATTCAAGGTGAATGTTAACATACTTGGGGGAGTCCAAAAGGTATTGGGTCACAATGGCCTAATCACGTTAGCCCTATTCATTAGAGTTTGTCAAATTGATGCTAAAGGTCAAATAATTGCCAAGGAGGAAAATTACTAGTTTCCTAGGTTTGGGGTGGAAGCTTGGTATTTGGAATAATGGGGATAATAAATGATGTTTGAACATTAGAATGGAATAAATATTTAATAAAGGAGCTAAATAAATATATACAAGTGAAAATCAAAGTGGCATTTCATGATGAAGACACATGGAGGAAGTGGGACCCACATATGGCTAGATTTCCCCACTACATTTGGCATCATTCTCTCACCAATTCGAATTCAAGGTGAATGGTAACATACTTGGGGGAGTCCAAAAGGTATTATTCATTGCATGACTCATCCAAGGTCGAAATATAGAGGAAGAGTAACTCCCATGGAAGAGGAAGAGGCAATTTGGAGCTAGTGAGACACTTGGGCTAGATTCCCTAGCTCTATGACAACAATGATGAAGATGCTATGACACCTATGACACAAATCAGACCTGAAGGCTGACATATGACATATATGACATGTCAGGGCTAAAAATAGACTCCAAGAGGGCGCTCAAGGGTGTTAGGGCAGCTAAGATGCTTCCACATGTGATTTGGTGGAAGTGGGAGACTAGGAATTGTTGTACAAGTGGCGTTCTTTGGAATCTCTTCCCAACTTGAGTTGGCATGAGTCTCTTGGAAGGAATTCGACCCATGGAGGACATTAGAAGTTTATAAATGTCAATAACAAAGAAGGAAACCAGCTTTTGATCATTTTTAGAATTTGCAATTGCATTTGTGAAGAGGGAGAGCTAGTGGATGACTAGTTTCTTGCCTTAGCCAATTTCGAGGGTGAAAGATTCCCATCCAAGTTGGTAATTGGAAAGGCCATTCAGACCTTTCATTTGGAGCTTTAATGGAGTCTTTATTTGCAGGTGTAAGCTACAGGGCAGCTCATGGTTTCTTCTATTGCAGCTCACTCCTTCAACTATTTCCAGTTTTGATGGCATATTCTTGATCCTTGAGGGAGGGCGTTTTTGGTGAGCTATTGTACTCTTTGGGGAAGCTTTTAATGCTCCATTTATTTTGTAATATGAAGTAAATACTCTGTTATTCATCTCCAAAAAGTTTCAGGTCGAAATTCCAAGTAGAAATGTATAAATCTCATTTTTAATGGAAGAACAATGCCATTTCCCCACTACCTTGTTGTGAACCAATGTATTGATGATGATTTCGAATGAATGGATGATTCTCTGATATATTTGTGATCAATATACTGCCATGGATGTCTTCTACAAGCTTCATGTACTGTACTTGAGCATTTGAAGCATTTTTACTCAGTTTAGTTCTATTGGGAGGTGAAATAGTGCCATTTCCCCAAGGGTCGAATTGGGGATTTTTGCAGTTGAATGGGAGAGGGTGAGAACAGTTGTAATAATCCATTAATGGTGCATATGATACTTTAAAAAAATAATTAACACATTACATACCTCTGTTCATAAATTTGAGTGGGTTTGGAGGCATTTGGGAAGCCATTTTCAGTACTTACCCAAGGGGGATTTGAACCCCAAATCACTAGTAAAATTGCATAATTGGTCCAGAATATTAAGAGAGTTTGCAGAGGTCTTTTGGTGGACATATGTCATCCATAAACATCATATTCAAGTTCTAATATCATTCATACACCTTCCTTGAATATTTGAAGGCATTTGGAGTCAATTTGAGACCTAGAGGCCAATACTAGTCAAAGGAAAATCACTAGTAAAGTTACCTACATTGATCAGAATTGAAAGAGGATTTGCAGAAGTATTTTAAAGGTCCAAAGGAATCCCTGAAACACATATTTATGTTCTAATATCATTCATATACCTTCTCAGAAGATTTGGGATCATTTGGGGCAAATTTGGGACCTAGAGATCCAAACTAGTCAAAGGTCGAACTAGGGAAAAAAAGTGGAAAATTGCAATTTTAATAAAATTCCTAATAAGGGACATTACAGTGGTATCAGAGCATGATCTTGGCACCTTATGTGGTATAATATTCATGAGGACAATAATTCAGGTACCACCATTAGATATTGAAACCAAAAGTGCTTTTGTTGAAGAAAAAAAAAAAAAAGGTAGGAGAAGAAGAGCAAATGTTTTGAGGAAACTATGACTAGGGATGAAAAGGGAGCCTCATATGATGGTGAGGAGCATATAAAAATTATGAAAACAATATTTGAAGATATGACCAAGCAACTTAAGGAAGGATTCGAATTGTTTTCTATCGAACTTGTGGAAAAAATTATTGATTTTAAGGAAACCAAGGGGAAAAATGCATCAGCTTGCTTGAAGGAGCAAAAGGAAGAGACATCACAAGATCATGAAGAAGATTCTATTGAAAATATGGAAGATCATTTTGAGACACCTTCTAGCTTAGACATGAACCAAAGAGCATCTACTGATGGATGCTTAAACTATGAAGGAGTACCTACTGATGTGTGCTCACACCTCTATGTTGGTGACATAGAGATCACTTTTGAAAGTGTTGCTGCAAGCCCAAGTTCCATTAAGCATGAGAATGAATACCTTGTAGCAGTTGGAGAAGAACCAAGATCAACTTCCCCATCACCACTTGAGCTTCATGAAGTTGGTCCAAGCAAAATTGAAGAAGATGAGAAGGTTCATTTGCAAGAGCCTCATTTTCTTGAAGGGTCCTTAAAGATGAATGAAAATAAGATCCAAGAGTCCCTCATAATTCTCCATGACACTCAAGCATTGGTGTCAAATTCTTGTTGGAGAGCTACATCATTGGAGGAAACATCTTTCCTTGAAGACATGGAAAAGATTCAAAGAGCAATGTGCCATATCAAAGGTAATTTCATGTCTTTGCTTTTTGATAGAAACCATTTGTTTGAGCTTAATGAATTGTTACATGATGCATATTTGAAGAATAATGAGGATATTCATAAGCTCACAATTCAAAATGAGCAACTTCTTGAAAAGTTGCAAGATACTTGTTTTTCCTCCTATGTTTCAGATTTTCAAATGGTAGATTGTTTGGAGGATTCTCATGACATGGTGGATCATGAGAAATGTGGGAATTTGAATGTGCTTAATGTGTTTGAAGATGAACTTGAAGAGATCCAAACACTTGATGTGGTGGAAGAGGAACTTGAATTGTCTCTTGATGAAGGTTATGCAATTTTTAAAGAAAAGCATGATTCCTCTACATTGGAACCAAACTATGACAAAGAGTTCATACTTTTGAAGGAGCTGCATGATACTACCCATATGGATCCTTCCCATGATGAAACTTCTGTACTTTTTGATCATTTGGGTGATTTGGTTCATTCTCCTACATCCTACAATTCCATGTTTTGCAACATTAGTCTCAATGAAGTATGGGTGAAAGGGTTCTTTTTGATGGTGCCACATGAGGAGTATGGAACTCCTAGATTTACTTTTTATGATGACATGGTTGGAGCACATTCTTCTTCACATTTGAAGCAACATTATTTGTCACTTTATGATGATGCAAATCTACATGGATGCACCTATGATATGCATTTGAGTCACTTGAAGACTCATGGTTTTTCTTACTCAACACTTGATTCATTTGATGTTGGACGAACTTCATCCAACACTTGGAAGAATAGATTTATGATTGGAGAACATTTTTGTTGCAAGACACATACTTTGTTATATCTTTATGACTCTCACATTCAGGGATGTATGGGTGAGACTTCTTTGAGTCATTTGAAGTCTCCTTGTTTTTTCTGCTCACTATTTGGTTCAGATTTTAGTGGAGATTCTTCATTCACTTCTTGGATGAAAGAATACATGGTTGAATATTTTGATGCATATCGCATCCTTTTGGAGCAGCATTATAGGACATGGGATCCTCACCTATGTCATTGGAGCAGATTTGATTGGTCACTTGAAGCTTGTATGCACTTGGAAAATGGTGGTCTACTTGCTTGGAGGTATAAGCACTTTCATGACTCTTTGATGAAGCATATCCTTGATGTACATTTTCATTATGTTGTTATGTACTTTGATGATATATATTTGGTACTCATGATGTTTGGAAGGATGCATACAAGAAAATGGGATCCAGGAATCCTCTTAACTAATGGTGTGGGTTGGAGAGCACTCTTAATTATTGGGGTGCAATACAAGCAATGGGACCCTGGAATATTTTTTATCTCATTGCTTTCAAATTTTTTTTTGGGAAACAAGCAGTATGGGAGATGGATTTCCCCACTTAATAAAGTTATTTTTATCAGAGTAGTGCAGCAGCAAGCATGGTGGTTCCTCTCTAAAATCTTCATGGAAACTCAAAGACTCAAGGTTGGGAAATTCAATGGCAACTTCAAAGAATTATACAGAAAGCAGGTTCTTCAACACCCATGTTTAAAATTGCTTGAGGACAAGCAATATTGGGAAGGGAGGATTTGTCATGTCCCAAATTTGGCATTGGGTCACAATGGCCTAATCACGTTAGCCCTATTCATTAGAGTTTGTCAAATTGATGCTAAAGGTCAAATAATTGCCAAGGAGGAAAATTACTAGTTTCCTAGGTTTGGGGTGGAAGCTTGGTATTTGGAATAATGGGGATAATAAATGATGTTTGAACATTAGAATGGAATAAATATTTAATAAAGGAGCTAAATAAATATATACAAGTGAAAATCAAAGTGGCATTTCATGATGAAGACACATGGAGGAAGTGGGACCCACATATGGCTAGATTTCCCCACTACATTTGGCATCATTCTCTCACCAATTCGAATTCAAGGTGAATGGTAACATACTTGGGGGAGTCCAAAAGGTATTATTCATTGCATGACTCATCCAAGGTCGAAATATAGAGGAAGAGTAACTCCCATGGAAGAGGAAGAGGCAATTTGGAGCTAGTGAGACACTTGGGCTAGATTCCCTAGCTCTATGACAACAATGATGAAGATGCTATGACACCTATGACACAAATCAGACCTGAAGGCTGACATATGACATATATGACATGTCAGGGCTAAAAATAGACTCCAAGAGGGCGCTCAAGGGTGTTAGGGCAGCTAAGATGCTTCCACATGTGATTTGGTGGAAGTGGGAGACTAGGAATTGTTGTACAAGTGGCGTTCTTTGGAATCTCTTCCCAACTTGAGTTGGCATGAGTCTCTTGGAAGGAATTCGACCCATGGAGGACATTAGAAGTTTATAAATGTCAATAACAAAGAAGGAAACCAGCTTTTGATCATTTTTAGAATTTGCAATTGCATTTGTGAAGAGGGAGAGCTAGTGGATGACTAGTTTCTTGCCTTAGCCAATTTCGAGGGTGAAAGATTCCCATCCAAGTTGGTAATTGGAAAGGCCATTCAGACCTTTCATTTGGAGCTTTAATGGAGTCTTTATTTGCAGGTGTAAGCTACAGGGCAGCTCATGGTTTCTTCTATTGCAGCTCACTCCTTCAACTATTTCCAGTTTTGATGGCATATTCTTGATCCTTGAGGGAGGGCGTTTTTGGTGAGCTATTGTACTCTTTGGGGAAGCTTTTAATGCTCCATTTATTTTGTAATATGAATTAAATACTCTGTTATTCATCTCCAAAAAGTTTCAGGTCGAAATTCCAAGTAGAAATGTATAAATCTCATTTTTAATGGAAGAACAATGCCATTTCCCCACTACCTTGTTGTGAACCAATGTATTGATGATGATTTCGAATGAATGGATGATTCTCTGATATATTTGTGATCAATATACTGCCATGGATGTCTTCTACAAGCTTCATGTACTGTACTTGAGCATTTGAAGCATTGTTACTCAGTTTAGTTCTATTGGGAGGTGAAATAGTGCCATTTCCCCAAGGGTCGAATTGGGGATTTTTGCAGTTGAATGGGAGAGGGTGAGAACAGTTGTAATAATCCATTAATGGTGCATATGATACTTTAAAAAAATAATTAACACATTACATACCTCTGTTCATAAATTTGAGTGGGTTTGGAGGCATTTGGGAAGCCATTTTCAGTACTTACCCAAGGGGGATTTGAACCCCAAATCACTAGTAAAATTGCATAATTGGTCCAGAATATTAAGAGAGTTTGCAGAGGTCTTTTGGTGGACATATGTCATCCATAAACATCATATTCAAGTTCTAATATCATTCATACACCTTCCTTGAATATTTGAAGGCATTTGGAGTCAATTTGAGACCTAGAGGCCAATACTAGTCAAAGGAAAATCACTAGTAAAGTTACCTACATTGATCAGAATTGAAAGAGGATTTGCAGAAGTATTTTAAAGGTCCAAAGGAATCCCTGAAACACATATTTATGTTCTAATATCATTCATATACCTTCTCAGAAGATTTGGGATCATTTGGGGCAAATTTGGGACCTAGAGATCCAAACTAGTCAAAGGTCGAACTAGGGAAAAAAAGTGGAAAATTGCAATTTTAATAAAATTCCTAATAAGGGACATTACAGGATGTTAGGAAAATATTGAACATATATATCAATAAAGAGGGGATGGGCATTTCCATTGACTCCGTCAAAGTTAGTTCATAATTTTCTTGTCTATGTTGGTATCCTGCATCTTTGGTCAAGACACTAAGATCCATTGCATTTTTTGGTGCAAAAATCAACTGTGAACTTGTTATTGTTGACATGTCTAATTGTGCTAGTGCCTGGATAGTAGAATATATGATTGCATTGTTGTACTACTTAGAAGAAAATGAAGCGGCTTGTACTTGTGTTTTTGTATCTGATATGGAAAACTCTTGTATGGTTTCTAAAGCTTTCACACATTTCAGCAGGAAATAAAAAAAAGTGGTAACGTTAAATCCTACCAAGGGAGTTTATAGAGATTTCTCAAAAGACTTATTTATAGGATTCTTTATTATACAGTATTGGAGAATGGGATAGGATGAGGATAATTTGTCTACTTTTAAAATGGATATGGATTGGAAGGATGAGAACCTACCAATGATTGATTTACCTTTGTCCAAGGTTACCAATGATAGTTCGAGAAGCCATGTTTTTGCAAAAGAAACGACACGGGAATTCTGGGAACACATGGTATCCAGACTGGTCTCTTCTCAAGGTACAATTCTTTTGTTGTATGCACTAGGTAGAGTTCTTTGTTCGTTGATCAGGTCGCTAGATAGAATAATTATTTCTATTGTGGAGACAGTAGATCAAGGTCTGTTTATGAATAGTTTCAATCATGAATTGGATATAAACCAAGGTATTTGTATTAATATTTTGAGATGTCTTATTTCATTGTATTTTACTTTTATTGAACGGTTATGTTCAATAACTTCTTCAAATTCCTATTCTACTACAGATTTAAATAAAGAGCACACTCAATTATCGTCCAATAAAATTATAGTATTCAATGAAGACATTGAATGTAACAGAGAATCCACAAAGAACTACCAAACTGGTGGTCAAGATGGACAAAAAGGTAAAAATTTATTTTTCAAAGATCCTAGTTAAATTAACTAAATTATGAATGGGGACAGTGACCTTGAATACTTGCAAAAAGTTATATAAATTGTATAACTGCAAATTTCATAGTCAAGATGATTGGATTTCTTTTGAACATGTGGATCATCTACAATGAGAGTTGGGATTGACAATGTCCATGGATATTAGCCAACAAATCACATTGGAGATGGGAGACTTGGATAATAACAAACCAGGCGAGGGATTGGTGGGAAAAAGAGGTATCTCTAGCAATGTTACTCACCACTCAAATGTGATCCAATCATTGACAGGTAAGAGACATATTATTTTCTACCTAAATTGGTAAAACAAATTTATTCCAAAATATATCATCACAAGTGATTGTAAATAACTCAAAAGAAAAACATGTTTGTAACCAGGAAGGGAACTGTATTATAACAAAAACGTATATTTCCCAATATGTCAATGACACATTCTTGTTAGATCGACTATGGCCTTGCTTACTACACCTGAATGGCAAGTTATGTGAGGCCAATTGTGAAAAAAATCAAAGTGTTTTGTTACATAATACACTTGAATGTTTGTTTGTAATACTATGTTCAATTTCACTGTGATTATAATACTAGTAAAGTGTCGAGTTTGGTTTTCGAAAGTGTAAAATCAAAGCTTGAGAGTGCCAAAATCGGTTTTCAAAATTGCCAATTTAAGTATTGGAAGTGTCAAAATTAGCCATTCAAAGGGAAAAATCAGGCTCTAAAAGAGCCATTATCATATTTATCATATCGTCAAAGTGCAAAAACCAATTTCAAAAGTGGCAATATAAAAACCAAAAGTATGCTTTTGGAACATGGATTTGGCACTTTTGGAACCAGATTTTGCACTTTAGAAACCTTGATTTTGGGGTTCATAAAGGTCGTTTTTGACCCGTCTTCAAAGTGAATTGGACTAGAATATGTCCAAGTTTAATGAAATAGGCATAGGAGTGGGATTAGAGAAATAAGGCCATTTTTCCAACCTAATTTTTACAACCTACGAATGATTAAATGCCTTTCTCATTGTGGTGCTTTCAAATAGGAGAACTTCATATCTAAAAATAACTATGGATCATAATTAAATTCTAGAATTAGTAGCCCTTCCACTTCACTTGTATACTAATAGATTGATTGACCAAGATCTTGTCGAATTTTAGCTAGGGACATGCTAATTTCTCAAAAACCTAAGAGGCTCGATCCATAGTGAATGACTTGAAAAAAGGAATCCTACGTTGTGATGTAGCCAAAGGATGCTCTATTAGACTCACTATCACTAAATTTGATGTATAACTTAGAAGAATCTGAGCATGTCTACTACTAATCCAAGTTTATTCCTTCTAATGGAAGCTCAACAAGTGTTGATCATGTTAAATTTTTCATGTTTATCAAGGATTTCGAATTCACAATGAGACTATCAGACTATGAATACATGAATTGAGTAGTTCTCCTTACATTAGGTTCCCATACTTAGAGAAATAGATGCATGCTTCAAGTTGGAATCCAAATGAATCAACCATAGGTTGAGAGCACATGATTTCTTTGATAACCTAGAGTAGCTTAGACGTGTGAAAGGAATGAGATGCCTTAACATTATCTAGGGTAATCACATTGTGGGGCCATGAATCCTCAAGAAAAAGACTGGTTACATGTATATGGGGTCGAAAATAATGAGGTGGAGCTAAAAACCAAAAAAAAGGGACTCCCAAGCAATAGGATAAGAGAGTTGTAGGTGGATATGATAACCAAATAAACCATATTATTAAAAAAGAAAAGTTCCTAAGCTTGATAGGTGATTCTCAAATAATCATAAAAATTAAATAGAGATTAATTTTGTGTGGGTCGATCAGACAAAAGAAAATTGAGTAAATGAAGAATTCATTAAGTACTCTAATACAAAACCATAATGTGTACAACACAATAATATATAATGAAATACTTAAACAAAAAAATCACACCAAACATTGATCCCAAACAAATTTATTATCCTTTTATCTTTTATATGTGCAACAATAACTTTATATAGTTCTAGAAAGGATCAATATGATGCTTATTTGACATAGTTAATTGTTACTACTAAGCACTTAGGTGAGTACAAATTGCACATAATTCAATGTTCTTGTGCATGTTATGACTTATAATTAACTACATATGCATTAATCGTGATTTTCATATGTGGCATCTCAATTTCAGATCTATTAATTGTTGATGTATATGTAACTTCGGAATGTATTTCACATATATGTATATTGTATTCCTATAGAGATGGTATTATTCCTCTATAAGGAAGTGTCGTCATTTATATTGTAAGTGTCGTAACTTATACTTGATGGGTTATTAGACCACCTTATTTGGGGTCGACCCTGTATAAGTCATGTGGGTCAAAGGGTTATTAGACCACCCTATTGGGGGTCGGCCATGTGGGTCAAAGGGTTATTAGACCACCCTATTGGGGGTCGGCCCACTCAGCATTATGTTATGTGGTTAAGTTAGAGCCGACATGAGTTAGGTAAAAAGGCAAGTCATGTCAAGTATAAATAGAGTGCGGGAGGCACTCTATTTGCTCACTCACTTCTCACACATGCTCTCAAGGAGGAGAGGCGCACTTATGGAGGAGGAGGATTGCTGCTAGGTTATGGCTATCTCTATTGGTTGGTTGTATCATTGCTCTATCTATCTCTGAGGAAGTTATTGGGGTTTTTCACCTTTATGGTTTTCCCCAAGTAAATCTTTGTGTCTCTTGTGTGCTTGCATTATTGTCTCCATGTTTGATATGCTGTAGATATGCTGTATATGTTGTTCTCTCAGTTAAGATCCTAGATCATATTGAAGTAAATTCAGAAAATTTAACATGGTATCAGAGCTAGCCTGAAAGAAGGCATGATATGGCATGTATGACACTTGTTGCACTTACGATGCTAGGGCTTGATATAGCAAAAACCAGTCATCGTAGCACTTTCACTATAAATCCGTTTTGGCGAAGTTTTCGGATCTGAAATTGTTACAGGCCGAAGCTAAGATCTCCAGGTATCTTGTGTCCAAAGGACAACCTCTAATTCGTTGTACTTTGGGATTTATGATCTGTACAATATAGGGTTTCTGCCTCTTCCAGATCTGAGTCAAAATCAGGTGACCTTGGGAAAAAGGTCATATCTTGGGCTAGGAAGCTCCAAATGAAATTTCGTAAAAAGTGACAGGCAGTACACAGTCTGTACTATCTCAGAAAACTTTTTCAGAGGCCGAAGTTGAACCAGTGACACGTGGCACGCCGTACAAGTTCGCTCTCCTGTATTATCCCATAAACAGGTCACGTTGCGACATTTGGCATAACTCTCTCTCAGAGAGTCCAATTGAGGTCAGACCTATCAGGATGGAAAGCTAACAGGCCGAGCTATCTCAGAAAACGTTTTCAGAGGCCGAAGTTAAAACAGTGACACGTGGCACTCCGTACAAGTTCGCTCTCCTGTTTTATCCCAAAACAGGTCACGTTGCGACATTTGGCATAACTCTCTCTCAAAGAATCCAATTGAGGTCAGACCTGTCAGGATGGAAAGACAACAGGTCAGACTATCTCAGGAAACTTTTTCAGACCCTGTGGATCAAAAATTTCGGAGTTACACTAGAAACAATCAGGTACATATTTCTGTCAAAACAGAATTATTTTTTGGTACCTTCATTCATGGCTTCCGGAATTTAGGGCTTTGGAGAAAGTTGGAATTTTTGTAATCGGAGACCACGGCTGGATGCTACTCATCAAAATAGAAATTTAGAGACCAAGATCAGAATTTTTGGTTGGGCAGAAGGCCGGGCTTGATTAGACCCTAGTTCGGGACTTTGATCAGAAAAGTGGAAAATTAGGGCTTCTGTAAAAATGGGAATTTTTGAAATCTGTGACCACGGCTGGAAGCTCCTCAGAAAAATAGAAGCTTAGAGCTTTGGATCAAACTTTTTGATGGGGCAAAAGAGTGGGCTTCATCAAACCCCAGTTCAGGGTCACGTCCAGTGAATCCGGAAGTTTCAAAGGAAAAATTGAGGAGTGAAACTTTGCAGTTTTCAATTTCTGAATATACCAGTTTGATCAGTTCATCAAGGTGCATATTCCTATCCTATCGGAAGGTTGAAATTCAAAGTTTGAATTTTTGGGGTTTCTTTGACAAACCCATATCCAGCTCAAGGTCCAGTTCTTGCAAATCAAGTGGATTGGGTTAATCCTAGAAGAAGATGGATTGATCACCTGCATAAGTGAAAGAAGTTCCTGTCTCAGAGGGAGATGAGGATAAGGCCTTACATAAGAAGATTACAAGCGATCTCGACAGGTATGACTCATCGAGGTATGTTTTGATATTTGTCCATGATTAAGTTTATGGTATGTTTGTCTTCATGTTATTACAGTTGAGTACAATTTTGTTTTTAGATTTGTCGTATCACCTTAACAAAATTATGAATGCATGATAGAAGATATTCATTGGTTAGGGTGTTGACACTTATGATTGTACTAATGCATTATGGTGTTGTATGAGGTTTATGTTGTCTACTAACATGAAAGGTACACCAAGAAAGACAAATCATGTTCTGGTCCAAGAACATATGATCATGATAACATGAGGACAAAGATTCATCCTTTGTCATGGATCTCACAGAAGATCCATTTACGAGGTATGTATAACTTGATTTTATAATGGCTAACCTATGAGATATGCAGGTTACTAGCACAAGTCATTGAAGAAGAAGAAGACATCATGTGAGTATGTTAGACATAAATAGCTAGCATGCTAATCTAGGTATGTTTTTCCTATATCAAGATAAAATCCTACCTTGTGTTAGGATCTTATACTGTTGTTGATAATGATTATTCATGAAGAGTCATAGGTTTGAATAATCATGATTGTATGCATATTATGTTTCTTACCATAATTGATGATTTGACTAACCAGAAGAATCATGATGGTATAGGTTTGAATAATCACGGGTTTTATGCATTTTATATCTCTTATCTTGATTGATGATTCAACTAACCTGAAGAGTCATAGGTTTGAGTAATTACAGGTTTAGACATGTTATGTTTCTTATGATTTGACTAACCTTAAGAATTCCACATAAACCTTGAATGGTAATGCTTATTATTTTCTGTTTGAAATGATCATGACTATACATGCTTGAGATTATTGTGTTTTAATAGTATACTAATGAATGTATGATTTTATATGAGATCACAAGGATAACACAATCATGATGCATAGGGACCAAGGATGAATGTAAGTTCAAGGACAGGTAATCCAGGAAGCAAAGATCAAGAGGGAGCACACTCCAGTTGTTCCTGCAAAGAAAGCAAAGGAGCACACTTCAGTAGCTTCTGCAAGGATGCAGATATTTAGAGGGAGTTGAACATCTTCCTACATTCCACAATAGAAAGGTGTAGAAGAAGCTACTTCAGATTATGACTCTAGTATCTCCCGCAAAGAAGCAAAGACTCAGAGGGAGTCCACCCAATGAACAAACAAAGATAAGTATTTTAATTATCATTTCTTACATATGTGTTTGTTTAAATAAAATTGTTCAAATGATGTATATGCTCATGTTCCTAGACTTAGGATATGTATTATGCATATTAGAATAGTTGCATTGATGAACAGTATACTACTAATATATATGGGTAAGTGGCCTATGGCACTGTACAACATTCCATTGCTACTTATCTAGAATGAAACCTCTTTGCTGACATGTTGGGAGTTGTGCACACCCTTAACAATGTTCTGGTAGAGATTGGTAGGCATCTAGAAAGCTACGGAATATGGATAAATGTTGTATGAAGCATTGGCTAAGATAATTGCATGACTGTATGACATATTTCGTTATGTGTAAGAATTTGTTCTGAAAATTATGAGATGTTTCTAATCATGCAATTTAACCTGTTTTGTAGGAAAGACCGTATATCTTCACCTACAAAAGAAGAACTACAACATTTGTTCAACAACAAAATTATCTATTGAAGATATTGAAGTTCCCAGGATCTGGGATGAAGAAATGGAATGCCATGATCCGTAGATCATGAAGAACGATGTTTGGGATGTAGTCCCAAGACCTGAAGGGAAGTTTGTTATGACTTCCATATGGATCTATCAGATCAAGCATGTTGCAGATGACAGCATTGAGAAATATAAAAGTGATACTACTTTTGTATGCAGATAACTTGTTTGTTACAGGTGAAGATAGATTGATTGCCGACATGCAGCGAAAGCTTACTACCGAGTTCGAGATGAAGAACTTGGGAATGATGCACTATTTGTTTTTGGCATGGAGGTGTGGCAGAGTGATGGAATCTTCCTTGGACAAGGGAAGTATGCAGTAGAGATCCTGAAGAGGTTCGAGATGATGGACTGCAAGGCTATGGCCACACCTATGACATCGAATATGAAGCTTCTATGTGATGCTTCATCTGAGCTGGTTGATGTCTCTACGTATCGTCAGATGATTGGGTCCTTGATGTACTTGACGAACACGAGACCAGACATTTGCTTTGCTGTGAACACATTGAGCCAGTTCCTGACGGATCCGAGGGGTGTTCACCTGGTTACTGTAAAGCATGTTCTGAGGTACCTGAAGGGTACAGTGGTTTTTGGGCTCAGGTATGAGGCGAATCAAAAGTTTAACCTGCAGGGTTATGTTGATTCAGATTGAGCTGGCAGTGCTGCAGATAGGAAGAGCACATCTGGGTGTTGCTTCAGTATGGAATCAGGTGTGATCTCTTGGTTTAGCAGGAAGCAGTCCTGCGTAGCACTAAGTACAGCTGAGGCAGAGTATGTTGCAGCCTATTCAGCTAGTTGTGAGGCAGTATGGCTACGGAAGCTACTGTCTGAGTTATTTGATCTCCCGTTGGAGGCTACTGGTATCTTCTGTGATAACCAGAGTTGTGTGAAGCTGTCCGAGAACCCAGTGTTTCATGACAGGTCGAAACACATAGAGATCAAATATCACTATATCAGGGATATGGTGCAGAGAGGAGCTGTGAAGCTCCTGTATGTTGCGACGGACGAGCAGATTCCAGATGTGCTGACGAAGCCACTAGCCAGGCTGAAGTTCGAGTACTTCAGAAAGAGGCTTGGCGTTATTCAGATCGAGGACACTTCGAGGAAGAAGTGACGGACACATTTGCTGAAGCCATTCCAAGCATGTTGGAAGGAGGATCCTTCACATGGCTGTGGATGTAAGCGCTGGATGATGAGCATCAGGATGATGTTCTAGTTTCTGCAGGATATGATCAGTTGGATCATTTTATGTATGTATGTACGCATCATGTTGGATGCTGGATATGATCAGTTGGATCATGTGTATGTATTATGCATCATGTTGGATGCTTGGACCGTGTATCTGTATATGTATCAGGTGGATACATTGTATGATCAGGTGGATCATGTATGGTGATATGTATCATGTATTTGTATTTGTATCAGGTGGATACATTGATGATCAGGAGGATCATGTATGATGATATATATCAGGTAGATACTTGGTATGCATCAGGTAGATGCATTGATGATCAGGAGGATCATGTATGATACTTGGTATGCATCAGGAAGATGCATTGATGATCAGGTAGATCATGCAGCATGATGTTGCAGTGATGATCAGGATGATCATAGATGACGAGCTTCAGGATGTTGCTCCAGATGACATGCAGCAGGATGTTGCATTGATGATCAGGACGATCATGGATGACGAGCTTCAGGATGTTGCTCCAGATGACATGCAGCAGGATGTTGCATTAATGATCAGGACGATCATGGATGACGAGCTTCAGGATGTTGCTCCAGATGACTTGCAGCAGGACGTTGCAGTGATTATGATCAGGACGATCATGAGTACATCAGGATGATGTATGGTGAGTATCAGGTTGATACTCTGTGGCCGTGGATCAGGTTGTGCAGATGAGCATGTCTGGGAGATCCTATAGGTCGGAGTTGTGTACCCGTAACAGCCTGGGATGCTCTTTCGAGACATTGCTCTGGGAGGACATGTAATTCGTTGCCCTGGGAGATCTCAGGTCGGAGTTGTGTACCCGTAACATCCTGAGATGCTCTTGCGAGGTTTTGTCCTATGGCATGTAATTTGGGCCCTGGGAGATTTCAGGTCGGAGTTGTGTACCCGTAACATCCTGAGATGCTCTTGCGAGGTTTTGCCATGACCACATGTAATTTGTGCCCTAGGAGATCTCAGGTCGGAGTTGTGTACCCGTAACATCCTGAGATGCTCTTGCTAGGTTTTGTGGTGGACCACATGTAATTTGTGCCCTGGGAGATCTTAGGTCGGAGTTGTGTACCCGTAACATCCTAAGATGCTCTTTCGAGGTTTTGTGGTGGGGTCACATGTAATAGCGCCCTGGGAGATCCTACAGGTTGGAGTTGTGTACCCGTAATATCCTGGGATGCTCTTTCGAGGTTTTGTGACGCACGTAAAAGTCCTGAAGATTCCACAGTATGGCCAGTGATGATGAAGACCTGCAGGTGGTGGGCCTACATCCAGTATGAAAAAGGACTGGCTCTGTAGAACTTCCTATGACGAGTAGATTCAGAGATTGATTGAGATAGCAGCAGCAGTGACGATGATGATGACTCGATGACGATTATCTAGTGACGATGATCCAGAGAAGATGACTTGTGCTAGAAGAACTGTGCTGAGAAATACCTTCCTAGTTAAGAGGGAGTGTTGATGTATATGTAACTTCGGAATGTATTTCACATATATGTATATTGTATTCCTATAGAGATGGTATTATTCCTCTATAAGGAAGTGTCGTCATTTATATTGTAAGTGTCGTAACTTATACTTGATGGGTTATTAGACCACCTTATTTGGGGTCGGCCCTGTATAAGTCATGTGGGTCAAAGGGTTATTAGACCACCCTATTGGGGGTCGGCCATGTGGGTCAAAGGGTTATTAGACCACCCTATTGGGGGTCGGCCCACTCAGCATTATGTTATGTGGTTAAGTTAGAGCCGACATGAGTTAGGTAAAAAGGCAAGTCATGTCAAGTATAAATAGAGTGCGGGAGGCACTCTATTTGCTCACTCACTTCTCACACATGCTCTCAAGGAGGAGAGGCGCACTTATGGAGGAGGAGGATTGCTGCTAGGTTATGGCTATCTCTATTGGTTGGTTGTATCATTGCTCTATCTATCTCTGAGGAAGTTATTGGGGTTTTTCACCTTTATGGTTTTCCCCAAGTAAATCTTTGTGTCTCTTGTGTGCTTGCATTATTGTCTCCATGTTTGATATGCTGTAGATATGCTGTATATGTTGTTCTCTCAGTTAAGATCCTAGATCATATTGAAGTAAATTCAGAAAATTTAACATTAATCACTAGATAGATGTATGTCAATGATTAATAAATCTTTACCTAAGATTGATTAACGATGTTCATCATCATCATTATATATATATAAACTCATCAAATTAGAATTTATATTGGATTCCTCCCAAATAGAAAGTACCAAGGTGATTATAAGAACCTTCTATTGACAAACTAATCCTTGGTGATTCTCTCATCAAGGATGTTAATGTATTTTGGGTTTGCGTGATCTAAGTGTCATATTTTCTATAAATAATGCACATTATTAGACTATGACGCTTGGTACTAGCATTGTAACCATTAAAAGAGAAAAGTTATATAATTTTTGGAACTTGATGAAAATATATCTATAAAATAATGTAAGTAGGATGTAGATTCTAGAACTTGCAATTGGGAAAATTCAAATTTAAGCTATAAGTTTGGGATCTATCATGGAAATTTATTTGGAAACAAAATCTCACTTTGAATAAGTGCCATTTTCATGCATTTATAGGGAATCTAATAAAAAAGAGTGTGAAATTATAAGTCACAACAGATCTAAGAGCTGAGGATAACTCACACAGAAAGAATGAGCAAAAAAGTTGAATAAGAGTGAAAACTATAGTTAAAAAGAGCAGAAGGATAATTATGCAGCAGAACTCAAATAGGATCAGAATAATGTCACATAATCCAATAATCAGTATAATGAAAAAATATGTTACAATGGATAGAATTTAAATGACATAGGAGAATTTGAACCTCAGTTGGTGTAGCATAGGTATTATCACCACTAGAGTGCTCCAGAAGACTGAAACTCAACTGAACTGAACCTAAACTTAGCTAATGGAATTCATAATCAGTTAACTAAATAAGGAGTGAACAATAGTGAGTTTTTCATGCATGGAAATCAGAAATGCGCACATGAGGCCACAATCAGTGTCATCTGGAGCTCTAACCCCCCACGAGAGTCAGCTAACTCAGGTGGACTGCACCGGAACAGTCAGTAGGTTCCTATAAAATAGGGAACTAATTGAAGTGGTCCTAAAATGATGCATTCAGGGCTCAGAAGGTGGTAGATGGATCCTGGATGACATCTACACACCATTAGGGGGAAAATGACATCCTAAACAACTAGGAAAATTAAATAATGCCAGGTAGGACAAGGATGGAGTATTGAAATATCCTAACACCTCCCCTTAATCCATAATTTTTCATCCTAGTCCCTGGTTACTAATACCAAAGGTCACCCATACAATCAAATAAATGATAAAAAAGAACTATCCATGAACCAAGGAAACGGGGAAAAACCTCATGGGAAAAATGCCCCCCCCAAAAAAGAACAGCAGTAGGGAACTCAAAGAACCTTCATACTAAGCAGAGAAGGAAAAAACATTCCTCAATGAAATCCTTTGCAAAAATATTGGCAAGCTTCTCCTCTGTATGATATAAATGCAGGTGCTAGATCTAGATCTGGATCTGGATATGGATATGGATATGCTCCTCTGATGTACCTCCCATTGGGTAGAAGTTATATTTTCCAAAACCAGTCTTTTAGGAACCCTTCTTGCTAGTGGAGCAAATGGCTCATTGTGGTCCAAATATTGAAACTTTGAGTACCTTTTTTCAGACAACCAAGATTTTTATTGGATGTAGATCCCCCATGGAAACTCTCTCCAAGAGATTGTGGATCAAACCCCACCATCGTGTAGCACCTCTCTGAGAGAAATGGATCTGCATGACATAGTTCATTTTGCATGATACTGAGATATGGTGGTTCTATGGTCAGATGGATCCCCAACTGTGTTCCCAACAACTACAAGGAATTTGTGAGCCCATATTGACCTTGTCCATGGATTGGGATCATGTGTTAGATCTAGATTTGAATCTGAATCTCCTTGAACTCTATTCTCAACATCAATATATTGATCCTCATATTCATTAGAAGAGATATCACTCTGATCTTCATCAGATTCCAATGGGGTAGGAAGAGAGTATGGAAAAAATGGGGGAATTCATATTCCTTGGAGCCATGGTTTGAAAACCCTTTCGCTATAGTATTCCCAGTAGAGATCTCTGCAATCTCAACTGTGTCAGGCCCAAAGACCAACTTCTTTGGTGAACCTGTGTGAGTGATCTGATATACAGACAACAAATTTGCTGACAAAGAAGGAACAAATAGAACATTTTTGAACTTCATGATCCATATGTATTGTTCCCTTCCCTTCAACAAAGATCTAAGAGTTGTCTCCCATGTGAATAATCGGACCATCTTTGAGATCTAGAGAAGAAAATGATTCTCTAGAGGAAACCATGTGGTTGGAGGCTCTTGAATATATGAGGAGGGTTTGTGATTTTGAAAATACATCCTTCAGTGCATGGCATCTCTCATAACCATCAGACTCACTTCCAGAATCACTCTCTCTTGCACCTTTTGGGAGGGCAATGTTCTGATGTTCAAGAAGCTTGGTCATCTGATCTATCTTCTTCTTCATGCAATATCTCTCTGGTTGGTTTCCTTTCTTGCAATAGGAACACTTGGATTTCTCAAATACCTTATGTTTGTCCTTCTTAGAGATGGAGGCTCCTTCTGATGGACTTGAATTGGCATTCAGCTTGGGTTCAGATGGCCTCTTATCCTTTCCCTTGTGATTCCCCTTCCCATTTGCACTTTTTTCTTATCCATCCATAAGAACTTGATATTTGGAGGTCTTCAAGGCACCCATCTGGATCAACTTATCTTGTTCTTGGATGATATATTCAGTGAAAACATCTAAGGATGGAATCTTCCAACCAGGGATTGACATTCGCCCATAATGGAAGGTAGAGACAAAGATGGAGAAATCAGGACCTAGCTTGCTCAGAATAGATAGCACCAATTGCTCATCCTTATTCTCAATGCCACACTGCTTTCATTTCATAACTAGAGATTTGAATTTTGAAAATAACTGTTGAATTGTCTCGAAACTGCTCGGTTGTAGAGAAATCAACTTATTTTCTAGAATATGGCCTCTTAGCTCATCTTATATTCCAAAGAGGCTCTCTAATTTCAACCATAATTATCATGGAGTCTTCAATACGTCGAGGTGGAAGAGTATATCTTTGTAAATATGAATACACATGAAACCAAATTCATCATCCAATCTATTCAGATACTTGGTTTTCTCCACAACTGATTTTGGTACGGGATCCTTCCCCATTGTCACCCTGTACAATTATGTTTTGCACAATACCATCTGCATATTATCCCTCCAATTAAGGTAATTGAAGGTTGTCAGGATCCTGGGAGAGAGAGGATATTTCAAATTGTCCATTACAACTGTTGGAGTGAATACACGATGAAAACTGTTGCTTCTACAACAAAACTGTTGCAACTGCAGAAAGATGTTGTAACTGATGAAACACTCAAAAACTTTGAATAACCTGCAAAAAAATATAAATAATGGAGGTATACTACTACTGAGCAATGATTTAGAAAATTAGGCACTTTTATTCCAATCCTTCACACCTGGCTAGAACTCATTGTATTTCTCCAATGAATTCAATGCAATGGCACTGGGATCTGTTGTGGAAATCTAGAGGCTTCTGGTGCACTATCGAAAGCATCTTTTGAACCTATTCTCTCAATGGATCTAATACCATGTGAAATTCTAAGTTAGGGAATATATAAGAGTGGAGGATACCTCACATAAAAAGAATGAGCAGAAAAGTCGAATAAGAGTGAAAACTGCAGTAAAAAAGAGCACAAGAATAATTATGCAGCAAAACTTAGATAGGAGCATAATAATGTCACATAATCCAATAAATAGTATAATGAATAATGATTTTACAATGGATATAATTCGAATCACACAGGAGAATTCGAACCTCAGTTGGTCTAGCATAGGGATTATTACCACTAGAGTGCTCCAGAAGACTCAAACTCAACTGAAATGAACCTAAGCTCAACTAACCGAAGTCACAATCAGTTAACTGACTAAGGAGGGCGCAAGAGTGATTTTTTCATGCATGTCAATAAAAAATGGGCACATGAGGCCACAACCAGTGGAATCTAGAGCTATAACCCCCCACGAGAGTCAACTAACTTAGTGGACTGCACTGGAACACTCAGTAGGTTCCTATAAAATAGGGAACTGACTGACATGGTCCTAAAATGATTGTTGCAGGGCTCAGAAGGTGGTATATGGATCCTGGATGACATCTGCACACCACTAGGGGGGAAATGACATCATCAACAACTAGGAAAAATAAATATTTTTCTAGGTAGGACAAGGATGGAGTATTGAAATATCCTAACAAAGAGGACCAAATGTAAAAAAAAAGTATTACTCTTTAGGAAGGCTTCCATATTGAACAAGAATTCAAGGATAGTATTCCTTTGGAAGAAATTCACCAAGACTATTTCTTGGATTGAAAAGAAATTGATCTTTCTTGGAAATGATGCCAATATTGTTTATGTCAATATAGAGGATTTATTTTTATCGATAAGAATAAATCATGGATACTCTTTGAAGGATGAATGTGTATTCCATAGGTATACGACAAAATCTTTCTGATAAATTCAACTGGGCCTAAAGGATAAGTAAATGTGTATTTTGATTTCCCTTGTCAATTATCAAATACAAAGTTTTTTTCTTAAATGTATGTATGTATGTACGTATTATGGAAGTCACTATTGATATGATTTAATTTTTATAGCTATAGGTACATTTAATAGGGTTAAATCTATATGTAATGAAGTATAGGTATATTTAATAGGGTTGGCCTAATGAAGGGGAAGCATGTACAATGTATGAAAATTTATATATAGAGGTCATGTAGTCATTGTGAGGGAACATGTGAATTGGGTGTATGAATGTCTTATGGTATTTGGAGGTGGTTCTCCTATTCTTTAAGGAGTTCTTGTGTAAATAAGATTTATTATATATCTTTCTTTTTTTCTCCAAATTTGGATTTGTATATGGTGTGTACTTCATTATATTATTCTACTAAGATTCAGTTCATAACATTTTGTATAAAATCATATGGTCCTTTGCTTGGTTCCTTCAAAATGAGTCATCTATACATTTTTGTTATAAAACATTTCCTTGGATGTTTTAGACATTAAAATTTTTATGCGCCTTCGGGGACATAATGAAGAAACCATGGTAAAAATTTTAGGTCATTTTTCTCAATACTTTTGGCGTTATAATCCATGGAAGTTAACATTTTTAATTAGACCAAAAACAAGACTCAAATAAGTGTTATGGGTAAAAAATTATGTATGAATATTTTGAACTCCAAATTTAGTGCCACTAATTGAATAAAAAATAAGATGAACTAAAATAAGTTTTGTAGAAATTTTAGAAGAATGAAATAAGATTTGAAAACATGGCATGTTATATAAGTACATTATCCTCAATATGGATAAAAAAAACAAGTCTTGGGAAAGATACCATGACTTCCTCTAGACTCATCAAAATTTTATACAAACTATGTTATCATAGAGAATACATATCAAGATACTACATTATGGAATTTTATTCTTTGAAGAGGTGAAAGTTCAAAGTTACTTTAGTTGGAAGGTTAGCCAACATGATAACCTCAAAATTAGGATTTGCGAAGGTGTATTAGTTCGAAATTAGAATAAATTTTAATTGAAAGTTTTGATTTGGGTGATTTAAATGTCAATGGAAAGAAGAAACACTCGATAGTATGTTAGAAAAATCATTTTATGCATTTTTTTTAATATTTTTGTCAATATATTGAGATTGTTAGTTGATAGTTTCGACCTCAATTAAGAAAAATGGAAATACTTGTGATTAGCAGAGATGAAGAATGAAATAAAATTTGAACACATGGCATGCTATACAAGTTCATTATCCTCAATACGGAGAAAAACAAAAAGTTTTGGGAAATATACCATAACTTCCTCTAGACTATTCAAAAATTTATCCAAACTATGTTATCACGGAGAATATATCTCGAGATACTACATTATGAAATTTTATTCTTTGAGGAGGTGAAAGTTCAAAGTTACTTTAGTTGGAAGGTATAACCTCAAAATTAGGGTTTCAAAAGGTGTATTAGTTTGAAATTACAATAAATTTTAATTGAAAGTTTTGATTCGGGTGATTCAAAAGTCAATGGAAAGAAGACACACTAGACAATATGTTAGAAAAATCATTTTATGCATTTTTTTATATTTTTTGTCAATATATGGAGGTTATTAGTTGAGAGTTTTGATCTCAATTAAGAAAAATGGCAATACTTGTGATATTGTGGAATTATTTGAAATAATAAAATCAACTAATTCCATTAATAAAGTACTAATGAATCAAGTTAAGGTTTTAATAAAACAAAAGGATGATTTGGGTGAATAATCGAAAAAGAAGGATAAGAAAATCTATAAAATAGAAAACCATAATAAAAAACTACTTGATGAGGTCAAAAGATTAAAATAATAAAATAAGCCTAAGCGACTGACAAATTGTAAAAATCAAGAATCTAATATTGAGAGATGAGGTTAAGAGATTGAGAGATGGAGAAGAAAATAATATTGATATATAGTAAAAATAAAGAAAAAATGAGGATCTTGGATGAAGAGACTACCTAAATACTTAAAAAGAAAATTTGCATGAACGTTGAAAAAGATCTAAATGTCAATGAGGTAGAATCAAAACTGCAATCTAGAATTGAAGAATGACATAAGAATTTGATGGATAGAATCTCATTGCGGCTTAAAAAGGAGAAGGATTAAAACGTTCTAGAAGGTCACTAGAAAATACATGAATAATTTGAGCTCTAGCTTGAAGATGTACATGTCAAATATGAGGGTAGTATATCAAAGGTGAGAGTAAACAAAGACCCAACAGATAGGATAGATCATGTGATTATTATGAAAATAATATTGGTGGTATGTATGTGTTGAATGAAGGAAGCCATCAAAGGTGAAACCATATTGACAAAATAATTACCAACAAAGAAAAAATTATTTACATCAACATGACAACGAAAGAAGATGGAATAATATTCAATATTCATGAACATGGAATCACAAAACCATTATTCAACAAGATATTATTGGAGACTAGAAATTAAAACAAAATGGAAAAGCAACAACAAGAGCACATGGAACCAAAGTGAAGAAAATTATGTGACAAGCATTTATCAATGATTAAGATAAAAAATAATTCAATTTGTATGAATGGATCATCCATAACCGTAGAATGAAAGAAGGATTATAAGTAAATCATATTACATGGTTTCATCGCATGTAGAGCCACTAACCGCAAAGCTTTGAGGAGAAAGGATATCAAAGGAGGGTACTTTGATATGAACCAAAGGGAGAATATATGGGATTAAACATAAATAATATGACCCCAATGGGGGAATATATGGAGTTAAATTTATATCAAATAGGGTTATCCTAATGAAGGGGCCACATATGCAATGAGTAAATAGGTTTATATTGAGGTCATGTAGTTTGTGTGAGAGAACATGTGAATTGGATATATGAATGCATTGAGGTATTTGGATGAGGTTCCCCTATTCTTTAAGGAGTTATTGTGTAAATAGTATCTATTATATATCTTCAAGATGTTCTCCACATTTGCATTTATGTATATACTCCACTATATTATGATATCTTAAGGATTTGGTTCATTACAAAAAAAGATTAAATTTTGACAGTTTCACCAAACTTCTTTAGAGAATCAAATTCACTAAGTTCAGAACTGAACATGGTGTTCTCTCAAGAGAACTTTGGATCAAAGAGGTAGTTGTTAGCAAATGTGGTCCTAAATTTAAACATAGGACTATAGTTTAGAGAATAAATTATTTATATAAATGATCACTTATCACACTCACATAATTATGTAATTAGGATTTCATGTTAGTTTTAGAAACTACTACTATAGTTATAGAATTTGAATTATTTACACTCACTTCCATTTGATATAAGGCTGCCTTTTTCCCTTAGTCCTTAGTCCTCACATATACTCTTGTAATTTATTTTTCTCATTAATTAAATTTGTGTATATAAAGACACTTCATTCTATAACAAAAAAGAAAAATAAATTCTTACCACTTTTAATGTTTTTTATTAATTTGGTGATAACAAATTATGCACAATGAAAATTTGTAGTTGTTATCACATTGTTATGCTTTTGTCTAATAAGATAAAATACTTCTTCTCTTTATAGACTATATGGGCCTAATGGTTAAGAACATGTGTTTCCTCCTTGGAGGTGATAGGTTCAAATATGGAGGGGGGTAGGGTATGTACACCTTTGTAGACTTTATCAGTTACACCGCTACACAGAGGGGATCCTTATCCCACAAACAAGGGGGTCTCATACACCAAATTGGTGTCTGACTTGGTTGTGACATTAAAAATAGTTGATCATGTTGATGATCATGTTGATGATGATGATGATTATTATTATTATTATTATTATTATTATTATTATTAAAAACTAAGTATTGTTTGTTATTAAAAACTAAGTATTGTTTATTATTAAGTATTATTATTATCTAATTTGTTCATCATTGAAAAACAATTTTGTGCTTTTCTAATTCATCCACCATTGTAAATCAATATTCCCTTATTGTTATAGATACAAAATGAATGGAAATGGAAAGAAAAAACAAAGAATGGAAATCAAAGAATATTACATTTATATAGTGAAACTACAAGAGACACCATAAAAACAAATGAAAACACTTATATATTGATCACACTCTTATAACAAAACACATTTCTATATCCTCAAATTAATTATAAAACACCAACATGTCTCTCATTGTAGAGGGAGTATTTATAAATATAAGGATTCATACAAAATATATCATGTTTCTATAGAAACATGTGTCTTTTCTATCAAATAAAGTGTTCTCCATACATATGCTTCTATATGCATAACTATGTTCCACATTAACATGTACCAAACTAAAATTAGTATCTTAAAATTAAGTTAGCACCTCCCTTAGTAATTTTGACAGGAAACCCTTAAAAAGTCTCCAAAATTTCTATAGCTACAACATATTCTCCTAGTATTCACCTTAATGGAGATTTAAAACACATATATATATTCCCAATTCTATATCCCATTGAAGAACCATATCCTTTATATGGAAATAATAATCCACCAACTTCGAACGTGTAGGTGCAACATTCACAATTACTGTGAATTAAATTATTTTTTTGAACATGCTTCCTCCATGGTCCCTGCAATATTTGAAGAGAGTGTTAGGCTCTCGACTTTCAACAAACAAGTATTAGATGAAAAATTTGAAAAATATTGCAACACCCATGCTTTCACTTGTCACAATCTAGACAATGTTTCCCTAAAGTTTACATCGAACACATAATTTCCTTTTATCCCATGGACTTGATAACAAACATAACTCATTCCACACAACAAATTGTCTAAACAAATGAAAATAAAATGTTCCCAAACAAATATAATTGAATTAAATTGTTTTAACAAATAAAAAAACTAATTAAATAATTGAATTTCTCATGTGCAAAATGAATATTATGTGCATTTCCTATTTTGCATTCAAATTTCATTTTATTTCAATGTTTGTTATCTTTTTTCTTTATGTTCACTTTTATTTTTCATCGACTGTTTGCAAGATTCCATCCACCTACATACTAATAATCCATGCCACCATATTGTATTGTTGTCTTAATATGAAATGTCTATCTCAGTTATCTTCACCTCTTCATTATCTTCACCTCTTCATGCACTACTATTCACAAATTATGAATTCTTATACTAGAAAAAAATAATTTAGGAAGATTAAGGATTTGTTGGGACTTAAGATAGAAGTGAAGTGTTTAAATGCATAATATGCCAACCTTCTATTATATTTTATCTTAAGAATGATCAAAATGTTGTTCATGTTATGGTAGGGCTTTGTTATAAAGAGGATATTCCTCAAAAGAGGTGAAGAGAGGTTTTTCAAAGAAGGACATGGAATGGGAAATCATGGATGTCCACGATAACGACTATGTAACTAGAAAAAGGTGACTACTCTCTACAACACCCTTACTCTTACTTTCTCGATTCAAGGACATGCTATGACAAGGACAGTTCTACTCACTAAAGTAATAGATGAGGAGGTGTTTGAAATAATGAATCAATGCATTACATGGAAAATATAGGTCACATTCTTGAAATCCTTCAGCTAAGGTAGTAACATACATATAAGGTTGTAACACACATATGCTAGACCAAGCCCAATCCATTCAGGGATGGATTATTAAGAAAGTCGTGTTTGAATGGATTTGAAAAAGGCATCAAGATTTTATAGTTAAAATAGTTGAGTTTTGGAAAGAAACCAAGCAATCTTCTTTTAGAATTTCCATTGTTTCCCAAAAATAATTGTATGGGGACAAACCCTTACAAGGCAACAAAAGAGAGTTTCCAAGTTCAATTACCGTACCAGATCAGTTGTGGATAGGGGAGGGACCAGATGGAGGGGCAGGGGACCCCTTGGAAAGCCAACTATCTGAGAGCACAATGCTCTTTGATGGCATTACAGGTGCATTGCCACCACCAGCATTCTGATTGTTGGGAATCAGTTGCTGGCTATCACGAATATGCATAGCCTTTTCTCCTTTTGTGGCAGACGCATGTTTTGCATGTTCCATGTAGTTGTCAGGGCCAACTCTGGCATTGCATTCTACAGCAGAAATAATCAGCAATACCAGCACGATTAAGCCCGTCCTCGACTCCATCCGATTGCAGCTACGAGAATATCTACTGAAACTCAGATATACAATATATATATATATAGATAATCTACTGAGACTCAGATATAGAATATATAGATAACTCAGATATAGAATATATAGGGAGAGATAATCTACTGAAACTCAGATATAAAATGTATATATAGATAATCTATAGGCTACAAGAGTATCTACTGAAACTCAGATAGAGAATATACAGATAATCTAATGATAGTACTAGGATTGAGTTATTAGCTCTCACAGAAGAAGGAATCCCCTCCTTTTACTGTTTGCTCTGTCTATCTCTTTGTCTTCAGTACAACCGATGGTCTCTGGTATTCATGTTCTTGAAATTATGTAGCGCCTCTTATATAGGGCTCCAACGGAACTTTGTTTTCAACGTGAAGATCGAAGAGGAAGTGGCTTTCGTCAATTTTCTTCCACTACTTGAGCACTTCCAATTCTGAGTCTCTGTCCAACTCCAAACCCACTTCTTGAGCATGAATCACACGCAACTGTACCTGCACACGTGGAACTGTACAAAATTCTTTGCGTAAAGGTAAACAAAAAAATATCAACAATTTCTATCTTCGCCATCTGACCAGATAGCAAGATACATCAACGTAACCATTGGAAAAAAATTCCAAAAGTAGGTTGGCTTGACTTCAAAATCCACTGAATTTGTGTGAGAATTTTGTTCCAATTAAGAATTTCAATAAAGTGGAAATCCAGATTCGTCCGTTAATCCAGCAAAAGTTCTGTGTCGTAATAATCAATCAGTTCTGTGTTAATCCGGACTCGAACAAACGTAACGGGTCCCATTCCATTGCATCTGACCATATTTTTCAAAACAATGTAGCATAATCAAACGAATGCAACGGGTCCATTCCATTTGACTTTAATACATTAATCAAATTCCATAAACATATGTTTCAATCATAAGAGAAGATAAGAAAAGGAAAAATAAGAGATAAGATAAGAAAAAAATATTATGATGTTATTGCTAAATTTTGATTACTTTTATGATGTTGACGATGATTAATTTTGACCAATTTTGTTTTATCATAAATTTTGATTATTTTTATGATGTTGACGATGATTAATTTTGACCAATTTTGTTTTATCGTACCTTAAAAAGGAAAGGATTTATTTGGTTTTCTTTACAATTTTAGGAAGGTACATGTATGCATGGTACTTAGATTTCCATCTTTAACTTTTTTTGAATTTTTCAAGTATTTAAAACATTTTTTTTAAAATGAAAACTCTCTTTAGAACACAAAAATTACAAGAAATATTTGCACCTTAGGAGATTTGATCCTTCTTGTTGCTTATAGTTTCATTAAGATGGATCTAGTTTAGTTCAAATGATAGAGGACATACTCATCATGATTATGCATATATGTATATGTCTATGTCTTGATGTTGTTATAGATCCAAAGGTATGATGGATCTACTCTAGTTCCAATGACAACTATAGCTATTATGATTATACATATGTATATGTTTTAGATGAATTAATCAAATTTAGTATCATTTATAATATAGAAAAAGAAAACATAAAAAGTTAAATGATGAATAAGTTGAATAGTAAGAAAGTAATAGCATCGATATAATAAATAAAAGATAGCATACTCATCTTTTCAATCCATCTCCATATTCAATGTTTCTTATAATAGCTTTATCATGTATTCATAACAATATGTACTTAAATGAACCTCAAAGACCCTTCAAATGTTCCAATCATGAAAGTAACAAAAGGTTGACACCATAAAGAATACTTATACAGACTCTTAAAATATAATTCAATTTAGAACTCTAGTATGTGGGGGTGTATCTCGTATTCTAGGAGAGTGCCCTAACCTTTGGGTTTTGACTTCATCATCTTGCAATTTTGAGTTCATGTGACTTATTTTTGTGGATTATTAGGCACTTGAACCCAACATACAATCACATAGGGGTTTGTTTGTTGCAACATAATAGGGAAACAACACACTTTTAACTTGAATAGATATAGGTATTAATTAGTGATACTAGACTTTAAAGTTCTATCAACAAAACCAAGTTCAACATATTATTCAATTTTCTCAAGGCTAAAACCAAAAACTTTTCATATTAAATTGTGAAAGTATTGGAAATTGAAAAAATTTATATCCAAAAAAATTCATTACTCATTGAAGGATTGGTACTTGACTCATTAAGTATTGTGCCAAGAATTTTTTCAGGCTTAAGTGTGCCAAAGTTTAGAGCTCGTTGCACTACATTCCTACATGATCAACACATACTCTTAGTCATTGATGTTCTTTGTTGCATGCTTTAGGAACTTACTAACTCATTTTACCCTACAAGTTTATATTTCTTGTAGTATCATTAACCACATTTACTGGCTTGGGGATATCATAAAACTTTAATCTTCATCTCATTTTTCTTATCAAATTTATTAAGCTTTTATTTTTCTAGTCCATCAAATTTTGTCAAACTAACTATTGTATCGATAAATTAAACTATATGGAAACTATTTGATTATTTTATGCCCTCTCTTATTATAGGTGGAACACCTCCCTCATTTACCTTACCAAAATTTGTGGAATATTACATTGATAAAAAAATTTCACAAATACATGGTTTTGTCCCACTACTTGTTTCATGATCAAGTTCAAATAGGAGGCATGTTCAAGAAAATATATAGTGGAGATTGCACAATATTGAGGGAGAGATTCATATTCCTTAGAAGGTTATGATAGTAGTAACAAGGCATATCGGTGTTCTCATACTTGAAGATAGAAAATTTGCATGTCAATCCTATCCTTATAGGATGTACCATTGAAACCAGCTCAACCAAAGGAGTATCTTGATAACTAGCCAATGTAAAAACAATTGCAAGGAAGCTTTAATGTATAATGGTTGATGTGTTGATTTATGTTTCCATAACAAGATTGCATGTTGACAATAATTTTAGCATAGTCCAATCATGCATGCAATCATAAAGACAAAATACAGTCAGTTTGTCAAGACTATATAAGCTAGGAAAATTAAAATTCATTCCAAATTCCTCACATGTAATCAAAGCCTAAATTCCTTCATTCTTAAATTTCCTAAAGACATATGTTATACATTTATTGAAATAAATTAATTGAAAACATGTTCTAGCAGTACATGTTTATGACTATTGATAGCATGCTTCAAATGGAACACAATAGAAAACCAAATGAAGATGGCACAAATCAAGAGGGCTAGAAAAATTGGGTTGAGAATGGTGTGGAATTTACTACTATAAGGTCATTTAAGTACATCGGTCAAAGGATGGATTTCATTATAGGGGTTGATAGACCAAGTGAAGGTGTACCAAGATTTCTTTCTTTGGAAATGTAATATGTTTTAATTAATTAATTAATTTATAAGTTTTTGTTTTCTAGATAGATCCTTGAGCTCTTTAAACATCATGATAGTGCAAATTTGGTTTTAACTTTTGTGGGTTTATAGACTAGAAGTTCTTGAGGGTGTTTTACTACGTCAAATATATTTTACTCAACTCTTTTTTATTATAATAGTGCTCAATGTGCCATTGACATTTTAGGGCATCTTGCATAGGTAGCCACTTAAACTTGTGGATGGGGGACAATCTCAACGTACCTTCCTTTACATTAAAGATGTTATTGAAGCAATTTGCTTGATAATTGTAAGTGACAACATGCCTTGGTGGATTTATGATATTCTTGTATGGTGCTTAAATATATTATTACTACCTTTCTATCTAACATTTAGGAAAATCCTTCACTTATATATATTCATAATACTTAGGTATTTATTTTTTAGGAAAATCCTTTAAGGGAAAATAGTCACAACTTAAATGTTGGGAATCCTAATAATGAGGTCACTATCGAATAGCTGGAAAAAATAATGATTGAGGTAAGGTTTATAATTTTCCCTCGTGAATTCAAGAATGTTGTTTGAATAGTTTATTGTTCCATATAAATTTATAATTTCCTTTATGCAATAGAAGAAATAGAAACTAGCATAGATCAATTGAAATTCAAAACATACCTAAAAATATACTTACATGTGTAGGTCCATTTGGTTACATCAGTCTACAAGATCCTCTAAATGGAGTGTCATGCTACTAGTGTTTTCTTCCTTAGGGTATGTGCCATTCTCACTATTGAATGCATGCAAGAAATATCCTCTTACAACTTCATTTATTCTTTTGTATCATCACTATATATGTGTGTCTCATTGACCTCAACTTAGCAAGGGGTATGGCTCCTTAGTCTTCATCGAGAGATAGTGTTTCCAAAGTAAGTTTTGAGGCATATTGTCCAAACTTTACCTCTTAGAGTTGATTACTAGACCCACGGTTATCTATGGTTCAAAAGTATGGGGACCAAGCTTACTACATACAAACCGGGTCGATTACCTCCCCAACTCACACTTGGATGATAAAATCCCTAACTCATTAGGTTCAACCCAATGGGGAACTTAGTATGGTTTCCATTGTCACCTCTACAAGCCATCCTCTCACTTTAGGTTGGATCTTCTCCAACTCAAAGGGAGCTTCCCTATAATATAGGATTATCAAAGATATAGACAATGAAGCACAAGGATAAAACTTAGGATGTAATATAATGATGACAATATATTCATATAGACATAGACAATATATCCATGCCAAAGAGAAACCTCCAAGGGTGCTACAATGTTAGAGCAATGAGGGATCAATACCATGTCACGCACATTCCAACCACATCATGCCATCAAATAAACCTTGTGAAGCCATGTAAATAAAGGAGATCATGTCATATTCTCAATGCCATAATGAAGACAACTAATGAACATGAGTATGTAATGCCAGTCTATCTCATAATGACTAGGACGTTATCACACCAAGAGGGTGAAGAGTGTCATCGTGTCAACCATCCTATGCATGTGAAAAACAAAGTGTAATGCATCTCTAAGATAAGCAGGTAACCAAGAAAAACACCATCAATTCATACATCAATGGAACATCAAGGGACCAAAGAGTGATCTAAGCCTCTGAATCAACAAACATAAGCATCACAATTAAGTTACAAGTAGGTGGACCATTTGGATAGTAATTGTTTTTCATTTTTCTATTCACACGCATCATACTTTTGATGAGAGTTTGTTTTGAATTTAGTGTACACTTGTTGCAACCCCATTATGGTCATCTGTGGTCCGACAAAATTTTGCGTCGAAGCTATATTGAAATTTTCTTCGTGTCGTCGTAAGAGAAACATTGGTTTTGTTCTAAGATTGAAAGAGGTACATCGTAAGGGAAGCACACACTGACATCAATGTAACCCACCGGTTGTTCGGTAAATTAACCTATGATTGGGAGGTTCAAATAGATCATCAACATACTACTCCTAAGGTACAGATTCTGAGTGACAAACAATTATAGAATACAATCTTTATTTAAGCAAGAATTACTAGGGTTTAAAGTTAAAGGACATACTTGGACATACGAAGTATGATCCAAGCTTTAAGATTTATCTTCCAATCCATGATCCCAAATGAGAAAACTGCAATAAACAAGACACCTTCCTCAAATATTTTGATTACATAAACATACGATAGATTCAATTAACTAGATTCATAAAGTACACAAATTATTTTATGGGAAAGAAAATATCTTGGATTCATTCCCATTAATAGCAACAAACTATAGCCAATCTGTAACCTATACTATTGAAACTTGATCCTGGGATTCTTCATCCTCTTCCTTCAATGGATATGTCTTCAACATTTCCTTATACAAATGGTTCTCGCCCTTTACCTAAGGCCTTCTCATTGTATTTATATCAAGATGAGATGATAGGTATCGAAAGGTAAATGGTTAGGGAGGTTATGGTGGTTAGGGTAACTACCATAACTATCTCTAATTCTATTTTTTAATATATTGTTTTCATGATTTTTGGAGGTACCCATGGGTATAATTCTTGACACCATGCGAGTATCATGCTAGTCAATTAGTGAGTGCAATGTTTTATGAAAAAACGCGGGTTGTTAATGGAGAACCTACGGGTGACCCGCGAGTTGACAGATACTAGGGTCGCAGTTATGCCTTAAAATATCTTCACAAAATAGCTAAACTTAAGAAGATGTAATATTTAGATCCTAAGAATCTATAGTCAATGGGGCTCTTCAATCCATAAGGTGATTCTGTGTGATCGACAATGTAGTGTGGTCATGGATGGAGAAGTGACAATCTAACTAATAAAAGATGCCCCCTAATGCATCAGATCAGAAGGGTAATGATGGCATAATTGTATTACAAAATCAAGAAGTGGAGGAGCATGAGAGCCATAGGAACAAAGTCTCAAATAGTACCTGAAACAAAACAAGGTCAGTGTGTAAGTACAATCTTGATATAAGGAGATGTTCAGAATGATAGAACATGATCTCCAATACATAAGAGAAAGATGTATATAGCATGGCCACTAAAATCTAAGTGTGGATCCATGTCAAAAAGGAGATCATAGACATAACATCAAACTGGATCTATTTCTCATGAGGAGCCAATGTAAGTAGGAATTAGTCTTGCATAGCTTGGGCGATAAAAAAATAACTTTTATCATAGGCCCAAGGTCTTCAATCCAACCAATTGAGAAATTACAAACCCTAAACCATGTGAATAAAGGAGTTGAATTCAAACATAGATGTAATGTCCCCAGCTTGATCCTATTGCATTAATATTGTAAATGATGTAAATATTGTTATTTAGTCATGGTGAGGAGCTCAAGGCCAAGGCCCGGCCATTGATTTATCGTTCTATGTGTCGGCAATTAGAATAGATGCATAGAGTTCTTGTGCTAGCTGTGCACAATGTAAAAATCAGACATCATGTAAATATGCAATTTTTTAATGAAAAACCCACAACCAACTACGCAATGCAACAAAGAGATGGGGGCATGATCTTTAAAAGGAATAGGGAGGGAAAATAACAAAACCCTTGAGCCATGGTGTTAAGCCATGTCATGGAGGAAACCCATGAACTCTCAACTACCCATTTGGTCTCATGCACCCAATCATTTAATTCTTCCAATAATTGGTTGAGACAATTAATGCCTTGGGATGGGAGAGGTATGACTTTCAATTTTCGTGTATGGGCAAGACAGCAACCTGGGAAATCGAGTTTTGGCTTCCTGGGCAAGAAAACCCCCACAAAATTGGCCCAAAGCCATTCTTCACCCATGGCATTCATCCTCTCACGCAGTCTGAGCTTGTTGGGGTTTTATCCTTCACGTTTTTCTCAATTCCCCTGCATTTTCCCATGTTGGTAACTCGTTTTTTCATATACAGTAGCTTGGGAGAGAAGGGCCACGATTTGGGGACTGTATGGAGGTCCTTTTTGCCCCCGAATGTCCAAGGAAGTTTTTCTAAAAACAGATTTTTGCTTCCCTGGGTTGTTTCCCAATCTTCCCATTTCGTTTTTGTGTGTTCCCACGTTTTTTTGAGCTGGTAGAAACCCCATCCTTGGTTTGAACCTGTGAGCAGAAGATTCAGGAGTGGAAGAGGACGGATTTGGCTTGATGAGCCCAATTAAGTATCCATAGCTCAATGGGTGAGCCACTAGCTAGTAATTCACCTCTGTCCATCTCTTAACAGCCTGAAAAACCCAATTGCTGATTGGCTTGGCTGATTTTGATATATCTTTGGCTATGTGAGAGCCTTCTTTCCCCTTTTTCCTTGTGGAGATCATGCCCAGCTCGAGGGTGGAAGTGGTGCTGAGAGATCGAGGAGCACACTGGCCTACGGTTGGGTGGAACGTTGCAGAAGCGTAGCTGGTTGCTCAGGGACTACTTGGGTTAAGATAAGTATTCTCATTTGATAATTTGATATTGCTTAATTGATGAATGACATGAAAATCTGGAATGTATGATGAATGTGAAATTAATATTACTTCCGCTGTGTTTTTCTTGTATTATAAATTTCCATATGTTAGCTGAATGCTTACTTAGTAAGTTCATGGGCTAGATGCCCGTTTTAACACAATGATCCTCTCTATCATGATGGTATGGTAGGAGGGGACATTACAATAGAGGATTTTGTTTGATTATTGGTCGATGATGAGAACCGTCAACAAACGCAAGGACACCCACCAATAATGAAAATCGGGTCCAAGGTACTGAGTACATCCTTTCAAGTGTGAATAAGAGTTCTTGAAGTCAAACACTTGAAGAATCTGCGGAGTAAGATACATTGATGTATTCCCATAACTCAACAGTGAGAATATTTGCCACTAATGACTACAAATATCATGGTACTATCCAGGAACTCTAAGTCTTCTTCCTAGAGAAAAATGTGTTGATGTCGATAGGAAGAGACCCATAAGAAGGAAGGAATTAAGAAATACTTCATCATCTCACACAAAACTGATGTACTGACATAAGGAATGACCGACACAAGGAGTCAAGATGAACTGTAGAGTAGCTGACACATGGGTAATCCTTGAAAATTTGAGCACTATAGGAAAGTGACTGAGGCGGCTTGGATAGACAAGAGAACATTTCTATGTAGGAGGCATAACAAACTCTCCATACGATCGGAAGATTAACCAATCAGAGGAGTGAACAATTGTGGAATTGGTTTAAATCCTAAATAAAAAATTAAGACCTTTGACTTAGACTAAGTGTTTTGTTCAAGGATGCATTATAATTCCTGCCATATGATGAATAAAATGAATTAGATTTTCTTTTCCCTTCTCCTTTTAGGGTGTCTTTTCATTGTTTAAATGAGCATGAAAATATTAAAAGGAAGCTCGATAGTGTCTTTCTTGTTAAATTTTAGTGAGTCCAAGAAAGTAAACTCAGAAAACATTTTTCATTTTTAAACAAGCTCGAAGAAGAGAGAGAAGAATGCTTGATAATGATCCAACCATGTGTAGTTTAATGAGTCCATGGGAGGGAAACTCAAGACTTTATTCATTTTTTAACGAGTTTGAAGAAGAGATATAGTGATACTCGATATGTTACTGATTCGTGGATTTTAATATTGAGCCCAGATCTGTTCGTTCTCACTGGTGTTTTCATGTTTAAGGAGTCTGAAAAACTTAAACAAGAACTCCATATACCTACTCGTGGATTTTAATACCGATCCTGAGCTGGTATGTGCTCATTGGTGTTTTCATGTTTAAGGAGTCTGAAAAAATTAAACAAGAACTCCATAAGGACTTTTTCATCAAGTTAGTTTCCTCATCCAAAAAGGTATAAAAGTATCTAAGAAAGAACTCTTCTAGTAAAAAAAGAACTAGAGTATACATTTTTCATAAATAATCCACTAAGATCCGGAAAAGGGGTAAACTTATATCTAAGTGGATGTCTATTCAAGTCCTTGAACAAATCTAAGCAAGACAAGTATACTTGCCAATCTTGTCAATTTTAAGGAGTCTAACAAGAGCATAAAAGAACTCCATAGGGATGGGAACTTGATATAAAATGTTTAACCAAAGTGTATGATAAGTGACAATTCCCCAAAGTGGAAAACAATTGCATGGGAACTAGTATGACATAGTTTCCTATCTAGGGTGACCCATGTAAAGGAAGGTCCTAACCATGGAAGAACAACGACAATGGAGGGTAAAAATGGGGGTTAAAATCGCAGTCCATGGTGTAAAAGGGAGGTCCTAGGGCATAAAATGACGAGGTATAGATTCAATGTAATAATCTAATTGACATGCCATGGGAAATCAAACCTTTTATATATAAACATTGGTGTGAACACATTTATAAAAGAGCACCTTCTTGTACCTTTACCTAGTCAAAACAACTGAATTAGTTATTAATATTAAAAAATGACAAAAAGGGGTTAGAAAACTATATAAAGTGGGTAAAAAATAAAAAACAAATTACCATAAATAGTAACAAAACCAAAAATAACCCACATTTACCAAATTTACCATTGGAGAAGAGGAAAAACCTACAACTTTTGTGTGTTGCATACGAGCGATCTAGAGGAATAATTCAGAATCCGTCACTTGGAGGTAACAAATATCTTTGTGCTTTGCATATTTGATGGTTTTTTAAAGTTTTTAACGGTTTATTGAAACTTATTTATTGTTTTAAATATTTAGTTATGTGTATGTAAGACACCTAAAAACATATAAAATTATAATAAGACAAAGAACCAACATGCTAATGGAATCATATACCGACAGTTGATTTGATAACCTGTAAACTCATATAAATCCAGTAACAAACAATGACATCATGAATAGAAGATATGACAAAATAAATTGGATCTAATCAATAATAACATAAAATATACTATGAATATTAAGGAGCCATACCTAATTAGATTACCTAGAAGCTACCATTCCCTTGTCATCTCCAATGCCCACAATTGAAGGTGGGGGGACGAATCTCCACCCAACCAACCCCCGGCCAATGGTTGAGGCCCTTGAGCCGCCAATAATTAACCCTATGCCAAAGCTTGCTTTCTTTCCTCTTTCTTGGCTCCTCCAGAGCTCTCCTTCCAAAATGCCCAAAAGACCAAAAAGATCCCCCTTTCTTCTTCTTCTCCTCCTTTTATCCCCCCCTGCTCCCCTTTTCTTAATTTCTTTTAATGCGATTTCTTTTCCATCATTTTTCTTTCATATTCCCCATTATATTATTTACCCTTTTTATTTATTATTTTACATTTCATTATATATATATATATATATATATATATATATATATTCCCTTTTTATTATTTTACCCCTTTTATTTCATTATTTTACATGAGGGTTTTTACAGCATACCCATGGGTAGGCTCTATTGAAGTCGCAGGTATGCGAAATAACCGTGGGTTGGAATGAACTCAACTCACGGGTGCTCGCGGCTGTGTTAAAAAGATACCTGCGGGTGGCGCAAAACAAATTAAAAAACTACAAACTAATGCAAAATGATGGATGCAAATGTAGGTATGGTGCTCACTTGGAGAGAAAAAGAGAGCATGAGGCCATGGATAGAACAACCACGTGGGACCCGTTGACTTTAAATTCCTTAAGACAATGTGGACTTCTTAAATGTTTTCGCACATCAAACATTGGGGCGCAATCCAACTTATTCCAAATGTTAGTGCAATATTGGGATACCGATTAGAGGATGTTCAATCTCCAAGGGGGAGACTATAGATATCATGATGGATGATATCGAATTTATTACTGGACTATCCCATAGAGGAGAGTTTGTAAACCTTAAGGGAACATTTAGAGGTGTTGGAGCCTTATCAGTGCAGGATTATATCAATACCTACTACATAGCATGGACGGAGAAGAGAAGAAGTCAAGTGCTGATTGGACAAGTAGACAAATTTCCTTTGAAATTTATCATGAGTACTATAAACAGGATCGGTGGCAGTGCAGCTCAACATCTAGCTTCCCGAATCTATATGCAGATTGGCATGGAATGTATATGCAACGTTATATTTGATTTGTGTTCCACTTTTTTGGTGAATATGAAACAACTTATGGAGTGCAAAACGAGGAAGAAGAATAACTTTGGATATGGGAGCATACTTTGTACCTTCGAGAGAGAGAGTCCCTACCTTGAGTCTAGGAATGGATTCCCTACCACTGAACCCCCGTGAGCCAAAGCTGACCAGGTGGGGTGATATTTTCCTACACGAGAGAGGAGGTGAGACAAGTACTTATTATGATGACGAGGATTTTCTCTGATGTTGTAGCTTCCAAGTGCCAGCATTCAAAAAAATTATGTATGCCAGTATGGACTTCTGGGGTGATCCCGAGCTCATGTTGCCTCCAGGAGGTGGCTGGGGAGATATAGGTACCAAAATTGTTTTGAAATTTATTTATTTTTTATAATTTTTTATTGAAAATATAAACATGTGTTTTTGGTGAGTTTGAGTCAAAACAACATACATTTTGTGCAGTAATTGGGCCCATAAGGATGACTGGGAATCCCAGGATATATGTGCAACCAACAGAGCCAGGTGGTACAAATGCCATGCTGCAGAGTATTGAGGGGAAGATGGGCTAGTTGACCCATGGAATTCCTACATATCGCATTGAGTGGATGCCCATAGATATGCAGGAACATGTGGTGGGTGTGCCCCCTGCATGGATCCAATTACTTAGGAAAGTAGCCAGGATAGTGATATGTTATAGGGAGGACCGAGCAGAGTAGGCTAAGGATCCTGCCTCTCTGTATAGAGACCAACACTATTTTAAGGTCGTTATGCCCATTTTGTATATTGATACTTGTCTTTGACAGAGATTGACTCAAAATCACATATTAGTATATTTTTTGGACATATATATATACACTATTGGTTTATATACATGTTTCCTTTATGTGTTTTAATGGTTTAATTTTATTGTGTATGATACAAATGTCAATCGAGTACATAATTTGCATATGCATCAGCTAATGTATTGTGATTTCTTGAAATATGTTGATATGAAATGTGATCAAAATTTATTTTAAGTAATCTAACCCTCAAAAAATGACATACCAATGAAGGATCTCTAACCCGATACACACTCGTCAACTAAAGCACAACTAACTGCGAATCGATTCATACTTCCAAACATGAAATGTCGTGGTGAAGAGCATCTCGGAGTAGCTCAATAACAACACTATACTCAACTATATTGTTTGTCGTATATCCTAAACAAGAACCTCCTAATGAAACACATTGGACTGTAGGTGAATAGATCACCCAAGCAATTGAAGCTAAGTTGTGAGTGTGATGATTAGTGCCATCGATGAATCCTACAAACCACTCGGTTACCATCTGAAACACAATCCAAAAGACACATAAGAAAAATCCAAAAAACTAACTCTACAAAATGTACAACTATAATACATGAAAAACCATGTATGCCTAGGAATAATACTTTTTCAAGTAGAACCCATTTCTGGGCTCAGGCAACTTAACGCCATCATAATCAATCAATTTGTATGATCCTTTCTTCAAAAATCTAGAAAACATATAGGGACCGAGCCACATAAAATTTAACTTGTGTGCCCCCAGGGGATCCTTATCTTGATCGTAGACCAAAACAACGTCTCCTTCATAGAAAACCCTAGGTTTACAGAATTATCATATTGATTTTTGACTCGTTTCTTATGATCTTCATTGGCAATGAGCGCAACTCTTTCTTGTTCATCCAAATGTTCCAAATGAAGCAATCTCTCTTCTAAAGTAGAAGTGTTGGGTAATAGATGGATAGCCAAATTTAGTGATGGGATTTTGCATTCGATAGGCATGACTGCCTCCAACCTGTGAACAAGTTGAAATGGTGAGAAACCGGTAGCAGTATTGACATTAGAACTATATTCCCAAAGATCCAAATACAACATGATGTGATAGTTTCATCTACTGGCATTGACGGTCCATTTAAGAATGGTTTTTAGAGTTTTATTGACTGCTTCAACTTGACCATTTGCCTCTGGATAGTAAGAAGGATACTGGTCTTGTCTAAACCCAAGCATAGTGGTCAACTCCGTCATCATGTGGTTCTGAAAATGTCTACCATGATCAGTGTAAATCTCTTTAGGGATTCCAAACCTAGCAATGACCTGATTGAATATGAAATAGGATTCAATTTCACCATCCACCTTCACAGTAGGAATTTCCTCCACCCACTTGGTAAAGTAGTCAATGGAAACAATAATGTATTGATGCCCCTCGGCAGATACTGGGTTGCAATTCATGTAGTGAACTCCCCACTTAGTGAAGGGGGCTTCTGTGATAACATGGTGAAGGGGAGCGAGGTGTGCTCACATTTTCTTTGTGAATAAATGACATGGGTGACAGAGTTTGAAGATGGTGGGAGAAAAATACCCTGCACGAAGTATTTTCTGGGTTTTTTACAACCTAGAAAGATGACCCCCACATGCTCCACTGCGGGCATCATTCAATACTAACTAAACTTCATCCATTTTCAAGCAATGACGTAGTATTCAATCTACCCCTCGTGTGTATAATGTTTCAGAAATGATAAGGTAGTTTTTGGCATGATGTCTGAGTTTTCATCACTCTTATCTAGAGAAAGTCGTAGGACACATCAAATTTTGGAGATAAATCATAATATCCCCATACCAAGGATCGAAGGTTTCAATGACGAAGATATGTTCATCAGGGAATGAGGTATCTTCTTCATCAAACTCTATGCCACTAGGAAATTTAGATATCAGTTCCATGAAAACTAAAGACTTCTTTGACTTTGTGGATTGAAAGGCAAGATCAAACTCTTGGATAATGACAATCCACTTGTTGAATTTGCCCCCGATGATGCATCGTGTTAAAACATATTGGATAGGATTGACATCCACAATAACTGTAGTGGTTTGCAATAAAATATAGTGGCGTAATCTCTTAACGACATACACCGCGGCTAGTGCCAATTTCTTGACATGTGAATACTTTAGTTCAAGTGTTACTAGTGCACGAGAAAGATAATAAATGACATGCACTTGGAGTTTTTCAACTTCTTGAACCAAGAATATGCCTACCATGGAATTGGATGTGGCCAGATACAAAATAAAGTCCCAGGAGTAATCCAGTAGGATTAACAAGGGGGCTGACAATAGTGCTTTTTTCAAAGCCTCAAAAGAGTTATGTGCATCCTTGTTCAAAAAGAATTGGGTGTCCTGTTTAAGCAGATGCATGAAATCTCTAGTTATTTTTGCATAGTTAATGATAAAATGTCTAAGAAAACTGGACACGCCTTGTAAAATTTGAAGTTGTCTGATATTGTTAGGAGAATTCAACTTGACAATTGCCTCAAATTTCAATTGATTGACAATGATCCATCTATTCGACACAATGAAACCTAGCAGTCATCCATACTTGACGTAGAACACACACTTATTAGGGTTTAAATGAATCTTATAGTGTCTACATCATTCAAACACAAGTCGTAAGTGTTTCGGATGATATCTTCTCTTGCGAGATTGCGTAGGTAGATCATCTAGATAAGGTTTGACTATGTGCTTGATGTCATGAAAATAAAAATTTATAGCTCGTTGGAAAGTGGCTCCAACATTCTTCAATCTGAATGGCATTTTCCTATATGCAAAGGTACCCCAGGGACATATGAAAGTTGTCTTATGATGGCCTTTGGGTTTGATTTCAATCTGTATCCCAAAAATCCATCCATGAAAGAAAATATTTCATGGCCCACACACGCATCTATGATGTGATCAATGAAAGGTGTGGAATAATTGTCGTTAGGAAAAGCTTTATTAAGGTCCCTGAAATATGTACATAATCGTATGGTACCTTTCTTTTTATCAACCGGAACTGGATTGGACACCCATTCCATCATGTCAATAGGATAAATGAAACTGGATTTGAGGATCTTATCAACCTCGACCTTGATGGCTACAGATTTTCTAGGATTAACTAGATGCAGTTTCTACCAAACTGGTTTTGCATTTGGATATGTCGTGATCACATGTTTGACTATCAAAGGGTCGATGTCTGGCATCTCCTCCAATGTCAAGTGAAAAACATCGTGGAATTATTTAAACAAGTTGGTGTACAAATTGATCTCTTGTTGAGAACAATTTTCCCCAATGAAGATGTTTTACATAACATCCATTTTGGTGGAGAAATTGATTGGAATAGTTTCTGAAATTTTTTCCATATTTCCTTCAACAAAAATCCCTTGTTTCATTAAAGGGTTGATGGACAAGTCAACATCTCCGCTGAGACTCACAGAGAACTCTCCATTCTCGACATCTAGAAGGAAATAAGATCTATGATGCAGATGTTCCCAAGGTTTATTAGGACCGATCATAGCCTCTAGAATAACTTCATCCAATGGTAAAATAGTGTGGAAACAGTCAAAGGAATGGGTCCATTCTATTTCCCATGCAGGTGCATAATCGATATCTATCTCCATGGAGACTAAAGGGGTCAATATATAATCTATTGCGGAGTCTTGTGAAGCTTGATAAGTCACCTCTGCGACAGATAGGGACATGGTTGGTTAGTTGTAAGTAGAAAGAATACAAGGATCATTTGTTTGAACAACTATGGATACCTCCTTATATGACATGATAGTGTTACTCGTTGAACCAATATAATTCATGGGAGCAAGTCAATCAAAGGTGCCCATAACCGCTGAGCACATACCTACTCCTAAAGTTTCAGTGGGGGGATGAGCCTGATCAATCCACGAAATATTAGATCCTGAAGGGGTTATATTACTTTTTCGAGCGAAGGAGAGTTGGTCAACTATGATGATCTTTCCTTCATGAGGGAACATAGGTACCTGGAAAAATGGATGAAGGAATTGCTTGCATTGTGTACGTCCAAATTCTTCCTGATAGAAAATTCTAATCAAGAGAAGCGTCTACAAATTCAACCTCTACGAACACTACTTTTCTCGCCAGCTCGATCTCAAAAGAGGGTAAGATCCCATGTGGATGGAACATTCTGTTGTCCAAAGAGGTAAGCAATGTATTGGAAGGGGCTAACTCCAGGGAGCCTAAAGATCTTCATCATGAAATAAACATTACACACGTAGACTCACCCTCATCTATTGCAGTTCGTCTAATGGTTTTGGAACCATGTACTACTTCTATTTGGAAGGCCACATGGTATGAAAACCGTGGTTTGATGTCGGACATATCAAACCTCGCCAACGGACTTGAAGAATCCATACTTCCTATTTCCGCTAGAAGTACATTTTGTTGTGATGGGAAGCTTTGAAAAACCTTTAGAACGGACATGACACATGGTGTTTGGAATAGGCCCTCTACCATTGAGTATTTAGGAGAAACCCGTGCATCAGGGTTGTGCAATGCGCGTTTGTAGACACCTTTCGGTATCTTCGGCATAGGATCTGCAAGTCTCTCAATATGAAGAGAAGCAAATGTTTCTAGGATTTCTTTATCTTTCTACGGCATATCCAGGGTGTAATTCTTTGCTATTGTTTGTAGAAAAGCGTGTGATTTAACCATGTTTATATAGGATTGATTAGCTTGTGTGGAACAATGAGTGCCTCCAGTATTAGAACTAACAGAAGTTGAGTTTTTTCCTTTGGGAAACGGGTCCTTCAAGACAACTGGTTTCGTTTGGTTTAACAACATTTGGGCTTCATCAATAAGAGGGAATTGTTGATTCAAGTGATCTTCTTTGTAGAGTTTGAAAGGAAACTTCACCTTATTATTTTGCTTTTTTCTCTCCTCGACATTCTCCATGGTTTTTTGCTTGTGTTGGTTTCCTTCCCCCTTCTTTCCATTTTTCTTTCTGTTAGTTTGCCGAGGACCCTTTTGACTCTACTGCGCATTGTGTACATTTTCCATCTAAGAAGGATAGGATGCAACCTAATTTTCTTCTGCCTCTGAGTGATTTATTGAAATTTCGTGAACTTGTTTAGATAAAGCCTCCATGGAGGATGAATTGGATGAACCCACAATGTCGTCGGCATGCGGTCGAGGGTTACGCTTACTAGGATCAATGCTTGACCAAGGTGCATCTAGAATAATTTCATAAAGGATCCAAAACTGAGCATAAATCGACTCTATTTTTTGGGTCCTTAGAATGGATTCCTCTTCAGAAGTAACCCTGGAAGTTGAGACATATTTGGAGATGTAGGGTAACAGTGATTTCAAAATCCACTGCAATAGAAAATATGGGGGGATCTCAGCTTTAATGAGCCTTTTCGCCTTCTCCACTCCTGAATGTGATCATATATATGATTGGATTTATTCTGTCTAAACGTAGATAGAAGGTCCATACCGGCATCATATGGGACGGGAAATTTGAAATGGTTGAGAAAAATTGTCGCTAAATCATAAAAGTTGTGATAAGCTACTGCTGGTAGCTCAATGCACCATTTGGCTGCAACACTGGTCAAGGTCATTTGAAAGAGCCTCAAAAGAATTGAGTCACCATTCAGCAAGTTAGAAGAACACCAGAGATGAAATGTTGTAACATGGTCCCTTGGATCTTCACCATTTTTACCTTCAAACTTCGGAATGTGTGAAGGAATTTTGGTTGGAACCGGAGGCCAAGCGGGATTATGTCACATAGGTTCATTCATCAACTTTGAAGATATGGAAAATTCAATGTTTCTAGAAAGGGTAAGCAAGGCGTAGCCAATGGTGTATGATTTTGGGGAATCTGATAAGAAGAAGTACCTGGTCCATAATTCCCATAAGGTTGGTTGGGGTTGTCGCCATCCATCGGTTGTGATGAGAACACGTTTTGGAAAGTACTCCATCTGTAAGCTAGTCGATTTCTCCCTTTGGGTTCACTCCATTGCGGTTGAGTATAAATTCCTCCAAATGGAGTTGAAGTGTGAACATTGCCTCCTTCTCCACCAAAAAGTGAAAAAGGAGTGTTCCCTACATATATGTTAGAAGTTTGAACATTTTATTGTTACCAATTATAGCCTATAAAGGGGTTTGAACTCGGTAGTTGTCCAGTGGAGGTGATAGTCATCGAACCTATAAATAGGTCTCAAGGAGAAATATGACCTCCATGCCAAGGGAACCCTTGAGTGAAAGGAGTTGAACTAGTAGGGTTAGCCTCGAACTGTTGAAGAAATGGGGAAGAAGTAAACGATACCATAGATATCCTGATAAAAAGGGCATTGGATGAACCAATAGTTGATCCAAAAGGTAAAGAAGTCGATGCAATCTAAGTACTTGACGAACCTAAGGATCATCGGTTAAAGTTTGGTACAGTGAACGGAGTAGAATTTATCTACAACAAACTTGGTATTGGAGTGTTTATATGAGGAGAAGAAAGACCTCCTGGAATAATAGCGTATGTGGGGGTCTATGGGACTCATGATCCGTTCCCATTTGTAATATCCCGAATTTTGGACTAACTATTTTTGTTTTTATATTGGGCCACGGTCCCAACACCTATGTGTTATTTTGAGTATTGGGCGTGAGCCCTAGCAATGTAAAATTAGTCACATCAGATCTATTGAACAAGAATATCAATCACAAAGATGTAAAACAATTTGGAGTAAAAACTGTGCAAGAGAGATGCATCAGTGCTCTATAATCCGGAATGGTAGAATTATGATACAATACTATCACAATGAGCAAGCAATTCGAATTAACCAAGGAGGTCATTCGAATATCTGGATGGTGTAGCTTCGATCCAACTAGGAGTCCTCATCATCAATCAACGGTGCTCATCAATGCACAAGTAACTGTCAGACAGGTGTCAAACTGAGTCTAACTAAGTGTAATAAGTGTAACTGATGGTAAGTGGCACTAATCTAGGGATCGAGGCTCAGTGGAGGGCGCATGAGGGATTAACTACACTCAGAATAGGTAGTCAAGTGTCATTGGAGGTCAATTGGAGTAATAACAGCAGTGAGGAGTTAGTCTAGCCACAAATCAAGGAAAGACTGGTAACTAACTGAAGTGAACTGGACTGGTAGGTGAGAAAAGGAACCCTTCTCAAGTGGTAGGTGAGAACTGGGTGCCTTCCTGACTAGGAGGGTTAAATCTGAGTGGAAAGTAGCTCGCGAGAGCTGGAAGACTAGGGACTAGGTGCTAGAGGCATCATACTAGTGACTGGGCAGCATGCAAGTGCATGCAAAGTAAAAAAGTGAATGATGAGATATCGTGACATCGCCCCTCAAGCTATACTATGATGTAAAAAATAAAATGTAGGGCCCTGGTTACTGAGACCAAAGGTCACCACAATACAATAATCCAAAAAATGCTGAAAATAAGCTATGTGAGGAAAGAGGGAAAACCCAGTGGGAAGAAAGCCCCCCCTCAAGATAAACATAATAATGGATCTAATCTATCTCCACCATGATGGAACTCACCCCCAACAGTGAACAGAGGTAAGAGAACTTCTTCTCAGTGAAGCTCTTGGTGAAGATGTCTGCAATTTGCTCATCAGTAGGGCAATATTGCATAATGATGGTGCGATCATGCACCAACTCTCGGATGTACTGCATATGAATCTCAATGTGCTTGGTCCTCTGCTACTGAAATGGATCTATGGAGATCTTAATATCACTTTGATTGTCACAAAATAGGACAGTCGAAGTAATGCTACCAAAATCAAACTCGGAAAGAATACCCTGCAGCCAAATTGCCTGAATGTAGGCATTGACTGCCCCTCGATACTCTGCCTCTGCTGAAGAAACTACAATGGCTACTTGCTTTTTGCTTGACCATAAAATAAGGCCATGGCCAATCATGAAAACATATCTATAAGTGGACTTCCAATCTATGCTATCACTTTCCCAATCAGAATCAGTAAAACCAATGAAATCTAGCTCAGAATCTCCAGCATAATGTATGCCAAAATGTCTCGTACCTTGCACATACTACAAGATGTGCTTGGATGCCCTCCAATGAAGCTCATGGGGATTCTTCATATACCTTGATGCATCACTCATGGCATAATATATATCAGGCCTTGAGTGTGTCAAGTAAAGTAGTGAACCAATCAACCATCGATACATAGTGCAATCTGCAAGCAGTGTCGAATTTCCGTCTTACAGACTGATTCCTAAGAGGAATGGAAACGGAGCAGCCTTACATTATACCATATTAAACTTTAATAGTAGGTATTTAGCATACTTTTTCTGAGATAATGTGATCCCATCAGAGTTTTGAGCTATCTCCAAGCCCAAAAATTGCTTAAGCAAGCCCAAATCGCTCATATCAAAAGCTAGATTTAAAGCGGTTTTCAGCTTGTTAATTGTAAGGAGAGTGCTACCAGTAATGAGAAGATCATCAACATATAAAACAAAAATCACAAAATTACCTTTAACTTGCTGTAGGTACACATTTGGATCAGATTTGCATCTTTTGAAATTCTGAGAAAGAAGGAAGGAGTCCATCTTTGCGTCCTAAGCTCTTGGGGCCTATTTCAATCCATACAAAGATTTCTTCAACTTGAAAACTAATGATTGATCTGATATGTATCCTTTTGGCTGCTTCATATATACTTCTTCATCAAGGTCTCCATGTAAAAAAGCACTCTTCACATCCATATGGTGCACTTCACAGTGCTTGGATGCGGAAACGGCCAAAACTAGGCGGATAGAATGCATCTTTGCAACCGGTGCAAAAGTCTCAGTGTAGTCCACACCTTGGACTTGGGAGAAACCTTTCTCCACAAACATAGCTTTGTATTTTCTGATAGGACCATCAGCAGAAAATTTCATGCAGTAGATCCACTTGCATTGAACTAATTTTCTTCCATCTGGAAGAGAAACTAGCTCCCATGTATTGTTCTTTTGAAGAGAACTGTACTCCTCATCCATGGAGGTTTTCCATCGTGGATCTCGGTGGTCGTGATAGTATGATTTGGGATCTGAACCAATCATCAAATAACATTTCTTAGATAATAATGGATCAGAAAAAGAAAGGGCCATACCTGCTCTTTGATAGTCTGCTCTTGTTCTCCTTGGATCAACAGGATTTCCAGTGTTTGGAGTAGCAGAATGTAGAGTGTTTTGGGCCAACTTTGGTAACTGAGGAGGATCATTATGGTCTGATTCCGAACTTGATATGTCATGGCCATCAAAGTATGATAAAATATCAGAGATATCAGATCCAATTCTTTCTTCATATTCTCTCGAATCTTCATCTTGTGGAGGTTGCAAATCGACAGTGTTTTCCTCGACTAGTTTGAGATCTGGCAGTGGTTCTTCAAACTTCATATTCTCTCGAATCTTCATCTTGTGGAGGCACAAAGTGTGAAAACTCATAGTATTTTGCAGCATGATTTGCCTTTTCGACTACAATAAGTCTTCCACTTTCAATATCATAAATTTAAGCTTTGTTAGGGCTGAATGTCACTTGCTTTAGTTCACCAGTGTGTGTCATTTGATACACAAAAAGTATATTTGAGGCCAAGGAAGGCACATAGAGAACATTCTGAAAACTTCCATGCTCTAAATGGATGGTACCTTTACCCTTGAAGAAATTTTTGAGTCATCTCCCAAATGGATGGGAATGGAGATGTTTGGATCGAATGAAGAGAAGGAGTCAATATTTGCAGCCATATGATTCGAGGCATCAGAATGTATCAGTAGAGTGGTGGGATTCAAAATAGTTGCCATGAGTGCTTGACTTATTTCATGATCATCATTTCTATCCTTCTTCCGTGCACGGTCAGGAAGACATATGTTGTTCTTTTTGAAAAGGAGGGCCATTTGATCTATAGTTTTATACATGCATGAACTTTCAAGATAAAATCCATGGTTGCAATATGAACACTTAGATTTTTCCTTACCCTCTTTACCCTTTTGCTTGTTCCTTGAGCCGGATGCTGCATCTGATTGCTTTCCTTTCTCTCTTTGCTTGTTTGGTTCGAATTTGGGCTTCCCTTTCTTTTTCTTCCCTTTTCCATTCGAATGATTTGATCCTTGAAAAAATAGGGCTGAATATTTGGAGCTTATGGACCCCATTTGAATCAATTTGTCATGCTCTTTGGTAACGGATTCAAAGAAGGCATTCAGGTAGGCATCTTCCAATTAGGGGTAGTTAACCGACCGGAATTGAAAGTAGAGACAAATACCGAGAAATATTTACCAAGCTTTGAAAGAATGGAGAGGATCAATTGCTTATCCTCTTTCACAACACCACTGTTCTTCAACTGCAATACCAAGTGCTTGAATCTTGTGAAAAACTCATTGATGGTCTCGAAATTCTCAAGACTAAGAGCAATCAATTCATTCTCTAATTGGAAAGCTCTAAGCTCATCCTACTTTCCAAAATTTTTGTCAAGTTGCTCCCATATTGCTTTTGGATACTTCAATCCACTGAGATGGAAGTGAAGATCCTTGGAGATGGAGAGGCAAAGAAGACCATAAGCTTCATCAAGCTTATTCAAGTATTTTGATTTTTCAATGAGAGTGTTTGGCTCCAATTCGAGGCCCATTGAGACTCTAAAGAACCCTTTTGAGTGCAATATTATCTCCATGTCATATTTCCAAACAAAATAATTGAAAGGAGTTAGCATAGGATTTGAAGAAGTGGAGTCCATCATTGAAAACGAGTCCAATTGATGAAGGAGAGCCTGCAAATCACAAGGTAGTGAATGCACTTGATGGACTGAATTCTTTATTTGAGTATATACTGGGGGAGAAGGCCCCAATGTTTTAATAATGTTCTTCATCTTTGATACGGGTACAAACCCTAATATACTGAGATGATCTTTTGTTACTTACTATGCAATGCTATGATTTTACATGATTTGACTTATGAGTGTGTTGAGCGTGGACTCAGAAACACACATATAACCTACGTACTGGGAATAAGCCCTAATATACCTAGAAAAATGTTTATGTACTGGGAGTAAGCCCTGAGTTACATTGAGTGTTAGACCTAAGCCCTGGAGCACTCCAAGCTTGGTAAACGAATACCGGATCCGAGGCAACTTAAATATTCTAGATGTGCCTCACAACCACATTCTAGCACTAGTGTTGAGTAGAGGCTCTGGAATTGCACTAGCGTAACACCCATGTGAGAGTGTTGATTTAAAAGGATCTAAAGACCACTTGCGATTACTGGATCTCAAAGTGTTCAGTCGGAAAAGACTCTAAATAGCACGTTTACTTTCATCACATTTATTTAATTTGATTAAATGATTCATCTTTTATCTATCATCAAATACTGTGGGAACTACCATGTTAAACAAGGGAATCTGATATGCAAAGACATAGACTAGAGGTGCCTATCCAAGCTTACCGAGACCATCCAAAGAATTGGAACTTGTCCTTAAAAGTTAAAAGAAGTATCATGTGAAGATACATAATTTAATAAAAGATAATTACCAGTAGTCTTTTATGACTAACATGTATAAAGCACTCAAGGCTAATGTTATTATTAAGAGCTTTAATAATAATGTTGTCATTATTTAATTATGAAATATATTTATTATAGATGGCTTATGCATTATTTAAATATTATTAATGATGTGTTAATAGTTAAGTGGAATATTATTATTATTATTATAATTATTGTTATTATAATTATTATTGAGAGCTTAAATCAAAATCACTTATAGCTAAACAATTGGAAAAGTCCTAGTTCGAAAGGACTAGATATTTATTAAATAATATCTTTTAAACATTAATTATTTAATTTAAAGAAACTAATTATTTCAACAGTCCTAATTAAAAAGAATCCCCTACATAAACAGGGTAGATCCCAAGTTTGAGGGAATCTATCTTTTCCATTATCATTCTCTTATGGTAATCTGAGAGAACTTTTCTACTCCAAGAAACTAAAGCAGTCTTGTCTAAAAAATTCCAGATATGAACTAGCAGTAGCCCTAGGACCTCTATCTCTTCTGCATGTTGGAATCCAGCTCGGGGGGATCCATACAGAACCAAGAACAGTTGTAGGATCATGGTTGGGAGGAACATGGTACCCCCAAAATTATCCAGCTAAGCATATCAGCCTAACAGGTTAGCTAAATACAACAGGTTCTGCATCAATTACTGTTTGAGTGTGCAGGCTTCTACAGGAAAGGATCAAGTGCCAAAGCAGTCAGGCTTCTACAGGAAAGAACAAAGTGCCAAAGCAACTAGGTATGTAGTAGTTCTTGTTTCCATTTTTCTTTTAGTTATAGTGGACTTAGTACTTTAGACTAGAATTGATACTTCATCTCTGTTCTCATTACAATTATTACCAACGTAGAAGTTTGGCCCAGAAACCAGTGGAGGGTCTAGCAAGTCTAGCCAAGCTAGCCGATGCTAGATGACACCCCATATTCTCTATTAGGTTAAGGTTATTATGTTTTTTTTTTACAATCATGTTTTCTGCCTGAATCATCTTATAAATTCGTAGTGCAGGGATTATCTCTGCCTTTTAATTCTTTTAATTATTATTTCTTGCATTGCTTAAAGAATCATCAAATAGAAATGACAACAGTATCAAGTCAAACATCAATTCTCTTAAACATACTACACATCAAATCTTAGATTAAACAATAACAATAAATTATTATTTTTGTTCTTTTCAAGCCAGGATATCATTCCACATTGTTTTTACACCTACAATTTCTACCACAGTCAACCCTTTACCAAGAGACAACCTATTAGGTTTTACAAGGAAATACGAATGCAAAGATAGACTCAGGCATTGCATTTTACAACTTACTCCTTGATCGGTTAAACCCCAACAACTACCATTTCAAGAAGAAAAGGCCCACAGTACTCATAGCTTTTCACATATCATGTTCCATAAACATATCAACCTAAAAGTCAAGAGATAAAACCCCACCCATGACTTTACCCTTTGACCCTAATCAATGCCCATAGTGTAGTATTAACATATCGACCCATGTTCTTTCGAAGGCAAAACGAACAGCAGCTAGGGTTACGGCTTCCACTAAAACACATGAGATTTTACACAGTTACATTCCATCCCAAACAATATGTATTAACATACATATAAGCGTTATTTATAAACATAGGGACATGGATCAAAACCCTCTACCATTTCATTTAAAACCCTTCTTTCTTTTCTATCTACTACAACCACCAGAAAACACAGCAGTAAGAACCAAATCTTAGAACTTTTCAAGCTTATTAATTTAGCTTCAGGGTTACATTTCATCCTATAAAACATTCATGGTAGTAAGCCAACACATTTCAAAAACCTTAGATATAGACATCATTTCCCATTCAGTAGATGGAGACACAATAGCCACAAGAAGAATCTAGACTCTAAAACCAGTAATTCACATAAAGAAAACACAGAGACTAATTAGTTGTATATCTCTCCTTAACAGGTTCAAAGTTTATAACGAAGAGACTAAATAGGGTACCAAACATTTACAAAATTATACAGAAGGTCATTCCAGGGCCCATTCAAACTAAATATGCAAACATAGGTCCCAAATGCAAACCCCAGTTCATATTGCGCATTATTATTCTCAACAAGCTTCAACAAAATCCAGACATTGAGCCGAATGACCAAAACCTCCCACTAAGACCCTCTAGGGCCTGTAAAAGTCAATAGATACATTTTTTGCAACAGTCGAGCCAACGACGACTTCCAAGAACTCAAAGCTTGTTGCAATGAACCCAATCAGGCTCACGAGGTTCCTCATAGTAAACGCAACCAGTAACACTCCACAGAAGTGAGAGGAGGAGATATGTAATGGTGGACTATGAACTTACCATTTTCAATGCCTCCAAGTAAAGTCTAGGCCATCAACTAGTATCCACGCAGATGAAGAGGGCCAAACGAATTACCTTCCAAGCAAGTAAATCATACAAATTAGAAACCTAAGCTTATTATCGTTTTTATCCATTTAAATTAGAAAGAAAACAAGGATGATATTACCTTCATGTTCATCTGTCACCATCTCTACATACAAAACCCCTTATGGTGTGCTGACCATGAGCCAAGCTCAGGTCAGTACACAAAACCCTCAAATGCATCCAACACAAAGACAGAGGCAAATGAACCATGAAATTGAAACCTTCGATGGTGTAGAATCTAAGTAGAAACCCTCAACATAGCTGGCAACGTTGGCCATGTGCCATCGTAGAGTTGCATTAAATTCCACTACCAACCCCAAATATTTTGATACTAGTCATGATCTCTATAGTAGCAGAGGCATTCACAATCAATGAAGTAATTGAAAACGCAAGGTGTGATACAAAGACCCCAAGTAGTGTATAATGCCAACAAGTAATTACAAGGTCAACATGTATTGAAAGTTCAATAAGGACTATAATTTCCAAAAAAGCATTTTAAGGTGACAACCTCCAAACATTACATACATTAGTTTTAAATAAGTGTTGGACTTGCAAAATGAGCACCATAGGTAGACACCTCTGTAAGTACACCTGCAAACCAGGTACAAAGTGGATGCATTAGCGAACTCGCTAAGTAAGTCAGGAGTTTCCATTTTCTTACCCCCTACCTTTCGGCAGCCCTGACGGGGTACCTTTCCCTTTAAAAATACCAAGCACCACACCATGGGCCTCAACTCCCACCAATAAAGGTCCATCCCACCTGCATTGTCAATTAGACTTTAATAAACATGCACACAAACTCTTAAAACTGTAAGAAAGAGATTTGCATTATTTTCCTCTAAACATTTGTAACCTTGTGACAGATTTACAGTTCTATTCATTACAACGCTTCCACAAACCTGTAGGATTCACAACTAGTATAGCCATGACACTTATGAAACTGAGACTCTATTAAATGTCACAAAAGAAGCATCGGTGTAGCATATTCTTAGCAGTGTTGAAGTTAATTTACATTCATCATCTCTTATCCAGTTTATTACAATAACGGAATTTTTTTAAAATTTTTTATTGTTTTTAGGGACATTGCAAGTGGTATCAGAGCCCAACTACAAAACTAAGTGACCTATTGGGATCATTACAAACAGAACATCCACTGCAGATACACAGTAAACAGAAACATACCGTCAGAAAATTTTATTTTATTTATGTAAAAAACGAACTAATAGATTTTATGTTCTTGATGTTGATATAACATTGCAGGTACAATCATTATCTAAAAAAAAATGAATGCAGAAGGGGGCAACAGTATACATGGAAATATGAACTCTCCACCAGGAGAGCAAGAAATTGTGGTGGAACTCAACTCGGATGTAATGAAATCCATGCAAAATCTATAGGCAGAATTCCAAAGTTTCAGAGATGACAACCTGCAAGAAAGACGAGAACAACAAGCTATAAATGAAGCTCTGCTTTAGACTTTAACAGGAGAAAAACCCCATGGACAGCCCACACTCTCAGTCAACACCTTAGAAAGGAAAATAGTCACACAAAGAGGATTTCCAGCCCTAAGGGAGAAGAACAGGGTGAAAACATACCTGAATCAATGGAAGAGGACTCTAAGAATTCCTCCAACGATAAAGGTTCACCATCTCCTTGCAAGAAAAAGAGGAGAAGTGACAACAGTTCGCAAGGAGAATTCAAAAAGATAAAAGCCCCAACTTATGATAGAGAGATTAACTCTAGGGAAAAGGATGAGGAGTGGCTACTAGGAATGAATAAGTACTTCAAAGTTCATAATTACTCCAGTGAAATGCAAGCCCGACTAGCCATATACAACCTGAATGGTAAAGCAGCCAGATGGTGGTGGGACTTGAAACACACCAAAGGACAAGAATTGAGAGACATAACATGGGATACTTTTAGCAGAATATTTTAGGACAAATATATGTCTGAAAGATTCTTTGATAAGAAAATTAAGGAATTTCATGAGTTTAAAATGGGCTCCCTCACCATGGAGGCATTCATAAACAAATTTTTAGACTTGTTGCACTATGTTCCATACATCAAAGACAAAAAGGTCAAAATACAACAGTTCTTGGGAGGGCTACCACCGAAATTTAGAGAAAAGAGAGTTTAACATGCCCAAAACCCTTGATGTGACCTTACATAAAGCAAGATTGTGTTATGAATAGGGACAACCCACTATATTTTTTTGACCCAAAATCCGACGACGAAAAAGTCGAATTTGCTACAACCTTTGGTCGACTATCCGACAATTCCAGTCTTTTTTTTATCGTTGGTGGGATATCGGCTAAAATACGACATAGTTCAAGACGTCGGATATTTAACTACCAGACCTCGTCGGTTAATCGACTTCCTCCAGCTTCACAGGTAGTCGGATAAGCGACATCGTTAATTTCCAATATTTTTCGGATACCATCCTTTCGCCATCGATTATGCGTCGGTTTAGTCGTTGGTTAAGCGACGTGTATGACATAAAAAAAAGTCAATTCCAACGTTCCGAGCCATTGGAAGTATAGCACAAGCATAGGATATCACCCTACAATCGTCGAATAGGTCGTCAGTTAAGCGACGTGTATAACATAGAAAAAAAGAAATGGATCTGACATTCCAAGCCGTCAGAAGTATTGCAAAACCGTCAGATATTACCCTACGATTGTCATGATTAGGTCATCGGTTAAGCGACTACCCAATACACTTTTTTTTTTAAATATAATTTTTCATACTACAAGAAATCAATATATTCTATTTCTACTTTGGAAATATGTAGAATAATTACATATATATATAACTGAGAACCCCATTATGCTCTTCCCATTGTATTAGCAGCGGAGTAGCCTAAGGGAATGGAGCCGTTGTAATAAAGCCATTGTATTAGAGTCATTGTATTAAGCGGCGGAGTCAATCATTATTCAAGTGGACCTACAGGCTAGTGGGTGCCTATTAAGGTGGCACAAAAGACTGTACTCTAAGTCTCAAGTGCTAGTTTCTATGGAACTTACTTTATGGAATACATGATTTCCACGTAGCAGAATAAAAGGATTGGGAAGTTATGTAACATTGTGGCATATTCATCACAAAGAGATGGTAGTGTGCTTCTATTGTGTCAAGGTACTCTTACCTAACTTCTCTAATTTGGTATACTAAGGAGTTTGTATATTCATGTATGAGATCGTATTCTTTGAATAAGGCTTATTAGATAGTTAATGGGAAGTTACTTAATGTAAAAGACTCATTTTCATTAAATCAGAACCAGTAGGTGCTTGGTAGTCATTAATTTTGAGATTGCATGTAGTAAGGGTTTTGGTAGTTATTAAGAAACTATTTATAGCGCTAGAAGGATGTATATTGTTTTGTCAAAGATTTGTATTGTATTGAAGCTTTGCTCAAAGGATCTCATCCTCTCCAAGAGGCCCATGAACATTACTCTCTCTTTTTGAATTTATTAATACAAGTGTTATATTTTGGAAGTTTAATCTCTTTCTTGCATTTTCTTTTGTTCACTTATATTTATTTGAGGTTAAGCTGGATACTGATTGCAAGGAAAATAAAGAGAAGGTTAAGGATATTGATTTCAGTGCATCATTTAGTCCACCTTTTAAGTTATGGAAATTCGAAATTGGTTATGAGGAGCAACCAAAAATCACAACAAGCTCCAAGAAATTGTCAAAATTTAAACAACATGCATGTGGATTGTAGAAAGCCAGCATCGCAGCCATTCATTGAGCTCCTCTATGTTTCGATAATAATTTCATGTTCTCTACTGAACATGGCTAACCACGTGAAGGTGGAAGCTCTTATGGCCCCTCCCCCCCCCCCCCCCACATCACTCTCAATTCCCCATACCCAATGCATGCACTCGAAAAAAACAAATATGTGCAAATTCATCCATATTTTATCATGAACTTTCATCCATTATCATTCAATAAATGCTAACATTCACTAAACCATTGTTTCTGTCGATACACACATTCATTCAATAAAAGATAACATTCAATAAACCATTCATTAATCATTCAGTCAATACATTCATTCAATAAAAGCTGAAATTCAATTAAGGTAACAGTTTACTACACTGAATCATTAAAACATTAGAAAATTCATTAAACCATTCAATCAATTTCCGTTGTCCAATGAGTTTCCACGGTCATCAGTTTCAGCTTGGAAACATTTGACGATTCATGGTATTACGTTTCCCTTCGACTGCAAATGACAAACTCATAGTTCACTATTAAGGTTTGTCTGACAAAGTTGACGGTTAAAGAAATCTTGATAGTGAACTATGAGTTTTCCATATTGCAGCTTAAGAGAAACGTAAATATAGAATGAATCGTCACCATTGTCAGGCTGGAACTCAAGACCGCGGAAACACTCCTCGGATGGTGGGTGTGGGTCATACCGAATTGATAAACTAATAGAGGGAAAACGCAATGAGAATCTGAGACAATTGCATAGTGAAATGCATACACAATGAATCAAGGTTGAATGTGGTATCCCACCATCTACCATTGTGAAATGCATGTAGAATGAATCGAGCTTGAAGGTGGTCGCCCTTTCCAGCCGCACTTCAAGCTTGAAGGTGGTAGCCTTAGGACTAGACATAGGTCGCAGGTTCGGATCTCCTCAGTTCCGTTTGTACCCTGTTATTTTTTCGATGCAAACTATATGTTTTCTTTAATTGGTTGTTGAATTTAATTCCCTAGCGTAGGAGGAGCCATTATGGTCAAGTTGCATTCCTAAAAAAAGATGAACATTCACAACAAGCAGCATGTCTCTAATTGTTGTCGGTGTATGCTAGCTTAGTTGCAAATATCATGCTTCACAAGAAGCCAGCCTTGAATGGTAAATATACCAATTTGGAAGGGTTTAATGTGAGGTTAAGGATATTGATTCCAAGGAAATTAAAAGAGAAGGTGAAGGATATTGATTCCAGTGCATCATTTACTCAACCTTTGATGTTGTGGAAACTGGAAATTGGTTATGAGGAGCAACCAAAAATCACAACAAGCTCCAAGAAATTGTCAAAATTTAGACAACACGCGAGTGGGTTGTAGAAATCCAACAACATAGCCATTCATTGAGATCCTCTCTGTTTCGAGAATAATTTCATATTCTCTACTGAACAGGGCCAACCATGTGAAAGTGGAAGCTCTTATGCCCCCCCCCCCCCCCCTCACACCACTCTCAATTCCCCATACCCAATGCATGTACTTGAAAAAAAAAATGTGCAAATTCATCCATATTTCATCATGAACTTTCATCCATTATTCATTCAATAAATGCAAACATTCACTAAACCATCGTTTCAGTCGACCAACACATTCATTCAATAAAAGATAGCATTCAATACACCATTCATTAATCACTCATTCAATACATTCATTCAATAAAAGTTGAAATTCAATGAAGGTAACAGTTTACTTGTAATGTCCCCATCTTTACCCCCTTCGCATTAAATCGTAAATGATGTAAATATTGTTATTTAATCATGGTGAGGAGCTCAAGGCCAAGGCCCCACCATTGATGTAGCATTTTATGTATCGCCAATTAAAGAAATAGATGCCTATGGTTCTTGTGCTAGATAGGCACAATGTAAATAAGACATCATGTAAATACGAATTTTAATGAAAAATACCCACAACTAGCTATGCAATGCAACAAAGAGATGGGGGCATGATTTCTACAAGGAATAGGGAGGGAAATTATTCAAACCCTTGAGCCAATGGTGTTAATCCATGTGTCAATGAGAAAACCCATAAACCACCAACTACCCATTTTGGGTTATGCACCCAATCATTTAATTCTTTCAAGAGATTGGTTGAGGCAGTTAATGCCTTGGGAATGAAGAGGTATGGTAGCCAATTTCGAGTATGGGCAAGCCATCAACCTGGGAAATCGTATTTTGTCTCCTTGGGCAAGAAAACACCAACGAAATGGTGCCCAAAGCCATTCTAAACCCACAGTCTTTCCTCTCTCACGCAGTTTGAACTACTGGGTCTTTCCCCATCAGGTTTTTCATCATTTTCCTGCATTTTCCATGGTTGGGAGCTCATTTTTGTGTTACACAGTGGCTGGGGGAGGAGGACCACGATTTGGGACTGTTATGGAGGCCGTTTTTTCCCCAGAATGTCCATGGACGTTTTTCTGAAAATGCATTTGGCTTCCCAGGGTTATTCCCCATCTTCCAGTTTCATTTTTGGGTTTCCCACATTTTTCTAAAGCTAATGAGAACCCCATCTTTGGGAATCTCACTGTAAAAACGTTTCTTCATGCCCAACACTTATACTTTTGCTATTATGTGCATCCCTGTTTTGATTTGAACCTGTGAGCAAGAGATTGGAGTGGTAGTGGACAAAGAGGGCTTGATAAACCTAGTGAGGGAGTAACCTCTCAAGAAGATCAAGAGGAATTTGGCTACTTTTCTATGCACACCCTGAGAGCACTAGAAAGGAAGGTATGGCTTGAGGGACTGTGTAGTAGTGAAGAGAATTCTTCCTTGTGTTGGGTGTGTAGGTATTGTGGGTGCCAAGTTAGATAGATCTTGTAGAGGTATCCTTGGCTCTATGCTTGAGCTCACTAGCTTAGCAATTCTTCCTTCCCATTTCCTAGCAGCCTGATAAACCCAATTGTAGATTGGATTGGCTCATCTTGGTGTATTCTTGGATATGTGTGAGTCTACTATTCCCTGGTTCCTTGTAGAAATCATGCCCAGCTCGGGGGTGGCAGTTGTATCAAGAGGTTGATAAGCACAACTAGCCTATGGTTGGGTGGAACATTGCAGATGCATAGCTGGTTGCTTGGGACTACTTGGTTAAGATAAGTATTCTCTTTTATAAATTATGCAATGTCTTTATTTAATGGCTGTCACAGAAATGTTGAATGTATGTTAGATATTAAACATGATTTTTAATTCCGCTGTGTTTCTATAACATGCACATGTATATGTCTTTTTATCAATGAGTTTTTACTTAATGGATATGGGGCTAGATGCCTAGTTTTAGCATCACGATCCTCTCCATCGCACTGGTATGATGGGAGGGGACGTGACATTACTACACTGAATCATTAAAACATTAGAACATTCATTATACCAAAAATAGTGGACGATATATTGTTATGAAAAATATTTAGACGTTGTTTTTCCCATCCTTCTTTTTATAATTTTTTCTTCTCTTCAGTGGTATATAATCTATTAGAGGACCATCTACATCATCTGGAATTTCTCTTCCAGTTCTTGGTTCTTTAGTAGGCGCTTTTGGTGATGTTTGCAATATCATAGCTGATTGTTGTTCTAGACCTGGATTTTGCGGCAAGGGGTTCAGATTTGCTGTAACAATGTGAAAATGTTACATCGTTATATTTTGCTATTGTAATGACAAGTTTTTCATTTAAAAAAATTCATTACAAAGGTGTTTTTTTACCAGGTGTGACCAAATCATGTTGTTGATGTTCTTGTCGAGTCTCAACCTATATAGTTTCACCCTCTACATGCTCTGTAGTTGAAATACGGTGAACTACTATTAATGGTCACCATTTGCAATGCTATACATAAAATTGTAGCATATGAATAAATTCATTACCGGGATTTGAAGCGTGATCATTGATTTGTTGTTTTCCCTCATCGACACTAATGGGATCATTACTTTCCTGTTAAAAACAGAGTCAACATTTTACATCAAGTATTTGGAACGAAAATATTCCACAAGCGACAAATCTTCATTAAACTATATAGATTCTATATACTTGTGCACTGGATGGATTGGTACCACAAGATTGCGTTTGCCCAAATAAGCTTCTTCTACGTTCAACAACAACTCCAAAGCCATCCTGGAAGCCAAGCTTCATGTCTTCCTCTGTAGGTACTTCATTGAATCGATCGGCCTACATATTTGCTTATCGTCATTAATTGACATTTTACAGTGCAATAAAATGAAAAATAATTTTCAATTTATTATTTTTATTCATTGTTGGTTTCTCGAAACTTACAAACCGTGACGCCAAATTCGAATAACCACCAGGGCCAAGCCTATCCTGACCTATTTTTTCTAGTCTTTCCTTTGTGGCCTTTGATGTGTCTGGTAGCCTATGCAAGTGTTGAAATATGTTAGATGTTCCAATTTCGATATAGAAATCAAGGATAATAAGGTTTAGAATTACATTGTGGAAAGTATTGCATACCTCCCTGTGCCTAGTGTTAGCTTGCCTTCTCTTCTTAGAGCCTTCTCCTTTCCATCTTCCACTAGAGCTCTCCACTCCATTGCAGGAATCATTGGTGGGCGCTCATACCTATGGTTTCTTTCGAGGTGTTTCCTATATTGGTCTCGAACATCCTTCACATGTTGACAATCCTTTTTCAAGACATTGGCATGATTGAAGGTTTTCTCCCTGAACAGGCCAACCAACCGATTAGTGAGTTCATCTTTTAAATGTTTCGTTTGTCTATCCCACCTTGTTCGGATGGTGGGCCCGAAGATCTCCAAGCAAAAGTCATTCGAATGTTTATAGAAAAAATTGTTTCCTGCACAATGATCATGCCATGATCATAATTAGTTGATAAAAAATGTTTTATCGGTATATTACAATGAAATTATAAACACTAATTAACCTAATCAACTATGATTAATTACCTGGGATCGTCGGTATCTTTATTGGGACGAGATCTCCGTCGACCAAAAATGTTGTCTCCAGTGTTCCTTTGCTTTTGACATGGGAAGATCCTAGAAATGTAGCTTGTTCGACATCAAAATTGATAGGGGACTCGGTGTCGACCCCTTCTTGTGGACGATCCATTGTGTGTTGGTCAATAGCGACTGTTGCGCTGACAGCTGGGGTCCGTGGTGTTTCAGAACGTGTTGCCGACTGTTCGGTCGACAAAAATGGCGAACGAATCAAATTACGTGGAGTCGTTTGGTCGTGATGCGAAGTCTCTCCATGAGCCTCGCTGGGGCCAACACCACCTTGACCAATATTGTGTGGTCCCTTATAATTCTGTAAATACACACCATGTCTTATATGTTCAATACTATCATATAAAAGAGAACATTATAAAGATTGAAACTAATTATTCTATGATTCAAGATTCCTCAACTTACTCGCAAGTTATTAGATTTATGTTCCAACAATGCAATCCTTTCTTTAATTGCGCTTGTCTGCGGAACCTGGATTACTAGAGAAAGGATTTCCACAGTATATATATTCAACAATTTCTCTACCATCTTTAGCGGGTGTGCGGCTTCACCAATTTTTCTGCAATCGTGAAGCACCTCTTCCACTTTAGGGTCTAACGGAAAATCTTGCGATGCTGATTCATACTGCGATTCACTAGTGGGATACAACAAACATATCTAAAGCACTACTAAGTTCTCTATTGATAGATTCCAAATTTTATATTAACGTATGTAACACATCAATCATGATAGATTCGTAAAATTACAAAACCGTTTACATTATCATAATGAAACTAGTATATCACACGAATCCATCAAAGGTGAAACCATATTGACAAAATAATTACCAACAAAGAAAAAAATATTTACATCAACATGACAAAGAAAGAAGATGGAATAATATGCAATATTCATGAACATAGAATCACAAAACCATTATTCAACAAGATATTATTGGAGACTAGAAATTAAAACAAAATGGAAAAGCAACAACAAGAACACATGGAGCCAAAGTGAAGAAAATTATGTGACAAGCATTTATCAATGATTAAGATAAAAAATAATTCAATTTGTATGAATGGATCATCCATAACCATAGAATGAAAGAAGGATTATAAGTAAATCATATTACATGGTTTCATTGCATGTAAAGCCACTAACCGCAAAGCTTGGAGGAGCAAGGATATCAAAGGAGGGTACTTTGATATGAACCAAAGGGAGAATATATGGGATTAAACATATATAATATGACCCCAATGGGGGAATATAGGGAGTTAAATTTATATCAAATAGGGTTATCATAATGAAGGGGCCACATATGCAATGAGTAAATAGGTTTATATTGAGGTCATGCAGTTTGTGGGAGAGAACATGTGAATTGGATATATGAATGCATTGAGGTATTTGGATGAGGTTCCCCTATTCTTTAAGGAGTGATTGTGTAAATAGTATCTATTATATATCTTCAAGATGTTCTCCACATTTGCATTTATGTATATACACCACTATATTATGATATCTTAAGGATTTGGTTCATTACACAAAAGATCAAATTTTGACAGTTTCACCAAACTTCTTTAGAGAATCAAATTCACTAAGTTCAGAACTGAACATGGTGTTCTCTCAAGAGAACTTTGGATCAAAGAGGTAGTTGTTAGCAAATGTGGTCCTAAATTTAAACATAGGACTATAGTTTAGAGAATACATTATTTATATAAATGATCACTTATCACACTCACATGATTATATAATTAGGATTTCATGTTAGTTTTAGAAACTACTACTATAGTTATAGAATTTGAATTATTTACACTTACTTCCATTTGATATAAGGCTGATTTTTTCCCTTAGTCCTTAGTCCTCACATATACTCTTGTAATTTAATTTTCTCATTAATTAAATTTGTGTATCTAAAGACACTTCATTCTATAACAAAAAAGAAAAATAAATTCTTACCACTTTTAATGTTTTTTATTAATTTGGTGATAAAAAATTATGCACAATGAAAATTTGTAGTTGTTATCACATTGTTATGCTTTTGTCTAGTAAGATAAAATACTTCTTCCCTTTATAGACTATATGGGCCTAATGGTTAAGAACATGTGTTTCCTCCTTGGAGATGATAGGTTAAAATATGGAGGGGGGTAGGGTATGTACACCTTTGTAGAATTTATCAGTTACATCGCTACGCAGAGGGGATCCTTATCCCACAAACAAGGGGGTCTCATACACCAAATTGGTGTCTGACTTGGTTGTGACACTAAAAATAGCTGATCATGTTGATGATGATGATGATTATTATTATTATTATTAAAAACTAAGTATTGGTTATGTTTATCTAATTTGTTCATCATTGAAAAACAATTTTGTGCTTTTCTAATTCATCCACCATTGTAAATCAATATTCCCTTATTGTTATAGATACAAAATGAATGGAAATGGAAAGAAAAAACAAAGAATGGAAATCAAAGAAGATTACATTTATATAGTGAAACTACAAGAGACACCATAAAAACAAATGACAACACTTATATATTGATCACACTCTTATAAGAAAACACATTTCTATATCGTCAAATTAACTATAAAACACCAACATGTCTCTCATTGTAGAGGGAGTATTTATAAATATAAGGATTCATACCAAATATATCATGTTTCTATAGAAACATGTGGATTTTCTATCAAATAAAGTGTTCTCCATACATATGCTTCTACATGCATAACTATGTTCCACATTAACATGTGCGAAACTAAAATTTGTATCTTCAAATTAAGTTAGCACCTCCCTTAGTAATTTCGACATGAAACCCTTAAAAAGTCTCCAAAATTTCTATAGCTACAACATATTCTCCTAGTATTCACCTTAATGGAGATTTAAAACAAATATATATATTCTCAATTCTATATCCCATAGAAGAACCATATCCTTTATATAGAAATAATAATCCACCAACTCCGAACGTGTAGGTGCAACATTCACAATTAATGTGAATTAAATTATTTTTTTGAACATGCTTCCTCCATGGTCCCTGGAAGATTTGAAGAGAGTGTTAGGCTCTCCACTTTCAACAAACAAGTATTAAATGAAAATTTTGAAAAATATTGCAACACCCATGCTTTCACTTGTCACAATCTAGACAATGTTTCCCTAAAGTTTACATCGAACACATAATTTCCTTTTATCCCATGGACTTGATAACAAACATAACTCATTCCACACAACAAATTGTCTAAACAAATGAAAATAAAATGTTCACGAACAAACATAATTAACAAACATTTAATTGAATTAAATTGTTTTAGCAAATAAAAAAACTAATTAAATAATTGAATTTCTCATGTGCAAAATGAATATTATGTGCATTTCCTATTTTGCATTCAAATTTCATTTTATTTCAATGTTTGTTATCTTTTCTTCTTTATGTTCACTTTTATTTTTCATTGAGTGTTTGCAAGATTCCATCCACCTACATACTAATAATCCATGCCACCATATTGTATTGTTGTCTTTAATATGAAATGTTAATCTCAGTTATCTTCACATCTTCATGCACTACTATTCACAAATTATGAATTCTTATACTAGAAGAAAATAATTTAGGAAGATTAAGGATTTGTTGGGACTTAAGATAGAAGTGAAGTGTTTGAATGCATAATATGCCAACCTTCTATTATATTTTATCTTAAGAATGATCAAAATGTTGTTCATGTTATGTCCTTTGTTATAAAGAAGATATTCCTCAAAAGAGGTTAAGAGAGATTTTTCAAAGAAGGACATGGAATAGGAAATCATGGATGTCCACAATAACGACTATGTAACTAGAAAAAAGGTGGCTACTCTCTACAACACCCTTACTCTTACTTTCTCGATTCAAGGACAGTTCTACTCACTAAAGTAATAGATGAGGAGGAGTTTGAAATAATGAATCAATGCATTACATGGAAAATACAGGCCATATTCTTGAAATCCTTCAGCTAAGGTAGTAACATACATATAAGGTTGTAACACACATATGCTAGACCAAGCCCGATCCATTCAGGGATGGATTATTAAGAAAGTCGTGTTTGAATGGATTTGGAAAAGGCATCTAGATTTTATTGTTAAAATAGCTGAGTTTTGGAAAGAAACCAAGCAATCTTCTTTTAGAATTTCCATTGTTTCCCAAAAATAAATGTAGGGGAGAAACCCTTACAAGGCAACAAAAGAGAGTTTCCAAGTTCAATTACCGTACCAGATCAGTTGTGGCCTGGGGAGGGACCGGATGGGGTGGCAGGGGACCCCTTGGTAAGCCAACTATCTGAGAGAACAATGCTCTTTGATGGCATTACAGGTGCATTGCCACCACCAGCATTCTGATTGCTGGGAATCAGTTGCTGGCTATCACGAATATGCATAGCCTTTTCTCCTTTTGTGGCAGACGCATGTTTTGCATGTTCCATGTAGTTGTCAGGGCCAACTCTGGCATTGCATTCTACAGGAGAAATAATCAGCAATACCAGCACGATTAAGCCCGTCTTCAACTCCATCCGATTGCAGCTACGAGAATATCTACTGAAACTCAGATATACAATATATAGATAATCTACTGAGACTCAGATATAGAATATATAGATAACTCACATATAGAATATATAGGGAGAGAGATAATCTACTGAAACGCAGATATAAAATGTATATATAGATAATCTATAGGCTACAAGAGTATCTACTGAAACTCAGATATAGAATATATAGATAATCTAATGATAGTACTAGGATTGAGTTATTAGCTCTCACAGAAGAAGGAATCCCCTCCTTTTACTGTTTGCTCTGTCTATCTCTTTGTCTTCAGTACAACCAATGGTCTCTGGTATTCATGTTCTTGAAATTATATAGCGCCTCTTATATAGGGCTCCAACGGAACTTTGTTTTCAACGTGAAGATCGGAGAGGAAGTGGCTTTCGTCAATTTTCTTCCACTACTTGAGCACTTCCAATTCTGAGTCTCTGTCCAACTCCAAACCCACTTCTTGAGCATGAATCACACGCAACTGTACCTGCACACGCGGAACTGTACCAAATTCATTGCGTAAAGGTAAACAAAAAAATATCAACAATTTCTATCTTCGCCATCTGACCAGATAGCAAGATACATCAACGTAACCATTGGAAAAAAATTCCAAAAGTAGGTTGGCTTGACTTCAAAATCCACTGAATTTGTGTGAGAATTTTGTTCCAATTAAGAATTTCAATAAAGTGGAAATCCAGATTCATCCGTTAATCCAGCAAAAGTTCTGTGTCGTAATAATCAGTCCCAATTTTCTTGGACTCGAACAAACGGAAGGGGTCCCATTCCATTGCATCTGACCATATTTTTCAAAACAATGTAGCATAATCAAACGAATGCAACGGGTCCGTTCCATTTGACTTTAATACATTAATCAAATTCCATAAACATATGTTTCAATCATAAGAGAAGATAAGAAAAGGAAAAATAAGAGATAAGATAAGAAAAGAATACTATGATGTTATTGCTAAATTTTGATTATTTTTATGATGTTTACGATTATTAACTTGACCAATTTTGTTTTATCGAACCTTAAAAAGGAAAGGATTTATTTGGTTTTCTTTACAATTTTAGGAAGGTACATCTATGCATGATATTTAGATTTTCATCTGTAATTTTCTTTGAATTTTTCAAGTATTTAAAATTTTTTTTTTTCGAAATGAAAACTCTTTTTAGAACACAAAAATTGGAAGAAATATTTGCACCTTAGAAGATTTGATCCTTCTTGTTGCTTATAATTTCATTAAGATGGATCTAGTTTAGTTCAAATGATAGAGGACATACTCATCATGATTATGCATATATGTATATGTCTATGTCTTGTTCGGTCTTGGTTGTTATAGATCCAAAGGTATGATGGATCTACTCTAGTTCCAATGACAACTATAGCTATTATGATTATGCATATGTATATGTTTTAGATGAATTAATCAAATTTAATATCATTTATAATATAGAAAAAGAAAACATAAAAAGTTAAATGATAAATAAGTTGAATAGTAAGAAAGTAATAGCATGGGTATAATAAATAAAAGATAGCATACTCATCTTTTCAATCTATCTCCATATTCAATGTTTCTTATAATAGCTTTATCATGTATTAATAACAATATGTACTTAAAGGAACCTGAAATCAAAGACCATTCAAAGGTTCCAATCATGAAAGTAACAAAACGTTGACACCATAAAGAATACTTATACAGACTCTTAAAATATAATTCAATTGAGAACTCTAGTATGTGGGGGTGTATCTGGTATTCTAGGAGAGTGCCCTAACCTTTGGGTTTTGACTTCATCATCTTGCAATTTTGAGTTCATGTGACTTATTTTTGTGGATTATTAGGCACTTGAACCCAACATACAATCACATAGGGGCTTGTTTGTTGCAACATAATAGGGAAACAACACACTTTTAACTTGAATAGATATAGGTATTAATTAGTGATACTAGACTTTAAAGTTCTATCAACAAAACCAAGTTCAACATATTATTCAATTTTCTCAAGTCTAAAACCAAAAACTTTTCATATTAAATTGTGGAAGTATTGGAAATTGAAAAAATTTATAACCAAAAAAATTCATTATTCATTGAAGGATTGGTACTTGACTCATTAAGTATTGAGCCAAGAATTTTTTCAGGCTTATGTGTGCCAAAGTTTAGAGCTCGTTGCACCACATTCCTACATGATCAACACATACTCTTAGTCATTGATGTTCTTTGTTGCATGCTTTAGGAACTTACTAACTCATTTTACCCTACAAGTTGATATTTCTTGTAGTATCATTAACCACATTTACTAGCTTGGGGATATCATAAAACTTTAATCTTCATCTCATTTTTGTTATCAAATTTATTAAGCTTTTATTTTTCTAGCCCATCAAATTTTGTCAAACTAACTATTGTATCGATAAATTAAACTATATGGAAACTATTTGATTATTTTATGCCCTCTTTTATTATAGGTGGAACACCTCCCTCATTTACCTTACCAAAATTTGTGGAATATTACATTGATAAAAGTTTTTCACAAATACATGGTTTTGTCCCACTACTGTTTCATGATCAAGTTCAAATAGGAGGCATGTTCAAGAAAATATATAGTGGAGAATGCACAATATTGAGGGAGAGATTCATATTCCTTAGAAGGTTATGATAGTAGTAACAAGACATATCGGTGTTCTCATAGTTGAAGATAGAAAATTTGCATGTCAATCCTATCCTTATAGGATGTACCATTGAAACCAGCTCAACCAAAGGAGTATCTTGATAACTAACCAATGTAAAAACAATTGCAAGGAAGCTTTAATGTATAATGGTTGATGTGTTGATTGATGTTTCCATAACAAGATTGCATGTTGACAATCATTTTAGGATAGTCCAATCATGCATGCAATCATAAAGACAAAATATAGTCAGTTTGTCAAGACTATATAAGCTAGGAAAATTAAAATTCAAAAATAATTTGATTGTGCATTCCAAATTCCTCACATGTAATCAAAGCCTAAATTCCTTCATTCTTAAATTTCCTAAAGACATATGTTATACATTTATTGAAATAAATTAATTGAAAACATGTTCTAGCAGTACATGTTTATGACTATTGATAGCATGCTTCAAATGGAACACAATAGAAAACCAAATGAATATGGCACAAATCAAGAGGGCTAGAAAAATTGGGTTGAGAATGGTGTGGAATTTACTACTATAAGGTCATTTAAGTACATCGGTCAAAGGATGGATTTCATTATGGGGGTTGATAGACCAAGTGAAGGTGTACCAAGATTTCTTTCTTTGGAAATGTAATATGTTTTAATTAATTAATTAATTTATAAGTTTTTGTTTTCTAGATAGATCCTTGAGCTCTTTAAACATCATGATAGTGCAAGTTTGGTTTTAACTTTTGTGGGTTTATATACTAGAAGTTCTTGAGGGTGTTTTACTACGTCAAATATATTTTAATCAACTCTTTTTTATTATAATAGTGCTCAATGTGCCATTGACATTTTAGGGCATCTTGCATAGGTAGCCACTTAAACTTGTGGATGGGGGACAATCTCAACGTACCTTCCTTTACATTAAAGATGTTATTGAAGCAATTCGCTTGATAATTGTAAGTGACAACATGCCTTGGTGGATTTATGAAATTCTTGTATGGTGCATAAATATATTATTACTACCTTCCTATCTAACATTTAGGAAAATCCTTCACTTATATATATTCATAATACTTAGGTATTTATTTTTTAGGAAAATCCTTTAAGGGAAAATAGTCACAACTTAAATGTTGGGAATCCTAATAATGAGGTCACTATCGAGTAGCTGGAAAAAATAATGATTGAGGTAAGGTTTATAATTCTCCCTCGTGAGTTCAAGAATGTTGTTTGAATAGTTTATTGTTCCATATAAATTTATAATTTCCTTTATGCAATAGAAGAAATAGAAACTAGCATAGATCAGTTGTAATTCAAAACATACCTAAAAATATACTCACATGTGTAGGTCCATTTGGTTACATCAGTCTACAAGATCCTCTAAATGGAGTGTCATGCTACTAGTGTTTTCTTCCTTAGGGTATGTGCCATTCTCACTATTGAATGCATGCAAGAAATATCCTCTTACAACTTCATTTATTCTTTTGTATCATCACTATATATGTGTGTCTCATTGACCTCAACTTAGAAAGGGGTATGGATCCTTAGCCTTCATCGAGAGATACTGTTTCCAAAGTAAGTTTTGAGGCATATTGTCCAAACTTTACCTCTTAGAGTTGATTACTAGACCCACGGTTATCTATGGTTCAAAGGTATGGGGACCAAGCTTACTACATACAAACCGGGTCGATTACCTCCCCAACTCACACTTGGATGATAAAATCCCTAACTCATTAGGTTCAACCCAATGGGGAACTTAGTATGGTTTCCAGTGTCACCTCTACAAGCCATCCTCTCACTTTAGGTTGGATCTTCTCCAACTCAAAGGGGGCTTCCCTATAATATAGTATTATCAAAGATATAGGCAATGAAGCACAAGGGTAAAACTTAGGATGTAATATAATGATGACAATATATTCATATAGACATAGACAATATATCCATGCCAAAGAGAAACCTCCAAGGGTGCTACAATGTTAGAGCAATGAGGGATCAATACCATGTCACGCACATTCCAACCACATCATGCCATCAAATAAACCTTGTGAAACCATGTAAATAAAGGAGATCATGTCATATTCTCAATGCCATAATGAAGACAACTAATGAAGATGAGTATGTAATGCCAATCTATCACATAATGACTAGGACATTATCACACCAAGAGGGTGAAGAGTGTCATCGTGTCAACCATCCTATGCATGTGAAAAACAAAGTGTAATGCATCTCTAAGATAAGCAGGTAACCAAGAAAAACACCATCAATTCATACATCAATGGAACATCAAGGGACCAAAGAGTGATCTAAGCCTCTGAATCAACAAACATAAGCATCACAATTAGGTTACAGGTAGGTGGAGCATTTGGATAGTAATTGTTTTTCATTTTTCTGTTCATGGGCATCATACTTTTGATGAGAGTTTGTTTTGAATTTAGTGTATACTTGTTGCAACCCCATTATGGTAATCTGTGGTCCGACAAAATTTTGCATCGAAGCTATATTGAAATTTTCTTCCTGTCATCGTAAGAGAAACATTGGTTTTGTTCTAAGATTGAAAGAGGTACATCGTAAGGGAAACACACACTGACATCAATGTAACCCACCGGTTATTCGGTAAATTAACCTATGATTGGGAAGTTCAAATAGATCATCAACATACTACTCCTAAGGTACAGAGTCTGAGTGACAAACAATTATAGAATACAATCTTTATTTAAACAAGAAATACTAGGGTTTAAAGTTAAAGGACATACTTGGAAATACGAAGTATGATCCAAGCTTTAAGATTCATCTTCCAACCCACGATCCCAAATGAGAAAACTGCAATAAACAAGACACCTTCCTAAACTATTTTGAGTACATAAACATGAATAACTTAGCATGAAACTCATATATTTAAGATACGATAGATTCAATTAACTAGATTCATAAAGTACACAAATTATTTTATGGGAAAGAAAATCTCTTGCATTCATTCCCATTAATAGCAACAAACTATACCCAATCTGTAACCTATACTATTGAAACTTGATCCTGGGCTTCTTGATCCTCTTCCTTCAATGGATATGTCTTCAACATTTCCTTATACAAATGGTTCTCCCCCTTTACCTAAGGTCGTCTCATTGTATTTATATCAAGATGAGATGATAGGTATCGAAAGGTAAATGGTTAGGGAGGTTATGGTGGTTAGGGTAACTACCATAACTATCTCTAATTCTATTTTTTAATATATTTTTTTCATGATTTTTGGAGGTACCCATGGGTATAATTATTGACACCATGAGAGTATCATGCTAGTCAATTAGCGAGTGCAATGTTTTAGGAAAAAACGCGGGTTGTCAATGGAGAACCTACGGGTGACCTGCGAGTTGACAGATACTAGGGTCGCAGTTATGCCTTAAAATATCTTCACAAAATAGCTAAACTAAAGAGGATGATGTAATATTTAGATCCTAAGAATCTATAGTCAATGGGGCTCTTCAATCCATAAGGTGATTCTGTGTGATCGACAATGCAGTGTGGTCATGGACGGAGAAGTGACAATCTAACTAATAAAAGATGCCCCCTAAAGCATGAGATCAGAAGGGTAATGATGGCAGAAATGTATTACAAAATCAAGAAGTGGAGGAGCATGAGAGCCACAGGAACAAAGTCTCAAATAGTACCTGAAACAAAACAAGGTCAGTGTGTAAGTACAATCTTGATATAAGGAGATGTTCATAATGATAGAACATGATCTCCAATACATAACAGAAAGATGTATATAGCATGGCCACTAAAATACAAGTGTGGATCCATGTCAAAAAGGAGATCATAGACATAACATCAAACTGGATCTATTTCTCATGAGGAGCCAATGTAAGTAGGGATTAGTTTTGCGTAGCTTGGGCGATAAAAAAATAACTTTTATCATAGGCCCAAGGTCTTCAATCCAACCAATTGAGAAATTAGAAACCCTAAACCATGTGAATAAAGGAGTTGAATTCAAACAGAGAGGATTTTGTTTGATTATTGGCCAATGATGAGAACCATCAACAAACGCAAGGACACCCACCAATAATGAAAATGGGGTCCAAGGTACTAAGTACATCCTTTCAAGTGTGAATAAGAGTTCTTGAAGTCAAACACTTGAAGAATCTGTCGAGTAAGATACATTGATGTATTCCCATAACTCAACAGCAAGAAGATTTGCCACTAATGACTATAAATATCAAGGAACTATCCAGGAACTCTAAGTCTTCTTCCTATAGAAAAATGTGTTGATGTCGATAGGAAGAGACCTGTAAGAAGGAAGGAATTAAGGAATACTTCATCATCTCACACAAAACTGATGTACTGACATAAGGAATGACCGACACAAGGAGTCAAGATGAACTGTAGAGTAGCTGACACATGGGTAATCCTTGAAAATTTGAGCACTATAGAAAAGTGACCGAGGCGGATTGGATAGACAAGAAAACATGATATGAGTTTTCTATGTAAGAGACATAACAAACTCTCCATACGATCGGAAGAGTAACCAATCAGAGGAGTGAACAACTGTGGAATTGGTTTAAATCCTAAATAAAAAATTAAGACCTTTGACTTAGAATAAGTGTTTTGTTCAAGGACGCATTAGACTTCCTACCATATGATGAATAAAATGAATTAGATTTTATTTTCCCTTCTCCTTTTAGGGTGTCTTTTCATTTTTTAAATGAGCATGAAAATATTAAAAGGAAGCTCGATAGTGTCTTTCTTGTTAAATTTTAATGAGTCCAAGAAAGTAAACTCATAAAACATTTTTCATTTTTAAACAAGCTCGAAGAAGAGAGAGAAGAATGCTTGATAATGATCCATCCATGTGCAGTTTGATGAGTCCATGGGAGGGAAACTCAAGACTTTATTCATTTTTTAATGAGTTTGAAGAAGAGATATAGTGATACTCGATATGTTACTGATCCGTGGATTTTAATATTGAGCCCAGATCTGTTCATTCTCACTGGTGTTTTCATGTTTAAGGAGTCTAAAAAACTTAAACAAGAACTCCATATACCTACTCGTGGATTTTAATATCGATCCTGAGTTGGTATGTGCTCATTGGTGTTTTCATATTTAAGGAGTCTGAAAAAATTAAACAAGAACTCCATAAGGACTTTTTCGTCAAGTTAGTTTCCTCATCCAAAAAGGTATAAAAGTATCTGAGGAGAACTCTTCTAGTAAGAAAAGAACTAGAGTATACATTTTTCGTAAATAATCCACTAAGATCCGGAAAAGGGGTAAACTTATATCTAAGTGGATGTCTATTCAAGTCCTTGAACAAATCTGAACAAGACAAGTATACTTGGCAATCTTGTCAATTTTAAGGACTCTAAGAAGAGCATAAAAGAACTCCATAGGGATGGGAACTTGATATAAAATGTTTAACCAAAGTGTATGATAAGTGACAATTCCCCAAAGTGGAAAACAATTGCATGGGAAACAGTATGACATTGTTTCCTATCTAGGGTGACCCATGTAAAGGAAGGTCCTAACCATGGAAGAACAACGACAATGGAGGGTAAAAATGGGGGTTAAAATCGCAGTCCATGGTGTAAAAGGGAGGTCCTAGGGCATAAAATGACGAGGTATAGATGAAATGTAATAATCTAATCGACATGCCATGGGAAATCAAAGATTTTATATATAAACACTGGTGTGAACACATTTATAAAAGAGTGGCTTCTTGTAACTTTACCTAGTCAAAACAACTGAATTAGTTATTAAGATTAAAAAATGACAAAAAGGGGTTAGAAAACTATATAAAGTGGGTAAAAAATAAAAAATATTTACCATAAATAGTAACAAAACCAAAAATAACCCACATTTACCAAATTTACCATTGGAGAAGAGGAAAAACCTACAACTTTTGTGTGTTGCATACGAGCGATCTGGAGGACTAATTTAGAATCCGTCACTTAGAGGTAACAAATATCTTTGTGCTTTGCATATTTGATGGGTTTTTAAAGTTTTTTAACGGTTTATTGAAACTTATTTGTTGTTTTAAAAATTTAGTTATGCGTATGTAAGACACCTAAAAACATATAAAATTATAATAAGACAAAGAACCAACATGCTAATCGAATCATATACCAACAGTTGATCTGATAACCTGTAAACTCATAGAAATCCAGTAACAAACAATGACATCATGAATAGAAGATAAGACAAAAATAAATTGGATCTAATAAATAATAACATAAAATATACTATGAATATTAAGGAGCCATACCTAATTAGATTACCTAGAAGCTACCATTACCTTGTCATCTCCAATGCCCTTGAGCCCCCAATAATTAACCCTATGCCAGAGCTTGCTTTCTTTCCTCTTTCTTGGCTCCTCCAGAGCTCTCCTTCCAAAATTCCCAAAAGACCAAAAAGATCCCCCTCTCTTCTTCTTCTCCTCCTTTTATCTCCCCCTTCTCCCCTTTTCTTAATTTCTTTCAATGCAATTTGTTTTCCATCATTTTTCTTTCATATTCCCCATTATATTATTTACCCTTTTTATTTATTATTTTACATTTCATTATATATATATATTCCCTTTTTATTATTTTACCCATTGTATTTCATTATTTTACATGAGGGTTGTTACAGCATACCCATGGGTAAGCTCTATTGAAGTCGTGGGTACGCGAAATAACCGTGGGTTGGAATGAACTCAACTCACGGGTACTCGCGACTGTGTTAAAAAGATAACCGCGGGTGGGGCAAAACAAATTAAAAAACTCCAAACTAATGCAAAATGATGGATGCAAATGTAGGTATGGTGGTCACTTGGAGAGAAAGAGAGCATGAGGCCATGGATAGAACAACCACGTGGGACCCGTTGACTTTAAATGCCTTAAGACAATGTGGACTTCTTAAATGTTTTCACACATCAAACATGAGGGCGCAATCCGACTTACTCCAAATGTTAGTGCAATATTGGGATCCCGATTAGAGGATGTTCAATCTCCAAGGGGATACTATAGATATCATGATGGATGATATCTACTTTATTACTGGACTATCCCGTAGAGGAGAGTTTGTAAACCTTAAGGGAACATTTAGAGGTGTTGGAGCCTTATCGGTGCAGGATTATATCAATACCTACTGCATAGCAGGGACGGAGAAGAGAAGAAGTCAAGTGCTGATTGGACAAGTAGACAAATTTCCTTTGAAATTTATCATGAGTACTATAAACAGGATCGGTGGTAGTGCAGCTCAATATCTAGCTTCCTGAATCTATATGCAGATTGGCATGGAATGTATACGCAACGTTATATTTGATTTGTGTTCCACTTTTTTGGTGAATATGAAACAACAACTTATGGAGTGCAAAACAAGGAAGAAGAATGACTTTGGAAATGGGAGCATACTTTGTACCTTCAAGAGAGAGAGTCCCTGCCTTGAGTCTACGAATGGATTTCCTACCACTGAACCCCCGTGAGCCAAAGCTGACCAGGTGGGGTGATATTTTCCTACACGAGAGAGGAGGTGAGACAAGTACTTATTATTATGACGAGGATTTTCTCGGATGTTATAGCTTCCAAGTGCCAGCATTCAAAAAAATTATGTATGGCGGTATGGACTTCTGGGGTGATCCCGAGCTCATGTTGCCTCTAGGAGGTGGCCAGGGAGATATAGGTACCAAAATTGTTTTGAAATTTATTTATTTTTTATAATTGTTTATTGAAAATATAAACATGTGTTTTTGGTGAGTTTGAGTCAAAACAACATACATTTTGTGCAGTAATTGGGCCCATAAGGACGACTGGGAATCCCAGGATATATGTGCAACCAATAGAGCCAGGTGGTACTAATGCCATGCTGCAGAGTATTGAGGGGAAGATGGGCTAGTTGACCCATGGAATTCCTACATATCGCATTGAGAAGATGCCCATAGATATGCAGGAACATGTGGTGGGTGTGGCCCCTGCATGGATCCAGTTACTTAGGAAAGTAGTCAGGATAGTGATATGTTATAGGGAGGACCTAGCAGAGTAGGCTGAGGATCCTGCCTCTCTGTAGAGAGACCAACACTATTTTGAGGTCGTTATGCCCATTTTGTATATTGATACTTGTCTTTGACAGAGATTGACTCAAAATGACATATTAGTATATTTTTTGGACGTATATATATACACTATCGGTTTATATACATGTTTGCTTTATGTGTTTTAATGGTTTAATTTTATTGTGTATGATACAAATGTCAATCGAGTACATAATTTGCATATGCATCAGCTAATGTATTGTGATTTCTTGAAATATGTTGATATGAAATGTGATCAAAATTTATTTTAAGTAATCTAACCCTCAAAAAATGACATAGCAATGAAGGATCTCTAACCCGATACTCACTCGTCAACTGAAGCACAACTAACTGCGAATCGATTCATACTTCCAGACATGAAATGTCATGGTGAAGAGCATCTCAGAGTAGCTCAATAACAACACTATACTCAACTATATTGTTTGTCGTATATCCTAAACAAGAACCTCCTGATGAAACACATTGGACTGTAGGTGAATAGATCACCCAAGCAACTAAAGGTAAGTTGTGAGTGTGACGATTAGTGCCATCGACGAATCCTACAAACCACTCGGTTACCATCTGAAACACAATCAAAAGACACATAAGAAAAATCCAAAAAACTAACTCTACAAAAATGTACAACTATAATACATGAAAAAGCATGTATGCCTAGGAATAATACTTTTTCAAGTAGAACCCATTTCTGGGCTCGGGCAGCTTAACTCCATCACAATCAATCAATTTGTGTGATCCTTTCTTCAAAACTCTAGAAAACATATAGGGACCAAGCCACATAAACTTGAACTTGTGTGCCCCCAAGGGATCCAAGGTCTCCTTCATAGAAAACCCTAGGTTTTACAGAATTATCATATTGATTTTTGACTCGTTTCTTATGATCTTCATTGGCAATGAGCGCAACTCTTTCTTGTTCATCCAAATGTTCAAAATGAAGCAATCTCTCTTCTAAAGTAGAAGTGTTGGGTAATAGATGGATAGCCAAATTTAGTGATGGGATTTTGCATTCGATAGGCATGACTGCCTCCAACCCGTGAACAAGTTGAAATGGTGAGAAACCGGTAGCAGTATTGACATTAGAACTATATTCCCAAAGATCCAAATACAACATGATCTGATAGTTTGATCTACTGGCATTGACGGTGCATTGAAGAATGGTTTTTAGAGTTTTATTGACTACTTCAACTTGACCGTTCGCCTCTGGATAGTAAGAAGGAGACTGCTCTTGTCTAAACCCAAGCATAGTGGTCAACTCCATCATCATGTGGTTCTGAAAATGTCTACCATGATCAGTGGAAATCTCTTTAGGGATTCCAAACCTAGCAATGACCTGATTGAATATGAAATAGGCTTCAGTTTCACCATCCACCTTCACAGTAGGAATTTCCTCCGCCCACTTGGTAAAGTAGTCAATGGCAACAATAATGTATTGATGCCCCCCGGCAGATACTGGGTTGCAATTCATGTAATGAACTCCCCACTTAGTGAAGGGGGCTTCTGTGAAAACAAGGTGAAGGGGAGCGAGGTGTGCTTGCATTTTCTTTGTGAATAACTGACATGGGTGACAGAGTTTGAAGATGGTGGGAGAAAAATACACTGCACGAAGTATTTTCTGGGTTTTTTACAACCTAGAAAGATGACCCCCGCATGCTCCACTGCGGGCATCATTCAATACTAACTAAACTTCATCCATATTCAAGCAATGACGTAATATTCAATCTACCCCTCGTCTGTATCATGTTTCAGAAATGATAAGGTAGTTTTTGTCATGATGCCTGAGTTTTCATCACTCTTATCTAGAGAAAGTCGTAGGACACTTCAAAGTTTGGAGATAAAACATAATATCCCCATACCAAGGATCGGAGGTTTCAATGAGGAAGATATGTTCATCAGGGAATGAGGTATCTTCTTCATCAAACTCTATGCCACTAGGAAACTTAGATATCAGTTCCATGAAAACTAAAGACTTCTTTGACTTTGTGGATTGAAAGGCAAGATCAAACTCTTGGATAATGACAATCCACTTGTTGAATTTGCCCCCGATGATGCATCGTGTTAAAACATATTGGATAGGATTGACATCCGCAATAACTGTAGTAGTTTCCAATAAAATATAGTGGCGTAATCTCTGAACGACATACACCACGGCTAGTGCCAATTTCTTGACATGTGAATCCTTTAGTTCAAGTGTTACTAGTGCACGAGAAAGATAATAAATGACATGCGCTTGGAGTTTTTCAACTTCTTGAACCAAGACTATGCCTACCATGGAATTGGATGTGGCTAGATACAGAATAAAGTCCCAGGAGTAATCTAGTGGGATTAACAAGGGGGCTGACAATAGTGCTTTTTTCAAAGCCTCAAAAGAGTTATGTGCATCCTCGTCCGAAAAGAATTGGGTGTCCTGTTTAAGCAGACGCATGAAATCTCTGGTTATTTTTGCATAGTTAATGATAAAATGTCTAAGAAAATTGGACATGCCTTGTAAAATTTGAAGTTGTCTGATATTGTGAGGAGCATGCAACTTGACAATTGCCTCAAATTTCAATGGATTGACAATGATCCATCTATTCGACACAATGAAACCTAGCAGTCGTCCATACTTGACGTAGAACACACACTTATTAGGGTTTAACTGAATCTTATAGTGTCTACATCATTCAAACACAAGTCGTAAGTGTTTTGGATGATATCTTCTCTTGCGAGATTGCATAGGTAGATCATCTAGGTAAGGTTTGACTACGTGCTTGATGTCATGAAAATAAAAATTTATAGCTCGTTGGAAAGTGGCTCCAACATTCTTCAATCTGAATGGCATTTTCCTATATGCAAAGGTACCCCAGGGACATATGAAAGTTGTCTTATGATGGCCTTTGGGTTTGATTTCAATCTGTATCCCAAAAATCCATCCATGAAAGAAAATATTTCATGGCCCACACATGCATCTATGGTGTGATCAATGAAAGGTGTGGGATAATTGTTGTTAGGAAAAGCTTTATTAAGGTCCCTGAAATATGTACATACTCGTATGGTACCTTTCTTTTTATCAACCGGAACTGGATTGGACATCCATTCCGTCATGTCAATAGGATAAATGAAACTGGATGTGAGGATCTTATCAACCTCGACCTTGATGGCTGCAGATTTTCTAGGATTAACTAGATGCAGTTTCTGCCAAACTAGTTTTGCATTTGGATATGTCGTGATCACATGTTTGACTATCAAAGGGTCGATTTCTGGCATCTCCTCCAATGTTAAGTGAAAAACATCGTGGAATTATTTAAACAAGTTGGTGTACAAATTGATCTCTTGTTGAGAACAATTTTCCCCAATGAAGATGTTTTCCATGACATCCATTTTGGTGGAGATATTGATTGGGATAGTTTCTGAAATTTTTTTCATATTTCCTTCAGCAAAAATCCCTTGTTTCATTAAAGGGTTGATGGACAAGTCAACATCTCCACCGAGACTCACAGAGAACTCTCCATTCTCGACCTTGCTTAGATCTAGAAGGAAATAAGATCTATGATGTAGATGTTCCCAAGGTTGATTAGGACCGATCATAGCCTCCAGAATAACTTCATCCAATGGTAAAATAGTGTCTAAACAGTCAAAGGAATGGGTCGATTCTATTTCCCATGCATGTGCATAATCGATATCTATCTCCATGGAGACTAAAGGGGTCGAGATATAATCTATTGCGGAGTCTTGTGAAGCTTGATAAGTCACCTCTGCGACAGATAGGGACATGGTTGGTTAGTTGTAAGTAGAAAGAATACAAGGATCATTTGTTTGAACAACTATGGATACCTCCTTAGATGACATGATAGTGTTACTCGTTGAACCAATATAATTCATGGGAGCAAGTCAATCAAAGGTGCCCATAATCGCTGAGCACATACCTACTCCTAAAATTTCAGTGGCGGGATGGGCCTGATCAATCCACGGAATATTAGATTCTGAAGGGGTTGTATTACTTTTTCGAGCGAAGGAGAGTAGGTCAACTATGACGATCTTTCCTTCATGAGGGAACATAGGTACCCGGAAAATGGACGAAGGAATTGCTTGCATTGTGTACATCCAAATTCTTCCTGATAGAAAATTGTAATCGAGAGAAGCGTCTACAAAATCAACATCCACGAACACTACTTTTCCCGCTAACTCAATCTCAAAAGAGGGTAATATCCCATGTGGATGGAACAATCTACCATCCAAAGAGGTAAGTAATGTATTGGAAGGGGCTAACTCCAGGGAGCCTAAAGCTCTTCATCATGAAATAAACATTACACACGTAGACGCACCCTCATCTATTGCAGTTCGTCTAATGGTTTTGGAACCATGGACTACTTCTATTTGGAAGGCCACGTGGTATGAAAACCGTGGTTTGATGTCGGACATATCAAACCTCGCCAACGGACTTGAAGATTCCATACTTCCTATTGCCGCTAGAAGTACATTTTGTTGCGATGGGAAGCTTTGAAAAACCTCTAGAATGGAAATGACACACAGTGTTTGGGATAGGCCCTCTACCATTGAGTAGTTAGGAGCAACCCGTGCATTAGGGTTGTGCAATGCGCATTTGTAGACACTTTTCGATATCTTCGGCATAGGATCTGCAAGTCTCTCAATATGAAGAGAAGCAAATGTTTCTAGGATTTCTTTATCTTTCTATATGGGGTGTAATTCTTTGCTCTTGTTTTAGAAAAGCGTGTGATTTAACCATGTTTATATAGGATCGATCAGCTTGTGTGGAACAATGAGTGCCCCCAGTATTAGAACTAACAGAAGTTGAGTTTTTTCCTTTGGGAAACGGGTCCTTCAAGACAACTGGTTTTGTTTGGTTTAACAACATCTGGGCTTCATCAATAAGAGGGAATTCTTGATTTAGGTGATCTTCTTTGTAGAGTTTGAAAGGAAACTTCACCTTATTATTTTCCTTTTTTCTCTCCTCGAAATTCTCCATGGTTTTTTGCTTGTGTTGGTTTCCTTCCCCCTTCTTTCCCTTTTTCTTTCTGTTAGGTTGCCGAGGACCCTTTTGACTCTACTGCACATTTTGTACATTTTCCATCTAGGAAGGATAGGATGCAACCTAATTTTATTCCGCCTCTGAGTGCTTTATTGAAATTTCGTGAACTTGTTTAGATAAAGCCTCCATGGAAGATGAATTGGATGAACCCACAATGTTGTCGGCATGTGGTCTAGGGTTACGCTTACTAGGATCAATGTTTGACCAAGGTGCATCTAGAATAATTTCATAAGGGATCCCAAACTGAGCATAAATCGACTCTATTTTTTGGGTCCTTAGAATGGATTCCTCTTCAGAAGTAACCCTAGAAGTTGAGACATATTTGGAGATGTAGGGTAACAGTGATTTCAAAAGCCACTCCAATAGAAAATATGGGGGGATCTCAGCTTTAATGAGCCTTTTCTCCTTCTCCACTCCTGAATGTGATCATATATATGATTGGATTTATTCTGTCTAAACGTAGATAGAAGGTCCATAACGGCATCATATGGGACAAGAAATTGGAAATGGTTGAGAAAAATTGTCGCTAAATCATAAAAGTTGTGATAAGCTATTGCTGGTAGCTCAATGCACAATTTGGCTACAACACTGGTCAAGGTCATTTGAAAGAGCCTCAAACAAATCGAGTCACCATTCAGCAAGTTAGAAGAACATCAGAGATGAAATGTTGTAACATGGTCCCCTGGATCTTCACCATTTTTACCTTCAAACTTCAGAATTTCTGAAGGAATTTTGGTTGGAACTGGAGGCCAAGCGGGATTATGTCACATAGGTTCATTCATCAACTTTGAAGATATGGAAAATTCAATGTTTCTAGAAAGGGTAAGCGAGGCCTAGCCAATGGTGTATGATTTTGGGGAATCTGATAAGAAGAAGCACCTGGTCCATAATTCCCATAAGGTTGGTTGGGGTTGTCGCCATCCATCGGTTTTAATGAGAACACGTTTTGGAATGTACTCCATCTGTAAGCTAGTGTATTTCTCCCTTTGGGTTCACTCCATTGTGGTTGAGTATAAGTTCCTCCAAATGGAGTTGAAGTGTGAACATTGCCTCCTTCTCCACCAAAAAGTGAAAAAGGAGTGTTCCCTACATATATGTTAGAAGTTTGAACATTTTACTGTTACCAATTATAGCCTTTAAAGGGGTTTGAAATCGGTAGTTGTGCAGTGGAGGTGATAGGCATCGAACCTATAAATGGGTCTCAAGGAGAAATATGACCTCCATGCCAAGGGAACCCTTTAGTGAAAGGAGTTGAACTAGTAGGGTTAGCCTCGAACTGTTGAAGAAACGGGAAAGAAGTAAACGATACCATAGATATCCCGATAAAAAGGGCATTGGATGAACCAATAGTTGATCCAAAAGGTAAAGAAGTTGATGAAATCTAAGTACTTGACGAACCTAAGGATTATCGGTTAAAGGTTGGTACAGTGAACGGAGTAGAATATATCTACAAAAAACTTGGTATTGGAGTGTTTATATGAGGAGAAGGAAGACCTCCTGGAATAATAGCGGATGTGGGGGTCTATGGGACTCATGATCCATTCCCATTTGTAATATCCCGAATTTTGGACTAATTATTCTTGTTTTTATATTGGGCCATGGTCCCAACACCTATGTGTTATTTTGAGTATTGGGCATGAGCCCTAGCAATGTAAAATTAGTCACATCAGATCTATTAAACAAGAATATCAATCACAAAGATGTAAAACAATTTGGAGTAAAAACTGTGCAAGAGAGATGCATCAGTGCTCTATAATCCAGAATGGTAGAATTACAATACAATACTGTCACAATGAGCGAGCAATTCGAATTAACCAAGGAGGTCATTCCAATATCTGCATGGTGTAGCTTGGCTCCAACTAGGAGTCCTCATCATCAATCAGTGGTGCTCATCAATGCACACGTAACTGTCAGACAGGTGTCAAACTGAGTCTAACTGAGTGTAATAAGGGTAACTGATGGTAAGTGGCACTAATCTAGGGATAGAGGCTCAGTGGAGGGCACATGAGGGGTTAACTACACTCAGAATAGGTAGTCAAGTCTCATCGGAGGTCAACTGGAGTGATAACAGCAGTGAGGAGTTAGTCTAGCCTCAAATCAAGGAAAGACTGGTAACTAACTGAAGTGAACTGGACTGGTAGGTGAGAAAAGGCGCCCTTCTCAAGTGGTAGGTGAGAACTGGGTGCCTTCCTGACTAGGAGGGCTAAATCTGAGTGGAAAGTAGCTCCCGAGAGATGGAAGACTAGGGACTAAGTGCTGGAGACATCATACTGGTGACTGGGCAGCATGCGAGTGCATGCAAAGTAAAAAAGTGAATGATGAGATATCCTAACACCGCCCCTCAAGCTATACTATGATGTAAAAAATAAAATGTAGGGCCCTGGTTACTGAGACCAAAGGTCACCCCAATACAATAATCCAAAAAATGCTGAAAATAAGCTAAGTGAGGAAAGAGGGAAAACCCAGTGGGAAGAAAGCCCCCCCTCAAGATAAACATAATAATGGATCTAATCTATCTCAACCATGACGGAACTCACCCCCAATAGTGAACGGAGGTAAGAGAACTTCTTCTCAGTGAAGCTCTTGGTGAAGATGTCTGCAATTTGCTCATTAGTAGGGCAATATTGCAGAATGATGGTGCGATCATGCACCAACTCTCGGATGTAGTGCATATGAATCTCAATGTGCTTGGTCCTCTGCTGCTGAACTGGATCTATGGAGATCTTAATATCACTTTGATTGTCATAAAATAGGACAGTCGAAGTAATGCTACCAAAATCAAACTCGGAAAGAATACCCTGCAACCAAACTGCCTAAATGCAGGCATTGACTGCCCCTCGATAGTCTGCCTCTGCTAAAGAAACTGCAATGGCTACCTGATTTTTGCTTGACCATAAAATAACGCCATGGCCAATCATGAAAAAATATCTGGAAGTGTAATTCCAATCTATGCTATCACTTGCCCAATCAGAATCAGTAAAACCAATGAAATCTAGCTCAGAATCTGCAGCATAATGTATGCCAAAATGTCTCGTACCTTGAACATACTGCAAGATGTGCTTGGCTGCCCGCCAATGAAGCTCATGGGGCTGCTGCATATACCTTGATGCATCACTCATGGCATAATATATATCAAGCCTTGAGTGTGTCAAGTAAAGTAGTGAACCAATCAACTATCGATACATAGTGCAATCTACAAGCGGTGTGGAATTTCCCTCTTCAAGACTGATTCCGAAGAGGAATGGAAATAGAGCAGCCTTACATTCTACCATATTAAACTTTAATAGCAGGAATTTAGCATACTTTTGCTGAGATAATGTGATCCCATCAAAGTTTTGAGCTATCTCCAAGCCCAAAAATTGCTTAAGCAAGCCCAAATCGCTCATATCAAAAGCTAGATTTAAAGCGGTTTTCAGCTTGTTAATTGTAAGGAGAGTGCTACCAGTAATGAGAAGATCATCAACATATAAAACAACAATCAGAAAATTACCTTTAACTTGCTGTAGGTACACATTCGGATCAGATTTGCATCTTTTGAAATTCTGAGAAAGAAGGAAGGAGTCCATCTTTGCGTACTAAGCTCTTGGGGCCTATTTCAATCCATACAAAGATTTCTTCAACTTGCAAACTAATGATGGATCTGATATGTATCCTTTTGGCTGCTTCATATATACTTCTTCATCAAGGTCTCCATGTAAAAAAGCACTCTTCACATCCATATGGTGCACTTCACAGTGCTTGGATGTGGAAATGGCCAAAACTAGGCGGATGGAATCCATCTTTGCAACCGGTGCAAAAGTCTCAGTGTAGTCCACACCTTGGACTTGGGAGAAACCTTTCTCCACCAACATAGATTTGTATTTGTTGATAGAACCATCAGCAGAAAATTTCGTGCGGTAGGTCCACTTGCATTCAACTAATTTTCTTCCATGTGGAAGAGAAACTAGCTCCCATGTATTGTTCTTTTGAAGAATACTGTACTCTTCATCCATGGCGGTTTGCCATCGTGGATCTCGGTGGTCATGATAGTATGATTTGGGATCTAAACCAATCATCAAATAACATTTCTCAGATAATAATGGATCAGAAAAAGAAAGAGCCATACCTGCTCTTTGATAGTCTGCTCTTGTTCTCCTTGGATCAGCAGGATTTCCAGTGTTTGGAGCAGCAAAATGTAGAGTGTTTTGGGCCAACTTTGGTAACTGAGGAGGATCATTATGGTCTGATTCCGAATTTGATATGTCATGGCCATCAAAGTATGATAAAATATCAGAGATATCAGATCCAATGCTTTCTTCATATTCTCTCGAATCTTCATCTTGTGGAGGTTGCAGATCGACAGTGTTTTCCTCGATTAGTTTGAGATCTGGCAGCAGTTCTTCAAACTTCATATTCTGTCAAATCTTCATCTTGTGCAGGCACAAAGTGTGAAAACTCATAGTATTTTGCAGCATGATTTGCCTTTCCGACTACAATAAGTCTTCCACTTTCAATATCAGAAATTTAAGCTTTGTTAGGGTTGAATGTCACTTGCTTCAGTTCACCAGTGTGTGTCATTTGATACACAGAAAGTAGATTTGAAGCCAAGGAAGGCACATAGAGAACATTCTGAAAACTTCCATGCTTTAAATGGATGGTACCTTTACCCTTGGAAGAAATTTTTGAGTCATCTCCCAAATGGATGGGGATGGAGATGTTTGGATCGAATGAAGAGAAGGAGTCAATATTTGCAGCCATATGATTCGAGGCATCAGAATCTATTAGTAGAGTGGTGGGATTCGAAATAGTTGGCATGAGTGCTTGACCTCTTTCATGATCATCATTTCTATCCTTCTTCCGTGCACGGTCGGGAAGACATATGTTGTTCTTTTCCAAAAGGAGGGCCATTGGATCTATAGTTTTCTTCATGCCTGAACGTTCAAGATGAAATCCATGGTTGCAATATGAAGACTTAGATTTTTCCTTACCCTCTTTACCCTTTTGCTTGTTCCTTGAGCCGGATGGTGCATCCGATTGCTTTCCTTTCTCTCTTTGCTTGTTTGGTTCGAATTTGGGCTTCTCTTTCTTTTGATTCCCTTTTCCATTCGAATTATTGGATCCTTGAAAAAATAGGGCTGAATCTTTGGAGCTTATGGACCCCATTTGAATCAACTTGTCATGCTCTTTGGTAACGGATTCAATGAAGGCATTCAAGGTAGGCATCTTCCAATTAGGGGTAGTTAACCGACCGGAATTGAAAGTAGAGACAAATACCGAGAAATCTTTACCAAGCTTTGAAATAATGGAGAGGATCAATTGCTTATCCTCTTTCACAACACCACTGTTCTTCAACTGCAATACCAAGTGCTTGAATCTTGTGAAAAACTCATTGATGGTCTCGAAATTCTCAGGACTAAGAGCAATCAATTCATTCTCTAATTGAAAAGCTCTAAGCTCATCCTACTTTCCAAAAAGTTTGTCAAGTTGCTCCCATATTGCTTTTGGATACTTCAATCCGCTGAGATGGAAGTGAAGATCCTTGGAGATGGAGAGGCAAAGAAGACCATAAGCTTCATCAATCTTATTGAAGTATTTTTATTTTTCAATGAGAGTGTTTGGCTCCAATTCGAGGCCCATGGTGACTCTAAAGAACCCTTTTGAGCACAATATTATCTCCATGTCATATTTCCAATCAAAATAATTGAAAGGAGTTAGCATAGGATTTGAAGAAGTGGAATCCATCATTGAAAACGAGTGCAATTGATGAAGGAGAACCTGCAAATCACAAGGTAGTGAATGCACTTGATGTAGAAGATTATCCTGCAAATCACAATCAAAATAAGAACAGTAAGGTCGAACAATCCACCCTTTTAGAGTTGCATCACACCTGGGATTGGAGATCAAGTAAGCTTGAATGGATCCAATGTATCAAATCTAGGAATTATGTGAAAAACTCAAGCTTCTGGAGTGGATTGGAGTTTATTTTCCGCATTGCATGCACATGAGCGAATGCACATGAGATCTTTCATGCCAAAGCTTCATTAATTTTGAGCAAATTCACTCAAATCTTCCTGTAGAACACCTGTAGGAGAGAGATCTTGTCCATTCAATGGCTCTGATACCATGTAAAATTAGTCACAGCAGGTCTATTGAACAAGAATATCAATCACAAATATGTAAAACAATTTGGAGTAAAAAATGTGCAAGAGAGATGCATCAGTGCTCTATAATCCAGAATGGTAGAATTACAATATAATACTGTCACAATGAGTGAGCAATTCGAATTAACCAAGGAGGTCATTCCAATATATGCATGGTGTAGCTTGGCTCCAACTAGGAGTCCTCATCATCAATCAGTGGTGGTAATCAATGCACAAGTAACTGTGAGACAAGTGTCAAACTGAGTCTAATTGAGTCTAACTGAGTGTAATAAGTGTAACTGATGGTAAGTGGCACTAATCTAGGGATGGAAGCTCAGTGGAGGGTGCATGAGGGGTTAAATGCACTCAAAATAGGTAGTCAAGTCTCATTGGAGGTCAATCAGAGTGATAACAGCAGTGAGGAGTCAGTCTAGCCTCAAATAAAGGAAAGACTGGTAACTAACTGAAGTGAACTGGACTGGTAGGTGAGAAAAGGTGCCCTTCTCAAGTGGTAGGTGAGAAGTGGGTGCCTTTCTGACTAGGAGGGATAAATCTGAGTGGAAAGTAGCTCTCGAGTGCTGGAAGACTAGGGACTAGGTGCTGGAGGAATCATACTGGTGACTGGGCAGCATGCGGGTGCATGCAAAGTACAAAAGTGAATGATGAGATATCCTAACAAGCACCTATGATTTATCTTTTTATATATTGACATATCGGGCATGGACCCCGACTGAATTCTTTATTTGAGTATATACTGGGGGAGAAGGCCCCAATGTTTTAATAATGTTCTTCATCTTTGATACGGGTACAAACCCTAATATACTGAGATGATCTTTTGTTACTTACTATGCAGAGCTATGATTTTACATGATTTGACTAATGAGTGTGTTGAGCGTGGACTCAAAAACACACATATAACCTACGTACTGGGCATAAGCCCTAATGTACCTAGAAGAATGTTTATGTACTGGGAGTAATCCCTGAGGTACATTGAGTGTTGGGCCTAAGCCCTGGAGCACTCCAAGCTTGGTAAACGAATACTGGATCCGAGGCAACTTAAATATTCTAGATGTGCCTCACAACCACATTCTAGCACTAGTGTTGAGTAGAGGTTCTGGAATTGCACTAGCGTAACACCCATGTGAGAGTGTTGATTTAAAAGGATCTAAAGACCACTCAGGATTACTGAATCTCAAAGTGTTCAGTCGGAAGAGACTCTGAATAGCATCTTTACTTTCATCACATTTATTTAATTTGATTAAATGATTCATCTTTTATCTATCATCAAATACTGTAGGAACTACCATGTTAAACAAGGGAATCCGACATGCAAAGACAGAGAGTAGAGGTGCCTATCCAAGCTTACCGAGACCATCCAAAGAATTGGACCTTGTCCTTAAAAGTTAAAAGAAGTATCATGTGAAGATACATAATTTAATAAAAGATAATTACCAGTAGTCTTCTATGACTAACATGTATAAAGCACTCAAGGCTAATGTTATTATTAAGAGCTTTAATAATAATGTTGTCATTATTTAATTATGAAATATATTTATTATAGATGGCTTATGCATTATTTAAATATTATTAATGATGTGTTAGTAGTTAAGTGGAATATTATTATTATTATTATAATTATTGTTATTATAATTATTATTGAGAGCTTAAATCAAAATCACTTATAGCTAAACAATTGGAAAAGTCCTAGTTCGAAAGGACTAGATATTTATTAAATAATGTATTTTAAACATTAATTATTTAATTTAAAGAAACTAATTATTTCAACAGTCCTAATTAAAAAGAATCCCCTACATAAACAGGGAAGATCCCAAGTTTGAGGGCATCTATCTTTTCCATTATCATTCTCTTATGGTAATCTGAGAGAAGTTTTCTACTCCAAGAAACTAAAGCAGTCTTGTCTAAAAAATTCCAGATTTGAACTAGCAGTAGCCCTAGGACCTCTATCTCTTCTGCATGTTGGAATCCATCTCGGGGGGATCCATACAGAACCAGGAACAGTTGTAGGATCATGGTTGGGAGGAACATGGTACCCCCAAAGTTATCCAGCTAAGCATATCAGCCTAACAGGTTAGCTAAATAGAACAGGTTCTGCATTAATTACTATTTGAGTGTGCAGGCTTCTACAGGAAAGGATCAAGTGCCAAAGCAGCTAGGCTTCTACAGGAAAGAACAAAGTGCCAAAGCAGCCAAGTATGTAGTAGTTCTTGTTTCCATTTTTCTTTCAGTTATAGTGGACTTAGTACTTTAAACTAGAATTGATACTTCATCTCTGTTCTCATTATAATTATTACCAACATAGAAGTTTGGCCCAGAAACCAGTGGAGGGTCTAGCAGGTCTAGCCAAGCTAGCCGATGCTAGATGACACCCCATATTCTCTATTAGGTTAAGGTTATTATGTTTTTTTTTTACAATCATGTTTTCTGCCTGAATCATCTTATAAATTCATAGTGCAGGGATTATCTCTGCCTTTTAATTCTTTTAATTATTATTTCTTGCTTTGCTTAAAGAATCATCAAATAGAAATGACAACAGTATCAAGTCGAACATCGATTCTCTTAAACATACTACACATCAAATCTTAGATTAAACAATAACAATAAATTATTATTTTTGTTCTTTTCAAGCGAGGATATCATTCCACATTGTTTTTACACCTACGATTTCTACCACAGTCAACCCTTTACCAAGAGACAACGTATCAGGTTTTACAAGGAAATATGAATGCAAAGATAGACTCAGGCATTGCATTTTACAACTTACTCCTTGATCGGTTAAACCCCAACAACTACCATTTCAAGAAGCAAAGGCCCACAGTACTCATAGCTTTTCACATATCATGTTCTATAAACATATCAAGCTACAAGTCAAGAGATCAAACCCCACCCACGACTTTACCCTTTGACCCTACTCAATGCCCATAGTGTAGTATTAACATATCGACCCATGTTCTTTCGAAGGCAAAACGAACAGCAGCTAGGGTTACGGCTTCCACTAAAACGCATGAGATTTTACACAGTTACATTCCAGCCCAAACAATATGTATTAACATACATATAAGCGTTATTTATAAACATAGGGACATGGATCGAAACCCTGTACCATTTCATTTAAAACCCTTCTTTCTTTTCTATCTACTACAACCACCAGAAAACACAGCAGTAAGAACCAAATCTTAGAACTTTTCAGGCTTATTAATTTAGCTTTAGGGTTACATTTCATCCTATCAAACATTCATGGTAGTAAGCCAACGCATTTCAAAAACCTTAGATATAGACATCATTTCCCATTCAATAGATGGAGCCACAATAGCCACAAGAAGAATCTAGACTCTAAAACCAGTAATTCACATAAAGAAAACACAGAGACTAATTAGCTATATATCTCTCCTTAACAGGTTCAAAGTTTATAATGCAGAGACTAAACAGGGTACCAAACATTTACAAAATTATATAGAAGGCCATTCCAGGGCCCATTCAAACTAAATATGCAGACATAAGTCTCGAATGCAAACCCCAGTTCATATTGGGCATTATTATTATCAACAAGCTTCAACAAAATTCAGACATTGAGCCGAATGACCAAAACCTCCCACTAACACCCTCTAGGGCCTGTAAAAGTCAATAGATACATTTTTTGCAACAGTCCAGCCAACGGCGACTTCCAAGAACTCAAAGCTTGTTCCAATGAACCCAATCAGGCTCACGAGGTTCCTCATAGTAAACGCAACCAGTAACACTCCACAGAGGTGAGAGGAGGAGATATGTAATGGTGGACTATGAACTTACCATTTTCGATGCCCAAGTCTAGTCTTGGCCATCAATTAGTATCCACGCAGATGAAGAGGGCCAAACGAATTACCTAAGCTAGCTACAACATATTCTCCTAGTATTCACCTTAATGGAGATTTAAAACAAATATATATATTCCCAATTCTATATCCCATAGAAGAACCATATCCTTTATATAGAAATAATAATCCACCAACTCCGAACGTGTAGGTGCAACATTCACAATTAATGTGAATTAAATTATTTTTTTGAACATGCTTCCTCCATGGTCCCTGCAAGATTTGAAGAGAGTGTTAGGCTCTCCACTTTCAACAAACAAGTATTAAATGAAAATTTTGAAAAATATTGCAACACCCATGCTTTCACTTGTCACAATCTAGACAGTGTTTCCCTAAAGTTTACATTGAACACATAACTTCCTTTTATCCCATGGACTTGATAACAAACATAACTCATTCCACACAACAAATTGTCTAAACAAATGAAAATAAAATGTTCCCGAACAAACATAATTGAATTAAATTGTTTTAGCAAATAAAAAAACTAATTAAATAACTGAATTTCTCATGTACAAAATGAATATTATGTGCATTTCCTATTTTGCATTCAAATTTCATTTTATTTCAATGTTTGTTATCTTTTTTCTTTATATTCACTTTTATTTTTCATCGAGTGTTTGCAAGATTCCATCCACCTACATACTAATAATCCATGCCACCATATTGTATTGTTGTCTTTAATATGAAATGTCTATCTCCGTTATCTTCACATCTTCATGCACTACTATTCACAAATTATGAATTCTTATACTAGAAGAAAATAATCTAGGAAGATTAAGGATTTGTTGGGACTTAAGATAGAAGTGAAGTGTTTGAATGCATAATATGTCAACCTTCTATTATATTTTATCTTAAGAATGATCAAAATGTTGTTCATGTTATGGTAGGGCTTTGTTATAAAGAGGATATTCCTCAAAAGAGGTTAAGAGAGGTTTTTCAAAGAAGGACATGGAATGGGAAATCATGGATGTCCACAATAACGACTATGTAACTAGAAAAAAGGTGACTACTCTCTACAACACCCTTACTCTTACTTTCTCGATTCAAGGACATGCTAGGACAAAGGACAGTTCTACTCACTAAAGTAATAGATGAGGAGGAGTTTGAAATAATGAATCAATGCATTACATGGAAAATATAGGCCACATTCTTGAAATCCTTCAGCTAAGATAGTAACATACATATAAGGTTGTAACACACATATGCTAGACCAAGCCCAATCCATTCAGGGATGGATTATTAAGAAAGTCGTGTTTGAATGGATTTGAAAAAGGCATCTAGATTTTATAGTTAAAATAGTTGAGTTTTGGAAAGAAACCAAGCAATCTTCTTTTAGAATTTCCATTGTTTCCCAAAAATAAATGTAGGGGAGAAACCCTTACAAGGCAACAAAAGAGAGTTTCCAAGTTCAGTTACCGTACCAGATCAGTTGTGGCCTGGGGAGGGACCAGATGGGGGGGCAGGGGACCCCTTGGTAAGCCAACTATCTGAGAGCACAATGCTCTTTGATGGCATTACAGGTGCATTGCCACCACCAGCATTCTGATTGCTGGGAATCAGTTGCTGGCTATCACGAATATGCATAGCCTTTTCTCCTTTTGTGGCAGACGCATGTTTTGCATGTTCCATGTAGTTGTCAGGGCCAACTCTGGCATTGCATTCTACAGGAGAAATAATCAGCAATACCAGCACGATTAAGCCCGTCTTCGACTCCATCCGATTGCAGCTACGAGAATATCTACTGAAACTCAGATATACAATATATAGATAATCTACTGAGACTCGGATATAGAATATATAGATAACTCACATATAGAATATATAGGGAGAGAGATAATCTACTGAAACTCAGATATAAAATGTATATATAGATAATCTATAGGCTACAAGAGTATCTACTGAAACTCAGATATAGAATATATAGATAATCTAATGATAGTACTAGGATTGAGTTATTAGCTCTCACAGAAGAAGGAATCCCCTCCTTTTACTGTTTGCTCTGTCTATCTCTTTGTCTTCAGTACAACCGATGGTCTCTGGTATTCATGTTCTTGAAATTATGTAGCGCCTCTTATATAGGGCTCCAACGGAACTTTGTTTTCAACGTGAAGATCGAAGAGGAAGTGGCTTTCGTCAATTTTCTTCCACTACTTGAGCACTTCCAATTCTGAGTCTCTGTCCAACTCCAAACCCACTTCTTGAGCATGAATCACACGCAACTGTACCTGCACACGTGGAACTGTACAAAATTCTTTGCGTAAAGGTAAACAAAAAAATATCAACAATTTCTATCTTCGCCATCTGACCAGATAGCAAGATACATCAACGTAACCATTGGAAAAAAATTCCAAAAGTAGGTTGGCTTGACTTCAAAATCCACTGAATTTGTGTGAGAATTTTGTTCCAATTAAGAATTTCAATAAAGTGGAAATCCAGATTCGTCCGTTAATCCAGCAAAAGTTCTGTGTCGTAATAATCAATCCCAATTTTCTTGGACTCGAACAAACGGAACGGGTCCCATTCCATTGCATCTGACCATATTTTTCAAAACAATGTAGCATAATCAAACGAATGCAACGGGTCCATTACATTTGACTTTAATACATTAATCAAATTCCATAAACATATGTTTCAATCATAAGAGAAGATAAGAAAAGGAAAAATAAGAGATAAGATAAGAAAATAATACTATGATGTTATTGCTAATTTGGATTATTTTTATGGTGTTTACTATGATTAATTTTGACCAATTTTGTTTTATCGAACTTTAAAAAAGGAAAGGATTTATTTGGTTTTTTTTACAATTTTAGGAAGGTACATGTATGCATGATATTTAGATTTTCATCTGTAATTTTCTTTGAATTTTTCAAGTATACATATGTATATGTTTTAGATGAATTAATCAAATTTAGTATAATTTATAATATAGTAAAAGAAAACATAAAAAGTTAAATGATGAATAAGTTGAATAGTAAGAAAGTAATAGCATGGATATAATAGATAAAAGATAGCATACTCATCTTTTCAATCCATCTCCATATTCAATGTTTCTTATAATAGCTTTATCATGTATTCATAACAATATGTACTTAAATGAACCTGAAATCAAAGACCCTTCAAAGGTTCCAATCATGAAAGTAACAAAAGGTTGACACCATAAAGAATACTTATACAGACTCTTAAAATATAATTCAATTTAGAACTCTAGTATGTGGGGGTGTATTTGGTATTCTAGGAGAGTGCCCTAGCCTTTGGGTTTTGACTTCATCAAATTGAGAACTCTAGTATGTGGGGGTGTATCTGGTATTCTAGGAGAGTGCCCTAACCTTTGGGTTTTGACTTCATCATCTTGCAATTTTGAGTTCATGTGACTTATTTTTGTGGATTATTAGGCACTTGAACCCAACATACAATCACATAGGGGCTTGTTTGTTGCAACATAATAGGGAAACAACACACTTTTAACTTGAATAGATATAGGTATTAATTAGTGATACTAGACTTTAAAGTTCTATCAACAAAACCAAGTTCAACATATTATTCAATTTTCTCAAGTCTAAAACCAAAAACTTTTCATATTAAATTGTGAAAGTATTGGAAATTGAAAAAATTTATAACCAAAAAAATTCATTATTCATTGAAGGATTGGTACTTGACTCATTAAGTATTGTGCCAAGAATTTTTCCAGGCTTAAGTGTGCCAAAGTTTAGAGCTCGTTGCACCACATTCCTACATGATCAACACATACTCTTAGTCATTGATGTTCTTTGTTGCATGCTTTAGGAACTTACTAACTCATTTTACCCTACAAGTTGATATTTCTTGTAGTATCATTAACCACATTTACTGGATTGGGGATATCATAAAACTTTAATCTTCATCTCATTTTTGTTATCAAATTTATTAAGCTTTTATTTTTCTAGCCCATCAAATTTTGTCAAACTAACTATTGTATCGATAAATTAAACTATATGGAAACTATTTGATTATTTTATGCCCTCTTTTATTATAGGTGGAACACCTCCCTCATTTACCCTACAAAAATTTGTGGAATATTACATTGATAAAAAAATTTCACAAATACATGGTTTTGTCCCACTACTTGTTTCATGATCAAGTTCAAATAGGAGGCATGTTCAAGAAAATATATAGTGGAGAATGCACAATATTGAGGGAGAGATTCATATTCCTTAGAAGGTTATGATAGTAGTAACAAGACATATCGGTGTTCTAATAGTTGAAGATAGAAAATTTGCATGTCAATCCTATCCTTATAGGATGTACCATTGAAACCAGCTCAACCAAAGGAGTATCTTGATAACTAGCCAATGTAAAAACAATTGCAAGGAAGCTTTAATGTATAATGGTTGATGTGTTGATTGATGTTTCCATAACAAGATTGCATCTTGACAATAATTTTAGCATAGTCCAATCATGCATGCAATCATCAAGACAAAATAGAGTCACTTTGTCAAGACTATATAAGCTAGGAAAATTAAAATTCAAAAATAATTTGATTGTGCATTCCAAATTCCTCACATGTAATCAAAGCCTAAATTCCTTCATTCTTAAATTTCCTAAACACATATGTTATACATTTGTTGAAATAAATTAATTGAAAACATGTTCTAGCAGTACATGTTTATGACTATTGATAGCATGCTTCAAATGGAACACAATAGAAAACCAAATGAAGATGGCACAAATCAAGAGGGCTAGAAAATTTGGGTTGAGAATGGTGTGGAATTTACTACTATAAGGTCATTTAAGTACATCGGTCAAAGGATGGATTTCATTATAGGGGTTGATAGACCAAATGAAGGTGTACCAAGATTTCTTTCTTTGGAAATGTAATATGTATTAATTAATTAATTCATTTATAAGTTTTTGTTTTCTAGATAGATCTTTGAGCTCTTTAAACATCATGATAGTGCAAGTTTGGTTTTAACTTTTGTGGGTTTATAGACTAGAAGTTCTTGAGGGTGTTTTACTACGTCAAATATATTATAATAGTGCTCAATGTGCCATTGACATTTTAGGGCATCTTGCATAGGTAGCCACTTGAACTTGTGGATGGGGGACAATCTCAACGTACCTTCCTTTACATTAAAGATGTTATTGAAGCAATTCGCTTGATAATTGTAAGTGACAACATGCCTTGGTGGATTTATTACTACCTCCTATCTAACATTTAGGAAAATCCTTCACTTATATATATTCATAATACTTAGGTATTTATTTTTTAGGAAAATCCTTGAAGGGAAAATAGTCACAACATAAATGTTGGGAATCCTAATAATGAGGTCACTATCGAATAGCTAGAAAAAATAATGATTGAGGTAAGGTTTATAATTTTCCCTCATGAGTTCAAGAATGTTGTTTGAATAGTTTATTGTTCCATATAAATTTAAAAATTCGTTTATGCAATAGAAGAAATAGAAACTAGCATAGATCAATTGAAATTCAAAACATACCTAAAAATATACTCACATGTGTAGGTCCATTTGGTTACATTAGTCTACAAGATCCTCTAAATGGAGTGTCATGCTACTAGTGTTTTCTTCCTTAGGGTATGTGCCATTCTCAATATTGAATGCATGCAAGAAATATCCTCTTACAACTTCATTTATTCTTTTGTATCATCACTATATATGTGTGTCTCATTGACCTCAACTTAGAAAGGGGTATGGCTACTTAGCCTTCATCGAGAGATAGTGTTTCCAAAGTAAGTTTTGAGGCATATTGTCCAAACTTTACCTCTTAGAGTTGATTACTAGACCCACGGTTATCTATGGTTCAGAGGTATGGGGACCAAGCTTACTACATACAAACCGGGTCGATTACCTCCCCAACTCACACTTGGATGATAAAATCCCTAACTCATTAGGTTCAACCCAATGGGGAACTTAGTATGGTTTCCATGTCACCTCTACAAGCCATCCTCTCACTTTAGGTTGAATCTTCTCCAACTCAAAGGGGGCTTCCCTATAATATAGGATTATCAAAGATATAGACAATGAAGCACAAGGGTAAAACTTAGGATGTAATATAATGATGACAATATATTCATATAGACATAGACAATATATCCATGCCAAAGAGAAACCTCCAAGGGTGCTACAATGTTAGAGCAATGAGGGATCAATACCATGTCACGCACATTCCAACCACATCATGCCATCAAAAAAACCTTGTGAAGCCATGTAAATAAAGGAGATCATGCCATATTCTCAATGCCATAATGAAGACAACTAATGAAGATGAGTATGTAATGCCAGTCTATCCCATAATGACTAGGACATTATCACACCAAGAGGGTGAAGAGTGTCATCATGTCAACCATCCTATGCATGTGAAAAACAAAGTGTAATGCATCTCTAAGATAAGCAGGTAACCAAGAAAAACACCATCAATTCATACATCAATGGAACATCAAGGGACCAAAGAGTGATCTAAGCCTCTGAATCAACAAACATAAGCATCACAATTAGGTTACAGGTAGGTGGAGCATTTGGATAGTAATTGTTTTTCATTTTTCTGTTCACGGGCATCATACTTTTGATGAGAGTTTGTTTTGAATTTAGTGTATACTTGTTGCAACCCCATTATGGTCATCCGTGGTCCAACAAAATTTAGCGTCGAAGCTATATTGAAATTTTCTTCCTGTCATCGTAAGAGAAACATTGGTTTTGTTCTAATATTGAAAGAGGTACTTCGTAAGGGAAACACACACTGACATCAATGTAACCCACCGGTTGTTCGGTAAATTAACCTATGATTGGGAAGTTCAAATAGATCATCAACATACTACTCCTAAGGTACAGAGTCTGAGTGACAAACAATTATAGAATACAATCTTTATTTAAACAAGAAATACTAGGGTTTAAAGTTAAAGGACTTACTTGGACATACTAAGTATGATCCAAGCTTTAAGATTTATCTTCCAATCCACGATCCCAAATGAGAAAACTGCAATAAACAAGACACCTTCCTCAAATATTTTGATTACATAAACATTAATAACTTAGCATGAAACTCATATATTTAAGATACGATAGATTCAATTAACTAGATTCATAAAGTACACAAATTATTTTATGGGAAAGAAAATCTCTTGCATTCATTCCCATTAATAGCAACAAACTATACCCAATCTGTAACCTATACTATTGAAACTTTATCCTGGGCTTCTTGATCCTCTTCCTTCAATGGATATGTCTTCAACATTTCCTTATACAAATGGTTCTGCCCCTTTACCTAACGTCGTCTCATTGTATTTATATCAAGATGAGATGATAGGTATCGAAAGGTAAATGGTTAGGGAGGTTATGGTGGTTAGGGTAACTACCATAACTATCTCTAATTCTATTTTTTAATATATTTTTTTCATGATTTTTGGAGGTACCCATGGGTATAATTCTTGACACCATGCGAGTATCATGCTAGTCAATTAACGAGTGCAATGTTTTAGGAAAAAACGCGGGTTGTCAATGGAGAACCTACGGGTGACCCGCGAGTTGACAGATACTAGGATCGCAGTTATGCCTTAAATAATCTTCACAAAATAGAAAAACTGAAGAGGATGATGTAATATTTAGATCCTAAGAATCTATAGTCAATGGGGCTCTTCAATCCATAAGGTGATTCTATGTGATCGACAATGCAGTGTGGTCATGGACGAAGAAGTGACAATCTAACTAATAAAAGATGCCCCCTAATGCATGAGATCAGAAGGGTAATGATGGCAGAAATGTATTACAAAATCAAGAAGTGGAGGAGCATGAGAGCCACAGGAACAAAGTCTCAAATAGTACCTGAAACAAAACAAGGTCACCGTGTAAGTACAATCTTGATATAAGGAGATGTTCAGAATGATAGAACATGATCTCCAATGCATAACAGAAAGATGTATATAGCATGGCCACTAAAATACAAGTGTGGATCCATGTCAAAAAGAAGATCATAGACATAACATCAAACTGGATCTATTTCTCATGAGGAGCCAATGTAAGTAGGGATTAGTCCTACGTAGCTTGGGCGATAACAAAATAACTTTTATCATAGGCCCAAGGTCTTCAATCCAACCAATTGAGAAATTACAAACCCTAAACCATGTGAATAAAGGACTTGAATTCAAACATAGAGGATTTTGTTTTATTATCAACAAACGCAAGGACACCCACCAATAATGAAAATGGGGTCCAAGGTAATGAGTACATCCTTGCAAGTGTGAATAAGAGTTCTTGAAGTCAAACACTTGAAGAATCTGTCGAGTAAGATACATTGATGTATTCCCATAACTCAACAGTGAGAAGATTTGCCACTAATGACTACAAATATCAAGGTACTATCCAAGAACTCTAAGTCTTCTTCCTAGAGAAAAATGTGTTGATGTCGATAGGAAGAGACCCATAAGAAGGAAGGAATTAAGGAATACTTCATCATGTCACACAAAACTGATGTACTGACATAAGGAATGACCGACACGAGGAGTCAAGATGAACTGTAGAGTGGCTGACACATGGGTAATCCTTGAAAATTTGAGCACTATAGGAAAGTGACCGAGGCAGCATGGATAGACAAGAAAACATGATATGAGTTTTCTATGTAGGAGACATAACAAACTCTCCATATGATCGGAAGAGTAACCAATCAGAGGAGTGAACAACTATGGAATTCGTTTAAATCCTAAATCAAAAATTAAGACCTTTGACTTAGAATAAGTGTTTTGTTCAAGGATGCATTAGACTTGCTGCCATATGATGAATAAAATGAATTAGATTTTCTTTTCCCTTCTCCTTTTAGGGTGTCTTTTCATTGTTTAAATGAGCATGAAAATATTAAAAGGAAGCTCGATAGTGTCTTTCTTGTTAAATTTTAATGAGTCTAAGAAAGTAAACTCAGAAAACATTTTTCATTTTTAAACAAGCTCGAAGAAGAGAGAGAAGAATGCTTGATAATGATCCAACCATGTGTAGTTTAATGAGTCCATGGGAGGGAAACTCGAGACTTTTTTCATTTTTTAACGAGTTTGAGGAAGAGATATAGTTATACTCGATATGTTACTGATCCGTGGATTTTAATATTGAGCCGAGATCTGTTCATTCTCGCTGGTGTTTTCATGTTTAAGGAGTCTGAAAAACTTAAACAAGAACTCCATATACCTACTCGTGGATTTTAATATCGATCCTGAGTTGGTATGTGCTCATTGGTGTTTTCATATTTAAGGAGTCTGAAAAAATTAAACAAGAACACCATAAGGACTTTTTCATCAAGTTAGTTTCCTCGTCCAAAAAGGTATATAGGTACCTAAGAGAGAAATATTCTAGTAAAAAAAGAACTAGAGTATACATTTTTCGTAAATAATCCACTAAGATTCGGAAAAGGGGTAAACGTATATCTAAGTGGATGTCTATTCAAGTCCTTGAACAAGTCTGAACAAGACAAGTATACTTGGCAATCTTGTCAATTTTAAGGAGTCTAACAAGAGCATAAAAGAACTCCATAGGGATGGGAACTTGATATAAAATGTTTACCCAAAGTGTATGATAAGTGACAATTCCCCAAAGTAAAAAACAATTGCATGGGAACCAGTATGACATAGTTTCCTATCTAGGGTGACCCATGTAAAGGAAGGTCCTAACCATGGAAGAACAACAACAATGGAGGGTAAAAATGGGGGTTAAAATCGCAGTCCATGGTGTAAAAGGGAGGTCCTAGGGCATAAAATGACGAGGAATAGATGCAATGTAATAATCTAATCGACATGCCATGGGAAATCAAACATTTTATATATAAAAACTGGTGTGAACACATTTATAAAAGAGCGCCTTCTTGTACCTTTACCTAGTCAAAACAACTGAATTAGTCATTGAGATTAAAAAATGACAAAAAGGGCTTAGAAAACTATAGAAAGTGGGTAAAAATTAAAAAAATATTTACCATAAATAGTAACAAAACCAAAAATAACCCACATTTACCAAATTTACCATTGGAGAAGAGAAAAAACCAACATATTTTGTGTGTTGCATACGAGCGTTCTGGAGGACTAATTCAGAATCCGTCACTTGGAGGTAACAAATATCTTTGTGCTTTGCATATTTGATGGTTTTTTAAAGTTTTTTAATGGTTTATTGAAACTTATTTGTTGTTTTAAAAATTTAGTTATGCGTATGTAAGACACCTAAAAACATATAAAATTATAATAAGACAAAGAACCAACATGCTAATGGAATCATATACAAACAGTTGATCCGATAACCTATAAACTCATATAAAATCCAATAACAAACAATGACATCATGAATAGAAGATATGACAAAATAAATTGGATCTAATCAATAATAACATAAAATATACTATGAATATTAAGGAGCCATACCTAATTAGATTACCTAGAAGATACCATTACCTTGTCATCTCCAATGCCTGCACCTGAAGGTGGGGGGACGAATCTCCACCCAACCAACCCGCATCCAATGGTTGAGGCCCTTGAGCCCCCAATATTTAACCCTATGCCAGAGCTTGCTTTCTTTCCTCTTTCTTGGCTCCTCCAGAGCTCTCCTTCCAAAATGCCCAAAAGACCAAAAAGATCCCCCTCTCTTCTTCTTCTCCTCCTTTTATCTCTCCCTTCTCCCCTTTTCTTAATTTGTTTTAATGCAATTTGTTTTCCATCATTTTTCTTTCATATTCCCCATTATATTATTTACCCTTTTTATTTATTATTTTACATTTCATTATATATATATATATATATATATATATTCCCTTTTTATTATTTTACCCCTTTTATTTCATTATTTTACATGAGGGCTGTTATAGCATACCCATGGGTAGGCTCTATTGAAGTTGCGGGTACGCGAAATAACCGTGGGTTGGAATTAACTCAACTTGCAATCACTCACGACTATGTTAAAAAGATACCCACGGATGGCGCAAAACAAATTAAAAAACTCCAAACTAATGCAAAATGATGGATGCAAATGTAGGAATGGTTCTCACTTAGAGAGAAAGAGAGCATGAGGCCATGGATAAAAAAACCATGTGGGACCCATTGACTTTAAATGCCTTAATACAATGTGGACTTCTTAAATGTTTTCACACATCAAACATGAGGGTGCAATCCGACTTATTCCAAATGTTAGTGCAATATTGGGATCCCGATTACAGGATGTTCAATCTCCAAGGGGAGACTATAGATATCATGATGGATGATATCTACTTTATTACTGGACTATCCCGTAGAGGAGAGGTTGTAAACCTTAAGGGAACATTTAGAGGTGTTGGGGCCTTATCGGTGTAGGATTATATCAATACCTACTGCATAGCAAGGATGGAGAAGAGAAGAAGTCAAGTGCTGATTGGACAAGTAGACAAATTTCCTTTGAAATTTATCGTGAGTACCATAAACAGGATCGGTGGCAGTGCAGCTCAACATCTAGCTTCCCGAATCTATATGCAGATTGGCATGGAATGTATACACAATGTTATATTTTATTTGTGTTCCACTTTTTTGGTAAATATGAAGCAACAACTTATGGAGTGCAAAATGAGGAAGAAGAATAACTTTGAATATGGGAGCATACTTTGTACCTTCGAGAGAGAGAGAGTCCCTGCTTTGAGTCTAGGAATGGCTTTCCTACCACTGAACCCCCGTGAGCCAAAGCTGACCAGGTGGGGTGATATTTTCCTACACGAGAGAGGAGGTGAGACAAGTACTTATTATGATGACGAGGATTTTCTCGGATGTTGTAGCTTCCAAGTGCCAACATTCAAAAAAATTATGTATGCCGGTATGGACTTCTGGGGTGATCCCGAGCTCATGTTGCCTTCAGGAGGTGGCTGGGGAGATATAGGTACCAAAATTGTTTTGAAATTTATTTATTTTTTATAATTTTTTATTGAAAATATAAACATGTGTTTTTGGTGAGTTTGAGTGATAACAACATACATTTTGTGCAGTATTTGGGCCCATAAGGCCTGTAGATTTTCTGCCTTCAACTGCCAGCTGGTTTAATGCCAAGTTTTGGTGGTTTTCACCTACAGGCGGTTTTGCATTGGCTATAGGTTACTTAATGCACAAATGCTTAAACAGTAAACACACAATTTAAAAGCAATTTACAGGCTGCAAATTAATTCAACACATTCACACACATGAAAATGACTCAGTAGTTTTTGGCCAAATCGAGCCCTGGAAAAACCCCCACGGGGAAAACCAGTTGAGAGAGAGAGAGTTTTATTATTTCTTCAGCAGCAAAAGATTAAACAGAATTATAGTGAAATTATGACTTATCTTCACCGAGAAAGATTGCACCCTCGGACTGCCTCGAACTCTGTGCAAAACAGTCTCGAACTCTATGCAATTTACAGTCTGTTATCAATGCTGTAATCTCCTTCAAATAGTGCCTTGTCCATCTAGATTTCAGTGCTCTGGTGTACCTCGAATTTAGTGCCAAATACACCCTCGAAATCAATGTAGACTTCACCACGAAATCTGGGCTTGTGTCACCTTCAGAACCTTATCAGAAGAGACTGTATGAACTGGCTGGAACAGTGCCAGTCATTACAGGAAACCATGCATCAAGCTATCCACTAATTACATACAGCATACCTCAAGATTTGAGCCTGTCTCGAGTTGTGTTCTTCAGCGGTGAGAGGGTACTCGAAAAATGAGCCCCATTCTTCCTCCAATCTGCGTGTTAATGAAACTATAGCTGCACAGGATGATCACGGGTTCAATGCTGGAGATGACAGTTGCTGCCATTTGATATGCTGATAATAAATGCCTCAAATGCAGGCCTCAAACTCTGAGTTAATGCTGGAATTAGAACCTGGAAACTCGTGCCATGAACTTTGCAGTCACCATTCAGTACCTGCGCCCTAGCTAGCTCGACCTCCTTCAGACTCTCGTGCTCTCTCATTCACAAACTCAATAATAGTTAGGTATCCTGCCTCCCTCCCTTTTATCCAATCCCTAAAAGATGATTCTAATCCAACGATGTTGATTCATTTCAATCTGATGGTTGAGATTAGATGTGAGTAAAATCTCATTAATTAAATCACTTAATTAATAATTACTCACTCACTTTAAGACTTCGGACAAAAGTGACTTTAAAGTCTCATTAATTGATTAATTAATGTGAGGGTCCCATCACCCCCTTCTTAGTGACTTAGGCTAAGATCACTAGGGGGAACACATCCATGGTACAAAAACTAACACTCCCTCTTACCGAGGAAGGTGTTCCGCACCACTCCCAACTTATCTCTAAAGAAGACAAACTTCCCCCTCCCCAAAGATTTCGTTAGGACATCTGCACCCTGCTGATTAGTGGATATGTACTGTAGCTCAACTGCTCCTCTCTGAACATAGTCCCGAATGAAGTGGTATCTGATCTCAATGTGCTTTGACCTGTCATGAAAAATTGGATTCTCAGAGAGCTGAATGCAACTCTGATTGTCGCAGTAAATCACCGTAGGCCTCAGCTGCTAATCAAATAAATATACCAATAACTTACGAAGCCATAGTGCTTCGCAAGTCGCCTGACTGGCTTCCATATACTCAGCCTCAGCAGAACTCAATGCAAGGGACTTCTGTTTCCTGCTGAACCACGACACTGCTGCCGAGCCCAAGCTGAAACAACAACCGGAAGTGCTCTTCCGGTCCCTCACACAACCTGCCCAGTCTGAATCTGTGAACCCAATCAAGCTAACTCCACCTGAACCCCTGTAGTCCAGACCATAATCCACCATCCCTGCAAGGTATCTCAATATGTGCTTTGCAGCACTCCAGTGTACACTCCTAGGCTGCACCATGAACTGGCTAAGAGTGTTGACTGCAAAGCACAAGTCTGGCCTGGTGTTGACCAGATACATCAACGATCCGATGAGCCGATGATATAATGTGGGATCCACCAACTTACCATTTGAAGCATGAAGTTGCTTCAAGTTGGTGATCCTGGGTGTAGACATGGGCCTGCAGTCGCCCATCGGAAAAGTCTTCAGAATCTCTGCAGCATACTTCCCCTGTCCTAGGAAAATATGTCCTGGCTCCTGCCATACCTCCATCCCCAAATAGTAATGCATCAGCCTAATATCTGTCATCTCATACTCAGCTGCAAGATCTCTCTTGCACAGAGCAATAAGACCCTCATCTCCAATGATAAATAAATCATCAACATATAGCAGAAGAATGAGCGGATCACCACCAACCATAATGTAGTATAGGTTGGGATCAGCCTCACTCTTCTGGAATCCCATCGAAATCAGATATGCATCTATCCTGGAGTACCAAGCTCTGGGAGCTTGCTTCAGATCGTACAAGGCTTTCCTAAGCCTGCAAACATGCAAATCTCTCCCATGTGTCTCAAATCCCTATGGCCGCTCCAAATACGCCTCCTCCTGCAAAAGACCATTGAGAAATGCGGTCTTCACATCCATCTGGTGGATCCTCCAACCCATCTCTGCTGCAATCGATATCACTGCCCTGATGGAGGAATACTGAGCCACTGGAGCAAAAGTCTCATCATAATCGACTCCCTCAACCTGTGAGAACCCTCGAGCCACAAACCGAGCCTTGAACTTCTCTACACTACCATCTGCTGCATGCTTGACCTTGTAGAGCCACTTGGAAGTCACAACTGACTTCCCCTCAGGCCTCGGTACAATCTCCCATGCATCATTCTTCATGATGGAATGGTACTCTTCCATCATGGCATCTCTCCACACCTGATGCTGAGAAGCCTCCTCATAAGTAGAAGGCGCAGAGTCACGAAGACTCGCAACAAGGGCTGTCCCATATCTATCTGGCTCAAAAATAGTCCTGATCTGCTCCTGAGGTCTACCAAAGGCCTCTGCTTCCTTCAAGGTGTCCTGAAGCCACTTGGGATTCTTCTTCCTTGAAGGCTCCTCTGAACCTGGTGTAACCTCCTCTGAGGACGTGTCAGGAGCATGAGGTCTACCACCCCTGGGACCTGTAGCTAATGTACTAGTCCCAGAAGACCCTGCAATCGGTGAGCCAGAAATCGGTGATCCTGAACCTATGGCAGTCCCTGTACCTGTCCCTGTACCTGTAATCTAAACCACTGACCTTATAGAACCTGTGCCTGTACCAGGTGATCCAGTCACCCCAGAAACCTGTGGACCTGTAACCTGTATCGAAGAAGCCTGTACCAACTGAGGTGTGGGAGCTGGTGTCTCCCCCTGCTCTAACTCTCTGGACTTCCTGAAGGCCCTCTCCTCCTCAAACTTTACTTCCCGCCTAACTACAACTCGCCTCTGGCCAGGAATGTAAAGCCGATATGCCATCGAAGTCTCGTTGTAACCCACAAATATGCGTCTCTCTGCGGTGGGCTCGAACTTCGTCCTCCTCTCTAAGGGGACGTGAGAGTAAGTCAGAGAGCCAAATATGCGAAAGTGGCTCACCTCAGGCTTCTTGCCTGAATACATCTCCTCTGGATTCATCCTCCCCATGGCACGGTCGGGACTCCTGTTCTGTAGGTACACTGCAGTGTTGCAGGCCTCAGCCCACATAAAGAACGGTAACCCCTGATCATGAAGCATGGCCTTCGCTGCTCCAAGGATCGACCTGTTCTTCCTCTCTGCTACTCCATTCTACTCAGGAGTGTAGGGAACTGTCAACTGACGCTGTATGCCCTCCTGTCTGCAGAATGCACTGAACTCCTTGGAGGTATACTCACCCCCGTTGTCTGACCTCAACATCCTGATCTTCCTCCCCGTCTGCTTCTCCACAAGGGCTTTGAACCCTTGGAAGACACTCAATACAAGTGGGGACTTCTTGCCCCACAAGAAGTAGATCCGGGTCTTCCTGGAGTAGTCATCAATGAAGCTGATATAGTACTCATGGCCACTCAAGGATACTGAGGACATAGGACCACATATGTCAGTATGAATCAGATCGAGCACACCTGCTGCTCTCATGTCACTGCTAGGAAACACGGTCTTGGTGTACTTTCCCAAAGCACACCCTCTGCACACATCACTCTGCTCAGAGTCAAAATCAGGTAAACCTGTGACCATGCTCCTCAACACTCCCAGAGCGGGGTGATGTAAATGGGCCATCCTCCTATGCCATAGCTCACACAGCTCACTGCTACTGCTGCTGTGTGCTAGAGCATGCTGCGGCTGAAACAAGAGCTTGTACAGTCGTCCACATCTAACTCCAATATCCATGGGAGTAGATACACCTGTGGTCTTGGGATACACCTGCACTCTCCCATCTGAGAAGCACACCCCAAGACCCCTGTCCTCAATCCTTGAAACTGAAACAAGGTGCTTCTTCAGCCCAGGGATGTACAACACATCCCTCAAAGTCATGGGACTCATGGACTCCCTCTCAAATATAACTGTCCCCTAACCCATTGCTCTAACAATGGTGTTGTCACCAAGCACAACCTCCACCTCTCTCTCTGTCCGTGATAACTCGGAGAAGAACTCCCGAGTACCTGTCATGTGCCTCGAAGCTCCGCTGTCAATATACCACGTACCAGTGGTGGAAGGACCTGTCTGATGCCCTGTCAACAATGAGTGCTCAATATCCAAATCCATGTCAATGCTGGTGGATAAAGAGACTCTCTCTCTCTCACTCTGTCCAGCATATAGGGAAAAATCCCACTGAAACCTGTCACCAAACTCATCAATCTCTGCTGAGGATGCTTTCTACTGACCTAGTCCCTTCTTCCTCTTCTTGTTTGGACACTGAGATGCATAGTTCCCAAACGCCTGACAACAATAGAACTTGATTTTACTCAATTCCTTCTTCTGCCCACCCTGTGGATGATGCTGCTGTTGCTGCTGCTGTCCCTTGGCCCCATGCTTCTTTGGACCCTTCTTCTTCTTCCCTTTGGCTGTGAGAGCCATGTTCTCCTCATTTCCTACACCACCTAATGTTCTGCCCTGTACGAGACCCCTCCTGGTCTCCTCCTGCACAAAGTCATCCCACAACTTCTCCCAAGATGGAAGGTTCTCCCTGCCCACAATGGCCTACACAAATGCACTCCAGGGCCTTGAAGCCCCATTGACTACTGTGCATACTAACTCTATAGGGGATACTACTTCACCAACTGCTGCTAGTTCATCCCGAACTGCAGAGATCCTGGTGAGATAAGCTGTGACTCCCTCTCCTCCAGTCATCCTGATACTCTTGAGCTTCTCCTTGAGAACCATCTTCCTGTTCTCGTTGGAGCTCTCATACAAGCTGATCAAGGCACTCCACATCTCGTGTGCCTTGGTCTTCTCGGAAATGTGAGGGATGATGTGGTCTTTTACTGCATCTAGTATGATTCTCCTAGCCTTACAGTCTTTCTTGTTGAAGGCTGAAAGAGCGGTCGCATCTGAGCCATCTGGAATGGTAATGGGGTTTGTGGTGGTGTTCCTCACCACCTCTACCCATAACTCATTCTCCTCCAAAAGCAACAGAATTCTGGCCTTCCAAGGCACAAAATTCTCCGTCCCACTCAACCTGTCCTCAATCCTCAAACCTATAGCCATCTGGAAATCAAACCAAAAGAATGCTGCCCACTAACAGAAGGTAAGAACACTGAGTTTTCTGAGATCTGCAAGTTTTATGTGTGTCTGCAAATCAGTTTGTTTTCTGCCCCCTGCGCTCTGATACCATGTAGATTTTTTGCCTTCAACTGCCAGCTGGTTTAATGCCAAGTTTTGGTGGTTTTCACCTACAGCCGGTTTTGCATTGGTTGTAGGTTACTTAATGCACAAATGCTTAAACAGTAAACACACAATTTAAAAGCAATTTACAGGCTACAAATTAATTCAACACATTCACACACATGAAAATGACTCAGTAGTTTTTGGCCAAATCGAGCCCTGGAAAAAACCCCACGGGGAAAACCATTTGAGAGAGGGAGACTTTTATTATTTCTTCAGCAGCAAAAGATTAAACAGAATTACAGTGAAATTATGACTTATCTTCACCCAGAAAGATTGCACCCTCAGACTGCCTCGAACTCTGTGCAATTTACAGTCTGTTATCAATGCTGTAATCTCCTTCAAACAGTGCCTTGTCCATCTAGATTTCAGTGCTCTGCTGTACCTCGAATTTAGTGCCAAATACACCCTCGAAATCAGTGCAGACTTCACCATGAAATCTGGGCTTGTGTCACCTTCAGAACCTTATCAGAAGAGACTGTATGAACCGGATGGAACAGTGCCAGTCATTACAGGAAATCGTGCAGCAAGCTATCCACTAATTACATACAGCATACCTCGATATTTGAGCCTATCTTGAGCTGTGTGCTTCAGCAGTGAGAGGGTACTCGAAAATTGAGCCCCATTCTTCGTCCACTCTACGTGTTAATGAAACTATAACTGCACAGGATGATCACGGGTTCAATGCTGGAGATGACAGTTGCTGCCATTTGATATGCTGATAATAAATGCCTCAAATGCAGGCCTCGAACTCTGAGCTAATGCTGGAATCAGAACCTGGAAACTCGTGCCCTGAACTTTGCAGTCACCATTCAGTACCTGCGCCCTAGCTAGCTCGACCTCCTTCAGACTCTCGTGCTCTCTCATTCACAAACTCAATAATCGTTAGGTATCCTGCCTCCCTCCCTTTTATCCAATCCCTAAAAGATGATTCTAATCCAACGGTGTTGATTCATTTCAATCTGATGGTTGAGATTAGATGTGAGTAAAATGTCATTAATTAAATCACTTAATTAATAATTACTCACTCACTTTAAGACTTAGGACAAAAGTGACTTTAAAGTCTCATTAATTGATTAATTAATGTGAGGGTCCCATCACCCCCTTCTTAGTGACTTAGGCTAAGATCACTAGGGGGAACACATCCATGGTACAAAAACTAACAAGGCCGGCTGGAAATCCCATGATATATGTGCAACCAACAAAGCCAGGTGGTATTAATGCCATGCTGTAGAGTATTGAGGGGAAGATGGGCCAGTTGACCAATGGAATTCCTACATATCGCATTGAGCAGATGCCCTCAGATATGCAAGAACATGTAGTGGCTGTGCCCCCTGCAAGGATCCAGTTACTTAGGAAAGTAGCCAGGATAGTGATATGTTATAGGGAAGACCTAGTAGAGCAGGCTGAGGATCCTGCCTCTCTGTAGAGAGACCGACACTTTTTCGAGTTCGTTATTCCCATTTTGTATATTGATACTTGTCTTTGACAGAGATTGACTCAAAATCACATATTAGTATATTTTTTGGACGTATATATATACACTATCGGTTTATATACATGTTTGCTTTATGTGTTTTAAGGGTTTAATTTTATCGTGTATGATACAAATGTCAATCGAGTACATAATTTGCATATGCATCAGCTAATGTATTGTGATTTCTTGAAATATGTTGATATGAAATGTGATCAAAATTTATTTTAAGTAATCTAACCCTCAAAAAATGACATAGCAATGAAGGATCTCTAACCCAATACTCACTCGTCAACTGAAGCACAACTAACTGCGAATCGATTCATACTTCCAAACATGAAATGTCGTGGTGAAGAGCATCCCGAAGTAGCTCAATAACAACACTATACTCAACTATATTGTTTGTCGTATATCCTAAACAAGAACCTCCCAATGAAACACGTTGGACTGTAGGTGAATAGATCACCCAAGTAACTGAAGCTAAGTTGTGAGTGTGACGACTAGCGCCATCGACGAATCCTACAAACCACTCGGTTACCATTTGAAACACAATCCAAAAGACACATAAGAAAAATCCAAAAAACTAACTCTACAAAAATGTACAACTATAATACATGAAAAAGCATGTATGCCTAGGAATAATACTTTTTCAAGTAGAACCCATTTCTGGGCTCGGGCAGCTTAACTCCATCATAATCAATCAATTTGTATGATCCTTTCTTCAAAACTCTAGAACACGTATAGGGACCGAGCCAGATAGACTTGAACTTGTGTGCCCCCATGGGATCCTTATCTTGATCGTAGACCAAAACAAGGTCTCCTTCATAGAAAACCCTAGGTTTTACAGAATTATCATATTGATTTTTGACTCATTTCTTATGATCTTCATTGGCAATGAGTGCAACTCTTCCTTGTCCATCCAAATGTTCCAAATGAAGCAATCGCTCTTCTAAACTAGGAGTGTCAGGTAATAGATGGATAGCCAAATTTAGTGATGGGATTTTGTATTCGATAGGCATGACTGCCTCCAACCCGTGAACAAGTTGGAATGGTGAGAACCGGTAGCAGTATTGACACAAGAACTATATTCCCAAAGATCCAAATACAACATGATGTGATAGTTTGATCTACTGGCGTTGACGGTGCGTTGAAGAATGGCTTTTATATTTTTATTGACTGCTTCAACTTGACCATTCGCCTCTAGATAGTAAGAAGGAGACTGTTCTTGTCTAAACCCAAGCATAGTGGTCAGATCCGTCATCATGTGGTTCTGAAAATGTCTACCATGATCAGTGGAAATCTCTTTAGAAATTCCAAACCTAGCAATGACCTGATTGAATATGAAATAGGATTCAGTTTCACCATCCACCTGCACAGTAGGAATTTCCTCCGCCCACTTGGTAAAGTATTCAATGGAAACAATAATGTATTGATTCCCCCTGGCAGATGCTGGGTTCCAATTCATGTAATGAACTCCCCACTTAGTGAAGGGGGATTCTATGATAACGGGGTGAAGGGCAGCAGGGTGTGCTCACATTTTGGTCTTTGTGAATAACTGACATGGGTGACAGAGTTTGAAGATGGTGGGAGAAAAATACCCTGCACGAAGTAATTTCTGAGTTTTTTACAACCTAGAAAGATGACCCCCACATGCTCCACTGTGGGTATCATTCAATACTAAATAAAATTCATCCATATTCAAGCAATGACGTAATATTCAATCTACCCCTCGTCTGTATAATGTTTTAGAAAGGATAAGGTAATTTTTGGCATGATGCTTAAGCTTTCATCACTCTTATCTAGAGAAAGTCGTAGGACACTTCAAAGTTTGGAGATAAATCATAATATCCTCATACCAAGGATCAGAGGTTTCAATGATGAAGATATGTTCATCAGGGAATGAGGTATCTTCTTCATCGAACTCTACGCCACTAGGAAATTTAGATATCAGTTCCATGAAAACTAAAGACTTCTTTGACTTTTTCGATTGAAAGGCAAGATCAAACTCTTGGATAATGACAATCCACTTGTTGAATTTGCCCCCGATGATGCGTCGTGTTAAAACATATTGGATAGGATTGACATCCGCAATAACTGCAGTGGTTTGCAATAAAATATAGTGGCGTAATCTCTGAATGACATACACCGCGGCTAGTGCCAATTTCTTGACATGTGAATACTTTAGTTCAGGTGTTACTGGTGCATGAGAAATATAATAAATGACATGCGCTTGGAGTTTTCAACTTCTTGAACCAAGACTATGCCTACCATGGAATTGGATGCGGCCAGATATAGAATAAAGTCCCAGGAGTAATCTAGTGGGATTAACAAGGGGGTTGACAATAGTGCTTTTTTCAAAGCCTCAAAAGAGTTATGTGCATCCTCGTTCGAAAAGAATTGGGTGTCTTGTTTAAGCAGACGCATGAAATCTTTGGTTATTTTTGCATAGTTAATGATAAAATGTCTAATAAAATTGGACATGCCTTGTAAAATTCGAAGTTGTCTGATATTGTGAGGAGCATGCAACTTGACAATTGCCTCAAATTTCAATGGATTGACCATGAGCAGTCGTCCATACTTGACGTAGAACACACTCCTATTAGGGTTTAACTGAATCTTATGGTGTCTGCATCATTCAAACACAAGTCGTAAGTGTTTCGGATGATATCTTCTCTTGTGAGATCGTGAAGGTAGATCATCTAGGTAAGGTTTGACTATGTGCTTGATGTCATGAAAATAAAAATTCATAGCTCGTTGGAAAGTAGCTCCAACATTCTTCAATCCGAACGGAATTTTACTATACGCAAAGGTACCCCAGGGACATATGAAAGTTGTCTTATGATGGCCTTTGAATTTGATTTCAATCTGTATCCCAAAAATCCATCCATGAAATAAAATATTTCATGGCCCGCACACGCATCTATGATGTGATCAGTGAAAGGTGTGGGATAATTGTCGTTAGGAAAAGCTTTATTAAGGTACCTGAAATATGTACATACTCGTATGGTACCCTTCTTTTTATCAACCGGAACTAGATTGGACACCCATTCCATCATGTCAATAGGATAAATGAAACTGGATTTGAGGATCTTATCAACCTCGGCCTTGATGGCTGCAAATTTTCTAGGATTAACTAGATGCAGTTTCTGCCAAACTGGTTTTTCATTTGGATATGTCGTGATCACATGTTTGACTATCGAAGGGTCAATGTTTGGCATCTCTTCCAATGTCAAGTGAAAAACATCATGGAATTATTTAAACAAGTTGGTGTACAAATTGATCTCTTGTTGAGAGCAATTTTCCCCAATGAAGATGTTTTCCATGACATCCAGTTTTTTGGAGATATTGATTGGGATAGTTTCTGAAATTTTTTCCATATTTCCTTCAGCAAAAATCCCTTGTTGCATTAAAGGGTTGGTGGACAAGTCAACATCTCCACCGAGACTCACAGAGAACTCTCCATTCTCGACCTTGCTTCGATCTAGAAGGAAATAAGATCTATGATTTAGATGTTCCCAAGGTTGATTAGGACCTATCATAGCTTCCAGAATAACTTCATCCAATGGTAAAATAGTGTCTAAACAGTCAAAGGAATTGGTCGATTCTATTTCCCATGCAAGTGCATAATCGATATCTGACTCCATGGAGACTAAAGGGGTCGATATAAAATCTATTGCAGAGTCTTGTGAAGCTTGATAAGTCACCTCTGCGATAGATAGGGACATGGTTGGTTAGTTGTAAGAAGAAAGAATACAAGGATCATTTCTTTGAACAACTATGGAGACCTCCTTAGATGACATGATAGTGTTACTCGTTGAACCAATATAATTCATGGGAGCAGGTAAATCAAAGGTGCCCATAACCGCTGAGCACATACCTACTCCTAAAATTTCAGTGGCGGGATGGGCCTGATCAATCCACGGAATATTATATTGTGAGTATTTTGATCACAGAAGATCTAGGAGCTATGGAGAACCTCACAAAATCGAATTAATTTTCAAAAATAGTGGAAAAACTTGAAAAAGATGATAATATTACACACAATGTATGCTGAATATCTTGATTAACTGACTGTCTAACATATGAAAATGTTAGTAACAGGTTTTTATTACATCCATGAGAAATTCGAGAGCATTAGGTGGCTCTAGCTGAGTGTACAAGTCAACAATGCCAAATTGGCCTCAATCCCCCCTAGGTGGGTCCAACTCAATCCCAATCACCCCAAACAGTCATGAATTCTGGTGTGGAGGTGGCTGAAGCATGCTGGGTCATTAATGAGCTCAAGGCAGGCGTGGGTGAGCAAGTAGAGGAGTTTGGGGGCCCAAGGGAGCATTAAATGCTCCAAATCTAGCCAAAAATGGGCAAAATCCACCCTAGCGCCCTTGGTCAACTGAAATTCCCCAAAACAAGGAGAGAGGGCGCACCAACAATTAATGAGGGCGCACTTGTGGACAAAATAGGAGCCTGGGTGAACTGGTTTGGTTGGAAGTGGGTGTGAACACTCTCAAAAGTGGGTTTTTGACCAACTGTAGTCACCTAGTCCAAACTATGGTTTAATTAAGCACATGAGCAATAAAAATTTATGGATTATGGTACTAAGTGTGGATTACAGTTCTAACACCCCCCCTTAACCATAGCTTAGTACATCTCATGAAAGATAAGTGGGAGGCCTTGGCAACAAAGGCTCAAGTCACCTCATTACAAACAGAAATTTTATTTGTCCATATGAACCGAGGAAAAGAAGTAAACCTCATGGGATAAAAACTTCCCTCTAAAATGGACATGGGGCTGAACCTGCAATTAAATTGCAGCAATCACCATCCATCACTCACTCCAAGCAAATCTCTCAAGTGAGTGAAGGTCTTCTCAGTAAAGCACTTGGTGAAAATATCTGCAGTTTGCTCGGTGGATGGGCAATACTGCAATGAGATCACCCTGTCATGCACCAAGCCCCGAATGTAATGCATGTGGATCTCAATGTGCTTTGTTCTTTGCCTCTGTACTGGATCAGTAGATATCTTGATGGCACTTTGATTATCCACCCAAATATTGGTTGGAGAATCAATAGCAACACCAAACTCCCGAAGAATGCCTTGCAACCAAACACACTGTGTGGCTACGTTCACTGCTACCCTGTACTCGGCCTCTGCTGATGAAAGAGAAATTGTGTGTTGTTTCTTACTTGACCAGAAAATGGGATTTTCAGCAAACATAAACACAAAACCTGAAGTGGACTTTCTATCGATGGGATCTCCCGCCCAATCGGAATCAGAAAATCCAGCTAGTTGAAGTGAAGAACCAGCTGCATAGTGTACCCCAAAGTTCTTTGTTCCTTGGACATAATGAAGGATCCTTTTGGCTGCCTTCCGATGGATCTCATGTGGCTGCTGCATATACCTTGCTATAGCACTTATATCATAAGACAAATCAGGTCTTGTATGTGTAAGGTACAGCAAACTTCCAACTAGCTGCCTGTAGAGAGTGCAATCCACCAATGGAGAGTCTTCAAATTCACCTAGTTTTATGCCTGAAAGGAATGGGCACTTGGCTACCTTACATTCAGCCATTTTAAACTTGAATAACAGGTCTGAAGCATACTTAGGTTGACTCAGCAATATACCTCTCTCAGATTGCTCAATTTCCAAACCCAAAAATTGCCTTAGCAATCCTAGGTCGCTCATGGCAAATTCACTGTGCAAAGAAGCTTTAATTGAGCCAATTTGTTTGGTGCAGCTCCCTGTAATTAAGAGATCATCAACATACAGTACAATGACCTGCAAATTATCATCACAATGCTGCAAATAAACATTTGGATCAGACTTGCATCGACAGAAACCAATTGAGAGCAAAAAAGCATCCATTTTGGCATACCAAGCCCTGGGGGCTTGCTTGAGTCCATAGAGTGACTTCTTCAACCTGCATACAAGTGTGGGATCCTCTTGGAATCATTCAGGTTGCTGCATATATATCTCTTCCTGTAGCTCACCATGCAAGAATGCACTTTTGACATCCATGTGGTGAACTTCCCAACCTTTACTAGCTGCCATGGCTAGAGCTAGTCTAATTGAGTCCATCTTTGCAACCGGTGCAAAGGTCTCTGTATAATCCACACCATGGATTTGTGAGTAGCCCTTAGCCACTAACCTAGCCTTATACTTCAGATCAGAACCATCAGCAATAGGTTTGGTTCGAAAAATCCACTTACATTGCACAAGTTTCCTCTTGGGAGGAAGAGGCACCAAATCCCATGTTTTGTTCTCTTGGAGAGACTGGAATTCTTCTTGCATTGCTGCTCTCCACCTTGGATCATGATGAGCTTCCTGATATGATGTTGGATCAGATCCAATCATCATATAACAGTGATCAGCAAGTTCACTTTCATTTGCAAAGGAAGCATTGATTGTTTGAGATCTAGTCTTCCTAGGCTCTTGGGGATTGCCTGCCAATTCACCTGCAGCTTGTATGATTTTCTCAGCCCACTTGGGCCTTGATGGTGACTCATGTACAGCAATGTCATATTCAGCCATGTCATCTTCAGCAATATCAGAAAAATCAGAGGTGGAATCATCACTAATTTCATTAAGGTGTGGAGGAGAGGAGCTTTCCCCCGGTGCAAGCTCAAAATCTGGAATTGGTTCTTCTTCGAATTGCACACTTCTCTCAATGAAAGTTTTAAGTGTGGATGTGTCAAAGAGCTTGTAGCCCTTTGTGTCCTCACCATATCCAACCATGATACATTCCCTACTCTGTGGCTCCAAAGCCTTCCTCTTTTCTGATGGAGTTCGAGCCCATGCTCTAGACCCAAAAATCCTGAAATTTGACACATTTGGTTTTTGGCCAAACCATGCCTCATAGGGGGTTTTTCCTTTGACTGATTTGTGAAAGGCTCTGTTCTGAATATGAGCAGCACAATTGATGTCTTCAGCCCATAGCTTAGGGCTTAGATCCCTAGCTTCAATCATGCAAGTAGCCATCTCCTTGAGAGATCTATTTTTCCTCTCTGCCACACCATTTTGCTGAGGTGTGTAGGGGATTGAATGTTGCATTTGGATGCCACATTCCTCACAAAGGTGCTGAATGTTATTATTCACATATTCCTTTCCATTATCAGTCCTAAGGATCTTTATCTTATGACCACTATGGTTCTCCACTAGGGATTTCCAAATCTTCAATTTCTTAAACACTTCTGACTTCAATTTAAGGAAGTAAACCCAGCAGAATCGAGAGTAGTCATCTATGAATGTAAGTACATACCTTGATCCACCATATGATGTAGTGGGAAGGGGACCAATGAGGTCTGAATGTACCAATCCGAGTGGTTGAGTGGCTCTCCTTGCCATTCCCTTCTCATAGCTGCGCTCAGGATGCTTTCCAACTACACACCCAATGCATGCACCATTTGATGATTTGATTTCTGGAAGCCCTTCCACCATCTCGTCCTTGTGCAATGTCTGGAGATATTTGTAGTTCATGTGGCCAAATCTTTCATGCCACAACTTGGAGGTCTCGTTGGCATGAGAGACAAGAGCATGGTCACTAGAATTTGGAATGAAATTTGAGAATTTGTACATTCTCTCATCATGATCAGCATACCCTACTGCCACAACTTGATTTGAGGAAATTTCTGAGATTTCTACCAAATCTGGAGTAAATGTTACTCTCTTGGCTTCTCCTGTATGGGTCATTTGATAAACTGATAGCAAATTTGCAGCCAATGAAGGTACATAGAGCACATCACTGAAATAGCCATGCTCCATGTCAATCCTACCAATCCCCTTGGTCTGGATTTCTGAATCATCTCCCATTCGAACTGTTGGGCCACCATTCGAATGCATAGAGGAGAAGAGCTCTCTGGATGAAACCATATGTCTGGAAGCTCCTGAATCAATGATGAAGGAAGAGGGATTCGAAATACCTGCTACCAAAGCATGACACTTCTCCTTATTGTCAGGGTTTGAGGTGCTCTCCTTCTTCCTTGCGCCCTCAGGGACTGGGATGTTGTTCTTCTCCAGCAGCTGCGCCATTGAGTCAATGGCTTTCTTCATACATGAGCTCTCTGGATGCCATCCCCTATGACAATAGGTGCATTTGGTCTTTTCCTTTCCCTTCTTGTCCTTCTCCTTTGACAGATTCGAACCCCCATCTGCAGACTTGGTCTTGTCAAACTTCCTCTTCTCTTGCTGCTTCGAATTCTTGGCTTTCTGCTTTCCTTTGCTTGCATTTGAAACACCCATTGCCAATGCTTGGTCCTTTGATTTTATGGTGCCCATCTGAACTAGTTTGTCCTGCTCCTGAGTGAGACACTCCATGAAGGTAGCTAGTGATGGCATTTGCTAATTTCGAAGGGTCATTTTGGCTGAGTGAAATGTGCTAACAAATACAGAGAATTCTGGGCCTAGCTTCGAAAGGATGGACAGAATCAGTTGTTCCTCCTTCTTAACAATTCCACATTGTTGCAGTTGAAGCACCAGTGACTTGAATTTCGTGAAGAACTCCTGGATGGTTTCAAAATGCGCTGGTCTCAAGCTAATGAGCTCGTTTTCAAGCTGGTGGCCTCTCAGTTCATCAGTTTTCCCAAAGAGTGATTCTAGCTTCACCCATACTTCATTGGGGGTTGTCAAACTGTCTGTATGAAACAAGAGTTCCCTTGAAATGCTCAGGCATAACAATCCATAAGCTTCATCAAGTCGATTGTAGTACTTTGCTTTCTCCACAGCAGAGTTTGGTTCCACTTCTGTGCCCATGGTCACTCTATAGAGACCCTTAGATCTCAGCTTGATGACCATCTCAGCCTTCCAATCGAAAAAATTGAAGGGTGTGAGCAACATTTGGTTTGCTTCCATGACTGCTGCGTTAATGGTGAGAAAACTACTGAAACACCTGCAAAAAAACACTCAATTTTTATCTGGAAATCCTCTCTAGAATGCAGTTCAATGCTCAATATTGACCTGCAACTCACTAACTCCACGATGGCTCTGATACCATGTGAGTATTTTGATCACAGAAGATCTAGGAGCTATGGAGAACCTCACAAAATCGAATTAATTTGCAAAAACAGTGGAAAAACTTGAAAAAGATGATAATATTACACACAATGTATGCTGAATATCTTGATTAACTGACTGTCTAACATATGAAAATGTTAGTAACAGGTTTTTATTACATCCATGAGAAATTCGAGAGCATTAGGTGGCTCTAGCTGAGTGTACAAGTCAACAATTCCAAATTGGCCTCAATCCCCCCTAGGTGGGTCCAACTCAATCCCAATCACCCCAAACAGTCACGAATTCTGGTGTGAAGGTGGCTGAAGCATGCTGGGTCATTAATGAGCTCAAGGCAGGCGTGGGTGAGCAATTAGAGGAGTCTGGGGGCCCAAGGGAGCATTAAATGCTCCAAATCTAGCCAAAAATGGGCAAAATCCACCCTAGCGCCCTTGGTCAACTGAAATTCCACAAAACAAGGAGAGAGGGCACACCAGCAATTAATGAGGGTGCACTTGTGGACAAAACAAGAGGCTGGGTGAACTGGTTTGGTTGGAAGTGGGTGTGAACACTCTCAAAAGTGGGTTTTTGACCAACTGTAGTCACCTAGTCCAAACTATGGTTTAATTAAGCACATGAGCAATAAAAATTTATGGATTATGGTACTAAGTGTGGATTACAGTTCTAACATATATCCTGAAGGGTTTGTGTTACTTTTTTGAGCGAAGGAGAGTTGGTCAACTATGACGATCTTTCCTTCATGAGGGAACATAGGTACTCGGAAAATGGACGAAGGAATTGCTTGCATTGTGTACGTCCAAATTCTTCCTGATAGAAAATTGTAATCGAGAGAAGCGTCTACAAAATCAACCTCCATGGACACTACTTTTCCCGCTAACTCAATCTCAAAAGAGGGTAAGATCCCATGTGGATGGAACGATCTGCCATCCAAGGAGGTAAGCAATGTATTGGAAGGGGCTAACTCTGGGGAGCCTAAAGCTTGACATCATGAAATAAACATTACACATGTAGATGCACCCTCATCTATTGTGGTTCATCTAATGGTTTTGGAACCATGGACTAATTCTATTTGGAATGCCATGTGCTATGAAAACCGTGGTTTGATGTTAAACATATCAAACCTCAGCAACAGACTTGAAGAATCCATACTTCCTATTGCTGCTAGAAGTACATTTTGTTGCAATGGGAAGCTTTGAAAAACCTCTAGAACGGACATGACACATGGTGTTTGGGATAGGCCCTCTACCATTGAATAGTTAGGAGCAACCCTTGCATTAGGGTTGTGCAATGCGCATTTGTAGACACCTTTTGGTATCTTCGGCATAGGATCTGCAAGTCTCTCAATATGAAGAGGAGCAAATGTTTCTGGGATTTCTTTATCTTTCTACGTCATATCCGGGGTGTAATTATTTGCTCTTGTTTGTAGAAAAGCGTGTGATTTAACCATGTTTATATAGGATTCATCGGCTTGTGTGGAACATTGAGTGCCCCCAGTATTAGAACTAATAGAAGTTGAGTTTTTTCCTTTGGGAAACGGGTCCTTCAAGACAACTGGTTTTGTTTAGTTTAACAGCATCTGGGCTTCATCAATAAGAGGGAATTGTTGATTCAGGTGATCTTATTTGTAGAGTTTGAAAGGAAACTTCACCTTATTATTTTGCTTTTTTCTCTCCTCGACATTCTCCATGGTTTTTTGCTTGTGTTGGTTTCCTTCCCCCTTCTTTCCCTTTTTCTTTCTGTTAGGTTGTCGAGGACCCTTTTGACTCTACTGCACATTGTGTACATTTTCCATCTAAGAAGGATAGGATGCAACCTAATTTTCTTCTGCCTCTGAGTGATTTATTGAAATTTCATGAACTTGTTTAGATAAAGTCTCCATGGAGGATGAATTGGATGAACACACAATGTCGTCGGCATGTGGTCTAGGGTTACACTTACTAGGATCAATGTTTGACCAAGGTGCATCTAGAATAATTTCATAAAGGATCCCAAACTGAGCATATATCGACTCTATTTTTTGGGTCCTTAGAATGGATTCCTCTTCAGAAGTAACCCTTGAAGTTGAGACATATTTGGAGATGTAGGGTAACAGTGATTTCAAAAACCACTCCAATAGAAAATCTGGGGGGATCTCAGCTTTAATGAGCCTTTTCTCCTTCTCCACTCCTGAATGTGATCATATATATGATTGGATTTATTCTGTCTAAACGTAGATAGAAGGTCCATACCGGCATCATATGGGACGGGAAATTGGAAATGGTTGAGAAAAATTGTTGCTAAATCAAAAAAGTTGTGATAAGCTGTTGTTGGTAGCTCAATGTACCATTTGGCTGCAACACTGGTCAAGGTCATTTGAAAGAGCCTCAAACTAATCGAGTCACCATTCAGCAAGTTAGAAGAACATCAGAGATGAAATGTTGTAACATGGTCCCCTGGATATTCACCATTTTTACCTTCAAACTTCAGAATGTCTGATGGAATTTTGGTTGGAACCGAAGGCCAAGCGGGATTATGTCACATAGGTTCATTCATCAACTTTGAAGATATGGAAAATTCAATGTTTCCAGAAAGGGTAAGCGAGGCCTAGCCAATGGTGTATGATTTTGGGGAATCTGGTAAGAAGAAGTACCTGGTCCATAATTCCCATAAGGATGGTTGGGGTTGTCGCCATCCATCGGTTGTGATGAGAACACGTTTTGGAAAGTACTCCATCTATAAGCTAGTGGATTTCTCCCTTGGGGTTCACTCCATTTCGGTTGAGTATAAGTTCCTCCAAATGGAGTTTAAGTGTGAACATTGCCTCCTCCTCCACCAAAAAGTGAAAAAGGAGTGTTCCCTACATATATGTTAGAAGTTTGAACATTTTATTGTTACCAATTATAGCCTGTAAAGGGGTTTGAACTCGGTAGTTGTGCAGTGGAGGTGATAGGCATCGAGCCTATAAATGGGTCTCATGGAGAAATATGACTTCCATGCCAAGGGAACCCTTTAGTGAAAGGAGTTGAACTAGTAGGGTTAACCCCAAACTATTGAAGAAGTGGGGAAGAAGTAAACGATACCGTAGATATCCCGGTAAAAAGGGCATTGGATGAACCAATAGTTGATCCAAAAGGTAAAGAAGTCGACGCAATCTAAGTACTTGACGAACCTAAGGATCATCAATTAAAGGTTGGTACAGTGAACTGAGTAGAATATATCTACAACAAACTTGGTATTGGAGTGTTTATATGAGGAGAAGAAAGACCTCCTAGAATAATAGTAGATGTGGGAGTCTATGGGATTCATGATCCGTTCCCATTTGTAATATCTTGAATTTTTGACTAACTATTTTTGTTTTTATATTAGGCCACGAGCCCAGCACCTATGTGATATTTTGAGTATTGGGCATGAGCCCTAGCACTGTAAAATTAGTCACATCAGATCTATTGAACAAGAATATCAATCACAAAGATGCAAAACAATTTGGAGTAAAAACTATGCAAGAGAGATGCATTAGTGCTCTATAATCCATAATGGTAGAATTACAATACAATACTGTCACAATGAGCGAGCAATTCGAATTAACCAAGAGGTCATTCGAATATCTGGATGGTGTAGCTTGGCTCCAACTAGGAGTCCTCATCATCAATCAGTGGTGCTCATCAATGCACAAGTAACTGTCAGACAGGTGTCAAACTAAGTCTAACTGAGTGTAATAAGTGTAACTGATGATAAGTGGCACTAATCTAGGGATAGAGGCTTAGTGGAGGGAGCATGAGGGGTTAACTGCACTCATAATAGGTAGTCAAGTCTCATCGGAGGTCAATTGGATTGATAACAGTAGGGAGGAGTCAGTCTAGCCTCAAATCAAGGAAAGACTGGTAACTAACTGAAGTAAACTGGACTGGTAGGTGAGAAAAGGCACCCTTCCCAAGTGGTAGGTGAGAACTGGGTGCCTTCCTGACTAGGAGGGCTAAATATGAGTGGAAAGTAGCTCCCGAGAGCTGGAAGACTAGGGACTAGGTGCTGAAGGAATCATACTGGTGACTGGGAAGCATGCGGGTGCATGCAAAGTAAAAAAGTGAATGATGAGATATCCTAACACCCCCCCTCAAGCTATACTATGATGTAAAAAATAAAATGTAGGGCCCTGGTTACCGAGACCAAAGGTCACCCCAATACAATAATCTGAAAAATGTTGAAAATAAGCTAAGTGAGGAAAGAGGGAAAACACAGTGGAAAGAAAGCCCCCCCTCAAGATAAACATAATAATGGATCTAGTCTATCTCCACCATGATGGAACTCACCCCCAAATGGAGGTAAGAGAACTTCTTCTCAGTTAAGCTCTTGGTGAAGATGTCTACAATTTGCTCATCAGTAGGGCAATATTGCAGAATGATGGTGCGATCCTGCACCAACTCTCGGATGTAGTGCATATGAATCTCAATGTGCTTGGTCCTCTGCTGTTGAACTGGATCCGTGGATATCTTAATATCACTTTGATTGTCACAAAATAGGACAGTTGAAGTAATGCTACCAAAATCAAACTCGGAAAGAATACCCTGCAACCAAACTGCCTGAATGTAGGCATTGACTGCCCCTCGATACTCTGCCTCTGCTGAAGAAAGTGCAATGGCTTCCTGCTTTTTATTTGACCATAAAATAAGGCCATGGCCAATCATGAAAACATATCCAGAAGTGGACTTCTGATCTATGCTATCACCTGCCCAATCTAAATCAGTAAAACCAATGAAATCTAGCTCAGAATCTGTAGCATAATGTATGCCAAAATGTCTCGTACCTTGCACATACTGTAAGATCCACTTGGCTTCCCACCAATGAAGCTCATGGGGCTGCTGCATATACCTTGATGCAGCACTCATGGCATAATATATATTAGGCCTTGAGTGTGTCATGCAAAGTAGTGAATCAATCAACTATCGATACATAGTGTAATCTACAAGCGGTGTGGAATTTCCCTCTTCAAGACTGATTCCTGAGAGGAATGGAAACGGAGAAGCCTTACATTCTTCCATATTAAACTTTAATAGAAGGTCTTTAGCATACTTTTGCTAAGATAATGTGATCCAATCAAAGTTTTGAGCTATATCCAAGCCCAAAAATTGCTTAAGCAAGCCCAAATCGCTCATATCAAAAGCTAGATTTAAAGCGGTTTTTAGCTTGTTAATTGTAAGGAGAGTGCTACTAGTAATGAGAAGATCATAAACATATAGAACAACAATCAGAAAATTACCTTTAACTTTCTGTAGGTACACATTCGGATCAAATTTGCATCTTTTGAAATTCTGAGAAAGAAGGAAGGAGTCCATCTTTGCGTACCAAGCTCTTGGGGCCTATTTCAATCCATACAAAGATTTCTTCAACTTGCAAACTAATGATTGATCTGACATGTATTTTTCTGGCTGCTTAATATATAATTCTTTTTCAAGGTCTCCATGTATATGGTGCACTTCCCAGTGCTTGGATGTGGAAATGGCCAAAACTAGGTGGATGGAATCCATCTTTGCAACCAGTGCAAAAGTCTTAGTGTAGTGCACACCTTGGACTTGGGCGAAACCTTTTTCCACCAACATAGCTTTGTATTTGCTGATAGATCCATCAGCAGAAAATTTTGTGTGGTAGATCCACTTGCATTAAACTAATTTTCTTCCATGTGGAAGAGAAACTAGCTCCCATGTATTGTTCTTTTGAAGAGAACTATACTCTTCATCCATGGCGGTTTTCCATCATGGATCTCGGTGGTCATGATAGTATGATTTGGGATCTGAACCAATCATCAAATAAAATTTCTCAGATAATAAAGGATTAGAAAAAGAAAGAGCCATACCTGCTCTTTCATAGTCTGCTCTTGTTCTCCTTGGATCAGTAGGATTTCCAATGTTTGGAGTAGCAGAATGTAGAGTGTTTTGGTCCCACTTTGGTAACTGAGGAGGATCATTATGGTCTGATTCTGAGCCTGATATGTCATGGCCATCAAATTATTATTAAATATCATAGATATCAGATCCAATGCTTTCTTCATATTCTCTTGAATCTTCATCTTGTGGAGGCTGCGGATCGGCAGTGTTTTCCTCGACTAGTTTGAGATCTGGCAGGGGTTCTTCAAACTTCACACTTCGCTCTATGAATATATTTTTGGATCTGATATTCATGAGTTTATATGCTTTTGATTGTTTCCCATATCCTATCAGGATACATTCAATACTTTGTGGATCCAAATCCTTTCTCTTATCAGAAGGAATTCTAGCCCATGCAGTGGAGCCAAAAACCCTCAACTTGGACACATCCAGTTTGCAACCAAAGAATGCTTCGAAAGGAGTTTTACCTTTCATGGATGAATGTGGAACTCGGTTTTGAATATATGCAGCAACATTAATGGCTTTAACCCAAATATTTTCCGCCAAACCTTTTGACTCAAGCATGCAGGTAGCCATCTCTTTCAGTGACCGATTCTTCCTTTCCGCTACACCGTTCTGCTGGGGTGTGTAGGGAACTGTATGTTGGATCTGAATTCCGCTTTTGGCACAAAGTTGCAGAAAATCAGTCTTGATATATTCTTTTCCATTATCAGATCTAATAGCTTTGATCTTGATCTCAGTGGAAGTTTCAATAGGAGCCTTAAAATCCTTTAATTTTTCAAGCACTTCTGACTTGATTTTGAGAAAAAATACCCAAGTAAAGAGGGAGAAGTCATCGATGAATGTCAAAAAATACCTTGAACCATTCATGGAAATATTTGGAAGCAGACCACTGATATCAAAATGTATGAGGCCCAAAATAGTAGAAGCTTTGCTAGCTTTGTCGTGGTCGAACTTGTGGTTAGGGTGCTTCGCAACAATGCAACCGGGGTAAATTCCCTTTGAGGAACGGAGTTGCAGAAGACCATCAACCATGGATTTCTGTTGTAACAATAGAAAATATTTATAATTAAGGTGTCCAAACCTTTCATTCCAAATCCTACTAACCTCATTTCCATGAGTGAGGAGAGCAGTGGGCTTTTCGAGCGGCACAAGGTGTGAAAACTCATAGTATTTTGCAGCATGATTTACCTTTCCAACTGCAATAAGTCTTCCACTTTCAATATCATAAATTTAAGCTTTGTTAGGGTTGAATGTCACTTACATCGGTTCACCGATGTGTGTCATTTAATACACAGAAAGTAGATTTGAAGCCAAGGAAGGAACATAGAGAACATCTGCAAACTTCCATGCTCTAAATGGATGGTACATTTACCCTTTGAAGAAATTTTTGAGTCATCTCCCAAATGGATGGGGATGGATATATTTGGATCGAATGAAGAGAAGGAGTCATTATTTGCAGCCATATGATTCGAGGCATCAGAATCTATCAGTAGAGTGGTGGGATTCGAACCAATTGCCATGAGTGCTTGACCTCTTTCATGATCATCATTTCTATCCTTCTTCCGTGCACCGTCGGGAAGACATATGTTGTTCTTTTCCAAAAGGAGGGCCATTTGATTTATAGTTTTCTTCATGCATGAACTTTCAGGATCAAATCCATGGTTGCAATATGAACACTTAGATTTTTCCTTACCCTCTTTACCCTTTTGCTTGTTCCTTGAACCAGATGGTGCATCCGATTGATTTCCTTTCTCTCTTTACTTGTTTGGTTCGAATTTGGGCTTCTCTTTCTTTTGCTTCCCTTTGCCATTCGAATTATTGGATCCTTGAAAAAATAGGGCTGAATATTTGGAGCTTATGGACCCCATTTGAATCAACTTGTCATGCTCTTTGGTAATGGATTCAATGAAGGCATTCAAGGTAGGTATCTTCCAATTAGGGGTAGTTAACCGACCAGAATTGAAAGTAGAGACAAATTCCGAGAAATCTTTACCAAGCTTTGAAAGAATGGAGAGGATCAATTGCTTATCCTCTTTAACAACACCACTGTTCTTCAACTGCAATACCAAGTGCTTGAATCTTTTGAAAAACTCATTGATGGTCTCGAAATTCTCAGGACTAAGAGCAATCAATTCATTCTATAATTGAAAAGCTCTAAGCTTGTCCTGCTTGCCAAAAAGTTTGTCAAGTTGCTCCCATATTGCTTTTGGATACTTCAATCTGTTGAGATGGAAGTGAAGATGCTTGGAGATGGAGAGGCAAAGAAGACCATAAGCTTCATCAAGCTTATTTAAGTATTTTGATTTTTCAATGAGAGTGTTTGGCTCCAATTCGAGGCCCACGGTGACTCTAAAGAACCCTTTTGAGCGCAATATTATCTCCATGTCATCTTTTCAATCAAAATAATTGAAAGGAGTTAGCATAGGATTTGAAGAAGTGGAATCCATCACTGAAAACGAGTGCAATTGATGAAGGAGAACCTGCAAATCACAAGGTAGTGAATGCACTTGATGTAGAAGATTATCTTGCAAATCACAATCAAAACAAGAACAGTAAGGTCAAACAATCCACCCTGTAGTGCTCTGGTTTTTACAGCAGAGCACTAAGTAAATTTCTAAGTTAATTTCCCATGTAGTAATTCATTCAGGTATGTGTGAGTAAATTTTTGAAGAAAATTCTACGTTTTTAAATGATGTTTAGCATACTGTGTTGTCTTCAATAATCATACATTCGCATTTAATAGAATAACTATTATATCAATATTTTCTTTCAACAACTTGTAGTTTTTGCATAAGAATATGTTCATCCTAATAAATCATAAATCTGGAAGAAGGTATAAGCAGGTTTCAAAGTTCGTTTCCACATAATAATTTAATAAAATAAATAATCAAGAAAATTACCTGATGCTGATGCTAACCGTAAGTTGTAGCAGGTTGTATAACCTCTTAGGCAGCCAAACTGAAGTGTCCACCCTACCGACCAGCTATAATCTTGCTGGCCCTTGGAAATCAAAGGATTTCCAAGCCCCCGAGCCCACAATCTGATAATCCCGAGAGCAGTCTTTCCTTCTGTTCTTAAATCTTTCTGTTCGCCAAACTTTCTGTTCTCCCAACTTCTATTCTCCAAACTTCTTTTCTTCCCCCAATAAAAAAAAACCTCCCCCACCTTCAACCTTCTCCCCCTCTATATACATGTCCATCCTCGAGAAGACCTTGGGCTTACTCCACCGCCCCAAACTCCCCCTCTCGAGCCCCTCAAACCTTTACTCCTTTCCCTAGTTCATTCATCCACGTCTCTTTATAAAAAAGTATAATTAATTACTCTTATGGAAAATTCCTTTGGTTTTGGATTGACGGTCGTAATTTTTTTATTACGGTGGGAATTATCACCCCAAGGTTATCCATTCGGGACAGTTTCATTAAATACAAGTCTATCCGCCGTCCTTGATATTTTAATGTTATTAATGTAATTTAATAAAATATTATATAATTAGTTGCCCCTTGTCAACTTGGACATGATGTGTCTTAATGATCCACCTTATCCGTCGAGGCTACTTTAGCTTGAGGTTTAAATTCCAAGATTAACATTGAATAATTAAATATCCATTTCCATCACATCACGGTTATTCCAAAAAGGATTATCTTGTTATGGCTAACTTTGAAATGGAATTAATCACGTAATATTAATTTATAAATCAATATTTTAAATCTTACTTATATTGCATTTGTTACGATAGGGATATAAATGTTGCTGGAATATCATTTATTAATTAATAATAATAATTAAATCACCCCTTGACAATAATAAAAGGTGAATCGATCATAGTATTCTTAATTATTTGTTTATCACATGGGTACCCTATCATCAACATAGCATCCTTGTTATTATAAACAAAGCACTTGTGAGGGCTTAAACAATTTTACTAATTAATTAGACACTATCATTACCCTATTCACAACAGTTCTTCTATGACAATGTTAACTGACGATACTTGTCTTAGTTTATTATTACAATGTTTTCATATAATTACTAATTCACTTATTTACACATTGACAACCTAACCATTCATTACCTAAGTTGATTGATGTATCCTTAACTGAGTTATCTATGACATTTATACTACTATTCAAGCATGACAAGTATGTTATACACCAGTAATATTGTACACGTACAAGGTGTGCATGCATGGCCAGTGTATGCACATGTCGGACATGTACTATAAACAAACCCCATTCCGCCTATGCCTACTTGCTAACTAATAATAGTATCTACCCCCATGCAGAAGAGCACGCATAATATATATAGTATAATTACTTTAACATCCTCGGCTATTTAACAGTTAACCCTTTACGATTTAACATCATTGTCTTTATGTTTACATTAGTTTAATCAATCAAGTATAGGAAGGGTGCCTACTTCCACTAACTCGGAATCAAGGAATACTAAACCCCCAACAGTACTAACTACACATCCTCCCATCATAACCTACGTCCAGCATCCTCCCTATCCTCCCTCTGCTAGTACAACAGTGGATGTCGGACTCACCGATCTGACCACATAGAACTTGAGAGCGATAGCGTCGGCTGAACAGCGGACCTATCCTCCCCTAGCAGGCATCCGACCATCGTCATCACAACAACATGGGGAGCGTGTCTCAGCACGGCCCTCCCACGACCTCGGGTCTCATGGAAACATAGGGTGGGAAACACATCCATCCCTCTCAACATACTGGGCCTACGCCCTTATCAACTCATACTTGCTGCTATCGGGATTATCAGTTTGTGTTATCGTATCCTCATTTTGGCTGCTAAGGTTTGCTGTATGAACATGTTTTTCCTTTCCACTATATATCAGATCAAGTAACTGGCTATCCCATAGCCCCTGTGTCCTGTAGGTTAGTGTTTTGCAAAAATACAATTTATAGAAAGCATTTTCCATTGATCGCCAATTGATCCATGTTATCATTTTATTTCAGGTAACCTTTTAGCTCATCATAGATGCGTATGACATATAACATTTCAGCAATTCATATAAGAAGATGGTATCCACGTACCGAATCATATATTTCACATTTCATTAAGGAAAACATATAAACATATACTGCAATCGTAAAATAAGGAAATCATATGATAATCATGACATCATAACTGCATAACATAGTAACATCATAATCATGGTGAAATCATAAGACAGAGTAACATCATATAATGAGGTCCAATATAGTTTACTCAGTCGAGCTGAGTTTGACAAAATATATAAGAAATAAAGTATGGTGTGTCTAACTAATAAATATGCCGAATCAAAATATGGGCATTACATACACCCACCCTTCGGGAAACTTCGTCCCGAAGTTATGGTCAAAATAGTGAGGGAAAATCTCGACGCATGGTCTCTGCATCCTCCCAGGTAGCAGACCCTGGGCTATACTTGTCCCATTGGACCTTAACTTGGTCCACATGGCGACTACGGAGCTGTCGAACCCTACGATCAAGTATACGTAATGGTTCGACCCTGAAGGTTCCCTCGTCCGAGACCTGCAATTCCTTCCAATGAATTTTGTGAGTCTCATCAGCTATGTAATGTCGTAATACAAAAACATGAAATACATTATGAGTTTTATGCAAGTGGGGGTGGCAGCGCGAGACGATAAGCAACTGGTCCGATTTTCTCAAGAATCTCAAATGGACCTATAAAGCGAGGTGACAACTTGGTACCCTTCCCAAACCGAATGGTACTTTTATTTGGTCTGATGCGAATAAATACACGATCCCCTACTCCATAAGTTCTATCTGATCTGTGTGTATCAGCGTAACTCTTTTGCCTATCCTGTGCTTCCTTCAGCCGCTGCCTAATCTGTATCACTTGCTCTTCCATTTCCTGAATCAATTCAGGCCAAATTAAAACTCGATCCTCTAACCTGTCCCAACTGAGTGGTGTCCTGCACGGCCTCCCATACAATGCCTGATATGGTGGCATACCAATGGAGCTGTGATGACTATTGTTGTATGCAAACTCCACTAAAGGAAGATACTTCTCCCACTGTGTCTGCTGATCCATAACATACATCCTAAGCATGTCCTCCATCACTTGATTCACCCTCTCAGTCTGTCCATCTGTCTCGGGGTGATAAGCTGAGCTTAAGTTCAACTGTGTCCCTAATGCTGACTGCATGCTTGTCCAAAATCTGGAGGTGAACTTAGGGTCTCTGTCCGAGATTATCTTTTTAGGAACTCCATGAAGATGTATAATCTCATTTATGAATACCCTTGCCACATCTGTCACATCATAGGTGTCTCTGACTGGAATGAAGTGAGCACTTTTGGTCAGTTTGTCGACTACCACCAAAATAGCATTATGTCTCAGAGATGTGAGTGGTAATCCTACAACGAAGTCCATGGAAATGACTTCCCATTTAGTCATAGGGACATCATGCGGTTGTAGGAGACCGGCCGGGTGACGATGATCTGCCTTCACTTGTTGACACTCAAGGCACTTCGAAACAAAATCCACTACATCCATCTTCATACCTGGCCAAAAGAAGAGTTGCTTCATGTCAGCATACATCTTCTTCACCCCTGGGTGCGCACAGTAATGCGATCTATGGGCCTCTCTAAGGATGGTTTCCCTGATATCACCTTCCTTAGGAACATACATCCTTCCCTGATACCGCAACAATCCATCTTCCTCTAGATGGTACCCATCATACTTCAATTCCTGTTTCTTTCCATTCTGAATAGCTGAGGTTACTTTTAGATACCAACTATCGCCCAATAGTTGTCCTAGTACCCTTTCCCTCAAGTCAACCTTCAAGGGAATTAAGGAGAAAAGTCTCGGCCTTCGACTTAGAGCGTCTGCCACCACATTCTCCTTTCCTTTGATGTAAGAGATACCAAAGTCATACTCACTCATGAACTCACTCCATCTCCTTTGCCTAGCATTCAAATCCCTTTGGGTAAATATGTACTGCAAGCTCTGATGGTCTGTTTTAAGGGTGAAGCTTCTACCAACTAGGTAGTGCCTCCATAATTTTAGTGCCAACATTACTGCTGCCAATTCTAGATCATGCGTGGCATACTGCTCCTCATGAGGTTTCAACTTTCGAGATGCATAAGCTATTACCCCACCTTCCTGCATCAACACCGCTCCTAATCCTTGCTTCGAGGCATCGGTGCATACCATGAAATCTTTATCCATGTCTGGTACCCGCAAGATCGGTGCACTTGTCAACAATCTTTTTAACTCTGTAAAAGCGGCATCGCATTCATCGGTCCACTCATACCGGATTCCCTTGCGTTGCAAGGTGGTAATAGGTTTTGCAATTTTAGAAAATCCTTCCACAAACCTCCGGTAATAGCCTGCTAACCCCATGAAGCTGCGCACCTCATGAGCATTCCTTGGAATTGGCCAATCTTCAATGGCCTTTACCTTTTCTGGGTCCACAGAGATCCCTTCACCTGAGATGATGTGCCCCAAGTAGTGAATCTCTTTTTGGAAGAAGGAACACTTTGACAATTTACTGTAAAGTTTGTGTTCCCTTAAGCATGTCAAGACTAACCGCAAGTGTTCCTCGTGCTCCTTCTCATTCTTAGAATAGATAAGGATATCATCTAAGAAGACCTGAACAAAGTGGTCCAAGTATTTCCGGAAGACCCCATTCATGAGGCTCATGAATACAGCTGGAGCATTGGTCAAACCAAATGGTACCACTACAAACTCGTAATGCCCAAATCGAGTTCGAAAGGCAGTCTTAGGAATGTCACCTTCCTTGATCCTCAACTGGTGATATCCTGATCGCAAATCAATCTTTGAGAAGACTGACGCACCTTTCATTTGATCAAAGAGGTCATCAATTCTTGGTATGGGATACCTGTTCTTCACGGTGGCCTTGTTCAAATCTCTGTAATCTATGCACAGTCGCAGAGATCCATCCTTCTTCTTAACGAAGATCACTGGTGCTCCCCACGGTGAGATACTGGGTCTAATCAGTCCCAAATCTAGCAATTCTTTTAACTGGATCTGTAACTCACGGAGCTCTGGAGTTGTCATTCTATAAGGAGTTTTTGAGATAGGTTCTGCACCAGGTTTTAGTTCGATTGTGAAATCGAGCTCTCTTTCTGGAGGTAGTCCTGGCAATTCCTTCGGAAAGACATCCTTGAACTCGGAAAGTACTGGGTACGAATTCAAGGAAGGTCCTTTACTATAGCTCACGGCCTCCACTACGAACAACTGGCATCCTTGTCTTAGGCACCGCTTAGCTTTCACCATAGAGATGAAACGGAGGGATACCTTCCTCTTCAAGCCTTGGATTTGAATTGTCCTTCCCTCATCATCGAGACACAACACCTTCTTCGCATAGCAGTCTAAGAAAGCTCTATGGCCTTCTAACCAATCCATGCCAATAATGAGGTCATAAGTCCCCAAATTGGTGACATAAGCATCCAACTTAGTGGTGCATACTCCTAAGTCAACCTCACAACTTCTCACTTTAAGACCTACTGTTTGCTTAGCTCCTGAAGCCATTTCAACCAGTTTGAAATCATCGTGCTCGTAGGCTGCCAACCCACATTTATCTAATGCAAATGGTGAAATAAAACTATCAGTTGCTCCTGGATCAAACAAAATTTTAAGTTTGACATTGTTTACATTACCCGTGGATTCTACTACGGTAGACTGATGTTCTGCCTGGTGGTTATGCACCGCTGCATGAATCCGATGACTGTTACCTGAACTATCCATGGGTGCTTTTCCTTCCCTGTGCCTGCTGCTTGACTGACCCTTGGGACAGTCTCGCTGGAAATGAGGACCTCCGCATCCCCAACAAGAGAGATTGGGAGGGGCTTGCCTGTTGCCCGAAGGAATCCTCTGAGATGAGTTCCTTCCCCTGGTTCCTCTAAAACCCCTTGCTCCTCTATAGGAACTTCCCTGTGTACGTCCCTGGCTTTGGTGGGTTGCGGATGATGCCTGTGAGATTGAGTTAACTGAAGTATTGCCCCTCGGTGTGAACCTGTTACCGTAAAGAGGAGGCCTAGATTGTCCTCCCCTGAAGTAAGGGCGTGATGCCTTCCCTGTAACATACTGATTGGTTCCTGTCAACTTACTACCCCCTTTTCCATCTGACATATCAGCTGCATAACGAGCATACTCAACTGCCATGGCAACTGAAGTTGGCTTCCACATCCGCACAGCAGCTCTAATCTTGTAGTTAAGTCCATACACAAAACGCTCTACCTGACAATCATCTGCATCAAGGTAAGGAACATATTTTACCAGTTCCATAAATCGAGATTCATACTCCTCCACTCTCTTGTCTCCCTGTACTAAGGCATGGAGTGCACCTGCCTGTTCTTCCTTGTAATAATTTGGCAAATACTTCATGTGGAACCTCTCCTCGAACAGTTCCCAAGAAGTTGTAAGAGGAGTAAGGTGCAACTGCTTCTCGAGGTCTGACCACCAATTCAAAGCATCACCTTTAAGCTGAAAGACGGCCATCCTAGCCTTGGAACTAGATGTGTACTCATTCAATGCGAAGCATCTCTTCATGCCTTCCAGCCATGCTTCGGCATGCTTACCGGGTCGTCCTCCAGAAAACTCTGGAACCTTTATCTTTTGCAACTCCCTCGATATGTCCTGAAGCGGTTCCAGTCTTGGGCCATGTGCCCTTTCAGAGTTCTCTCGACTCACTTGAGTGGTTTCCACCTCGGCGGCCCTTTCCGACTGCCTGTTCATCGTGGTCATAATAGCCTCCAATGACCTCATTATGATCTGCATTTCTGGTGTTGAGGTGGTAGTCGGTGTTGGCGGTGGCGGAGGTGGTGGTGACGGTGGTCGACCTTGACCCCGTCCTCGACCTCTGCGTGTTGTTACCATGATAGTTCCTGAGTTTGTTTGAAAAATAAAATCATGTCCTTAGCTGTTCAATCAAATACACGCGGAACTAAAATGTAGGTATTCATACACTTATACTTATGCATAAGAAATAACTTGCATCGTGAGATAACAGATTGTCAGGATTAGCGCAGTAAAATCTATAGTCGTTTTTATTAAACAATCTTTGTCATGGTGTTCAGCTCGTCATGCTGGTCTTAACGGTGTCTTGTTTTTGAGATTCCGGGTCTCTTTCATCCCTTCGACTAGGAGTTGAAATCTCGGCAAAATTTTTAATATCTCTATTTTAGTTAACTTTAAATGTTGCCCTTTAATCTAAACAACCTAATTGACATTAATTTATCTTAAAATTCTGAATCCTCTAATCAACCTTAGGTTTAATTAAAGTTAATCCTAAACATAGAGACTCTAATTACCATCTAACTTTTATTTAAGTGGTTTTTAAATCAACCTAAAAACTATTATATATGTATTGCATTAAATTTACAATTATATCTCCATACTTTTAGCAATATATATCTATCATAAATATCAATTTTGAAAGAACTACAATTGAATTTTTAAATAATTGAATTTAATGCAATATAAATTTAAATTTAAATAATTTTAAACATTAATTATTTAGAAATATCCCACCATGCAGATATTTTTAATATAACCGGTAAAAAGTTGTTTATAAAATTTAAATTTAAATAATTTTAAACATTAATTATTTAGAAATATCCCACCATGCAGATATTTTAATTTACAACTAAAATTTGAAATTTTAAATAAGTTTAAACATTTAAACAATTTAAAACATTAACCAAAAGTTTTAAACCATTTATTATATATATATTTTTTTTATTTTTTTAAACATTATAACATCTCACGCACGCGCGTCCACCCTACCTACCTCCTCGTATCTCCCACTCCACGTTACCTTCTCCTATCCCTTTCCACAATCGGCACCTCCATCCGCCTTTTCCAGCCTAGCCACACTTGTCCTTCCTCACACCCAAGACCTCCTCCACCGTTTGCCTATCCAATGGTACAAGGGAGCCCACGGGGACGGATCGGGCTGCATGCATGCCACGTGCTGGTGTGCATGCTACCAGGCGGACTCCGGCGAGGAGCCCCAGTTGAAGGCAATCTTCCTTATATCAATTCTCCACCCCCTCGCGCGCGTGAACTCCCTTTTCCTCTCCTTTCTAGCTCGTCAACTCCGTGCCTCCTCTCTATTAATTTTGGGTCTGCAACTCTTAGGTGCTCCAACGCATGGGCCGCAACATACCACGGATCATAACACTGGAGGCCCTGCTATTGGGAGGGGCGGCATTCAACCTGCGCATCAACGTCCTACTGAGGAAAGCGCTCTTCACATTCATCCTGACAGGCGCATATGAGAGTGACTATGTTTATCTGTACTGCTCGATTTTACGGTGTTTATCATTCCTTTCAGATTGATTTGACGGGGTTGACGTTGTGGAATCCAGTTTCTCAAATCTCTGCAGCTTGTTGGTGGCATCCAGGGATCTGGGCTTACTTATTCTAAGAAACTCAATTGCATAGATTGAAGAATTGAGGAGTTGTTTGTATACGTAGGTAAGGTAATGCGGAAAGAAAATGCGCAAGATTATTTGCCGTCCTGCTGTGAACAGTGCAGTGGATGATGCGTGTTTCCCCTCGGCTTGGCGGATGATGCAGTCCTGATATATCTGTTTTATACAGGAGATAAAAGAGCATCTGGGCTAGACTCTTATGTGAGCTTAGCGCTTGGGCTGTAGTTTAGTGTGGCTGGGCATTTCGAATTTCAATAGTTATTGAGGGCATAGGTATGGGCTTGGGCAGGCGACTCCCAGTGGTGTGCCCTTGGCTCGAGAGGATAACCGTATTCAGGGCCCGATCATATTCTTTGGCAGCAATCTGCTTACAATTCAATCCCGCTCGGGTTGTTTTCCAATCCTGTAACCATAAGCACGTTAGCTGATGCCGCTTTAGTGGACACACTCTTGCAAATGGAGGAAGAGGAGAGGGAAACCAAGTGCGCATTCCCCCTGGAGAGGGACTTCGTTGCCATCTGGCGGGAAATTTCTTTCAGGAAACACAGAAGTAAGGATAATCAAAAGGGACTGAGGAGGAGAGTGCACTTCGCGAGAATAATCGTGGGTTCGAATCCTCTCCCTGATTGGGCTGGCAAGTCATGCATAATGGGCATCGATGAAGCTGGCAGAGGCCCAGTTTTAGGTTAAGTACGCCTTCATCGACAACAATCTCTATCTGCAACATTTAACGCCAGAAATTGGCCTAATTAATCTTTGTTACTCTCAGGTCCCATGGTGTATGGATGTTTATATTGTTCAGCTTCTTACCAGGAAACCCTTGCTACATTGAAGTTTGCAGGTCATTCCTCTTTTCATTACTTTTTCTTTTCGTCTGTTAGAAACATAATTAACTAATACTGATTTAATGTCCACACTAAATGCTAGATGGCTTTCAGTATTTAGGATGGCTTCTGTTTGATCGTGCAGGCACACAATTATGTTATTTGCCTCACTTGGAAAATGCAGGGCTCGACCTAACCGGTCCCCATTGCGTGAATTCTAAAACCTGAATACAATTAGTTTACATCAATATTTATGTTATTCGCATCACTTGGAAAACGCAGGGCTCGACCTAACCGGTCCCCATTGCGTGTCTGGTTGGCGCACAACAACACATTTGGTCGTCTTTGCTATCAAGATTTTAAATAAATTCACTGTAGATGAACCCATTAAGTCTGTTCTCTGCATCATCCTATTTAATTTCAAATTTTTTTTTTGAAAGTTGCATAAAGAAACGTGACCTGAAGTTGGCTCTGCACTGCAGAAAATGGGCTTCTCTGGACTTAGGTGCCAGGTCTGGTGGTTATCTGTTCTACCAAATTCACGTGCGACTTGTATCTAGCCTCATCCCTTTTTGATGTGCCACTCGGATGAGGCGATGAGGCAGACCATAGCAAAATGGGAATCCTGGCAGTGGCCAAGGGCCAGTTGGCAGTGCGTCATATTTTCATTCTTATAATTTTTTAATGTTGCAGAAGAGAATCGACCTGCGGATTTGGATTGAAAGAAATGGACTGCCATCCATTCTTCTCTTGCTCTCACAATTCAGAATTCGATTCCTAAGTCTTATAACGTGGTTCTTCACATTTAAAAGGGTTTGCCAAGGTTTGTGTATATCTGCATTTAGCCAAGCATTCGATTCTTCCGAGAAAGAGACTGCATAAATTTATGTGCAGTTTGAAAAGCTTGTGCAAGCTTATCAAACGCGAAGGTAGGTATTGTACAATTCTTCATTCATTCTTCTCGGGGAAATATTTGTTTAGCAGAAGAATTTGATGGATAGTCTATTTTTGGAACTCAAGGATGCTTTGCACCGACTGTTAATAATGCAAATTTATTTAAAGAGCACGCTATTCAATCGATTTTGTTAATGTATATCACGACACACTGTTAAGCCACTTCTAGCATGATCCAAGTTAACGTGCCCTAAAAAGGTGGCCCATAGTTGAATTTATATGCAGATAGATTGTGGTAAGTTCAAAATCACTGCTACTTGTTTATACTTAGGTTCTCTTTTATACAGGATTTTACATGGTGCCTCCATATATTTATATATATTTTTAATGTAATTGTCGTTATCGTTGTGCAGGTAAGCATGAATAGGCCTCTAGGTTCAAGAGTCTGAACAAAGGCTCTGATACCATCTGTAGTGCTCTGGTTTTTACAGCAGAGCACTAAGTAAATTTCTAAGTTAATTTCCCATGTAGTAATTCATTCAGGTATGTGTGAGTAAATTTTTGAAGAAAATTCTACGTTTTTAAATGATGTTTAGCATACTGTGTTGTCTTCAATAATCATACATTCGCATTTAATAGAATAACTATTATATCAATATTTTCTTTCAACAACTTGTAGTTTTTGCATAAGAATATGTTCATCCTAATAAATCATAAATCTGGAAGAAGGTATAAGCAGGTTTCAAAGTTCGTTTCCACATAATAATTTAATAAAATAAATAATCAAGAAAATTACCTGATGCTGATGCTAACCGTAAGTTGTAGCAGGTTGTATAACCTCTTAGGCAGCCAAACTGAAGTGTCCACCCTACCGACCAGCTATAATCTTGCTGGCCCTTGGAAATCAAAGGATTTCCAAGCCCCCGAGCCCACAATCTGATAATCCCGAGAGCAGTCTTTCCTTCTGTTCTTAAATCTTTCTGTTCGCCAAACTTTCTGTTCTCCCAACTTCTATTCTCCAAACTTCTTTTCTTCCCCCAATAAAAAAAAACCTCCCCCACCTTCAACCTTCTCCCCCTCTATATACATGTCCATCCTCGAGAAGACCTTGGGCTTACTCCACCGCCCCAAACTCCCCCTCTCGAGCCCCTCAAACCTTTACTCCTTTCCCTAGTTCATTCATCCACGTCTCTTTATAAAAAAGTATAATTAATTACTCTTATGGAAAATTCCTTTGGTTTTGGATTGACGGTCGTAATTTTTTTATTACGGTGGGAATTATCACCCCAAGGTTATCCATTCGGGACAGTTTCATTAAATACAAGTCTATCCGTCGTCCTTGATATTTTAATGTTATTAATGTAATTTAATAAAATATTATATAATTAGTTGCCCCTTGTCAACTTGGACATGATGTGTCTTAATGATCCACCTTATCCGTCGAGGCTACTTTAGCTTGAGGTTTAAATTCCAAGATTAACATTGAATAATTAAATATCCATTTCCATCACATCACGGTTATTCCAAAAAGGATTATCTTGTTATGGCTAACTTTGAAATGGAATTAATCACGTAATATTAATTTATAAATCAATATTTTAAATCTTACTTATATTGCATTTGTTACGATAGGGATATAAATGTTGCTGGAATATCATTTATTAATTAATAATAATAATTAAATCACCCCTTGACAATAATAAAAGGTGAATCGATCATAGTATTCTTAATTATTTGTTTATCACATGGGTACCCTATCATCAACATAGCATCCTTGTTATTATAAACAAAGCACTTGTGAGGGCTTAAACAATTTTACTAATTAATTAGACACTATCATTACCCTATTCACAACAGTTCTTCTATGACAATGTTAACTGACGATACTTGTCTTAGTTTATTATTACAATGTTTTCATATAATTACTAATTCACTTATTTACACATTGACAACCTAACCATTCATTACCTAAGTTGATTGATGTATCCTTAACTGAGTTATCTATGACATTTATACTACTATTCAAGCATGACAAGTATGTTATACACCAGTAATATTGTACACGTACAAGGTGTGCATGCATGGCCAGTGTATGCACATGTCGGACATGTACTATAAACAAACCCCATTCCGCCTATGCCTACTTGCTAACTAATAATAGTATCTACCCCCATGCAGAAGAGCACGCATAATATATATAGTATAATTACTTTAACATCCTCGGCTATTTAACAGTTAACCCTTTACGATTTAACATCATTGTCTTTATGTTTACATTAGTTTAATCAATCAAGTATAGGAAGGGTACCTACTTCCACTAACTCGGAATCAAGGAATACTAAACCCCCAACAGTACTAACTACACATCCTCCCATCATAACCTACGTCCAGCATCCTCCCTATCCTCCCTCTGCTAGTACAACAGTGGATGTCGGACTCACCGATCTGACCACATAGAACTTGAGAGCGATAGCGTCGGCTGAACAGCGGACCTATCCTCCCCTAGCAGGCATCCGACCATCGTCATCACAACAACATGGGGAGCGTGTCTCAGCACGGCCCTCCCACGACCTCGGGTCTCATGGAAACATAGGGTGGGAAACACATCCATCCCTCTCAACATACTGGGCCTACGCCCTTATCAACTCATACTTGCTGCTATCGGGATTATCAGTTTGTGTTATCGTATCCTCATTTTGGCTGCTAAGGTTTGCTGTATGAACATGTTTGTCCTTTCCACTATATATCAGATCAAGTAACTGGCTATCCCATAGCCCCTGTGTCCTGTAGGTTAGTGCTTTGCAAAAATACAATTTATAGAAAGCATTTTCCATTGATCGCCAATTGATCCATGTTATCATTTTATTTCAGGTAACCTTTTAGCTCATCATAGATGCGTATGACATATAACATTTCAGCAATTCATATAAGAAGATGGTATCCACGTACCGAATCATATATTTCACATTTCATTAAGGAAAACATATAAACATATACTGCAATCGTAAAATAAGGAAATCATATGATAATCATGACATCATAACTGCATAACATAGTAACATCATAATCATGGTGAAATCATAAGACAGAGTAACATCATATAATGAGGTCCAATATAGTTTACTCAGTCGAGCTGAGTTTGACAAAATATATAAGAAATAAAGTATGGTGTGTCTAACTAATAAATATGCCGAATCAAAATATGGGCATTACACACCCTTTTAGAGTTGCATCACACCTGGGATTGGAGATCAAGCAAGCTTGAATGGATCCAATGTATCAAATCCATGAATTATGTGGAAAAATCAAGCTTCTAGAGTGGATTGGAGTGTATTTTATGCTTTGCATGCACATGAGCGAATGCACAGGAGATCTTTCATGCCAAAACTTCAGTAATTTTGGGAAAATTCACTCAAATATTCCTGTAGAACACCTGTAGGAGAGAGATCTTGTCCCTACAATGGCTCTGATACCATGTAAATCTAGTCACAGTAGATCTATTGAACAAGAATATCAATCACAAAGATGTAAAACAATTTGGAGTAAAAACTGTGCAAGAGAGATGCATCAGTGCTCTATAATCCAGAATGGTAAAATTACAATATAATATTTTCAAAATGAGTGAGCAATTCAAATTAACCAAGGAGGTCATTCCAATATCTGCATGGTGTAGCTTGGCTCCAACTAGGAGTCCTCATCATCAATCAGTGGTGGTCATCAATGCACAAGTAACTATCAGACAAGTGTCAAACTGAGTCTAACTAAGTGTAGTAAGTGTAATTGATGGTAAGTGGCACTAATCTAGGGATGGAGGCTCAATGGAGGGTCCATGAGGGGTTAAATGCACTCATAATAGGTATTCAAGTCTCATCGGAGGTCAATCAGAGTGATAATAGCAGTGAGGAGTCAGTCTAGCCTCAAATCAAGGAAAGATTGGTAACTAACTGAAGTGAACTAGATTGGTAGGTGAGAAAAGGCACCCTTCTCAAGTGGTAGGTGAGAAGTGGGATCCTTTTTTACTAGGAGGGCTAAATATGAATGGAAAGTAGCTCCTGAGTGCTGGAAAACTAGGGACTAGGTGCTGGAGGAATCATACTGGTGACTGGGCATCATGCGGGTGCATGCAAAGTACAAAAGTGAATGATGAGATATCCTAACAAGCACCTATGATTTATTCTTTTATATATTGACATATCGGGCATGGACCCCGACTGACTTTTTTTTTGAGTATATACTGGGCGAGAAGGCCCCAATGTTTTAATAATGTTCTTCATCTTTGATATGGGTACAAACCCTAATATATTGAGATGATCTTTTATTACTTACTATGCAGAGCTATTATTTTACATGATTTGACTTATGAGTGTGTTGAGCATGGACTCAGAAACACACATATAACCTATGTACTGGGCATAAGCCCCGATGTACCTAGAAGAATGTTTATGTACTGGGAGTAAGCCCTGAGGTGCATTGAGTGTTGGGCCTAAGCCCTGGAGCAATCCAAGATTGATAAACGAATACCGGATCCAAGGCAACTTAAATATTCTAGATGTGCCTCACAACCACATTCTAGCACTAGTGTTGAGTAGAGGCTCTAGAATTGCACTAGCGTAACACCCATGTGAGAGTGTTGATTTAAAAGGATCTGAAGACCACTTGGGATTACTGGATCTCAAAGTGTTGAGTCGGAAAAGACTCTGAATAGCACCTTTACTTTCATCACATTTATTTAATTTGATTAAATGATTCATCTTTTATCTATCATCAAATACTGCGGGAACTACCATGTTAAACAAGGCAATCCGACATGCAAAGACAAAGATTAGATGTGCCTATCCAAGCTTACCGAGACCATCCAAAGAATTGGACCTTGTCCTTAAAAGTTAAAAGAAGTATCATGAGAAGATACATAATTTAATAAAAGATAATTACCAGTAGTCTTCTATGACTAACATGTATAAAGCACTCAAGGCTAATGTTATTATTAAGAGCTTTAATAATAATGTTGTCATTATTTAATTATGAAATATATTTATTATAGATGGCTTATGCATTATTTAAATATTATTAATGATGTGTTAATAGTTAAGTGAAATATTATTATTATTATTATAATTATTATTATTATAATTATACAAAAGTCCATTCCAGGGCCCATTCAAACTAAATACGCAGACATAGGTCTCGAATGCAAACCCTAGTTCATATTGGGCATTATTATTATCAACAAGCTTCAACAAAATTCAGACATTGAGCCGAATGACCAAAAGCTCCCACTAAGACCCTCTAGGGCCTATAAAAGTCAATAGATACATTTTTTGCAACAGTCCAGCCAACGGGGACTTCCAAGAACTCAATGCTTGTTGCAATGAACCCAATTGGGCTCACGAGGTTCCTCATAGTAAACGCAACCAGTAACACTCCACAAAGGCGAGAGGAGGAGATAAGTAATGGTGGACTATGAACTTACCATTTTCGATGCCTCCAAGTCTAGTCTTGGTCATCAACTAGTATCCACACAGATGAAGAGGGCCAAATAAATTACCTTCCAAGCAAGTAAATCATACAAGTCAGAAACCTGAGCTTATTATCGTTTTTATCCATTTAAATTAGAAAGAAAACAAGGATTATATTACCTTCATGTTTATCTGTCACCGTCTCTGCATACGAAACCCCTTATGGTCTGCTGACCATGCGCCAAGCTCAGGTCAGTACACAAAACCCTCAAACGCATCCAACACATAGACAGAGGCAAATGAACCATGAAATTTAAACCTTCGATGGTGTAGAATCCAAGTAGAAATGCTCAGCATAGCTGGCAATGTTGGGCATGTGCCATCGTAGAGTTGCATTAAATTCCACTACCAACCCCAAATATTTCGATACTAGTCATGATCTCTATAGTAGCAGAGGCATTCACGATCAATGAAGTAATTGAAAATGCAACGTGTGATACAAAGACCCCAAGTAGTGTATAATGCCAACAAGTAATTACAAGGTCAACATGTATTGAAAGTTGAATAAGGACTATAATTTCCAACAAAGCATTTTAAGGTGACAACCTCCAAGCAATACATACATTAGTTTTAAATAAGTGTTGGACTTGTGAAATGAGCACCATAGGTGGACACCTCCGTAAGTACACCTGTAAACCAGGTACAAAGTGGATGCATTAGCGAACTCGCTAAGTAAGTCAGGAGTTTCCATTTTCTTACCCCCTACCTCTCAGTAGCCCTGTCGGGGTACCTTGCCCTTTGAAAATACCAATCATCACACCATGGGCCTCAACCGCCGCCAATAAAGGTCCATCCCACCTGAATTATCAGTTAGAGTTTAATAAACATGCACACAAACTCTTAAAACTGTAAGAAAGATATTTGCATTATTATCCTCTAAACATTTGTACCCTTGTGACAGATTTACAGTTCTATTCTTTACAACGCTTCCACAAAGTTGTAGGATTCACAACTAGTAAAGCCATGACACTCATGAAACTGAGACTCTATTAAATGTCGCAAAAGAAGCATCGGTGTAGCATATTCTTAGCAATGATGAAGTTAATTTAAATTCATCATCTCTTATCCAGTCTATTATAGTAACGGGATTTTTTTTTTAATTTTTATTGTTTTTAGGGACATTACAAGTGGTATCAAAGCCCAACTACAAAACTAAGTGACCTATTGGGATCATTACAAATAGAACATCCGCTGCAGATACACAGTAAACAGAAACATACCTTCAGAAAATTTTATTTTATTTATGTAAAAAATGAACTAACAGATTTTTTGTTCTTGATGTTGATATAACATTGCAGGTACAATCATTATCTAAAAAAGAAATGAATGCAGAAGGGGGCAACAGTATACATGGAAATATGAACTCTCCACCAGGAGAGCAAGAAATTGTGATGGAACTCAACTCGGATGTAATGAATTCCATGCAAAATCTATAGGCAAAATTCCAAAGTTTTAGAGATGACAACCTGTAAGAAAGATGAGAACAACAAGCTATAAATGAAGCTCTGCTTTAGACCTTAACAGGGGAAAAACCCATGGATAGCCCACACTCTCAGTCAACACCTTTAAAAAGGAAAACAGTCACACAAAGAGGAATTCCAGCCCTAAGGGAGAAGAACAAGGTGAAAACATACCTGAATCAATGGAAGAGGACTGTAAGAATTCCTCCAACGATGAAGGTTCACCACCTCCTTGCAAGAAAATGAGGAGAAGTGACAACAGTTTGCAAGGATAATTCAGAAGATAAAATCCCCAACTTATGACAGAGATATTAACTCTGGAGAAAAGGCTGAGGAGTAGCTACTAGGAATGAATAAGTACTTCAAAGTTCATAATTAGTCCAGTGAAATGCATGCCCGACTAGCCGTATAAAACCTGAATGGTAAAGTAGCGAGATGGTGGTGGGACTTGAAACACACCAAAGGACAAGAATTGAGAGACATAACATGGGATACTTTCAGCATAATATTTTAGGACAAATATATGTCTAAAAGATTCTTTGACAAGAAAATTAAGGAATTTCATGAGTTTAAAATGGGCTCCCTCACCATGAAGGCATTCATAAACAAATTTTTAGACTTGCTGCACTATGTTCCATACATCAAAGACGAAAAGGTCGAAATACAACAATTCTTGGGAGGGCTACCATCGAACTTTAGAGAAAAGAGAGAGTTTGACATGCCCAAAACCCTTGATGTGACCTTACATAAAGCAAGACTGTGTTATGAACAAGGACAACCCACTAAGTTTTTTTGACCCAAAATCCAATGGCGAAAAAGTCAAATTTGCTACAACATATGGTCGACTATCCGACAATTCCAGTCTTTTTTTATCGTCAATGGGATATCGGCTAAAATCCGACATAATGTCGGATATTCGACTACCATACCTCGTTGGTTAACTGAGTTCCTCCAGCTTCATAGGTAGTCAGATAAGCGACATCGTTAACTTCCTATATTTTTAGGATACCATCCTTTCGCCATCGATTATGCGTCGGTTTAGTCATCGATTAAGCGACGTGTATGCCATAAAAAAAAGTCAGTTCCAACGTTCCGAGTCGTCGGAAGTATAGCACAAGCGTAGGATATCACCCTGCAATCGTCGGATAGGTCGTCGGTTAAGTGACGTGTATAACATAGCAAAAAAAAATGGATCCAACGTTCTGAGCCATCGGAAGTATTGCAAAACCGTCGTATATTACCCTACGGTCGTCATGATTAGGTCGTCGGTTGAGCGACTACCCAATACATTTTTTTTTTAAAATAGCATTTTTCAAATAAAATTTTTCATACTACAGGAAATCAATATATTCTATCTCTATTGTGGAAATATGTAGAATAATTACATATATATATAATTGAGAACCCCATTATTCTCTTCCCATTGTATTAGCATTGAAGTAGCCTAAGGGAATAGAGCCGTTGTAATAAAGCTATTGTATTAGAGTCATTGTATTAAGCGGTGGATTCAATCATTATTCAAGTGGACCTATAGGCTAGTGGGTGCCTATTAAGGTGGCACAAAAGACTGTACTCTAAGTCTCAAGTGCTAGTGTCTATGGAACTTACTTTATGGACTACAGGCTTTCCACGTAGCAGAATAAAAGGATTGGGAAGTTATGTAACATTGTGGCATACTCGTCAAAAAGAGATGGTAGTGTGCTTCCATTGTGTCAAGGTACGCTTACCTAGCTTCTCTAATTTGGTATACTGAGGAGTTTGTATATTCATGTATGAGATCATATTCTTTGAATAAGGCTCATTAGATAGTTAATGGGCAGTTACTTAATGTAAAAGACTCATTTTTATTAAATAAGAACAAGTAGGTGGTTGGTAGTCATTAATTTTGAGGTTGCATGTAGTTAGGGTTTTGGTAGTTATTAAGAAACTATTTATAGCGCTAGAAGGATGTATATTGTTTTTCAAAGATTGGTATTGTATTGAAGCTTTGCTCAAAGGAGCTCATCCTCTCCAAGAGGCCCATGAACATTACTCTCTCTTTTTGAATTTATTAATACAAGTGTTATATTTTGCAAGTTTAATCTCTTTCTTGCATTTTCTTTTGTTTAATTATATTTATTTGAGGTTAAACTGGATATTGATTCCAAGGAAATTAAAGAGAAGGTTAAGGATATTGATTCCAGTGCATCATTTACTCAAACTTTGAAGTTATGGAAACTCGAAATTGGTTATGAGGAGCAACCAAAAATCACAACAAGCTCCAAGAAATTGTCAAAATTTAAACAACATGCGTGTGGGTTGTAGAAAGCCAGCATCGTAGCCATTCATTGAGCTCCTCTCTGTTTTGAGAATAATTTCATATTCTCTACTGAACAGGGCCAACCACGTGAAGGTGGAAGCTCTTATGGCCCCTCCCCCCCCACATCACTCTCAATTCCCCATACCCAATGCATGCACTCGAAAAAAACAAATATGTGCAAATTCATCCATATTTTATCATGAACTTTCATCCATTATTCATTCAATAAATGCTAACATTCACTAAACCATTGTTTCTGTCGATACACTCATTCATTCAATAAAATATAACATTCAATAAACCATTCATTAATCATTCAGACAACACATTCATTCAATAAAAGCTGAAATTCAATAAAGGTAATAGTTTACTACACTGAATCATTAAAACATTAGAAAATTCATTAAAACATTCAATGAATTTCCGCCGTCCAATGAGTTTCCGCGGTTTTCAGTTTCATCCTGGCAATGGTTGACGATTCATGGTATTACGTTTCCCTTCGACTGCAAATGACAAACTCATAGTTCACTATTAAGGTTTGTCTAACAAAGCTGACGGTTAAAGAAATCTTGATAGTGAACTATGAGTTCGCCATTTTGCAGCTTAAGGGAAACGTAAATATAGAATGAATCGTCATCGTTGTCAGGATGGAACTCAAGACCGTGGAAACACTCCTTGGACGGCGGGCATGGGTCATGCCGAATTGATAAACTAATAGAGGGAAAACGCAATGAGAATCTGAGACGATTGCATAGTGAAATGCATACACAATGAATCAAGGTTGAATGTGGTATCCCACCATCTCCCATTGTGAAATGCATACAGAATGAATCGAGTTTGAAGGTGGTCGCCCTTTCCAACTGCACTTCAAGCTTGAAGGTGGTAGCCTTGGGACTAGACAGAGCTCGTAGCTTCGGATCTCTTCAGTTCAGTTCGTATCCTGTTATTTTTTCGATGCAAACTATATGTTTTCTTTAATTTGTTGTTGACTTTAATTCCCTAGCGTAGGAGGAGCCATTATGGTCAAGTTGCATTCCTAAAAAAAATATGAACATTCACAACAAGTAGCATGTCTCTAATTGTTGTCGGCGTATGCTAGCTTAGTTGCAAATATCATGCTTCAGAAGAAGCCATCCTTGAATGGTAAATATACCAATTTGGAAGGGTTTAATGTGAGGTTAAGGATATTGATTCCAAGGAAATTAAAGAGAAGGTTAAGGATATTGATTCCAGTGCATCATTTACTCAACCTTTGATGTTGTGGAAACTGGAAATTGGTTATGAGGAGCAACCAAAAATCACAACAAGCTCCAATAAATTGTCAAAATTTAGACAACACGCCAATGGGTTGTACAAAGCCAGCATCGTAGCCATTCATTGAGCTCCTCTCTATTTCAAGAATAATTTCATATTCTCTATTGAACAGGGCTTACCAAATGAAGGTGGAAGCTCTTATGGCCCCTCCCCCCCCCACATCACTCTCAATTCCCCATACCCAATGCATGTACTTGAAAAAAACAAATATGTGCAAATTCATCCATATTTCATCATGAACTTTCATCCATTATTCATTCAATAAATGCTAACATTCACTAAACCATCGTTTCAGTTGATCAACACATTCATTCAATAAAAGATAGCATTCAATACACCATTCATTAATCATTCAGTCAACACATTCATTCAATAAAAGTTGAAATTCAATGAAGGTAAGAGTTTACTACACTAAATCATTAAAACATTAGAACATTCATTCATTCATTAGACCAAAAATAGTGGACGATATATTGTTATCAAAAATATTTAGACGTTGTTTTTCCCGTCCTTCTTTTTATAATTTTTTTCTTCTCTTCAGTGGTATATAATCTATGAGAGGACCATCTACATCATCTGGACTTTCTCTTCCAGTTCTTCATTTTTTAGCAGGCACTTTTGGTGATGTTTGCAATATCCTAGCTGATTGTTGTTCTAGACCTAGATTTTGCGGCAAAGGGTTCAGATTTGCTGCAACGATGTGAAAATGTTACATCGTTATATTTTTCTATTGTAATGACAAGTTTTTCATTTAAAAAAATTCATTACGAAGGTGTTTTTTTACTAGGTGTTACCAAATCATGTTGTTGATGTTCTTGTCTAGTCTCAACCTATACAGTTTCACCCTCTACATGCTCTGTAGTTGAAATACGATGAACTACAATTCATGGTCACCATTTGCAATGCTATACATAAAATTGTAGCATATGAATAAATTCATTACCGGGATTTGAATCTTGATCATCGATTTGTTGTTGTCCCTCCTCGACACTAATGGGATCATTACTTTCCTGTTAAAAATAGAGTAAATATTTTACATCAAGTATTTGGAAGGAAAATATTCCACAAGCGACAAATCTTCATTAAACTATATAGATTCTATATACTTGTGCACTGGATGGATTGGTACCACAAGAATGCGTTTTCCCAGATAAGCTTCTTCTACGTTCAACAACAGCTCCAAAGCCTTCCTGTAAGCCAAGCTTCATATCTTCCTCTGTGGGTACTTCATTGAATTGATCGGCCTGCATATTTTCTTATCGCCGTTAATTAACATTTTACGGTGCAATAAAACGAAAAATAATTTTCAATTTATTATTTTTATTCATTGTTGGTTTCTTGAAACTTACAAATCATGCCGCCAAATTCGAATAACCACCAGGGCCAAGCTTGTGCTCACCTATTTTTTCTAGTCTTACCTTTGTGGCCTTTGATGTGTCTGGTAGCCTATGTAAGTGTTGAAATACGTTAGATGTTCCAAGTTCGATATAGAAATCAAGGATAATAAGGTTTAGAATTACATTGCGGAAAGTATTGCATACCTCCCTGTGCCTAGTGTTAGCTTGCCTTCTCTTCTCAAAGCCTTCTCCTTTCCATCTTCCACTAGAGGTATCCACTCCATTGTAGGAATCATTGGTGGGCGCTCATACCTATGGTTTCTTTCGAGGTGTGTCCTATATTGGTCTCGGACAACCTTTACACATTGACAAGCCTTTTTCAAGACATTGGCTTGACTGAAGGTTTTCACCCTGAACAGGACAACCAACCGATTAGTGAGTTCATCTTTTAAATGTTTCGGTTGTCTATCCCACCTTGTTCGGATGGTGGGCCCGAAGATCTCCAAGCAAAAGTCATTCATATGTTTATAGAAAACATTGTTTCCTGCACAATGATCATGCCATGATCATAATTAGTTGATAAAAAATGTTTTATCGGTATATTACAATGAAATTATAAACACTAATTAACCTGATCAACTATGATTAATTACCTGGGATCGTTGGTATCTTTATTGGGACGCGATCTTCATCCACCAAAAATGTTGTCTCCAGTGTTCCCGTTCTTTTGACACTGGAAGATCCTGGAAATGTAGCTTGCTCGACATCAAAATTGATAGGGGACTCGGTGTCGACCCCTTCTTGTGGATGATCCATTGTGTGTTGGTCAGTAGCAACTATTGCGCTCACAGCGGGGGTCCATGGTGTTTCGGAACGTGTTGCCGATTGTTCGATCGACGACAATGGTGAAGGATTCAAACTATGTGGAGTCGTTTGGTCGTGATGCGAAGTCTCTCCATGAGCCTCGCTGGGGCCAACACCACCTTGACCAATATTGTGTGGTCCCTTATAATTCTGTAAATACACACCACGTCTTATATGCTCAATACTATCATATAAAAGAGAACATTATAAAGATTTAAACGAATTATTCTATGATTCAAGATTCCTCAACTTACTCATAAGTTATTAGATTTATGTTCCAACAATGCAATCCTTTCTTTAATTGCGCTTGTCTGTGGAACCTGGATTACTATAGAAAGGATTTTCGTAGTATATCTATTCAAAAATTTCTCTGCCATCTTTAGTGGGTGTGTGGCTTCACCAATTTTTTCGCACTCGTGGAGCACCTCTGCCAGTTCAGGGTCTAACGGAAAATCTTGCGATGCTGATTCATACTGTGATTCACTAGTGGGCTGCATCAAACATATATTAATCACTACTAAGTTCTCTATTAATAGATTCCAAATTTTATATTAACGTATATAACACATCGATCATGATAGATTCGTAAAATTACAACACGATTTACATCATCATAACGAAACCAATATATCACACGAAAAATACATAACAAAATTAACATTATGCTACCTATTATATTGGTACAATTGAAATGAATTATACCTGTGACCTAGAGGATCGCAATGCACTCATTCGATTAATGGTCATAGGCAACTTGCCCCAATCTACTAATATCTGGGAGCTACCCCTAACAACAACCTAATAAAAAAACATAGTGAAAGTCACCTAAACGATTCCAAAACTATTAATGAGAAAACACATAAAAAAATTATTATTCATATTATATTTTTAATATTACAAAGATGTATACCCGCTGCGCGGACCCTGGTGTGGCCGACCTTACGAAACCGGCCTACACCAAAAACATAGACTAGAAAATTACGTAAACAAAACCAAAATATTCATTGAAACATTAATATAATGCTAAAACATTTTGACATATTTTAATTGTACAATTCAAATCAGGTCTACCTGTTTCCCCGAGGGTGTTGTCGTCTGATCAACATTCGATGGGCGTATTTCCCGATCAACGTTCTGCATCAAATATAAATTTCATTATATAAAACAAACCAAGTTATTAATAATGGAAAAAGAAAGCAAATAAAAACTCTTTTTTCTTATTATATTTGTACTATTAGAAAGATGTATACCTGCTCTGTCGAGGAAGAAGTTCTCCTCCGACCATTTGTTGGCAGGGATTTATCCCAATCACTGGCCTGCGAAGTAAATATGGGAAATTTAAACGAAATAAACTAACAAAAAATCCTTATGATGTTTAATTTATTAGTAAAAGGTTGGGTAAAATGTTACATAGTAACCTTGTTTGTATCTACTCGGTTGACAGGGTAATTAATAAGCAACTCGTCCCCTGCAGATATTGTTTTAATAGCAACTACAAAAACACGGTTTCCTTCATGCTCCTCAAATTCGTAGTTTGGTTGCTTAATTGTAGACCCTGGTTGTGTATTGTTTATAAACCCCACAATATTCCCAGTGGCCTTTGGCCTTCTGTCCATGTACAACGTTCCTCCTTTATTTTGATTTTTGTCTTTCAATTGTAAATAGTTTGTTGACAATCCATAGCTACGCATACTTTTTGTATATCGGACAAGGCGCATCCAATCGTTGTAGTTGTATATGGGTCCAACATACTCCATCAATTATGTACATGTCTCATAACCGACCAAGATGCAATCCATGGAAAACAACCCGAAACCATGTATCGATGATGGTGCAATTCGATATCTCCTCTTGTTCACACAAAAATCAGTGTTTGGTGGAGGAAGATCCTTCAGTACCCATTGTTTCATTAATGTCTGTACCTGAAGGGCACCTCTTCGTCGTCTTTTGTCTCATCACCATAGGAAAATTCCCCCCCTTGACCATGAAAAAATTCATTACGTCTATGGAATCTTCTTTTGGTTTTTTGACATCTAGTTGATACAATTCTTCTAGACCTATTGGATGTCTCACTTTCCTCTAGCCTTCCTAAACTCCCCTCGCTCGAGGAAGACAGATCAGAAAAATATCTGTTTGGTTCTACCTGCACCATTGGAAAAATGTTTAGATTCGACCGCAAGGCATAGCGCCTCTTAAAAGTTGGCGTGTATCGCCTTTTATAATTTTACTTGATCCTCATTCCCTTTGTCAACATGTAGGCATTCAAGTGATGATCGGAAGATGACCAATTTATCTTTCTTAAGAGTAGAAAGTCATGCAATATTTATGAGTTGTTTTTTACTATTTGATTTAACGCTACATCACACATGTAACACACATGTATCACACATGAAACACTACACATACACGTTACAGGATCTCCTCTAATGCTACAAGTCCTGTCTACTTAATGAAAACTATTTACCACATATTTGATTACCTTAGTGTAGACGTTTCCTATAATATACTCAGAAGAGTTACTTTCAGAAATGGCTGTGTCTCTTAGAGGCCAGTAAACTCTAGGAACCAAGTGACCCTATGATAGGGCTAGTACAAACCAGAGAGAGAGAGATGAATGGGCTACGGTACGGTCAATCAAAGAAATTCAGTGACAGTAAAAAGGCTCAGTACAAAGACCAACCAGTAAGGTACAAATAAAATTAAAAAATGGGTATAAAGACTCACAACCCTTGGAACTAAGGGGGTGTACACTACCTCAAACGTGGACAAACTACCATAGTTATAACCATAAGACCAAAAACATAAAAAGAGGTACAAATCAATATATGCAATATCTCCTTGTAACTACCTCTTGTAACTCAAATAGTACCACCAAAAGGTATGATAGCATGCAATCTTCCAAAATAAGGTCAGGAGGGTGGTATAAAGTGGGTATAAGGACACATAACAATTTGGAGAAAGTGGGTGTACCTCGAATGTGGACAAACTACCATAGTACCCACAAGACCTAAAACATAAAAGGTGGTACAAATCACAAGATATCCCAATATCAGTAAAACACCCAAAAGGTAAAAGGAAAGGTACCAAAAAAATATTATCGACAAAATGAAAGGACCATAAGACAATCGACCAAGGTGGGGTACAACCATTCATCTCTCTCTCAAATGTACCATTGTTCCATATAACTTGAAAGACCATCATCACAGTAAACGAAAAAGTCCACACGGGTGATGTGATCACGTGGTCCTCTAGACTACTCCTACAGTCAAGTGTTGGTGGTTCCATGAAGGGGTGTTCAGTCCCTTTAGAAGACCATCTAACTCAACCATCTTGAAGGCTTAGGAGAAGAGGACATCACACATCATCAAATAAGTATTGTTAACTACCGTGTATGAACTCAAAAACCCTAAAGCAACCGAGCGTGCAGAAGGGGAGCTATGAAAAGACAAGGCTCCCAGGACAAAAAAACAAGCTCAAAAAACTATAATGGGACCGATTTCATAGTAAGCAAGCTGAAACAAAAGTGGCCAGAATGCCAACAAGTAGCACTAAAAAGAAAAATACCCTCTAAAAAGGTGAAAATGCAAGCAAACTTCCTAACTAGGAGCTGGAGACCTCGACAAATCGTATCCTTCGCAAGGTGATGAAATCCAAGTCGAACAATATGAAGTGAGAGACCGAATTTGAAGGATATCCCTCTACCGAAAGGGATCCTGGGTAAAAGAGCCCTAGTAGAAAAGTCACTAAGCTACCTCATTCATGACACGTCGAAAAAGGTTTTCGGCGCTTCTGCCTTATCACCCTTGTATCACCAGTATGGTGGCCGGAGAATACAAGGAAGACAATGATCGATGTTGCCTTAGGGTTAAGTGGAGTGTGGCATTCCACATAGTCCGTCTGGTTCTCAATCTCGCGGTGGTTTAACCCCTGAAACAACAAGAGGCCCCTCCACAAACTGGTCGTGACCGTGTCAACAAATACTAGAGGATTTTGGTTCCCTAAAGACAACAACTATGTCTCAGATGAAAAATGGCAAGGGGGAATTATGCCTATCTCCGGTGTCCTACCTAACTACCAAATTCTTTTGATTTCCTCAAGTGAGGTTATGGTGTGTTTAGTTAGGGGGTGTAAATTTTAGTGGTTGTATTACTCAATTGGGTGATGGAAGTGAAACTCGTGGTGTGATGACTGACTCAAACCATGCAAATGCATATGAATAAAATAAGCCTTTCCTTTCAATGAATGCTAGCTAAGGTAAGGAGAGAGTTCTTTCAAACTATAAATACTCTTTCAAATTAAATGAATCCATTAACAATAACTTTCTTCTACTTCTAATGACTAAAATGCATGACAATGTTTAAACCTAATTAGAAAGCATAAGCATGACATTGTGATATTGTGAATAATCGTGTATGGTAGGACACATTATTTCAATTTAAAACCCATTTAATGTACGCTAGAAGACTTAAATTACAGAATGATCTCATAAGTATAAGCCCAAGAATATTTGTCTCGGTTGGGTAATGGAAGTGCAACTCGTGGTGTGATGACTGACTCAAACCATGCAAATGCATATGAATAAAATAAGCCTTTCCTTTCAATGAATGCTAGCTAAGGTAAGGAGAGAGTTCTTTCAAACTATAACCACTCTTTCAAATTAAATGAATGCAACAAGTGTTCAAGTTCATTCATGGGACCTCAAGGAGAGATTCAGATATACTCAAGTCATGCAAATGAATTCATCACATAAAACAAAGTGATAATAAATATAAGGAATTGTACATATCCATGTTCATAATTCTCTAGGAACACTTATGACATTCTTCAATCATTCTTCACAAAAATACAAGGATAGTAGAAACAATAAACTGCATATAAATCTTCATGAGCTTAATAAAAAAACAGTAACCACAACTGGGGAAGCTATACCACAACTTGTTTTTTTATGACTATAAATACAAGAGTATCCTAATCATGAGCAATACATCCTTTACTTTTACATCATGAGCAATACTAATCATTTCCCCTTTAACTTGCATTGAGTACCTTGACATGAATTTCCCCAAGCTACTATATTCTAAGTGTTAAAGCTGCTACAGTACTACCCTAGTCGAAGACTAAAATTGCCACAATCCAAGTCATGATGGTTTGATTGAAGTCTAAAGTATGATGATGCATGCTTACCTTTTATGAATTTACTAACCCTTATGAATGATACAATGAAATCCAATTTTAAGAAGATGAAGACTTTAAAACAAACCATAATATCCTGAAATACTTCCTAAACCAGAACAACAAAAATGGGTAAGCAAAATCGAAGTTTCGTTTTCCGTCGAGGTGGCTTACAAATTGATTTAAATTTGACTGCAATGGCACCAACCGCAATTTTAGGCCTATATAATTATGTTCCTTTTTTATATATATGTTTCCAATCCGTCAAATGTTTTGTTACTTTGTACCCTGGGGCCACTTTCTGGAAATTATCATCTTCAAGCAGCCTCGACGGAAAACGAAACTTCGATTTTGCTTATATCATGAAGCTAATGGTGTTATAGGATCTATCTCACATGGTTCTACTTCATAATGGGATGGGGCCAATTAATCTTACTTTCAAAACTCATATGGTGGCAATGATTGATACATTCTCATTCCTCATATTCTACACTGCCCAAACTTTTCTAATTGTATGAAAATTGAAGCTTTCAATTTTATCCAAACCATGTAAGGAGAACTTGACCTAATTGCAATTTTTATAATCTACATGGAAGGATATGTCAATTTATAGACAGGGCAATTTAATTTATAGACAGGGCAATTTTTAGCCGTAGTATAGTTATCAACCTAATCCTTCACATATCAGGGCAATCTAATTTATAGAGATAGGGAAATTTAAAGAGGATGATGATTTGGTTGACATCCATACCAGATTGATCTTTAATTTGTTGTTGAGTTATTTAACACGCAGACCGTATGACTTGAATATGGGTGAGACCCAATTCTGCAACAAATTTCAAAAGATAGAAGAGCAAATTGAACTCACCCATATTGTTTTTCCTAGCCCCCAAGTAGGATTTATCTATGAAGAAATGGCTATCGGATATATATAGAGAAAACCTGATCTTGCACTACTCTATGGACCCTCGACAGGCCCCATGAAAAAAACTCCAAGTCATATCTGGATTCACTGCTACTTCACTAATAACACATGGAACCTTAAAAACTACAATGTGGGTGGCCTTAAGTCTTGCTTTTTGCATTCACGGTTTGGTTGGTTAACTTAGCATCCCTCCAATTCACAACAAATTTTTGTGGCATTTATTTAATTTGGTGGAGGCTGAGGCATTCATTTCAAAATCAGAGATGGAGGCTGCTTCCATGTCGAGACTTGAGGAAAGTTCAAAGTATGGTGATTTTAGTTTACAAAAATTACTACTTTGGGACTATTTTGGGATTGAGGTCTGCTTAGGAGAGGCTACAACTTGTTATATGAGTTGAAAATTGGGTTAGGTTAGGGTTTGGAGCAGAAAATTAAAATATTTATACCTTAATGCATAAAACAATTCCTAAATCAATGCTAGAAACAAAATAGTACAGTTGTGACAAGGTAATATAAATTTAAACATAATTTTCATCTCTTTCAACTTTAACACTCCCAAAGGTCCCTGTGTTAAAGCTGAAGTAGACAAGGACAATAAATAACAACAGCATTAATAAAGTAATGAACAAGTTAAATAGAACTAACAACTAGCATCAGTAATGTTGGTTTAGACCTTCCTTATAATCAGATATATTTTTCAATAAACCCTTTCTGCAATAGCTGACAGCCACCAGGGATCAACAACGTATGCCCCAGCAAGGCCCATAGGCTCAGAGTAGAGGCCAAAGATAGTTTTGATAGTCCTGTTCCTATGGATACTAATTATGAAGATAAGCATAATGATGGGGTTGGAACTAGTGGATTGTCTCTTGAAAATATGAGTAATGAACGCTTTCTAAAATTAAGCATTTCACATGCCATGGTGTTTGTGCATCTGGCAATGAAAAATCCTGAAACTTGTAGAATATTTGTTGAGAAAAATGGCATTGAAGCCCTTATGAGGTTCTTGACTCTTCCAAGTATTCCGCTATCTTCAAAAGGGATGTCTGTAGCTATGCACATGGTTGTAGTTTGCAAAGCATTCACACAACAACACTCAGTTTCCCTTGCAAGGGTATTTTGTGCTCATCTGAAGGAACATCTCAAGACTACATTAAATGTTTTGGATCATGTTGCAGAGACTAATTTATTAGCTGCAAAAGATGGACTGAATAGGAAAGTATTTTGGTGCTTGTTTGTGGTACAATTTTTTGTCTTTCTAGCTGATGATACCAAAGAGAATCGATGGTTAGTAGCATTAACGACATATTTTGGAAATGATAGCAAAGATGTGCTTCTTGATATTGGGATGATACATCAAGAAATACTATGGCAAGTTGCACTTACTGAGGATTCAAAGGCGCTGCTAAAGAAAGATGATGGCAATGTTTCCAGTAGTGTCACAACTGATTTGGATGCGCATGCAAATGAAATTGATGATCACTTACCAACTTCTGTTGGACACTCTGTGGATCTTATTTTGAATCAACATAGGCAATCATCTGTTTGGAATGTTGCGCATTTTAAATATAATAATTTGACCCAATTGTTGCTTCATTCATAGGGGACCTTTAAAAAACACGATATAAATCTATGGGCATCTTATTAAAAGTAGTTATTTCCAGTCTAGCCATAGCTTCCTATGGAGGCTTAGATTCAGTCAATACAAATAGGTGTTCCCTCTCCTACCTGACCCCCTATGAAAAGAGGAATGAGTGCAAGTTTCTGCCCAGCCTATTATTATTTGCTATTAGCTCAAATTGGTGCTTTAATGCAATAATGGAAACCTTAACTTGAGCCTGTGTGAATACAAGTACTCAGTCACAGTGAGAGCTTGGTAACTCTGCTTTATCGGGGTCATTAGTAATAGCCCCCCTGCCCCCCCCCATTCATGATAAAATAAGGGAGTCCATTGCAAGAACCTCAACTTTTTGATCTAATACATATATTTCATGATATTGGTCACAGTGCTCGACTTCAACGAAGGTTGAAGATTGATTCCTCTACCCGAGGACAACAAGCCTATGTTCGTCAACCACAGTATTCTCATTCTGATGAAGGCCCTTCCAGAATCAAAACGCAATGCAATAAGCAAAATTCACTACATTCTTTTTGCTATGAGATATTAAGGCCGTCATTTTCAGTTCACTACAAAGAGGTGAGGGTTCACCCATCAAACTAAAAAAAATAGTAGATGGAATAAGATAAAAATACCCCAATGTAGATTGAATTAGCAATGAAACCCTCTTAGAAGATCGAATTAGCAATGAAACCACAGTGATTTGCTACCAAATTTTTAAATTTGTCAAATCAAAACAATTTAGGGCTTGGTACTCACAGACGTGGGAGGCATTTTTGGCTCCTCTTATAGTTTATTTGCTTGGACTCCAAACCGCCTCTCCCAATGCTTTCTCATTGGGTCACTCCCACTGCTTGGTCATTGGGTCACTCCCTCTCCCCTTCCACAATCACAAACCGCCTCTCCCACAATCGAACAGTCAAATCCAAATCGATAGTAGGTCCAAATCACAGAGGTGCAGGTCCAAATCGCAGAGGCGCAGCTCCAAATCGAGGGTCACTCCAAATCTAGGTCACTCCAAATCGCAAATCGCAGGTTTGTGAAATGCATATGGCCGCTGGCTTTTCTATTTGTTCAATATATATGTTATGTAATGTTTGTTTTTTGGTTTTTTTTAATTTTTTTTCAATTAAATATATATATAATGTTATATATATATATTTAATTAAAAACAAATTAAAAACAAATTAAAAAACCATTGTTATATATTTATGTTGTAATTTTATGTATTCATGTTTTAATTCTATTTATTATATTTAATTGTTATATATAATGTTATATATATATATATATTTAATTAAAAACAAATTAAAAAACCATTGTTATATATTTATGTTGTAATTTTATTTATTCATGTTTTAATTCTACTTATTATATATTCATTTTTTTAATTTTAATTGGTTTTTTTTGTTATATATAATGTTTTTTTTTAATTGTTATATATAATGTTAATATATATATAACGATTTTTTAATTATTATCTAATTGTTATATATATAATGTTTTTCTTAATGTTTGTTACATAATCATTGCCATCATCGTGATCTTGGTATATGTTGACCATTCTTAACTACCTCCTATAGCCAATTGGCTACTAGGGAAGATAAGGAAAATATGCACCCTTCCTCCTCATACTTTCAAGAAGGGGCTTAAAAAATATGGTTCATGCCAGGCTCTGAAAAGTGGAAGGGTCATTGCAAAGGATAAAAGGAATCACCAAAAACTCATGTCGACCTTAATAACTGTGGAAAGATATTTAGGAATATTTTCTTCATTCATGTGAATTTGGCGATAACTAGATCGAAGGTCACGATCAATGAAGAATTTAACTCCATGTATCATATAAGAGATAATTAATGACTGGAATGAGAAATTTATCTTTCACTATCAAGGAGTTAAGAGATAAAAAATTGGGACACATGTGCCAAGTGACTTGTTTTTTAAGGACCATGACAACCAAAGAAGAGTATGGGTTGGTACTAGGATGAATGATACCAATAGCTAAGAACAACGATACAATATTTTTTATTTCATATATTATTTTGTTCAAAAGTATGACAATATGATCCGACATTGGATGGGAGGATACGATGAAGCAATGAGATGCTATGATCATGCTCTCTCATTTGTAATTCCAATAAATCCATGGTGATATGACATAATCTTATTATCCATTCACACCGAGAACAATATCATGCCCACCCATTTCAATGGAAAACATGTTAGTTTTCCAGGAGTAATCACCCATTTGAACATTAATGAGGAGAAACAAATACTAGTCAAATAATTAAGGGAGATATAGGGTTCTTCACAGGGTTAGGAAGAAAAACTTCCTCAATGATGGGAGGGGATTCCTTTTGAGTTCTTCCATCAAGTTCATCATCATAAATGTCCTCAAATAGGTCCACAAATAATTGATGTTCCTTACATCTATGCTCAAGAGAATATTTTTCATTACAATTGTAGCATAGAACCTTAAGTTGATGTTCCTCCATTTTGTCCTATGCCAACTTATGGAACTTGAAAGGTGGAAGAGGTTGTTGAAGAGCCACCATAGTTGGGGAAAGGAAATGAAATAAAGTCGGGGAATTTGGACTAAGCATAGGAAATAACACAAGAATGACAATAAATATTATTTTCCTCCAACCAAGTAGTAGGGTGGTTCACCTCTAAGTGGGATTTAATTTCCTCTTTAAGACCACTAATAAGGAATTGCTTAAAAAATAATCAATAAATTATTATGAAAAAACAAATGAACTTTGATGACTCCTATAATGAATTGTTAAATTTTCAGTATTAAATCACAATACTATAGGATCTTTGCTGAGAGAATAACATCTACAGTATATCAATGCATGACAATCATAATATGACAAGCATCACAAGCATCACAAGAATCAAAAGCATAGAGACAAGAGACACAGAGTTTCCGTGGGGAAAACCCTAAGGTGAAAAACCCCACAACTTCCTCAGAGATAGAGAGAGCAATGGCTCAACCAAAATACAACCAAATAACACTGAGATAGTCTCCTAGCAGATGATCCTCCTCCTCCTCACTAGTGCGCTACTTTTCAGAGAGAGAGATAGATACTTTTCCGAGTGAGTAAAATAGAGATCTCCTATCTCTATTTATACTCACCTTTTTGCCCAGTGACCTACTGGGGCCGACTTGTCTACTTGAGTACATCCACATTATATTATATATTAATTAGGGCCGGCCCCATAAGGTGGTCTAATAACCCATCGGCAAGTACACACACTTGCGACACTTGTCAATCCACATGACGACACTTCCTTATAGAGGAATAACACATCTCTTATAAGGGTAAAATAAATATATATATAATACACAGATGAAATACATTCCGAAGTTACATATACATCAACACTCCCTCTTAACTAGGAAGGTATTTCTCGACAAAGATCTGCTAGACAAGTCTTCTTCTCTGGATCATCATCATCGATGCATCGTCATCATCATCGTCACTGCTGCTGCTATCTCATCCAATCTCTGTCTCTACTCGTCATAGGAAGTTCTACAGAGCCAGTCCTTTTTCATACTCGATGTAGGTCCACCACCTGCAGGTCTTCGTCATCACTGGCCATACTGTGGAATCCTCAGGACTTTTACGTGCGTCACAAAACCTCGAAAGAGCATCCCAGGCTGTTACGAGCACACAGCTCTACCTATAGGATCTCCCAGGGCACAAATTATATGTGACCTCACCACAAAACCTCGAAAGAGAATCCCAGGACTGATTACGAGCACAAGGCTCAACCTATCGGATCTCCCAAGGCACAAATTACATGTGGTCACCACAAAACCTCGCAAGAGCATCCCAGGACTGATTACGAGCACACAGCTCAACCTATCGGATCTCCCAGGGCACAAATTACATGTGGTCATGGAAAAACCTCGCAAGAGCATCCCGGGACTGATTACGAGCACACAGCTCAACCTATCGGATCTCCCAGGGCACAAATTACATGCCATAGGACAAAACCTCGAAAGAGCATCTGCCAGATATCCCAGGGCACAAATTACATGCCATAGGCAAAACCTCGAAAGACTATCTACAGATCTCCTAGGGCACAAATTATATGTCCTCCCAAGCAAAACCTCGAAAGAGCATTTGCCAGATGTCCCAGGGCACAGATTACATGCCATAGGCAAAACCTCGAAAGACCATCTGCAAATCTCCCAGGGCACAAATTACATGCTTATCTGCACAACCTGATCCATGGCCACAGAGTATCAAACTGATACTCACCATACATCATCCTGATGTATCCATGATCATCCTGATCATCATCACTGCAACGTCCTGCTGCATGTCATCTGGAGCAACATCCTGAAGCTCGTCATCTATGATCATCCTGACCATCACTGCAACATCCTGCTGCATGTCATCTGGAGCAACATCCTGAAGCTCGTCATCTATGATCATCCTGACCATCACTGCAACATCCTGCTGCATGTCAACATACCTGATCCACCTGATCATCAATGCATCTACCTGATGCATACCAAGTATCTACCTGATACATATCATCATACATGATCCTCCTGATCATACAATGTATCCACCTGATACAAATACAAATACATGATACATATCACCATACATGATCTACCTGATCATACAATGTATCCACCTGATACATATACAGATACATGGTCCAAGCATCCAACATGATGCGTATACAAAATACATACACATGATCCAACTGATCATATCCAGCATCAACATGATGCGTACATACATTCATACAAATGATCCAACTGATCATATCCAGCATCCAACATGATGCGTACATACATATATAAAAATGATCCAACTGATCATATTCAGCATCCAACATGATGCATACATACATACATAAAAATGATCCAACTGATCATATCCAAGCAGAAACCAGAACATCATCCTGATGCTCATCATCCAGCGCTTACATCCACAGCCATGTGAAGGATCCTCCTTCCAACATGCTTGGAATGGCTTCAGCAAGTGTGTCCATCACTTCTTCCTCGAAGTGTCCTCGATCTGAAGAACGCCAAGCCTCTCTCTGAAGTACTCGAACTTCACCCTGGCTAGTGGCTTCGTCAGCACATCTGCAATCTGCTCGTCCGTCGCAACATACAGGAGCTTCACAGCTCCTCTTTGCACCATATCCCTGATGTAGTGATATTTGATCTCTATGTGTTTCGACCTGTCATGAAACACTGGGTTCTCAGACAGCTTTACACAACTCTGGTTATCACAGAAGATACCAGTAGCCTCCAATGGGAGATCAAATAACTCAGACAGTAGCTTCCGTAGCCATACTGCCTCACAACTAGCTGAACAGGCTGCAACATACTCTGCCTCAGCTGTACTCAGTGCTACGCAGGACTGTTTCCTGCTAAACCAAGAGATCACACCTGATCCCATACTGAAGCAGCACCCAGATGTGCTCTTCCTATCTGCAGCACTGCCAGCCCAATCTGAATCAACATAACCCTGCAGGTTAAACTTTTGATTCACCTCATACCTGAGCCCATAATCCACTGTACCCTTCAGGTACCTCAGAACATGCTTTACAACAACCAGGTGAACACCCCTCGGATCCGTCAGGAACTGGCTCAATGTGTTCACAGCAAAGCAAATGTCTGGTCTCGTGTTCATCAGGTACATTAAGGACCCAATCATCTGACGATACATAGAGACATCAATAGGCTCAGATGGAGCATCACATAGAAGCTTCAGATTCGATGCCATCGGTGTGGTCATGGCCTTGCAATCCATCATCCCAAATCTCTTCAGGATATTTACTGTGTACTTCCCTTGACCAAGGAAAATCCCACCTGCATTCTGCCACACCTCCATACCTAGGAAATAGTGCATCATTCCCAGATCTTTCATATCAAATTCAGCTGCAAGCTTCCTCTTAGTATCTGCAATCAGTATGTCATCTCCTATCACAAATACGTCATCCACATACAGGATTACAATCACTGGATTCCCTTCCTCAACCTTGTAGTAAAGATTGGAATCTGCTTTACTCTTGGTAAATTCCAAGCTAGATAGGAAACTGTCCATCCTACCATACCAGGTTCTGGGAGCTTGCTTCAAGCCATACAAGGCTTTCTTCAATCTGCATACATATGAATCCTTGTCAGGTCTTGGGACTGCATCCCAAACATCTTCTTCATGATCTACGGATCATGGCATTCCATTTCTTCATCCCAGATCCTGGGAACTTCAATATCTTCAATAGATATCTTTCTTGCTGGAACAAATGTTGTAGTCCTTTTGTAGGTGAAGATATACGGTCTTTCCTACAAAACAAGTTAAATTGCATGATTAGAAACATCTCATAATTTTCAGAACAAATTCTTTACACATAAAGAAATATGTCATGCAGTCATGCAGTTATCTTAGCCAATGCTTCAATACAACATTTATCCATGTTCCACAAATTTCTAGATGCCTTCCAGTCTCTACCAGAACATTGTTAAGAGTTTGCACTACTCCCAACATGTCAGCAAAGAGGTTTCATTCTAGATAAGTAGCACTGGAATGTTGTACAGTGCCATAAGCCACTTACCCATCACATGCATATTAGTAGTATACTGTTCATTAATGCAATCATTCAAATATGCACAATACATCTCCTAAGTCTAGGAACATAAGCATAATATTGTTAAACAAACAAAATAGGCAAGAAATGATAATTGAAATACTTATCTTTGTTTGTTTGTTTGGGTGGATTCCCTCTGAGTCTTTGCTTCCTGGTAGGAGCTGCTGAAGTAGCTTCTTCTACACCTTCCTGTTGTGGAACGTAGGAAGATGGTCAACTACCTCTGAAGATCTGCATCCTTGCAGGAGCTACTGGAGTGTGCTCCCTTTTTATCTTTGCTTCCTGGATTACCTGTCCTTATATTCATCTTTGCTGACATCAATATTCTTGAACCCAGAAAAGACCTCTTCTGGTGTCTTGTTGTCCAATATCTTGTGGGGAGTTCTGTTCTGCACATATACAATTGTTCTAACTGCTTCTGCCCATAGATGCATAGGTAGATCCTGGTCATGCAGCATTGCCCTTGCTGCTTCCATGACTGTTCTGTTCTTTCTTTTTTTTGCAACTCCATTCTGTTGAGGATTATAAGGAGCAGTCAACTCCCTCTTAATCCCTGAATCACTGCAAGGCTTCTTGAAGTCATTTGAGGTGAATTCTCCACTATTGTCAGATCTGAATGTCTTGATTTTCTTGTCAGTTTGATTCTCCATCAAGGTTTTGAACTCCTTGAATTTATCAAGCACCTCATCTTTTCCCTTCAAGAAGTATACCCAAGTCTTCCTGGAGAAGTCATCAATGAATGATACATAGTAAACATAGCCACTCAGGGAGTTGGATGACATAGGGCCACATACATCTGAGTGGATGATTTCCAGGATGTTTTTTGCCTTGCTTTCACTGCTTGGGAAGGCCTTCTTGATGTTCTTACCTTTTGCACATCCTTTGCAAACACCTTCAAGTTTGGTCTTGATTTCAGGAAGACCCTCTACTGCCTTGCTTGCAATTGGAAGTGCCCTATAGTGCATATGAGCAAGTCTTCTATGCCAAAGTTCACTTGGCTCCATAGATTCATGTACCATGGCATGTTCAGGTTGTCCCTTTAGTTTATACAAGCCTCCCTCTTGCTCTCCAATCACTACTGCATCATCTATAGTCTTTCCCTTTGGCCACATTAGTACTTGGCCATCAACAAATGCAACCCTCATACCTTTTGCATCTAAAGCAGAGATGGAGAGTAAGTTCTTCTTGAGCCCAGGTACATAGAGGACTTCCTTCATCTTCAGAGATTTTCCAGAATCTAGGTTGTAAGAGGCTTCACCACTTCCTTTGATTGGGTATTGATAATCATCCCCAAGTTTCACCTTATGGGGTGATTCATGTTCAGAAAGGTTCACAAATGATTCCTTGAATCCAGTCATGTGTTTGGAAGCCCCACTATCAATCAACCAATCATTACAACCATGGGAGATGGTACCAGTGAGTGCAGAGATCAGGACATACTCTTCTTCATTTGATGATTCATCATCACTACTACTTTCTGCCCTAGCCTTCTTCTTTGGGGGTCCATCATCTTCGGCAGCATGAGCATGATATCTTCTTTTGCTATTCTTTTTCTTTTTGTTGAAGTTGTTGTTGTTGTCTTTCTTCTTCTTGGGACAATCTGAAGCAAAATGTCCCTTCTCATTGCAAGTGAAGCATCTGAGATCTTTCTTATCTTTATGATAATGATGATGGTGAGAGAATCTTCTATTATGAGATGATTCCTTCTTGGATTTACTTCTTTTGGTGTGAGCTGCAAGAGCTTGATCTTCTCCTCCCATCTTTTCCTCACGAGCTATAAGTCTAGCTTCTTCTTGAGAACATTCTTCCCGAAGTCTACTGAAAGAGATCAACTTCTTCCTTGCAAAAATTCCTTGAATAAAGGAATCCCATGACCTGGGTAGGCCATTTAGAGTAGTCATCACCACTTCACCATTTTCCACCATTTCATCTACTGCTTCTAATTGTTCCTTGATCTGAGAGACCCTTGAGAAATAAGATTGAATGGTTTCTCCATTCTGAAACTTTACTACTTTCAATTGGTTCCGCAGGGTCATCTTCCGATTTATGTTCTTTCCTTCAAATAGCTTGGTCAAGGATTCAAACATCTCCTTGGGTGTCTTGAGAGAAGACACATGGGGTATGAGATGGTCTTTGATAGAATCAGCAATGATTCTCTTTGCCTTGACCAAGTTCTTCTTGTGCAATGCCTTGGCCTCTTCATCCTCTGGGATAGGGATGTCTTCTTTCACATATGAGTCCAACTCATTCTCTTCCAGGATTAGCCCAATCCTATACTTCCAGGCTCGGAAGTTATCAGCCCCTTCAAGCTTATCCTCAAGCTTGGTGTGTAGAGACATCTTTAAGAGTACTTCAAATGGAAATAGAAAAGATTTAGGACTTACCACTTGAAGTGCTGAAAACTGGATCTGGTCCCGGATTAGGGTTTGTCAGAGAAACCCTAAAAATTCAAAATGTGAATTTCAAAATTCTGAAAGGATAGAAAGATGCGCCTTGGAGAGCTGATCAGCCTAGTACATTCAGAAATTGAGATCAGCAAAGTCTTGTCCTTCAAAATTGTCTTTTTGTCCTCCTGGGTTCACTAGGGAGAGCCCTGAATTAGGGTTTGAGTTTCCCGGAGATCTACTTGGCCAAAAATCTCGATCCAAAGCTCTAACCTTCGATTTTTGCAAGGAGCTTCTAGCTGTACCTTCAGTTTCCAGAAATTCCTATTTTTGTGGAAACCCTAATTTTTAGGGCCAAATCTGAAAATGCTCGGAACTGAATTCTGATTGGACAGATAGATGCGCCTTGATGAGTAGATCCAATCTACTATACTGAATTTCAAAAATCTGTGGAGAGAAACCCAATAAACAAGGAATACAAGCTTCCGTCACTGCAAAATGTCTTCTTCTCAGTTAAGCTCTGATACCATGTTAAATTTTCAGTATTAAATCACAATACTATAGGATCTTTGCTGAGAGAATAACATCTATAGTATATCAATGCATGACAATCATAATATGACAAGCATCACAAGCATCACAAGAATCAAAAGCATAGAGACAAGAGACACAGAGTTTCCGTGGGGAAAACCCTAAGGTGAAAAACCCCACAACTTCCTCAGCGATAGAGAGAGCAATGGCTCAACCAAAATACAACCAAATAACACTGAGATAGTCTCCTAGCAGATGATCCTCCTCCTCCTCACTAGTGCGCTACTTTTCAGAGAGAGAGATAGATACTTTTCCGAGTGAGTAAAATAGAGATCTCCTATCTCTATTTATACTCACCTTTTTGCCCAGTGACCTACTGGGGCCGACTTGTCTACTTGAGTACATCCACATTATATTATATATTAATTAGGGCCGACCCCATAAGGTGGTCTAATAACCCATCGGCAAGTACACACACTTGCGACACTTGTCAATCCACATGACGACACTTCCTTATAGAGGAATAACACATCTCTTATAAGGGTACAATAAATATATATATAATACACAGATGAAATACATTCCGAAGTTACATATACATCAACATGAATTTCATTAGGTAATAAAATATTACATTAAGGGAAAGTGTAAAATTAGTCACAGCAAATCTAATGAACAAGTAAATCAATCACAACAGATGAACATAGAAAATATGGTGTAAAACTGTGCAAAACATGCAGCAGTGCTCAATATCCCAATAAGGGTGAATAATTACAATACAATCTGACAATGTGAGTGAGCAATTCGAATTGACTAAGTAGGCCATTCAAATCATTGAATGGAGTAGCTTGACTCCAACTAGGAGTCCTCATCATCAATTGGTGGTGCTCATCAATGCACAAGAACCAATCATCCAGGTGTCAATCTGAGTCTAACTGAGTGTAACAAGTGTAACTGAAGTGTGTAGCACTGATTAAGGGAAGGAGGCTCAGTGGGGGGCGCATGGGAGGCTAACTGAAGTCAGAACAAGTCATCTAGTCAATCTGTAGGTCCAACGGAAGTGAAACAGTCAGTCGGGAGTTAAACTAGCCTCAAATCAGGGAGAATCGTAGCTAACTGAATGTAACTGAAGTGGAACTGCAGTGGTAGGTGAAGAAGTGCGCCCTTCTTTGGTAGTAGGTGAGAAGTGGGTGCCTTCCAGACTAGGAGGGCTAAAAATCTGAAGTAAGTGGCTCCCGGGTGCTAGAATAAGGTGGCTAAGGTGCTAGAGGCATCAACCTGGTGACTGGGATGCATGCAAAATGCATGCAAACCCTAGAATTTGCATGCAAACCCTAATTGCATGCAAGATCCTGAAAAAGATGATGTGGACATTCGAACACCCCCCCTCAAGCTAGACTATGATGTGCAAACAAAAATAATGTGGGGCCCTGGTTACTAAGACCAAAGGTCACCCCAATACAATAATCCAAAACTAATAACAGTCAATAAACCAAGGAAATGGGGAAAACCTCATGGGAAAAATACCCCCCTCAAAATAGACTGTAGTACACCAAAACTTTAACTGCTCCAAAATCAAGTAGATATGTCTGGAGGTATCTTATTCTTGGGAGTAAATGGATCATGCTCCAAAAACATGTGCTTTAATTCTCCATCAGTGGATGCAAGCGAATGTGGAGACTTTAAGAACTTGCTCTTCATACCGAAAAAGGTGAGAACAAATCTGAAAATATGAGGATGATCCTGGAATCTGTGATTCGAACCAAGTGAGGTAGGAATAGCTCCAATCAAATCAAATAGATCTTGAAACTTGAAATTCTTATCAATAGAAGTTAAATCAGCTCCAAAAATAGATGAATGGTTTCTTGAGATCTCCTTTGAACCAACAAGGGTGAGATCAAAACCAAAATCAGCAAAAAGTGCATGAGAATTGAACTCAAGCGAATGGTAGTGCTCTTCATCTTCATTAAAAATCTGAGAAACTTTGCAAATGAAAGAACATAAGTTTATAGAAGGTATGCAATCAAGGAGGGCGAATGCTTCACCTCCAAAATCAGATTTTACCTCCAAAATTTCAAGTAGATCATTATTCTGCATACCGGCAAACTCATGTGAAGGAGAGGATTCAAGAACCTCTTTAGAATCTAGAGTATGAGCTTGTTTATTTTGCTCAGAATTCGAAATAGAAGACTTTGAGAGAATGAGTGTTGAATCTACAGTTTCTTCTTCATCTTGAACAATTGTTGAGTCCAACACATGATCGGAAAGAACACATAAGGAGATCTCAATGGGCTTGTTCTCCAAAAGGCTAGCATGATCCTCTTCTTCCTGCTTTCCAAATTCTTTGTCAAGTTGGACCCATAGATCACTTGGATTTTCAGCAGTCTTACTAAGGTAGCGCATACAAGGATACATAGCAAGACATATTGCTCCAAAAGCTCTATCACAATCATTGAGCCAATCATTATCCTCTTCATCGGAATCAAAATCTCTTGTATTACCAATGCACATATCAAAAATACATTGTCTCTTCAAGAATGCAATCATCTTTGGTTTCCATTCATCATAGTTGAATGGAGTAAGAATATTTTGTGAAGAAGAAGTCTCCATCTTTGCATTAGCGAATGCACATGGAGGAAGTAAGAAACCTGCAAATCACACACAAACAAACACTATGTTTTCAGCCTTGCATGCACATGAGCGAATGCACATAAGATTTTGCATGCCGCTGCTGAAATATATTGGTGAGCAAAGATTCACTCAATCTTCATGTAGAACACCTACAGAAAAGAGATATTGTCCCTGCAATGGCTCTGATACCATGTAAAATTAGTCACAACAGATCTAATGAACAAGTAAATCAATCACAACAGATGAACATAGAAAATATGGTGTAAAACTGAGCAAAACATGCAGCAGTGCTCAATATCCCAATAAGGGTGAATAATTACAATACAATCTGACAATGTGAGTGAGCAATTCGAATTGACTAAGTAGGCCCTTCAAATCACTGAATGGAGTAGCTTGACTCCAACTAGGAGTCCTCATCATCAATCGGTGGTGCTCATTAATGCACAAGAACCAGTCATCCAGGTGTCAATCTGAGTCTAACTGAGTGTAACAAGTGTAACTGAAGTGTGTAGCACTGATTAAGGGAAGGAGGCTCAGTGGGGGGCATATGGGAGGCTAACTGAAGTCAGAACAAGTCATCTAGTCAATCTGGAGGTCCAACGGAAGTGAAACAGTCAGTCGGGATTGAAACTAACCTCAAATCAGGGAGAATCGGAGCTAACTGAATGTAACTGAAGTGGAACTGCAGTGGTAGGTGAAGAAGTGTGCCCTTCTCTGGCAGTAGGTGAGAAGTGGGTGCCTTCCATACTAGGAGGGCTAAAAATCTGAAGTAAGTGGCTCCCAAGTGCTAGAATAAGGTGGCCAAGGTGCTGGAGGCATCAACCTGGTGACTGGGATGCATGCAAAATGCATGCAAACCCTAGAATTTGCATGCAAACCCTAATTGCATGCAAGATCCTGAAAAACATGATGTGGATATCCGAACAGAAAGTTAGTGCTTCATTTGATCGATCAAACCAACCAATCGAATCTGACATGCCAAACTTGTTTAGAATTACTTCAGAAAAATGAGGCGTCATACTATTGGAAGGGTCAGAAAATGAGAAGTGATTCTTGGTTTCCATTTTGCTAACTAATTGGGTGAGAGAATCAACCATTTTTTGTATGTCCTCTATATTTTACATGTTATGAGTGTTTATCATGGGACCATTAGGTCCATCAAACAAGTTAGTGATGATTTATCCCAACACAATCAATTACCTAAGAGGTTTTCCTTGTGAGGGTCCATAAGTAATGGTACTAGCGAGTCCATGAAAAAATAAGTTATTTCAGAGTGAAACCATGATGATCAAATTACTCCCTGTTGAGTATCATTACATAGTTTTTAATGCTCCATTAATGGTTGGTGTCAGTCATTTTTGAGTCTAGAAACCCTCCCACACCATAAATACATGCATCTAGTCTAACCATGCCAAATTTCAGTCCAAGCCAACACATATTTAAAAAATTTCAACGTTGGCCCCATGTATCACATTATTTAATTTATAGGTATGGTTTCTGATGCTGCAATGGTGAGTGTCATTCACTCAATTTTTGAAACCCTCCCACACTATCAATGCATGCATCTAATATCAGACTTCTGACTTCAAAAGAATCCGACTAGATCGCTAAATCACTGACGACAAACACCGTTGGTTTTTCTAGGTAATAGCTGCATCGGATATCATATAACGATGATGATCATGATGAAGATCATGATGATGATGACGATGATGAAGATGAAGATGATGATGAAGACGATCGATGATGATGACTATGATGATGAAGACGATCGATAATGACGATGATGATGACGATGAAGATGATGATGATGACAATCGATGATGACGATGATGATGATGAAGACGATCGATGATGACGATGATGATGAAGATATTGCTGATGATGATGAGGAAGATGATGATGATGATGATGATGATGATGATGATGGTGAGGATGATGAAGATGACGCTGATCACAATTATGATGATGATGATGGTGGTCGTGACGACGACGATAAACATGATGCTGATGATGATGATGATGATGAGAATGATGAAGATCATGATGATGATGACAATGATGAAGATGACAATGATGATGAAGATGATCGATGATGATGATGATGATGACGATGATGATGAAGATGATCGATGATGAAGATGATGATGATGATGACGATCGATGATGACGATGAAGACGATCAATGATGACGATGATGATGAAGATATTGCTGATGATGATGAGGCAGATGATGATGGTGAGGATGATGACGATGATGCTGATCACAATGATGATGATGGTGATGGTGGCCATGACGACAACGATAAACATGATGTTGCTGCTGCTGATGATGATGAGAATGATCAAGATGATGATCAAGAAGAAAAAGACGATGATGAATATTATCACGATGACGACGACGATGATGATGATGATGATGATGTTTGAGTCTTGATAATTTTGCATTTCCTTACTAAGCTTCTCTCTATTTCAAGAATAATTTAATATTCTCTACTAAACAGGGCCAACCACATGAAGGTGGAAGCTCTTATGACCCCTCCCCCCGCTCACATCACTCTCAATTCCCCATAACCCGACAAAAATATCTATGTACACTAGAAACTTTAAATGTGTTTTTTGACATACTCTAAAACAAGCAATGTTTCTAATTATATCATATAGGAAAATGGAAACTCACTACGAAACAATTAATTTATTATTACTGCATACCTCATAAACTTCAATGGTCTTCATCATTTTCTTCATCTAGGTCATCGTCTGTACTATCATCCGATGATCCAGATTCAACATTGTAAGGATTGGCCATATCATCCTCATCGTCGATGTTAGTTACGATCAACATGTCATCGTCGATATCATCTTCATGGACATTGTCTGATAGTACATCATCTGATTCAATAAGTTCTTCGACATCTTCTTCTGGACCATGATCATCTAACTCATGTTGATCATGATCATCTTCTACGGCATCTTATTCTTCGAGAACGTCTTCATTACTTTCATCAATGTTATACTTTAACGGCCTTCCCCTTGGATTGTGTCTCACAGCAAATGACCAACCCGCTCTACCTGGAACCTCAGAGTAAAATACATGTTCACATTGGGTTGGAAGAACATAGGGCTCCGTTCCTAGCTCAAACAACCTTGTATTTACCATGGTAAAACCATTATCATGTTCAATAATTGTTCTATCGGGATCACATTGATTCAATCGACACCTATACCATTTGACAACGAACAGAAATACCTTGAAGGAGTTAAAGTCACACTGAAGAATGTCTTCCAGATACCCATAGTATCGATTTTCAGATAGTTCTGGATGTCTGTCACTTCTAGAAGAAACATTGGTCACCTTAAAGACTGTAGATATCCCACAATCAGATGTTTTCTTTGTTTCATCCAAATTTTTGATGCGGTATCTACATCCATTGCACCACATAGCCTTATGGTGTTTTACCTAGTACAACAAGCCATACAGGAAAAGATTACATAATGATCACACCATATTTATGATAAAGTAGTGCACGTTTATTATAATGACATAAAAGGAAAATAGCCAGCGTGACGTACAACGACAATATTTAAAAAAATAAATAAATAGTGTCGTTGATTAATATGCATACCTGCTTATCTTTTAAACCTCTTGCTAAATCGATTTCCCTGTGTGTTACATTGGTGTCTCCATTGCGATGTGCAGCTTTAACCAATGAAGCCACACCTTCCCATGATATTCCATGACCAGATTGTTCACATTTTTCGATCCATACCTTCATCCAGTCAAGATTGTTTGTGATGTATAAATGAATCACATCCCACTCTCGACCAACTGTTTGATGACAATAAAATTAAAATTCAATGAAAATATATATTAGTCACTTAAAAAAGTATATAATTACAATATAAAATGATGCAAAATACTAAATAAAAAATAGAATATATATGTATGATATATAAACATAAAAATCACCAGTGAAATGTGTTATATTACCTTTCACCTTCCTCGATCTACCTTTCCCCTTCGAAATCATTTTTGGAGTCTGGATCACAAATGCGATCTAAATTGAGCCTTGATTCCAATATAGGAAGATATTCACTAATGTACAACATCTTTTGGTATACCATATATCCCTCCATCATAGAACCCTCAGCATATGCTCGTTGTCTGACCAATCCCTTCATAAATTTCAAGTGCCTCTCAACAATCCACATGGACCTTGAGTGCGCAGGTCCACACAGTTCAATCTCCTCAACTTGGTGTATGAGGTAGTGTTCTCGTGCATTGAAAAATGCTGAAGGTAGATGCTTCTGCATTTCACACATGAGAAGAGGAATTTCTCTCCTCCAATACTTTATGTCTTCTTTATGGAATTCTTTAGATGACAACCATCTACAAGTGACATGACAACTGGCCAATCAAGAGATTAAATAAAAAAGTCATTATATTATGTAACATGAAGTAGAGAATGAAAATCAAATTAAGAATAAGTTCTATGTTGAATTAAACAAACAATAAGCACATGGAAAAATCACCACTTACCTCATGTATTTCCCAAGACTATATATTATTTTCTTGACATTGTTGTCAAAGTTGTCCGGGATAGAGAGAGGTAGAACATACTATAACAATAATATACAAATAGTTTCAGTATATCAAAAAAGAGTACTAGAAAAAGAAAAAAAAAATTATTAAATGCATACCATATTAATTATTACCTTCATGAAGACATGCCAATTGTGCGTTTTCACACCCACGAAATCACCTTTCTTTGTTATGATATTCTTCATGTTCTCACAAAATCCGGTGGGAAATTTAATTTTTCGAATCACTTCTTTTACAAAATTACTTTGCTAGTCCGTTAACATCCATGGAAGTGAGTTTATATTAATTTGCTCTCCGTTGCTATGAAATTGAATGACGTCTTTCATTGCATGGTTGTTATCTTGAATGTCTTTGCAAATTTTGACAATTTTTTCTTTATCACTCCTTCCATCCAATATTCGCCATAATTTTTCAGTCACATTTTTTTCGATATGCATTGTATCAAATAGATGAGCAATTTGTAGGTGCTCATAATAGGGCAACCTACTAAATTGTCTAGGATAACTTTTCATTCCTCGTGGAAGCCCATTAATGCCTTCATGATGATCACATGAATGACAATAATGAAAATAAATATTAAATCAATGTCAATTACACTAAACATCACACAATAATATAATAAAATACAATATGATCATATACAATGATTGATTATACGTACCTTGACGATTTCTATTATATTGCAACTTCCATAACTGAGGTGTCATTCTCTTTGGTTTTAATGTAGTCTCTTGCTTGCCATTGAAAAGATGTTTTTCGGTAGTTCGATACCTGTGATTCTTGGAGAGGAAGTGCCTATACGCATCAAACACCTCCTTTCCTAAGCTTTTTGAACGACGAGATTTGATCTTAGTACCACAAACTGGACATGCAAATTTCCCCTTTGTCTGAATTCCTAAATAAAAAGATGGAATATCAATATTAATGTCTATTATAATTATATAAAAAATGATTGGATTATTTAGAAAAACATGCATGCGTATTATATTAACTAGTAGTTCGTAAAATTAAATGCAACTAAAGTGGAACTTATAATTACATACCACAGAAATGGGTTAACCCTGGGGCATCATGTATTGTCCATACAAGCATTGCATGGAATTGGAATTGCCTTTTTCGTATTGGTCTAGATAAGTCATACATAGTGATGCCATTCCATAACTTCAGTAGCTCGTCAATAAGAGGTTTTATATAAACATTCATATCTTTGACTTGCTACTTACCTGATTGATTTGAACATATAAAATAAATATTCTGATTATGAGACGTACCGTTTAGATATATAAACCATATTTCACAATAGAAAAACTTTAAATATATATATATAACATTATGAGACAAAAAATGACAAATGAGAATATACCACTGCAATAAAAAACACTGCAGTGTTCGTACCTGGAATAATCATCGACAACATTATGTGCTCCCTCTTTATTGTCAACCATGGACGAATGTTGTTGTTGATAACAAAAATAGGCCACACCGAGTAAACAGATCTCATCTCTGCAAAAGGATTGACACCATCTGCTGCCAAAGAAATCCTAAGATTACGAGGTTCGTCTTTAAAGTGGGGCCATTTTTTCTCCATATCTCTAAATGCAGACCCATCTGCAGGCATCCGAATAATGTCATCTTGACTTTTGTTCCGTGCATGGTAATCCATAAACTGTGCTATGTTTTTGCACTTGAATAGTCGTTGCAAATGGGGAATAATGGGAATGTAACGTAGAACCTTGCGAGGCACCTTTTTAGTTACTTGATCTGTGCGATATCTACTGATATGACATTCAGGAAATTCTGTTGCAAATTCATGCTGGTTGTAATAAAGAACATGATCATTGGGGCATGCATGAATTGCTTCATACTGCATTCCAATTTCTTTCATGATGGCAGATAAATCTTGATTTGTGCGAGGTAAAATATTTGAAGGTGGTAACAAATATTCACCTATGATGCTACAACAAATTAAAATTAAAATATAGTTAATATAATATAGAAATAATATTAATGAAACAAATTCCATCCGTAGTAATTTGACTTATATATGAATTAACAATAAAATACATGACAATCATATATATTTTGTGATGGAATATATTACATACCTTAACATCCGTGTGACTGATATGTTTGAAAGACCATTCATAACCTTCAAGTTCATTACCAACAATATAGTAGAGAGAAGATTTGTCTTGGAGCCATCATAAAGGGGTTCGTATGCCTTGTCAAGGAGAGGTATATCATGAATATCATCAAAATGTTCATCATTTTCATGATCATCATCATCATCATCATCATCCATTCCAACATTAAATGAATCATGGATCAAAGTATTTGTAACATCATCTTCAACTATGTTATTTGTATGATCATCTTCTTCAATGTGATCATTAACTTGTTCTCCATTAATATTCATAGCTCCATGTTCCTCCTATACTTGTTCTGGAAGCACTTGCTGATCCGGACGATATGCCATAGGATGTCTTTCCTTTATAATTACATGAAACAATCAATAGATAAAAGTTAATATAAGAAATTCAAACGCAAAATGTAAAAATTTATGTGATACATTAAAAATTTAATAAATTTTGTACTGTTGGGATGAAAAAAACAATGACCAATTGTATTGTTGGTAAAAAATAAGAAATATTATAAAAATACATAAATTTACAAAAGCAATCAAAATAAAAACATATATAATGCAAACTTACAAATGGATGGTATTCATGTCCCCCCTCGGCGTGCCCATGATCCCTACAATGTTTTGTGGATGTTGTGATCAAAATTCTTCTCCTCTTAAAGCCTCTACATTGATTACATGGACAATAGCATTTACCATCACCCATTCTTTCAACTCCTTCCCACAATCTAGCAAGCAATTGTCGATTTTGTTCATCTGGATCAGGAATATTCGTAGTTGAAATTTTCTCGTAAAGAGCTTAAATGAATATTATCGATCTTAGAAAATGAAGCTCCAGAGTACTCTGCTCACTTGAATAACAAAAACAACGAAAAACAATCCACCGAACAAAAAAAACATCCGCAAACCATCGCTGGTATGGAAAACATGTCGGAATGGTTTGATATTTATAAATTGTAAAAGTCAAAAAGTCAAACCTATGTCGGATATCCGACGACACTAATCTAGTGACCGTTGGGGAAAAATCCATCAGATATCCGACCTCTTCGGGTTGAAAATGAAGTCGGTTATTCGACATCCATTTCGTTGGATATATGAATAGGCATCGGATATTAGCAGAGCCGTCGGATAGCCTACCAGCCTCGTCGGATAGCCTGCCAGCCCCGTCGGATTTTTAAAAGTACATCGGATATCCGACGGACACCTCTTGAAATTTATAAAACAAAAAACAAAAAAAAGTAATTTTCAAAGAAAAATCCGACGACACAGTCCATTTCGTCGGAGGTTGTCGAATTTGCTTGTCGGATTTTGGGTTCAAATCTACTAGTGGCCAAGGAATGACAACATCAACAAAAGCAGAGATAGGTTCAGGACCTTCTCAGACAACCGCAGACCGGGTTTTAGACCTCCACCTTACCGGAAACATAACAACAGTTTTCCTCCCAATAGGGGTTTCAACCGACCTCAAGCATGACCAAGTGCACCCCCACCACATGTCAACAGGCCAACTTTCAACAAAGGGACAAAAGCTGTCCCACCAATGGTTTCTTGTTGGAAATGCCAAGGGCCCTACTATTACAGAGACTGCCCTAGCAAAACGGATGGAGTTTTACACAACGTCCAAGAAGAACCTACCGTAGGAGACATGGCAAAGACCCCCAGGATTTATGCCGCTCTTGATGGTTGATAGGCGGATCACCAGGCCACTATGGTTGAAATTCAGGGTAAGATCTCAAACACAACCGTTTCAGTTTTAATAGACCCTGACACATGCTGAAGTTACATCTCCCCTAAGATAGTAGACACTTGTAAGTTGAACTGAGGGAAGCACGAGAGCATGTGGCTATTATAACTAGCCATCGATACCAAATGCAAGGTCTCTGAGGTAGTTAAAACTTGTGAGATAGACTTAAACGGTTTCCCAACTAGGTTAGAATTAAACATTCTACCCCTAGGATCGTACGATGTACTCATCAGCATGGATTGGTTAGAAGAACACCATGTCCTACTGGACGGCTTAAACAAATCCTTACTCTGCATGGACGACCAAGCGAATCAGAAGACGATTCAGGGTATCCCTAAGAAAGTGTCGGTACGATAGATCTCTGCCTTACAATCAAAGAAATGTATCAGAAAAAGGTTGCAAACTCTTTGCCGTGAATATCCAAAACATAGAAACTAATAGGGAACAGAAGATTCAAGACTTCCGAGTCCTCGTAGAGTTCAAAGATGTATTTCTTGAAGAAATACCAGGATTACCACCCAAACAAGACTTATACTTTTCCATTGAACTAATACCCGAATCAGTACCAGCTTCCAAAGCCCCGTACCGCATGAGCACACCACAATTGGTGGAGCTCAAGCTTCAGTTACAATAATTAATAGACAAAGGGTACATTCGACCAAGTGTGCTCCCTTGGGGCACACCGATACTCTTCGTCAAGAAGAAAGACGAAACTATGTGGATGTGCATCGATTACCGCCAACTCAACAAGATGACCATTAAGAACCGCTATCCACTCCCTGGAATCGACGACTTGTTTGACCAAGTTGGAGGGGGGAAGATCTTCTCAAAGATCGGCTTACGATCCGAATACCATCAGGTGAGGATCCATGATGAGGATATAAACAAGACCACAATTCGAACCCATTATGGCCACTACGAGTTCGTAGTGATTCCCTTTGGGTTGATGAACGCACCGGCCAACTTTATGTGTATGATGAGAAACATATTTAGCAAATACCTCGATAAGTTCGTTCTAGTCTTTATTGACGACATGTTGATCTACTCCAAGAATGAAGTAGAACATGAGGAGCATCTCCGAATTGTTTTGTGAATACTAAGAGAACACGAACTTTACGCCAAGTTTAGTAAGTGCGATTTCTACAAACCCCAGATTCAATACTTAGGACATATCATTTTCGAGAAGGGAATAGTTGTCGACCCCGAAAAGGTCAAAGCTATCGAAGAATGGCCCACACCTACACGCGTATTAAATATAAGATCATTTTTAGGTTTAGTCGGTTACTACCAAAAGTTCATTGAGAACTTTTCACGGATTGCATGTCCAATGACCGCCTTACAGAAAAAGGAAAACAAGTTTATCTCGACAGATAAGTGCGAAGAAAGCTTTCAAAAGCTGAAGCAACTACTGATTAGTGCACTGATTTTGCATATTGTGGATCCCAATGAGAACTTCGTCATTTGCACAGATGCAAGCAAGGACTTGGGAGAGTCCTTATGCACGACAATTTTTCCATATGCTACGAATCAAGGAAATTAAAAGAGCATGAGCAGAACTACCCTACGCAAGTCCTCGAACTAGCCGCCATCATCCATGCTCTGAAGATGTGGGGACATTATCTCATGGGAAAGAAATTCCTATGAATGACTGATAACATGATTTTGAAATACCTTTTCGATCAACCTAACCTAAATGTCAGGCAGGCCAGGTGGTTAGCCTTCCTTAGTGAATACTATTTTAAACTAAAGCATATAAAAGGCAAGGAAAACAAGATTGCAGATGCCTTGAGCCGTCGAGCACATATGCTTAACGAAGTCATGGTAAGTCAAACTGACTCAGACTTACACCACAAGATTCGAACGGCATGTAAGGGTGACCGTTACTACACAGAAATCCTTGCAAAGATCCAAGAAGATAGATTATTCCAGCAACAAAAGGAATATAAGATAGATGAGTCAGGACTGTTGTGGTCGAAAGAAAGACTCTACGTCCTGGAGAGCGGAGACATTAGATCAAACATTCTCACCGAGTTTCACCAGAAACCCTATTCAAGGCATCTTAGATATCAAAAGATGCTATCGACAGTAAAGAAACATTACTTTTGTCCTAAGTTGAAAGCTGACATCGCCATGTTCATCGCCAAATGTCAGGAGTTCCAACTAGTCAAAGCCGAACACCAACACCCCTCCAGATTACTTCAACATTTACCCATTCCGGAATGGAAGTGGGAGGTAATAAGTATGGAATTCATTACAGGCTTACCCAAGAGTAAGAAACTGAATGAATCCATCTTTGTAGTGGTAGACAAGCTGTCTAAAGCAGCTCACTTCATACCGGTAAAATCTACCTACAAGGCAGTTCACATTGTGGAAATATTCTTAAAGGAGATCTTTCGATTGCAAGGGATACCCAAGCCAATAATTTCCGATCGGGATACGAAGTTCACTAGCAACTTCTGGAGAGAATTATTCTCCGGTTTGGAAATCCAAATACAATTTCGCACCGTGTACCATCCCCGGACTGACGGACAAACGGAACAAGTAAACCAAATTCTTGAGGACATGCTGAGAATGTATGTCATGAACAACCCCACTAAGTGGAAAGATTATTTGCACCTCGCATAGTTTCCATACAACAGGGGTTATCAAACCTCGTCCAAAATGAGTCCTTTCGAGGTACTCTATGGCAAGAAATGTCGGACACCCGTGACTTGGGACAGTCCAGTAGACAAACTTCTGCTAGGACCCGACCTACTAAAAGACTTGGAACAACTAGTCTCCAAGGTACAGTTGAACTTGAAAGAAGCACAAGACCGCCAAAAGAGTTATGGGGACAAGAAAAGAAAAGACAAAGACTACCAAGTCGGTGAACATGTGTTTCTAAAAATAAAGGCAAAACGAAGCTCGTTGAGCTTAGGATGTTGTAGGAAACTAGCCCCAAGATTTTGTGGACCTTTTGAAATACTAGCCAAGAAGGGCCCAGTGGCTAATGAGTTAGCCTTACCAGTGCATGTAAAAGTTCATAATGTTTTTCATTCTTCATTATTAAATAAATATGTATACGATACTAAATATGTTATTGATTGGTCCTTATTACAGGTGGAGACGAAGGGGAGTTCACAGAAGAAACACTCCACATTCTGGACAAGAGAGAGGTGCAGCTTAGGAGGAGGACCATTACTCAACTGAAAGTGCAATGGAGGCACTTTGTACTAGATGAGGCTACTTGGGAGAATGAAGCCACTATGAAAGAGGCATACCCCACCTTGTTTCCTCACCTCATTCCTAGTCCCTAGAAACATCGGGACGATGTTGTTTCTAAGTGGGGAGGGATGTAATATCCTGAATTTTGGACTAACTATTTTTGTTGTTATATTGGGCCACGGCCCCAGCACCTGTGTGTTATTTTGAGTATTGGCCGTGAGCCTTAGCACCTATGATTTATTCTTTTATATATTCACATATCGGGCATGGAACCCGACTGAATTCTTTATTTGAGTATATACTGGGTACAATGGAGGCACTTTGGACCAGATGAGGCTACTTGGGAGAATGAAACCACTATGAAAGAGGCATACCCTGACTTGTTTTCTCACCTCATTCCTAGTCCCTAGAAACACTGGGACAGTGTTGTTTCTAAGCGGGGAGGGATCTAATATCCCAAATTTTGGACTAACTATTTTTGTTGTTATATTGGGACACGCCCCCAGCACCTATGTGTTATTTTGAGTATTGGGTGTGAGCCCTAGCACCTATGATTTATTCTTTTATATATTGACATATCGGGCATGGACCCCGACTGACTTCTTTATTTGAGTATATACTGAGTGAGAAGGCCCCAATGTTTGAATAATGCTCTTCATCTTTGATATGGGTACAAACCCTAAAATACTGAGATGATCTTTTGTTACTTACTGTGCAGAGCTATGATTTTACATGATTTGACTTATGAGTGTGTTGAGCGTGGACTCATAAACCCACATATAACCTACGTACTGGGCATAAGCCCCGATGTACCTAGAAGAATGTTTATGTACTGGGAGTAAGCCTTGAGGTACATTGAGCGTTGGGCCTAAGCCCTGGAGCACTCCAAGCATGATAAACCAATACCGGATCCGAGGCAACTTAAATATTCTAGATGTGCCTCACAACCACATTCTAGCACTAGTGTTGAGCAGAGGCTCTGGAATTGCACTAGCGTAACACCCATGTGAGAGTGTTGAGTTAAAAGGCTCTGAATAGCACTCGGGGTTACTGGATCTCAAATTGTTGAGTCGTAAAAGACTCTGAATAGAACCTTTACTTTCATCACATTTATTTAATTTGATTAAATGATTCATCTTTTATCTATCATCAAATACTATGGGAACTACCATGTTAAACTAGTGAATCCGACATGCAAAGAGAGAGACTAGAGGTGCCTATCCAAGCTTATAGAGACCATCCAAAGAATTGGACCTTGTCCTTAAAAGTTAAAAGAAGTATCATGTGAAGATACATAATTTAATAAAAGATAATTACCACTAGTCTTCTATGACTAACATGTATAACGGCCTCAAGGCTAATGTTATTATTAAGAGCTTTAATAATAATGTTGTCATTATTTAATTATGAAATATATTTATTATAGATGGCTTATGCATTATTTAAATATTATTAATGATGTGTTAATAGTTAAGTGAAATATTATTATTATTATTATTATTATTATTATTATTATTATTATAAGTATTGTTATTATAATTATTATTTAGAGCTTAAATCAAAATCGCTTATAGTTAAACAATTGGAAAAGTCCTAGTTCGAAAGGACTAGGTATTGATTAAATAATATATTTTAAACATTAATTATTTAATTTAAAGAAACTAATTATTTCAATAGTCCTAATTAAAAAGACTGCCCTACATAAAGAGGGTAGATCCCAAGTTTGAGGGAATCTATCTTTTCCATTATCATTCTCTTATGGTAATCTGAGAGAAGTTTTATGCTCCAAGAAACTAAAGCAGTCTTGTCTAAAAAATTCCAGATCTGAACTAGCAGTAGCCCTAGGACCTCTATCTCTTTTGCATGTTGGAATCCAACTCGGGGGGATCCATACAGAACAAGGAACGGTTGTAGGATCATGGTTGGGAGGAACATGGTAGCCCCAAAGTTATCCAACTAAGAATATCAGCCTAACGGGTTAGCTAAATACAATAGGTTCTGCATTAATTACTGTTTGAGTGTACAGGCTTCTACAGGAAAGGATCAAGTGCCAAAGCAGCCAGTCTTCTACAGGAAAGAACCGAGTGCCAAAGAAGCTAGGTATGTAGTAGTTCTTGTTCCCATTTTTATTTCAGTTATAGTGGACTTCGAACTTTAGACTAGAATTGATACTTCAGCATTGTTCTCATTATAATTATTACCAACGTAGAAGTTTGGCCCAGAAACCAGTGGAGGGTCTAGCAGGTCTAGCCAAGCTAGCCCATGCTAGACGACACCCCATATTCTCTATTAGGTTAAGGTTATTATGTTTTTTTTTACAATCATTTTTCATGCCTGAATCGTCTTATAAATCCGTAGTGCAGGGATTATCTCTTCCTTTTAATTCTTTTAATTATTATTTCTTGCTTTGCTTAAAGAATCATCAAATAGAAATGACAACAGTATCAAGTCGGACATCGATTCTCTTAAACATACTACACATCAAATCGTAGATTAAACAATAACAGTAAATTATTATTAATGTTCTTTTCAAGCCATGATATCATTCCACATTGTTTTTACACCTATGATTTCTACCACAGTCAACCTTTTACCAAGAGATAACGTATTAGGTTTTACAAGGAAATACGAATGCAAAAATAGACTCAGGCATTGCATTTTACAACTTAATCCTTGATCGGTTAAACCCCAACAACTAAAATTTCAAGAAGAAAAGGCCCACAGTACTCATCGCTTTTCACATATCATCTTCTTTAAACATATCGACCTACAAGTCAAGAGATCAAACCCCACCCACGACTTTACCCTTTGACCCTACTCAACGCCCATAGTGTAGTATTAACATATTGACCCTAGTTCTTTCGAAGGCAAAATGAACAGCGGCTAGGGTTATGGCTTCCACTAAAACGCATGAGATTTTACACAGTTACATTCCATCCCAGACAATACGTATTAACATACAGATAAGCGTTATTTATAAATGTAGGGACAGGGATCGAAACCCTCTACCATTTCATTAAAAACCCTTCTTGCTTTTCTATCTACTACAACCACTAGAAAACACAGCAATAAGAACCAAATCTTAGAACGTTTCAGGCTTATTAATTTAGCTTCAGGGTTACGTTTCATCCTATCAAACATTCATGGTATTAAGTCAACGCATTTCGAAAACCTTAGATACAGACATCATTTCCCATTCAACAGATGAAGCCACAATAGCCACATGAAGAATCTAGACTCTCAAACTAGTAATTCACATAAAGAAAATGCAGAGACTAGTTAGTTGTATATCTCTCCTTAATAGGTTCAAAGTTTATAATACAGAGACTAAATAGGGTACCAAACATTTACAAAATTATACAAAAGGCCATTCCAGGTCCCATTCAAACTAAATACGCAGACATAGGTATCGAATGCAAACCCCAGTTCATATTGGGCATTATTATTATCAACAAGCCTCAACAAAATTCAGACGTTGAGCCGAATGACCAAAACCTCCCACTAAGACCCTCTAGGGCATGTAAAAGTCAATAGATACAATTTTTGCAACAGTCCAACCAACGAAAACTTCCAGGAACTCAAAGCTTTTCGCAGTGAACCCAATCGGGCTAACGAGGTTCCTCATAGTAAACACAACCAATAACACTCCACAGAGGCGAGATGAGGAGTTAAGTAATGGTGGACTCTGAACTTACCATTTGCGACACCTCCAAGTCTAGTCTTGGCCATCAACTAGTAGCCACGCAGATGAAGAGGGCCAAACGAATTACCTACCAAGCAAGTAAATCATACAAGTCAAAAACCTGAGCTTATCATCGTTTTTATCCATTTAAATTAGCAAGAAAACAAGGATTATATTACCTTCATGTTTATCTGTCACCATCTATGCTTACGAAACCCCTTATCATGTGCTGACCATGATCCAAGCTCAGGTCAGTACACGAAACCGTCAAATGCATCCAACACACAGACAGAGGAAAATGAACCATGAAATTGAAACCTTCGATGGTGTAGAAACCAAGTAGAAACCCTCAACGTAGCTGGCAACATTGGCCATGTGCCATCGTAGTGTTGCATTAAATTCCACTACCTACCCCAAATATTTCGATACTAGTCGTGATCTCCATAATAGCAGAGGCATTCACGATCAATGAGGTAATTGAAAACGCAAGGTGTAATACAAAGACCCCAAGTAGTGTATAATGCCAACAAGTAATTACAAGGTCAACATGTATTGAAATTTCAATAAGGACTATAATTTCCAACAAAGCATTTTAAGGTGACAACCTCCAAACATTACATATATTAGTTTTAAATAAGTGTTGGATTTGCGAAATGAGCACCATAGGTAGACACCTTCGTAAGTACACCTGCAAACCAGGTACAAAGTGGATGCATTAGCGAACTCGCTAAGTAAGTCAGGAGTTTCCATTTTCTTACCCCCTACCTCTCGGCAGCCCTGTCGGGGTACCTTTCCCTTTGAAAAGACCAAGCATCACACCATGGGCCTCAACCACCACCAATAAAGGTCCATCCCACCTAAATTATCAGTTAGAATTTAATAAACATGCACACAAACTCTTAAAACTGTAAGAAAGATATTTGCATTATTATCCTCTAAACATTTGTACCCTTGTGACAGATTTACAGTTCTATTCACTACAACGCTTTCACAAAGTTGTAGGATTCACAACCAGTATAGCCATGACACTTATGAAACTGAGACTCTATTAAATTTCGTAAAAGAAGCATCGGTGTAGCATATTCTTAGCAGTGTTGAAGTTAATTTACATTCATCATCTCTTATCCAGTTTATTACAGTAACGGAATTTTTTTTTAAATTTTTTCTGTTTTTAGGGGCATTACACCATTGTTATCCATGGTAAATCGATACGTAAACCTATATACACTAAACTCAAGTAAACCTAAATAAATAGCTCTCACTAACAATGGATCATCCAGTCTAGTTAGAGGAGGGTTAAAGTGTCTTTCAAAGTCTTCGGTTGGAAATTATTCAACCTCAATGGTATGTGGGACCGATGAAGTTTGAGTGATGAGTTGAGGTTCCCTAGGTGGGTCAGTCATACTAGTTTGTTCAAAGGAACTGCTTGTATTTATTTTATTCTACTGAGGTTGCGGTGGAGGATTCACCGTGAGTGGAGGAAGTTTTCTCAACCTTCATGACATAAGAGTAGGTTGGTGCTCCACATCTACAACAAAAATGTTCTTATTAATTAATCCTAGGGCTAGCTAGAACAAAAGTAAACACATAGTACACCACTAAAAAATCCTACAGTGATCCAAAACAGGCAAGCGAATGAACTTCCAAAGGATTGTCTAGGATGATTAGGGCCCAGAACATACTAGTGAGGTGACAAATAATAGTTATCAAGGTTCCACGGTACACTCGCGATGGGGCCAAGTTTTGGAATCACCCAACCACATTCCCAAAGATCTGCAGAGGATTTCCACCTAGATTTGTCCTATAAGAAGTGTAAATATCCTTCCACTATCACCTGTGTAGAGCCCTAAAGGTATTGGATACTAAGGCTACCAATAATGTAAAAAGAGTCTAGGGGGACAGTCAAATGTCAAATCAAAACACATGGGAAGGGGGACTGAGCCCGAAATCCAAAAGCACCGAAGGTACTAGTGGATCCTCATACACGTATCAATTCTGGTAGAATCTACTCGATTAAAAAGTGGAGCGGTATCTCCAACTAATCAATCTCACACTACCTCGTGCTTAACTCTGGTTTGATTGGAGCTTCCCGGCACACCTTCAACAAAGGTGGATTTACCTAGTGATTGTCCACTACGATTTTGATTTTAAATGACTTTGGATAGTTGAACAACCTATTCCAAAAACCTAGCCAAAGCTAGTTGGTGTGTGTTCCCTAAAAAAAAAGTTACTATTCAATTTTAACTTTAATGTTATTTTTGGGGTTGTTGTTTACTCAAAAAAAGTGAGTGTGTGTGTAAGATGGTTATGACTGAAAAGTAAAGTGTATAATGAAACTGCAAGATTCTTTTCACTACTTTTCTTTTTTTCTTATATCTTTCAACATCAAAAATTTTGCAAAGTAAACCTAAAATAACTTGAAAATTTATTTTATATTTTCAAAAAATTAGTGTATGCAACTAATATCGATTTTGAAAAAAAAAATGCTCTTGCTAAGGGAAAAATACTTGTTCTTTTTTGCAATTTTATTTTAAATAAAAGAAATAACAACTAACTATGAACAAGGAAAGCACACACTATAATGAAAGTGTAAGCTAATTGTACCTAATCCTATAAGAGACAGAACACTACTCTCGAATAAAGTCTAAAAATAACAAGTTTAAAAGGTTTCTTCAATCCAAGTAAAGAGGTAACCAACTTTGGAAAAGAGACACTAATGGAAACAACCAACTCAAAGAAGAAAACAAAAATATTTTTCAAGAAATCAAACAGTTCTTAATCAAGTCAGTGATCATAAAGAAACATTTCAAATGCCAACCAAACAAACTTTGAACTCAAAAGACATAAGAACACCCTCAATAAGCAAAAGAAAACCAACAAGATAACATAAAAGAGAAAACAGACTCAATCACAGCCTACTAACAGGTCTAAAGGATCCAACTCTAAGCATAGAAACTCTTCCAAAATCAAAGCAGAGACCCAAATTTTAAACCCTAGGAGGAAATCAAATCCTACATAAATACATGTTGAGTTCCAATCTACTGTTGTAAATTAGAGCTTAAATTTAAAATGTCAATCTGGAATCGTAAACTTAGAAGCATGTCCAAAATATATGGATTAGATCTAGACTAGTTTGAAGTACATTCTGCTTTTGGAAATGAATCTAGAACTACTTAAATACTGTAAACTAAGGAATGCAAAAACTCCCTTACAGAAGTGTACTCATTCGAATCCTTCAATTTATCAGCACTTAAATATTTGAAATAACAAAATCATAAAATTAAACTGTAACATTAAAACTTTGTTGTTGAGTGCAGGAATATGTTGAGTTCTTTTACAAGAATTCAACTCACAAGGTATTTGAATTCCTCAACAATTCAGTTTATATTCTAATGAAAGGTAAAACTGAAAACAACCTACAGCGATTGATCAATCAAACATAAATGCTTAACCCTAGTCTATGGTAAAACCCTACCTTCAGCATATGAAATCGAATTTGATTTTAAAACACAGATTGATAACTCAATTGAACTCTACAGGAAACTTTAAAACACATACCAATACGTATCAATAAGGAAAATGGGTGTGCAGGTTGTTAATTTTTTGATAGTTTCATTCAAACATTATCTTAGGATCCTACTAAGAGAATAACATGCACAACATAACAATCATAAACACAAGAGACATAGAGTTTCCTCGGTGAAAACCAAGAAGGTGAAAAACCCCGCAACTTCCTCAGAGATAGAATAAGCCACAATACAAGATCACAATGATCAAACCCAAGATAGATAACTCCAGCAGCTACTCCTCCTCCACTTGTGCACACTCCTCTCTCAACTAATGCGATTTGGACGAGTGAGTGAATGAATAGAATGAGACACACTCACTCTCTATTATACACTGACATGAATTGCCAATAACCTAATAGGGCTGACCTCCCTAGGAGGTCAAATAACCCAACCACATAACTCAACTAGGGTCGACCCCACACTGGTAGTCTAATAACCCATCAAATATAAGTTGCGACACGTGCAACACTTGTGACACTTACATATACAAATGACGACACTTCTGATTGGAGGAATAATACATCTCCATCATACATATAACAAAGTACAAGTGTAATACATAGAAGAATATCTTCTGAAGTTACAAATACATCAACACTCCCTCTTCACTAGGAAAACATTCTCTAGACACAGGTCATCAATACATGTCGCCACAAGTCTTCAATTCTGGAGTTGGAGCATCGTCACTAGATCACGGAGCATCATCGTCACTGCTGCTATACTCATCATCTCGATCAATGGGCTATCTCTCAATTCTTCTTGTTATAGGAAGTTCTACAGAGCCAACCCTTTTTCATGCTAGATGTAGGCGTAGCCTCCTGTAGGTATTCAATCATCTTTGGCCATCCTGTGGAATGTGCATCAACAAAACCTCGAAAGAGTATCCCAGGATCCTTTATGTGCCTAAGCACGACCAACAATATCTCCCAGGGAGCTATTACATGTGACCACCACAAAACCTCGAAAGAGCATCCCAGGACTTATTACGAGCACATAGCTCAACCTATCGGATCTCCCAGTGCGCTATTACATGTGGTCAGGAAAAACCTCGAAAGAGCATCCCAGGACTGATTACGAGCACACAGCTCAACCTATAGCATCTCTAAGGGCACTATTACATGCCATAAGACAAAAATTTGAAAGAGCATTTGCCAAATCTCCCAGGGAGCTATTATATGCCATATGAAAAACCTCGCAAGAGTATTTGCAAATATCCCAGGGCGCTATTATATGTCCTCCCAAGAAAAACCTCGAAAGAGCACTTGCTAGATCCCCTAAGGAGCTATTATATGCCATAGGAAAAACCTCGCAAGAGTATCTGCAAATCTCCTAGGGTGTTATTATATGCTTATTTCACGACATGTCCACGGCCAAACTGTAGCAAAACCTCGAAAGAGCATCCTAGCACAGACTATAGGATCTCCCAGGGAGCTATTACATGCTACCTTCACAATCTGTCCACAGCCAACCTATAGAAAAACCTCACAATAGCATCCATGCTTAGACTATCGGATATCCCAGGGATCCATTACATGATACCTGCACAATCTGTCCATGGCCATGGAGTATCATCCTGATACTCATGATCATACTGATCATCATCACACAGTACATCATCCTGATGCACATCATCATCGCACGATCATCCTGATCATCGTCATAGCATCATCCTGATGCATATCATCATCACATTATCATCCTGGTCATCGTACATAGCATGAACCAGAGCATCGTCCTAATGCTCATCACACAATGCTTACATCCACAGCCACAGAAAGGATCCTCCTACCACCATGCTTGGAATGGCTCCTGCAAATGTGTCCTATCACTTCTTCCTCGAAATATCTTCTATCTGAAGGACACCAAGCCTCTCTCTGAAGTATTCAAACTTCACTCTGGCTAGAGGTTTGGTCAACACATCTGCAATCTGCTCATCTGTCGCAACATACAGGAGCTTCACTGCTCCTCTCTGCACCATATCCCTAATATAGTGATATTTGATCTCAATGTGCTTCAACCTATCATGGAACACTGGTTTCTCAGACAACTTCACACAACTCTGGTTGTCACAGAAGATACAGGTAGCATCCACCAATGGGAGATCAAATAACTCAGACAGTAGCTTCCTAAGCCATACTGCCTCACAATTGGCCAAACAAACTATGACATACTCTGCTTCGTCTGTACTTAGTGCTACATAGGATTGCTTCCTGCTAAACCATGAGATTACACCTGATCCCATACTAAAGCAGCACCCCAAGGTGCTCTTCCTATCTATAGCACTACCTACCAAATCTGAATCAACATAACCCTCGAGGTTAAACTTTTGATTCGCATCATACTTGAGCCCATAATCAATTGTACCCTTTAGGTACCTCAGAATATGCTTTACAGCAATCAGGTGAACATGTCTAGGATCTGTCAAAAACTGGCTCAAGGTGTTCACTACAAAGCAAGTATCTGGTCTCATGTTCGTCAAGTACATCAAGGACCCAATCATCTAACGATACACCATGACATCAACCGACTCAGATGAAGCATCACTCAATAGCTTCATGTTCGATGCCATAGGTGTGTCCATGGCCTTGCAATCCATCATCCTGAATCTCTTCAGGATATCTCCTGCATACTTCCCTTGTCCATGGAATATTCCATATGCACTCTGCCACACCTCCATACCTAGAAAGTGATGCATCATACCCAAGTCCTTCATCTCGAACTTGGCAGCAAGCTTCCTCTTTGTATCGGCAATCAATCTATCCTCACCTGTCACAAACACGTCATCCACATACAATAGGAGTATCACTGGATTTCCTTCCTCAACCTTGTAGTAAAGGTTGGAATCTGCTTTACTCTTGGTAAAGGCCAAACTAGACAGGAAACTGTCTATCCTGTCGTACCATGTTCTAGGTGCTTGCTTCAAGCCATATAAGGCTTTCTTCAATATGCGCACATATGACTCCCTGTCATGTGTCTCAAAACCAAGTGGTTGCTCCACATACACTTCCTCTTCGAATACACCATTCAGGAAATCTGTCTTGACATCCATCTGGTGTATCTTCCACTTCATTACTGCAGCCAGGGCCAGTACTGTTCTGATGGAAGTGTATCTAGCTACAGGAGCAAAAGTCTCTTCATAATCTATCCCCTCTTTCTGGGAGAAGTCACAAGAAACAAATATTTCCTTGTATTTCTCTATGCTACCATCTGCAGCATGTTTAATCTTGTAGATCCACTTGGAAGTCACAACAGACTTCCCATCTAGTCCTGGGACCACATCCCAAACATCATTCTTCATGATCGATTGGTATTCCTTGACCATGGCATTCTTCCATTCTTTCTTTTCCGCTGCCTCTTCATAACTTGAAGTTTATTTGTTCATTATCTCACAGAGTAAGGAAACATAGCTGGTGTGTGACCTAGTCCTTTTTATTTCTCTGTGTTCTTCTCCTGGAATACCATACTTTTTTGCATCTTGGATGACCTCTCTAGCCCATGCTGGTTTTCTCTTGAGAGAGTTATTCTCACGGGGTGGATCTACAGGTTCTTGTGGATCTTCTATTTCACAATCCACTTCTTGTATTACTTCGTTCATAGTGGTGTCTTGTGTTCTGGGTATCCTTGGTTCTTCATAGTCTTCAACAGGTGTCTTCCTTGATTTGATGTATGTTTATTTTTCATCAAAAGTCACATCGCTACTGATGTCAATATTCTTGAACCCTGGAAAGTAGATTTTGTATGCCTTCTAGCTTTCACTGTACCCCACAAATATACCCTTCTTTCCTGAAGGATCTAACTTTGTACTCTTTTATTTTGGAACATGTGTATATATTGGAGAGCCAAATATTCCGAGATGGCTAACTTTTGGTCTCTTACCAAAAAAAACTTCTTCTGGTGTCTTGTTGTCAAGTCTCATGTGTGGTGTTCTGTTTTGTACATACACTGTTGTTCTTGCTGCTTCTGCCCATAGGTGCATGGGTAGATCTTGGTCATGAATCATTTCTCGTGTTGCTTCCATGATTGTTCTATTCTTCCTTTCTGCAACCCCATTCCATTGTGGATTTTAGGAAGTGGTAAAATCCCTCTTAATCCCTGAATCACTGCATAACTTCTTGAAGTCCCCTGAAGTAAATTCTCCGCCATTATCGGATCTGAAAATCTTGATCTTCTTATCAGTTTTATTTTCTATCAAGGCTTTGAATTCCTTGAACTTATCAAACACTTCATCTTTGTTCTTCAAGAAATAAACCCAAGTCTCCCTAGAGAAATCATCAATGAAAGAAATATAATATATATACCCACTAAGTTAATTCAATGACATTGGTCCGCATACATCGGAGTGGATAATCTCCAATATTCCTTTTGCTTTGCTTTCACTTCTTGGAAATGCCTTCTTTATGTTCTTTCCTTTTGCACATTCTTTGCAAACACCTTCATGCTTTGACTAGATTTCAGGAAGACCTTCTACTGCTTTGCTTGCAATTGGTAGTGCCCTATAGTGCACATGAGCAATCCTTCTATGCCAAAGTTCACTTGGATCCATGCATTCATGTACCATGGCATGTTCAGGTTGTCCCTTCAATTTGTACAATCCTCCCTCTTTCTCTCCAATCACTACTGCATCATCTATGGTCTTACCTTTAGGCCACAGAAGTACTTGGCCATCCACAAATGCAACTCTCATCCCTTTTGCATCCAAAGATGATATGGAGAGGAGGTTCTTCTTGAGTCCATGTACATATAGAACATCTTGCATCTTCAAAGACTTCCCAAAGTCTAATTTGTAGGAGGCTTCACCACTTCCTTTTATAGGGTATTGATAGTCATCCCCAAGTTTCACCTTATGAGGTGACTCATGTTCAAATAGATCTATAAGAGATTCTTTGAATCTCGTCATATGTTTAGAAGCCCCACTATCAATAAGCCAATCATTACACCCATGTGTAACAATACTTGTGAGAGCATAAATTAGAACATATTCATCGTCACTTGAAGAGTCTTCACTTTCTACCTTAGCTTTCTTCCTAGGAGGTTCATCATCCTCAGCAGCATGAACATGATATCTCTTCTTATTGCTCTTGTTTCTCTTGTTGTTCTTGTTGTTGTTGGATTTCTTTTTGTTCTTGGGACATTCTAAAGCAAAGTGTCCCTTCTCATGACAGTTGAAGCATCTTATATTTTTCTTATCTATTTTATGATGGTGATGTAAAGATCTCTTGTGATGAGATTGCTTCTTCTTGGGCTTACTTATCTTGGTGTGAGTTGTGAGAGCTTGATCTTCATTTCCCATCTTTTCTTCTCGGGCCACAAGCCTAGCTTCTTCTTGTGAACATTCCTCCATAGTCTACTAAAGGAGATCAAATTCCTTCTTGCAAAAATACCTTGGATGAAGGAGTCCCATGACCTAGGTAGGCCATTCAAAGTGGTCATGACAATTTCTCCATTCTCCACTACTTCATCCACAGCTTCAAGTTGTTCCTTGATTTGAGAGACCTTAGTGAAATAGGGTTGGATGGTCTCTCCATTCTGAAATTTTACCCCTTTTAATTGATTCCGCAAAGTCATTTTCCAATTTATATTCTTTCCTTCAAACAACTTCGTCAAAGAGTCAAACATCTCCTTAGGTGTCTTTAGGGAAGACACATGGGGTATGGGATGGTCTTTTATAGAATCAACAATGATTCTATTGGCATTTACCAAGTCCTTCTTGTGTAAGGCCTTAGCCTCATCTCCCTCTAGAACTAGAACATCTTCCTTTATGTAGTTGTCCAATTCATTCTCTTCTAGGATTAACCCAATCCTATACTTCCATGCTCGGAAGTTGTCAGCTCCTTCAAGCTTATCCTCAAGCTTGGTGTGGTGAGACATCTTAATGACAAACTTAAATGGAAATAAAAGATTTAGGTCTTACAACTTCATTTGCCAAAAACTAGATCTGGAGCTAGATTAGGGTTTGTCAGAGAAACCCTAAAAATTCAAACTTTGAATTCCAAACTTCTGAAAGGATAGCAAGATGCACCTTGCTAAGCTAATCAAGCTGGTATACTTCAAATTTGAAATCTGCAAAATTTGACCCCTCAAAATTGCCTTTGAAACTTCTGGATTTCCTAGACAAGATCCCGAACTAGGGTTTGATATTGCCTGGGGTTATGCCCAACCAAAATGTTCGATCTTGTGCTCTGAACTTCAATTTTTCTAAGGAGCATCCAGCCGTGGTCACAAATTCCAAAAATTTCAACTTTTGCAGAAACCCTAATTTTCCACCTTTCCGATCAAAATCCTGATTTAGGGTTTGATGAAGCTCGGCCTTATGCCCAACTAAAAATTTTGAGCTTGGTCTCCAACCTTCGATTTTCTTGAGGGGCATCCAACCATGGTCTCAGATTCCAAAAATTCCAACTTTCTTCGAAACCCTAATTTCCCGCAGAAGTGACAGGCCAAAAATTGAAAGTGCTTAGAATTGAATTCTATCTCGACAGAAAGATGCGCTCTTCCAAGGAGAGTCATCCTAGCCTCCTTCCTTTGATGATCTGAGGAGAGAAACCCAAAGATTAAGAATCCCTAGCCTCCGCAGCTGCACAGTGTCTTCTTCTTAGCACGACTCTGATGCCATGTTAATTTTTCGATAGTTTAATTGAAACATTATCGTAGGATCCTACTAAGAGAATAACATGCACATCATAACAATCATAAACACAAGAGACACAGAGATTCCTCGGGGAAAACCAAGAAGGTGAAAAACCCCACAACTTCCTTAGAGATAGAATAAGCCATAATACAATATCACAATGATCAAACCCAAGATAGATAACTCCAGCAGCTACTCCTCCTCCACTTGTGCGCACTCCTCTCTCAACTAATGCAAGTTGGATGAGTGAGTGAATGAATACAATGAGACACACTCACTCTCTATTTATACACTGACTTGACTTGCCACTAACCTAACAGAGCCAACCTCCCAAGGAGGTATAATAACCCAACCACATAACTCAACTAGGGACAACCCCACACTGGTGGTCTAATAACCCATCAAATATATGTTGCGACACTTGCAACACTTGCGACACTTACATATACCAATGATGACACTTCTGATTGGAGGAATAATACATCTCCATCATACATATAACAAAGTACAAGTGTAATACATAGAAGAATATCTTCCGAAGTTACAAATACATCAACATAGGTTCGACAGAGGGGGGCCTCCACTGCTTCACGCACACACTCACGAACTTTCACAGAGCTCTCAACACTGAAATCGTTTTCACAGCATAAGAATGAACAAACACAAAGATATTTGAAGTTTGAAGTCTTTATTTCTTCAGCGTAAGTTCACCATCACCGGATGGGAATTACATCTCGAATTCAATACTTATACAAACAGTTTGAAAACTAAAAATGATACAATCCTAGTGATTAATAATGGCATTCTCCTAATATCTCTACTATCCTCCAGATCATCCTCCAGATCCATAAAAATAGACCAGATCGATACAAAATCGAAACTGTCCCTATTTTTATGCTAAGTGGCAGCGCTTGGAAGATTACTTTGACCAGTGTTGACTCACCACTTGTAGAACCTATTTCAAGAAGTTGTTAGAAATTCATCCATCCTTGGACATTGAGGATCCTTCTCTATATTTCAGTTTGTACCCAGCTGGCCTGCAAGTATCTAATCTAGGAGCAATTACGGGAAGTCAGATAATCCTGTATTTTAATTAAAATCTCAATTTAAATGCTTTAAAAATTTCATAATTCAATTTATTTAAGAGCAACAATAATTTATACCTTTGATAATCAAATTTCAAGGTTTTTATGGATGAGAATGAGGATTTATGGAAAAATATGAAGGATAATGGGGATAGATGAAGGATTTATAAGGAAAAATAGGCATCAAACTACTGACCAACATCTCCCCCAACAGGAAGCTATTGCATGTCCTCATGCACAAAACTGTTTTCAAAACTGAATCTGCATATTCCCATGCACAAAATTGTTGTTGTACTGCTGCTACTAATCCTCTGACATACCTCTTGTTTGTGATTTTGCATTTGTACTAGCTCGAGCTGCATAAAGGACCCTCAATCTCTGATATTTTGCTTTGAAAGTTTTCTTTTGCTGATACCATTTGTATGAATGTTTAGAAATTTTCATCTTTTGAACTTGAAGCTTTCTATTTTTCTCCTTTAATTTCTCATTCTCTAGTTCTAATTCCTTCACTTTCAACTCTATCTTCTCAATATTTTTTCTATTCTTGGAAGATTTATTCTTTTTCATCTCTATTGCAGGCTACTCAGAGATAGTGTCCATTCCAACTTCCTCTTCTTCATTCTCCTTCCCTGAATACTCTTTCCTTTCTTTTTCTATGACTTGCTACTCAAAGACAGGAGAAATGATGGTTGCATCCTTATTATCTTTCTCCTCTCTATCAGTTGGAGTCTTTTCAATTGTTTGAACATCTATCTCCATAATTTCTTCTACAGTTTGTTATTCATAGCTGATATTCATTTCTTCATCATGTTTTCCAATCTCACCTGCTAGAATTTCCTCTTGACTTTCCAAGGGGAATGTATGCATAATGCTTTTGCTGTGCCTCATCATCATTTTCTAGTGCTTGCTTCTTCTGTGCTTGCTGACGTTTCCTTGATTTTTTTCATAAGTGGTGAAGATCTTATATTTTTCTTGGAATTCCTTCTCTTCTTTCACCATACTTCTTGTTCTAATTCTTCTCTTAGGTTGTTTTGGGCTTGTTTCCTTAGAGTCATCTTCATTGCCTATTATCATCAACACTTCATCTTCTTCCATTCCCTCCCTTAGGAAGTTTTGAACTTGTTGCCTAAGGTTTTTGTTCTTAAACTTCAATGCTTGTTAGAATTAGCACTTCATCTTCTTTCATTCCTCCCTTAGACGGTTTTGAGCTTGTTGCCTTAGGGTTTTGTTCTTCAACTCCAATTCCTGCTATCATTAGCACTTCATCTTCTTTCAATTTTTCTTCAAGTATCTCTTCTGGTTCTTCAAATTTATTATGAATTACAAATTGCTGCCATGTCAAATCTTGTTTTTGTAATTCATGTGTGATGATTATCTTGATGAGCCCACAATGTAAAAGGCTTGTTATCTTGTCCTCGACACGTTTTTGAACAGCCTTAGCCATCTTAGAAAGGCTGTGTAATAGAAAATAGGGTATGTTAATCTCATAGTCACCCCTCAAATGTTGCATTATCTTGATGTGATAGAGATATATAATACTAAATCTTCCTTCACAAGTGATGAATCTCTAGATGATATATGCTATTTCATCCCAAGGATGAATCAACCAACTCCTTGGTATTCCCTTCTTCCATTTCACTGAGCCTGCCCTTTGTTGATGTATATGTAACTTCGGAATGTATTTCATCTGTATATTTTATATATATTTATTGTACCCTTATAAGAGATGTGCCATTCCTCTATAAGGAAGTGTCGTCATGTGGATTGACAAGTGTCGCAAGTGTGTGTACTTGCCGATGGGTTATTAGACCACCATTTGGGGTCGGCCCGGAATTATATATAATATAATGTGGATGTATCTAAGCAGACAAGTCGACCCCAGTAGGTCACTGGGAAAAAAGGTAAGTATAAATAGAGATAGGAGATCTCTATTTTACTCACTCAGAAAAGTAACTTACTCTCTCTCTGGAAAGTGGCACACTTGTGAGGAGGAGGAGGATCATCTGCTAGGAGACTATCTCAGTGTTATTTGGTTGTATTTTGGTTGAGCCATTGCTCTCTCTATCTCTGAGGAAGTTGTGGGGTTTTTCACCTTAGGGTTTTCCCCACGGAAACTCTGTGTCTCTTGTCTCTATGCTTTTGATTCTTGTGATGCTTGTGATGCTTGTCATATTATGATTGTCATGCATTGATATACTGTAGATGTTATTCTCTCAGCAAAGATCCTAGAGTATAATGAATTAATGCTCAAAATTTAACATGGTATCAGAGCTAACCTGAGAAGAAGACATTTTGCAGTGACGGAAGCTTGTGTTCCTTGTTTATTGGATTTCTCTCCACAGATTTTTGAAATTCAGTATAGTAGATTGGATCTACTCATCAAGGCGCATCTATCTGTCCAATCAGAATTCAGTTCCGAGCATTTTCAGATTTGGCCCTAAAACTTAGGGTTTCCACAAAAATAGGAATTTCTGGAAACTGAAGGCACAGTTGGAAGCTCCTTGCACAAATCGAAGGTTAGAGATTTGGATCGAGATTTTTGGCTGGGTAGATCTCCGGGAAACGCAAACCCTAATTCAGGGCTCTCCCTAGTGAACCCGGGAGGACAAAAAGGCAATTTTGAAGGGCAAGACTTTGCTGATCTCAAATTCTGAATGTACTAGGCTGATCAGCTCTCCCAGGCACATCTTTCTATCCTTTTGGAATTTTAAAATTCACATTTTGAATTTTTAGGGTTTCTCTGACAAACCCTAATCCGGGACCAGATCCAGTTTTCAGCACTTCAAGTGGTAAGTCCTAAATCTTTTCTATTTCCATTTGAAGTACTCTTAAAGATGTCTCTCCACACTAAGCTTGAGGATAAGCTTGAAGGGGCTGATAACTTCCGAGCCTGGAAGTATAGGATTGGGTTAATCCTGGAAGAGAATGAGTTGGACTCATATGTGAAAGAAGACATCCCTATCCCAGAGGATGAAGAAGCCAAGGCATTACACAAGAAGAACTTGGTCAAGGCAAAGAGAATCATTGATGATTCTATCAAAGACCATCTCATACCCCATGTGTCTTCTCTTAAGACACCCAAGGAGATGTTTGAATCTTTGACCAATCTATTTGAAGGAAAGAACATAAATCGAAAGATGACCCTGCGGAACCAATTGAAAGCAGTGAAGTTTCAGAATGGAGAAACCATTCAATCTTACTTTTCAAGGGTCTCCCAGATCAAGGAACAATTAGAAGTAGTAGATGAAATGGTGGAGAATGGTGAAGTGGTGATGACCACTCTAAATGGCCTACCCAGGTCATGGGATTCCTTTATTCAAGGAATTTGTGCAAGGAAGAAGTTGATCTCCTTCAGTAGACTTCGGGAAGAATGCTCTCAAGAAGAAGCTAGACTTATAGCTCGTGAAGAAAAGATGGGAGGTGAAGATCAAGCTCTTGCAGCCCACACCAGGAAAGGAAAGTTCAAGAAAGAGCCATCTCACTCCAAGAGATCTTCACATCAATTCAAAGAAAGAAGAGTATGCTTCACCTGTAATGAGAAAGGACATATTGCCATAAATTGTCCCAAGAACAAGAAGGACAACAACATCTCAAATAAGAAGAAGAAGGGTGGCAAAAGAAGGTTTCATGCTCATGCTGTCGAAGATGATGAACCTCCAAAGAAGAAGGCTAGGGCAGAAAGTGATAGTAATGATGACTCATCAAGTGAAGAAGAGTATGTTCTGATCTCTGCTCTCACAGGTACCATCTCCCATGTTTGTAATGATTGGTTGATTGATAGTGGGGCTTCCAAACACATGACTGGGTTCAAAGAATCTTTTGTGAACCTATCTGAACATGAATCACCCCATAAGGTGAAACTTGGGGATGATTATCAATACCCAATCAAAGGAAGTGGTGAATCCTCCTACAACCTAGATTCTGGAAAATCTCTGAAGATGAAGGAAGTACTTTATGTACCTGGGCTCAAGAAGAACTTACTCTCCATTTCTGCATTAGATGCAAAAGGTATGAGGGTTGCATTTGTGGATGGCCAAGTCCTAATGTGGCCAAAGGGAAAGACCATAGATGATGCAGTAGTAATTGGAGAGCAAGAGGGAGGCTTGTATAAATTGAAGGGACAACCTGAACATGCCATGGTGCATGAATCCATGGAGCCAAGTGAACTTTGGCATAGAAGACTTGCTCACATGCACTATAGAGCACTTCCAATTGCAAGCAAGGCAGTAGAGGGTCTTCCTGAAATCAAGACCAAAAATGAAGGTGTTGCAAAGGATGTGCAAAAGGTAAGAATATTAAGAAGGCTTTCCCAAGCAGTGAAAGCAAGGCAAAAGACATCCTGGAAATCATCCACTCAGATGTATGTGGTCCCATGTCATCCAGTTCCCTAAGTGGATATGTTTACTATGTCTCATTTATTGATGACTTCTCGAGGAAGACTTGGGTATACTTCTTGAAGGGCAAAGATGAGGTGCTTGATAAATTCAAGGAATTCAAAACCTTGATGGAGAATCAAACTGACAAGAAGATCAAAACATTCAGATCCGACAATGGTGGAGAATTCACCTCAAATGACTTCAAGAAGCTTTGCAGTGATTCAGGGATTAAGAGGGAGTTGACTGCTCCTTATAATCCTCAACAGAATGGTGTTGCAGAAAGGAAGAACAGAACTATCATGGAAGCAGCAAGGGCAATGTTGCATGACCAGGATCTTCCTATGCATCTATGGGCAGAAGCAGCTAGAACAGCTGTATATGTGCAGAACAGAACACCCCACAAGATATTGGACAACAAGATACCAGAAGAGGTCTTTTCTGGTAAGAAACCTGAAGTCAGTCATCTCAGAATATTTGGTTGTCCAGTGTACACTCATGTCCCAAAGGAAAAGAGGACTAAACTAGATCCTTCAGGAAAGAAGGGTATTTTTGTGGGATATAGTGAAAGCTCGAAGGCTTACAGAATATACTTTCCAGGGTTCAAGAAGATTGATGTCAGCAGGGATGTAACATTTGATGAAAACTCAGCATTCATCAAATCAAGGAAGGCACCTACTGAAGTTTATGAAGAACCTAAGGAAACAAGATTTCAGGACACTCCCATGACTAAAGCAGTTCCAGAAGCTGTTCTTGAGTTTGAAGATCCACAAGAACCTATAGATCCACCCCGTGAGGATAACTCTCACAAGAGGAAACCTGTATGGGCTAGAGAGCTCATTCAAGATGCAGAAATATTTGGTATCCCAGAAGAAGAACACAGAGCAAAGAAAAGAACCAGATCACAAACCAGCTATGTTTCTTTACTCTGTGACATTATGAACAAAGAACCTTCTAGTTATGAAGAAGCAGCAGAAAAGAAAGAATGGAAGGATGCCATGGTTGAGGAATACCATTCAATAATGAAGAATGATGTTTGGGATGTTGTCCCAAGACCTAAAGAGAAGTCTGTTGTGACTTCTAAATGGATCTTCAAAATCAAACATGCTGCAGATGGCAGTGTGGAGAAATACAAAGCAAGATTCGTAGCTCGTGGATTCTCTCAGAAAGAGGGAATAGATTATGAAGAAACTTTTGCACCTGTATCCAGGTATACTTCCATCAGAACAGTACTTGCCCTGGCTGCAGCTATGAAATGGAAAATACACCAGATGGATGTCAAGACCGCTTTCCTGAATGGTATAGTTGAAAAGGAAGTATATGTGGAACAACCACTTGGTTTTGAAATACATGACAGGGAGTCATATGTGTGCAGACTGAAGAAAGCCTTGTATGGCTTGAAGCAAGCTCCCAGAACTTGGTATGGTAGGATGGACAGTTTCCTATCTAGTTTGGGCTTTACCAAGAGTAAAGCGGATTCCAACCTTTACTACAAGGTTGAGGAAGGGAATCCTGTGATTCTACTCCTGTATGTGGATGACTTATTTGTAACAGGAGATGACAGACTGATTGCAGATACTAAAAGGAAGCTTGCCGCAGAATTCGATATGAAAGATTTGGGAATGATGCACTATTTCCTAGGTATGGAGGTGTGGTAGAATGCAGGTGGGATCTTCCTTGGTCAAGGGAAGTACACAGTAGATGTCCTGAAGAGATTTGGGATGATGGATTGCAAGGCCATGGCCACACCTATGGCATCGAATCTGAAGCTTCTATGTGATGCTTCATCTGAGCCAGTTGATGTCTCCATGTATCGTCAGATGATTGGGTCCTTGATGTACCTGACAAACACGAGACCAGATATTTGCTTTGCTGTGAACACATTGAGCCAGTTCCTGACGGATCCGAGGAGTGTTCACCTGATTGCTGTAAAGCATGTTCTGAGGTACCTGAAGGGTACAGTGGATTATGGGCTCAAGTATGAAGCGAATCAAAAGTTTAACCTGCAGGGTTATGTTGATTCAGATTGGGCTGGCAGTGCTGCAGATAGGAAGAGCACATATGGGTGTTGCTTCAATATGGGATCAGGTGTGATCTCTTGGTTTAGCAGGAAGCAGTCCTGTGTAGCACTGAGTACAGCAGAGGCTGAGTATGTTGCAGCCTGTTCATCTAGTTGTGAGGCAGTATGGCTACGGAAGCTACTGTCTGAGTTATTTGATCTCCTGCTGGATGCTACTGGTATCTTCTGTGATAACCAGAGTTGTGTGAAGCTATCCAAGAACCCAGTGTTTCATGACAGGTCGAAACACATAGAGATCAAATATCACTATATCAGGGATATGGTGCAGAGAGGAGCTGTGAAGCTCCTGTATGTTGCGACGGACAAGCAGATTCCAGATGTGCTGACGAAGCCACTAGCCAGGGTGAAGTTCGAGTACTTCAGAGAGAGGCTTGGCTTGCTTCAGATCGAGGACACTTCAAGGAAGAAGTGATGAACACATTTGCTGAAGCCATTCCAAGCATGTTGGAAGGGGGATCCTTCACATGGCTGTGGATGTAAGCGCTGAATGATGAACATCAGGAGGATGTTCTGGTTTCTACTTGGATATGATCAGTTGGATCATTATATGTATTTTGTGTATGCATCATGTTGGATGCTGGATATGATCAGTTGGATCATTATATGTATTTTGTGTATGCATCATGTTGGATGTTGGATATGATCAGTTGGATCATTATATGTATGTATGAATGCATCATGTTGGATGCTGGATATGATCGGTTGGATCATGTGTATGTATTTTGTATATGCATCATGTTGGATGCTGGATATGATCGGTTGGATCATGTGTATGTATTTTGTATATGCATCATGTTGGATGCTGGATATGATCGGATGGATCATGTGTATGTATTTTGTATGAACGCATCATGTTGGATGCTGATGGATACATTGTGTGGATCATGTATCTTTGTATGATCAGGTAGATGATGTATGCTGATGGATACATTGTGTGGATCATGTATCTTTGTATGATCAGGTAGATCATGTATGCTGATGGATACATTGTGTGGATCATGTATCTTTGTATGATCAGGTGGATCATGTATGTTGATGGATACATTGTGTGGATCATGTATCTATGTATGTATCAGGTGGATACTTGGATGATCGTGGATGACGAGCTTCTCCAGATGACATGCAGCAGGATGTTGCAGTGATGATGATCAGGATGATCATGTGTACATCAGGATGATGTTTGATGAGTATCAGATGATACTTTGTGGCCGTAGATCAGGTTGTGCAGGAAAGCATGTAATTTGTGCCCTGGGAGATTTGCAGATGGTCTTTTGAGGTTTTGCCTATGGCATGTAATTCGGTGCCCTGGGACATCTGGCAAATGCTCTTGCGAGGTTTTGCTTGGGAGGACATGTAATTTGTGCCCTGGGATATTTCAGGTCGGAGTTGTGTACCCATAACATCCTGAGATGCTCTTGCGAGGTTTTGTCCTATGGCATGTAATTTGCTCCTGGTAGATCTGGACAGGATGAAAAAGGCCTCAGATGCTTCAGCCAGGTTTTGCCATGACCACATGTAATTTGCTCCTGGGAGATCTGGACAGGATGAAAAAGGCCTCAGATGCTTTAGCCAGGTTTTGTGGTGAGATCACATGTAATGTGCTCCTGGGAGATCCGACAGGTAGAGCCGTGTGCTCGTAACAACCTGGGATGCTTCAGCCAGGTTTTGTGATGGGTCACATGTAATGTGCTCCTGGGAGATCCTACAGGTAGAGCTGTGTGCTCGTAATAGCCTGGGATGCTGCAGCCAGGTTTTGTGACGCACGTAATGAGTCTTGAGGATTCCACAGTATGGCCAGTGATGATGAAGACCTGCAGATGGCGGGCCTACATCCAGTATGAAAAAGGACTGGCTCTGTAGAACTTCCTATGACGAGTAGAGTCAGAGATTGGTTGAGATAGCAGCAGCAATGACGATGATGATGACGATGCATCGATGACGATGATCCAGAGAAGAAGACTTGTCTAGCAGATCTATGTCGAGAAATACCTTCCTAGTTAAGAGGGAGTGTTGATGTATATGTAACTTCGGAATGTATTTCATCTGTATATTTTATATATATTTATTGTACCCTTATAAGAGATGTGTCATTCCTCTATAAGGAAGTGTCGCCATGTGGATTGACAAGTGTCGCAAGTGTGTGTACTTGCCGATGGGTTATTAGACCACCATTTGGGGTCGGCCCAGAATTATATATAATATAATGTGGATGTATCTAAGTAGACAAGTCGGCCCCAGTAGGTCACTGGGCAAAAAGGTAAGTATAAATAGAGATAGGAGATCTCTATTTTACTCACTCGGAAAAGTAACTTACTCTCTCTCTGGAAAGTGGCGCACTTGTGAGGAGGAGGAGGATCATCTGCTAGGAGAATATCTCAATGTTATTTGGTTGTATTTTGGTTGAGCCATTGCTCTCTCTATCTCTGAGGAAGTTGTGGGGTTTTTCACCTTAGGGTTTTCCCCACGGAAACTCTGTGTCTCTTGTCTCTATGCTTTTGATTCTTATGATGCTTGTGATGCTTGTCATATTATGATTGTCATGCATTGATATACTATAGATGTTATTCTCTCAGCAAAGATCCTAGAGTATAATGAATTAATGCTCAAAATTTAACACCCTTGATCTGCATAAGAAGGGTGTCCAAGCCTTCTCTTCAAACTGCTTTGTCTTAAAGAACCTTTCTCCCTGTTGAGGTAACCCAATTATTTGTGCCATAATGTCCTCAGACAATCTGAAGGTGAGATTACCAACTGTAGCCCTTTCACCATCAAATGAACAAGCAAACTCTAGGCTAACATTCTCATTATGTCCATCAAACGTTTCAAAGAAAGGAACCCATTGTTTCCTCTCAAAAATTTCCATACATTTTTCATGAATGACAGAGGAATAAAAATTTTCTTGTTCTAGCCTAGACACCATTTTGCAATTTCAACAGGAAGAATCCTTCTATGCAAATAAAACTTACAAGCAGAATTTGACCCTAGCTTGCAATTTTTAATTCTCAACTTCTGAAAAATTTCCTATTCTTAATTGTTTCTCTGGAAGTTGAATCTAGCAAATTCTGGAAGTCAAATCTAACAAATCTTAAAACATTTCAAGTTTACCTTTCCCTTGGTGAATCCTTTCTAAACACGTCCCGAGATAAACACTTCTATGGCTGCATGCAACTGGGGTTTCTCTCCATCATACCACGTGAAAGATTCTTGATGAAAACAATGGAGAAAAATCCTTGAGTTTATCCGTTAACAGGTTGTGTTTTCTTCCTCTGATTCTTTATCCAATGCCTTTGTTAATACCTCCTTTCCTCGGTTTACTCATCATTCCTTCACCCTTTCAACCATCGTGGGAGTGAAGTATGGGAATGAGAAAAGACAATTGGAACAATGAAAACACTTTGAATTTTAAATTAGAAGAGTGTGCCTCCCTATGCATAGGAAGATTTCGTGGGGGTAAGTTTCAATTATTCCCCTCTTTCTTTTTCAATCATCATTCAAAATGGCCACCGAGTTTTTCACCCACCTTTTTAATCCACTTATATACTCTTTTATAACTTTTAACTTGATGCATAAAAAATATATATAGAGAGAGAGAGAGAAAAACATTAAAAAAAAAAAAATCAAATTTTCTAGGTTAAAGAACCCTCATCACTTCTTTGAAACTGGATTTAAAGCTTGCCTGTAGGATGCGGTTTTAGGCATGGATTAAAAAGTCTGAAAGTACCTCTGTCATTACTGGACCACTAATTTTGACACCTAGGGTAGATGAATGGGTAGATGGCCAGGATTGTGAGGGTGATAGGCATGTTGTCATTACTCAAAAATAAAGAACCATGCAAACTTTTAAAACATAAAAATTGAAATTCTTACAGACTTGCTTGATATCCCTTTTTTCTTTTCATGCTGCTTGAAGTGGCTGGTTTGTTGTTTTGTTGTATATTTCGATGGTCCTTCTACTTTGATGTGTTCTCTTCTTTGATGTGTCTCCTGCTGCAAACTATCTTGATGTTCCTTCTGGTTGTAGCTTGCTATGTCTTTGTCTTGGGTCCCTCTGCAAATAAAATGTGCTTCTTCTCAGGTCCCTCTACAAGTCTGATGATCTTATGCTGGAATGAAATTTATGGCATTTGTAGGAGGCTTGCAGGGTTTCAAAACTTGAAAAGGAAAGCTTGATATACTCATCCCTCTCAGCCCTATTTATTGACTTGTCCTCAAGTCGAAAAAAATATTTATTTGCTGCTAAAAACTAATATGGAAAACTGCTTATTGGAAAAATAATCCATGAAAGAACTGAAACTAGGAATTTGAAAATGTTTTTGAGAATTTTCAATGGCCAAGTAAACTTGGTTTTCCAAGGAAAATTTGAGTTTATGTTGTGCCAGTTGCTTGGTTTTCACAACTAAACTCTTTTTTTTCTTGTTTTTTTTTTTCTTTTGAATATTTTTAAGAAGAAAGTGAAGGAGAAACACTAATGTGTTTGTCCAGCACCTCCATCTCCCTCTGCTGACAAATCTATTGTAGGAAATCTTCTTTGTTGACAGGCTTAGTGTAGAGATTTAACCTATGTCCATTGACCACAAATGTACTTGCTTCATCATCTATTGTTTGTAATTTGACTGAGCCATTGTCATAGACCTTTGCAATCTCATATGGACCAAGCCAATGAGTTGTGAACTTGGCTTTGAAGTCTTTGAACTTCAAATCAAACAATAAGGCCCAGTCACTAATGTGAAATTTTTTCTTTTTTATGAACTTATCATGCCATCGGGCTCTCTGTTGTTGCACCAAAATATTTTGTTCTATTGCAGCTTGTCTCATCTCATCTAATTGATTTAACTGCAGTACCCTTTCTTGTTGTGCTTCAGAAAGATCCATCTCTAAATCAGCTGCTCATTTAAAAGTATGAATTTGGAATTCAATTGGTAACAATACTTGCTTACCATAGACTAACTGATAGGGAGAAAAACCAATACTATTTTTCCAAGTAATTATGTATGCCCATAAAGCTTCAGTAAGCTTAGTTGACCAATCTTTTCTGTGCGTATGGACTATCTTGGTTATGATTCCTTCCAAAGTTTTGTTGGTAGACTCCACCTAGCCATTCGCTTGTGGATGATAACGTGTATATTTTATGTGCTTGATCTTGTACTTGCCTGCTATCTCTTGCACCAGTTTAGAAGTAAACTATGCCCCTTGATCAGTAACAATCTCTCTAGGAACTGCAAATCTAACAAATATTTCTTCAAAGAGAAAATTTACTATTGTTTGTTCTGTGGCTCTTGGTAATGGTTTGGCTTCCACCCAGTTTGTAACATAGTCAGTACATACCAAAATGTACCTCTTCCATTGGGATGGTTGATTGATTGGACCAATGAAATCAAGAGCCCATTTTTCAAATGGCTCTATGAGGACTTATGGCTAGAGTGGCATCTCATCAGATGGTATTGGTCGTCCCATCCTTTGACAAATATCATAGCTCCTAACATACTTCTTAGAATCTTTGAAAATAGAGGACCAGTAATACCCCAAATCTTGTCTGTTGTTCTTTTATTTGCAAAATGGCCACCACACAGTTCATCATGACAAGCTTTTAAAATTTCTAAAACCTCATCCTGTCGTACACATCTTCTAATGATAAGATCATATCCTGTATAGAAAATATCTTCATTGACCCATATGTGTCTAGCAATTTGCTTAATAATTATTTTCTTTTCTTTTGATGACATAGATGGAGGTAGCTTTCATGATGATAAATAGTTAGCTATATCAGCATACCATGGAGTTATAATAGAGATAGCAAATAAGTGTTCATCAGGGAAACTATCTGAAACAGGAACAACCTCACCAGAATTGTTTAATCAAGACAAAAAATCTGCCACTTGATTTTCCCTTCTAGGTCTATCTAGGACATTAATGTTGAATTCCTGCATCAATAATAGCCATCTTGTTATCCTGCCATTAATAATTGACTTGTTCATTAGATATCTTAAGGCAGAGTGATTTGTATGGACAAAGATTTCATAACCAGTAATGTAATGACAAAATTTGTTCACAGCATGAACTACTGCCAACATCTCCTTTTCAGTAACTGTGTAATTCAATTCTGCAGGGGTTAGATTTTTGCTGATAAAGTAAATAGCATAAGTCATGACATTTTCTTTTTGACCCAAAGAGGCCCCTATTGTATTATTCGATGCATCGGTAGAGATGTGAAATGGCAATGTCCAATTTGGTCCCCTTAAGATGGATGCAGTTGAGAGCTTCTCTTTAAGTTTCTGATAGGCAACTTGACAATTAGTATCCCAATGAAAATGTACATCTTTCGAAAGCAATTTGAATAAAGGCAGAGCTATTTTACTAAAATTTTCAATAAGCCTTCGGTAATAGCCTACACATCCTAAAAAACTTCTCACATCTTTTTGAGCTTTTTGTTCAGATAAATTCACAATGATTTGTATTTTTGCAGGATCCACATTTATTCCAGATGATGAAATATGATGACCTAACACTATCCCTTTAGTTAAAATCATGAAACCTTTTTCATTGCTAAGGGAAAGATTTGATTCAATGCATCTTTTTAGGATTCTCTCTAACTTTTCCAAGGAGTCATCAAAAGTATTGCCATACATGGAAAAATCATCCATATATACTTCAACGCATTGACGAATTAAATAATAAAAAATAGCTAGAACTGCTCTCTGAAAGTAGCTGGAGCGTTACATAGACCAAAAGGTAAAACCTTATAGGAATATGTACCCCAGGGAGATGTGAAAGTAGTTTTGTCCTGGTCCTTTGATGCAATTCTGATTTGATTATATTCGCTCAAACCATCTAAGAATGAAAAATAGTGTTTTCCAGCTACTGCATCTAACACTTGATCAATAAATGGCAATGGAAAATAATCTTTAAGTGTTGCTTTTTTTAACTCCCTATAATCGACACAAATTCTCCATTTTCCATTTTTCTTGGGAACAACAACTAACGGAGAAACCCATTGAATGTCAAAGATAGGGTAGATAAATCCTACCTTTAATAACTTTTGCAATTCTTCCTTAACTATCTCTTTCAGTATGGGGTTCATTCGTCGTTGAGGTTTCCTTAGAGGTCTGATATTATCATCTGTGTAAATGTCATGAGTGCATGTTTCGTGATGAATTATTGGCATGTCAGTGTATTCCCAAGCAAATTCCTTTTGATATTTTTTCAATAATTCAATCAACTGTTCTTCTTGTGATAAAGTAAGATGTGCACCAATATTCAAGTGTTTCCCAGGACTGATTTCGATTGTTTTTCTTTGAGAATTAGTTATTGAATGAACAGAAAAAATATCATTAAGTGATGATTCCAAAGAATTAACTGTGCAATTTTCCTAAAAATTCTAGCCTAAGACCTGATCTGCAATAACATACTGCATGTTTCTTAATTCTTCAGAGATATTCCTCTCGAAAATCAAAAAGTTGATTAATACTTAAGATGGGCTGAATTACTTCTTCCTGTTGCTCTTTTTTTTCATTATTCCAGGACAACTGATCTATCATAGAAGGTCTTTGGGAAAGAGGATATAGTGTAATTTGTTTTCTTTCTGTTCCATGTGAAATAATCATATTTCCTGCTCTACAATCAATAAAAGCGTTAGCTGTGGCCAACTAGGGTCTTCCAAGAATCAATGGATTCCCTCATAGATTAGACTTTGGTTGAAGAACTAAGAAATCTATTGGATATTCCCAGGAATCCAAAGAAACTATTATATCTTCTAGTATTCCTTCTGGTGTGATTTTAGACCGATCAGCTAGCTCTAAGACTGTAGTGGTTGGTCTGAGATTTTTCAAGTCCAGATATTCCATTGTTTCCAGCACAGGGTATTCACTAAATAAACCGCTATCATAGCACGTTCATTCGTGGCATATGAAACAATACCCCTAATTTCACTAAATATTGGAAAATACCTTCCAGAATCGTTTTTTTTAACCCCCTCCCAATATGCCTTCCTAATTTAAAAAAACACCTATTTTAACTAGATATTGTATGTATCAATTTTTTCATTAACATTTTTTATACCCCTTTATATTTCTACCTAGTATATTAATATGATACCCCTCTTATGACCCCACATGCATTCTACAATGCACCTTGCTTCTTTCGATGTATATTGTGGATGCAAATTACTTCACCCACAATGCTATTACTCAACCACATATCATTATAATTTGCAACATCTAATGGTCTAATGAAGAGATAGGAGATCACTTCTTGTATGTCACTAGAGCCAATGCACATAGTACAACATTTAGATTGCATGTTGCAGTTCCCCAATCGCTGACTAAGCCTACTGTGGGCTAGCTATCCAAGCCCCCAGGGCTTGTAACAAGCTCTAGGAGGCTGACTAAACCTCCCAAGGCCTGTAATAGGAACGAGTGGTTGGGTATTCAAGACCCCAAGGCCTATCAAGGGCCTCTAATAGGCCTTGGAGGCTTAGAGCCTCCCAAGGCTATTGGTAACAACTACCTGAGTGTTATTGGTAACAATTGGTTGTCGATGACCACTATCTCTCGACTATGATCGACTGGAAACCCACTTCACCACGAAACCCCTAGCCTCAAGCATGCCTCAAGACGTGATTTCCCTACGTAAGCCCGGGCCTTGCCTCAACTCGATTTCTCATCCGACTGTGATCCTGCCATCCCCATTTGGCGGATATTTGTCAGCTCGCCCATATAAAAAAGACCCCAAATTATTTTTGTATTGTTACATTAAATAAAAAAAACCCTTTGCCCCTTAATATATAAGCAATATAATTTTTAGGTTTTCATGAATATTTAATACCGCAATATGAATGAACGTGGTATTATATTGCCTTCTAGTGAAGCCCCCGTGGTTTCTAGTGTCATTACATTAATAGATGCACCTAAGTCAATTAATGTTTTTGAAATTGAAAATTTGTTGATAGTGATTGTTACCATTGGAATTCCTGGATCAACATATTTTTCAATGAAAACAGTATTTGACATTAGGCTTGCTAAATTTTCAATTACATGAATTGTTGGTGGATCCTTCTTTCTTTTATTTAGACATAACTCGTTAATTGCTTTCGTATAGATTAGAATATTTTTTATGGCTTGCAACAAAGGAATTTTAACGCAGACATTTGTTAATTCATTTAAGACATCACAATCAGGAAGAGTAATTGGTAAATTTTCCTTTACTAACCTTTCTGGAAAAGGAGGTGTTTGAGGAATCACTGTTTTACCTTTCTGATTTTGTAAATCTAACTGCAAATTTTCTGCATTAGATTTTTTTGGATTTTTCTCTTCTCCTATGTGTTCTTCTATAATAACAGGAGATTCTTTCGCCAAAGTTTTTCTAGACCGCAAGTGGATGTTTTGAATAGGAAGGATTGAATATGAAAATGTGGTTCCTTCATCAATATTATACATGGCCTTTTCCACTCTATTATTAGGATTGGGTACTGGCTGGGATGGTAACTCTGTTGGTCGAGGTGGAGGTTGATTCGATGGTAGCTGAAGTTGTGGAGGTTGGGCTAGTTGGGAAGTAGGGTTTTTCTATGGATGAAATGAGGGTTGATTCTGCTAGTACCGTGGATAAGGAAAAGACTGTTAGTAAGGTTGTGGATAGGCCTGCTGATATCTTTGATTTCCATGAGCATAGCCTCGCCAACCTGGAGCAGATTGGTTTTGGTTTTGCTGAGGAGACCAATTTTTCCAAGGCATAGGAGCATTCCATGAATTCTGAACAGGATATTGATAACTCTGAGAATATTGTTACATAGGGTCTTGAAACATACCTGGAAAGCATGGCTGCCATGGTCTTTTCTGCGCCATAAGATAGAGAGACTCCATGCTTTGAATTTCTTCCACTCGAGCTACATGTAATTCTTTCAACCTAGGACAATCATGAGTGTTATGATTCTCTGTACATAATCCACAAATATGCACATTATTTAGAGAACATTCTTTAAATGGATGTTTCTTTCTACATTTAGGACAGAAAATTGACAGAGCTTGATCTTGTTGATCTTGTTGTTCTTGTCCCTTTTTAGTTTTGATGTTTCAACTTGTGTCCCTAAAGTACTCAGAAGGTCAGTTTTGAAATCTTCTAGCAAGTTTCCAAGCTTAGCTCTTGATATACCTCCTATTGCTGATTTGGTTATCTTGGAAGTTACATCTCTCTTTCCATTTATGACTCTTCCTCGTGAATACTTTTGACATAACTCTGTAATTTCATCAAATGGTAAGTAATAAATATCTCCTTTCCCCATTACATTCAAAATATCAAGATACTCATCTCTTATGCGTTTTAACAAGATTGTCCTGGTGAATTTAGATGTCAAAGAATTATATTTGGATTTCTATAGGTTATACGAAAATATCTCAAGATATTCTTCTAAACTTTCATCTTCTTGCTGAGACATCCTAAAAATATCATCTTTCAAATCTTTAGATCTACAATATGCTTTATATTTCTTAAGAAAAATCTTTCTCATGTCATCCCAACTAGTTATAGTATGTTCTCCTAATCCCATGAACCATTTCAATGCAACAGCTTTAAGAGTAGTAGGGAAGAGGCGAAGTTTATGTGTCTCATCAGTATATCCATAGGTACAACATAAAATATCAAATTCAAACAGAAATGGATCTAGATCTTCAGAAGTCATGCCATAAAAGTTAGGTAAAACACATGGTGGAATGTTTTTCAGTTTTACTTCTTGTCCTAGGATAATACTAGTGTCTAAGATTGGAAATTTAAAAGTGGATTCTTGTTCTTCTTCTACTCTTTCCTCTCTTTCATTTCTTCTATATTCTCGTCTTTTGTTTTCAAGTTCCAGTCCTCTTTCATACTCTCTTCATTGTTCTGGGGTTGGTCCTCCTCTTAATGTTTCTCCCTCAGCCATTTCTTTGTGTTTATTTTCCATCTCCATACTGCGTTCATACTCCCTATGTTGTTCTAAGGTTAGTCCTCCTTTTTTCGATGTCTCTTCATCAGTCATTTTTGCAGTATCTTTTTCAGCAATTATGGCAAGGAATTCTTTCTTCTCAGATGGATAAGTTCATGTTATCTCTATTTTTGGGGGGGGTTTCACAAATCTTCCTTTTTTGTCTCTCTGTCTTGACATAAAACTAAAATCTGCTCTGTGTTTTTGAAATTTTTTTTATAAGAAAACTAAATTTCCTAAGTCTAACTCTAAGTATGCTTCCCTGGCAACGGCGCCAAAATGTTGGGTTCCAATCTACTATTTTAAATTAGAGCTTAAATTTAAAATCTCAATCAGGAATTGTAAACTTAGAAGCATGCCCAAAATATATGGATTAGATCTAGACTAGTTTGAAGTGCATTCTACTTTTGGAAATGAATCTAAAACTACTTAAATACTGTAAACTAAGGAATGCAAAAACTCACTTACAGAAGTGTACTCATTCGAATCCTTCAATTTATTAGCACTTAAGTATTTGAAATACCAAAATTATAAAATTAAACTGTAACATTAAAACTCTGTTGTTGAGTGTAGGAATACGTTGAGTTCTTTTACAAGAAGTCAGCTCACAAGGTATTTGAATTCCTCAACAATTCAGTGTATATTCTAATGAAAGGTCAAACTAAAAACAACCTACAATGATTGATCAATCAAACATAAACGCTTAACCCTGTTCTGTCATAAATCCCTACTTGCAGCATATGAAATCGAATTTGATTTTAAAACACGGATTGATAACTCAATTGAACTCTACGGGAAACTTTAAAACACATACCAATACATATCAATAAGGAAAATGGGTGTGCAGGTTCGGTAGAGGGGGGCATCCATTGCTTCATGCACACATTCAGGTTGTTTCACAAAGCTCTCAACATTGAAATCGTTTTCACAGCATAAGAATGAACAAACACAAAGATATTTGAAGTTTGAAGTCTTTATTTCTTCAACATAAGTTCACCATCACCGGATGGGAATTACATCTCGAATTCAATACTTATACAAACTGTTTGTAAACTAAAAACGCTAAAATCCTAGTGATTAATAATGACATTCCCCTAATATCTCTACTATGCTTGAGATCGTCCTTCAGATCCACAAAAATAGACCAGATCGATACAAAACTGAAACTGTCCCTGTTTTCGTGCTAAGTGGCAGCACTTGGAAGATTACTTTGACCAGTGTTGACTCGCCATTTGTAGAACCTATTTTAAGAAGTTGTTAGAAATTCATCCATCCTTGGACATCGAGGATCCTTCTCTATCTTTCAGTTTGTGCCCAGCTGGCCTACAAGTATCCAATCTAGGAGCAATTACGGGAAGTCAGTTAGTCCTGTAATTTAATTAAAATCTCAATTTAAATGCTTTAAAAATTGCATAATTCAATTTATTTAAGAGAAACAACAATTTATACCTTTGATAGTCGAATTTCAAGGTTTTTATGGATGAGAATGAGGATTATGGCAAAATATGAAGGATAATGGAGATATCTGAAGGATTTATAAGGAAAAATAGACATCAAAATAGTGACCAACAATACCCGCGACTGTAAGTACAGCAATTTGAGGGTGAATTGCATGTGCAAACACAAGAAAATCGCGGGTACATGGGAAACTCGAGACTGTGGCTAACGCCAACTCGCGGGTCTGCTACAAAAAAAAATTAAAAAAGAAATAAAATCTCAAGAAGGACCAAGTTTGAGTCCTAAACAAAGGTCAAAACACCTTGTAAAATCTCCCAAAGAACTAAAGGACTAATTTAATTGAATAAAATCTACCCAAGGACTCACAGAGAAACATAAAGAACTCCCTAGTGGAGTCTCCAGTTCTATTGTTCGGTAAATTAACCTATGATTGGGAAGTTCAAAGAAATCATCAACATGCTACTTGTAAGTTATAGAGTCTAAGCGACAAACAAGTATAGCATACAATATTTCTTTAAACAAGAAAAGATAGGGTTTAAATCCAAAGGATATGCCTGGACATACTAAGTCTGATCAAAGCTTTTAGCTTTATCTTCCAATCCACGATCCCAAATTAGAAACCTATAATAAACAATACACCTTCCTAAAATATTTTGACTACTTAAACATGAATAACTTAGCATGAAACTCATATATAAAATATAGGATAGATTCAATTAACTAGATTCATGAAGTAGACAAATTGTTTTATTAGAAAGAAAATCTCTTGCATTCATTCACATTAATAGCAACAAACTATACATGATCTGCAACCTGCACTGTTGAAACTTGATCCTGGGCTCCTTGGTCCTCTTCCTTCAATGGATATTTCTTCAACATTTCCTTATACAAATGGTCCTCCCCCTTTCCCTAAGGCCTTCTCCTTGTATTTATAGCAAGATGAGAGGATATATATCGAAAGGTAAATGGTTAGGGAGGTTAGGGTGGTTAGGGTAACTACCATAACTATCTCGAATTCAATTTTTTAATAGATTTTTTTCGTGACTTTTGGAGGTACCCATGGGTATAATACTTGACACCATGCGAGTAACCCACGAGTATCATGATATTCAACTAGAGAGTGCAACCTTTTACAAAAGACCGTGGGTTGTCAATGGAGAACTTGCGGGTGATCCGTGAGTTAACAGATACTAGAGTTGTGGTTATGCCTCAAAATCTCTTCACAAAAAAGATAAACTGGAGAGGATGATGTAAGATTCAGATCCTAAGCATCTATATTCAATGGAGATCTTCAATCCATAAGGTCCTTTTGTGTGGTCGACAATGTAGTGTGGTCACGAACGGAAAAGTGCCAATCTCACTATTAATTCCACCACGCAACATCAATTTCGTCGTAAGCTTTACAGAGGCCCATTGTAAGGGCGACACACAATGACATCAATGTAACCCACCACCTCGTAGTTTCTTCCCATCTATTTTGTTGTAAGCTCAACAAAATCCCATCATAAGAGTGATGCACAGTGACATCAATGTAACCCACCACGTGGCAATTTCTTCCCATATGTTTCCTAATAAGGTCAACAGAGACCCATTATAAGAGAGATGCATAGTGACATCAATCTAACTCGTCACATGGAAGTTTCGTCATTTCATATGAATAACAAGAAGAAACTGCCCTTGGACAAACGATAGAGCCAGTTTGAAGAAAATGACATACATTTAAGTCAAACATGCGACTGTTTTGCGACCAAAGTTGATGGCAAAATTGTCATAAATTGGTACAAATTTAGTAGTGACATTATTTACCCCATAAATTTTTGTTCACGACGATGAGAGAAAATATTAGGTCTCCACAAAATACTTTGATATGATTTCAATTGATTTAATACTATTGTGTACTCTCATATTAGGGTTAACATGGACATTAATTGTATTTTCAATTCTTGTATTGTTCATAGTTATATGTCATCAATATAAATATGGATACAATAAAATCTTCAAAGTTTAGCAGAAATCTAATTAACATTTTCACAAAGTTTTTTATGGTGATGTTGAACTATAGATATTTTTTCCTAATTATGGAAATGGTCAAGATAATCATTGATGTGGATATCTAAGAGACAAACTAGACACAAGACATTATCCTCACAGAAGTTCCTCTCCAACAAGAGATGTCAATGGATGACAACCAGATGCCAATTGGATATACTTTCCAATAGGGAACTGTAATACCCCTTATTCTGACCATTAGGGTTTATTGGATTCAATGTAAATAATGTATAATTGAAATGTGTTTGTTTTCCCTAGTGTGGAGCTCAAGGCCAAGTCCCCACTAGTGGATGTTCAAGTTCATTTGCATAGGAAAATATTGCACAATTTGATAATCCATGTGTTGTTAAGCCATGTGATCATTGTAAACGATGTAATTGTTATTTATTGCAATATAATATCCAAGAATATGGCTAGGGAGGAAACCAATGAGAAGGGGCCATGTGTATCCATTAGGGAGAGGTGAGGGGGTTATGGGATTGGTACCCATGCTGCCACATGTCCAACTGTGAACCCATTTGACTCACCATGATAACATTAATGAAACTGTAAGAGGGTGGTTGAGGAAACCAAACCCATGAATTCAATAGAGTATGGGAAACCTGCAGATATGTATGGTAGGGTATGACCTTGTGCGTTTCTTGTCCCTTAATCTACTCCATGCCTAGGAATTCCGCCATCCTGCTTACTTACCCATTGTTGACTGGAACCCAAGCATTCAGGCACCTGTAGAACTTAGGCATGAGGAAAAAAAAGTGGAAATGGGGATTTCATGTGATAGTCGAATGTGTAGAGCCGAGAAATCTCAAGTCAAAACTGTGCAAGAATGGAACCAGTCGGGACAACCATCGTTCGGTCTATGGTATGAATTGAGGAGCTAGAACGGCCTAGAAAACCCATGAGAAGCACTTAGACCCGTTTTGCAGAAGGCCGAAATGAAGGGCATATTTTAGGGCATGGCCCTAAGAGAAATTGTCTTGTATAACAAAGTTAAAGGTCAGATTAGGGTTGAGCTTGCTTGATAAACCTAGTGAAGGCTATAATTTGATGAAAAAAAACAGTTGAACCTTTCTATGCCCACCCTGAATAGCCCTGGAGGGAAGGGGTCTTGAGGGATTGTGCAGCAAATAAGAGGGCCTTCCTTCTATTGGGTGAGGTATGTAATGCTGGTGTCATGCTTGTTGAGTGGTCTGATCTACCTACAGCTCTGTGGTAAAGCTCACTAGCTTAGCAAAACCCTCATTGTTCCCTAGATTGCTTGATAAACCCAACGATAGGTTGGCTTAGCATTGGGATGAGACCTTGACTGTAATAGAGTTCCTTAGCCCTCCTTAGTGGATACACAATCCAGCTCCGGGGTGGTCTCTCATCTGAAAGAGTACAAGATGGACAGAGACCTAAGATTCGGTGGAACATTGTCCTCACTTAGCCAGTTGCTTGTGACAGCTTCAGTCCAAAGATAAGCATTTCTATGTGTTAAATGATGCAAATTCATGTGTTATAACTATTTGTTAAGTTATGTTTTTCATGATTTAGACTAATGAATGGATGACTCCAAGAACTTTCTCATTAGATAGCCATGTATAAGCTTGAATATAAGATTGAATGGATGTTGGAAGACTTCATTGTTTACATGAATGATAGGCATGGCTAATCCCTACGGGTTGTTAATATGATTAGCTAACTTAGGCCATTATATGTGTTTATTATGCATTGTATTCACCCTTCAAGGGGATGGTTTGACCTCACCTGGACTTGGGGATGAAAGGGGATAACCCCTGATGTTCTTCTGAGCCCCTATGTGGTCAGGTGAAGGGAGAATTCATGGTAGGAAGGAGGTAGAATCCTTGGCAGAAGGTTTAAGGCAGTTAAGTGGAGTTATGCACAAAACTTTAGTTGGAAATTTGGCATGGTTGGATTTTTCATATGGGGTGGGGATTGCACCATTGGATAGAGCTCCCGAAGTGATTTCCAATGGTACCAACCTTGTCTCATTTGGACCTGGGATGAGGAATTTATGCCCCTCAAAATTTTCCTTGGAAATATTGCTGGAGCAGGGGTATTTGGCCCTCACGCTTCCGCATCCATATGGTCCTTTCTACATCCGCAACGCAGATTGCGGATTGCGAAGGTCAAGAATCGTCCATTGGGGTGTATGGAAATCCGCATTTCAGCATCCACAATGTAGAATGCAAAATGCAGATTGCGGGAGGTAAACTATCCTGGTAGTTGGAATGGGGAATTCCACATTTCCGCACCCGCAATGCGGAATGCGGGATGCAGATTGTGGGATTTAAAATCTCCCGGAACTTGAAAATGGAACTTTGCATTTATGCATCCGCAATGCGAGATGCGGAATGTAGGTTGCATGATGAAACTTTCAGGATAGAAAAAAGGAACCCGAATTCCGAGTTCCGCATGTGGATTACGGAACTGCGGAAGTTGGAAGGACGGACTTTAGAAGCCAAAATTGGTTTCCTATTTCTAACTTCCGCATGTTGATTGCGGAAGTCGGAAGCTCGATTTCAATTTCGAATTGGGTTTTGGAAATCCTCTTTTTGAGTCCCGCATGCGTACTGTGGAATGCAGAAAGGAAGATTGCGAATCGCAATAGGGATTGCGGACCCAAGCCCATTGCGGCTGTGTGTGGATTTGGAAGCATTTGGAAGAAAAAAAATGGAACAAAGGGTCTCCCATGGCCTCCGAAGGCCACCTTGGAGGTGTGGGGATGTGACAAAGTCGTATCATAGCTTCAGTTGTAGCACTGGGGCTTTTTGGGCCAAATCATGATTTTATATGCATAAGAACCTGATGCAGTAAGAGCTATTGGATTGCTCAAGAGAAACTACAGCAGGCTGACAAGGCTATACAATTGGACCAACTATGACATGGAAGAAGAATTCCATGCCCTGATGAGGAACTGGAAGGAAAAATACTTAACCCCTATCTTTCTCTTGTATTTCTGTTTTTTGAGATTTCTATATGGAAATTGATGCCATAGGAATGTTGAGAATGCAAGAGATAAGATGCATGAAGTAAATAGGTACTAGTGGACATACTGCTAGCTATTGAATAATGCATGTACATGATGTTGTATTTTGGTAAAGCTAGTGAAGTTTACATATGCAATGAGACACTACTGACGAATGTTGTGGTTGAATCATGGTTGAAGATGTTGATGATACTGTTGCATGTGACCAGCAACCTTATGGAGAAAGGTTGGTGCATCAGACCTATGATCATGAGGATTGGTAGAAGGACTGTGTAATCCTTGGTAAGAAGCCAAGTTGATCAAGTAACATCAAGGATGCTAATGAGAACCATGCATGTATATTTTATTTATGCTAATTGTACAAGTGTTGAAATGGGATAAGGTAAGGATCCCTTGAACCATATTTTGTAATCATAGACTGGTATGCATGTATGGTTGAGTGCATTGTGTGAATTCCATACCACCATGATATGGTGAGGTATGGGTAATGGGGGCAAGGATCCTCATGCCATGTAATGTTTTAAAGGTTAGAATGCATTCATATAAAATATAAATAATGCCATGTGTATGTTAGTCATGATTTTAATGACCAGAGCAAGTAAGGACTTATAGTCCTGCTATGGTAGTGCATGCTATATGAGATAACCCTAGTTAGGCCATAATGTGTTTGAATGGTACAATGCATGACATGATAATGTAGTATGCATGAATCAATGCATGAAGCCACTGAGTGAATATGCATTAAAATATTTTTTGAAGCTTGAGGGTATGCATTGAGTGAATGCACCTCGAGATTTTGTGTAAAGGTTGTAAATGTGCATGCATGGGAGTGGGTGCACATGTTGTCATCCATTGCATGAATGCACGGTTGTGATGTATGTTCCATTTCAAATTGAATCATGGATAAAATGATGAATTAATGATAATTCTAGAATCATTTCATGAGTTTCTATAAGTGCGGGAGTATGAGTGCATGAAGAAGACAGTCATTCTTGATGAGCTGCCAGAATGCTCTGTGGAAGGTCGGAGTTATATAAATGATCTAGATATGAAGTAATGAGTGTTTAAAGTTTCATTTATAATTGCATAAATGAAGTGACTGTACCTTGCAATTTTATTTTGATAATGGTTGACATGAAGTAAATGTGTTTTTCTGAATTATTGAAATGCTAACCGCTGAAAGTGCTTGAATTAGTAAGTGTTGTAATTCTGAAAATTACTTCGATGAATGTGGAAGCGATGAAAATGTTATGTGCATGAAGAATTTACAAGTGTTTGGCTGATTGAAGTTTCAAAACTCAGACAGAAATACCCTAGGTATGGTAGCATGGGTAAGACCGTAATGAAGGGCTGGAAATTACCATGTGCAAGAGACAAACCTCATGAGAAGGTCTTGTGGTTGTCAGATTAAATTTATGAACATAACATATTACTAATTTCAGATTTGAAACCCTCTTATTTAAGTTTATGGAAATAATTTCATGGCTGCAAATCAAATTATGTAGGTAACATAATTGTAAATTCATGTTTGAATTAATTAATAATGTCATTGATGGGTTATGAGACAATCAGATTGGAATTTTATTGCTAAACGCTACTAACTGTTTGTCTAATCTAGAATTGTGTCATAGGGACACATTGTGGGGAAAGGTTGTGTTGTGGTAGCAAGCCTGAAACCCTAACAGACAGATTGATGCCACTTACTCGAGCCAAACAGTATGAGCATGGACTCATGGTTAATGAATCTAAATTGTTGTAGAAGACAGAATTGTAATTTCAGATTGAAATTATTATGATGAATATCTCATGGCAATGAGATGGGACATGTATTGCTCTAGATTTACATTTTATTTAAAATGTTGATAATATCTCATGTGAGTGAGATGGTAAGGATTATGCCAGCATGGCATATGTGGGCTATGGAATGTGAAATATGTTGGTATGGAAAATCGAGGGACTGTTGACTCAGAGAAGAGAGCCCCTCATCCCTCGCAAATAAATAAAAGATGCAGTTGCAAAATGGATAAGTGTTCTGAAACCCTAGCTAAGAAATGTTTGTCTAATTATTGGGGTTAATATGCAAAGCATGTTTCATTTTATTATTATTGTTTTTATTATTCCAGGCTTCTTGAGTGTGACTAGGGCCTACATGGCTCACATCAGGGAGGGGTGCACACCTTTTTGGTGTTGGGTTATGTTAGGGTTATCAAGATTGACTACACCCTAAAGGAATGGATGCATTCTTCGTGTTTCAATATTTGATAGTGAATGATTGTGAAGGATGTTTACAATTTCATAGCAACAGTACTAATGGGATTGCTTATCCATCTTGTGCTAACAGCTTGAACAGATGCAATCTAGTGCTTCACACTAAAGAAGCAAAGTGAAGAGGTTATTATTTCCTGATAAACCCACTTGGAGAAATAGCTTGGCAATGGTTGTTACTTCTTGATAAACCCAGTCAAAGAACTAGCTTGGAAATGGTTGTTGTATGCTTGATAAACCTAGTGAAGGATGAAATCTCATGAAGAACAGCAGTTGGAACTTTCTATGCCCACCCTGAATAGCACTAGAGGAAAAAGGGCCTTCCTTTTGTTGGGTGAGGTAGGTACTGTGGGTGCCATGTTTTCTAAGTGATTTGAGATGCATGTAGCTATGTGGTTGAGCTCACTAGCTTAGAATACTGGCCCATGGAATGCCTGATAAACCTAGTCAGTGTACTAGCTTGGCATTGGGTATTGCAGCCTTTGTGCTGGCCGAACATTTGTTGTTACAAGAACAGGTGATCCGAGGCCTGCAGAAACTTGGTTATCTTCCTATGCACACCCTAAAGAGCACTGAAAGGGGTGGGTACCCTCAAGGTATTGTGTAGAAGAGAAGAGGTACCACCCTTGTGTTGGGTGGGGGCATGTCTTGTGGGTACCATAGTTATCTGAAGTCAATGTGGGATACCTGTGGAGCTAAAGGAAGATGCTAATAAAGATAAGTATTTATTTTACCTTGCATCTTCTTACTTATTTAATATGAAAAATACATGTGTATACGATTTGGTTATGATTTCTTAAGCTCTTGTTAGAAATAAACCCTAGGAAAATAAACTAAACATGTGAATTGATTCAATGTTTGAATGTAGGTATTGTTGGAAGCAAGAACCTTGGAGGCATCCTAATGTGCATGTGGACATGTGACTGTCCTATAAGGCTCAATATGAGAAGCAATGAAGAATGGCGCTAGTAGACTTGTGTGGGTCCTAGCATCCAAAAGATTATGTAGGAAATCATGGGAAAGGGTTCCCTGGATGAGAAGCCTTCGAAAGACCTTAGACACTAAGTGTCAGAGCCAAGAAAGGGAAAGTCAAGCATTCAAATTGAATTGAAAGAGGTTAAGGATCATGGAACCAGAGTGGTGGTGTAGCTCTAGATTGAAACAAGACTAAGAGGGGGGAACTCTTACTCTCCTCTTTCATTTTTTATTGGATGCATTTTAGAAAACATAAAAGTGTTGAATGCATGATGTGACTGAAAATTAATTGTGTTTAGTTGCTTGAAATAAATTGTGAATGATGATATAGTGAATCCATTGTGAAAGAAGGAACATGAATGAGTCCATGTGTAATATTGGGAAAGCATGAAAAGTGTGGGAGTCTCATGAATAAAGCATGGACTCTCCATGTCAATTGGGCAAATAATTGACTGATTTTTAATAATTATGTTATGCTTATCCTAACAGGAATTTCCATGCAGGTTTCAAGATTATAGATCGGTTGAGAGGCAAGGAAAATGAAGGGATTGATGTGAAGCAATGCCCACCTGTGGAGTTGGAAGGTATTATTCTAAGGGGAGGGGAGTTGTAATACCCCTATTCTAACCCTTAGGTTTATTGGATTCAATGTAAATAATGTATAATTACAATGTGTGTGTTTTCCCTAGTGTGGAGATCAAGGCGAAGGCCCCACTAGTGGATGTTTAGGTTCATTTGCAGAGGCAAATATTGGACAGTATGGTAATCCATGTGTTTTTAAGCCATGAGATAATTGTAAATGATGTAATTGTTAATTATTGCAATAAAATACCCAAGAAGTTGGCTGAGGAGGAAACCAATGAGAAGTGGACATGTGTATCCATTAGGTAGAGGTGAGGGGGTTATGGGATTGGTACCGATGCTATCACATGTCCAATTATGAACCCATTTGACTCACCATGTTGACATTAATGCAATTGTAAGAGGGTAGTTGAGGAAACCAAACCCATGAATTCGATGGACTATGGGAAACCTGTGGATCCGTATGGCAGGGTATGGCCATGTGCGTTTCGTGTCCCTTAAGACACTCCACGATTCGCAATTCATCCATCCTGCTTGCTAACCCATTGTTGACTGGAACCCAAGTCATTCAGGCACCTACAAAACTTAGCCGTGAGGAAAAATAAGTGGAAATGGGGATTTCCTGTCATAACCGAATGTGCAGAGCCGAGAACGCCCAAGTAAACCTTGCGCAAGAATGGAACTAGTCAGGACAACCATAGTTCGGTCTGTGGGATGAATTGAGGAGATGGAACATCCTAGAAAACCTGTGAGAATCACTTAGACCCATTTTGTAGAAGGCTAGATTGAAGGCCAGAGTTTAGGGCATGGCCTTCTAAGAAATTGGCTTGTATAATAGAGTTAAAGGTCAGATTAGGGTTGGGTTTTCTTGATAAACCTAGTGAAGGTTGTAATCTCATGAAAAGCAACAGTTGAACCTTTCTATGCCCACCCTGAATGGCACTGCAAGGAAGGTGCCTTAAGGTACTATGCAACATAGAAGAGGGCCTTCCTTGTGTTGGGTGAGGTAGGTAATGTGGGAGTCATGCTTGATGAGTGGTCTGAGATTCCTGTAGCTCTGGGGTAGAGCTCACTAGCTTAGCATAACCCTCCTTGTTCCCTGTATTGCTTGATAAACCCATCTATAGGTTGGATTAGCATTGGGGTGAGACCTTGACTGTGAGAGAGCTCCTTAGCCCTCCTTAGTGAATACACAGACTAGCTCAGGGGTGGTCTCTCAGCTGAAAGAGTACAAGCTGGACAAAGACCTAAGGTTAGGTGTAACATTGTCCTCACTTAGCCAATTGCTTGGGGCAGCTTCAGTCTAAATATAAGTGTTTCTATGTGTTAAATGATGCAAATTCAGGTGTTCGAACTATTTGTTAAGTTATGATTTTCATGATTTAGACTAATGAAAGGATGAATCCATTAAATTTTTCATTAGGTAGCCATTTATATGCTTGAATATAATATTGAATGCATGTTGGAACTCTTCATTATTTACATGAATGATAGGCATGGCTAATCCATGCAGGTTGTTAATATGATTAACTAACTTAGTCAATTATATGTGTTTTGTATGCATTGTATTCACCCTTCAAAGGGATGGTTTGAACTCACCTAGACTTGGGGAAGAAAGGGGATAACCCCTTATGTGTTTCTAAGCCCCTCTGTGGTAAGGTGAAGGGAGAATTCATCGTAGGAAGGAGGCATAATCCCTAGTAGAAGGTTCAAGGAACTTAAGTGGAGTTATGCACATAAATTCAATTGGAAATTTGACATTGTTGGAGTGTTGATATGGGGTGGGGATTGCACCATTGGATAGATCTCCCCAATATATTTCTGACGGTGCCAACCTTGTCTCATTTGGACCTAGGATAAGGAAGTTATGCCCCTCAAAAGTTTCCTTGGAAAGCTTGTTGGAGCAGGGGTATTTGGCCCTCACCCTTCCGCATCCACAAGGTCCTTTCTGCATCCACAACGCGGATTGCAGATTGTAAAGTTTGAGAATCATCCATTGAGGTGTATAGAAATCCACATTTCAGCATCCACAATGCATATTGCAGGAGGTAAAATCTCACAGGAGTTGGAATGGGGAATTCCACATTTCAGCACCCACAATGTGGAATGCGGATTGCGGGAGTTAAAATATCCCAGAACTTGAACATGGAACTCTACATTTACGCATCCGCAATGCGGAATGCGATATGTAGGTTGTGGGAGGAAAATTTTAGGATAAAAAAAAGGAACCCAACTTCTGAGTTCCGCATGTGGATTGCGGAACTGCGGAAGTCGGAAGGACAAACTTTCGAGGCCAAAATTGGTTTCCTACTTCCGAATTCCGCATTCAGATTACGGAAGTCATAAGCGCGATTTCAATTTCGAATTGGGTTTTGGAAATCCGCTTTCTGAGTCCCACATGCGTATTGCAGAATGCGGAAAGGAAGATTGAAAATCGCAATAGGGATTGCGGACTCGATCCCATTGTAGCTATGGGTGGATTTGGAAGCATTTGGAAGAAAACAAATGGAACAAAGGGTCTCCCATGGCCTCTCAAGGCCACCTTGGAGGTGTGGGGACGTGACAGGAGCATATTCATTAATGTAGGGAAAATGAGATTTGTAATTCTCTTCACATTCTATGCATTGCACTTATTCATTTTCCTCCAATATACAGTGTTTGCACCATGTCCCATCTCATTAATTACATATAGCACATATTTAGTACTAAATTATCTTTTCATGGATGTTATGGCATGACAACTTTCTTTATGTAAAATACGATGGAGTGTGTTTCCAGTTTCATTAAGATGGACAATTATATGTGTTTTTTATACATTGTATTCACTCTTCAAAGGGATGGTTTGACCTCACCTGGACATGGGGAAGAAAGGGGATAATCCCTTATGTGTTTATAATCCCCTATGTGGTCAGGTGAAGGGAGAATTCATGGAAAGAAGGAGGCATAATCCCTGGCAGAAGGTTCAAGGAACTTAAGTGGAGTTATGCACAAAACTTTAGTTGGAAATTTGACATTGTTGGAGTGTTGAGATGGGGTGGGGATTGCACCATTGGATAGATCTCCCCAATATATTTCCAATGGTACCAACCTTGTATCATTTGGACCTAGGATGAGGAAGGTATGCCCCTCAAAGTTTCCTTGGAAATCTTGCTGGAGCGAGGGCATTTGAACCTGACCCTTCCGCATCTGCAAGGTCCTTTCCACATCCGCAATGTGGATTACGGATTGGGGACTTCGATAATAATCCATTGGGGCGTATGGAAATCCGTATTTTCTCATCTTCAATGCAGAATGAATATTGTGGGAGGTAAAATATCACGGGAGTTGGAATGGGGAATTCTGAATTTCCGCACCTGCAATGTGGAATGCGAAATACGGATTGCGGGAGTTAAAATATCCGAGAACTAGAACATGGAACTATGCATTTCTACATCTTCAATGCGGAATGTGGGATGCGATTTGTGGGAGGAAACTTCTGGGATAGAAAAAAGGAACCCGACTTCTGAGTTTCGCATGCAGATTCTGGAACCGCGGAAGTCAGAAGGATGGACTTTCGAGGCCAAAATTGGTTTCCAACTTCTGACTTCCACATGCAGATTGCGGAAGTCGGAAGTGTGATTTGGATTTCGAATTGGGTTTTAGCAATCCACTTTCTGAGTCCCACATGCGGATTGCATAATGCGGAAAGGTGGATTGCGGATCACAATAGGGATTGTGAACCCAAGCCCATTGTGGTTGTGTGTGGATTTGGAAGCATTTGGAAGAAAAAAATGGAACGGAGGGTCTCCCATGGCCTATGAATGCCACCTTGGAGGTGGGGACGTGATATGAACATATCCATTAATGTAGGAAAAATGAGTTTTGTAATTCTCTTCACATTCTGTGCATTTCACTTATTCCTTTTCCTCCAATATACGGTGTTTGCACCATGTCCCATCTCATTAATTACATATAGCCCATATTTAGTACTAAATTATCCTTTCATGGATGTTATGGCATGATGATTTTCTTTATGTAAAATATGATGGAGTGTGTTTCCAGCTTCTTTAAGATGGACAATTATATGTACAAAATTATATTATTATAACTTTTCTCATAAAACATATCAGAGACACGCAACAATGATCACCTTCCTTGACTTGGGTTGGATCCCTTGATAATGTAAATCGATTCTAAAATAAAAAAAATTCATTTCCTATATATTTGAGAGTCATGCTCATGATTATTCAAATATCCATTTCTTAGGTACATTTTTTGTAAATTTATGATGTCCATTTACAAGCAGTAGCTTAACCCATGATTCATTTTGAATGATTTTTTTTCTAAGCTAGTTTATCTTATAACTTATCCTTTATTCCCAGCCCAATTATTATCTTCTTCATGAAAGTGATTTTTGCAATTGGGATTGGTTCACTCAGAAAATATGAGAGCAACTATTACACACAACATACATTTTATTAATCAAAGATTGAGTTACATATATAGGAAAACATCATTGACTTCAACAGATCTAGATCCACAGAATGTGGATCTAAATAGCTAACTAAGGAACTCTTGTAACAAACATCCCAAGTAAGAAATATCTCTAACTCTCCCCTTTAATGCTTACATAAATAACAAACAATAACAAATTACAATATTCTCTTGTCTGATCTGGTTTTCATCAACTATTGCACCCACTCTAAATTATTACGATTTACGCTCTTCCTCCTCCACAACTTTGAGCTTCCCACTTGACTCATTTAAACTACAACCACTTCTAACAAACAATAAAATAATTGTAGTGACTAACAATATTGAATACTTTACTATACCAAAGTACATAGCTCGTTGAGTTTGGAAAAGAAGTAGCCAAGTAACTAGACCGATCTATGGAAGTACTTCCATTTGTCGAACACATAGCTCGTTGAATCTGACAGTGATCTAGGAGAGTACTCTATATACTGAACGTATCTAGAATTTAATCGTACAAGTGACCTTTTACAAACTTACAAACACACATAAAATATTACATAAAAGTAACTTGTAACTGACACTCTCAAATCACGACGAGTCACATCAGTTTGACCTTATTATGAACAACCTATAGCTAATGATCCTGGAGCATGACAGGTCACATTAGCATATACCAAACTTAATTGGCTTGGTCTTTGTGGTTTTGCATCATTTTATTTTGGTTCTTCAAAATAGAATTTTACAAATAAAATACATTCACACAGTCTGATAGAGCTTTCACAATCTACACATCGTATTCTAACTGCACACCTAATAAGACAATGAATTCCACGCATAGATCTGAGAAACATGATGGAATTAATGTAGTTGGATCAATTCTATTCCTAGTGATGTCCGCTTGCAGCATCAACACACCATTGTTGAATATATGCAACTTCTGACAAAATTGAGCAATGGATTCCATCTTAATGTCACAAATTCACAGTCTATTAAAATCATATGGTGATTTATGTTTTCTATGGTTGAGATAAGTATGACAACTCACACCCAATTGGTACATATGATGGGAGAATTCTCCAAATTTTATCAGATATGAAAAAATTACAAATCAAGTGCATGCAATTTGATTTCATCTTGAATATCAATATCAACATCCTTCTTCTCAACTTGGTGGATCTGCCATAGGATTCTCATCTTATGATAATCAATTCTCAGCTTGTGATCAACTTCTCAGCTTATGATCAATAATTCGCATCCTTCTTACAGCATATGTGAGTAGCAACACTGCAATCGAATTTATTTTTCACGTCCATTCCAATCTTCATGCAGACCACACAATTTATGGTCTCCTTTGCTGGTGATCGTCTCTCTCAATCGATTACACACATAAATGCACACAATAATCTACTCTAATTATCTACGCACCAATCCTACTCCTACATCAGAATGGACTATCATGGCTCTCTCATCCTGTCGACCCTCCCATGAGGGAGTTAAGCCAGATTTGACTCTAATAACAACTCAGAAAATATGAGAGAAACCATTACATACAACCCACATTTTTTTAATCAAAGATTGAGTTACATATATAGTAAAACATCACTGACTTCAGTAGATCTAGATTTGTAGAATGTGGATCTAAATAGCTAACTAAGGAACTCCAGTAACAAACATCCCAAGTAGGCATTATCTCTAACTGGTTCCATGCAGTTGTAGATCCATGTTAATTTCAATAAAGGTCCTTTCAACATTAAAACTAGTTTGAGATATTTTACTAAGTTTCTCTTTCAAAGGCATGAAATTGGTTTCTATTGATAACCTTGGTATTTTTTGGATGAGGATGTCACTCGATGTTATATGATTTTGTTGTTATTTTTTCAATTTATATTGGGTTTAGCATTGTCCAGACTATGGATAGGTTAAAATGCAGAAGGGAAATTTATTACATACTTTAAGATATGTTTAGAATTGAATTTTATTTTACTTGATCAATCCAAGAATATATTTTCCTTTTGAATCTAACTAGTGACTAAAATATTTATTTTCTCATTCCCCACCATGATTTACATATGCAGGGAGAGATTCTCCACAATGCAAAACCGAATTTTCATTAACAACCAATTTCTCTCCTTGATTCTTTCCTCCAATACTCCTTGTCTTACAATCATACTTCTAAGAGCATAGTGGCATAATTCGAGTATGAATACGGGAACGAATATGATTCGATAAAGAAAAATATGTAATGAAAAAATCTAGTACGAATAAAATACGGAAGTAAATTTCTTATATATAATACTTTTAATCAAATATTCACAAATATACCATAAATCTATATAGACATTTATATAATAAAATCAAACATATAGTTAAAAAATCAAAATAATAATTATTTTAATAAGAAAATATGAAATTGAATGATATTTCTATTTTATAGTGTTTAAATAATTAAAATTTGGTTTTCAAATTTTAATTGTCCATCAATAAGAAGCCATATCTATATTACACCTACATTGAATATTCGATGAATTCAAATTTGTTTTGAATTTCTGTATACGAAATATCAATACGACCAAATTATGCTATTATACTATAAAGATTAAGGTTGGAGTTTATCCTCTACACTTTCCTAATCAAGCATTCCAGGTGTCCAGGCACTTATAGCATCATGAGCATGCCCTGTAGTGGTGTGTTGTCGCTCCTCTATCACATGTATGGGGGAGTGACTAAAATAACTTAAAACAATGGCAACTATCAATTGTCTAATCCTAAAGTCTAATTCCACCTATCCATATAAGAATAAGCCACCTTTTTTCGATTTTGATTTGATTGGAATGTGAGATCTTATGTGAAATGCTTCAAACCTATAAACTAAATATATATATATATATATATAAGAGTACGATTTATTTCTTTTATGAACTATTGGGTGGATTATAATATGATTTTAGTTCTTAAAATATTTCAAATCGGATAGTTCATTTAATATGCATGTATATTTTGTTTATAAAAAATAGCATTATCATATCTTAAAATGAAAAATAAAAATCATAAAAGCAATTCGTTGAATAACACTCTAAGTTAGAATAATAGGGTTTCATTCTATGCAACAATATTTTATAGATGTATTACAACAACTAAAAAAAGGCTAGATAGGTTATTGTTAAAGCACTAGCATGTACCAAAAGTTTTTTTATTGTGCAAAGAAGAAACAAAAATGGTAAATGTCTCTTAAGAAACTCGGCTTACATTTTATTTGAAAATCCTATTAATACACAATTTTATTAGAGATCTTTTGCTAGGTCATTTAGGTATTTTTAAATTAAAGATAAGAAGAGGATATTACTTATCTTTTATTTTTTAAACTATAGAAAAGGTAGGTGGAAACTTGCGATGTTGAGAATTTATTAATAATGATTTGAAAATTTATAATAATAAAAATGTCATAACCATTTACGAAATTGTTCTTTCGAATGAAAGGAATTGAATACCCATGAATCTATTAACTCATATTTGTCTAAGAAATAGATATGACTAGAAGTTCATGTGTTATCCATGTGTTCCTAAAACTTTATATCTAATTCATTACTCCCTAATGCTTGAATTCACATTGGTAATGTTCTAATCAATTTGAAGAATTTATGATATTGTCTTATGCTTTTATGCATTGTTGAGATTGATTGTGCATTGTTGTTTATAGTGGAAATGATCTAATAAATTTATGATTATGGGATTATCATTCTTTCCTTATATTTTTTAAATTAAAAACTTATATTTATGAATAACGTGCTTAGGACAAGTGAATGGGAAGAATTTGTACTTACATTAAGAAATCATATTAATGTCTCCAAGGCATTCTCATTACTTCTCCCTAGGATGATTATTGCACTATATAGTATGGTGTTATGATGGTATATCATATAACATGAACTTGGTGATTTGTAGAAAAAAAATTCTTAATGATGTAGAATACCTATGATAATTGTAAGAAACTTTTGAATATCTAACACATAGTTGGACAAATGATTTTACTAATAAGTGCACAACCAAAAAAATTGACAAAACTAGGATCTTGGAGATCACATAACCCCTCATATATTTGAATAATAAATTATTAATGGACTTTCTGAGTTTCTTGCAAGGTTGGGTAATCTTTCTTAGAGTTGATAACCACTTCCAAACCATGGGAAATGTGAGAATTCAATGAATATTAAGGATGCTAAAGGTATTTTGAGTTGTGGCTAAACTGTGAGAAATCAGGATGCTAAAGGTATTTTGAGTTGTGGCTAACAAACACATCATTTGATAGTGAAGGAAAGGTATTTGTGTTCCATAATCCATCGAGTTAATATCCCATTACATTCACCTTAATTGCAATGGCTATAAAAGTATCCTTGTTGTCCAAGAGATGACCATTGGCCTCACAATAGTAATATCATAGAATTATTAAAATAATACTTGGGTATAGAATGCATTGAAGTTGAAATTAAAATTGTTAGAAATGATTCTATGAGTTGGGAAAAGTGAATAATGGAATTAAAATTAAAATTAATGTTGAGTAATAGAAATGATGCTTTAAGGACATCGCTTCTTGAAGAGGGGAAGAATAGTAGCGGAAATAGTTTCGACAAATTCATTTTAGTGTTATTTTGGAATTTGATTGTGGATTTATTAGTAATTTGGTGATAGGAGAACATGTAACATAAATGTTTCCTTCGCGGGAAAAAACATAAATGTTTCCTATGCACATAGAAGGTATGAATACCTATTCTAAGTTGAGTGACGACATGCTTTATACACTCCTTATAGCATGACGATGTACATAAGTAAAGTACTAGGATGATGGAAATATCTCGCGGACATGCATTGATGTGTGTTTTAACTGACTTTCTTTCAATAAATGATGTGATATATCATAATCATTTCTTATATATCCATGCATACCAGTGGATTTGATTTTGATGATGAATCAAGAGAGGAGTGTTCGTGATATTTTATTCTATGTTATGTGCTATGTTAATTGAACATCATAAGAATGTACTTTTTTTTTTATTGTTCTACGTATGCTATGTGGGAAGCCTAATTACCATATTCATGATGTTATGATGTTTTAAGAACACATATGGTGTTTAACATGTGATGAAATTTTATATACATTGATGTAATACTTTTGATGGCATGACATTTTTCATGAATATATGATGCGGTGATATTATTTATTATGACATTTCATAACATTGACATGATGTAATTGCATACATGACTATTTTGTGATTAAATGTTTTTACTTTGGTTTGTGTGAGCATGAGTTTCCTTACTATTAAAGATATTGTAATGACAATGATGTTATGTTTTGACTGGCATGTGATAGTTAGCATATGGATTATTTTATATAAGTTGAGATTTTTATGATTATAACTAATGCATTGGTTGCATGTTGTGAGATGTTTAATGACAACAAACGTTCTAGTAACACCTTATGGGTTAGGGATAACTCAACCAATAAATCTATGTTAGTGGTTCCTTTTTCCTTGTATAATACTTGGATGGGGTGTGTGACCATACTGATAATGAAAGAGTGTTTTATATTAGATTTGTGATGCTAAAGTGTTAAAGAAGGGCATGAGTTGTACTCATCAATTGATTTGTGTGGTTGGACTTAGATGACTGGAGATAAGTACCTAGCGAGGATTACTAGATATAAGTACCTAGGATATGTGAGTTAGTGTGTACTAGACTAGAATTCTTCTTGGGTAAATGAGGCCCCGAGCTTTCGGTTCATAGTTAGGTCGATAGGATTTAACCCTAATGCTAAAAGTTAGGAAGATGATTAGAGTTGCGTCTGCACTTCCCTGGAGTTGTGATGTTGAGTTTCAATTCCTGTTGTAATCACTTGGCTAACTCTTATACTAGTTGCACTAAAGAGTGATGTGGAATAACTGGGAAGATGTAAAAAAAATAAAGTAACATATTAAATTAATTTCAACATGAAACCTTGAAGGAGACGTATGTAATTTTGTGTATTATTCATATACTTCATGATGAGAAGAAATAAATTCTCTTAAAAGTATAATGATAAGTAGTAATAATGATAAATGTAATAAATAATATTAATGATTTATTAAGAGGAAAGCAAAAGAGATATAAATCAACAAATTAAAATAAAGGTAAACAGATAAATAAAACAAAATCTAACTAAAAGATACATGATTAAATATAAGTGTAATTACTTATTGATAAGTGGATTCTATGCACGTTATTTTTCCATGGATGGATATGAAGAATAACTATTTAAGTGAGGTTGACGAGTTCGGAACACATATTTTAGATTTGGATGAAACCTTATTCTTGAGAGTTCTTTAAGCTTGGGATCCTAAAGAAAAATGAATGATAGCTAGCGCTAATTTATTGCTTGAGGGCTCAAGGGACCTCAATTGAGTGGATTGGTTGAAATGAGAGACCTACCCCAGTTGTTGTTGCATGTTTGGTTGTACTTGGTGGGTGATCAATGGTTCCATCATCTCATCAAATTTGTAAGTTAGTTTATTACAAATCCTCTAGGGATGACAATCAAACCTTACTTTTTGATCTATATTTATAAAAGCATGAAATAAATACTATTAGTTTCAACGTATTCATTTAAATACCATGCTTTTGAGTTATTTTAAGTATTTTATGAATTTCAAGCTTTATATATGGTATTAAATATGGTATTAAAGATAGTTCCCTAATCTAGAGACCTATGATCCATGTGTAACACATGCACATATATACAAAAAAAATGATTACATATTCTATTAAACGAGTTTGTTGACTAGATTGACAACATAAAATATAAAATTCAAGGACATTAGTCATGACATTCAATTATTTCCTTGTCCCATCAATGTCTCAAGAGGAGATTACCCAACTCTTTCTAGTACATTTTTACTTCCTTATAGATTCTTCAGAACTAAAATAGATTATAACAAATTGATTACACAACATAATGTAGAATCAATACATGCTTTTATTGGATTATGATTCTTGTTTCTAGTCACCATTGGCTATATGGTGACTACATATAGTGGATTTATTTTTCTTTACTATTGTCATTGAATCTCCCTCTTTTATTATTTGGTGGTTTTGGATTCAATAGATGATCTGAAAAATTCAGGATCTTTTTTACCATATAAATTGCATGTGAAATTTGCATGTTAAAACTCATAAAAGGCTTTTAAAAGACAATTTTTAAATGGCTAAATCAATTACATAATAAAATAAACAAGTATGCAAACAAGAAATTTGTAGACAGCAGATGACAACGGATTTCACCCTTCTTGGGATACGTCTCCGGACCACTCCCAATGACAAGGTTGATCTTATTAAGTCTTCAAAAAGCTTACATACATGAGTTCTAGAAACACTTATGAGTTTTGCTAGTCAAACCCAAAAATAGACTACACCATTATGTTCCTCTCGAAATTCGAAGAAGAATGAGTATAAACTCGACCTGGTTTGGCTGAGGCATCCTTGGCCATGCAAATCGAGAACATACCATGCATGTGCTGTGCGGATCCTACGAAATACACCTCAAAGTCTATACTTTTATTGGGAATTATGCCATGTACCAGCCTCAGGAACTATGCATAGAATTGGCACGAAACAACATTGTTTCATGGCTCTGAATAGCGGTTTATGTAATGGTTTTGGGCATCAAAAGGAGAGCCACGTGCCCCCTTTTTGGCCCCAATATCCGCCTTAAAATTTGAACCAAATTCTGCCATATCCCAACCAATGTATGGAATGTGGCCCATTAGTAATGCATTGGTTATTGGGGGCAGAGGTCCCGGGGTCAAACCCGCAGGCCTCTCCCCTTTTAACCTGATTATCGTTGTAATGTTGTTGGCATACAGAACTTGGCATATGTTTTGGCATATTGGTTTGTTACGTTGTTGTGTTGGCATGTTACGTTGGTTCCATGATATTATTTGTTGATTGATGTGTTGTTGTGTTGGCATGTTACGTTGGTTCCACGGTATTGTTTGTTGATTGATGTGTTGTTTTGTTGGCTCCATCATTGGCATATAACATGCTTTCTTCATCATTTCTTGTTCCACATTCAGGCCTCGTTGTTGGCCATTGGTTCGAGGGCTAAGCCCTCAGCCCCGCCCCTTTTTTTAACAAAACCCACCATCAAATTTAAATAGAAAATTCTGACTATATGGTTTAAGAAACAAATCAAGGGAATCATGACTAGGCGGGATCTGTGGAGGTGTAGGAGGAGTGGAGGTCGGGGGTTCAATCCTCCCCAACTCCATATTTTTTGGTAAACAATGCAACTAACTGCCAACAGGGCTTCCACATGGAAAAACCTGATTGGTGCACCTCAATACTACAAAGTCACACTCTAACCACATGGAACCCTGTGGTACTGCCATGTCACCACCTATATTCTGACTGTACATGCCATGTGCAACCCTGTCGGTGTGCCACATGGCCCCCCTTTTCTGCCATTTTTACATTATTTTTACCTTTTTGCCAAATTTTCCAAACTCAATAACGTTCACATCCAGAGGTTGTTTAACGCGAAACCAATGTTTCTGGAAAGATTCTGACGAGCTCTACGCATCTGTAAGCTTATTTTGTACCTTTTGAGGACTTTCATTTTCATCAATATTAGAGATCCTCTTAGATCAAACCTTCCCACTCTGAAGCTTTTGGGCCACCAAAAGCATAGAATCATTCATAAAACAAGTGAGGGTACATCTCCCTCACTCTTCTGGTTCCTATCCACCGTGCTTTGCTTGGATGCATTCCCTTAAGCCCCACATGAAGATATTCCATGTCACATCTTTGTGAAGATCTAACCTTCTTATCAAGTATAACATATTCCTGAAGTTCATTGAGATATTCAGGAGAAAACTCATCAACAGAAGATACTTGAACCTATACATCTTGGTCCATAATCATAGGAGGCTCATATAGTTTCAAGTTTTCCACATTAAAACATAATACATTTTCATATAAGGAGGCAAATCTAACTGAAAAGCATTATTACCAACTTGATCCAAAATTGTAAAACGTCCATACCTGTTTGGTTTCAACTTTATACCTTCACCTTGGAGTCGGTATTTGCTGATATGAATCCGTACTCGATCACCAATTTGGAAATAATGATCCACCCAATGCTTGTCATGTCTTTCTTTATACTTGTCCTGACTTGATTCCAACTGCTCTTGTACTACTACATGTATTAATTGGGTCTGCTGAATAAAATTCAAAGCTTTATCCCCTTCAACTTGACCCTATCCCATTGAATCTTTCCCATAAACAAATTCTAAGGGAGACTTTGGCAAATATCCAAAAGATGTCTCTAATGGATACCTTTGTGTAACATCCCAAAAATTTGCAAAAATTAAAAACATTTAAGGTAGCTTTTAATGCTGTACTTACTAAGCAAAGATAAAATAAATGTTGATTTAAGTAATCAAAGGACATAAAGAATATAAAATGCGGAAGTGACTTGCATGTGAATTGTTTTTAAATTCCGAAATGATGATGATGATATTTGCTATAGATTGCATATGCTAACTGTTGCTTTTCTTTTTGATGATGAAGGGGCCCTATGGCACCTCGAGGCTTACTTAGCATTTATGCTAAAGCATTAGAAACGTTCTTCTCACAGATCGCAGGTAAGGACATTTTAAAAGTGCAGAATTTAAATGTCATCAATTAAATTTTTCCAGTTATGAAATAGAAAAATATCGCCAAAAAGGAAACCCAGGGTGAGATCTAAAATTGTCGCTCTTCACTTATATATTCAATATGCTATTCCTGCGAGTCTACATTTCCAGAATTCACTAGACACAAAGTATGTACTTCATAATTCAATATGAAGCATTAGTTACGGGATTATGATGCTTTCTGTAATTTTCAAGGTGAAAAGAAACAATGCCTCGTTTTAAGGTGTTTTAAAGTATCTCTATACTTGGTCTTTTAGTTCTATGAAATATAATGGATAGCATAGTAGTCATTTTGATACAAACTAACAATTCAAGGTATTTGGGATAAAATCTGAACTATGGATAGAAATGATGTATAGAGTAATAATGCATTCAACTTTATAATGAATCGAAGAAATCCTTACACCATGCTTAGGGTTCATTAAAAGTGATTTTACATAATGTATAGTGTAATACTTTAGTCTTATGTATATATATATGTCCCACTATATAACTTATAGTGATGAAACAAAGAGTGGTTAATAAATAAATTACGATACCACAAAGTTTAGAAACCAAGCATATCATAAAACATTACAATGATAAATTCATGGTGATATAATATCGGACCTAACTCTAAGTCCTTCGTGATGACAGGTTAAACGTGTTAATACTTCAAGGTTTGAACAAAGGTAAACTTAGGGTAATATAGATATGTAAATCCCGATGCATGATCCCATAGTAGGGATTCTCAATATTGCGATAATCCTAGATTCATAAAGTGCATTTAAGAAGGGTTGATGGAAAGTCTACATGGGATCAACATGGCGATTCTCACGTGCTATCTTCCTCGAGGTTGATGATACCCTATTGCTCCTTTGGTAAGTTCTTCATTGTAATTTTCATTCAATGTTCAAGAGTGGGGTTTTGAGGCAGGCTGACAGGCTGCGGGTTGTAGGGTTTCTGGTAAATTGAGGATGCCTCTAGGAATCGATATTAGGACCTGGTGGTTGAGCAACTGAGCCTCAAATCCGAACCTGACTGTAATAGTTAAAAGGTTGAAATGGGTTTCAGCGTTCATAGAAGTGGTTTTGAACTGACGGTTGGTTCTTTCTTCTGTATACGAGGTAGATCTTAAAAATGCACACAGTCTTGTTGTGTTTGTTTTAGGAAGTGATGGTCCTGGTTTCTTCTTTTGATAGCTACGACAACTCTGTAATAGATGGGAAAATCCAAAGGCAATGTTTCGAATCTCATTTCTATTATTTGCACATAAACTGCCTTCTCCCATCCAAAGTGTGTTATTTAACCAACGCTGCTCTTCTGGCAGGTGTGTTTTGTCTTTCGGGCAGGTATTCTTCCTCTGCGTGTCTTGTTGTTGAAGTTGAAGGTTTACTGTGTTACAATGGTAAGACTCGGTGGTTAGCCCTCTTAGCCACTATTGGTTGTAGTTGATGTTTAACAACTCTTTTGATTCTGGACTGAGAGTATGGCCGCCATTGCTAAGTCTCATGGTAGTAGTAGTGTTAAGAGATCCGCAGCCTACTTGATGATAGTCCTAACACCATTTCACTGTAGGGTTTCTTAGTTGCAAGAAATTTCTTTGGAAGGGTTAAACCCTCATATGTTTTATAAAAAGAGAAGTGTTAGATATAGGGTTTGAAACCGCTATACTGTTCATACTATCGTAATGTACCTATCTTACAGGGTTTATACCTTCGTCGTTTTATGAAATGGTTTTAAGTTTTATTTTGAAACTAAATGATGTAATGGGGTTTCGTCCCAATAATGTAACTGTAAAAGAAATTATGGATTTCTATTTCTGTGAGGTCAGCTACAGCTCATTTTCAAATGAAAATGTTAATGGTTGATAATGTCGACTCTTGGCTATTTGATGTATGAAATAATTTTGATTATTGAGTTTGCTACAGTCACGTCTCTACTACTGTTTTGTTTTACAAGGGTTTAATACCCACGGCTAAATCCTGTAAGGATTAGTAAATTTGATGTTTTCCTTGAATAGGGTTTGCAATGTTTACATATTGTATAAATAATAAGGATTTCGTACCATCTATGTCATGGAATAGATGTCTTAAAAAGAAAATGGTTGTTCTCTGTTTTAAGTAGTATTTGATAAAGATTGAAATAGATAATACAATATTTGGGGTGTGATTGAAAACAGTCTGTTGAGAACAGATCAAATCTATGTTTGAGGATATGAGTTCATACTGAAATTGATTCCATATACTCCTGTCTGTAATAATAGATAGATTCAGTCTGGAATGCAAATAACTAAATTTGATACTACTGAAAGGACAAATGTCTTTTAATAGTGTAATTGTAGAGTTTAAAAGAAAGGATAATTGTAATAGAAAATAGAGCTTTAGATAACATAATATGGAAAGAAATAAAACCCTAATTTAAATCTATGACTGTCAGAATAGAATGTAATGTAATGCTTGTTGATGCTATTAAATTTGCAGCTGTTATGATTTCCTAAAAATTGTGTAAAAGAAAGATAATTTCAATACTTGGATATGAAAACTCTTTGTTTTCATGATGTATATACTTGTTAGCAGTAAAGGATAACAGTACTGTATACTTAGGAAATAAATGTTTTTGCAGTTGTTATTTCCATACAGACTAGTGAAAGAAATATAGTGAAATTTAAAACACTTAACTGATGAAAAGAATGATAAAAGAAAAACATAGAATTATATTATTTAATACAGAATATTAATGGTAGGAAAAACTAATGAAATACAACAAGGTTGATCTTCTCGTTCATCTGGCAATCTGCCTATCAATTTATCTACCTTAATCTCTTCTCTGTACTAGAGTACGATGCAGATCCATTAGCATGGGGAAAAATGGAGAGAAATATTTTATTCAATTCATCTTACATAATCATTACTATACAGAATCCTAATTAGGTCAGAAACTAAAATAAATGCATTTGTTTAATAATATCCTTGAAAAAAGTAAATCAATAATTGTAGATAGGAATTTTAACTACTTAGAATTAGAAAAGACAAGTAGAACCTGTAAATGAAGATAGGTCGACAAACACCTAAGGAGGCCTGTTCCTCCTAACCTTTTCCAGAAGAAGCAGCCAAAATTACTTGCTTCCTTTGGACCCCCGAGCTTGCTTACTGAACCACTAAGTAGATGGAATCTGTGTAGAAGCAAGGCACTCAGTAATATAACTTCTGCACTAAAAATATTCCTTCTGCACTCAAAATATGCCTTCTGCACTCAACAATATAACTTCTGCACTCAGTAGTATATTAGGTAGACTTACACCATGATCAAACAAACTTAGCATATCTCCTCATCGAATCTCTTGGGTGCAAGCACATCAAAACCCCAAGGTAAATTTCCTCGTCAGGAAAAGTGATGAACTCAGTTCATAATTCGATGGCTCTTATATAGACTGCTTAGGTCTTTAGTGGTCAGTTTTGAATAAATGAGCCTCAAGCTCCAGTCCCACCTTCCAGGGAACTATGACCACATTTCAAGGGAGTTGTCCCATACCAACAGCTAGTTAGTTGCATAATGATGCTACCACTTGTCCATTGCCTTCTACCCCAGATTCCATTCCACCTAGTGGATCAGTAACTACTCTTTCAACATTCCCATTAGGTGTTTGTCTCATATTTTATTTATTAAATAATAAAATATTGTGCAGTTACAGTCATCCTTGGACACTCGTCCAATATAAAACTTTACAATAAAAGTTAACATAATGTTTCCAACATAAAATGTTTTTCAACAAAAAGGGTATGTTACACTTTGTGTTGAAGAGTGTATATCTCTATTGTAGGTATGTTGAACATAATGCAACTAATCATCCCAAAGCTTGGGTTGCTTGGCACAATATCCTCATAGAAGATGTACTACTGTATCGTTGACCACTTCAGTTTGTCCATCAGTTTGTGGATGAAATGTTTTTCTTTTATTTATCTTTCTGTCCATAAGTTCCCATAGAGATGACCAAAATTTCCCAAGGAAGCGGGAATCTCGATCAGATATAATAGAAGTAGGTAGTCCAAAATGGACCCATACATGTTGGAAGAACAAATGAGTAGTCAAATCAGTTGTGATCTGCTTTTTACAAGGCATTAGAATGCACATTTTACTGAATATATCCACAACAACATATAAGTAATCATGTCTCTATCTATGCATTGGTAACCCTCCTACAAAGTCCATTGAAACACTTTCCCATGCACGGGAAGGAAAAAGAAGTGGAGTGTACAAGCCTAAATTTATGTTACTTGGATTACTTGTTGCACACATAACACATCCTTTTACATACTTGGACACAATATCATTCATCTGAGGCCAATAACAAAACTTTTTTAATTGTGCTACAGTTTTTCCTACACCAAAATGACCTAAAGTGAGAGAAGTGTGAGCTTCTCTTATCACATGTACTCTTTCACTTTGTGGAATACATATTTTTCCAAGATGATACAACAACTTATCATGAACATGATATTTCAATTATTCATTTTCAGAGCCATGTATTAGTGATTCATATACTTCCTTATAGTTTTCATCCTTAGTATATTGTTCAACATAACTTGAATGTACCAAAGGAATTTGTTGAATAACAATAGAAGCATTTGTTGGAGGTCTTGATAACATATCTGCAACTTTGTTCTAAATACCTTTCTTATACTTACTGATCAAATGAAATTGTTGTAGAAAACCCATCCACCTGAAATGTCTTGATCGATTGTAGCTTAGTTTGAGATTGAAGATATTGTAGTGGTTGATGATCAATATGTATAATTGTTTCCTTACCTATTAGGTAATGTTTCCACTTCTTCACACTTTGTATTAATGCATATAATTCTTTATCGTAGATAAGATAGTTAATTATTGATTTAGAGAAGGTTTCAGAATGATCACATACTGGTTTTTTAAGTTGCATTAAGACTGCCCCCATGGCATAACCACTAGCATCAGTCTCTATCTCAAATGGTTGTTGTAGATCCGGTAGTGCAAGTACTGGAGTTGTGCTGATCTTTTCTTTCCGAGTGTCAAAGGGTTTATATGCTTTTCCTTCCCATTGAGAGACTTTTTTCATACCTTTCAAAGCATGTAATGGAGAAGCTATGAAGGAGAAGTTTGCAATAAACTTCTTGTAGACGTAGTGTGCTGCTCCCAAAAAGATTCTTATCATTCGGTTACATTATTTGGCTTCGGCCAATTCACAATGACCTATACTTTAGAGGGATCAATTCTAAGTTCACCCACCCCTACAATATAACCTAGATACACCAAATATGTCTTCCCAAACTCACATTTGGACATCTTTAAGTACAATTTTTCCCTTACAAGTACATCCAAAACTTGTTTCACATGCTTGAGATGTTCTTCCCAAGTACAACTGAAAATCAAAATATCATCTAAGTAGCCTATGACAAAGTCATCAATGAAGGGCCTAAAACCATCATTCATCACTCTCATAAATGTTGTGGATGCATTACAAAGTCCAAAGGGAAATACCATCCTTTCATACAATCCATGTTTAGTTTTGAAAGCAGTCTTCCATATATCATTATCATGGATTCTAATTGATGATAGCCACTTCGTAAGTCTAACTTAGTGAAATAAGTTGCATTCTTTAGATGATCCAAAAGATCATCAATTCGGGAAAGAGGATACCTGTTCTTAATTGTGATTATGTTTAGTGCCCTATAATCAACACACATATGCCATGGGCCATCCTTCTTTGGCACCAAAACAATCGGTGAACCACACGGAGAGGAGCTTGGTCGAATGTCAACTCTTTCAAGCAATTCTTGAACCTGCTTCTTTATCTCTGCATTTTCAATTATTGAAGACTTGTACATGCCAATATTAGAAAGTGGTGCATCCTGCTGTAAGAGCATCTCATGTTGGATTTCTCTTTTTGGAGGTAATCCTTTAGGTTCTTAAACTAGGACATCATAATCAGTTACAACTTTAGTCAATTCATTTTTAAGTCTTGGATCACATCCCTTAAAAAATTCACTTTGACCAACATCCTTGCTTTAACTATAATAAGAACAAAATTCTTACTATCATTTTCTGGCCTCTTCATTTGACTTGCAAAAAATAAAGAAAGATTAGTTTTCATGCGATGTGCACGAACAACATATTCAATACCATCTTTAGTGAGTTGATATCTGTTATCTTACCTATAAAAGATATCCTTCCTATCATAAAGATAAGGACTACCCAACACAATCCCACATATATCCAACGTAACCACATCCATATCTACTTCATCAACATATCTAGAAGTAATAGAAAACCTAAGTCTACATTGGTTTGTAACTTGTAGTTGTGCATTATCACATACCCATCCAAGAGGATAAGGTTTAGGGTGTAACTTAGTTTCCAAATGAATTTTTTAAACTATCTCTTCTGAAATGAGATTGGCTTGTGATCCACTATCAAAAATAGTATCTATTTTTGTATGCTTAGAGATTACTCTTATATGAAATAAATCACTTCTCTTCTTTCATCAACAACAGGTTCATGCTTTGAATTAGAAATAGAAGGATTTTTACCTTGAATGCCAGTAGCCACAATCTTAGTCTCATCCCTTGAGACAGATCCCAAATCATGTTGGATGGCTATAGCAATGGTCTTCTTGTCCTCCTTATTCTGAAACTTCTCAGGCTTGAGCTCAGAATGAAGCCTCCAACATTTGGATGCATCATGACCCTTTTTCTAGCAATGTGAGCATGTAGGTTTATATCACTCTTTCTTCACTGTAGTTATATGCTTACCTTTCCCTTTACCTCTGAATTTGTTTCCATCATGTTTGAATTGTTTTCATTTGTATTCTTCCCCTTGGACTCCATGTGAGTCTCTTGAACGCATACCTCATCAAGGTTAGTTGGATTAAACATAAGTATCATATGACGTAAATAACTGTGTAATCAACCTATGAACTTTAGAATAATTTCTTGAGTGTAAAGAGGTATACCAAGTATTAAAGATCTTTTTCTGAATTCTTTTGTGTACTCCTGTACACTTTGTCCCTTACCTTGCCTCAAATTTTTCCAATCCACCATGGCTTTCTACATGTAGCCCAGTGGATGGAATTGCTTCTTTAATGCTGAAGTGAACTCATGCGAAGAGGAGATGTTGTTTCATTTTGAGGAAATATCCTTTTGAGTTGTACTCTCCCAACATATGGTAGTGGTCCCTCCAAGCCGGAGAGAATCCAACTAAATTTTTATGCTATCTTCAGTGAACTTTTGAATCCTACAATAAACCTTTATTTGACGGATCCAATCATCCAATTTCTTAGCATTAAGCTCTCCATTGTAAACAAGTAAGTAAAACTTAATATCAAGCTTTATTTGAGGCACATTGAAATTAAGATTTTGTTTTTCAGGTGAGGAATGTAAAGAACCATCAAGGAAAGATGGTTAAGATGGAGGATTTTTAGGAGGTTCCTCACCACCTCCTTCGTCTTTACCTTTAGCATGAGATGAACCACCTTGTTCACCCTTCTTCTGATCTTGATAAAGCTCTTCCACCATACTTTGCATCCTCATAAAATCTTTAAGGAAGTCTCCTTCAGATGGGATTGAAGAAGTCCCATCTTCTCCTTTTTCTGAAGCCATTCTTCCTCTTCTTCAACCGATATCTAGATCAAATTCTTCAAGATCTCCTTCACCACGTTGAACCCTAGATCTTGTTAACATAAACAAACTCACAATGCAATGGTTAAGATGCTTTGATACCAAACTTGATCTGAAAAATTCATAATCTTTTTTACCATATAAATTGCATGTGAAATTTGCATGTTAAAACTCATGAAAGGCTCTTAAAAGACAATTTTTAAATGCTTAAATCAATTACATAAGAAAATAAAAAGGTATGCAAACCAGACATTTGTAGATAGCAAATGATAATGGAGTTCACCCTTCTTGGGCTACGTCTCCGGGTCACTTCCAATGAGAAGGTCGATCTTATTAAGTCTTCAAAAAGCTTACATACATGAGTTCTGGAAACACTTCTGAGTTATGTTAGTCAAACCCATAAATAGACTGCACCATTGAGTTCCTCTCAAAATTATGAGAAGAATGAGTATAAAATATTGCGTTGTACGGATTGTATAGAATCCACCTTGGAGTCTGTACTTTTCTTGGGAATTGTTCCATATACCTGCCTCGGGAACTGTGTAAAGAATTGGCATCAAAAAATGTTATTTCATGGCCCTGAATAGGGGCTTATGTAGTGGTTTTTGGTGTCGAAAGGAGACCCACACACCCCCTTTTTGGCCTCAATATCCACCTTAAACTTTTAACCAAATTCTGCCATATCCCAACCAACGTATGGGATGTGGCCCATTGGTAATGCATTGGTTAATGGGGGAAGAGGTCCTAGGTTCAAACCTATGGGCCTCTCCCCTTTTAACGTGATTATCGTTGTAATGTTGTTGGCATATGGCACTTGGCATATGTGTTGGCGTATTGGTTTGTTACGTTATTGTGTTGGCATGTTACGTTGGGTCCACGGTATTATTTCTTGGTTGATGTGTTGTTGTGTTGGCTCCATCGTTTGCATATAACATGGTTGCTTCGTCAGTTCTTGTTCCATGTTCAAGCCTCAGTGTTGGCCATGGGGTTAGGGGCTAAGCCCTCGGCCCCGCCCCTTTTTCCAACAAAACACACCATCAACTTTAAATAGAAGATGCTGACTATATGGTTAAGAAACAACTTGAGGGGATTATGGCTAGGCGAGCTCTCTGGAGGCGTAGGTGGAGTGGAGGTAGGGGGTTCGATCCTCCACGAATCCATATTTTTTGGTAAACAGTGCAAATGAATGCCAACATGGATGCCACATGGAAGACCCTAATTTTTCAACCTCAATACTGCCAAGTGACACTCTGACCACGTGGCACCCTATGGTGTTTCCACGTCACCACCTATATGTTAATGGTACATTCCACGTGGAACCCTATGAGTGTGCCATGTGGCCCCCCGTTGTTCCAGTTTTACATTATTTTTACCTTTTTGTCAAAATTTCTAAACTCAATAACTTTCATGTATGGAGGTCATTTCACGGGAAATGAACATTTTCGGAAATCTTCTGACGAGCTCTACGCATCTGTAATCTTATTTGCACCTTTTGAAGACTTTCATTTTGATCGATCTTGGAGATCCTCATGGACCAATAGCTATCCATCTTGCTCACCTTGATATACCTTGATTACCTTAGGCAGAGGATCGAGCTAGGGTATTGCAATAGGATCTACCAAATATGGGTCCAACGATAGAGAAAAAGTACTCTTTTAGGGGTGTAACATCATTTGAATCTCGTGGAGTTGATTCTTCCAAATATTGTTCCTCCTTCAAAGGGGATTGACTAACATCCTATGAAACTAATTTAGATACCTCTATTGGGGATGGTCCAAATCTAGGGGATCTTTGTCATTGATCAATTAATGTTCTTCCATTGCACTGTGCCACCATGTGGATTTACACTAAGACATACTAGTCCCTATTCTCTTAGAGTATTTTAGTGAAATATCCCGATTTTGACCCTATTGCATTAAAATTGTAAATGATGTAAATATCGTTATTAAATCATGGTGAGGAGCTCAAGGCCAAGGCCCCGCCATCAATTTAGATTTTTAGGTATCGGCAATTAAAAATCAATGCATATGGTTCTTGTGCTAGCCACGAACAATAGAAATTAAGACATTATGTAAATATGAATTTTAATGAAATACCCACAAATAGCTATGCAATGCAACATGAGATGGGGGCATGATTTTGACAAGAAATAGAGGGGGGGGGTTATTCAAACCCTTGAGCCAATAGTGTCAACCCAAGTGTCAATGAGAGAACCCATAAACCCTCAACTACCCATTTTGACTTATGCACCCAATCATTTAATTCTTCCAAGAGTTGGTTGAGGTACTTAATGCCATGGGAATGGAGAGGTATGGTAGCCAATTTCATGTATGGGCAAGCCATCAATTTGGAAAAACCTAGTTTGGCTTCTTGGGAAAGAAAACACCCACGAAATTGTGCCCAATCCATTCTGCAACCATGGTCTTTGCTCCCTCATGCAGTATGAGTTAGCTGGATTTTTTTTCTTCATGTTTCCTATCATTTTCCTTCATTTTCCATAGTTGGGAACTCGTCTTTTTGTTGCATAGTGGCTGGGAGGAAGAGAGCCACGATTTGGGGGTTTATAGAGGCCGTTTTCTGCCCGTTGAATGTCCATAAACGTTTTCTGAAATCGATTTTCTCTCCCAGGGTTGATTCCCCATCTAACATTTCGTTTTTGGTTGCAACGATTTCTGAAACTAATGGAAACCCCATCTTGGGCATCCCACAGTCAAAACGTTTTCTTCATGCCCAACACTTGTGTTTTGCTATTATGTGCACCCTTGTTTTGAGTTGAATTGTGAGTAAGAAGCTAGGAGTGGAAGGGGGTTAGAGTTGGGTTGATAAACCTAGTGAAGAGAGGAACCTCACAGAGAGATCAAAAGGGCTGGCTACTCTTCTATGCACACCTTGAAGAGAACTAGAATGGAAGATATGGCCTGAGGGACTATGTAGCACTGAAGGGAATACTTCCTTGTTTCGGGTGTGTAGTTATTGTGGGGACCAAGCTAGATGGATCTTGTAGAGGTATCCATAGCTCTGTGGTTGAGCTCACTAGCTTAGCAATTATTCCTTTCCATTGCCTTGGCAGCCTGATAAACCCAACTATGGATTGGCTTGGCTGATTTTTGTCTCTACTTGGATATGTGTGAGTCTATTGTTCCCGTTTTCCTTGTAGAAATCATGCCCAGCTCGAGGGTGGTAGTTGTGTTGAGAGATTGATGAGCACAACTGGCCTATGGTTTGGTGGAACATTGCAGTTGCATAGCCAGTTGCTAAGGACTACTTTGCTTCAAGATAAGTATTGTCTTGTGCTAATTCTTCAATGTCTATCATGAATATGTTGAATGCTTGCTAGATGTGTACTTGAATTTACTTCCGTAACTCTGTTGTGTTTCTTATATTCATACATCTGCATATGTCTTTTTATTTTCAATGAATTTTTTTAATGATTATGGGGCTAGATGCCCAGCCTTAGCATCATGTTCTCTCCATCGCACTAGATCGATGAGAGGGGACATGACATTTAGGCAATGGGATACAATATACCTTGTTGCATCACAAGATATACAGTGGAAAATGGTATTCTCATAGTCCAACTATTGTGTCTTGGAGTTTTTTTTTTCAATCAAATTATTTTCCGTGGGAAACCCTTTGCTTAAATTCATTTCCACATATCCAAGCATATGTTGTGCTTCTGTAATTTTTCAGTTTACAATTTTGTAAGAAAAAATGCCTAAAGGGATTTTACAATGTCTTGAAGAAAGGATAAGTCCCAAGAAAGAAAAGGCGTATTCAAAATTCTGAACCGTAGTGGTCTTGAAGAAAGATAAGTAGTCAATGGGTCAAAAGAAGGAGTCTGGGGTTTTATGCGTAAACCCAAAGAACCTTAAAGTCAAGTCCATATATTTGAAATCAAATCTATTTCATTTTCTATATCAATGTCAACTATGTTAAACCCATTTGCACAGGGGTAAATTAGAGCCTCTTCTTTTATTTCAAGCTCCTTGGAGCTTCAAATTCATTTATGTAGATTCGATAAGCAAGGCCATAAGCCATTAGGGTGGCACATAAATACATTTGAACTGTATAAGGTTGCATGATCAACAATATATTGAAAAACAAAGATAGATAAGCTTGAAGCCTCATGAACCATCAAACAATTCAAGTTGGGAGGACAAAAATTCCCACCATGCTTCATTATATCATTGAAGGATAGTCCAAATGGATCACCGTGAGAAGAGACAGAACCCATGATGCAAATCCTATTAATCAAATCCTTGAGAGCACTAGCTACGATAGCACCATTGAAGTTGATCTTGACAACTTCACTAATTAAAATACATGCAAAATGAAGATTCTTATGAAAGATGAAGATGCGATGTCTACCATGATAGACCCATGATAAACCTAGGGGCACAAAAAGACATAAAAAGAGAGGGAATCAAGAAAAAAGTGTACCAAGAACTAAACATATTAACTAGAAGAAGATGATGAGAGATACCTCAATAAGTGGTTAGGTCGAAACCATAACTACTACAATATATAAATCCATTCATTATGAAAAAGACCATGTATATCATTCACCAATACTTTAAATGAACCTTTTCACTATACATTAATGAGTCTTTACTGTAACTGCAATTCAAAAGAAAAGAAAAAAACTATACAATATGACAATAAAAAGTTGTAAACAAATATTATTAATACATATTGGTTTAGACAATAATTTTAAAAGATTTTTTTTTTTTTAATATTTAAAGTTTATACATTATCGAGATTCCACACTCCATCCATCTAATCAATCATTGTATTTGGTCTTTATGGTGGAGCAACATTATTAAATAATTGAAAAATGTTTAAACATATTTCTTTCATCTCCTCCGTATCTACATCAAAGTGAGGAATGATTGAAGTTTATTCCATGCATTGTGGAAAGTCCAATATGTCAAACCCCAATGACTTAACACATTTTTAAAAAGCATTAGAAATGTCAAATCCCAATAGCTTAGAACTTTATATAAATTGTATAAACAATCTTCTAATAGTTGACCACTACTCTTCCCAATAGCTTAGAACTTTATCTAAATTATATAAACAATCTTATAATATTTGACAATTACTCTTAGTGTCTTTTTAATGATTGGTTCAATGTTTCCTCACTACTGTACGTGTTATGCGATGACGTGTGTGCACAATAGAATTTGCAGCATCAATGTTGATTTGCAAGGGAGAAAAATTGACCGCAACCATAGCCTAGTTGCCACGTGTAGTTTGGTATTCAGCTTTTTTAAAACAAGTGTTTTGTGTCATGAGAAATTGAAATTATTTTTTATTAATAAAATAAAATTCAAATTGCTTTGCTATCAATTGGAGTGAATTTATGTATAGGTCATGTTTTAAAAAATGGCATGACTTATCATTATTATACATGAATGATTACATTAGATATGAAGTGAATGTGAATTTATGTATAGGTCATGTTTTGGAAAATGGCACGACTTGTCATTATTATACATAAATGATTAGGTTAGATATTAATTGGTTTATGATTAGATATTACTTGATTTATTATCATTTTTATCTCACACTTATTTATTCCAATAATAATAAATAAATATATTTTAAATATATTGCACATTTTGTATAAGAATGTGATGAGGTATTATTAAAATCTAGAATGGGAGGTGAGAAAAACTAAGAGAAGGGACTTGTGCAAGCATGGAAGTACAACCAAGTTTATTGAAGCTAAGAGTGGGATTAGAGTAATAGGGTTATTTGTCAAATTTATCTTCTACAACCAAGGAATGATTAAATGCTTTTTTCAATGTGGTGTTTTCAAATAAGGAAACTTTATCTTTCAAAAAGCTATGAATCACAATTAAGCTCTAGAATAAGTAGCTTTGCCACCTCAGTGATATAGAGTTTTATCTATATGTTGGTGATGATATCAATATACTAGTAGATTTATTGACCAAGATCTTGTTGAAGTTGGAGTTGGTGACGTATTATAATGCCCCATTTTGATTCCCATAAGTCCGAGCGGAAAATAATTAAGTTGGGAATTAATGGCCTATAGTCACTCTGTAAATTAAATTTAAAAATTAGAAGGGGTGATGTGGGTCACAAGTTTTGTAATAATATAGCCAAATATTCATAAATGAGATGGCAAATGGTCCAAATCAGCCAAGGAGGGCACATAAGAGTATAAGTGGGTCCCCATGAGGTGTAACTCCCATCCAAGGTGGAAGGAATCTCCATCATGAAGGCATATCATGAGTTGTAACTCCCCTAGGCTAAAAATAGACAAGGAAGGTGCACTTATGGGTGCAGAATCCAATGTGGGTGGGACCTCGAGGTGGTGATGATCCCAAGGATAAACTTAACTCCCAATTGACCAAGAATAGCCAAGGAGGTCAAATTTGGGGATGATGGACATTCCAAGACATGAGGAATCTCATTGTAACTCCCCATTAGGCCCAAAATAGCAACTAGAGGGAGATGATCAGTCATAGACTGACACATGGACACTCCTAAAAATGAATTTTTTAATTATTTTTGGGAGAAAATTCGAGAAGGATATGGAAGGAGTCATTCTCTCCTAAAAATCATCTTATTTAATATTTAATTAATAATTTTGAGAGAAAAATCTAGGAGGGAAAAGGAGAATGAAGAGTTATAAAAGAAGGGTGAAGGCTCATTTGGAAAAAAAAATTGATGATTGAATTTTGTATTGGATAGCTCTTGTGGCTTCCAAGATTAGGAGATGAGCCTCTTTCTAGATTGGGATATGTTCCCTTTGCATTTGTGACTGGTTTCCATGGTGAAATATTCCACCCTAGCTAGTAGAGAGGAGGAGATCTTTCAGATCTCTCATTGAGCTTCATTACAGATAGTTGAGGGAAATCATTCAGATTTATCTGTAGAGCTTCATAGATCTGAATTTATTGAGTGTTGTTACACTATTATGGGATCCATTAGTGTTGGTTTGGTAGTGTTTCAATATGTTTGGAAGTGATTAGTGTTGGTTTGGAAGTTCTATTGCCATGGGTGTTTTGAATATTGTATTGGTGTTGAAGATGGCGAAAGTGATATTCTAGTTTTGATGCTTCTGCATATTTTTAGGCTATGATACCTATTGCATTGTGTCTGGAGTGTTGTTTCTAGTGGGAAACACTTTTTGTTTCGCTGAAAAAGGTTTCCATATGCCTGAGATATGGTTGTTTTACCGATCGGTTGATTTGTGCATCTATGCTTGTACACCTTCAGTCAAAGATTCGAATCTATGTGTTGATAGTTGCTTTTTTTATTGTATATTTAATGGATATGATGCAATTGAAGCTATTGTAGTATCAATTAGAATATATGTTGTTGTGTCCTTCCATTATTAATAAAGTTTCCATAATATTTCTCATATATTGTGCACAAGTTCGAGTTATAAGTTTCTCTATGTATGGATATGTAAATATAAGTGTAAGATCCAATAGCCATGGGTACAAGAATATTATAAAAACTATCTAGATCCTATTAGTGATCTATTTGATTGATTTTGATGTGTTTGAATGAAGTTGGAGATGTTTGGATGAATTTGAGTTGTTTTGGAGGTGTTTGGAAAAATTCAAAAATCAAGATAATCTATGTGGAGAAATTCGAGCTAATCTTCCTAGATTCGATTTTATACTTATCGATCTGTTCATGTTCTATTAAATCTGAAATATATATCATTTCCTATGGTTACATTGATCCAATAACGTTTCCTTTGAATCTGGTGATATGTTTAGTACTCCCAATGCTTCAATATTCATGATAAAGAGGTTGCATACAACATGTTTGAAGAGAGTCATAAACCAGATTTAATAACCAGCTACCAAAACTTGCTATCATATCTTATTTGATACATTATAGTGGTCTCAAAGGATATTTAATGGGATTCACAACATTATACAAATATTAAATTATAAATGCATTCCTCTCTTGATGAACTAGAACATCTCATAAGCTTCCATAAGCCACTGTTTGGATAAAGTTGGGAACCAATCAAATTTCTATTAGAAAATTGGAGTTAATATTCCTAATGTTTTACTAGGGATATTACACATATTAAGTTCTAAGATACCCAAGAGTATAGAATTGTGGTGAATCCCTTGAAAAAAGCCATCCTAGTGTGTGATGTAGCTAAAGGATGATCTGTTAGACTCACTAGCATTAAATTTGATGTATAACATAGAATAATTCGAGCATGTATACTACTAATACAAGTCTATGCCTTCTAATTGAAGGTCAACAAGTGCTAATTGTGTAACATTTTTCACATCTAGCAAGGATTTGGAATACACAATGAGACTATGAATACATGAATTGTGTAGTTATCGTTGCATGAGGTTTCCACACATAGAGAAATATATGCATGCTACCAATTGGAATCCGAATAACTCAACCATAGGTTGAGAGCACATGATTTCTTTGACAACCTAGAGTATCTTTTAGGCATGTGGAAAGAATGGGAGGCCTCAATATTATCTAAAGGGGAAAGACATCATGGGACCATAAATCCTCAAACATAAGAGTTGCTACATGTACCAAGGCTAAAAAAATATGAGGTGGAGATAAAAACCACAAAAAGGGAAGCCAAGCAATAGGAAAAAAGAGTTTTGGGTGGATATGATAATCAAAGCAACCATACTATAAAAAATAAAAGCTCCTAGGGTTGAGAGGTAATCCTCAAATAATCATAACAATTAAATAGATATGAATTTTTTGTGGGTCGATCGGTCAAAAGAGGAATTAAAATTGAGGAGTAGAAGAAGCCTTCATCAAATGCTCTAATACAAAATGATAATGTGTACAACACAACAATATACAATGGAACACTTAAACTATAAAATCACACCAAACATTGGTCTCAAACAATTTTACTATCCTTTTATCTTTCATTCATGCAACAATAACTTTATATAGTTTTAGAAAGGATCAATATGATGCTTATTTGACATAGTTAATTTTTACTACTCATCATTTAAATAAGTAAAATTTGCACATAAATCAATGTGCTTGTGCATTTTATGGCTTACAATTAACTAGCTATGCATTAATCATGATTTTCATATGTGGTTGGGATTATTTGATCAAGCATGTTAATGTATTTCAAGTTTGTGTTTTTCTAATTCATCCACCATTATAAAGAAATTTTCCCTTTTTCTTGTAGATAAAAAACAAATGGAAATTGGAAAAATGTTACATTTATATGGTGAAACTGTAAGAGACGCCATAAAAAGAAATGACAACATTTATATATTGATCACACTCTTATAAGAGGAGAAAATTCCATATCATCACATTAGTTATAAAACACCAACATACCTCTCATTTTAGAGGGAATATTTATAAATATAAGTTTGTATATACCAAATATATCATGTTTCTATAGAAACATGTAGATTTTCTATCAAATAAACTGATCTCGATACATATGAGCTTCTATATAGATAACTATGTTTCACTAACATGTACCCAACAAAAATTTGTATCTTCAATTTAAGTTAGCATCTCCCTTAGTAATTTTGACAAGAAACCCTTAAAAAGTCTCCAAATTTTATATAGCTACATCATATTCTCGTATTATTCATCCAAATGGCGATTTAAAAGGAATATAGATTCTCAATTCTAGATCCAAAAGAAGAAGCATATCCTTCATATAGAAATAATAATCCACCATCTCCCAACTTGTAGGTGCAACATGCTTCCTCCATGAACCCTGCAAGATTTGAAAAGGGTGTTAGGTTCTCCACTTTCAACAAACAATTATTAAATGGAAATTGAAAAATATTCAAACACTCATGGTTTCACTTCTCCCAATCTAGATCATGTTTCATCTAATGTTCATATCCACCATATTATTTCCTTGTGCCCGATGGCCTTGATAACAATATGACTTGCTCCACACACAAAAAAATGTTTAAACAAATGAAAATAAATACATTGGTACAAGCATAATTGAATTAAATTTTTTTAGCAAATAAAAATACCTAATTAAGTATTTGAATTTCTCGTGCAAAATAAATATTATGTGCATTTCCAATTTTGCATTCAAAGGCCATTTTATTTCAATGCTTGTTGCCTTTTTTATTTATGTTCACTTTCATTTTTCATCGATTGTTTGCGAGATTCCATCCACCTACATACTAATAATCCATGCCACCATATTGTCTTGTTGTCTCTGATATGAACTATCTATCTCATTTATCTTCACATCTTCATGAAATACTATCCACGAGTTATGAATTCTTGTAATAGAAGAAAATACCTTAGGAGGCTAAAGGATTTGTTACGACTCAAGATAGGAGTGAAGTGTCTAAAACCTTCTATGATCATATTTCAAAATCTTGTTCATGTTAACGGACCTAAAAAGTTATATTGTTGGATGCATTGATTTAATATCATGTATGGTAGCTCGACCGCATGCCTAGATGACAAAAGAGTTGTTCCCCAAGTATGTTTGAATAACTTTACAAGATCTATACCAACGTGCATTTTTTCTACAAATAATCACTTTCTCATTTTTGTTGGACACGGAAGCCTTGACTTGGCCTTAGGTACCATCAAAGAAAAGCGAGTTTTGAGAACAAATCTATGAGCTACTAATACAAACCATATTCTTTAACCACTGGATCTAATTGTTATTTCTCCATTAAAAAACTATTCCAAAACTAAGCAGTCAATATGGATCGCAACAAATTTTAGGATTTCAATTGGCTTTGTTGTGGAACAAAGCACTAAAAAATGAAGAAACAATGAAAAACATATATTAAAGCTAGGTTTTATAAGGATTGAGATTTGGTCCTCAACGCTGATGCACATGGCTAAGACATGTCAGCAATGATACTTTCCATCCATTGTCACAAGAAAGAAGAAACCATTGTGTATAAAATAATTAGGCTAGCAAGTGTACATCAAGTGTAATAAACTTTAATTCATAATCTAGAAATTCCATCAAAATGCCAAGTTCATGATTACAAAAATGTCAACCTGATGAGGACCATCTCACAACAACTTGTGTAATTTATCCAAACAAATTTTGTAAAGGAGGGTGCCATGGAACTTGGAATAAATTTTAATCAAAAAATGAAGATTGTATCATTTCCATGTTATCCCTTACAACCTACACTTACCCCAAAGAGATGCTACATTATTACATAACTTTTGGAGGGTTGAAAGTGGAACGTGATATTACCATCTTGTGGCTAAATGAGTAACATGGAATTGAAAGCAAGCAATGTATGAATTTTATGTTGTGGCTAAATGAGTAACATGGAGTGGAAACTAAGTAGGGATAATTTTAAGGACCCATACTTATTTAGAAGTGTATAAAGCTTGACGAATCTTACCAATTCTTAAAATGTCAACTATAAAATATTTGGTGATATTTTTTTAAAATTATTTCAATTTATAAGGATTTTATATAGTTTATATAATAATTTGATGATTTTTAGAGTGGAAAAATTTCCCCCCCATCAAAATTGGGCAAAACGGGGCTTCAAAAAATGCAAATTGGCGAATCTTTTTCTAGAAAAAAGCATGGAAAAATAACCCATGGACTAAATTTCGCCCCTAAAATTATCCTTAAAACCAAGCAATGTATGGCATTTAAGGAACTAGATGATGGTAAGTTAATAAGGAGATAAGGATGTGTATTTTTTGCAAATTCAATAAGATACCGATGAAAAGGGAAGAAAATAATCCAATGACTCATGTTGAGGGCTCAATCCGTGTTTTTCATCACTCATTAATAATTACTTCAAACTAGTGCTTTGAAATATTCATCTAACAAAGAGAAAGGTAGAAAGAATTAGAACTAGTAAACTAAAAGATCAATAATATGGAGACAAAAATAATACACCTCAAATTACAATAAAAAAATGCATCTCTAATTGTAGAAAAAAGGAAGAGAAAAAGCATGAGAATCTTGAAAAGGGAATTCAACTTTAACCAAAGGAACAACAAAGAAGATGTGAAAGAAAAAGAAAAGAGCACAATCAATGGGAGATGGGGAAATGGAGGTTGAAATAGAAAAGAGGACACTAGATAGAGAAAAATGCCTAAAAAATCCAATTATCCTTTTTAGTGAAAACAATTAAATATTGGGAGATGTAAGAAATATATAAAAAAACACCCTTGTTTGATAATGGGAATAATTACGCAATGGCTTCCCGTCCATCACCTTCCAATGTACAATGTACAATTTCCATTTCCCCAACTAGAGATCTAATAATCCAATTATCCTTTTTAGTGAAAACAATTAAATATTGGGAGATGTAAGAAATATATAAAAAAACACCCTTGTTTGATAATGGGAATAATTACGCAATGGCTTCCCGTCCAGCACCTTCCAATGTACAATTTCCATTTCCCCAACTAGAGATCTAATGGGAGTACTACTTGGATGCATTGGCTTTCCATTCTCCAATTTTAGTTTATTAAAAAGCAACACATGAGTGTAGCTGGGTGAAACAATTTTGTAATAAATTTTTATTTAAGTATTTTGAATATAATATATATGGGAATGTTTAATTTAAGTATCAAGTTTTTTCATTCAAATTTGAAATAAACAATTATTGTATGTCACTACTTGTTATCTATGTATGAGTGAGTTATATATATATTGAATTTTATTCCTAAAACTTTAGTACTCCATTTTTGGGTTATTTCAGTATTGAATACTAAACTTCAGCTTTGATTTTGATTGTATTTTTAGTGATATCTGAACATCAGCATGTATCGGATTGTAATGAACAGTAATATATTTTTTTATTCTAATAGAATAACAAAAATATGTTTTTTTTCTCTAAAAATATATATATATATATATATATTGAATTTTGAACGACTACCATAAAATCAATCTCGACTGTACACTTGTCCTATCCTCCTTCAATATAGTAAAAGTATAGATGATAATCCACCCCAAATTATAAGATATAAACAAGTATCGTTGTAAAAATAAAAAAGAATATAAAAAATAACTGTAACTGATGTATGAATAACTCTTAACTAACTTATGGAAGCTGATGCATGGATAACTCTTAGCTTAATAAATAGTACTTATAAGATCAAAAAAAGAGTTTTCAAATTAAAAAACTGTACCTTATCAATTATGACCTCCGGAGGGACCAGATGGGGGGACAGAATTGTGACCTCCGGAGGGACCAGATGGGGGGACAGGGGACCCCTTGGTAAGCCAACCATTAGAGAGCACAATGCTCTTTGATGGCAGTACACCTTCATTGCCATCACCAGCATTCTGATTGCTGGGAATCAGTTGCTGATGATCACGAATATGCATAGCCTTTTCTCCTTTTGTGGCAGACGCATGTTTTGCATGTTCCATGTTGTTGTCAGGGCTAACTCTGGCATTGCATTCTACAGGAGAAATAATCAGCAATACCAGTATGATTAAGCCCGTCCTCGACTCCATCCGATTGCAGCTACAACAATAGGTATAAAATTAATAGACTCTACTGACAGTCAGATATAATAGACTCTAGTGAAAGTCAGATATAGAATATATAGATGATCTATAGAGCACGATAGTACTGGTCGTGAGTTATTAACTCTCACAGAAGAAGGATTCCCCTCCTTTAATTGTTTGCTCTTTCTATCTCTTTGTCTCCAGCACACACGATGGTCTCTGCTATTCATGTTCTTGAAATTATATAGCGTCTCTTATATAGGACTCCAACGACACTTTGTTTTCAACGTGAAGATGGAATAGGAAGTGGCTTTCGTCAACATTCTTCCACTACTTGAGCACTTCCAATCCCGAGTCTCTGTCGAATTCCAAACCCACTTGTTGAGCATGAATCACACGCAACTGTACCTGCACACGCGGAACTGTACCAAATTCTTCGCGAAAAGGTAAACAAAAAATATCAACAATTTCTATCCTCACCATCTGAGCAGATATCAAGATACATCAACGTAACCATTGGAAAAAGATTCCAAAGTAGGTTGCATTGACTTCATAATCCACTGAGTTTGTATGAGAATTTCGTTAGCATATAAGAATTTCAATAAAGTGGACATCCAGATCCACCCGTCAATCCAGCACAGTTTTCATGGAAAAATTCTTTGCCCTAATGATCAATGCCAATGTCCTTGGGAACGGGTCCCATTCCATTGTATCTGAACATATTTTCAAAACAATGTACCATTATGAAACGAATCGAACGGGTCCACTCCATTTCGTTTGAAGACATTGTTCAAACATTACTGATGGAACAGGTCCCATTCCATTAGGTTTTCCTACTTCATTATTTCAACAAATTACAATCAATGGACTAAGAAAAAATTATTGTGAAAAAAATTATCATAACACAATAATGTAAATTTTTTTAAGGTATATAAGTTTATAAAGATTTGCATCTTAAGAAATTATGATTAGTCTTGATGCATATAAATCCATAGTTAATGATGGATTTACTCTAGTTTTAATGATTAAAGACCATATTCATCATAATTATATGCATATATATATGTTTTAGATGAATTTAATCATTTGAAAAATTATGTGAAAAATAAAAGGAAGAGTAATAAAGTAACAATGTTAAATTATAACCAGGGTGAAAAATAAGAAAGCAATAGCATGTGTATAATAGATAAAAGACAGATTAAATAGTGATCTTTTCAATCTATCTTATTCAATGTTTTTTGGGGTATTTTTTAAGGATTTTAATATTTTACTTAAGTATAGTATTCTAGGCGATTATTTTCGATTGAAAAAAACATACATATGGATAGGTAGGCGAATATTGAATATTAAATATGAAACATACAGTTTATTACTGAAATGTGTAAATTTTGGCAAATATTTATGATAAAAAAACATATTTTATGTAAATATAGGCAATATTAGAAACTAAAAATGACCAAATAGAAAATTTATTTTTTGAAAAAAAACCTGGAAAATAGCCAATTGGCTAAGTTTTGCCCTTAAAAATTACCGTAATGTTTCTTATAACCATATTTGTTACCATTCAAACCACAATAATCAATACTTGAGAGAGCAGCTTGAAATCAAAGACCATTCAAACCATTAAGTTAAATTGTTGCAATATAATGCCCTTTTCCTTCAAATATTAAGAGTTGTTTTTTCAACATCAATCCTAATGACTTCATGAAGGAAGGACTCCACTCATGAAAATAACAATCATGAAAATAACAAAAGGTTAAAAGGTTGACACCATAAAGAATACTTATAGAAACTAATGAAATATAATCCAACTTGGAACCTAGTACATAGGAGTGTACTTTCATTTTATAATCATAACTTTTGTCTTGTCGGTGTTAATAGTCATACCCATGTTAGAGCAGAAATATTTGAGAATTCTTAATTGTTTATCGATATCAAAAGGACAACTTGCCATAAGAACAACATCATCAACATAAAGAAGGAGGATGATAACTATCCTAGCTAAGATCGTGCCAGCACAACCTTCTTCTTCTAAACATCCTTCTAGTTTCTTGATGTAAATGCCAAAAAGGGTAGTGGAGAGGGGGACACATTGCTTAACTCCAATATTACATTTTATCTCCATTGACGAGCCCTCATTATTCTTAAATTTGGCAATGAAATTTTCCTATAACCTTATCGCGGTGGCTCTCAACTCAAAAGGAACATTAAGCTCCTCTAGCCCATTCCACAGGTTATTTCTAGGCACTGTATCAAAAGCTTTTCTAAAGTCCACAAAGCAACAAAAAAGGTCAGACTTATTATTACGATATTCCTCTATAATGATCCTAAGCGTAACGAGGTTGTTTGTGGTTAAAGGATTCCTTCTAAAACCTGCTTGGCCTTTAGTCCGCTTATCTTCCATTTCTATCCATTCAGTGATCTTCTTTTCTAAGATAATAATGTATAACTTGTCTAGGAGAGGGCTAATCATAATGGTCCGATAATTAAAGGGGTTTTTTTTATCGCCACTTTCGCTAATAGGAATAATGAGGCTCTGAGTCGAAGGTGTAGGGAACCCTTGCTTGACCACTAGAGTAAAGAGTTTTTGGATATGCGGGATGAGGACAAGCCCTCCAATTTTTAAGATTTTTGCTTGGTAGCCTCCAATGTCTTTGGCTTTTCCATTTTTTAAGCACTTAACCCCGAAATCTATGTCTTCTAACGAGAAAAAATATTTCTTTGTAAGAAGGGTTTGAATGTTATCTCTGATATCTGGGGATTCATAAAGCTTTTTAAGATTGGAATTCCAATCTTATTATCTTCTTTTGTTTTGTGAGTTAGAATTTGCCTCTAGAATTTCTTAGGAGCCACCTTGGAGAAGTGTAAGAGATTTTCTTTTTGTTTACTAAGATAGTGTCTTTTTTTTCTTTTAATTAGTGTTTTGTAGTGATTTATCTTGTTCATTTTTATCGATTTTACAGTAGCTTGCTTAATTTCTTTTCTCGCATTCTTACACTCTTGATCATACCAAGGGTTGGTTCTACTATCTCTCTTCTTAATCGAGACTTCAATAGAGAACTTGCTAATGGACGAAGAGAGGGATGTAGTAAAATTATGGTAGAGATTTTCTATATTTTCCAAACTTAAATCATTTTTTAAATCATGGAGAAAAAGCTCGGTTTTATTTTTATTGAAGATTGGGTGCTTTTGGAAATGATATTTTTCCTCTTTGGGATCACTATGCATGGCAATATTGAGAGTTATAATTAAAGGCCTATGATCTGAGTCAAGCTAATGGTCGTTTAAGATGCCAAAATCTATTAACTTGTTGCATAAAGAGATATCAGAAATAACATAGTCTACCACATTACTGCCAAGCCCATGATTACAAGTCATCTAGCTATAACTTGGCCATTTTGTTAGTCCATTGCAAATGATAATATCTTGAGTACTACAAAAATTAACCAGCTCATCACCGAATAAATTTTCACCTAGATATTCATAACTTCTTTTGTACCTATTAGCTAGCTCAAGGTCTTCATCTAACCAAAGAGGATTAGGATTGGAAAAATTGCTTAAAAGAATAGCTTGGCTACTCAAAGTTCGGGCATTGAAGTCACCCATCAAAAGGATATTGCCTTCCTTCCTTAGATTAGAAATATCATGTTCTAAACCATTATAAGGACAATTTTTATCTAAATTGTTTTTTATAGAAGTTGGAATTAATAGGGGCAAAATAAAAAATGGCTATGTAGATTTTTTCATCATTAATGTTTGATATATATCCAAATAAATTAGTTGTAAGGGTCTTTCTTATAAAGCCTAATATGAGGGGACATGTTCTTCCTAATGTAACAGGCTATAACCCCAATTCCTCTATGACATGAAAGTTTATTCCATATCAACCAAAGGGCATATCCGTATATATTAGGGACCTTGGATTCCTTGTGCTCCCAAGTTTCAACCAATAATGTAATATCAATTTCACTCGAGATCCAACTTAACTTGGGGCCTTTGCTCCATGGAAATCCTTGACAAGAGAGGACTTGGAGTGTGCCAAATTGCTATTTATTACTATTTTGGTTTCTATCTCAAATAACAACTTTCTTGTTTCTAATTAATGCCAATTTTCCCTCCTTCCTAGATTCTTTTACCTTTCGGACCTCCTTTCTTAGTTCAGACTGATCCTCTGGAATGAGTTCTTCATTTATAAATATTTCCAAGCCTTTTAAACTTGAGGCCTTAATAAGAATGTCATATTTTTGTTCAGTAGAGCTAACCTTAACCCGTATTAGTCTTTCTTTATTCTCAATTAATTTCCCTAGCCTTGTTGCTTCGATGAGACCGATTTGATTTACTTTTTCTTCTAACTCTTTAATCCTATCTTTTAACTTAAGATTTTCTACCGTAGGTGCATCTCCTTGTTTGGGTGTTTTTTGTGTTTCCATTGCATGTAGTCTGATCTCCATTGTCTCTACCTTGTTCTCTAATTTTTTTATCTTATCGTCTATTTGTTTTTGGATGTCTTCTTGAAAGAATGTAAATTTATTATCGAGCATTGATTTTAACTCTATCTAGAGTTTAGCTTCTCTTTCTTCCCTAAGTTTCTCTAAGTATTCTATATATTCATAAAGTTAAATAGCCTATCCTTCTTCCCTACCTGTATATATTGATTCCATATATTCATATAGGCTTTATAGGGTAAGTGTGCTAGGTCTTCCTTTAAAAGTTTTTGGTAAATGTGGTGAATTATTCATATTTATGTGAAAATGTAGATATCTATAACAAAATAAAATGGAGAGGGAAGGAACCTATGCACCTAAATTAGAGATCACAAATGATTGATGAATATGCCCTAACTATAGATGCTAATTTACTTTAACTTTCACGGCATAAATTCATAGAGGGTTTTCACCTTAGAGCTTCACTGAATGTTTCACGACAAGTTTCACCAAGGGTTCTTTTCACGGAAGGTTTCACTGCATAATGCCCATAAAGTTTACTAAAGGTTTTCACCAAAGGTTTAACCACAAATATTAACTTTCATAGAAAAGTTTCACCAAAGATTTCTCACCACAAAAATTCAATACTTTCTAACCACAAATATATATATATATATATATATATATATATATATATATATATATATATATTAATACTTTATATATATATATATATATCTATATATATATTTTAATACTTTTTAAATATTTTTAAATATCTTAAAAATTATAAACACTCCACCATCTCACCAATCAATATATATACATATAATATGAATATTTATTAAAAACGCAATTAAAAATAAAATAAAATAAAAATACAAACATAATAAATAAATTCTAATCAATATTATTAACTAATTAATATAAAAAAATATTCAATGCCCTATTTTTATACACCATTTTTAACTACTGTATTTTATCTTAACTTTAAAATAATTGATTGGGAGGAATGTTTGTTATCCTCTCCACCTAGGTTCAATTCTTGTAAGTGACATATTTCTCTTGTTGAGTCCATATTGTAATGATTGTAATTAGTATCACCTTGGTGGTGACCATTTCTCCAAATGAACTAGCCCTCTAACAAACAGCGAACCACCTTTTGAAAATATATATATATATATATATATATATATATATATATATTCAATCACCAATCACCAATCACCAATCACCAATCACCATCGTTGAGCATTATCCGGGAAAGTGCAAACTGAATAAATATATTTCAAATCTCTCTATTATATACGCATCTAACGGGAAACCAAAAAGTGCATAAAATACCACAAAAAGCGGTTAGTTAATTGGATAATTTTTAATATATATTTCTTTCAAATTCCTTCGTATTTAGGTCAAAGCGAAGAGTGCCTGATGTTTATTCAACCTAAAATGGAAAGTCCAACATACAGAGCCCATTATCCCCAATGACTTAATACAATTAAAAAGAATTAGAAATGTCATATCCCAGCAGCTTTAGAGCATTAAATAAATATAACGGCCTTATTATTTATTTAAAAATTAAAGGTATATATTTATGGTAAAAGTATTTTCTATTTAAATATAAATGTTTAAGTATATTATTTAAAAGTTAAGGGTATATAGTTCACGGAAAGGTACTTTTTCTATGTTTTTTGGTGTTAGGTGCCACGATGACCGTTTATAACTTGAGAGAATGGTAGGTGTATGTATGATAATTCATTTGGTATGAAAAAGATTTCATTTATAAATGGTTATGAATTAAATTTTCATAATAAAAATATAAAAATAAAAATAAAAATAAAAGTAATTCCTGGTTTTGAAAATGAAAAAAGTTTCTTTTTAGAGGAATTTTTTTACAATATATATTAAATGCATAGGTAGTTTTGAGAGCTACCTATTAACATATATGTGAGCTAGGGTTTATGGTTTTTGGTGTGAGCTTAGGTTTCTAGTATGAGCTAGGGTTTCTAGTGTGAGCTAGGGTTTGTGTGTAGTCATGTCAACCTCCTAGTTTAACTAGTTTAGTTGGGGTGCTTAGCTTTGGTGCTTGGAGGGTGCGTTGATATGGGCTTGTGTTTGATGGACTTGACGGAGCTGGGTTTCGGGGAATGTTTCCAACTGGATGAGTGTTAATGATCTTGGCACATAGCTACAATATTTAAGAGCTTATGTCATGTTCTGGAGTTGTTAGTTGGCGTTAACACCTAAATTTCACACACATGCGACATTTTGGCTAATCTTGTAGTAAGGCGTCATCAACATACAACATTCAACCCACTGAAAACATGCTCATCAGATCTAGAAAGCAGCATGATTCCAAGAATGCCAAAATAAGTTAAAAGAAGAGGTAGCGCAATTACTCCCATGATAACCTGCACTACATCGCATATTATCAGTTATGTGCCCGAGCTACACTAGAACGAATTTTCCTTCGAAATTCGCACGACTCTTAAAAAATGGCGGGACCACAACCACCCACAGTGCATTGAAGGCTCATGAAAGCTCTATCACCTCCAAGAATTCGAATTTGGTTGGACTCATGTACTTAGGATCATTGAATGGACCCCTTTGTATACTTTCGAGAGCTAGATCATGGAATTAATGAGTCGACATTTGGATCTAGTTATTTCTTGGCCACCTCTTGGCCTATAAAAGGAAGCCATAGGCATGCATCTAGTAAGGAGAAATTAGAGCAAGGTTATGCTATTGGAATTGTGTTGGAACTTCTTCCACCTCTTCCCATACCTACTAGCATTCTTCAAGCTCCCTTGCCACCTTCCTCCAAGGGGCAACTATTTCTTCCATTGTTCTTTCAAGTTATTTAGCATTTAGTGTGGGAAAAAAGGACCTCCCAAAGGGAGATTGTTGGCTTCCCTTTAAGAACAAACCTCCTAGTTCTCTACATGTGACACCTTGGCCATTGAGCAATCTAAATTGGTTCTAGCATTTGCTTATTGTTGTGGTTTGCATATCCTCACACCCTTTCAAGTTATTTGCAAGTATTGTTTTATTTTTCTATTGTTTTGGTAACAAGAACCTTGCAGGATCAATTTGGAGTCATTCGCATTTTTTTTCAGTAACACAATACTGGGCCTTGTTAATAACCTCAAAGGCTTTACCCAAAAGTGGGAAGGGTTGCGCACCTCTCTACAAATTTTCCCACGACAATGTTTATGGCGACTCCACTATATTTTTATTCAGTTCTATTTAATTAGGGTGTTATTTGCTGAAGGGCGGGTGCATGAAGTTGGTGGCCTCAAATTTGGCAATGGGGTTTTCACGAATGCGCTCACGCAAAAATGTGTGCACATTCCAAAGAACGTGCGCACATTCAAAAGAACGTGCACACATTCCTTTTTCTATAGGTTCGGGGCCTTCCAAACTAACACGCAAATTGACACATATTTTTCCAATTAGGGATCCAAAAGAACGCACAGACACTTTTACAAAAGTGTGCACATGCTCTAAAAGTGTGTGCCCACTTTTATAATTAAAAAATGTGCTTTAGGATTTTGGCCATAACTTCCTATCCAAGCATATATTTTTGGAGTTCTTTAGTTCATTAGAAATGCATTGAAGAGATCTACATGAATAAATCATTATTATTTTAAGTTTATACAAAATTTGTTGTGTATTTTGAAAACAAATAGAAAATATGCGGTTAGGTCACAATCGATACCTCAAACCACTACATAGTCCCTTTAATGACGATATTGGTGTTCATTGATATTTGGGTGCTATAATGAGGTTTTCTAAATGAGATATAGGTTTCATGACTATGATTCTAGGGCCTTGGACATGGCCAATAGAGGAGAACTGAACCTTGGGACATAAACAATGCTTCTAGCCATCCATGGTTAAGAAGGTTTCCTCCACCAACCAAAGATGGCCTGCTAAGGGTATCATTGACTTATGATTGAGTATGTTAGTTCCATTATGTGGTTTTGAGCATTAAGTAAATATATTAGGGCCTTGGGAATGATGTTTTGTGGAAGAACACCTTTCCTTTGGACCTACAAAAAATATCAAGTCATGTAAATCAATTAGTAATGCCTCAAATCACTACACATGATTTGGAATCAGTTTCCATGGTGCTATGTATCCTTGTCTTGGGGAATTAGGGCCTTATACATGGTAAGGGAGGAGACTTGAACTTCAGGCCCTAAAATAATCTTCTAGCCATCTAGGGATAAGAAGGCTTCCTCCATTAAGCACACATGGCCTTATGATAATATCATTGAATTAAGATTGAGGATGTTGGTGTGTGTGTGTGTGTGTGTGCACGCGCACGTGCTTGCGCGCGTTTGTGTGTGTGTGTGTGTGTGTGTGTGTGTGTGTGAGAGAGAGAGAGAGAGAGAGAGAGAGAGAGAGATTTGGGTAAGAGATAGGTGGAGTGAGGGATAGAGTGAGATTTACTTAGGGGGAAGATAAAGAAAGAGAGATGGAGAGAGAGAGAGAGAGAGAGAGAGAGAGAGAGAGAGAGGAGGAGGGGTGTTACACCAAAATGTCGTCACCCTTGTACAAGTGTCACAAGTGTCGCAAGTGTTGCAAGTGTCATCATCCTGACCTAGTGTCGTCACCATGACCGTTGCAAGTACCGTCATTATGACCATGTTTTTTCATCATGACTGTTGTGATAATGCCATCATCTTAACCATTGTGTAAACTCTTTGCTATTTTACCTAAACCCATTTTAGAGTAAAAACACATGCCTGAATTTTTCCACGACTGGAGGGCTTAACTGACCTACTTTTCAAGGTCGTCGCAGTCTGCCCTTGTGCAACATGCGACATCGCAGGTTGTCCTAATGCAACCTGCGATGATGTCAGTTATTTGGATAAAAGAGTATCTTCGAGCCCATTCTCGAAGATGAGTGATGTGGAGGCCTATCCCTAGGCTCTAGGTGGGGTGGCATTTTGGTTCCTTACCTTATGGAAAGATCCCTTAACCATCTCCCCTTAATCCTCAACCTACCCTATCTCTTTAACCCTATATAAACACCCACTCTCTCCATGGAAGGGGGGGAAGGTCTATGGTACCCTTATGCTGGTAGAACCCATATTGGTTATTGGGAAGCTTGTACCATCTTGGAGGTTTGGCTTGGACATGTTGGATGGAGGATGCAATGTTGAGGCTTTGGTTGTAGCTTCATCCTTTCTATGTAATTCCCATTTTTATACAGTTAATATAATCTCTTTCCATAAACTGTTGTCTCATTGATGATGATGTTTAGAGATTTCTTCCTTAACTGTTAACTTATATCAATCATATGAAATGTATGCTTTCACTATTTGCTCGTATCTATATGTTCAACAGGGTCTTGCAGCTTGAGATCTGACGACGCTGGAGCATTGGATCAACAAAGAGCAAAGGGATCTGCAAATCTGAGGTAACCTATCTATCTACTAGTTTGCACTTCTATTGATCTAGGAAAGTAGATCTATATTCTGTTTGATTTGTTCTAGACTTACATTAAGCTAGGGAGATCACGCCTTAGATCTGTCTTTGGTAGATTGTCCGATAACAAATTTGGCGACTCCACTAGGGAATGAACATAGTTTTTGTTTTCAATTTGAATGCCAGTTTCAATTGATTGCTTTTCCAAGCCATCTCTTTTTCCATTTGCTTCTTAATCCCTTTCACCATCAGATCTTCACTTTGAAGAGTCTGATTACCTTCCTTTGAGTTTGTACTTCTCATTGGCAGACCCTTTTTATGCTCATTATCTGGAGAATTGGTTCATTTTTGGACTTAGATCTCGCCTGTCACACCTGGTCAGTATACCCAGAGCGACACTATGTTTTTTTTGGTCTCTGTTCTTTTCCTGTTAGTTTGTTGTCGCAGCCCTTCCATTGGTATACTGCGATGTCGTCGCACTTTCCGCACTAGTGAACTGCGAAGCCGCACTGTGCATAAGGACAGAGTGCGCCGATCTGCCATTTTTGCCATATAGGCACCTTTTCACCATTTCTGATTTGAGTTTTGGTTTGTGTGTAGACTCCTCTGCACTGTACCTTCTAGGTAGAGACCGCTTTGTCCAGCAGTGTTTTGTTTGGCTTGTTTGTATTGGTTTTTGGGTCTTTTGAGTTTTGGATTCATGTTTGGCCCCTTGAGTAAAAACTAGTATTCTGCTTACATTTTTAAGCGAAATGGGTTCTATTTTTGACCCATCTCAAGGTTTTTGAGATCATTTTTGGTTTGGCGTGACTAGCTTGTTTTAAAGACTTGAAGAGTGTGGGATATCCATGTCTTTTTTAGCCTCTCTTTCTTGGGTTATGCATCTTGTTTCCCTTACATGCTGAGCTATTCAATCATTTTTGGGGAAGATTGATTCTTTGTCTCCACTTTAGTTCAAAGAAAAGCTTGATTTTGTCACTCTTTTTCTATATTCGTGAATTTTGAAAACATAAATATTCTTCTTACTTTATTTTGATCATTTGATATTCTTGGTCTTATCATCATCATAAGAAGAAAGGCTTGTTTTAGATTTGTGTGCATTTGAGTTAGATAAGATTGTTAAGTGCTTATCTTTGTCTTGCATTTGATTGGAAACGTTTGTGGAATCCTTCTTTCCATAGCTTAGATTTGTCGTTTTCAAGTGTAAAAATATAGGAAATGAGTTATAATTATTGCATTTGATAGATTTTGAACCTCTCTTGAGTGCCTTTGAGTTTTTTGGGTGCTTGCCATTTTTCTTTAGGAATTTCTGAAATATTAGAGTGTTGTAGATATCCTCTCACTTTCTGTATATAGATCTGAAAAGCGTTTAGTTATCAAATTTCATTTTTGGTACATGCATTTGAAAATTGAAAAATGATTCATTATTTTGTCTTACACATTGTTAAGATTAGTTGCATCTTTCATTTTCTTTACGTTTTTTGGCTGATTATTGAAAAAATTTAGAATCATTGCACTCTAGGAAGGAATTCTTCTTTTTGCTACTACTTAAGTACTTTTGGTTTGAAAGAAAGAAAAATTTCTCCCTACCTTAAGTAGTTTTCATTGAAAAGGAAAGGAAAATGTGCATTATCATATAGTTGAGGATTGCATTATGTTTACATTTATGTACTCAACTCATGCATCCACCTAACCGTACAAGATAAAATTAACGCTAGCTTAGGTTAAAATCATTTAAAAACTTGTGTGTAAGTTAGAGACATGTTCCGACATCGTTAAGCGTGGCAGTTGTCGTTATTTGCCAGCACTGTAGTCTGGGGTATTGTAGTCTTCCACGTACATCGGTATATCGAGCTCCTTCGTGTACACACCAAGTACCATAATCCATACTTGGCATATATCGAAGGGTGTATCACATATTCAACACGTATATCGGAAGGTATCGTGCCAACAATTGTGCATCAGACAGCACCACTATAGATTTGAGATCCCACATACCTTGCGTATATTGGGAGACACCATTAGGATTCCTGAAACCAACTGAGTTAACCATTTGGCTGTCTTGGCAAAGAAATACACCGAGAACATCACTCGGGGAGATTAGCACACACGTACTGTCCAAGTAATCGGGTATGCAGGCAAGGGTATGGTCCCAATCCTCCTTGTCGCGTCATATTGTTGGACCTTGCAGTATATCGCGGTTCGCGATGCCTTGATAATCATGTGAGGTTCCAGACATTGAATCCACTCCTATTCACACAGTTTGCTTGTTGCTTTTTGATTTGAGTAGTCTTTGATTTGTGTGGTACTTTAGAGACTCTTAGGAAGTTTAGATATGGAAAATTCTTTTGGGACTACCAACCAAGGCGCATCGTTCTGTTAGGAACCTATGTCAACCCTTCTCTTTACTATGTTAGTATATTGTTGTTGGACGCATATGCTTTGTAAGTCGTCCCGTAGTATTTGTTGATCCGTAGTTTATATTAGCCCATAGTATTGACCCATAGTATTGGACGCATATGCTTTGTAAGTCGTCCCATAGTATTATATGTCCCATGGTTTTGACTCATAGTATTGGGCATAGACTTAGTATATAAGTGCGTGTTGAGGTCATTGAAGGCACCGTGAAGTTAATTGTATTGAGCTTGCTCAAAGGAGGTTGCCCCCTCGAAGTGGCCCGTGATCAATATAAAAGCGATTATGTTCTATTATTTCTGATATATCATGTATTTTCATTAATTAATTATTGCAGGTACATCACATCTGGTATCAGAGCACTTTCCTTGGCACAAGTGGGAAATGTTTTTTTCTTTTTTTGGGCGGCAAATTTCAGATCAATTTTTGAAACTTTCTGCACAAAATCAGAAGAAACTGATTGCATATCTGAATTCTTCTTTCAAAAATACACAGTTTAAAAAAAAAAATCATCTCATTTGGAGTTCTAAAAGTGGAGATATCGCGGATTTAAAATCAGCAATTTTTCAGAATTTTGGTGACGGCCGCGGAAATTGCGGCGAGAAAATCTTTTGACCGAGTGCCCAGATTTCTATTCCGCTTTCATTAATAGAAGCAAAGTGGTTGTTCCAATTCCGGAAACATGCTATGATAGCGATTCTGAGCAATATAGATCCGGTTTTTGAACATTGGATGGAATTTCTGCCCAATTTTTTTTTCTGTTGCAGGTTCAGATCTGAGAATAATCCCTATCTGCTTAACTGTGGGAAGTACTTGGGCATAAGCCCCGTTAACACCCAAAAAGTGCTCAGTAGCTCATTTCCCTATTCACATGACCCATTTATCCACTTTTTCACCATCAGAGCCTCTGAAACCAACAAAATGTCACCAAAAGACCTGAGTACACCCCTTTTTCCATTAAAAAAGATTATTTTTCCAAGAAAATCATAAAAAACCCTCAAAAAGTGTCCAAATTCCCAAAAATATTAAAAAGGGAATTAAAATATTATTTTTATTCAAAAAAGGAAAAAGGAGGGAAAAGTACCTAAACCATGTTGGTCAATACCATTTGGTTTCCACAAAACCACAAATGGTATTCCTCACCACCAAAACCTATAAAAAGGTGGTAGGGGCTCCTCATTTCACATCCATCCATTATCTCATCCTTATGCTGCTGAAAACTCCCCTAAGCATTTTAGCCATTGCAAACCACATTGGAGAAGAGACCATTGGAGATTGGAGTTGCTCATCCTTGGAGCCATTCAACCTCACCATTAGAGGTATTGATTCCGCAAGCACTTGCTTGCCCCATTCTTTCAATACAAATTTATTATTCTTATATATTCTTATTCTTGATTTTAAATTATCTTTGTTATTTGCTTAATATCTTTGCTTAGATCCATGAATAGTCTTGTTTAATTAGTTTATTGTTATTTATTTCCATTGAAACTGCTGCTACTAGTTAGCAGGTGCCCATAGCACTAAGCCTGGTTGCAAAACCGGGCCAACAGTTTTTGGCGACTCCGCTTTGGTTTGAACTATAGGTCTCTAGTTTTGCCTTTAATCTTAGTTTTTTATGAGTTTTTAACCTTTATATCCATAGATCTGCCATCTTAGCCAGCAGATCCATTGCTGCTCTGAGTTTTGGCCCCATAAACAGCCCGAAATTTTCAATTTTCGGGTTTGTTTCTCGGTTTCCGTGCACGGCTTCCACATCGTGGCTTTTTGACAGACAGTCGCGCGGTCCATCGCGACTTTTCTGCGTTTTTCCGCGCAGTCCATCGCGGATTTTTGCCAGACAGTCGCGCGGTCCATCGCGACTTTTCTGCGTTTTTCCGCGCTGCACACCACGGCTTCGCGACCAATTTCCGTGCTGCCCATCGCGACTGTGCGGCTAAAACCCGCGCAGTCGATCGCGACTGTGCGGCCAAAACCCGCGCGGTCTATCGTGACTGTGCGACAGAAATCCGCGCGGTCCATCGCGGCTTTTCTGTTAAAACCCGCGCGGCTGAATTTTTCATTCGGCCATCCCGATTTTGAAAAAAAATTTACTGTACTTTCTGCCCATAGCACATTTTTTACAGTATTAAATTCTGCATATTTGACAGCTTTGAAAAAAATTTTACTATTTAAAGTGCATATCTAGAAATCTTTTTAAAAATTTTCAAGAAAGTGAAAGAAAGACTCATTTTGCATTTTTTATCTAGATTAAAGTTTTTTCCTGTTTACTTCTTTAAAATCTTGCCCTTAGCAATTTTTTCTTGAAACGAAGAAATCCATTTATTTCTTTTAAAAAGAAGTCTATTATTTGCTTTCATAAATCCAAGAAATCCTTTGTTTTTTGAGCTGTTTTTTGAAAGGCATTTAAATTCCTTTTAGTGAAAAAAGTCATAAATATTTGCTTTTTATTTTCGAAAAATCCTTTATTTTTTGAAAATTTCCTGTGAAGCATTTAATTTTTTCAAGTTCAGTTTACAACACCTCACGTGCACTCACACGATCACTTAATTGAACTAAGCCTTAAAACATACCCTAATTTGAACACACTTTTAACCCCACTTGGGGAACACTAAAAGAATTCTTGTAGCTAGGTAGTATTGGGGGGATAGGTGTTCCAATAACACCCCTCAGTTCTTACATCTGAGACATAGAAGTTGTCCAATTAGGGAGCTAAAATCTCTTAGTACTTTTTGGCGCGGTCACAACCGGTTAGTGGGAAGGCCTCTCCCTTAGGAGGGTTGAAGTCGCGAGGATGGTTCCGGAAGCCTGAGTGGAATACCGAAATCCATTCAGTAACCGAAGGGCTACCATTCGCAGTTCTCGGGATATCCCTGTATTGGGATATTGCGATCAAATGACCAAACGGCAGATTTACCTTTTCTCGACGCGTCATGAACGGAGTATCCTAGTAGCCTGTCTTTAGGATTGATTACCCGGTGTCCCTCCCGGTAGGGGGATATCTAGTTGTTGTCTCAACATTCATATTGTCTGACTTGGATTTCATCACCTTGCAGAGGATATCGTTTGTTTGATTCACAATACTTTTAGATTAGGTGTTTGCATGATTTCAACCTACCTGTGGTCTAGTTACACCTATTTTTTCTAGGAGCCGCTTGCATGTTGGTATTCTGACCAGTTGTTGCATTCCTCCACTTATTGTAGCACAACTGCTAGAATAAGTGCCTTTTTTGAGGATTGATTTTTGGCCTGAGAGCCTTCTTTTTTCACTCCCCTTCTTGCACCCTTGGTTGCATTAGGGTTTTGAGTCTTTTATATATATCACCACCTGATACTTAAATAAATTTTTTACCCAAACACATATTCTCACCATTGAGAATTTTAGACGCTCTCGTCGTCTACAGGGCGAACTCCCAGAGTTTAGTCCACTTGGCTCTCCACGTCACGGACGCAGAGCCTTATCCCTTGATTCGACACATCGTCAATCAATTAGGCAGTCATCCGATTCTGACACACCTCACTTCACCTTTGATTTGGAGGTAGAATCCGAAAACCCCACAGAGTTACCACCAACCACCATTATGTCTGGAACACCATTTGATCCACTATTTATAACTACCATAGGTCAGACATCCACAGACCCTTCTGCTCTAGTACCATCCACGGCAACAACCACCCCTCTGGGTATGCCCAATACGGGTAACACTCCACATTTAGGAATGCCTAACACAGGGCCACCACCTGTCATGGGTATACCCAACATGGGGGTCACACCCCCTTTGGTTTCCACAAACCCTATCCCAGGAATCCCTAGTACGATTCCCAACCCAAGTGCAACCCATGTTGCACTTGGAAGTGCTATCCCAGGAATCCCTAGTGCGATTCCTAACCCAAGTGTAACCCAAGTTGCACTTGGAGGCGCTGGCCCATACCAGATTACACCTATTGGAGGGCATATACCCTCCATACCTAGCATACCTTTAGGCGCTACTGGACCCCTACACCATACCACTATGGCCAGGCATGTCCCAGTTCCAGTCACCACATCTGCTAGTCTACCATACATGGCAAGTCTGAACCTGCCAGATTTAGCTAGGCTCACAAATGACCCCATCAGACATGATCCGGCGTGGCCTCAAATGCCCACCAAACTCCCCTCTGACATCCCTAAGTTTGAGGGTAAGGCAAGAGAGGACCCCCAGAACCACATCATGTCCTTCCATTTATGGTGTTCCTCCAACTCCATAGTGGACGACTCAATCCGCCTCCGGCTTTTACAACGCACCTTCACTGGCTCTGCAGCCAAATGGTATATCGAGCAACCCCATGGGACGCATTCCACATTTACCTCCCTTGCCTCGACCTTCCTACAGTTCTTTCAGTTACCTGTCCGCTATGATGCGGGCGTCGAGATCCTACTGTCTTGCAGACAAAACATGGCCACGCATATCACTGACCATATTCATGATTGGCGTCGGCGCCGAAGCCTATGCAAAATCAAATTAGACGACTGAATCTTCCTAGATTGGTTTCTAAAATCCCTCCTTCCTCTCATTGCGAAGGATGTAGCATCTGAAAGACCCCAGTCTGAAGAAGAGGCCATCCTCAAAGCCCAACAGTTTGATCTCATCTACGCCCAGTCGGGTTACCTATACACGATCATACCGGACGCCCCACGAGGCGAATCTACACGCGGTGACACACCGGGGGCATCACATGCCGCTGATGGCATTATTGGCCAAATTACACCGCAAGCAAAACCTTTCAGTATGGTTAGCACCATGCCTGCCCCAGACGTTTCTAGGGCTACATCTAGTTCCGGAGCGACAACTTCTTATGCTCCAACAAACCAGACCCGTCACGTTCATGGACCCTCTTGTCCACAACATTGTTATGGCCAAGCGCCATCAGCATATGTACCTCCTACATACTATGCTCAACCTACGGTACAGACCCCCATGCAGTTCCCACAACAGCCCATGCATTACCCACAACCGGTTGCACCAGCTAACCTCACACCTCCACCAGCTCAGGGGTACCAACAACCCCAATAGGCAACTGGACCATCTCCAGCTCCACCTGCATACTATCCACCGCAACCTGCTCCCGCACCTGCGGCTCCTCAGAATCCCCCCAATGCTCAAGGGCATGTGTATGCGCAACAACATCAGCCCCAATACCAAAATAACCAACGCAACCAGGGTGGGAAACCAAACCGCGGAAGAGGACGCAACCGTGGAAACAATCAAAACCGTAACCAAGCTCCACAACCTACCCATCCTCCGCAAAACAATAACGCGGCGCCTGCTCATCAGAATCCTGATCGACCACCTAAGCAAGCCAAAAATGCTAATTTACGAACAAACCATCCTTGTTCCATTTGCGGTGTCTATGGTCACTATACCCACGCTTGCCCACATCTGGAGCGAGCTCGACAACTATGGACGAATGACGCCCATCGTCAAGGGCAGGCAGCTCCTCAGCCGCCACCCAACCCCCCACCACCTCCACAACAACCTTTGGTACTACAAAACCCTTTTCCAACACAAGGAGTGGTGAACACTCAGCCGTTAGCCCCCCCACAGGGCAACGTGCAACCACAACAAATTACTTACACAGCTCCGGACCAACCCATGTTTGATTCAGGCACCCACCATTTATTGATGATGTCCACTGCCGACGTCAATATCCAAACCCGTCGGAATCAATACGGACCGACTTCTGAAGCCCCCCCCGCCGAAAAGGATACTAATGCTCATCCCACTGATCAGACATTGCGTATACCTCAGGTTCCACTCGATGGTGCTTCTAAAGCACCTCGCTTCCCCCTTCGCCGAATCAACAACAACCCCAATGCACGGGCTGCGTCCAATTACAACATCGTAGATGACTTAGCTCAATCTACCGCAGCCATGTCTGCGTTAGAAGTCTTAAAAAACTGTCCTACTCAGCGCAAGACTTTACTTTCCGCCATTGGGGCGATTGACCCAAATGATTCGAAATTGATGACCTTTGATTTAGACCAGTCTGAACCACGGCTTCCTTCCACCATAGCAGTCCAAGTTTCCGTTTCTATTCGGAATCTTGTCATCCATCGATGTATCATCGACGAGGGTGCCTCCACATGCGTCATGTCCACATTTGTTTGGCAGAAGTTGGGATCCCCTACTCTCCAGCAATCCACCACTGCATTGCGGGCCTACGATGGTCGGTCAGCTCAACCTCAAGGTTTACTACCCAAAGTGCCCGTCCAATTAGGTGGGAAAACTGTGCTCATCGACATAGAGGTCATTAACGCCCAGCTCGATTATAACCTTTTACTTGGCCGCAGTTACATGTACGCCATGAAAGCAGTTGCCTCATCCGTTTTTCGTACCATGATGTTCCCCCATGAGGGACGCGTGGTCAAAATCGACCAACTCATCTACTATGATCCCAACGCCCCTGCAGCACCCGAGAATGTTCTTCCCATGATTGAACAACCCACTTCTAGTGCAACTACCTCCTTTGTGTCTTCCGTGGGACCCGGACTTTATTTGGATACACCAATGACCTCTACATTCCAGGCCATTCCACCACCGTCACCAGAGACCCATGTCGCAAACCTCTGTACTCTTTCACAGAATACACAAACATCCAGTAGTCAACCACCATTGATCCCCAGTCACATTGGTGTTACACCCATCCACACCATCCCTTTCCTATTTCCTCCTTCGGGTGTAGTAAGCGCCCCAGTTATGGCTACCCTTAGTCTACTCGGGTTAACATTGGGATTACCCGTGTGGTATATTCCGCCTCCTGTTCGACCGCCGACACCAAACGTCATCCTCCAACCGGTACAACCTATTGTTACCACAAATCAACCTCCTCCTGGTGTCGTAATCCCTTCGTCGTCAACGAAACCTCCTCCTAACCTCAATATCCCTTCGTCGTCAACAAATCCTCCCCCTCCTATCAAGCCCACTGGGGGCAGAGGTCCACGACCATACACTGCTATACCACCTCCTAAGGAAGTTAAACCCCCACCGGTGTTTCGAGCCCCCCCTAAATGCTCGTTGTGCGATGAGATAGGCCATCCAACTCATCAATGCCCACACTTACCGGCACTCCAAGAGCATATGAATATGTTGGACGATGACATCAGCATCCCAGTAGTTAGACTAGAGCCACCTCTACAGCCTCGCGACAAATCACTGCGCACCAACCATCCTTGTGCTATATGCAGTGTTTACGGCCACTACTCTCACCATTGTCCTGATCTACCCGATTATAGAGCAGCATTGTACGAATTAAACAGCGTCGACTTAGAGATATCTCCTCCCCTCATCGAGGAGATCCACCCCCTGCCATCATCCTCGTCGGAAGAAGTCAATACAATATATATGATTTCAACAACCTTCAAACCAGAACCCCTTGATTTATGGTCTGACTACTTCAATACTGATGAGCAAATTTTGGAGACACTAACTGCACCCGACTACCCTTGGGATGATATGCATCATCGCTCGTACTTCCTCCCGGAAGCATCTACATCCAATGCATCCAACCAGCTATCGGTCGAATCGAAAGATTTCATACCCACTAAGGTCGATTGGTTAAGGGACCCCATCCCAGCACCGGATGCCTTTGAAGAAGGGAACATGTCGAACATTTCCCCCACTATACAGATAGACATTTCCACAACACCAGGGAAACCTGAGCTCATCTCACTGGGCGCATCTTGCACTCAAGCAGAAACTCAGGCATACAAAAAGCTCTTTCAAGAGTTCCGTGATGTCTTTTCCTGGTCCTATACCGAGATGCCTGGTCTCGACCCCGCCATCATTGAACACCACATTGATACATGGCCTGAGGTACCCCCTGTTTGTCAGAAACAGCGACCCATTCACCCTTCCAAGCTACCTGCCGTTAAAGCTGAGGTCGAGAAACTCCGCAAAGCAGGATTCATTTATCCCATTCCGTACACCACCTGGGTGTCGAACCCCGTTCCGGTCAACAAAAAGCAAGGCACCCTTAGAGTATGCACTGACTTCCGTGATTTAAACCATGCTTGTCCAAAAGACAATTTCCCCATGCCATTCATTGACCAACTCATTGATGAGTGTGCGGGCCATGAAGTCCTATCCTTCATGGACGGGTTTTCCGGATATAACCAGATTCACATCCGCAAGGAGGATCAGTACAAGACTTCCTTTACCACCCCATGGGGCACCTTTGCCTATCGCGTCATGCCATTTGGCCTTAAAAATGCTGGTACCACCTTCCAGCGAGCCATGACCTACTGTTTTCACGACTTGGTCCATATCCTGCGAGTCTACCTTGACGACCTCATAGCTCGTTCCCGAAAACGATCAGACCACCTTAACGACCTCCGGCAAGTTTTCCTGCATTGTCGCAAATATAAAATCCGCCTGAACCCACACAAGTGTGTCTTTTGCGTCCCGGCGGGCCGGTTGTTGGGTTTCATTGTTTCCCAATACGGAATCACTGTCGATCCCCTGAAAGTCAAAGCCATCTTAGAACTTCCCCCTCCTCGCACGCTTCGGCAGCTTCAGAGCTTGCAAGGGCGGTCCAATTTCCTTAGGCGCTTCGTTCCTGACTATGCAACCAAAGTTCACGGTTTCTTACGCTTACTCCGTACCCACATACCCTTTGTTTGGGATGAGAAAGCAGACACGGCATTCGAAGACCTCAAGAAATCTCTCACACAAGCCCCCTTGATATCCCCACCGAATTTCTCTCAAGACTTCACCCTTTATGTCTCGGCATCCGAACATGCTGTGTCCGGAGTTTTGGTCCAAGAAGATGCCTCACACCGAGAGCATGTGATTTATTACGTCATCCAGACCTTGTCTGGCCCACCTCTGCATTACCCATACGAGGAAAGATTATCCCTAGCTGTAGTCTTTTCCGTACAAAAATTGCAACACTACATCCTACTCAGTCATACCACAGTCGTGGCCGACTCCAACCCCATGGTCTATCTCCTCAGCCGATGGCTCCTTCAGGGTCGTGTCGCTAAATGGGTCATTATCCTCCAGGAATATGACCTTACTTTCAAGACTCCTAAGAGCACCAAAGCCCTCGCGCTTGCTCACCTCATCACCGACCTCCCATCCTCTTCATCATCACCCGTTATCCAAACGGATCTGATCGACGATCAAATCTTCATCATTTCGTCTGACGACCCATGGTACGGAGACATTTTGATTTACCTTCGCACGCAAAAGTTTCGACCACAGATCGACCGTGACGAACGCCGTCGCATACGACACCATGCCCCCCGATACCTCTTATTACGGGATGTGCTTTACCGACGCGGCAATGATACCATCCTACGCCGCTGCCTATCCCACAGTGAGGCAGAACAAGTCCTCAATGATTGTCATAGCAGTGCCTGCGGAGGCCATTTCTTCGGCATGGCCACCGCCCAGAAGATCATTCGGGAAGGTTATTTTTGGCCATCACTGTTTACTGATTGCATAACCGCAGTCAAGCATTGCCAGAACTGCCAACTCTTTGCCCCCAAAGGAAGAACCCCCCCCGCCCCCCTTCATCCAGTTATCACCGTCGGACCATTCTGCAAATGGGCCATCGATTTCCTCGACTGCAACCCCCCGTCAGCCGGCAGTCACAAACACATCATTGTGGCCGTAGATTACTTTACCAAGTGGGCGGAAACAATGCCAACTTATAATTGCAAAGCCGACACTGCAGCACGGTTTTTCTTCAACCATGTTATCACACGATTCGGAGTGCCGAAACAACTAGTCTCTGACCACGGCTCTCACTTCGAAGACGCCGTATGGAAAGAATTATCGACCATGTTGAAATTTGAACACCATTTTTCGTCGGCCTACTATCCCCAAGGAAACGGCCAGGTCGAAGCGATCAATAAAATTTTGAAGACCATCCTGCAGCGCACTGTAGACAAACACAAATCCAATTGGCACCACATGCTCTTCCCGGCACTATGGGCCTACCGCACCTCGACCAAAACCGCCACCGGTTTTACCCCTTTCCATTTAGTTCACGGTGTCGAATCCGTCCTCCCTATTGAGTGCCAGATCCCAGCCTTACATATCGCAGTCGAACTCCTACCAGATACTTCCCCGATCGAGCAACGTTTACTACTCCTAGAGCAGGCCGATGAAGATCGGCGCACCGCCATTCAAAACATGGAAGCATCTAAACAACGATCGAAACTAAGTTACGACAAACATGTCCACCCGAGAACCTTTTCTGAGGGAGACCTTGTCCTCACTTACGATCAAGCTCATGATAAAACCGGGAAAGGAAAGTTCGTATCTATGTGGCAAGGCCCCTACATCATACACACCTGCCTTGGGCAGGGGGCATACATTCTGACCGATTCAGAAGGCAACACCCTACGCAACCCACGCAATGGGTTGTACCTTAAACGATTTTACCCATAGAAAACCTGATGGACACCATCGTCCATTTTAGTATAGGCATACATTTTTTGTTCACAAAAAATTTCCAAAACCCTAAATATTTGTTTTTCTCTGCATGACCACAGATGGAGCCTCTTCCACTCTGCCATGTCGGTTTCGCCGATGGTGCAAGCCGTTGGTCTCCCAATCTCGCCTCCGCAGCTTGGGTAATATACTCCCCTTCACATGAGTTAATTCACATTGATGGAGTATGTTTAGGTGCCGCTACGAATAATCAAGCTGAATACGATGCCGTGACCGGTCTCCTGGCCGCTGCTCTCCAAATGAGCATCCGTCGCCTCAAACGTTTTCTTGGACTCACAGCTCCTAGTTTCCCAGCTCAACAATGATTACCAGGTACGCGATCCATGCCTTTTCAGAAAATTCCTGTGCACTAAACAAATGGTTAGACAGTTTGAATCCATTACATTCACACATGTCCCAAGACACCTCAATAGTATAGCAGATAATATGGCCAAAAGCGTCCTCGACTGGCACACCAATCACATCATGTCATATCCATAAACAAAAAAATGCATCCATGTGCATAACATGTGCCTCCATGGGCATAAAAAATTCCACCAATTTTCGAACAACCATTGCGGTATCATACGAAGTCCATTTCTCAAACCGTTGGTACCGTTGGAATCAGCACAACGAGAACTTCATGCAGGTTCCTTCCTTTTCCCGTTTTCAAAGGGTCCATTTTTTGACCATTTTTTGGCCTCTCTCGTGGCCTCGGTTTGCGTGCCACGTCGGCCGTTCTCCGTTTTGGACGTGTCATATATCACCGGATTCAGTTTTCCGCGCTCGTGATGATGCTTGAGATCATTTCTCGCTCTCACCTTTAGATTTTTTGGGCATTTTTTTTTCCATGCCCCCTTCGTAGCCTCGGTTTGCGGGCCACGTCGGCCGTTCTCCGTTTTGGAGGTGTCATATATCACCAGATTCAGTTTTCCGCGCTCGTGATGATGCTTGAGATCATTTCTCGCTCTCACCTTTAGATTGTTTGGGCATTTTTTCCCATGCCCCCTTCGTCGCCTTGGTTTGCATGCCACATCGGCCGTTCTCCGTTTTAGACGTGCCTTATATAGCCAGATTCAGTTTTCCGCGCTCGTGATGATGCTTGAGATCATTTCTCGCTCTCACCTTTCGATTTTTTGGCCATTGCTTCCATGCTCCCTCGTTACCTCGGTTTGCGTGCCACATCGGCCGTCCTCCATTTTCGACGTGCCTTATATCGTCGGATCCAGTTTTTCGCACCGATGACGATGCTTGAGACCTTTCCTCGCCCTCATCAATCCATTTTTGTTCGGTATAATTTTATCCCTTTTTCGGGCCGAGCAACCCCTTTTTACGAAAAAGGCACTTAGGGAGTTTCTGTTAAGCTCTTTTCTGACTCCTAAAACAATGAAAAGATCGCCGAGCAACCTTGCTTCCTTTCATGCTCGTTAAACGTATCTGAAAGGGCGTCTACCTGGTATAAGTTTACCCCTTTTCCGGACGTTGTAAACTAATTACGAAAAAGGTATACTCTACTCACATCGGCTAGAAGAGTTCTCCATCCATGGTTAAGAAGGTTTCCTCCACCAACCAAAGATGGCCTCCTAAGGGTATCATTGACTTATGATTGAGTATGTTAGTTCCATTATGTGGTTTTGAGGATTAAGTAAATATATTAGGGCCTTGGGAATGATGTTTTGGGGAAGAACACCTTTCCTTTGGACCTACAAAAACTATCAAGTCATGTAAATCAATTAGTAATGCCTCAAATCACTACACATGATTTGGAATCAGTATCCATGGTGCTATATATCCTTGTCTTGGGGAATTAGGTCCTTATACATGGTAAGGGAGGAGACTTGAACTTCAGGCCCTAAAATAATCTTCTATACATCTAGGGATAAGAAGGCTTCCTCCAGTAAGCATACATGGCCTTATGATAGTATCATTGAATTAAGATTGAGGATGTTGGTGTGTGTGTGTGTGTGTGTGTGTGAGAGAGAGAGAGAGAGAGAGGGAGAGAGAGAGAGATTTGGGTAAGAGATAGGTGGAGTGAGGGATAAAGTGAGATTGACTTAGGGGGGAGATAAAGAAAGAGAGATGGAGAGAGAGGTAAAGAGAGAGAGAGAGAGAGAGAGAGAGAGAGAGAGAGGAGGGGTGTTACACCAAAATGTCGTCACCCTTGTACAAGAGTCACAAGTCTCGCAAGTGTTGCAAGTGTCGTCATCCTGAACTAGTGTCGTCACCATGACCGTTGCAAGTACAGTCATTATGACCATGTGTTTTCATCATGAGTATTGTGATAATGTCATCATCTTAACCATTGTGTAAACTCTTTGCTATTTTACCTAAACCCATTTTAGAGTAAAAACACATCCCTAAAGTTTTCTACGACTAGAGGGCTTAACTGACCTACTTTTCAAGGTCATCGCAGTCTGCCCTTGTGCAACATGCTGTTCGGATATCCACATCATCTTTTTCATGATCTTGCATGCAATTAGGGTTTGCATGCAAATTCTAGGGTTTGCATGCACTTTGCATGCATCCCAGTCACCAGGTTGATGCCTCTAGCACCTTAGCCACCTCTTTCTAGCACCCGAGAGCCACTTACTTCAGTTCTTTAGCCCTCCTAGTCTGAACGGTGCCCACTTCTCACCTACTGCCAGAGAAGGGCGCACTTTCTCACCTACCACTGTAGTTCCACTTCAGTTACATTCAGTTAGCTCCGATTCTCCCTGATTTGAGGTTAGTTTTACTCCCGACTGACTGTTTCACTTTCGTTGGACCTCCAGATTGACTAGATGACTTGTTCTCACTTCAGTTAGCCTCCCATGCACCCCCCACTGAGCCTCCTTCCCTTAATCAGTGCTACACACTTCAGTTACACTTGTTACACTCAGTTAGACTCAGATTGACACCTGGATGACTGGTTCTTGTGCATTGATGAGCACCACCGATTGATGATGACGACTCCTAGTTGGAGTCAAGCTACTCCATTCAGTGATTCGAATGGCCTACTTAGTCAATTCGAATTGCTCACTCACACGAGTCAGATTGTATTGTAATTATTCACCCTTATTGGGACATTGAGCACTGTGCATGTTTTACACAGTTTTACACTATATTTTCTATGTTCATCTGTTGTGATTGATTTACTTGTTCATTAGATCTGCTGTGACTAATTTTACATGGTATCAGAGCCATTGCAGGGACAAGATCTTTTTTCTATAGGTGGTTCTACAAGAAGATTTGAGTGAATTGCTCAAAATTTGCAAAAAGTTTTGGCATTAAATATCTCAAGGGCATTCGCTCCTGTGCATGCAAAGCTTGAAAATATTTCCAATACCACTCCAGAAGCTTGAGTTTCCACATAATTCCTGGATCTGATACATTGGACCCATTCAACATTGTTTGATCTCCAATCCCAGGTGTGATGCAACTCTAAAAGGGTGGATTGTTTGACCTCATTGTTCTTGGTTTATTGTGATTTGCAGGTTTATTGTCTCCATCAATTGCATTCGCTACACTGTGCATGCAAGCTCCTCTACATCAATTGCATTCGCTACACTGTGCATGCAAGCTCCTCTACATCAATGTGCACTCGCTCCTAGCAATGGAATACTCTTCTTCAAATCCTATCCTCACCCCATTCAATTATTTTGATTGGAAAGATGATATGGAGATCATATTACGTTCAAAAGGTTACTACCGAGTCACTGTTGGTCTTGAATTGGAGCCAAACAATCTGTCAGATAGAACCAAACACTACAACAAGCTTGATGAAGCTTATGGTCTTCTTTGTCTCTCCATCTCCAAAGATCTTCACTTCCATCTCAGCGGATTGAAGACTCCAAAAGCTATATGGGAGCAAATTGAAACACTATTTGGCAAGCAGGATGAGCTTAGGGATTTTCAATTAGAGAATGAATTGATTTCCCTTAGTCCTGAGAATTTCGAGACCATCAATGAATTCTTCACAAAATTCAAGAACTTGAACTTGCAGTTGAAGAACAGTGGAGTTATCAAAGAGGATAAACAATTGATCCTCTCCATTCTAAGCACGCTTGGTAAAGATTATTCGGTATTTGTCTCTACTTTCAATTCCGGTCGGCTAACTACCCTGAATTGGAAGATGCCTACCTTGAATGCCTTCATTGAGTTCGTCACAAAAGAGCATGACAAGTTGATTCAAATGGGGTCCATAAGCTGCAAAGATTCAGCCCTATATGTTCAAGGACCCAAGATCCCGAATGGTAAAGGAAAGCAAAAGAAGGAGAAGCCCAAATTCGAGCCTCACAAGCAAAGAGAGAAAGGCAAACAAACGGATGCACCATCCAGTTTGAAGTTCAAGCAAAAGGGCAAAGAAGGTAACAAAAAATCTAAATGTACTTATTGTAACCGTGGCTTTCATCCCGAAAGTTCATGTATGAAGAAGACTATAGATCAAATGGCCCTCCTTTTGGAAAAGAACAACATAACCCTTCTTGACGGTGCAAGGAAGAAGGATAGGAATGATGATCATGAAAGAGGACAAGCACTCATGGCAATTGTTTCGAAGCCCACTACTCTCTTGATAGATTCGGGTGCATCGAATCATATGGCTGCAAATATTTATTCTTTTTCTTCATTCGATCCAAACAGCTCCATCCCCATCCATTTGGGAGATGACTCAAAAATTTCTTCAAAGGGCAAAGGTATGATTCATGTAGATCATGGAAGCTTTCAGAATGTTCTCTATGTGCCTTCCTTGGCTTCAAATCTTCTTTCTGTGTATCAAATGACACACACTGGTGAACTGAAGCAAGTTACATTCAGCCCTAATACAGTTGAAATTTTTGATATCAAAAGTGGAAGACTTGTTGCAGTCGGAAAGGAAAACAACACTGCAAAATGCTATGAGTTTTCACACTTTATTCCGCTTGCAAATCCCGCTGCTCTTCACACACATGGTAATGAGGTTAGTAGACTTTGGCATGAAAGATTTGGACATCTTAATTATAATTATTTGCTGCTGCTATCAAACAAATCCATGGTAGATGGTCTTCCACAACTCCGTTCCTTGAAGGGAATATGCACTGGTTGCATCATTGGGAAGCACCCCGAGCACAGATTCGACTGCGGAAAAGCTAGCAGAGCTTCTACTATTTTGGGGTTGATCCATTCTGATATCAGTGGTCCGCTGCCCCATATGTCATTAAATGGTTCAAGGTATGTTTTGACATTTATTGATGATTTTTTCCGCTTTACATGGGTATTCTTTCTCATAAACAAGTTAGAAGTGCTTGGGAAATTCAAGGATTTTAAGGCTTCTGTTGAGACCACCACTAAGAGCAAGATCAAAGCTCTTAGATCTGATAATGGTGGAGAATATATTAAGTCCAAGTTGCTGCAAATTTGTGTCAAAAGCGGAATTCAGATCCAACATACAGTTCCCTACACACCCCAGCAGAACGGTGTAGCGGAAAGGAAAAATCGGTCACTGAAAGAGATGGCTACATGCATGATTGAATCAAAAGGTTTGGCTGCAAATCTTTGGGCTGAAGCAATCAATGTTGCTGCATACGTACAGAACCATGTTCCACAGTCATCCGTGAAAGGTATGACTCCTTTCGAAGCATTCTTTGGTCACAAACCGGATGTGTCAAATTTGAGAGTTTTTGGCTCTACTGCATGGGCTAGAATTCCTCCCAAGAAGAGACAAGCTTTGGATCCACAAAGCATCGAGTGCATACTGATAGGGTATGGGGAAGAATCAAAAGCATATAAACTCATGGATATCAGATCTAAAAAGATATTCATAGAGCGCAGTGTGCAATTTGAAGAACCGCTTCAAGAATTGCAACTAGTCGAGGAAGAGACTGTTGATTCACCACCTTCACCAGAAGAAGATCCGTGCAGCGATAATGAAGGTATGAGTTCTGATATTTCTGATATTTCAGCAGCATATGATGATCATGACATATTAGGTTCAGAATCCGACCGTTATGATCCTCCTCAGTTACTGAAGTGGGCCCAAAACACTCTCCAATCTGCTGGTTCGAACCTTTGAAATCCTGCTGATCAGAGACGAACAAGAGCAGACTTTCAAAGAGCAGGTATGGCACTTTCTATTGCTGATCCATTACTTCCTAATATTTGTTATTTGATGTCTGGTTTAGATCCCACATCATACTATTCTGCCCACCGAGATCCGATATGGCAAAGTGCCATGGATGAAGAGTACAATTCTCTTAAAAAAAACAACACATGGGAGCTAGTTTCTCTTCCACCTGGAATAAAATTAGTGAAGTGTAAATGGGTCTACCGCACGAAAGTTGCTGCTGATGGCTCTATCAGCAAATACAAAGCAAGGTTGGTGGAAAAAGGTTTCTCCCAAGTCCAAGGAGTGGACTACACTGAGACTTTTGCACCGGTTGCAAAGATGGATTCCATCCGCCTTGTTTTGGCTATTTCCGCATCCAAGCACTGGGAATTGCACCACATGGATGTGAAGAGTGCATTTCTACATGGAGACCTTGCTGAAGAGGTATATATGCAGCAGCCAGAGGGATACACATCAGATCCATCATTAGTTTACAGATTGAAGAAATCTTTGTACGGGTTAAAACAGGCCCCAAGAGCTTGGTACACAAAGATGGACTCCTTCCTTCTTTCTCAGAATTTCCAAAGATGCAAATCTGTTCCGAATGTGTATCTTCAGCGAGTTAAAGGTAATTTGTTGGTTATTGTACTTTATGTTGATGATCTTCTCATTACTGGTAGCACTCTTACTTTAATAAACAAGCTAAAAACTGCCTTAAATCTAGCTTTTGACATGAGCGATTTGGGTTTGCTGAGTCACTTTTTGGGCTTGGAGATAGCTCAAAATTTTGATGGGATCACTATATCTCAGCAAAACCATGCTTCTAACCTGTTATTGAAGTTTAATATGGCTGAATGTAAGGCATCCCCATTCCCATTCCTCTCAGGAATCAGTCTTGAGGAGGGAGATTCTACACCGCTTGCAGATTGCAATATGTATCGACAGTTGATTGGTTCACTACTTTATTTGACACACTCAAGGCCTGATATTTCATATGCCGTGAGTGCTGTGTCAAGATATATGCAACATCCACATGAGCTTCATTAGCGAGCAGCCAAGCGGATCTTGCAGTATGTTCAAGGTACGAGACAGTTTGGCATACATTATGCTACGGATTCTGAGCTTGATTTCATTGGTTTTACTGATTCAGATTGGGCAGGTGATAGCATTGATCGGAAGTCCACTTCCGATTATATTTTCATGATTGGTCATGGTGCTATTTGCTGGTCCAGCAAAAAGAAAGCAGCCATTGCACTTTCTTCAACAGAGGCAGAGTATCGAGGGGCAGTCAACGCCTGCATTCAGGTAGTTTGGTTGCAGGGTATTCTTTTCGAGTTTGGTTTTGGTGGCACTACTTCGACTGTCCTATTTTGAGACAATCAAAGTGCTATCAAGATCTCCACAGATCCAGTTTAGCGGTAGAGGACCAAACACATTGAGATTCATATGCATTACATTTGACAGTTGGTGCATGACCGCACCATCATTCTGCAATATTGCCCTACTGATGAGCAAATTGCAGACATCTTCACCAAGAGCTTCACCGAGAAGAAGTTCTCTTACCTATGTTCACTGTTGGGGGTGAGTTCCATCATGGTGGAGACAGATTGATCCATTATTATGCTTTAGCTTGAGGGGGGGCTTTCTTCCCACTGGGTTTTCCCTCTTTCCTCACTTAGTTTATTTTCAGCATTTTTTTTGGATTATTGTATTGGGGTGACCTTTGGTCTTAGTTACTAGGGCCCCACATTATTTTTTGCACATCTTAGTCTAGATTTAGGGGGGGTGTTCGGATATCTACATCATCTTTTTCAGGATCTTGCATGCAATTAGGGTTTGCATGCAAATTCTAGGGTTTGCATGCACTTTGCATGCATCCCAGTCACCAGGTTGATGCCTCCAGCACCTTAGCCACCTCTTTCTAGAACCCGGGAGCCACTTACTTCAGTTCTTTAGCCCTCCTAGTCTGAAAGGAGCCCACTTCTCACCTACTGCCAGAGAAGGGCGCACTTTCACACCTACCACTGTAGTTCCAATTTAGTTACATTCAGTTAGCTCCGATTCTCCCTAATTTGAGGCTAGTTTCACTCCCGACTGACTGTTTCACTTCCGTTGGACCTCCAGATTGACTAGATGGCTTGTTCTCACTTCAGTAAACCTCCCATGCGCCCCCCACTGAGCCTCCTTCCCTTAATTAGTGCTACACACTTCAGTTACACTTGTTACACTCAGTTAGACTCAGATTGACATCTGGATGAATGGTTCTTGTGCATTGATGAGCACCACCGATTGATGATGAGGACTCCTAGTTGGAGTCAAGCTACTCAATTCAGTGATTCGAATGGCCTACTTAGTCAATTCGAATTGCTCACTCACATGAGCCAGATTGTATTGTAATTATTCACCCTTATTGGGATATTGAGCACTGTGCATGTTTTACGCAGTTTTACACTATATTTTCTATGTTCATCTGTTGTGATTGATTTACTTGTTCATTAGATCTGCTGTGACTAATTTTACACATGCGACGCCGCAGGTTGTCCTAATGCAACCTGCGACGATGTCAATTATTTGGATAAAAGAGTATCTTCGAGCCCATTTTCGAAGATGAGTGATGTGGATGCCTATCCCTAGGCTCTAGGTGAGGTGGCATTTTGGTTCCTTACCTTATGGAAAGATCCCTTAACCATCTCCCCTTAATCCTTAAACTACCCTATCTCTTTAACCCTATATAAACACCCACTCTCTCCATGGGAGTGGGGAATGTCTATGGTACCCTTATGTTGGTAGAACCCATATTGTTTATTGGGAAACTTGTACCATCTTGGAGGTTTGGCTTGGACATGTTGGATGGAGGATGCAATGTTGAGGCTTTGGTTGTAGCTTCATCCTTTCTATGTAATTCCCATTTTTATACAGTTAATATAAACTCTTTCCATAAACTGTTGTCTCATTGATGATGATGTTTAGAGCTTTCTTCCTTAACTGTTAACTTATATCGATCATATGAAATGTATGCTTTCACTATTTTCTCGTATCTATATGTTCAAAAGGGTCTTGCAGCTTGAGATCTGACGACGTTGGAGCATTGGATCAACAAAGAGCAAAGGGATCTGCAAATCTAAGGTAACCTATCTATCTACTAGTTTGCACTTCTATTGATCTAGGAAAGTAGATCTATATTCTGTTTGATTTGTTCTAGACTTACATTAAGCTAGGGAGATCACGCCTTAGATCCGTCTTTGGTAGATTGTCCGATAACAAATTTGGCGACTCCACTGGGGAATGAACATAGTTTTTGTTTTCAATTTGAATGCCAGTTTCAGTTGATTGCTTTTCCAAGCCATCTCTTTGGCCATTTGCTTCTTAATCCCTTTCACCATCAGATCTTCACTTTGAAGTGTCTGATTACCTTCCTTTGAGTTTGTACTTCTCATTGGCAGAGCCTTTTTATGCTCATTATCTGGAGAATTGGTTCATTTTTGGACTTAGATCTCGCCTATCACACCTGGTCAGTATACCCAGAGCGACACTATGTTTTTTTTGGTCTCTGTTCTTTTCCTGTTAGTTTGTTGTCACAGCCCTTTCATTGGTATACTGCGACGTCGTCGCACTTTCCACACTAGTGAACTGTGACGTCGTACTGTGCATAAGCACAGAGTGCGCCGATCTACCATTTTTGCCATACAGGCACCTTTTCTCCATTTTCTGATTTGAGTTTTGGTTTGTGTGCAGACTCCTCTGCACTATACCTTCTAGGCAGAGACCCCTTTGTCCAGCAGTGTTTTCTTTGGCTTGTTTGTATTGGTTTTTGGGTCTTTTGAGTTTTGGATTCATGTTTGGCCCCTTGAGTAAAAACTAGTATTCTGCTTGCATTCTTAAGCGAAATGGGTTCTATTTTTCACCCATCTCAAGGTTTTTGAGATCATTTTTGGTTTGGCGTGACTAGCTTGTTTTAAAGACTTGAAGAGTGTGGGATATCCATGTCTTTTTTAGCCTCTCTTTCTTGGGTTATGCATCTTGTTTCCCTTACATGCTAATCTATTCAATCATTTTTGGGGAAGATTGATTCTTTGTCTCCACTTTAATTCAAAGAAAAGCTTGATTTTGTCACTCTTTTACTATATTCATGATTTTTGAAAACATAAATATTCTTCTTACTTTATTTTGATCATTTGATATTCTTGGTCTTATCATCATAAGAAGAAGAAAGGCTTGTTTAAAATTTGTGTGCATTTGAGTTAGATAAGATTGTTAAGTGCTTATCTTTGTCTTGCATTTGATTGGAAACATTTGTGGAATCCTTCTTTCCATAGCTTAGATGTGTCGTTTTCAAGTGTAAAAAGATAGGAAATGAGTTCTAATTATTGCATTTGATAGATTTTGAGCCTCTCTTGAGTGCCTTTGAGTTGTTTGGGTGCTTGCCAATTTTCTTTGGGAATTTTTGAAAGATTAGAGTGTTGTAGATATCCTCTCACTTTCTGTATATAGATCTGAAAAGCATTTAGTTATCAAATTTCATTTTTGGTACATGCATTTGAAAATTGAAAAATGCTTCATTATTTTGTCTTACACATTGTTAAGATTAGTTGCATCTTTCATTTTCTTTACACTTTTTGGCTGATTATTGCAGAAATTTAGAATCATTGCACTCTAGGAAGGAATTCTTCTTTTTGCTAATACTTAAGTACTTTTGGTTTGAAAAAAAGAAAAATCTCTCCCTACCTTAAGTAGTTTTCATTGAAAAGGAAAGGAAAATGTGCATTATCATATAGTTGAGGATTGCATTATGTTTACATTTATTTACTCAACTCATGCATCCACCTAACCGTACAAGATAAAATTAATGCTAGCTTAGGTTAAAATCATTTAGAAACTTGTGTGTAAGTTAGAGATGTGTTCCGACGTCGTTAAGCGTGGCAGTTGTCATTATTTGCCAGCACTGTAGTCTGGGGGTATTGTAGTCTTCCATGTACATCGATATATCGAGCTCCTTCACATACATACCAAGTACCATAATCCGTACTTGGTGTATATCGAAGGGCGTATCACGTATTCAACACGTATATCGGAAGGTCTTGTACCAACAACTATGCATTAGACAACACCACTATAGATTTGAGCTCCCACATACCTTGCATATATCGGGAGACACCATTAGGATTCCTGAAACCAATCGAGTTAACCATTTGGCCATCTTGACAAAGAAATACACCGAGAACATCACTCGGGGAGATTAGCACACATGTACTGTCCAGGTAATCGGGTATGTAGGCAAGGGTATGGTCCCAATCCTCCTTATCGCGTCATATTGTTGGACCTTGCAGTATATCGCGGTTCATGATGCCTTGATAATCCTGTGAGGTTCCAGACTTTGAATCCACTCCTATTCACACAGTTTGCTTGTTGCTTTTAGATTTGAGTAGTCTTTGATTTGTGTGGTACTTTAGAGACTCTTAGGAAGTTTAGATATGGAAGATTCTTTTGGGACTACCAACCAAGGCGCCTCGTTCCAGGGTATGCCATTTGTTATTCCTGTTAAATTTTGAGCATTAATTCACAATACTCTTGGATATTTACTGAGAGAATAACATATACAATATATCAATGCATAACAATCACAATAAGCATGACAAGCATCACAAGAATCAAAATCATGAGAGACAAGAGACACAGAGTTTCCGCGGGGAAAAACCTAAGGTGAAAAACCCCACAACTTTCTCAGAGATAGAGATAGCAATGGCTCAACCAAAGTACAACCAAAATACACTTGAGGTAGTATCCTAGTAGCAGATGATCCTCCTCCTCATTAGTGCGCCACTTTCTGAGTGAGAGAGATATGACTTTCCGAATGATCCAAATAGATATCTCTTGATCTCTATTTATACTTAACCTATTTGCCCAGTGACCTTATGGGGACGATTTGTCTATTTATATACATCCACAATATAATATATATTTTAGGGCCGACCCCACACATGGTGGTCTAATAACCCATCGGCAAGTACACACACTTGTGACACTTGTCAATCCACATGACGACACTTCTTTATAGAGGAATAACACATCTCTTATAAGGGTACAATAAATATTTATTAAATACACAGATGAATTACATTCCGAAGTTACATATACATCAACAATTCCCCCTTGTGGAACTGTTGGTCCTCCCTTTATGGCTACGTTGAGTCTTCCTAGATTGACGATAGGATTACCAGTATGGTTATTCTCCAATCCGGTTACACCAAGTGCACCAATCGTGTCGGACCTAGGTCCTTCACCACATGAGCATCAATCTCATGATGAACCTTCTCCTTCTCTATCGAAAGTTGAATCGGCTTCCATCTCTTCCTCTTCTTCTACTGAAAACTCTGATGTTAGTAAGAAGGCTGGTGTGAAGAAGAAGAAAGGGAAGATTAAAAGGAAGAAAGATAAAAAAGAGACCAAGCATCAACCATATGCCTCTAATGGCACTCATTCTATGAGAACACCTCGTAAGCCAAAGTTCCCTTGCAAACTTTGCAAGGGTGATCACCTTCTCAAGAATTGTCCCGGTCTTTCCCGTGTGTCAGAAGTGTGGTCTAAAAAACCAAAACTGCTTGTATTGTCAACCTTTGACCATCATATTGATGATACTCCCTCGACCATTGACCCATTGGTGAAGGGTCGAAAGGGTAGAGCTACAGACCCTTGCTGGATATGCAAGGGATTGCATCGTACTTACCTTTGTCCAAGCATGGATGAAGCTTCACGGTGGTTGGAAGATATTACTAGTTCTCAATAGGTGCTTCCAACAAGTGATAGTAAGTTGACCCTCGACCCCCTACTAGTTGACCAAGTGATCAATTTGTTAACACCTAAAAAGTGCTCACTAGCTCATTCCCTTATTCACATGACCCATTTGTCCACTTTTCCACCATCTGAGCCTCTGAAACCAACAAAAGGTCACCAAAAGACCTTAGTACACCCCTTTTTCCATTAAAAAAAATTATTTTTCCTGAAAAGCATAAAAAACCCTAAAAAAGGGTCCAAATTCCCAAAAATATTAAAAAGGGAATTAAAATATTGATTTTATTCAAAAAAGGAAAAAGGAGGGAAAAGTACCTAAACCATGTTTGTCAATACCATTGGTTTCCACAAAACCACAAATGGTATTCTCCACCACCAAAACCTATAAAAAGGTGGTAGGGGCTCCTCATTTCACATCCATCCATTATCTCATCCTTATGCTGCTGAAATCTCCCTTGAGCATTTTAGCCATTGAAGCAACCTTGGAGAAGGAGACCTCTTGGAGCTTGGAGCTACTCATCTTGGGAGTTGCTCAACATCAACCTTCACCATTGAAGGTATTATCGCAAGCACTTTCTTGCCCCCCCCATTTTTCAATACAAATTCATTCTTTAATATTTTCTTGTTCTTGTTTTTTAAATGTTTACATTATTTGCTTAGATTCTTGCATAAGATTCATGATTAGTTTAGTTTAGATTAGTTTCTTGTTTAATTATATTGAAACTGCTGCTACTAGTTAGGAGGTGCCCATAGCACTAAGCCTAGTTGCAAAACCGGGCCAACAGTTTTTGGCGACTCCGCTGGGTTTTGAACAATAGATCTCTAGTTTTGCTTTTAATCTTAGTTTTTTATTAGTTTTTAACCTTTAGATCCATAGATCTGCCATCTTAAACAGCATATCCATTGCTGCTCTAAGTTTTGGCCACATCTATTGCCATTAACAGCCCGGAATTCACACTTTTCGGGTTCGTTTTTCGGCTTCCGTGCACGGCTTTCGCCTCGCGGTTTTTAGCCTGACAGTCGCGCGGTCCATCGCGGCTTTTGGCCTTTTTTCCGCGCAGTTCACCGCGGCTTTGTCGCCGGTTTCCGCGCTGCACATCGCAGCATCGCGGTCATTTACCGCGCTGCACATCGCGACTGCGCGGCCCTTTTCCGCGCGGTTCACCGCGACTTCGCGGCCTATTTGCACGCTGCACACCGCGGCTTCGCGGACATTTTCCGCGCGGTCCATCGCGACTGTGCGACCGAAACCCGTGCGGTCCATCGCTACTTTTCTGTCAAAACCCGCGCTGCTGATTTTTTCATTCGGCCATTCCGATTTTAAAAATTAATTTTTACTGTACTTCCTGCCCACATAGCACATTTTTTACAGTATTAAATTCTGCATATTTTACAGCCTTGAAATTTTTTTTTACTATTTAAAATGCATATCTAGAAATCTTTTTAAAATTTTCAAGAAAGTGAAAGGACTTATTTCTGCATTTTTATCTAGATTAAAATTTTTCCTATTTACTTCTTTAAAATATTGCCCTTAGCAATTTACTTGAAAGAAGAAATCCATTTATTTATTTAAAAGAAGTCTATTATTTGCTTTCATAATTCAAAGGATCCATTGTTTTTTGAGTTGATATTTGCAAAAGCATTTAATTTCCATTTATTTGAAAAAGTCATAAATATTTGCTTTTTGTTTTCAAAAGCTCCTTTGTTTTTTGAAACTTTCCTGTAAAGCATTTACCTTTTTTCAAGTTCAGTTTACAATACCTCACGTGCACTCACTCGATCACTTAATTGAACTAAGCCTTAAAACGTACCCTAATTCCAATACACTTTTAACCCCACTTGGGGAACACTAAAAGTACTTTGTAGCTAGGTAGTATTGGGGGGATAGGTGTTCCAATAACACCCCTCAGTTATTACATCTGAGACATAGAAGTTGTCCAATTAGGGAGCTAAAATCTCTTAGTACTTTTTGGCGCAGTCACAACCGGTTTGTGGGAAGGCCTCTCCCCTAGGAGGGCTGAAGTCGCGAGGATGGTTCCGGAAGCCTGAGTGGAATACCGAAATCCATTCAGTAACTGAAGGGCTACCATTCGCAGTTCTCGGGATATCCCTGTATTGGGATATTGTGATCAAAGGACCAAACGACAGATTTACCTTTTCTCGACGTGTCATGAACGGAGTATCCTAGTAGCCTGTCTTTAGGATTGATTACCCGGTGTCCCTCCCGGTAGGGGGATATCTAGCCGTTGTCTCAACACTCATATTTTCTGACTTGGATTTCATCACCTTGAAGAGGATATCGTTTGTTTGAGTCACAATACTTTTAGTTAGGTGTTTGCATGACTCAACCCACCTTTGGTCTAGTTACACCTATTTTTTCTAGAAGCCGTTTGCATGTTGGTACTCTGACCATTTGTTGCATTCCTCCACTTATTGTAGCACAGCTGCTAGAATAAGTGCCTTTTTTGAGGTTGATTTTTTGGCCTGAGAGCCTTCTTTTTCACTCCCCTTCTTGCACCCTTGGTTGCATTAGGGTTTTGAGTCTTTTATAGATATATCACCACCTGATACTTAAAAGAAATTTTTTACACAAAAAACTTAATTCTCACCATTGAGAATTTTAGACGCTCTCGTCGTCTACAGGGCGAACTCCCAGAGTTTAGTCCACTTGGCTCTCCACGTCACGGACGCAGAGCCTTATCCCTTGATTCGACACATCGTCAATCAGCTAGACAGTCATCCGATTCTGACACACCTCACTTCACATTTGATTTGGAGGTAGAATCCGAAAACCTCACAGAGTTACCACCAACCACCATTATGGATGGAACACCATTTGATCCACTGTTTACCAGCACCATAGGTGAGACATCCATAGACCCTTCTGCGGCGGTGCCATCCATGGCGACAACCACCCCCCTGGGTATGCCCAACATGGGTAACACTCCACATTTAGGAATGCCCAACACAGGGCCACCACCTGTTATGGGTATACCCAACATAGGGGTCACACCCCCTCTGGTTTCCACAAACCCTATCCCAGGAATCGCCACTGCTATTCCTAACCCAAGTGTAACCCATGTTGCACTTGGAGGCGCTGGCCCATACCAGACTACACCTATTGGAGGGCACATACCCTCCATACCTAGCATACCTTTAGGCGCTACTGGACCCCTACATCATACCACAATGACTAGGCATGTCCCATTTCCAGTCACCACATCTGCTAGCTTACCATACATGGCGAGTCTGAACCTGCCAGACTTAGCTAGGCTCACAAATGACCCCATCAGACACGATCCTGCGTGGCCTCACATGCCCACCAAACTCCCCTTTGACATCCCTAAGTTTCAGGGCAAGGCAGGTGAAGACCCCCAGAACCATATCATGTCCTTCCATTTATGGTGTTCCTCCAACTCCATAGTGGACGACTCAATCCGCCTCCGGCTTTTACAGCGCACCTTCACTGGCTCTGCAGCTAAGTGGTATATCGAGCAGCCTCATGGGACGCATGCCACCTTTACCTCCCTTGCCTCGACCTTCCTGCATTTCTTCCAGTTACCTGTCCTCTATGATGCGGGAGTCGAGATCCTACTGTCTTGCAGACAAACCATGGCCACCCATATCACTGACCACATTCATGAGTGGCGTCGACGCCGAAGCCTCTGCAAAATTAAGTTAGACGACCGTATCTTTTTAGATTGGTTTCTAAAACCCCTCCTCCCTCTTATTGCGAAGGATGTGGCATCTGAAAGACCCCAGTCTGAAGAAGAGTCCATCCTCAAAGCCCAACAGTTTGATCTCATTTACGCCTAGTCGGGTTATCTATACACAATCATACCTGATGCCCCATGAGGTGACTCTTCACGTGGTGACGCACCGGGAGCATCACATGCCGCTGATGGCATCATTGGCCAAATCACCCCGCAACCTAAACCTTTCATCATGGTGAGCACCATGCCCGCCCCAGACCTCTCCAGGGCTACATCCAGTTCCGGAGCAACAACTTCTTATGATCCAACAAACCAGACCCATCACATTCATGGACCCTCTTGTCCACAACATTGCTATGGGCAAGCGCCATCAGCATATGTACCTCCTACATACTATACTCAACCTACCACACATACCCCCATGCAGTTCCCACAACAGCAGATGCATTACCCACAACCAGCTGCACCAACTAATCTCATACCTCCAACAGCTCAGGGGTACCAACAACCCCAACAGGCAGCTGGACCACCTCCAGCTCCACCTGCATACTACCCACCGCAACCTGCTCCCGCACCTGCGGCTCCCCAGAATCCCCCCAATGCTCAAGGGCATGTGTACGCACAACAACATCAGCCCCAATACCAAAATAACCAACGCAACCAGGGTGGGCAACCAAACCACGGAAGAGGACGTAACCGTGGAAACAACCAAAACCATAACCAAGCTCCACAACCTACCCATCCTCCGCAAAACAATAACGCGGCGCCTGCTCATCAGAATCCTGATCGGCCACCTAAGCAAGCCAAAAATGCTTATTTACGAACAAACCATCCTTGTTCTATTTGCGGTGTCTATGGCCACTATACACACGCTTGCCCACATCTGGAGTGAGCTCGGCAACTATGGACAGATGACGCCCATCGTCAAGGGCAGGCAGCTCTTCAGCTGCCACCCAACCCTCCACCACCTCAACAACAACCTTTGGTGCTACAAAACCCTTTTCCAACACAAGGAGTGGTGAACACTCAGCTATTAGCCCCCCCACAGGGCAACGTGGAACCACAACAAATCACTTACGCCGCTCCTGATCAACCCATGTTTGATTCAGGCACTCACCACTTATTGATGATGTCCACTGCCGACGTCAATATCCAAACCCGTCGGAACCAGTATGGCCCTACCTCCGAAGCCCCCCCCACCGATAAGGGTACTAACGCTCATCCCACCGATCAGACGTTACAGATACCACCTCTTCCACTCGATGGCGCACCTAAAGCACCTCGTTTCCCACTCCGTCGTATCAACAACAACCCCAATGCACGGGCTGCGTCAAATTACAACATCGTAGATGACCTAGCTCAATCTCCCGCAGCCATGTCTGCGTTAGAAGTCTTGAAAAACTATCCTACGCAGCGCAAGACTTTACTTTCCGCCATTGGGGCGATTGACCCAAATGATACGAAATTAATGACCTTTGATTTGGACCAGTCCGAACCACGTCTGCCTTCCACTATAGCAGTCCAAGTTTCTATTTCTATTCGAAATCTTGTCATCCATCGATGTATCATCGACGAGGGTTCCTCCACATGCGTCATGTCCACATTTGTTTGGCAGAAGTTGGGATCCCCTGCTCTCCAGCAATCCACCACTGCATTGCGGGCCTATGACGGCCGGTCAGCTCAGCCTTAAGGTTTACTACCCAAGGTTCCCATCCAATTAGGTGGGAAAAATGTGCTCATTGATATAGAGGTCATTAATGCCCAGCTCGATTATAACCTTTTACTTGGCCGCAGTTACATGTACGCCATGAAAGCGGTCGCCTCATCCGTTTTTCGCACCATGATGTTCCCCCACGAGGGACGCGTGGTCAAAATCGACCAACTCACATACTATGATCCCAATGCCCCTGCAGCACCCGAAAATGTTCTTCCCATGATTGAACAACCAACTTCTAGTGCAACTACCTCCTTCGTTTCTTCCGTGGGACTCGGACTTTACTCAGATACACCAATGACCTCTACATTCCAGGCCATTCCACCACCGTCACCGGAGACTCACGTCGCAAACCTCTGTACTCTTTCACAAAATACCCAAACATCCGGTAGTCAACCACCATTGATCCCTAGTCACATCGGTGTTACACCCATCCACACCATCCCCTTTCTATTTCCTCCTTCGGGTGTAGTAAGCGCCCCGGTTATGGCTACCCTTAGTCTACCTGGGTTAACATGGGGATTACCCGTGTGGTATATTTCGCCTCCCGTTCCACCGCCGACACCAATCGTCATCCTCCAACCGGTACAACCTATTGTTACCACAAATCAACCTCCTCCTAGTGTCGCAATCCCTTCGTCGTCAACGAAACCTCCTCCTAGTCTCAATATCCCTTCGTCGTCAACGAATCCTCCCCCTCCTATCAAGCCCACTGGGGGCAGAGGTCCACAACCATACACTGCTATACCACCTCCTAAGGCAGTTAAACCCCCACCGGTGTTTCGAGCTCCCCCTAAATGCTCGTTGTGCGATGAGATAGGCCATCCAACTCATCAATGTCCACAGTTACCAACACTCCAAGAGCATATGAATATGTTGGACGATGACGCCGGCATCCCAGTCATTAAACTTGAGCCACTACCTCAACCTCGCGACAAATCACTGCGCACCAACCATCCTTGTGCCATATGCAGTGTTTACGGCCACTACTCTCACCATTTTCCTGATCTCCCTGACTATAGAGCAGCATTATACAAGTTAAACAATATCGATTTGGAGATATCTCCTACCCTAATCGAGGAGATCTACCCCCCGCCATCATCCTCGTCGGAAGAAGTCAATACAATATATATGATTTCAACAACTTTCAAACCAGAACCCCTTGATTTATGGTCTGAATACTTCAATACTGATGAGCAAATTTTGGAGACACTCATTGCACCCGACTACCCTTTGGATGATATGCATCATCGCTCGTACTTCCTCCAGGAAGCATCTACATCCACCGCATCTAACTAGCTATCAATCGAATCAAAAGATTTCATACCCACTAAGGTCGATTGGTTAAAGGACGCCATCCCAGCACCGGATGCATTTGAATAAGGGAACATGTCAAACATTTCCCCCACTATACAGATAGACATTTCCACAACACTAGGGAAACCTAAGCTCATCTCGTTGGGTGCATCTTGCACTCAAACAGAAACTCAGGCGTACAAAAAGCTCTTTCAAGAGTTCCGTGATGTCTTTGCCTGGTCCTATACCGAGATTCCTGGTCTCGACCCCGCCATCATCGAACACCACATTGATACATGGCCTGAGGTACCCCCTGTTTTCCAGAAACAGCGACCCATTCATCCTTCCAAACTCCCCGCCGTTAAAGCTGAGGTCGAGAAACTTCGCAAATCAGGATTCATTTATCCTATTCCGTACACCACCTAGGTGTCGAACCCCGTTCCCGTCAACAAAAAGCAAGGCTCCCTTAGAGTATGCACTGACTTCCATGATTTAAACCACGCTTGTCCAAAAGACAATTTCCCCACGCCATTCATTGACCAACTCATTGATGAGTGTGCGGGCCATGAAGTCCTATCCTTCATGGACAGGTTTTCCGGATATAACCAGATTCACATCCGCAAAGAGGATCAGTACAAGACTTCCTTCACCACCCCATGGGGTACCTTTTCCTACCGCGTCATGCCATTTGGCCTAAAAAATGCTGGTGCCACTTTCCAGCGGGCCATGACCTATTGCTTTCACGACTTGGTGCATATCCTCCGAGTCTACCTTGATGACCTCACAGCTCGTTCCTGAAAACGATCAGACCACCTTAACGACCTTCGGCAAGTTTTCCTACGTTGTCGCAAATATAAAATCCGCTTGAACCCACACAAGTGTGTCTTTTGCGTCCCGGCAAGCCGGTTGTTGGGTTTCATTGTTTCCCAAGATGGAATCACTGTCGATCCCCTGAAAGTCAAAGCCATCTTAGAACTTCCACCTCCTCGCACGCTTCGGCAACTCCAAAGTCTACAAGGGCGGTCCAACTTCCTTAGGCGCTTCGTTCCTTATTATGCCACCAAAGTCCACGGGTTCTTACGCTTACTTCGTACCCACATACCCTTTGTTTGGGATGAGCAAGCAGACACGGCATTCGAAGCCCTCAAGAAATCTCTCACACAAGCCCCCTTGATATCCCCACCGGATTTCTCTCAAGACTTAACCCTTTATGTCTCGGCATCTGAATATGTTGTGTCCGGAGTTTTGGTCCAAGAAGATGCCTCCCACCAAGAGCATGTGATTTATTACGTCAGCCAGACCTTGTCTGGCCCGCCTCTGCGTTACCCATACGAGGAAAGATTAGCCCTAGCTGTAGTCTTTTCCGTACAAAAATTGCGACACTACAGTCTACTCATTCATACCACGGTCGTGGCCGACTCCAACCCTATGGTCTATCTCCTAACCCGGCGACTCCTACAAGGTCGTGTTGCTAAATGGGTCATTATCCTCCAGGAATATGACCTCACTTTCAGAACTCCCAAAAGCACTAAAGCCCTCGTGCTTGCTCACCTCATCACTGACCTCCCATCCTCTTCAACATCACCCGTTATCCAAATGGACGTGATTGACGAGCAGATCTTCATCATTTCGTCTGACGACCCTTGGTACGGAGACATTTTGACTTACCTTCGTACGCAAAAATTTTGACCACACATCGATCGTGATGGACGTCGTCGCATACGACACCACGCCCCCTGATACCTCTTGTTAGGGGATGTACTTTACCGACGCGGCGTTGATACCATCTTACGTCGCTGCCTATCCCATAGTGAGGTAGAACAAGTCCTCAATGATTGTCATAGCGGTGCCTGCGGAGGCCATTTCTTCGGCATGGCCACCACCCAGAAAATCATTCGGGACGGTTATTTTTGGCCATCATTGTTTACTGATTGCATCACCGCAGTCAAGCAGTGCCAGAAATGCCAACTATTTTCCCCCAAAGCAAGAACCCCCCCCGCCCCCCTTCATCCAGTCATCACTGTTGGACCATTCTGCAAATGGGCCATCGACTTCCTCGACTGCAACCCCACGTCAGCCGACGGTCACAAACACATCGTTGTGGCTGTATATTATTTCACCAAGTGGGAAGAAGCCATGCCGACCTATAATTGCAAAGCCGACACGGCAGCACGGTTTTTCTTCAACCATGTTATCGCTCGTTTCGGAGTGCCAAAGCAACTAGTCTCTGACCACGGCTCTCACTTCAAAGATGCTGTCTGGAAGGAATTATCAACCATGTTGAAATTTGAACACCATTTCTCTTCCTCTTACTATCCCCAAGGAAATGGCCAAGTCGAAGCGATCAATAAAATTTTAAACACCATTCTCCAACGTACTGTAGACAAGCACAAATCCAATTGGCACCACATGCTTTTCCCGGCACTATGGGCCTACCGTACCTCAACCAAAACCGCCACCGGTTTTACCCCTTTCCATTTAGTTCACGGTGTCGAATCCGTCCTCCCTATTGAGTGCCAGATCCCAGCCTTACATATCGTCGTTGAACTCCTACCGAACACTTCCCCGATCAAGCAACGTTTACTACTCCTAGAGCAGGCTGATGAAGATCGGCGCACAGCCATTCAAAACATGGAAGTAGCTAAACAACGATCGAAACTAAGTTACGACAAACACGTCCACCCAAGAACCTTTTCTGAGGGAGACCTTGTCCTCGCTTACGTTCAAGCTCATGATAAAACCGGAAAGGGAAAGTTCGTGTCTATGTGGCAAGGCCCCTACATCATACACACCTGCCTCGGGAAGGGGGCATACATTCTGATCGATTCAGAGGGGAATCCCCTACGCAACCCACACAACGGGTTGTACCTTAAACGATTTTACCCATAGAAAATCTGATGGACACCATCGTCCATTTTAGTATAGGCATACTTTCTTTATTCACAAAAATTCAAAAAAACCTAAATATTTGTTTTTCTCTGCATGACCACAGATGGAGCCTCTTCCACTCTGCCATGTCGGTTTCGCTGATGGTGCAAGCCGTTGGTCTCCCAATCTCGCCTCCGCAGCTTGGGTAATATACTCCCCTTCACATGAGTTAATTCACATTGACGGAGTATGTTTAGGTGACGCTACCAATAATCAAGCTGAATACGATGCCGTGACCGGTCTCCTGGTCGCTGCTCTCCAAATGAGCATCCGTCACCTCAACGTTTTCTTGGACTCACAGCTCCTAGTTTCCCAGCTCAACAATGATTACCAGGTACGCGATCCCTGTCTTTTCAGAAAATTCCTGTGCACTAAACAAATGGTTAGACAGTTTGAATCCATTTCATTCACACATGTCCCAAGACACCTCAATAGTGTAGCAGATAATATGGCCAACAATGTCCTCGACTGGCACACCAATCACATCATGTCATATCCATAAACAAAATGCATCCACGTGCATAACATGTGCCTCCACGGGCATATCTATAAACAAAATGCATCCACGTGCATAACATGTGCCTCCACGGGCATATCCATAAACAAAATGCATCCACGTGCATAACAGGTGCCTCCACGGGCATAAAAACAAATAACCAAGTAATGCATCCACGTGCCTCCACGGGCATATACAAAAGACAAAGGTGCATCCACGTGCATACACGACAATATATCCAAATATATATCCACATATATATATAAGCCAAATAGTCAACATGTCATAGGTGCCCTCAGCACCCGATATACAAAAAATAAATATACATGTGTCATACAAAAATGCTTCCCCATATGCTCATTAGCATTTGGGGGAACATACAATATCATCTACTCATCTGGATCCCTAGGATCCTCCGGCTCCTCCTCCGCTGGCCCCGCCGGGTCATGGCGAGCCCGAACTCTCCGCTCTGCCGACCCTGCTGGATCGTACCGCAGATGTATCCTCCCCTGAGCCGGCCCTACCGGATCATCTCGTCTACCATCCCTATGCCCTGCCACGAACACCGCTGTCCTCAATAGGAGCGACTGCCACTCAGGCGACGCACCAAAACAACCCTGCAAAATATCCCGATCCAGGTCTCTCCAACCATCCTCGGGGAGTCCAGCTAGGATCCTGGCAAAGGTCTGTCTGACACCCTCTATGGCGTCATCTCGAGGGCCAACCCCTCGCCCATGAGCCGCAAATCCTCCACCACGTGGAGGTGGTACCGCTGCGGGTGGATGGACGACCACCATCGCCCGCCCCTGACGAGGCACGTAGTCGTCCGGTGGCACTGGACCCACATCTGCACAAAGCAAGTAAGCCATCACATACTATACAACAATAATCATCAATGATAAATCAAACAACATATGATATAATATCAAATAAAACACAAAACATACCGTCTAAACTCCAGGCCTGTCCTGGGGCACGAGGCATCTCTGGGTCACCTCGGTAGTCCATGCCGGCGTAGGGGTAGTCCTCAATCACCAAAGGCATCTGCTCCCACTGCTGATAAAAATCCTCCGTGAAGTAGCCGTGGACACCACCGCCGCCACGAGGCATCATCTTCCCCCATCTCATCATACGAGGCTCACTCGGAAGACCAGCACGAATGGGTACCCGTGGCCGCAAGGTCGGCACCCGCTCGAAGAAAAAACAGCATAAAAATGAGGCATAACAAAACTCGCCTCCCTCTCTAATGGCCTTGTCCAGATCTCTCCGGACACCAGCCAGAAACATCTTCCCCCAGGCATAATAAGTACCCTGAAGAACAGAATCCACCATCATCGTATGTCCCCTAGACATACGATGTGGCGCAGTAGCACCCAATATCCGCAGAACGCAGGCCCCAACAGCTCGCATATCCCACTCACGTAGGGATCGCAGACTAATAGAGCTGTTCTGCAAAACAACATCATCAACACAGAAAGTCTGTAACAGGTCCTCCATATCTACACCTGGAGGCAACCTCGGCAAGATATCGCCCACCTCACCCAAGCGAGGAAACCCAGTCAAAAAATAGACATCCGTGAGAGTGATCTCTAACCTCTCACCACCAATGATGAATGCACCCTCTGCCGGCACCCACCAACTCACAATCTTGTTCAGGAGCCGTCTCACTAAACGAATAGGTGGGATCTGAGCGAACTTCAAAAGTCCTCTCATAGCCTGAGTCTGTCTCACCCCTGCATCAGTCTCAATCCTATTCATAAGATCATCATCGATCTCTCGCTCTCGCCACGAGGACTGTGTTCTCCTCAACATCCTGCCAGAAAACAGAAGAAATTTTTAGCCCCAGCATAAAATTCTTTTGAAAAAATCCCATCGCGGATTTTACACAAAAAACCGCGATGCCCATCGCGACTTTTCCACCAAAAGCCGCGATGACCATCGCGGGATCCATGCAAAAACCCGCGATGAACATCGCGGGTTTTGGCCGGACAGTCGCGATGAACATCGTGACTATCCCCCATGAACCCGCGATGAACATCCCGGGTTCCAGCCTCGCAGTCGCGATGAACATTGCGACTGTCAGCCTAAAACCCGCGCGGTTCATCGCGGGAACAGCCCCGAAACCCGCGATATTCCACGTTGGAGAGTCAACATGGAATTTTGTGGCCTTCAGGGGCCCACCGCCAAACAAAAAAGACATAATTGACAAGGCTAAGGCAAATAGAGTTACCTGCAACTCGCTGAATCGAAAACCAACGGTGAAATCTCCCGGAAATCGAGAAATAGCTCTGACAGCTCTATCAAACTCGCACGTAACAATGACAAGTCATTTGGGCCCCACGCCCTATTTATAGAAATTCCACCAATTTTCCAACAACCATTGCGGTATCATACGAAGTCCATTTCTCAAACCGTTGGTACCGTTGGAATCAGCACAGCGAGAACTTCATGCAGGTTCCTTCCTTTTCCCGTTTTCACGGGGTCCATTTTTTGACCATTTTTTTTGGCCACTCTAGTGGCCTCGGTTTTCGTGCCACATCGGCCGTTCTCCGTTTTGGACGTGCCTTATATCACCGGATTCAGTTTTCCACGCTCGTGATGATGCTTGAGATCATTTCTCGCAGTCACGTCCCGATTTTCAGGGCATTTCTTCCATGCCCCCTCGTCACCTCGATTTTTGTGCCACATCGGCCGTTCTCCGTTTTGGACGTGCTTTATATCACCGGATTCAGTTTTCCGCGCTTGTGATGATGCTTGAGATCATTTCTCGCTGTCATGTCTCGATTTTCAGGGCATTTCTTCCATGCCCCCTCGTCACCTCGGTTTGCATGCCACATCGATCGTTCTCCATTTCCGACATGCCTTATATCACCGGATTCAGTTTTCCGCGCTCGTGATGATGCTTGAGATTATTTCTCGCTCTCACCTTTAGATTTTTTCGGGCATTTTTTCCATGCCCCCTCGTCACCTCGGTTTGCGTGCCACATCGGCTGTTCTCCGCTTTCGACAATCCTTATGTCACCGGATCCAGTTTTCCGCATTGATGACGATGCTTGAGACCTTTTCTCGTCCTCATCAATCCATGTTTGTTCGGTATAAATTTATCCCTTTTTCGGACCGAGCAACCCCTTTTACGAAAAAGGCACTTAGGGAGTTTTCTGTTAAGCTCTTTTCTGACTCCTAAAACAATGAAAAGATCGCCGAGCAATCTTGCTTCCTTTCATGCTTGCTAAAACGTATCTGAAAGGGCGTCTACCTGGTGTAAGTTTACCCCTTTTCCGGACCTTGTAGACTAATTACGAAAAATGTATACTCTAGTCGCATCGACTAGAAGAGTTCTCCATCCGCATCATTTTATGCTTTTTCGGGCCTTGGAGACTAAACTTACGAAAAAGAAACACCAATAGAGTCCACTTACCGTTTTCAGACTCTCTAAACATGAAAGCAACCATGAGCATGAGCCATCCTGGGCTCACAAAATCCACAGGACCGTACCATTTCAGAGCACACTTTTATCCCTTCTTCGAGCTCATTAAAACTACGAAGAAGGAATCAATGGTGCCTCTTGGCGCCACAACAGATCACATCTACTCATTAGGAAGCTTCCCCATTTTGGTCGCCTTTGTTTAGAGTATTCTGCAATATGTCACCTTGATAATCCCTCGACGGCACCTATCAGCTCGTCCTCCCCCCCAGAGTCAATATATACCATTCAGTCAAAGCAATGATCCCCACACCTACAAGTCAGTTCCCTACGCTGCCAGGTCAACCATGTCATCATGCTCTGAACAAAGGAAGTTTGAGTCTACCCATTTTTTGACCCAGTTATTTCCCATTCCCACAAGTATGTCAATCCTACCATCAGTACTACAACACTTCAGTTTTACACCTCGTGCTCCTCTCAAGGAAACATAATTGCCTTGTTAGTTCCTGGTCTCCCTCTGTCGACGACAACCACATTGATTCTAGAGGATAGACCTAGAGGCCCCTGTGTCTTGGACTCATCACCATTTATGATGAGTGCCTACGAATCATTTCGAGAGGAATCTTCAGTGCCTCTCCAAATGGTTGTTTCTCGCATGCTCGACTTCAACACCATGATCGCATCGTTGAGACTCGCACAGGGTATTCGTCCATTTCACTTATTAGTCGAAGACCCCGGATACCTCCTGACTCCTCCACATTTGAAAGTCTTCCTATGGATAACACCAGTTACACTTTTTCTATAGATATCCGGGTTGCGCATGGCGACAGTATTCAGATGTACCCCAGTTTCATACTCCCTTGAGTATACAGTTACATTATTTCTCAGAGATGACTCATAGTCTTTGAGTCCCTACAGATGTTGGACACCTTCAGTTTCAGCAGTTCACAAGTTATTCCAGTGTATCAGTTATTGAGATCAGTTATGATCAAGAGTATATCCCAAAATAATGTCCCCCCTGGACCATTATGATATACCAGTAGATTCTTTATGTATTAGATCCCCCTTCTTGGGACTAATTGTTATGTATATGTCTTGATATGAGCATGGGAATGCCCGACTCGTCCATTATCAGAGATTATACCTCATTCATATTGAGGCCATATAATATGTTTTGTTTTTGCAGCTTCCAAGGGTCGTGGCTCCAGTCTCCAACCGGTCTCTTCTCTCCCCTAAAACCCCAGAAAAAGACAAATGAACTATGATGTCTATCGGCCATACAATGAGCTCCTGCCCTCACACATCAGGGGGCAATTTGTTAACACCTAAAAAGTGCTCACTAGCTCATTCCCTTATTCACATGACCCATTTGTCCACTTTTCCACCATCTGAGCCTCTGAAACCAACAAAAGGTCACCAAAAGACCTTAGTACACCCCTTTTTCCATTAAAAAATATTATTTTTCCTGAAAAGCATAAAAAACCCTCAAAAAGGGTCCAAATTCCCAAAAATATTAAAAAGGGAATTAAAATATTAATTTTATTCAAAAAAGGAAAAAGGAGGGAAAAGTACCTAAACCATGTTGGTCAATACCATTGGTTTCCACAAAACCAAAAATGGTATTCCCCACCACCAAAACCTATAAAAAGGTGGTAGGGGCTCCTCATTTCACATCCATCCATGATCTCATCCTTATGCTTCTAAAATCTCCCTTGAGCATTTTAGCCATTGAAGCAACCTTGGAGAAGGAGACCTCTTGGAGCTTGGAGCTACTCATCTTGGGAGTTGCTCAACATCAACCTTCAACATTGAAGGTATTATCGCAAGCACTTGCTTGCCCCCCATTTTTCAATACAAATTCATTCTTTAATATTTTCTTGTTCTTGTTTTTTAAATGTTTACATTATTTGCTTAGATTCTTGCATAAGATTCATGATTAGTTTAGTTTAGATTAGTTTCTTGTTTAATTATATTGAAACTGCTGCTACTAGTTACCAGGTACCCATAGCACTAAGCCTGGTTGCAAAACTGGGCCAACGCAATTCAGTTTCATCTGTAATTGATCCCACTCTTCCTTCCGAGAGTGAAGTGATTGAGTCGATCTCATCTCCACTCGATCCCACTCTTTCATTGAAGAAAGTTTAGACTGAAGCAATCACCATGACACAATCTTCGTCTCGTTCTTATATTCCAAGAGAGAGTGAATTGGAAACCACTGATGTTTTCCTAGTCAATTCAGAATATCCTAGGCAAGGGGAAACCCTATCCATTTCTACAGGACACCCTCCAAGTATTGAGGTTATTTCCTTTGATTGGAATGGTCTAACAGACCCTCGTCTTCCTTTGAGTATTCCTTTTCAAATATCTGTAGGAGTTTCCGATAAAGAAATATTTCATACGATAGTTGATGAGGGAGATTCTGTTAGTATTTTATCCTCAACTGCTTGGCAAGCCATAGGTTCACCTCAGCTTGTGCCAGTAACCGACCAGATTTTGGATTTTAATAGAATTCCTACCGGACCTTTAGGGATTCTCCCGCAGTTACCTATCACATTGAGAGTTAAAACTATTTATGTTGATGTCAAGGTTGTCCGAGGTCCTTTAGATTTCAATATGCTCCTTGGATGTCATTTTGTCTATGCTATGAAAGCTGTAGTGTCCACGCTCTTTTGAGTGATGTATTTTCCTCATCATGGGAATATTGTGACTATTGATTAGCTTTCCTACGTGACACCCACTCATCATATGACTCCTAGTCATCAGACTTCCCTGAATGTTACACATGTTTTAGTGGTTTCTTCCCCCTAAGGATGGGGCTACGAGAACGGTTTATGTGATGTTTCAAGCTCATTAAAAAGTGAAACCAACCTTCAAGCAAAGTTTCTCTTTGATTTCAAGCTTGCATAAAAATGAAACCATTTCACATGAGCATAGTTCCCGTTCTATGTCAAGCTCATTAAAAAATGAAATAGGTTCCTACGAGCATAGTTTATGTTCTGTTTCAAGCTCGTTAAAAAATGAAACCAACCTTCAAGCAAAGTTTTTCTTTGATTTCAAGCTTGCATAAAAATGAAACCATTTCACATGAGCATAGTTCACGTTCTATGTCAAGCTCGTTAAAAAATGAAATAGGTTCCTATGAGCATGGTTTATGTTATGTTTCAATCTCATTAAAAAATGAAATAGGTTCCTACGAGCACGGTTTATGTTATGTTTCAAGCTTGTTAAAAAATGAAACCAACCACCCTAGCATAGTTTACCTTTGGTTTCAAGCTTGCACAAAAATGAAACCAATCCCCCTCGAGCATAGTTTTATTCCATTTCAAGCTCGTTAAAAAATAAGATGGCCCCCCTCGAGCATAGTTTTATTCCATTTCAATCTCGTTAAAAAATAAGATGGGCCCCCTCGAGCATAGTTTTATTCCATTTCAAGCTCGTTAAAAAATAAGATGGGCCCCCTCGAGCATAGTTTTATTCCATTTCAAGCTCGTTAAAAAATAAGATGGCCCCCCTGGAGCATAGTTTTATTCTATTTCAAACTCGTTAAAAAATGAGATAGACCCCTTAAGCAAAGTTTACCTTTGGTTTCAACCTTGCATAAAAATAAAACCATCCACTCGAGCATAGTTTTATTCCATTTCAAGCTTGTTAAAAAATAAGATGGGCCCCCTCAAGCATAGTTATTGTCTATTTCAAGCTTGCGTAAAAATGAAATAAATCTCCCTCCCATCAGTTCGAGTCTCTCGCTAGAGTTAGAGATTGAACCTTCATTTCATCTGATTCTCGTTTTCCCCCCCTTGGTGAACATTTTCATATTAGTAGCCAGGTTGGTAGTTGGGTTAGAAAGCAACATTTTCAGACGAAATGAAGCTTGGGGGGGCATGCCACATGTCGTACCATCAACAATCATGTTGAGGGAACACTACCATGTTAAACTGCTAGCAATCATGTTGGGAGCATTTACCAACCTCTGGGTATCATGTTGGGAAGGAACCTATCAATGGGCCTTAACCTATGAGCATAGTTCCCTTTCTATGTCAAGCTCGTTAAAAAATGAAATAGGTTCCCGTGAGCAGAGTTCTAATCTTGTGTCAAGCTCATTAAAAAAACAAAACATATCCTTTCCCTTTGAGTCGAGTCTCTTCATGTACTTAGTACCTGAACCTTCTTTTCACCCGCCTATGCCTTAGGAGGATGAAATGAAGCTTGGGGGCATGTCTTCAACCTATGGAAGTTACGTTGAAGTCAACTCGATCGCCTCTCCACACTACGTTGGAGCTAAGTCACTTACTTCTAGCAATCATGCTAGGGGCATGCACCAACCTTTGGATTTCATGACGGAAAGAAATCCACCACTGGGAACATTTTTTAGCATACTTTCCTTTTTTAGGTTTTGAGCTTATTAAACCATGAAAATTATCCCGAGCATAGTTCATTTTCTGTTACAAGCTCATTAAAAAATGAAGCAGACATCATGATCATTCTTCCAACCTATCTTCGAGCTTGTTAAAAAAGTAAGAAAGCATTTGAGCTTACTTTTCACCTTTTTCGTGCTTTGGTTGAAACATGAAAAGTGGTTTGAGCTTAGTTTTTACTTTTTCATGCTCTGGTTCAAACATGAAAAAGATTCTGAGTGCTTTTGATACCACTCTCGTGCTCGTTAAAAATTTTAGTTAAAAAGGTGTGTCTAACGAGTATAGGTTTATCACTTTATCCGGCTTCACTAGACTATTTACGGAAAAGGAACTGTGTCGAGTTTACTTTTCCTTTGTCGTACTCGGTCATCAACCATGAAAAAGTTGTTCATGGAGTCCTTTTTAAGCTCTTTTTAGACTCCCTAAATAGGAAAATATCGCCAAGCGAACTTGATGCTTTCATGCTTGTAAAAGCATTTGAATGATCGTCTTTTTGGTGATAGTTTACCCCTTTTTCGGACCAGGAGGCACTAATTACAAAAAATGAATACTCCAACCAACCATGGATGGAAGAGTCCTCTCCCGTGTTGTTTTACCCTTTTTTGGGTGATGAGGCTAACTTTATGAAAAAGGACCATTGGAGTCTCCTTTAGTTTTTTTCAGACTCTCTAAACATGAAATGGTGCTGAGTTTTCCTTCTCTGGACTCGTTAAATTTTAAACATTGAAGGGCCCATTATGGGACGAACCCTTGCTTTCCTAGGTTCATGAAACATTTGGGATTGGACTCATCTATGAGATGAGATATACCGAGCATCTCATTACCCTCATCAAGCTCGTCAAAAACACATGAGGCACTCATCAATCATGATGGGAAAAAAGGAAAGATTTTGTGTTACATCTTAATTACGGCAATACATAGTCACTATTGAACATGGCACTCATTTGCATTTGCATTAAGTACTTGGGTAATCTGTTTGTCCTCGAGTCTTGTCAATTCCATGAGTTGTGTTGCTCCTTTGGGTCAGCCAAAGAATGCTTCCAGCATCAGTCGCATTGGGAGTTAGTATCATTCTCGTCATGTCAATACTGCCAAGTCATGCCATGCCCATGTTCAAGAGATGTTCATTACTTATCATCTGCAGCAGTAAACCTTCAATCATGTTGGTCTACCTTGAGTCAGTATTGCACATTACTCTACCATCCGATCTACACCAAACATATGTTATCGAGTTTCATGTTGATGATGGGGGATTGATCATGGCTCTCCTTCGACGGATTCATCCTTGTCGACATCAACTCATCATCCGAGGATTGAATCGAGAAACCAACCAAGTACCTTGGGCCTGCATGCCTCAATGGTAGGTTACCTTTCTTTCAACATGAGTTTACATCATTGACTCTTGATTGAAATATTTCATCTCGCGTTCGACTTCAACTCATTTATTCATGCTCGATGATATGTACTGTGATATCTTGGGAATCATTGATATCAGTGGTGATCTCCCTCGCACTTGTTAATGGTTTACATCAATGACCGGTAATCAAGTGGTTTCTACCATGTTCGACATCAAGACATTTGTAAACATATGGATAGATTCGTATCATTGCGGGTTTAGCTTGAAGACCCTAGGGAGTCATGTTTTACTCAGGTTGAAATGGAGATTGTTTGAGACACACAGATCCACTTTTGTATTGTTCGTGGTAGTGTTGTCAGTTCAGAGTTACACGGATCCACTTTTGTATTGGTCATGGCTGTGTTATCATCTCATCATGGATCTATGATTGTGTCTAGTAGCCATGATTATGTTCAATCGGTCATTCCTATCATGGATCTGTAATGTATTTGATCTATATCGTGTCCAGGAAGCACAAGGGGGAAAACAGTTCGACTGAATGAGTCGGCTCTGTTATGGCAGAAGCTTAATAAACAGAAAGAGAAAAACAGGGTTATGCAATACAGATAACGCAAGTACACACAGACAATATGCAGGAATGTGAACTGTTCTAGATTGATCAAGATGAAGATCTGATAAAATTTGATTAGTTGTATATTACAATAGTTTACATGCTTATAAAAAAATCTGAGACGCTTGGGTGCCTACCTGTTACGTTCAGTTACAAGAAGAAGTTAGAGCAATTCAACTTTTCAACTGTTACAATCGACTGGAAGATAGAAAGACAGTCTATCGAGGTTTGACTGTCGTGAGTGCATGTCGATGTTGTATGCCGATGTTGTGAACCATGAGGTCATTGAACATGTCGAAGGTGCGAAGTTGTCAAAGTCCTGTTGCGTCAAAAACTTGTCGAAGTTGTATCAACTGCGAAGACTAGTCAAGAATGTGTCGAAGTTAACATCCGACAACAAATGCCAACTACGATGTGGATCAGATATCCTTCCTTAATAAACAATGGACCCCATTGTTTGCTTGTGAAGGTGAGGAAACTTGTCGATCATTTCAGTAGCAGAGTACCACTTTCCTTGAGATGGGATCTGGCCAAATTTGGCAACCTGCAACAAGGGAAATGTGTTCGTCCTCGTAAGGCATACCCGTCATCCCACAATGGTGTCACAATGAAGAGGCTCTTGAATATCTGGATTGATATCTATGGGATCTGCTATTGAGAAATCATTCTCTTCCAACAAGGGTGCATGGTATGGTCGAAGTAAATCCACATTAAAGACTGGATGCAGACCCAGGCAAGCAGGAATGTCGAGTTGGAAAGCATTCTCGCCAATCCGTCGAAGAATACTGTAAGGACCATATCATAAAGGTTTTAACTTCTTGAAAGGACCTGTGAAGCGCTCCTTCTTAAGATGTAGACAAACCTTATCCCCAATGCTAAATGTATGAGGAATGCGATGCTTGTCGTGTCGGGACTTAGCTTTCTCGTTTGCTCTATGCAACATATCCTGTGCTTGTCGTTGAATGTCACAAATCTGTTCTTGAAACTTGACTGCTTTATCAACTTCTCGCCGAATGTGATCTATGTCGGAGTTTGACTGTGTCGAGGATTTGATCAAGTCGATAGGCACTGAGGGTTGAAATCCGTAACAGAATTCAAAGGGACTCTTTCCTATAGAGTTGTGCTGAGCACGATTGTAGCTATGCTAAATGTATGGAAGACTATCATCCCATGTGCATCGATGCTGGTGATTGTACATGCGAAGAAGTTGTACTACCAGGCAATTCACAACTTTCGTCTGTCCATCGGTCTGAGGGTGGAAAGCTGTAAAAAATGAGAGTTGTGTGTCTAGCTGTTGCCAAAGGGTCTTCCAAAAGATGCTGACGAATCTGGAATCTCGATCGAAAATGATGGTTGTGGGTATCCAAACATGTGTAAAGAAGAGCTGAGCAGTCTGCTATGTTGTCGTGGTCTTCTTACATGGTATGAGAATGGCCATCTTGGAAAATCGGTCGAATACTACTAATATCGTGTCATGCTGATGTTTGGTAGTAGGATAACCCATCAAGTAGTCCATAGAAATAGATTCCCATGGTCGACTAGGAACTAGCAGAGGTGTGTACAATCCCTGTCATCGATTAGGTGGCTTAGCAAAGGCACAAACCACACATGATTGAATGTACTTGTTGACGTCAGATTTAAGTGTAGGCCAAAAGAAATACTTATGCAGAATAGCAAATTTCTTTGCCACTCCAAAGTGTCCTACGGTCTTGCTATAGTGCGCGTCCCAAATGAGCTGCTGTCATTGCTCACTAGTCAGTACAAAAAGCTATCCAAGCTTGTATAGCAAGATGTATTTCAGGAAGTATTCGAAGTCTGAGGTCGACGACTTGTTAGTCTATAACTGGTGGTATACTGCTGAGAAGCCGTTGTCGTCCTCGTACAACTATTGCCAAGTGGTCGTATCGTAACCCTGCATACTCATTACTGTCAAGAGGAGAGTAATGGGTGGTCGACTAAGGCAATCTGCAGCGGCATTATCCTTTCCTTTTTGATACTTAATCACCAACTGAAATTGTTGTAGGTAATTAATTCACTTGATCTGTCGGTTTGTTTGCAACTTTGATTGTGTCGGAGCGAACTATAGAGGCTTGTGATCAGTAAGAATGACCGTTTCCTTTCTAAGGATGTAATGCCTCCCTTGCTTGAGAGCTTGAACAATGGCATACAGTTCTTTTTCTTACGTCGAGTATATTTTAACCGTGTCGTTAAATGTCTCCGAATGAAAAGCGACTGGGTGACCAAATTGAGTGATCACTGCGCCCAAGGCATAGTCCGATGCGTTCGTCTCAATCTCAAAGGGCTAATGCAAATTAGGTAACACAAGTACTGGTGCAGTGTAGAGCCTGTGTTTGAGCTGTTCAAAAGCTGCTTGTTGTGTTTCTATCCATTGAAAGATAGTTTTCCAATTTCCTTTCGTCAACTGATTCAAGGGCCAGGCTATGTGACTGAAGCCGAGTATGAATCGTCGATAGAAATTCGCCAAACCAAGAAAACTTCTTAGTTCTTGAATGCTTCTAGGAATGGGCCAATCTTTGAGGATCTGTACTTTGTCTGGATCGACGTGAATGCCTACAGAGTTAATTACATACCGCAAATATTTGATGCTGGTCATCGCAAAAGAGCACTTGTCCATGTTCAAATAGAGCCGATGTTGCTGGAGAGTGTCGAGGACTTGTCAAAGATGTTCGACATGTTCTTCCAATGATCAATTGAAAATCAATATGTCATCAATATAGACAATAACCCATTTGCCGATGAAAGGTTGGAGAAGGTTATCCATATATCGCATGAAGGTCGTAGGTGCATTGGTTAATCCGAAAGGCATGACTAACCATTCAAACAATCCTTCCTTGGTCTTGAAAGCAGTTTTCCACACATCTGAGGGCTCGATTGGAATCTGATGGTATCTCGACTTGAGGTCAAGTTTAGTAAAGAATTTAGCACCTTTCATATAGTCGATAAGCTCGTCTATCCGCAAGAGAGGGTACCGATTCTTCACTGATATTTTGTTGAGAGCTCTGTAGTCGATGCACATGCACCAAGTCCCATCTTTCTTCAGAACTAGGACGACTGGACTTCCACAAGGAGAGGAGCTGGGTCGGATATGACCTTTTTCGATTAATTCTTATATTTGTCTGCGAATCTCTTCATTTTTCGAGAATGGATCTTCCGTAAATAGATGCGTTAGGCAAAGAAGAACCAGGAACAAGTTCAATGGATTGTTTTACTTGGCAATGCTGAGGTATTCTGTTTGGATCTTGAAAGAGGTTCTAGTACTCATCGAGAATATGATCGACTTGCTGCTTCTGTCAAGAGCTGCATTGGTCGGTGACTCGACTCTTTGCTGCAGTCTTCTTAGAATGTTGCGGCTTGATCATGATTAATGCAAATTTCTGAGCATGATTGATGAGCTTCTTTGTCTATTTGGCAGATATCAGTGTAACCGTCGGTGTAGGTTGACGCTCCGGTATGCTGAACCATCGATTTCGGATTCTGATAATCACCTTTTGAGGCTATGACTGATAACTTCCATGTCTATCCCAGTGGTAAGGTTTCCCAAATAGGGCGTTGGATATGGAGAGTGGTGCCACGTCACAGAGTACTTCATCTTCAAAAGGTTTTATGAAGTAAGCGAGTTTGCATTGTTGAGTGATCCATAGTTCTTGTCCATTCTTCATCCAACCGATGTTGTAAGGTTGAGGATGTGGAGTGGTGACAAGACCTAATTTCTTCACCAGTTATTCAGAAACGAAGTTCTTTTTTCTCCTGTTGTCCACAATCAGATGCAATGGGTTGCTCTAGACCCATATCTGTGTATGGAACAGGCGCTCTCGTTCCTCCTCGTCGACAATAGTCGAGGATACTTGATTTTTCGAGGTCAAAAGGGTCATCGCATCTGGATTAGATTCTTCCACCATCTTGTTGAATGTGTCGAAGGTTGACACTTTCGCCAAAAATGTCTTCCGAGATTTGCATTTAGATGTATCATGCCAAGATGAGTGGTGGTAATCACACCATTTTTCGGTTGGTGATTGTTTGCTATGTTCCTTTTTATGAAAAGGCTTCTTACCATCGTTAGGTTTTGGCAGTGTCGGTTGAGAAGATCCCGACTTGTCGTAGTCAGTGGATGTCCTTTTATCGGGTGGTCTTCCTAATGTCGACTTTGTCGTGAAACGTGCTTTTATTTTCTGCTTGGATTCCAGCTTACTAGCATATTGGAAAGTATCCACAAGCGTATTGACAGTAAAAAATTCCATCTCCTGCTAGATGTACTGAGACAATCCATTGGTGTATTTCAGAACAAGCCATTTCTCTTCCTCTTGGACGCCAAGTCTTTCCATGAGTCGGTAGAACTCATCAGTGTAACTCTTTATTGATTGGTCTTTCCATTGCCTTAGCTACTGCCACTTCTTATACTGTTGCTCAAGGTATTTCAGCTGGTAAAATTCCTTTCGGATGTGTTCGACGAATTTATCCCATGTTTCAATGGGGTCTCCATTTTTCTCCATTTTTGTCGAGAGGTTATCCCACCAACAATGCACGGAGGTTGACATTTTTAAGGATGCAATGGTAACTTTTTCAGTTTCTGAGAGTTGATTTACGATGTAATAAAATTCCAATTGTTCCACCCAATTATCCACGGATTCCACGTCAATATTTCCTTCAAGATTCGGTATATCGAGACTCATTTGTACTTTGAAGGGGCTTATTTTATCGGAGCGAGTTTTCGTCGACGATCCTCTGGATGTCGAGGTGAATCGCAAGAGAATCTCATTGAACTGGGAAAACATTTCAGTTCATTGTCGAGCTAGAGCTTGCTCAATAAGCTGTGCTGTCTCGTCGGCTGCATGTCTATCATCTATTTCTTCTGTTATATCTGGAGATCACGTTTGATTGGATTGTTGAGATTGCGAGCGAGTTTGAACTGGCATAAGTCAGGTAACTTCGAAAGAAGTGTATACGCAGAACTTAAGCAAGAAAACTGAGTGCGCTGTGATACCAATGATCCGTATCGTGTCCAGGAAGCACGAGGGGGACAACAGTTCAACTGAATGAGTCAGATCTGTTATGGCGAAAGCTTAATAAACAGAAAGAGCAAAACAGGGTTATGCAATACAGGTAACACAAGTACACACAGACAATCTGTAGGAATGTGAACTGTTCTAGATTGATCAAGATGAAGATCTGATAAAATCTGATTAGCTGTATATTACAATAGTTTAAATGCTTATAAAGAAATATAAGACACTTGGGTGCTTGCCCGTTACGTTCAGTTACAAAAAAGAAGTTAGAGCAGTTCAACTGTTCAACTGTTACAGTTGAATGGAAGACAGAAAGACAGTCTGTCGAGGTTCGACAGTCGCGGGCGCATGTTGACATTGTATATTGATGTCACGAACAATGAGGTCGCTAAACATGTCGAAGGTGTGAAGTTGTCGAAGTCATGTTGCATCAAAAAATTGTCGAAGTTGTATCAACTACAAAGACTAGTCAAGAATGTGTCGAAGTTAACATCCGACAACAAATGCCAACTGCGATGTGGATCAGTATTGGTCAGCAGCCATGTTTTGTGTTGTATGAGACTTGTGGATCTAAGGTCATTTCTGCAGCAACTCCTTCCAAGCAGCAATTCCTTGCCATTTTTCTTACTGTAAAGCATTTCACTTGTCTCATTCCATCAGCTTCATGCTTTTGGGGGCATTCTGTTGCACCAAAATGTTGTCACCCTTGTGCAAGTGTCACAAGTGTCGCAAGTGTTGCAAGTGTCATCATCCTGACCTAGTATCGTCACCATGACCGATGCAAGTACCGTCATTATGACCAAGAGTTGTCATCATGACCATTTTGATAATGTCGTCATCTTGACCATTATGTAAAGTCTTTGCTATTTTACCTAAACCCATTTTAGAGTAAAAACACATCCCTGAAGTTTCCCATGACTGGAGGGATTAATTGACCTACTTTTCAAGGTCGTTGCAGTCTACCCTTGTGCAACATGCGACGTCGCAGGTTGTCTTAATGAAACCTGCGACGATGTCAGTTATTTGGATAAAAGAGTATCTTTGAGCCCATTCTTGAAGATGAGTGATGTGGAGGCTTATCCCTAGGCTCTAGGTGAGGTGGCATTTCGGTTCCTAACCTTATGGAAAGATCCCTTAACCATCTCCTCTTAATCCTCAACCTACCGTATCTCTTTAGCCCTATATAAACACCCACTCTCTCCTTGGGAGGGGGGGAAGGTCTATGCTACCCTTATGCTAGTAGAACCCATATTGGTGATTGGGAAGCTTGTACCATCTTGGAGGTTTGGCTTGGACATGTTGGATGGAGGATGCAACGTTGAGGCTTTGGTTGTAGCTTCATCCTTTCTATGTAATTCCATTTTTATACAGTTAATATAATCTCTTTCCATTAACTGTTGTCTCATTGATGATGATGTTTAGAGTTTTCTTCCTTAACTGTTAACTTAGATCAATCATATGAAATGTATGCTTTCACTATTTGCTCGTATCTATATGTTCAACAGGGTATTGCAGCTTGAGATCTGGCGAAGCTGGAGCATTGGATCAATGAATATATTTGTGGATCTAATATCCACGAGTTTGTATCCTTTGGATTCTTCATCATATCCAATGAGGATGCACTCAGTACTTTTCGGTTCCAAATATATTCTTTTCTAAATCAGAATTCTAACCCATGCAATGGATCCCGAAAACTCTGAGATGTGACACATCATGCTTGTAACTAGTGTAGGCTTCGAAAGGAGTTGCACCTTTGACAGAAGAGTGTGGAAATACGCTATGAATTTATGCATCAACATTCATGGCCTCGGCCCAAATATTTGAAGCCAAGCTTTTGACTCAAGCATACAAGTAGCATGTCATTCAATGCTTGATTTTTCCTCTCCGCTACACCATTCTGCTAAGGTGTGTAGGGGTTTGTGTGTTGGATTTGGATTCCATTTTTTGCACAAATTTGAAGCATATATGATTTGATATATTATCCACCATTATCATATCTAAGATATTTGATCTTGCTCACAGTGGCAGTATCAACAAAAGCCTTGAAATTCTTGAACCTTTCAAGCACTTCCGATTTGTTCTTGAGAAAGTAGACCCATGTGAATCTGGATAAGTCATCAATCAATGTCAGAACATACCTTGATCCATTCATGGAGGGATTTTCTAAAGGGCCATTGATATCACTGTGAATCATCCCCAAAATACAAGAAGCTCTACTAAATTTTCCTCGATCGAACTTATTCTCAGGATGCTTGCCAATGATGCAACCATTGCATATCCCTTTTGAGGATTTGATGTTCAGAAGGCCTTCAACCATGGAATTATTTTGTAGCAGTTGAAAATATTTATAATTTAAGTGTCCAAACCTCTCATTCCATAGCCGACTAACCTCATTTCCATGATTCAGAAGGGAACTTGGATTTGAATATGACAAAAAGTAAGAAAACTCATAGGTTTTAGAAACATGATTTACCTTTCCTGTTGCAATGAGTTTTCCGGTGCTAATCTCATAAATTTCAACATAATTAGGGATGAATACAACCTTCTTGCGAAAATCAGTGTGTTTCATTTTATACACAGAAAGTAGGTTCGAAGTTAGAGAAGGAACATAAAGAACATTTTGAAAACTGCCTTGTTCTAAATGGATGGTACCTTTTCCTTTCGATGAAATTTGTGAGTCATCTACCATGTGGATGGAGATGCATTTGTCAAATTCTAATGATGAGAAGGATACTTTGCTTCCAACCATGTGATTCGAAGAGCTTGAATCTATGAGAAGAGCTGTATAATTCAAAACACTTTCCATGAGTGCATGACCTCTTTTTGCATGATCATTATTGTCCTTCTTCCTTGTGCAATATGGAAGACTGATGTTGTTTTTCTCCAAGAGAAGGGCCATCTGATCAATAGTTTTCTTCATGCATGAGCTTTCAAGATGAAAACCCCTGCCACAGTAAGAACACTTTGTCTTCTCCTTTGCCTTTTGCTTATCTTTTCTTGAACCCGAGGGCTCATCTGACTGCTTGGTGTTCTCTGTATGCTTGGGATGATCAAACTTGGTCTTCTCTTTATTTTTCTTTCCTTTACCATTCGTAACCTTGGGTTCTCTAGAAAATAGGGCTTGATATTTGGAGGATCTCATGGACCCCATTTGAACAAGCTCATCATGCACTTTTGTTAAGGAATCAATGAATGCATTCAAGGATGGCATATTCCAATTTGGAATTGTGAGTTTTCCCGAATGAAAGGTAGAGAAAAACACTGAATAATATGCTCCTAGTTTTGAAAGGATTGAAAGAATCAACTGATAATATTTCTTCTCGACACCACATTGCTTCAACTGAAACACTGAATGATTGAACTTGGTGAAAAACTCATTAATGGTCTCGAAATTTACAGGATTGCAGGAAATTAATTCATTATCTAACTGATAAGCCCTCATATCATCCTACTTGCCAAAGAGTGTGGCAAGTTTTTCCCATACTTATTTTGGAGCCTTCAATCCGTTGAGATGGAAAAGAAGATATTTCGAAATAGTGAGACATAAGAAACCATAAGCTTCATCAAGCTTATTGAAGAACTTGGAATTCTCTATGGTTGCATTAGACTATGGTTATGTTCCCATAGAAACTCTATAGAGTCCTTTGGAGCGCAATAAAATATCTATATCATCCTTCCACTGATGATAGTTGAAAGGATTAAGAAGATATTTTGAAGAAAAGTCCATTTTAGCTATAGCGAATGCAATAGGAAGTTGTGAGAAACTTGCAATCAAAGACAAACAAACAATATTTAGGTGGACAATGTGCACTTTTCAAGTTGCATCACACCCAGTATATCCTATCAAGCATGATTGATACGTCGGATGCACATTATCCAGGATTTATGTGGAAAAATTTCATCTTCTGGTGCAGTGTTGGAATATTTTTGAGCAGTCTTGCTCAAGATTCATATGTGTTCCAGGTGCAGAAAGCACTGGTGTAGAAGTGCAGAAGTGCAGAAACACTAGCGCATAAATGCGAAAACACTAGTGTGGAAAGATTCATCACTAAAATTCTGTAGAAACGTATCCTTGTCCTGCCATGGCTCTGATACTATGTAAAATTCAAGCAAAATGGATCTATGAAATAAAGACAACAATTATTAGAGATGCATGCAGCAAATTGTGTGTCAAAACATTGATGCAAAAGGTTTGCAGCAGTTCATGCATTATTATTAACTCAAAAGCTGACTACAATGTGTAACAATGGCTACAATAAGCCAAGCAATTTGAATCCTAGAAAGGTCATTCGAATTGAATGCATGAGAGTGGCTTACTTGGAAATTAACACCACTCGACACATCAATTAACCACTTAACTACCATGTAATTGACTCTAACAGAATCAGAAATTGTCCAACTGAGTATAACTGAATCCATAACTTAGTTGAATTGTCATGTCCCCAATTTTGGCTCATCCAGTACCATGGGTGAAAGGGGACAACATAAACCCCTAAGGGAATTAAATGGTATTAATTCTATTTGCTTAGAATTAATTTTATTCTAAGTCTCACAAATTGGCAAATTTATTTATTAAAGGTAATTTTGATAAATAAAATTAATGGATAAAGAGCAAGTGGGCCAAGAGGGCACATGTCAAAACCCAAAATTTGATCCGGATTTATGGGGGAACGAAACAAAAGATAGCATATACAGAATCATATACAGAGATATATTGCAAATAACACATAGATACAGTAAACACATATTCTATTAAATAGCGGAAATAGAACAGACTGTAAAATACAATAGCTAGAATGGTGGTAGCTATCCCTGAGAAGAGATGTGGCCGCTATGCTCATTCGTGCCATGATGAAAATAAAGAGAGGCCGAAAGGGCCTATTTATCATAAGCATGAGGGAAAGAATCCCAATCATCCAAAAACCTAACCCTAGAAGATGAACCGTCATAAAGTTTGCGGCCCCAAGGTGGTTAGTTGAACAGTCAACTTCCCGGGGTCATAACTTTTGCATACGATCTCCATTTAGGGCGCTCGGTAGCCCGTTGGAAAGGTCTAACCGAGATTTACAACTTTCGATTGGGCCCGAATGCATGCCATTGGCAACCATTTGGTCCCCAAATCACCAAAAAATGTCGTTTAGGGCCTCAAAATGGCTCCGGAAGTTCAGGACCCAAAAAACTGCTAAAAATAGTAATCTACCAAAATTGCCAGAAGACTGTTTTGAGCCAGTTGGAAGAGGTGGGCCACCACCGATATCCACCTGGATCAATCCTCCCTCCTTAAAAAGCAATGGTCTCCATTGCGTTAAATCCCCTATCATATGTCGAGCTGTGTGTCGAATTGAGCTCTTGGTGCGACATTTGCTGAAGTGGAAAGGTTGCCTTACTTTGATATCTTCAAAGGGTTGTAATTGTTGTTGATGGATGCGCTGGAGCTGTTCAACAGTTTTGGTTGTTGTGGTATCCTTGGTATGCACCGGTGTGGATGGTTTCTTTTTGGAGGAGAACCTTGAATGCGTGGCCCTGCATTGTAGAGGTACTCGAATAGGCGATGCTGCACTAACTTTGTGTTTTTCTTGTTTCTGCTGAGTAGAAGGATACTCTGTAGAGGTTGTGGATGTCTCCGCGATCTGATGTTCACCTTTAGTGGAAATTGCGAATAGGAAAAATTTCCCAGTGTGGGAGATTATCTTCCTTCCCTGCTCATTTGGGGTAGGTGCAACTATCTCTGGTATCCGATAGAGTTGTCCTCCCAAAGTGACAATGACACTACGAGGTCGGGATTCATATATAGCATGATGCTTCCACATATATGGCTGTCCTAAGAGAACATCACATACTTCAAGTGGGGCCACATCACACAATACCTCATCTTTGAAGGGCTTGATGCCATATGGTAGGCGACATTGGTGAAAGACACGGATCCTTCGTCCTTGGCTTAGCCATCCAATGGTGTATGGTTGTGGGTGCGGCGTTATTGGTAGCTCCAATCTCTTAATGACTTCTTCTGAGATTAGGTTCTTCTAGCTGCCGCTGTCCACAACAAAGTGTAGGGGAATTCCCTTCACCCACATATGTGAGTGGAAAAGGCGCTCCTCTGCCTCCGACTCTTCATGCTCCTCTAGCTGAATCTGTGTGGTCGCAACAACGGCACTGGTTCTGCATCAATGATCTGCTTCCCTTTTCGCGCGGCTGTGAAATTAGGTTCCGAGTCAGAATCGTAACTGGGATCTGATTCTGAAGCTTTGATCTCAGCCACCAATGACTGTTTTGAGCGACAATCATCAGTGTTGTGCCAGGGACTTTTGTGGAACTCGCACCACTTCCCGGTGTCCTTCTTTGTCTTTTCTTTACCCTTCTTCGCCTGTGGCTGGGACTGGTTGTCCTTTTATTGCCCCGTGTTCTGCGAGCCAGAGTTTCCCTTGCCCTGCTTCTGCGCAGGTCCGAAGTCACGCTTGTTCTTTTGCTGAAATTTCTGCTCAATTTTGACAGCATATCGATAGGCGGATCCGAGTGAAGAGATTTCCAGGAAATCCATCTCTATTCGGATGTACCGGTGTAGGCCACTGCGATGTTTCAGTACTAGGTGCCGCTCGGAGTCCTTGATACCTAGCTCTGTGCGCAAGGTATGAAATTTGTTGGTGTACTCCGACACCGTTTGGTCCCACTCTTGATGCAGAATGATCCATTTTGTGTACTGGTCATCATAGTTTCCAACAGGGTAATATTGTTCCTTGACGACATCTATAAAAGAGGCCCAAGTGGGATTGGAATATTCAAAAAATCCAGACTCGTCTGATGAGTTTTGCTCACAATAAGTTTCCCACCAATTTTTGACATGGGGGACGACCTTAAGGAGCGCAAAGATAATCTTTTCCCTGTCGAAAAATTGGTGGACAGAGAAATACCCTTCTAGTAGATTCAACCATTTATCTAGGGCATCGGCATCGATTTGTCCTTCAAATAAAGGGATATCAAAATTAACTTGTACCTTGAAGGGAGTCCTATCTCCGAAATGGCTGCTCGTTGGGGGTACATTTTCCGTTGTTGGCATGTGTTGAAGGATCTGGGCGAAATTATCCATCATCTCGTTCCTCTGTCGCGCGAGGGCTTCCTTGAGCAACAACTTGATAGGATCTACTGCTTCATCGTCTCTCTTTTCTTCCGCCATGGAAGGCTGTTTGGGGCGGCGAGAGTGGTCTTCCCCAAGTGAAACTAGTTCGAGACCCAACTCTCTGTATCTTGACCTCGTCGGGGACATGCACCGAGAAACAATCAAAGAGCAGACCGCTCTAATACCACTGATCCGGATTTATGGGGGAACAAAACAAAAGATAGCATATACAGAATCATATAGAGAGATATATTGCAAATAACACAGAGATACAGTAAACACATATTCTATTAAATAGCGGAAATAGAACAGACTGTAAAATACAATAGCTAGAATGGTGGTAGCTATCCCTGAGAAGAGATGTGGCCGCTATGCTCATTCGTGCCAAGATGAAAATAAAGAGAGGCCGAAAGGGCCTATTTATCATAAGCATGAGGGAAAGAATCCCAATCATCCAAAAACCTAACCCTAGAAGATGAACCGTCATAAAGTTTGCGGCCCTAAGGTGGTTAGTTGAACAGTCAACTTCCCGGGGTCATAACTTTTGCATACGATCTCCGTTTAGGGCGCTCGGTAGCCCGTTGGAAAGGTCTAACCGAGATTTACAACTTTCGACTAGGCCCAAATGTATGTCGTTGGCAACTATTTGGTCCTCCAAATCGCCAAAAAATGTCGTTTAGGGCCTCAAAATGGCTCCGGAAGTTCAGGACCCGAAAAACTGCTAAAAATAGTAATCTACCAAAATTGCCAGAAGACTGTTTTGAGCCAGTTGGAAGAGGTGGGCCGCCACCGATATCCACCTGGATCAAAATTTCAGAAAATAATTTTTTTTCTTTTTCCTAGCATTAAATGTTATTGAATGCAGTCAATTAACTATATGTTAAACTTATGCTATTGTACGGATGTCTAAATGGTCTTTGTTGTACTTAAATATTAATATGAGTTTCTCAATTGTTGCTGATTGTTTTTCTGTTTTCAACCACAAGGGGTATTCTGTCATTGCCGACTGTGCTTACTTAGCTCCCGAGCTAATGCATCCAATGTCTTTCATTTACAGGTATACAGGTAAAATACGGTTGCTACAAATAATTTTTAAAAGCATTTTAATTCCTTTCGCTGTACCAAAATGCCCAGTAAAATTTAAACATGCGAGGCAGGTTGTCATCTGAAAAAGGTAGAAGTTTTATTCCTGTAATATTCATATAATCTTACTGTTAGAGAGTTAACCATTTTTTTTTCATGGTAATATGATAGATATTGTTATTTTTCAGACTGTCTTACTTACCCTTATGGAGTATTATTCTTGCTATTATTATTGTGTCGCAATAATATCTTTTATCTCGCATCATGAAATGTCACGGGCAATTGGAATTTACACTATTTTGCTTATCTGTTGTTACTGAGTGATGTATGATTACACTTACAAGGATATAGAAGTTTTGCAATGTATAAATAACTTATTAGTTGTGTAAGATTCTGTCAGTTCATAACTTCTTTCTTCCACTGGTTCTGGAGTAACATCAGTCTGAGTTTTGTTCCATTCACGTATTGTATGAATTACGGAGTCCAGGTTTAATCTACACCAAAAATTAGGGATTCAAGGATTATTACCCTATGTATTGGTTATTAAAGGATGACCTAGGATAATTGTATCGATCCCTCCTATAAGGACTCCATGCAAAAATTCTATGGCTCATGCTTATCTATTATTTTTATTTACAACTTAAGGGATACACCTTTGGTGTCTCAGATACTATTGTCATATGTATAAATCAATTGATTTTATGGCAGGTATATAATTTAATTGTACACTGTGCAAGTTCGATAACGTTGGCTTCAAATATATATAATTACACAAAAGTCTTATGCATGGTATCACGACCTTGTAAAGTCACCCCTGCTATGATTTGGTTTGTCAATTTGCAACTTTTAAATGATTGTAAGAATGATTTGGGATCTCTCCATGGACTATAGGTGTTCGACCCATAGCATGCAAAAATTTAAAGGGGCGACGTGTTTGTTTCTACGCCAAGTGTTGGGAATATTTAAGCATGGCTCAACCCTAACTGGGCACATTTCCCTCGCCCTCGGACTCGGCCTCCCTGTGGAACCCTCCTATCCAAACCCCATCGATACGTTTATGAGTATGGTTTTACTGTATCAGTGATCCTTCAGGCTAGTGGTCTATGTTATAAGAGTGTCAATATACTGTGTTAATGGCACTGTAGTCGGTTGATATCCCATGTTTTTTTTTTATCCTTTTTAAAATGTCGAGTTCACCTTGCCTCTGCGTTTGAACAACCCTCGGCTTAGTCCAGTTGGAGCTTCCATTTTGATAGCTACCCTAGTCCCTACCAGCTTGTGGTTTGTATTAATGATAAAGGGTTTCTCAGACTCATCATACCTGCGGTCTCCATACTGAATACTGTGCATCAACCATTACCAAGCTCGGTAAGTTACAGGTAGTCTTCATTGTGTTTATATTTATACATTGGATTTCTTATATCTCCGTGTTTTATTAACTAGTAGCACATGTGAATACAGGATCTGTCTACTCGTGATGGTGTACAGGGCGCGTTCTTCAATCAGTGGGCTTCTCCTGGTAAGCCTGGTCGATAGCCATGGCAATCCTTCTTGTTGGTTGTAGGTTTTGGGTCTGTGTTGCATAAGAGGATATAGGGTTTTTCAGCATGGTTTGTTATGCGTTGTATTGATGAGCTAAGGACGTAGATCCCAGGTCATGTAGAATATTACAGCTATGGTTCAGATTGTAATTTTTAGTTTTTATTACTATGTTGATAACTCCTGTGGAGAAATTACTGTGTAAATTTTAGAGCGAGCCTGTAGGTGGCAGTATGGCCTTATAGTTTTAATGTCGGCTCAAACAAAAGAATTCAGGTTTAATAATGCATATTGGGTATTAACAATACCTGTAAAAAATGAGTTCTAATGAAAAATTGGTGTGTGTTTTCTCTTGTATGTCTTTAATTGGGTTGATACATAAGTTTATGATTTTCTAAGCTCTCGTAGATGTTTATATAAGGTACTTATACTGCTGCTGTAAGTAAAATTTAGGGTTTGAAATCCTGGTGTTTATCTTTAGAAAGGAGAAGCACGTAGAAGGATAATAGGGTTCTACCCGACCTCTGTTGTCATGGATGGTTTTTGTGGTTGTGAAAATGAAAATAAATAAATAAAAGAACTCGCTTCTGAGTTCGGAATAAGGGTTATGCTGTTTTCGTGTTTTGTTTTTACTCGATGATGCTATCGTTGTGATTCCCTTCTGTTGAAAGTCATGAAGCTAACAAGAGATAATGTAATAATACAGACGCTTGGCAATGAACAAAATTACTATTCTGAGTGTTTAGTGTTGTAAATAAACTCTGTCAATGAGTGAGTCAAAAGAAAGTAAATAATACTATCTTTATTGAGCTCGATGCCGAGCCTAAGAGGTTCCTGCTAAACTTAATGTTTTAAAAACTTATCTGTAGGGTTTGATAAGAGGATTGTAATGTATCGCTTAGAAATAATAAGTAGGGTTTTGTGATAAAAAGGGGACTCGACACTGAGCTGTAAATCCGTGCTATCTGTGTTGTTTGGTTTATAATTTCTCTGCTAAATATATTTTTACTGTTTAAACATTGGAATGATCAGTTTCAAGTCACTCCTAATTCATAATGTCATCTAGTGTCATGTTTCAAAGATTCTGTTCTTATAGTGAGCTTGGAGTGGAATATTATGGTGATGTTTTTAACTCGACAACAGAGTTCTGTAGGGTTTTTACATAATCGTTTTATTTGATAATAAATAAATAAGGAAATGTTAACTATGTTTTCGTGAAGTAAAAGGGTAACTCTTGACTGGGATTTGCATTCTCAGATGGAGATTTTATTTATGTTTACAACATCTCCTATAAGGTTTATTGACCTAGATATGAATTGTTATAATATCTATTGTTTAGATTTTCTATTTGTATCCTATGACTGTATAATAATGTTATTCTATACAGGGTACCAGTTCCTGACATGCTACCCCTATTTGTTTATAAAACACAAACAAAATATAATTAACTAGTTCTACAATTATGACTTATACGTCATTACCATAAATATGTATAGTTTTCTCAGGGAAATTATAAATACGTCAATATAATTAAAACAGAGATTAAAATCATACTGACAATGCAGAAAACACAGTATCTGTTAGCAAATCTTACTTTTGATATTCTAGGATATTTGACCTACTCATTAACTAATCTCAATTCAGACATTTTAATAATAAATGCAACATACATTCATTCATCCTTAAAGAACATAGAGGGGTAATTAACAGAACCTGTCTTGATTCGTGGACAACAACAGCAATGGGAGGCTATTCCTCCCTACCAATTCCTAGAGAGTGCCCAAACAGCACTTCTCAGGACCCCCGAGCTCGCTCTGGTCTCCCTGGCTGGAACTAGGTGCAGCAAAACAATTCACACAGCCAAACAGCTAAACTGGAACCAAGTTACTGCAGCTTTCTCTCTCAAAACACTTCCTTACTGTTTTTCCCTCTTCCTCAATGGGACTCCTGAATAACATTCACCTGAATGTATTCTCCCTCCAGAACTATTGTTGAACCCCCAGCTCAGTTCATTGAGTACTATTTAAAAGATTGCCTAGGTCTTAGTTGGGTTAACTGTCATTAATGAGCCACCTGCTCAGATTCCACTTTCTTGGGGAATCATGACCCCAAAATATAGGGAAGTTGCCACCTGCAACTTAGGAAGTGTTTGAGGATGCTGCCACTTGTCTTTTTGCCTTTCCACCTAGTTCCATCCACCAGTTAGACTAGTAACCTCTTTTAACAACTCTCCCATGCTGTTGTCTCCATAATTTATTTATTAATAATAAAATATTCAGAATTACATTTCACTCCTGGTGACTCTGCCGAGTCATCAATTCCTACTTAGCATTAAATTTAACATAATGTCTCAGGAATATAATAAAATAATTACATTATTTTTGCAAAATTGGGGTATGTGACAGCACACATGTGGAATATGTTGCCAAAATGGAGTAGGGTGTATTTTTGGAGGCAATTATACAACATGAGTTAATTAATCATTAATTAATTGATTAAATGTTGAAGTGTGAATTAATTCTGAGTTGTAATATTTTTATTAATAAATATTGCTAATAAATATTGGCAAGTGGTGATGATAAGCTTGGAGGAATTACTTGGAGTAGAAGTCAAGTAAAGACTAGAGTCCAAAAATGTTGCCAAAATGGAGAAAAGAGGCTTATTTCAGGAAAAGAAAAATAGATCCAGGAAAAGAAGGAAAGTTGGAAAAACAAGAAAGTTTTGAAAGTAGGAAAGTTTACAAAAGGAAGGAAAATAAAAAAAAGTGGAAAGAAAGAAAAGCCAAGCAAAGCAAAACAAGGAAAGTATGTTCACTCATGGGTGACCTATTCTCACAGGTCACCAAGCCAAGTAACTTACTCAACAGGTCAACATGAATTCTATAAAAGAATGATTCCAACTCCATTTCACATCTTTTGTTAGTTCGAGAAATTTTATGAATGCATTTGTGCATCCAAGGCTTGGGAGGTGTGCCCCTAGTCAGGCATGGAGATGTGCCCCAGCTTTCTATGAGAGTATGATGGAATCCATCCATTTTCAATGAGTTTTTTTGCAGGTACTAAATCTGACCAAGTCAAATTTCAAGTTCAGAATCATCTTCACCAAATTCAGAGATTGAATCCTTCTTCTCTCTTCTATTCTACAACTAGTTTCCTATGTGCAAGAGGAGAGACACTTCTATCATATTTTGAGAGGCATCCTAGAATATTTATTATTTAATAACAAATTATGTAATTTTTGGATACCATTCACTTCAATACAAAGTACAGAACTCTGATTTCTTCTCCAATTTATGCACCCCTTCTACATTTAGCTAGAATTTGACTAGCTTTAAATGAATGAATCATAAGTCAATGAGTAAAAGTAAAAATGAAGTCATTCTTATTCGTGGAGTTAGATAATATATAACATGACACTATACAACCTCTTTTTCATAAATTTGATTGCATTTGAGTACTGTTTGGGAGTCCAAAAGTCGAGCTAGTTGAGTTGTCCAAAATTGTCATTTTACTAGTTATGCTATAATACTTGCTCGGATCTCTTTGAAACTTTATGTAATGATGTATTAATGTTGAATGAATGTTATTAAATGATATTTAACCTCTTTAATATCAGAAACACCCATATCCAGTCTCCATTTAAATACCTCACCCATACTAGTCTGCATATGCTGAGAATCCCAGGAGCAATGGTGTAGAGTTCATCCGGGATGTTCTTGAAACATAAATGGTATCAGTACATTGTGCAGAGGTATAAAATAATATCAGAATGTTCCATCCATCTATAGCCTTTGTACTTGCCCATCTCCAACAATTCTAGCTTCCTTCGCCATTGTTTCGATCAAATTTGAGAAGCCTAGAGTCTTTGTATCACTTGTACAAGTTGGTACATTAAAGTGGTACCTCCATGAACACAAATATCAGTTTATTAATCCTTCCCAACTCCCTGATCTATTTTGTATATGCGGATGTACCCAAGAAGCCTTGTTGTAGACTTCGGCAATGCCGATGTTCGAAGCATAAATGGTCTCCGTGCTTTGTACAAAGGATCCTAAACTTTTTCTTTCTGTCTAAATTGTTGCTACACACTCTCCCATGTAAATTAAAGAACCTAAAGTCTCCCCTACCATACTTGATCAGTGCCCCTGTACACCTCACTTACATCCTGCTCACCATAAAGAAATTGTCTAAAAATTACTAGTGAAAATCCTAATAAATTCGACAGTTGGAGTTAGTATTCTGGACAATTCTCAGCTAGGATATTACAGTGGTATCAAGCACTTTCCTTGGCTCAGCCTATGGAAAGTAACTCTCAGTGGATAAGTAGCTCAACACTATTTTCAATTTGTAGTTGTGGAATTAGTTCCATGTCATGGAAGATTCAGACTTTGTGTTGTATGAGGAAGATTATTTTTATGAAGAGTATGATAATTATGATGAGCAGTATGAAGAATACTGCATATAGTATGAGGAAGAGAATTCCCAAGAAGTACCTTCCACAAGCATCTCCCATGAGATCATGATTGTAAGAAGAGACTATGGTTATTCTGATAGCCATATTCAAGAAAACGTTGCATGTTCCACAGTCAAAGGTCAACCTTCTATGAAAGAGTTGATAAAAGATATGAAAGATTTATTGGATTCATGTGACTTCACAAGAATTTTTGGATACTCTTCAAGAATAGCCTCCAAGAATCTTCATCCTAAGACAACCAGTGAGAAGCAAGACCCAAAAACCAATCATGAGATTGTTGACACAATGGAAGAAGAATCTACTGCAAGATTCTATGTTGAGGATCTCAAGATCACCTCAAAAGAGGTTGGTAAGCTTAATGATGGTGAGACATATTTTGGATCAGATCCAAAAGAAGAACCTAAATCATATTCAAAGTCACCACTTGAGCTTCATAGTGAAGTAGAAGTTGACTACACATCAGTTAGATGTGAACTAGTAGAATTGGTGGCAAAACAAGACACCATAACCCCACCCATTGAAGAGAGATGCATGATGCCAAGATATGGACCACATTCAGATTTTTGTACTACTTCGTATAATGATGATTTTGCAGCCACATCAGAGGGAATTATTGCATAAGGGATGCTAAGCCTCAGATCCTTAGTGATAAGGGTGAATGGAGTGACAGGACTGAATCACTACAAAGGTGTTTACATGATGCCCAAATGGTTGGAAGAGAACCTACTGAGCAATGTTTTAAATGTGAGGAAGCATCTAAAGATGTGTACTCTCACATATATGTGGGAGAAATGGAGATTCCCATTGATGAAGGTGTTGTGGGTGCAATACCCATGGAGAAAGAAGGAGGTATTGCAACAACATAAACTGAAAATGAGAAATTTGTGGAAGGGAAAACTACCAACATACCATCACAAGGAGGGGAAAATAAAACACATGGGAGTTTTGTAAATTCTGATATCTATGTGCCCATGTGTGATTTTGATGGGGCAGCCACTTTTGAAGAGAAGATGACCTTGGTTGAACCCCCAGGGGTCGAGACTCCTGAATTGGGGAGAGCTGAAAATTGGAGAGTAAGCCTTACTAGTGCAACAAAGATGAATGAGCACACCAGTTGCAGCCAAAGATATGATATTCATGATCTGAAATATGAATATATTGCAGCCCCAAAATATGGATCAGATTTCATAACTTCAACAGAATCAGCTGAAGTTGACCCTAGGAAGCTAGAAGAAGCAAAGGTTCATTTGCCAGAACCTCATTTCCTTGAAGGGACACTGAAGATGAATGAATGCAAGATCAAAGAAGCTGTTCAAACCCTCAATTACACACATGCCTTAATGAATAAACTTTTTTGGAATTTGGGGGAGCAGTCTTCCATGAGAGACATGGAAGAGTTTCAGAAAGCAATGGCAAGCATAAAAGGTAAATTCTTGAACCTACTTTCTGGTAGAGATAGTTTGTTGGAGCTTGTAGAATTGTTTCATGGTACATCCTTGAGGGATGATGAAGAGATAAGCAAGGTCAATGATGAATTAATGGCCACCCAAGATTCTTTGAGAAGCACTCAAAGTTCCCTCCAAGAATCCAAGACAGAAATATTGCAGCTTCATGAAAAGTTGCAAAGATCCCCCTTACCCTCCTACTCACCATTCAGTCAAATTCATTTGGATGAAAGCATTCTTGATAATAGGGAAGAACCTCATGAGATGGTGGATCATGAGGATCATTCATTTTTATATGTGCTTGAAGAGTGTGCGGAACAATTTGATGAGAACCGAGCACTTGAAGTGTTTCCAAGGTAACTTGAGTTGTTCCTTGAAGACAGATACTCTCCCATGGAAGAGTGGGATGAGAGCACCCCATTTGGGGTAGCCAATAATGGAGAAGTTGCAGCCATAAGTCTAATCACTGAAGGTTTCATACATCGAAAGAAGTTTCATAGTTCTTTCCCACATGTCCTAGATTCAACAACACCAATGGGGAATGGACAGTGGGTGAAGAAATTCTTCTGGTTTGTGTCACATGTACAACAGGAGGATCATGATATGTCCCCATGGGAGATAGATCCTATTGCGGAAGATATGGCTGATTATAGCTCATATAAATTAGCAAGCAAGATCTCTGACTCATCAAATGGATGGATGAATAGAGTCATCACTGAAATGGAAAACCTGGAAGGTAACAAGTTCACTTGTTTCTGCAATAAATTTGTTGTTATAACTGACATTGTCTTGAATTGTGAGTAGAAACAAAGATGTATTTTGCATCCATTTGATGTCACTCATCCACATATGTATTGGGTGAAAGATTACCTGACAAATATGAAATTTCCGTGCAAAAATGTTTCTGCTTATGGTCAAGGGAAGGCAACTAAGCAGGCAAGTTGCCAAGATAAATTAATGATTACTTACAAAAGTTGGCCTATGTGGAGGGAATCCACATGCTTGGAGGTATACTTGCATTTTTTTCTCCAATGGCATAGAGTTGAGCCATTGAATGTCTTTACTTGAAGACGCATTTTTCTCTCTACTTGGTTTTGTTCGCAGTAATGTCCTTTCAGTTATTCCCTGGATGAAAAGGCACATGTTTGATGATAGATTCTTTGAATTGATTCTAAAGATTGGAAAAAGGAAGTTGATACTTCGGGATCCTGGCATTCATGGGAGTGACAGATTACCAAAGGTGATAAAAAAAATTTGGTCATTGCAGGAGAAACAGTGGGATCCAGGAATTCTACTCAAGTTATCCTAACTTGGTTGAAAATTTTGTCCATTGCTAGTTAATTGCATATATAGATTACAGTGCAGTTTTTCTTCTCTTCCATAGTCATTTTTTTGAAGGCTCAAGTTTAATCTTCAGACTTTTCAGTGGATGGGGACATTTATAATCAGAGTGCTGCAGCAAAATCTTGGTAGAGTCCTAACATTGCTTGAGGACAAGCAATATTTGGAAGGGAGGACTGTCATGTCTCTAATTTTTGCCCATCTAGTACCATGGATGAAAGGGGACAAGATCAACCCCTAAGGGAAATAAATGGTATTAACTCTATTTGCTTAGAATTAATTTTATTCTAAGTCTCACAATTTGGCAAATTTATTTATTAAAGGTAATTTTGATAAATAAAATTAAGGGATAAAGAGCAAGTGGGCCAAGAGGGAACCCATGTGCAATATGTTTCCAAAATGGAGAAAAGAGGCTTATTTCAGGAAAAGTAAAATAAATACAGGAAAAGCAGGAAAGTTTTGAAAGTAGGAAAGTTTACAAAAGGAAAGAAAATAAAAAAAAAGTGGAAAGAAAGAAAAGCCAAGCAAAGCAAAGCAAGGAAAGTATGTTCACTCATGGGTGACCTATTATCACAGGTCACCAAGCCAAGTAACTTGCTCAACAGGTCAACATGAATTCTATAAAAGAATGATTCCAACTCCATTTCAAATCTTTTGTTAGTTTGAGAAATTTTATGAATGCATTTGTGCATCCAAGGCTTGGGAGGTGTGCCCCTATTCAAGCATGGGAGATGTGCTCGAGCTTTCTATGAGAGGATTTTGGAATAAAAACATTATCACTGAGTGTATTTGTAGGTACTGAAGCTGACCAGGTAGAATTTCAAGTTCAGAATCATCTTCACCAAATTCAGAGATTGATTCCTTTTTCTCTCTTCTATTCTACAGCTAGTTTCCTATGTGCAAGGGGAGAGACACTTCTATCATCTTCTGAGAGGAATATTGGAATATTTCTGATGTAATAACATATTATGTAATTTTCATATATCAGTCACTTCAATACAAAGTACATAACTATGATTTCTTCTCCAATTTATGCACCCCTTCTAGATTTAGCTAGAATTTGACTAGCTTTCAATGAATGAATCATAAGTCAATTATTAAAATTCCAAATGAAGTCATTCCTATTCCTGGAGTTATCTAATATATCACATGACATTATCCAACCTCTGTTTCAGAAATTTGATTGCATTTGAGTACTGTTTGGGAGTCCAAAAGTCGAGCTAGTTGAGCTATCCAAAATTGTCATTTTACTAGTTATGCTATAATAATTGCTCGGATCTCTTTGAAACTTTATGGAATGATGTATTAATGTTGAATTACCATTATTAAATTATATTTAACCTCTTTAATCTCATAAACACCCATATATAGTCTCCAGTTAAATACCTCACCCATACTAGTCTGTATATGCTAAGAATCCCAGGAGTATTGGTGTAGAGTTCAGCCGGGATGTTCTTGAAACATAAATGGTATTAGTACATTGTGCATAGGTATAAAATAATATTAGAACCTTCCATCCATCGATATCCTTTGTACTTTCCCATCTCCAACAATTCTAGCTTCCTTAGCCATTGTTTTGATCAAATTTGAGAATCCTATAGTACTTGTATCACCTATGTAAGTTGGTACATTAAAGTGGTACCTCCATGAACACAAATATCAATTTATTAATCCTTCCCAACTCCCTGATCTAGTTTGTATATGCGGATGTACCCAAGAAGCCTTGTTGTAGACTTTGGCAATGCCGATGTTCGAAGCATAAATGGTCTCCGTGCTTTGTACAAAGGATCCTAAAATTTTTCTTTCCATCTAAATTGTTTCCATACACTCTCCCATGTAAATTCTAGAACCTAAACTCACCCCTACCATACTTGATCAGTGCCCCTGTACACCTCAATTACATCCTGCTAATCGTAAAGAAATTGTCTAAAAATTACTAGTGAAAATCCTGATAAATTCGACAATTGGAGTTAGTATTCTGACCAATTCTCGGCTGGGATATTACATAAATTCCCAAAATTAGGGGAGGATGTCTTTCTGACTTCAGTTAAGTGGATATTAGGTGAAAATAACACCAAATGAAGTGAAACTGAGTAGGAGGGAGCCTTTCTGACTCCAGTTGGCTGAATATAATAATAAATGTTGTCAGATGGATTGAGTAGGGCGCTTTAGTCTTGAAAATCACCTCAATTGGCTACCTGAATGATGGAGGAGCCCCAGTTAACTGATATTGATGGCTCAGTTGACTCCCCAAATGAAGGAGGAGGCCCAATTCACTAAAACTGACGATCTCCTGATGATGTAAGCACAAACGTGAGTCAAAATACTTAAGATAAGTGGTAAATTTAGACGTGAATCCCAAATAAATGATGTGTGGTTGGAAAATGATCCAACAGTAGCTTGTGATTTAGGTTTGGGTTTCCAAACATGTTTCTTCGGTCTACAAATTGATGAAGTCTTCTCATTTTCAGGATATCACTCTATATCTTCATTTTTGACATTATTTTTCGATAAGCTACATATATCTATTGTCAATGAAATTATAGACCCACCTAGATTCAACTATGTATATTACATATATATATATATATATATGTGTGTGTACAAAGTAATATTGTCTACTGTTTTTAATATATTTTTCGTGTGACATATACCAGAATCCTAAAAATCATGCCTCCTTTGTTTCTTCTATAACTTTTTTTCTCCCTATTCATTTTTTACCAAAATTATACTACGCACTAGAACATAGAGAGACCTACAATACAATATATGTATATATATATATATACATATTTTTTTTTTATTTTTTATTTTTAGTGTTAAGAGCCCTTTATGATTCCCTAACAAAATGAATTATCATTTCAAAGATAAACTAAATTTGGTAATTAAAAAAGACATAAAATTAAGAATAAATTTTGAAAAAGTAGCCATGCACTATATCTACATGTTCTTTACAACTCTACAAATTTTTGTAGCAAAATTCCATCATTTAGGCACTTCAAGGTTGCACTTACAAACACATATACACTAAATTTTGCATGAAACGTAACATACCAATGTTGGGAAAACACGAATTTCACCTATTTATACACAATTTAAAAAATAAAAAAACTATATATTTCAAAATCCAATTCATTTTCCTACATTTCATATTTTTACACCATATTCAAATTCATTGTGGAAGTTACTATCTTGAATCATCCCTCCAAGTTAATAGATTGTTGTTTTTTTAGGTTTGCATTGCCATTAAGGTGTTATGAGAGACCAACATTAGTTTGCACCAGCCATGAATAGCTAATTCTGCGTGCTTGTCTTGTGCAGGTGAATAGTTCCATACCTTTCATTCCCAAAATTTAGCCTCGCATTGGCTGGCATTACTATTTACACAACCGCATGGATCTCGACACCTCGAGTGTGCTACCCGTACAGATTTCTCTTCCACGGTCATGCTACCCATGCATTTTAACATACCCTAGACGACGTGGTAATTTTCTTTATGTTCGTACAACCTTTATGTGTTGTAATCACACTATTTTCTACACTATTGCACATATGTTTATGTGTTTTCTTCACTACTATCATTTATTTACTTTTTATCATTTTTGCATACAATCTTGTATCCCCAATCACTACTCACTACTGAAGCTAAACTAAATTAACTTGCAATAGTTAGTTTTTATTTAGTAATTAGTACACTTAGACCAAGATCAGGGTGTAAAGAGTCCTCTCTAAAAATCTACTTAAGTAACCAACTTTGAGGCTTTAAACACGCCTCATTGTTGTCCCTAGTATTCAAGACATCTCATGTTCTTTGTTTACTTTCTATATATTTAGGGAAAGTAGTGTAATCCACTTTTCCACACAAGCATGGAACTAAAGACTCTAATCTCCCAAAGTTTTCTCTTCACCTCGCACTTCCTGTGAGCTTGGTGAATTAGAAAAGGGTGAGAAGTGTGAAATACCTCCATTGCACACTTTTACTTCATTAGCATTTTGTTAGAAAGCACCATTAGCATCTTTTAGAGTTGAAGTTAATAATCCATGTGCATTTACTTTCAAGCTCTTTTAGTTAATTGCAACAATTACTTTGCTTATCTCAGATGTGTTTGCATCACTAGCACACACTAAGGGACCTAAAAGCACTTCAAACCTGAGTATGCTCTTCACCTCACATTACTCATGATCTTGGTGAATCAGAAAGGAAGGGAATTGTTAAATACATCGCTTACACTCCTTAATTGAAATTAGACCCTTAAAATAAAGACTTGTAATTTCCATCCAACTAAAATCCTCCACAAGAAGTCATAAAAGAACATTTTAGTTAGGTATGATTGATTGGACTAGGCATCCATTAATTCCCACCAATCTAGTTTGATTAAGTTTTTTGAAACATAGAATTGTTGACTGATATTGTACTATTAAATCCTGCTATCAATAAGTGTGAAAAGAAATCCCAGATAAGGAGTGCACGATGCCTAACTAGGTCAAAGTCGAGGTATAGTTTGCCTACCCTCTCGAAATATCAACTCATCTTTTTGTGGAGGAAAGGAAAAACTACTTATCCACACTTCATGTGGGTATCTTAGTGGCCAAACTTAGGATATCACCAAGGACCAATTGTGAGTGCAATTGAATCCTGAAGTCATATTGCCGTTGGGAAATTTTTCCAATCTCTTTTGGGACATATCCCCATCACCAATATAACTAACTCTTTGTTACCTTCACTAGTCAATTGTTCCGTGGATCCCATTATCACCATCGATTTTTATTTTAGAATGATTGATTACATTGGAGAGGAAGGGAACTAGGTATTTAGGCAATTTACATTTATTTTATGTTTAAATACAAGTTTGCTAACTCATAATTAAAAATATCCTACGTGTTGGAACTCTTGCACTAAACCATCATATCACTTAATCACTCACTTTGCACCATCTTGCATATGCTTTGGTTGGCATATATTTTCATTTGATCAATTGTGTTTATTTCCATCATCACTGTCACTTGTCACTAAGCTTACACCATTGAGAAACAAAAACCCCTAAGGCAGTACCGCAAACTACAAGGCCTTTCCCCTGTCTCGAGGGGTGTTTTTCCACTTTATTCCCTTAGTTCATGTGGGAGATACTCTAGCGAAGGAGCTCCCAGGACACATTAATAGGATCATCAGGGTGAATATGATCCTTTCTTGAGTCATTTTACCCCCTTGGATAAAGTGTATATAATTTTCTTCATCCTCTTGTGGAAGAGGCATCCGCTCACTTTGTCCCCTTGGATATAGCTTAGACCCATTTGGTTCACCCTCTAAGGAAGAGGCACCCCTCTATTTCCACCACTCAACGAAAACTCACCTTCTTCCACCTCTTTATGTGGAGGTCCCACAACATCCTCATCCTCACATCAAGGAAAAATATCACCGCCACATATGCCCCTTTCTCCCCCTCAAGCTAACACCACACCTCATAAGATGGTGGCATCTAATACCAACTTACCTTTCACGGATAGCTTAACTGATATGGACAAACTGATTAATGACCCTATAGAATATGATAAATCATGGGCATATATGCCCGATAAGGTCCCATTACATATCCCTAAATTTGAAGGGAAACAAGGAGATGACCCTGCAACCCACGTTATGTCATTCCACTTGTGATGTTCCTCCATCAACATAATAGAAGACTCAGTGAGGATTCACCTCTTTCAGTGAACCGTTACAGAAACCATGGAAAAATGTTATGTGAACTTAATAGGAATGACTTATGCCACCTTTGGGACATTGGCCATCGCATTTCTCACATACCTTTAGTTTCTGATTCACCATTACTTTAGTCTCTAAATTCTCACATATATTCAATAGAAATAATGAAGAACATCCATGATTGGCATAGATGACACACATTGTCTAAGATAAACATTCAGGCTCAGTTCTCGTTGGATTGGTTTATCGAATCACTCCAACCCATGATAGCCAGGGATGTGGAAACATCATTTCCCAAGATTGAGGAAGAGTCCATCATGAAGGTCCAAGATTTCAATCTCATATATGCACAATCAAGATACTCATATACCATCATACCCGATAGCCCTCGACATTGATAATTGGATCCCACACCTGCGGGTTCATCACATTCGAGATATGGGCTTATAGGGTCCATTTCCCAACAAGTAAAGGTTCCTCATCCTCTTACTCTTGTTCCATTCGACATGGCACCGAAGTACCCACCCATCCATCCCATGTTGGCACCCCCTGCTCCTGTACCGAATCCTTAGTTTGGTCATCTACAATATGAACTTTACAGTCCTACCTATCCCAATGAAATCCAAGTAATAACAACACGTCCACCACAAATGGCGCAAGCCGCTCCTACATCCACCTTGTATGGAGCACAAACCACATATATCCCACCTTGGGTTATAACCCTTATTACCTATTTCCATGTCCTCCTGGAGGCTAGTTCTGCCCCATGCCCCACATAGGGGCAGTTTAGTTTAACATTATTTTGCACAACAAGCTCAACAATTTGAGTAGTTGAATACTGCAAATCCCTAGAATCCTCAAAATTAGGGGAAGAAGAAAGGTAAGAATAAACAGAAATAGCAGCAGGTGTAAGGGGAAAACCATCCTCCCCAACAAAACCAGAACCAGGTTAACCAAACTGTGGGGGATAATAAAACTCCTAAGCAAGGAAAGAACACTCACCTGAGGACCAAATTTTCATGCTCCATTTGATGAGAGTAGAGTCACTACACTCACCATTTTCCACCTATCCATGAATTCCAATAGTTGGTGGAAGCCAAGAAAAAGACAACTATGAATCCCACTTAGGTGCCTAATCCTCCACAACCCTAAAACATTGTCTTGCAACAACCCTTTTCCAATCAGGGGGTCATTACTCAGGATCCTCCCCCTCCGGTGATGACTCCTTCCAAATTATTTACATGAACATGGCAGACGTCAAACCCAAACTCAAACTAAGGGCTATGGCGAGCCTGATCCCCAACAAGTGTAGGATGTACCTACCCCTTATGGGAGGCCTTTGTAAATACAATACCCAAGTGATGAATAAATCCCATAGATCCCAATGGTACAACATAGGTGCACCCCCATAACCCTCATATGAAAGCCACCCATAATTACAATATTGTTGATGACTTGTATGAGTCACCAATGGCCATGTCCATGTTAGAGGTGTTCTAGTCTTGCCCCACCCAATGAAAGGATTTACTAAATGCACTAGGAAGGTGAACCATCTAACTCACGCCTTATGAGATTTGATCTTGATAAGGGTGAATTGTGACTACCCTCATCAGTTGCATTCCAAGTCCCCATTATACTTAAAAATGTTATGATTCATCAATGCTTCGTCGATGAAGATGCATCCACATTTGTCATGTCATATAATTTTTGGAAATGGTTGGGTTCAATTGAGTTAGTCCCCTCATTTATATCCCTTCACACATGTGATGAGATACCATCACAACCTAAGGGATTGTACCAGAATGTTCCCATCGAACTAGGGGGGGAAATAGTCATGATCGATATCAAAGTAGTTGATGCACAACTCGACTAAAATATCTTGTTGGGTCATAGTTATATGGATTACATGAAGGTTGTGGCCTCTTTCGTCTTCGGCATCATGATGTTTCCCTTTAATTGGAAAATAGTCACCATTGACCAACTCAATTACTATGACCCCCATACTTGCTGAATATTGTAACTTCTAAGAATATTATATTTGTATATTATTTATTCCGAAGATGTTCCATACCTCCGATGTGATTATATTATGAATCCGGAGATGTTTATTCCTCTGAATTGGTTGTGGTAACTAGGGTTATTAGACCCACCATGTGGGGGTCGGTCCAGTCAGTTATAATAGGGTATTTAACCTAATGGTTAAATACGAGCCTACATGTACTTGTGTAAAATATATTGTCAGAGTAGTGTATAAATAGAGGAGGTGTGTTCCTCATTTGACACACTCACTCACTTAAGAGAGGCACACTTGTGGAGGAGAGGTCTGCTATGGTGGAGGAGGAGATCATGTCTTTGGTTTGCATCTTTGTATATTGCTGGTCATCTATATTGAGGAAGCTTTACTGAGTTTTCTACTCCATGAGGGTTTCCCAGGATAAATCTGTGTCTCTTGTGTTTATGCTATGCTTGTTGTTTCTTAGTGATCCTGTATATGCCATTATTGTGAAATGGAATGTAATGCTGCTATTTTTTGTCTTAGCATATTGAATTTTAACATGGTATTAGAGCTAACCTGAAGGAAGGCAATGTATGGCACTTACGACACTTGCTTCTCTTGCGACAATTTGAAGGTTAGGGTTTTATATAGCAAAAAACAGTCATCGTGGAACTTTCGCTATAAATCCATTTATGTAAAGTTTCAGGATCTGAAAAGTTTACAGATCGTAGAAAACATCGCCAGGTACCTTGTTTCCAAAGGGCACCCTCATATTCGTTGTACTTTATGAGTTATGATCAGTACAAGTTAGGGTTTCTGCCTCTTCCAGATCTTAGTCAAAATCAGGTGACCTTGGAAAAAAGCTCATAACTTGGGCTAGGAAGCTCCAAATGAAATTTCGTAAAAATTGATAGGTAGTACACAGACTGTACTATCGCAAGAAACATGTTCAGAGGCCGAATGTGAACCAGTGACACGTGGCATGCCGTACAAGTTCTCTCTCCAGTTTTATCCCATAAACAGGTCACGTTGCGACACATGGCATACCTCTCTCCCAGAGAGTCCAATTGAGGTCAGACCTATCAAGATGGAAAGATAACAGGCCAAGATATCTTAGGAAAAGTTTTCAAAGGCCTAAGTTCAAACAGTGATATGTGTCACGCCGTAGAAGTTCACTCTCCTGTTTTATCCCATAAACAGGTCACGTTGCGACACTTGGCATAACTCTCTCTCAGAAAATCCAATTGAGGTCAGACCTATCAGGATGGAAAGATGACAGGTCAGGCTAGCGCAGAAAAAGTTTTCAGACCCCGTTGAGTAGAAATTTTAGAGTTATAGCAGAAACAATCAGGTGCATATTTCTGTCAAAACATAATTATTTTTGGAGCACCTTTATTCATGGCTTCCAAAATTTAGGGTTTCAGAGAAAGTTAGAATTTTTGGAATCGGAGTCCATGGCTGGAAGCTCCTCAGAAAAATAAGAGTTTAGAGCCTTGGATCGAACCTTTTTATTGGACAGAAGGGTGGGATTCATCAAACCCTAGTTCGGGTTCCTATCTAGAAGATCCAGAAGTTTCGAAGGCAATTTTGAGGGGTCAAATTTTGGAGATTTCAAAATTGAAGAATGCTAGGTTGATCAGCTCAGCAAGACACATTCTTCCATCCATTCAGAAGTGTGAAAGTCAAAGATTGAATTTTTAGGTTTTCTCTAGCAAACCCTAATCAAGCTCCAGATCAAGTTTCAGGGGGAGTTGAGGCTAAGGCCTTACATAAGAAGACTACAAAAAGTCTCTACAGGTATGGCTTAAGGAGGTTCAGGTATGCCTTGAAATCTGATTCTTGATTAAGTTCATAATGTGTTTGTCTTCATGTTATTTATTATTACAATCTTGATTAATGTTATTAATTGTCTTATCACCCTAGTAACAATATGAATGCATGTGAATGATCGAAGTCATTCATTGATTAGGGCTATATGATTGTACTTATGCATTATGGTGTTGTGTGAGGTTGATGTTGTTTGCTAACAAGACACAGGTACATCACAAAAGACAAATCAAGTTCCATGACCATGACAACATGAAGACAAAGACTCACGAGGTATGTATGACTTTTTTATATCATGTTTAACCTACGAGACGTGTAGGTTCTAGCTCAGGATCTCTAAATCAATGAAGAGATTGTTTAGGTATGTTGTACATAACTAGCAGGTATACTAATCCAGGTATGTTTACCTATGTCATGTTAGAATCTTACCTTGTGTAAGTATACTTGGTATGATTGGTTAGTAATCAAGGGTTTATGCATATTATGTCTCTTATCTTAGTTGATGATTTAACTAACTAGATCAAACAAGAATATGCATGAGTAAAAGAAGACTTCCTTGAAACCCTGAATACTAATGATCATGACTGTACATATTCAAGATTATTTAGAATTAGAATGTTTTGATAATATTGAGAATATACTAATGAATGTATGTTTGTGTATGAGATCATGAGGATGACACTAGTGTACACTTGAGCATCACAGTGGTACAGAATGAATAGAAGTTCAGAAGACATATAGAAGATCAAGCGGGAGGCAACCACACAAACATAAAAGATAAGTATTTGGGTTGTTATTAGAAATAGTAAATGATATTGCTTGTATGCATATTTGTATTCCAAGAATATATCATGCTGAGTGTAAACATTCATAAAGCATTGAACAGTATACTACTAATATGCATATGATTGGTAAATTGGACAAACATTCCATTGTTGCTTGTATAGAATGAAACCTCTTTGCTGACATGCTCAGAGTTGTGCACACTCTCGATAGTATGTTCTGGTAGAGATGGAAGGCATCTAGATTGCTATTGTATGCATACAGGATATGGGAAAGTGTTGTGCCAAAGTATTGGTCAAACTAGTTGCATAACTATGTAAATGATATCTGTATGCATAATATGTTATCATATCATGTACTTAATTTTGATTTGTAGGAAAGATCATGATGAATGATGAACTCTGAACAAGCGATGGATGTTCAACAAAAGATTTACAAATAAAACACACTATAGAAAGCTTGTGGTTAAGAGATTCTCTTAGAAAGAGGAAGAGAATCATGATGAGATGTTTTGCTCCAAGGGACTAGATAAGACCATTCTCTTAATAATGTAATCAGGTTCTGTATGGGTTCCCAGGATCGGTAGTCAATTGATGAGCTTAATGATCATCATGGGTGATGTGGATCTCAACCTTTGCTACAAGGTTGAATATGGGTTCTAAACACATATGACATGGATGCAAGAAGGAACTCACCACAGAGTTTGAATGATTTTGAGGCTCATATTAGTAGACCCATCTGACGAGAGATGGCACAGATAGATATGTAGAAGATCACTAAATGCTGAGTGTGAATAATGGACAATTGACAGCTTCATGACAAAGCTTGGGCTTTACCAGAAGTAAAGTTGTTCCTAACCTTTACCTTAAGGTTGTGGATGATGAACCTATCATACCATTATTGTATGACGATGATCTCTTTCTGACAAGGAATGAGAAACAAGTCATGAAAATGGCTGCAGAAATGAAAATGAAAGATCTCGGATTAATGCACTACTTCTTAGGTCTAGAAGTATGGCAATATCCAAAAGGAATCTTTTAAATCAAGGTAAGTATGCTGTGAAGTTTCTAAAAAGATTTGATATGTTGGAGTATAAAGCCATGGCTACTCCCATGGACTCCAACTTGAAGTTGTTAGTTAATGACTCATCGTATTTAGTGGACCTAACCATATATAGACAAATCATTGGGTCATTGATGTATTTAACAAATACTAGGCCAGATATATGCTTTGCTGTAAATACCCTAAGTCAGTATCTAGTAGAACCTAGAAAGGTGCACTTAATAGCTACAAAGCATGTAGTGAGGTACCTAAAAGGTACATTAGATTTTTGGTCTATATTATCTTGGAGGTCATGAACTCCGTTTACATGGTTACTCAGATTATGATTGGGCAGGAAGTGTATCAGACAGAAAGAGTACATCAGGTGGATGTTATAGTCTTGAATCTTCCATGATCTCATGGTTCAGCAATAAACAATCTAGTGTGGCTCTCAATACTGCTGAAGCAGAATTTATGGTTGTCTGCTCTACTAGCTGTGAAGCAGTATGGCTTCAGAAGCTGTTATAAGGAGTGTTTGAATTAGAAATGGATCCCACTGTGATTATGTGTGACAATCAAAGCTGCATTAAGGTGACTGAAAATCTTGTGTTCCACGATAAGTCAAAACACATAGAGATCCGATACTTCTATATACGAGATATGGTGCAAAGAGGAGTTATCAAGCTCGAATATATAAGCACCGAGGATCAGATTGCTGATATATTGACTAAACCTCTATCTCGAGTGAAGTTTGAATACTTTCGAGACAAGCTTGGTATAGTTCAAAAGAACTCTCCTCGAAAGGGGGAGTAGCATAGTATCTGATAACAAGTCTGTCTCATCAATGATGAGGTTATCTATTTACTGCACTTAGTTACTTAGAATTATTTTTAGGAACCTTATATTTTTACTTTTGATGATAGATGTATTAGTAAGAATACATGCTTTTGATGATAGATGTATACATGCTTTTGATGATAGATGTATTAGTGAATATACATGCTTTTGATGATAGATGTATTAGTGAGAATACATGCTTTTGATGATAGATGTATGCATGCCTTTAATGATATATGTATTTGATGCTATTGATGAGGATACATGTTTTGATGATGAGGATACATGTTTTGATATACATGTTTTGATGATGAGGATACATGTTTTGATATGCATGTTTTGATGATGAGGATACATGATGCCTTGATGTACTTGTATGGATGAAGATACTTGTACCCATGATTGACAAACGAGGGGATTGGATCATCCCTGGACTTCATTCCTAAAGAGAGCCGTAGACGTAAGTCTTCGAGAATGAAGTCCTTGGTGGACTTGAGGGGATTGGATCATCCCTGGACTTCAATCCTAAAGAGAGCCGTAGACGTATGTCTTCGAGAATGAAGTCCTTGGTGGACTTGAGGGGATTGGATCATCCCTGGACTTCAGTCTTAAAGAGAGCCGTAGATGTATGTCTCCGAGAAAAAAATCCTGAATGAACATGTAAGGGGATTGGATCGTCCTCGGACTTTAGTCCTTTGAATTGAGCCGTAGACATGATGTCTCTGAGAAAAAAATCCTGAATGAACAGGTAAGGGGATTGGATCGTCCTCGGACTTTAGTCCTTTGAATTGAGTCGTAGACATGATGTCTCCGAGAACAAAATCCTGAATGAACAGGTAAGGGGATTGGATCGTCCTCAGACTATGGTCCTTTGAATTGAGCCGTAGACATGAGGTCTCCGAGAATTGAATGATACGACTGGATCATCCCTGGACTTTGGTTCAAAAGGTACATGATAGGACTGGATCATCCCTGGACTTCGGTTCAAAAGGTGCATGATAGGACTAGATCATCCCTGGACTTCGGTTCAAAAGGTACATGATAGGACTGGATCGTCCCTGGACCTCGGTTCAAAATGTACGTGACAAATCCTAGAATTGTTCTAGGTTACATCCAGCATGAAACAGGGCTGGCTCTGTAGATATGTTACATCCAGCATGAAATAGGGCTGGCTCTGTAGATGTGATACATCCAGCATGAAACAGGGCTGGCTCTATAGATGTGATACATCCAGCATGAAACAAGGCTGGCTCTGTAGATGTGATACATCCAGCATGAAACAAGGTTGGCTCTGTAGATGTGATACATCCAGCATGAAACAGGGCTGGCTATGTAGATGTGATACATCCAACATGAAACAGGGATGGCTCTGTAGATGTGATACATCCAGCATGAAACAGGGTTGGCTCTGTAGATGTGATACATCCAGCATGAAACAGGGTTGGCTCTATAGATGTGATACATCCAGCATGAAACAGGGATGGCCTAACAACTTAGTTAATCCATATCATGATATTGTGTACTAGTTATTATTTTAATCATTGGATTCTACTTAATGAATTTAATGAAGTTTTAGTCAGCATATATTTCATAACTGATCCAAAACTATCATTAATATTTCAACTTAATGGATTTAAATATTCCATCTTTCTCTTCATATATTTATCATTTAAACCTCAAAGAGTGTGCCTTTCAAGGTATTCAACTCTTATATATAAAAACCACTTTTTCTCGAAGTGTTTTGATTTTTACATATATACATATCTATGAGTGTATATGCAAAAAGGTCTTCATTGTTAGGATATTTAGACACTTAGGAGTTAGTTAAGATCAACTTGTGTAATATATTCGTTAGGAATAGTGTGTTTCTTTAGTATGCATTAGTATGCATTTGTAAATACTTAATCCGATGGTCACGATATGCTTCCGACATAGAGTGATCTGACGGCTCAACTTCTCTTAGATCAAACCTAACCTTGATCCGTGGCTTAACACCCGATTGGTCCATGATCTCTATTTAAAGAGCATGGAGGGTCATTGTTTAGTTGATCAATTATGAGAAGCTCATTTGTAACTTTCTTTCTTTGCATAATAAATTGTCCCGTAGAAGCTATTTGGCCGGGGCCATGGAGTGTTTCCCTCAAGAGGGTTTAAACCACGTCAAAACATCGGTGTGTTGATCTGTGATCTGTTTGTGTGAAGTGGTTTCTCTTGGTGTTCGGTCCTTTGGTAGTACCCTGTGTACTCGAACATGGTATCAGAGCTTTTATGAAGTGCCGCTTCCGGTTATGATCTGGATCTTGAATTGTTGTTGCCGAAACACGAAAGGGTTTCTAGTTCTGGTATTTCTGTGCATTTCTGGGCTGTGGGAGGTGTTCCATTGTGTCCGGAGCGTCGTTTCCATTGGGAAATAGTTTTTGTTTTATCGAAAACGGTTCTCGGTTGCTCCAGAAACGCGCATTTCATAAGATCTGAAGGTATAATGTTACAGCGATGCTTTTTTTTTTAATTCATTTTTTGAAAATAAAAATCTCATATTTCATTTATTTTTACTGTTAGATTTTTTTTTGGTTTGGATTGTTGCTTTCCCGTCTACGTATGCTCTTTGCCATGCACCTTAAGCGATCTCGGCAAATCAGAAACAGAAAGGGAAAGGGTTTTTCTCGGCTGCGTATGCTCTTTGCCGTGCACCTTGCGCGATCTCGGAAAATCAGAAACAGAGAGAAAACGTAGACTTTCTGGGAAAGCTAACAAGATCTAACTCCATAAGTGTGGAAATTTTTTTTTGTTTCGATTTGTGGTCTGTTTTGCGGGAAAAAGGGAAAGCACGCAAACCGAGCAAGAAGAGTAAAAAAATTTTAAAAAAAAAGCCCTCTTCCTCATTCCCATATTTTCTATACCTTTTAATCTAGCTCACTTGGTTCAAAGTTGTTTTATTCCTTAATAGGTCTTGAGTTCAAGTCTTAGGAAATTACTTTTAAAAGAAAAAGTGCATGCAATTTCTAATTTCAAGTTACTTTATTGTAAAAGTGCATCTCACTTAAATAATAAAAAATAAAAATACAAGTGAGTCACTTAAGTTTTTTTATTGTTGCACTATTTAAAAGTAATATCATTGTAAAAGTGAAATCACTTATTTTACAAAAGTGGTTCACTTAAAGTAACTTTCTTGTAAAGTGATTGTCAAAAAGTTCATCTTGGGAAGAGGGTTTTTTTTTTTTTTGCTGAACATTCTCTAGCTGCCACGTCACTATTGGGGACATCTTCAACAGTTTCTTTGTTCAAGCATAACTTCATCATACAGAGTCAGTTTTCAATGCCGTTTTTTTTAAACCACCTATTTTTTCGAGCTCTTCACATCCAAACTATTGGTTTCTCTTTTTATAGCCATTAATTTACAAATATGGCCGCCCATTGTGATATTCTACTTAACAGTTCCAACTATTTCTCATGGAAATCTCGTATGGAGGATGTTCTACGAAGTAGGGGACTTTTTAGAATTACCACAGGGAAAGAAAAAGAACCCACTGATGATGATAAGAAAATAAAATGGGCAAATAGATGTGATGAAGCTCGTGGATTGATTGGGATGTCAATCTCTACTGATTTGCTATTCCACATATCTGGAATTGATGAACCTAATACTGCATGGGACAAGTTGGAAACTGTGTTTGGTAAACACAATGAAATTCGAGGCCACCAACTCGAAAATGAGTTGATTTCTTTAAATCCAAGTGACTTTTCATGCATTCAAGATTATTTATCTAAGTACAAAACTCTTAAACTCTTATGTGCAGAATGTAAGATTGAGAGGGAAGACAAACAATGCATTTATCATATTCTTTCCAAACTTGGACCTGCATATTCTGTTTTTGTATCTACATTTTACTCCATGAAAGCATCATTGAATGCAGCTAGCTATCAAGAGTCTAGTATTGAATCCTTTTGTGATTCCTTGATTAGGGAACAAGATAAACTCATTCATCTTGGAATAATCAACAATGCAGATACATCTGGGAAAACCTTACTGTCCCAACAGAAAGAAAAGTCCAAGCCTCCCAAGAAACAAAATTTTCACAATAATAAGTCAAACAAGGGTCCAAAACCCTCTTAGTCAGCTCCTTCTTTAAAAAATGACAAAGGATCCAAGCCAAAAGGAAAGAAGACTGAGCGTCATTGCAACTATTGTGGGAAAGATAATCATGATGAGTCTAAGTGTTTCAAGAAGATGGCAGCCTTGGAAGCAGCAATGAAGAAGCACCACATCAGCCTAGATTCGCCTTCAGAATCTACCTCTCATGGACATGCACTTTGTGCTTCTGGTTATTCTTATAATGCATCTTCTTCTTCTACTTCAAATGAATGGCTCATTGATTCTGGACCATCTTATCATATGGCTAAGGATCAAGCCATCTTTTCTACTATGCATGAATGTAACACCAAACAAATATTTGTTGGTGATGATAGATCTCTAAGTGTTGTAGGAGCTGGAACAGTTCCAGTAGATAATGGTCATTTTAGTGATGTACTATGTGTTCCAAGAATTTCCTGCAATTTTTTATCAGTCTATCAGATCACTCATTCTGGTGAAGGTAAAAATGTGACCTTTACACCTCACCAAGTTGTAATCAAGGATTTTAAAGATCCTCAACAGGTCCTAGCTACCGGAATTGTTGATGATATTACCAGGTTGTACAAGTTTAACAACTTTGGGTCATCACCTTTCCCTTCAGTTTTTGTTGCTCATAGTGATAACTTGAGTGAACTTTGGCATGAGCGATTTGGTCACTTAAATTATGACTCATTGCAACAACTATGTAAAGAAAATATGGTGACAGGTCTTCCGATGGTATCTTGCAGAGATGGTGTTTGTTCCGGTTGTGTACTTGGAAAACATCATCGGGACAGTTTTGACAAACGTGCCTCTTGGCACGCCTCGGTTCCCTTGGAGCTTGTGCATAGTGACTTGTGTGGTCCTCTTCCATCTGCTTCCTTTTCTGGTTTCAAGTTTTTCTTAACTTTCATTGATGATTACACCTCACGCACTTGGGTTTATTTCCTAAAACTTAAGAGCGAAGTATTTAACATGTTCTTGGCCTACAAGGCCCTTGTTGAAAAACAATATGGTCATCAAATTATTAAGTTAAGATCTGGCAATGGAGGAGAATATGTCAACAAATAGTTCACTACTTTCTGCATTGAACAAGGCATCCAACAACAACACACTGTTCCATATACACCACAACAAAATGGTGTAGCTGAGCGGAAGAACCGCACTTTAAAAGAAATGGCAAATTGTATGATCCAATCTAAGGGACTAAGTCTTCAATTTTGGGCTAAATCCATTAATTGTGCAAATTACATAGTTAATCGCACCCCCACTAAAGCATTACAAGGTGTAACACCGGAAGAAGCATGGAGTAAAATTAAACCTGATGTAAGTCACTTTCGTGTGTTTGGTAGTGAAGCATGGGATCACATTCCGGATGAAAAACGGAAAGCATTGCAGCCTAAAAGTGAAAAGTGCATATTTGTTGGATATTCTGAAGATGTAAAAGGTTATAGACTACTTCAACCACATTCTCATGATATAATCATTAGAAGAGATGTTAAATTTGATGAAAATCTCTTGGCCTGCGAGCCTAACTCGGCGATTGTGCCATCTTTGGCCTGCGAGCCTGATTCGACGTTTGTGCCTTCTTCTTCTTCTTCCAACTTCCTTGACAGGTTTCCAACTCCAGTTTCTGATGATGACAGTGAGGATGAAAATCCACCTCCGCCCGCTCATGTTCCTCCAGTTGCACCAACAAAAGTGCTTCCTCGATGGGTCCATTCAACATGTGAAGCAGCTGGTGATCCTAGAGATCAACGTTGAACACGTTCTCAGTTTCAGCGAGCCTCTTCTCTTTTGCTCAAGTTTCCAAAAATCATGATCCATAAACTTTTGCAGAAGCTTCAGGGAATCCAGATTGGGATGCAGCCATGGATGAAGAATATCGTTCCTTAATGGCGAACAATACTTGGGATCTTGTTCCTTTTCCAAAAGGAAGAAAACTTGTCAGATGTAAATGGGTCTACAGAACTAAGTATGCATCAGATGGAAGTGTTGAAAGACTTAAGGCAAGGTTAGTTTCCAAAGGTTTTTCTCAAGTTGAAGGGATTGACTACAATGAAACCTTTGCTCCTATCGCCAAAATGAACTCCATCCGCCTTGTTCTTTCCTTTGCAGCCTTACACAACTGGGAAGTCCATCAAATGGATGTCAAGTCTGCCTTCTTACATGGTGATTTACAGGAGGAAATTTACATGGAACAACCTCCTGGGTATGTTCAGAATAACTCTAGCCTTGTCTGTCGCCTTAAGAAATCCTTATATGGCCTTAAGCAAGCTCCTAGAGCTTGGTATGCCAAAATGGATAACTTTTTCCTTGACACTGGTTTTTCTAGATGTCATTCTGACCCCAATGTCTATTCCAAGAAAGTAGGAAACCATCTCATCATACTTGTTCTATATGTTGATGACCTTATTCTTACTAGTAGTGACCCTAAGCTTATAACCCATGTGAAATCCAGTCTTAAACAAAATTTTGAAATGTCAGACTTAGGACATTTGCATTCTTTTCTTGGTCTCCAAGTCCTGCAAACCAAAGAAGAAATCTTTCTTTCTCAGTCTAAGTATGCTTGTGACCTTCTTCCTCGCTTTCACATGGAAGATTGTACACCAGCCCCTTCTCCCTTCCAGTATGGAGTCAAACTTTCTACCACTTGTACTTCACCTGAAGTCGATGCCACCTTGTATCGTCAGCTTGTTGGTAGTCTCTTATACTTGACTCATTCCCGTCCTGACCTTTCCTTTGCCGTTGGTCGAGTTGCCCGTTATATGTAGACACCTCATGAAAGTAACTGGAAAGCAGCTAAAAGAATACTTCGATATATTCGAGGTACAGTTCAGTTTGGGATTCATTACAGTACAGGGGGGAAACCTTTGTTGGTTGGTTTCACTGATTCAGATTGGGTCAGCGATCCTGATGATCGAAAGTCTACTGCAGGTTATGTTTTCAGTTTGGGATCTGGACCTATTACTTGGGGTTGTAAGAAACAACAAGCTCTTGCTCTTTCTTCAGCAGAGGCAGAATATCGAGCAACATTTAATGCCATTCAGGAATCTTTATGGCTTCAATAGATCCTTTCAGAGTTTGGATTCGAGCAGCAGCAGCCTACTCCACTTTGGTGCGACAATCAAAGTGCCATCAAGCTTTCCAAAGATCCAGTTCTACATCAACGCAGCAAACACATTAAGCTACATATGCACTTCATCATAAATCTTTTTCATGATCGGGTTCTTGAAGTGCTCTTTTCCCCTACAGATGATCAAGTTGCCGACATCTCCACCAAGTCTCTTACAGAAGTGAAGTTTTCTAAACTTCGATCTATGTTAGGAGTTCAGGAACTTGTCATTAAGGGGGGATAGGCTCTAATGCCTCCTTCCTTCTCCTAATAGTGTCACTTTTGTAAATCCTTCAATCATATCCCAAGTTGTTCTTAAGGGGGGATGTTAGGATATTTAGACACTTAGGATTTAGTTAAGATCAACTTGTGTAATATATCCGTTAGGGATAGTGTGTTTCTTTAGTATGCATTAGTATGCATTTGTAAATACTTAATCCGACGGTCACGATATGATTCCGACATAGAGTGATCCGACGGCTCAACTTCTCTTAGATCAAACCTAACCTTGATCCGTGGCTTAACACCTGATTGGTGCATGATCTCTATTTAAAGAGCATGGAGGGTCATTGTTTAGTTGATCGATTATGAGAAGCTCATTTGTAACTTTCTTTCTTTGCATAATAAATTGTCCTGTAGAAGCTATTTGGCCGGGGCCGTGGAGTGTTTCCTTCAAGAGGGTTTAAACCACGTCAAAACATCGGTGTGTTGATCTGTGATCTGTTTGTGTGAAGTGGTTGCTCTTGGTGTTCGGTCCTTTGGTAGTACTCTGTGTACTCGAACATTCATATATATATATATATATATATATATATATATAATGGTGATTTAAAATCATTAGGTCAAATATTTCAACTAGGGATGATTCATTCATAAGAAGATCTTAGCAAAACCTTAGGACTCCATTTAATAATAACCCATATTGATCAAAATAATAATAATAAGTAATTAAATCACATAATAATTATTATGTGTTTATCTAATAGTACTTCGAAGCAATAATATGTATTTAGCTATTAAAACTCATTTTTGTTTTGATTTAGAGATTTGCTTAGCTTTTATAAGCTAATTATTAGACTTGGACTAATAATTTGTTAGGTAATCAGGTGAACATCAACCATCCACCTTTCTTCCAGTGCTCAAGGCATCAAGATGACAAACATACCCTCACCAAGGGAAAACAATGCATAATTATGAACATATAGTGCCAAAGAGTGGGTAGTGCCAAAAATGCCAAAGGGTGTGCTAACTTAACACCTCCAATGCCAACATATCGGTGTGTTCATGATGAAAAAAGGGGAGAGGCGTCAATATGTCAAAAAATGAGCAGATAAATCGTTGAGGAAACACTAAAAGAGGGGGAAGATATGACTAATATAAAAGAGAGGAGCTCCACTCCGTTATGCTTCATTTGCTCATTTTCCAATAAGAAATAAGGAGCAGAATATGAGAGGGAAGAGAAGTATATTCCATGGACTGTGCACAACCCTTGCATTGACTATTTCATTCAGGTAAGGGTATTATTTGTCTTCTATTTTCATATTTAATTGTCCTAGTATCAACTTGTTCATTACCCTAAGCAATTTTTCATTCACGTCTCTTTTATAATGATATAGACATGCTTCCATTATCTTATTAACTTGTACTGCTTACCTCGACTCCTATAAAAGTAAGAAAACCTTTCCGTCGCCTTGAATCCAATCCCTAACCAACCTATAGAGTGCATGTTTTGCACATAAGGAAGAGCCCCATAATTTTTAACCCATCAAAAGGAATCGAACCTACGACCTAGACATAACGAATATGGTGTTGTAATTACGAGGAATTGATAGAGCTAAGTTTTTATTTTTTGGTATAATCACACCCCCTAATGGAATGCCCCATGAAATAACTAAACAACCCCTAGTGACATTTTTGAATAGTATCTTTGACTTATATTTGTCCAAGGCATCAAAAGGGGATATCGTCGAAGGAATGCTTGTACAAGGTCCCTCCAACTATGACATAACATGAGGATGTTGTGTGGATGTGACGCTTCTCAGAAGGTAACATATCATCCTCATAATTTATTGAACATAGATAGCCCACTTTAATTTTGTACCATTAATGGGAAATGATTATAGATCTTCCTCTATCTCACACAATTGGGATTACTTTAATAAAAGTTGAACCCTAAGGTGAAATCAAATGATTACATGGTAAAATTAACATGATGTTAAAATTAAGGTGCATTAAACCGAAAGGATAAATCATGTGATGCACAATTTGTCGCAGATTGTCTAATTATTGTTGCACCTAAACAAAAAAGACATATATTTGAGGGCGAGCAGTTCCATCTGACACTAGTGCGCAAATTAAGAACAACAAGTTATCAGTTGATGCACAATATCAGTTGAAGAATGTAAGTAGAATTGAATATTGAACCTTGTTGCATATTAAAGAATATGATGAAGAAGCACACAATATATATGAAGTGGAATGTCAATTGAAGTGATGTGTTGAGTTGAATGAGAAGTCAAGGGATGTAAGAAGCACAATGTCATCAATACTACTACATACAAAAGGTGCAGAGAGAAGACTGAACATCAGAAGATCTGAAGTGTGCATGTATCATAAGTATTGCAATGAAATATATTGTTATATATATCTAGCCAGGAGCAAGGGGTTGTAACATCCTTCCAATTGGTGCTGGAGAACTCATGGAATTGTAGCTTCCTTCAGGTCGGTTCCTGTAAAACCAGGGTGCCAGTGCCTCCTTCCAGTTGGTACTCGTAAACATAGAAATTTAGTGCTTCCTCGAATGTAATCTTCTAATTATAAAAGAGAATTATGTGGTTTTCTCCTGTTTGGGTTTCCACGTAAAAATTTTGTGTGTTTTGTGTTCTGTGTTTTGGTGCATATGTGGACGAATGTTTTATTTATGGTGGATGCATTATTAAATATCAATATTAAGTTCAAATAACATTGTTAAAGTAAAAAATGTTCATAACTACGCTAATACTAATTCATCCCCCCCTCTTAGTATTAAATAGATTCCAACAATTGGTATCAGAGCGAGTGTATTCAATAACAACTTAATATATGGAAGATAGATCCATGTGTAGATATGGACAAGTAGGAAGGTCTCTCCACCAACAGAGCACCAAGGTTTGATGGCACCAACTACACATTCTACAAGGTCAAGATGGAAGTTTATCTACAATCACTAGGATTTGATGTTTGGCAGTCCGTTGTGGATGTTTACAATATCCTAGTAGTCATACCTATTGACCCAGCTGAGGGGAGGCTATATGAGTGCAATGAAAGAGCCAAAAACGCATTGTTGTGTGGGTTGATAGACATTGATTTTATCAAGGCTATGCATTTGGAATCATCAAATGATGTATGGGATAAGCTGAAAGGTGTCTATGAAGGTGACGAAAAGGTAAAGAAGGAAAAGTTGCAAAAATACTCTGGGTTGTTTGAATCCTTGAAAATGAAATATGAAGAGAATATTACTTCTTACGTATTGCAAGTTGATGAGATAAGTAATGCTATCAAAAGTGTAGGAGTTACTCTAGAAATGCTTATTTCATTAAACTTGGACTTATTCCATTCCAAGTCACTTTGAAGACAGGGCTAAAACCACCTTTTTAAACTCCAAAATCAAGCAAAATCCGGTTCCAAAATTACCAAATTCAGGTTCCAAAAGTGCCAAAAGCGTTCCCGAAAGTGCCAAAACTGTTGAATATTGTAACTTCAAAGAATATTATATTTGTACTTTATTATTCCGGAGATGTTTCATCCCTCCGAGGTAACCCTATTATGTATCCGGAGATGTTTATTCCTCCGAGGGTTTGTATTAACTAGGGTTATTAGACCCACCATGTGGGGGTCGGCCCTGTGGTTATATTTTTGGGGTTATTAGACTTCTCCAGGAGAGGTCAGCCCCATTAGGTCTTTTAGTCAGTTGGGGGTCAGTATAAATAAGAGAGGTGAACTCCTCATTAGATCATTCACTCACTTGTGGAAGAGTGCACACTTGTCTGGGAGATCTGCTAAGGAGACAAAGAAGGAAGGAGCACATCTTGTATTTTGGTTGATCATCTTATTGAGGAAAGCTTTGTTGGGTTTTCTACCCCATGAGGGTTTCCCAGGGTATATTCTGTGTCTATCTTGTGATTATGTTTCTTTCAGCGATCTTGCTTCTCTATTTGGTTTAAACTTAACATGGTATCAGAGCTAGACTGAATAGGACATCTTTCACAAGGTAAGAATACCTCTCTCTCTCTCTCCGGTGAAGTTAGGGTTTCATCCCAAAGTTGGTATTATTGATTTTTGGTTGCATGGCTGGATAGCCCTTCTCAAGAGCATTCTTTTGAGCTATAGATCGAACTTTTTGGTTGGGTAGAACTCTGGGAAAGTCAAACCCTAATTCTACCAAAAGTGCGATAAAATTCTGTTCCAGATTCCGGAAAAGTGAAAAGTAACTTTCCAGGTAAGTCTACTCTGTCTCTTGGAATCCCCCAAGAGAAGATGGCTCCAAACACTAAGCTTGAAGACAAGCTAGAAGGTATAGAAAATTTCCGGGCATGGAAATACAGAATTGGTCTCATTCTTGAGGAGAATGATCTTGCCCATTATATCAAGGAGGAAGTTGCAGAACCAGAAGAAGATGAAGCCAAAGAAAAACACAGGAAGGATTTGATTAGGGAAAAGAGAATCATAGCTGATTCTATTAAAGACCACTTGATTCCCCAAGTGGCCTCCAAGAAGAATCCAAAGGAAATGTATGATGCCCTAGGAAGAATGTATGAAGGAAAGAACATCAATAGGAAGATGAATCTAAGGACTCAGTTGAAGAGTACCAAGATGCACAAAGGAGAATCCATTCAAGACTACTTCTCAAGAGTCTCTCTAATAAAGGAGCAACTAGATGCCATTGGTGATACTCTTGATGAAGATGAACTTGTGATGACAGCTCTAAATGGTCTCACTAGACCTTGGAAGTCATTCATTCAAACTATGTGTGCCAGAAAAGAAAGTATGAAGTTTGATGTAGTTTGGGAGGATTGTGTACAAGAGGAGGCTAGGGTTGCAAATCGAGAAGCCTTCCTCAAAGAGGATGACCAAGCCTTGGCCACCCACACCCAAAGAAGAAGGAATCAATCCTACTCTAAAAAGGGTAGTCACAAGGAGTCTCATCCTCCACACAGATTTCAGAAGAAAAGAGGAACTACTCAAAGAAGAGATTACTCTTCTTTCCAGTGCTTTTCTTGTCACAAAATAGGACACATTTCTAGAGAATGCCATCTACAAAAGAAAAGGGGTACTCACTACAAAAGACACCAAGCACATCTTGCAGAAGATGATAGTGAAGAAGAGGAAGTAGAGGAAGAAAGGTCTCACAATAAAAGACCTAGAAATGAAGAGGAAGAAGAAGAAAGGACTTTCTTCAAAAGAAGGTCAAGGAGAAATACAGAAGAAGATGCAGAAGAATATGTTCTCTTCTCTGCACTCTCTGGATCTATAACCCCTGGAGAAGGTACATGGCTTATTGACAGTGGTGCTTCAAAGCACATGACAGGTCAGAAAATGACTCTTTCAAATCTTGAAGAAAAGACTTCTCCCCAAAAGGTATCTCTAGGAGATGACTATCAATATCCCATTAAGGGAATTGGTGAAGCAAACTACAAACTCGATTCTGGAACCCCCATGAAGATGAAGGAAGTTTTGTATGTTCCAGGATTGAAGAAGAATTTGCTTTCAATCTCAGCATTAGACAAGAAAGGCTATAGAGTTGAATTCATTGATGGACAAGTGCTAATGTGGTCCAAAGGCAAATCCATTAAGGATGCAATTGTTATTGGTGAAGAGGAAGGAGGTTTGTATAAACTCAAGGGTCATCCAGAAGCTGCCTTTGTTCATGAAACCTCTAGTCCCAGTGAGCTATGGCATAGAAGACTAGCCCACATTAACTACAAAGCCTTACCCTATGTAAGCAAGATGGTCATAGGACTACCAGATTTGAAGGTTGATCATGATGGCTCATGTAAAGGATGTAAGAAAGGGAAGAATATCAAGAACCCCTTTCCAAAGAGTGAAACAAAGACTAAGGGTATCTTGGAGTTAATACACTCAGATGTATGTGGTCCAATGCCCACCACCTCTCTGAGTGGATTTGAATACTATCTCTCATTCATTGATGATCATTCAAGGAAAACCTGGATATACTTTCTAAAAGGTAAGAATGAATTTTTTGGAAAGTTCAAAGAGTTCAAGGCTCTAATAGAAAATATCTCAGAAAAGAAAATCAAGATTCTCAGAACAGACAATGGTGGAGAATATACTTCAAAAGAGTTTGAAGAATTTTGTAAAGAAGTTGGAATCAAGAGAGAACTAACCACTCCCTACAATCCCCAACAAAATGGGGTTGCAGAAAGGAAAAATAGAACCATCATGGAAGCTGTGAAGACTATGATACATGATCAGGATCTTCCCATGTATCTATGGGCTGAAGCAACCAAGACAACAGTATATGTTCAAAACAGATTATCTCATAGTGCTCTTGATTTCAAAACTCCAGAAGAAGTGTTTACTGGAAAGAAGCCTGAGGTAAGCCATCTTAAAATATTTGGGTGTCCTGTGTACATCCACATGTTCGGATATCCACATCATCTATTTCGGGATCCTGCATGATCTATTTCAGGATATGCAGAATCTAGGGTTTTGCATGCACAGGCATGCATCCTAGTCACCAGTTTGATGCCTCCAACACCTTATCCACCTTCTTCTAGCACCCGGGAGCCACTTACCACAGAGTTTTAGCCCTCCTAAGCTGAAAGGCGCCCACTTCTCACCTACTGCCAGAGAAGGGCGCACTTGTTCACCTACCACTACAGTTCCACTTCAGTTACATTCAGTTAGCTCCGATTCTCCCTGATTTGAGGCTAGTTTCACTCCCGACTGACTGTATCACTTCCGTTTGACCTCCAGTTTGATTAGGTGACTTGTTCTGACTTCAGTTAGCCTCCCATGCGCCCCCACTGAGCCTCCAGATCCTATATCAGTGCTACACACTTCAGTTACATTTATTACACTCAGTTAGACTCAGTTTGACACCTGGATGACTGGTTGTTGTGATTGATGAGCACCACCGATGATTGATGAGGACTCCTAGATAGAGTCAAGCTACTCCATTCAGTGATTAGAATGACCTCCTTAGGTAATTCGAATTGCTTATTCATTGTGACAGTTTGTATTGTAATTCATTCACCCTTTCTGGGATAGAGAGCACTGCTGCATGTTTTGCACAGTTTTGCACCATATTTTCTATGTTCATCTGTTGTGATTGATTTACTTGTTCATTAGATTTGCTGTGAATAATTTTACATGGTATCAGAGCCATTGCAGGGACAAGATCTCTTTTCTACAGGTGTTTATACAAGAAGATTTGACTGAATTGCTAAAAATTGCAAAAAGTTTGGCATGAGATATCTCAAGGGCATTCGCTCCTGTGCATGCAAAGCTTGAAAAATATTCCAATACCACTCCAGAAGCTTGAGTTACCACATAATTCCTGGATCTGATACATTGGACCTATTCAAAATTGCTTGAAATCCAATCCCAGGTGTGATGCAACTCTCAAAGGGTGGATTGTTCGACCTTATTGTGGTTGTTTTGATGTGATTTGCAGGTTTATTGTCTCCTCCAATTGCACTCGCTATCTTCTGCATGCAAGCCTTTCTACAGCAATTGCATTCTCTATAGTCTGCATGCAAGCTTCCTCTTCATCAGTTGACTCAATCCTTGCAATGGAATACTCTTCTTCAAAGCCTATCCTCACCCCATTCAATTATTTTGATTGGAAAGATGATATGGAGATCATATTACGTTCAAAAGGTTACTACCGAGTCAGTATTGGTCTTGAATTGGAGCCAAACAATGTATCAGATCGAACCAAACACTACAACAAGCTTGATAAAGCTTATGGTCTTCCTTGTCTCTCCATCTCCAAGGATCTTCACTTCCATCTCAGCGGATTGAAGACTCCAAAAGCCATATGGGAGCAACTTGAAACACTATTCGGCAAGCAGGATGAGCTTAGGGCTTTTCAATTAGAGAATGAATTGATTGGCCTTAATCCTGAGAATTTCGAGACCATCAATGAATTCTTCACAAAATTCAAGAACTTGAACTTGCAATTGAAGAACAGTGTTGTTATCAAATAGGATAAACAGTTGATCCTCTCCATTCTAAGCAAGCTTTGGAAATATTATTCGGTATTTGTCTCCACTTTCAATTCCGGTCGGCTAACTACCCCGAATTGGAAGATGCCTACCTTGAATGCCTTCATTGAGTCCGTTATGAAAGAGCATGACAAGTTGATTCAAATGGGGTCCATAAGCTCCAAAGATTCAGCCCTATTTGTTCAAGGACCCAAGATCTCGAATGGTAAAGGAAAGCTAAAGAAGGAGAAGCCCAAATTCGAGCCTCACAAGCAAAAAGATAAAGGCAAGCAAACGGATGCACCATCCAGTTCGAAATCCAAGCAAAAGGGCAAAGAAGGTAACCAAAAATCTAAATGTACTTATTGTAACCGTGGCTTTCATCCCGAAAGTTCATGTATGAAGAAGACTATAGATCAAATGGCCCTCCTTTTGGAAAAGAACAACATAACCCTTCCTGACGGTGCAAGGAAGAAAGATCGGAATGATGATCATGAAAGAGGACAAGCACTCATGGAAACGGTTTCGAAGCCCACTACTCTCTTGATAGATTCGGGTGCATCAAATCATATGGCTGCAAATATTGATTCTTTTTCCTCATTCGATCCAAACAGCTCCATCCCCATCCATTTGGGAGATGACTCAAAAATTTCTTCAAAGGGCAAAGGTACGATTCATGTAGAACATGGAAGCTTTCAGAATGTTCTCTATGTGCCTTCCTTAGCTTCGAATCTCCTTTCTGTGTATCAAATGACACATACTGGTGATCCAAAGAAAGTCACATTCAGCCCTAATACAGTTGAAATTTCTGATATCAAAAGTGGAAGACTAGTTGCGGTTGGAAAGGCAAACCACACTGCTAAATGTTATGAGTTTTTGCACTTTATTCCGCTTGCAAAGCCCACTGCTCTTCGCACACATGGTAATGAGATTAGTAGGCTTTGGCATGAAAGATTTGGAAATCTAAATTATAAGTATTTGCTGCTGCTATCAAATAAATCCATGGTAGATGGGCTTCCACAACTCCGTTCCTCGAAGGGAATATGCACCGGTTGCATTATTGGGAAGCACCCCGAGAACAGATTCGACCGCGGCAAGGCTAGCAGAGACTCTACTATTTTGGGATTGATCCATTCTGATATCAGTGGTCCGCTGCCCCATATGTCATTAAATGGTTCAAGGTATGTTTTGACATTTATTGACGATTTTTCCCGCTTTACATGGGTATTCTTTCTCAAAAACAAGTCAGAAGTGCTTGGAAAATTCAAGGATTTTAAGGCTTCTGTTGAGACCACCACTGAGAGCAAGATCAAAGCTCTTAGATCTGATAATGGTGGGGAATATATCAAGTCCGAGTTGCTGCAACTTTGTGACCAAAGCGGAATCAAGATCCAACATACAGTTCCCTACACACCTCAGCAGAACGGTGTAGCGGAAAGGAAAAACCGGTCACTGAAAGAGATGGCTACATGCATGATTGAATCGAAAGGTTTGGCTGCAAATATTTGGGCTGAAGCAATCAATGTTGATGCATATATACAGAACCGTGTTCCACATTCATCTGTGAAAGGTATGACTCCTTTCGAAGCATTCTTTGGTCACAAACCGGATGTGTCAAATTTGAGAGTTTTTGGCTCTACTGCATGGGCTAGAATTCCTTCTGAGAAGAGACGAGCTTTGGATCCACAAAGTATCGAGTGCATATTGATAGGATATGGGGAAGAATCAAAAGCATATAAAGTCATGGATATCAGATCTAAAAAGATATTCATAGAGCGCAGTGTGCAGTTTGAAGAACCGCTTCAAGAATTGCAACTAGTTGAGGAGAAAACTGTCGATTCACCGCCTTCACCAGAAGAAGATTCGAGCAGCGATAATGAAGGTATGAGTTCTGATATTTCTGATATTGTAGAAGCATATGATGATAATGAAATATCAGGTTCGGAATCCGACCATTATGATCCCCCTCAGTTACCAAAGTGGGCCCAAAACACTCTACAATCTGCTGGTTCGAATCTTGGAAATCCTGCTGATCCGAGACGAACAAGAGGAGACTTTCAAAGAGAAGGTATGGCTCTTTCTATTGCTGATCCATTTCTTCCTGAGATTTTTTATTTGATGGCTGGTTCAGATCCTACATCATACTATTCAGCCCATCGATATCCGAGATGGAAAAGTGCCATGGATGAAGAGTACAGTTCTCTTCAAAAGAACAATACATGGGAGCTAGTTTCTCTTCCACCTGGAAGAAAATTAGTGAAGTGTAAATGGGTCTACCGTACTAAAGTTGCTGCTGATGGCACTATCATCAAATACAAAGCAAGGTTGGTGGCAAAAGGTTTTTCCCAAGTCCAAGGAGTGGACTACACAGAGACCTTTGCACCAGTTGCAAAGATGGATTCCATCCGCCTTGTTTTAGCTATTGCCGCATCCAAGCACTGGGAAGTGCACCATATGGATGTGAAGAGTGCATTTTTACATGGAGACCTTGCTGAAGAGGTCTATATGCAGAATCCAGAGGGTTATACATCAGATCCATCATTGGTTTGTAGATTGAAGAAATCTTTGTACGGGTTAAAACAGGCCCCAAGAGCTTGGTACGCAAAGATGGACTCCTTCCTTCTTTCTCAGAATTTCCAAAGATGCAAATCTGATCCGAATGTCTATCTTCAGCGAGTTAAAGGAAATTTGTTGGTTATTGTACTTTATGTTGATGATCTGCTTATTACTGGTAGCACACTTACTTCAATAAACAAGCTAAAATCTGCCTTAAATCTAGCTTTTGACATGAGCGATTTGGGCTTGCTGAGTCATTTTTTGGGCTTGGAGATAGCTCAAAATTTTGATGGGATCACTATATCTCAGCAAAAATATGCTTCCGACCTGTTATTGATGTTTAATATGGCTGAATGTAAGGCAGCCCCATTCCCATTCCTCTCAGGAATCAGTCTTGAGGAGGGAGATTCCACACCGCTTGCAGATTGCAGTATGTATCGACAGTTGATTGGTTCACTACTTTATTTGACACATTCATGGCCTGATATCTCATATGCTGTGAGTGCCGTGTCAAGATATATGCAGCAGCCACATGAGCTTCATTGGCGAGCAGCCAAGCGGATCTTGCAGTATGTGCAAGGTACGAGACAGTTTGGCATACATTATGCTGCAGATTCTGTGCTAGATTTCATTGGTTTTACTGATTCAGATTGGGCAGGTGATAGCATTGATCGGAAGTCCACTTCCGGTTATGTTTTCATGATTGGTCATGGTGCTATTTGTTGGTCCAGCAAAAAGCAAGCAACCATTGCACTTTCTTCAACAGAGGCATAGTATCGAGGGGCAGTCAATGCCTGCATTCAGGCAGTTTGGTTGCAGGGTATTCTTCTCGAGTTTGGTTTTGGTGGCACTACTTCGACTGTCCTCTTTTGTGACAATCAAAGTGCTATCAAGATCTCCACAGATCCAGTTCAGCGGTAGAGGACCAAACACATTGAGATTCATATGCATTACATTCGACAGTTGGTGCATGACCGCACCATCATTCTGCAATATTGCCCTACTGATGAGCAAATTGCAGACATCTTCACCAAGAGCTTCATTGAGAAGAAGTTCTCTTACCTCCGTTCACTGTTGGGGGTGAGTTCCATCATGGTGGAGACAGATTGATTCATTATTATGCTTTATCTTGAGGGGGGGCTTTCTTCCCACTGGGTTTTCCCTCTTTCCTCACTTAGTTTATTTTCAGCATTTTTTGGATTATTGTATTGGGGTGACCTTTGGTCTTAGTTACCAGGGCCCCACATTATTTTTATTGGCACATCATAGTCTAGCTTGAGGGGGGGTGTTCGGATATCCACATCATCTATTTCGGGATACATCATCTATTTCGGGATCCTGCATGATCTATTTCAGGATATGCAGAATCTAGGGTTTTGCATGCACAGGCATGCATCCCAGTCACCAGTTTGATGCCTCCAGCACCTTATCCACCTTCTTCTAGCACCCGGGAGCCACTTACCACAGATTTTTAGCCCTCCTAAGCTGAAAGGCGCCCACTTCTCACCTACTGCCAGAGAAGGGCGCACTTGTTCACCTACCACTGCAGTTCCACTTCAGTTACATTCAGTTAGCTCCGATTCTCCCTGATTTGAGGCTAGTTTCACTCCCGACTGACTGTATCACTTCCGTTTGACCTCCAGTTTGATTAGGTGACTTGTTCTGACTTCATTTAGCCTCCCATGCGCCCCCACTGAGCCTCCAGATCCTATATCAGTGCTACACACTTCAGTTACATTTATTACACTCAGTTAGACTCAGTTTGACACCTGGATGACTGGTTGTTGTGATTGATGAGCACCACCGATGATTTATGAGGACTCCTAGATAGAGTCAAGCTACTCCATTCAGTGATTAGAATGACCTCCTTAGGTAATTCGAATTGCTTAGTCATTGTGACAGTTTGTATTGTAATTCATTCACCCTTTCTGGGATAGAGAGCACTGCTGCATGTTTTGCACAGTTTTGCACCATATTTTCTATGTTCATCTGTTGTGATTGATTTACTTGTTCATTAGATCTGCTGTGACTAATTTTACACCACATTCCAAAAGAAAAGAGAACCAAGTTGGATCCTTCTGGTAAGAAAGGAATATTTGTTGGTTACTGTGAATCATCCAAAGCTTTCAAGATTTACATACCAGGATTTCATCATATAGAAATTAGTAGAGATGTAACTTTTGATGAAGAAGCAGCTCTCAAGAAATCAAGAAAATGCCAACTTGAAGAAATCTATGAAGAAGATCCTTCTTCTAGAAACTCAGAGGCTGTTCACATTCCTGAGGATAATCCACCAGAGGATCATGACATGTTGGAACCACAAGAATCTCCTATCTCAGATTTATCAAAGAAAAGAAGGCCAGCATGGGCTAGAGATATTATCCAAGGGGCTGAAAAATATGGTGCTCCTGAAGGCTCCATTAGAGAAAGAAAGAAACCAAAGCTAGTGTCCAACTATATGGCCTTGATGTGTGATCTTGTGGATCAACTACCTACTAGCTATGAAGAAGCAGCTCAAAAGAAAGAATGGGTAGAAGCAATGACAGAAGAATATCAGTCGATAATGAAAAATGATGTTTGGGATATAGTCCCCAAACCAAGAGATAAAAGTGTGGTTTCTTCCAAATGGATTTTCAAGATAAAACATGCTGCAGACGGTAGCATTGAAAAATACAAGGCAAGGTTTGTAGCCAAAGGATTCTCTCAAAAGGAGGGAATTGACTATGAAGAAACATTTGCACCTGTTGCTAGGTATACTTCAATTAGAACTATAATGGCACTTGCATCCATGATGAAATGGAAATTGCATCAAATGGATGTTAAGACAGCTTTTCTGAATGGTGTAATTGAAGAAGAAGTATACATAGAACAACCTCAAGGTTTTGAGGTCAAAGACGGAAGGACCCATGTATGCAAACTGAAAAAGGCATTATATGGATAGAAGCAAGCTCCCAGGTCTTGGTACGGAAGGATTGACAGTTTCTTAACAAGCATAGGATTTACCAAAAGTAAAGGTGACCCCAATCTTTATCTTAAAGTGATGGATGATGAACCTGTTATATTGCTGTTATATGTAGATGATCTATTTCTAACCGGAAATGAGAATCAAATTATTGAAATCAAGAAGAAGCTTTATTTAGAATTTGAAATGAAAGATCTCGGATTAATGCACTACTTCTTAGGTCTAGAAGTGTGGCAAGAGCCAAAAGGAATCTTTCTAAATCAAGGTAAGTATACTGTGGAGATTCTCAAAAGATTTGATATGTTGGAGTGTAAATCCATGGCCACTCCCATGGACTCCAACCTAAAACTATTAGTTAATGATTCATCAGAACTAGTGGACATAACCCTATATAGACAAATCATTGGATCATTGATGTATTTGACAAATACTAGGCCGGATATATGCTTTGCTGTAAATACCCTAAGTCAGTATCTAGTAGAACCTAGAAAGGTTCACCTTATAGCTGCAAAGCATATAATGAGGTACCTAAAAGGTACAGTGGACTTTGGCCTATACTATCTTGGAAGTAATGAACTCAAGTTACATGGTTACTCAGATTCTGATTGGGCAGGTAGTGTCTCAGACAGAAAAAGTACTTCAGGCGGATGTTATGGTCTTGGATCTGCCATGATCTCCTGGTTCAGCAAGAAACAATCTAGTGTGGCCCTCAGTACTGCTGAAGCAGAATATATAGCTGCTTGCTCTGCCAGCTGTGAAGCAGTGTGGCTTCGGAAACTCTTATCTGGAATTTTTGACTTAGAAATGGATCCCACTGTGATTATGTGTGATAATCAAAGCTGCATTAAGATGACTGAAAATCCTGTGTTCCATGATAAGTCAAAACACATTGAGATCCGCTACTTCTATATACGAGACATGGTGCAGAGAAGAGCCATCAAGCTCGAGTACATAAGCACTGAGGATCAGATTGCCGATATCCTGACTAAACCTTTGTCTCGAGTAAAGTTTGAACACTTCCGAGACATGCTTGGTATAGTCCAGAAGGAACCTCCTCGAAAGGGGGAGTAGTATAGTATTTGATAACAATTTTGTTTTGTTGCACTTAGCTACTTACAATTATTTATATTTAGAACTCTTATATATCTTTTATTTTTATGGATAAATGTTTTGATGCTAGATGTATTAGTGAGAATACATACTAGATATATACATGTTTTGGTGTGATGTATACATGTTTTGATGTTAGATGTATTAGTAAGAATACATGCTAGTTGTGATGTATACATGTTTTGATGATTAGATGTATTAGTGAGAATACATGCTCTTGGATATTTGTACCTGTATAGATGAGAATACAGTTGAGTGGATTGGATCATCCCTGGACTTTCAGTCCTAAAGAGAGACGTAGACGTGAGGTCTCCGAGAATGAATTCCTTAGTGGACAGTTGAGGGGATTGGATCATCCCTGGACTTTCAGTCCTAAAGAGAGCCGTAGACGTGAGGTCTCCGAGAAGTGGGGATTGTATCATCCCCGGACTTAGGTCCCTGAATTGATCCGTAGACATGAGGTCTCCGAGAAGTGGGGATTGTATCATCCCCGGACTGCGGTCCCTGAATTGATCCGTAGATGTGAGGTCTCCGAGAAGTGGGGATTGTATCATCCCCGGACTGCGGTCCCTGAATTGATCCGTAGACGTGAGGTCTCCGAGAAGTGGGGATTGTATCATCCCCAAACTTAGGTCCCTAAATTGATCCGTAGACGTATGGTCTCCAATAAGTGGGGATTGTATCATCCCCGGACTTAGGTCCCTGAATTGATCCGTAGACGTATGGTCTCCGAGAAGTGGGGATTGTATCATCCCCGGACTTAGGTCCCTGAATTGATCCGTAGACGTATGGTCTCCGAGAAAGTGATTTTTTGATGTGGTTACTTGTATCGGTAGGATACTTGTATTGATGATGTGGTTACTTGTATCGGTAGGATACTTGTATTGATGATGTGGTTACCTGTATCGGTAGGATACCTGTATTGATGATGTGGTTACTTGTATCGGTAGGATACTTGTATTGATGATGTGGTTACTTGTATCGGTAGGATACTTGTATTGATGATGTGGTTACCTGTATTAGTAGGATACTTGTATTGATGATGTGGTTACTTGTATCGGTATGATACTTGTATTGATGATGTGGCTACTTGTATCGGTAGGATACTCGTATTGTTGATATGATCACTTGTATTGGCATGAATACTTGTACTGCTAATGATCGTGTGATGACGATACTGCTGATCGTGTGATTACGATGCTGATGATCGTGTGATGACGATGCTGCTGATCGTGCGATGACGATGCTGCTGATCGTGTGATGACGATGCTGCTGATCGTGTGATGACGATGCTGATGATCGTGTGATGACGATGCTGCTGATCGTGTGATGACGATGCTGCTGATCGTGTGATGATGATGCTGCTGATTGTGTGACGACGATGCTGCTGATCGTGTGATGACGATGCTGTTGATCGTGTGATGACAATGTTGATGATCGTGTGATGAAGATGCTGCTGATCATGTGATGACGATGCTACTGATCGTGTGATGACGATGATGCTGATCGTGTGATTACGATGTTGATGATCGTAATATTGATGTTGATGTTGACATTGATGTACCAGTAACTGTTTGAGTTACTGATGAAGAAAAATTGAAGAAAGCTTCCGATGATTTACAGATGTATCATGTATAGTGACTCCTTGCTCCTGCAGATGCTGTTATAATATCCTTCTCGTTAAGGGGGAGTGTTGAATATTGTAACTTCAAAGAATATTATATTTGTACTTTATTATTCCGGAGATGTTTCATCCCTCCGAGGTAACCCTATTATGTATCCGGAGATGTTTATTCCTCCGAGGGTTTGTATTAACTAGGGTTATTAGACCCACCATGTGGGGGTCGGCCCTGTGGTTATATTTTTGGGGTTATTAGACTTCTCTAGGAGAGGTCGGCCCCATTAGGTCTTTTAGTCAGTTGGGGGTCAGTATAAATAAGAGAGGTGAACTCCTCATTAGATCATTCACTCACTTGTAGAAGAGTGCGCACTTGTCTGGGAGATCTGATAAGGAGACAAAGAAGGAAGGAGCACATCTTGTATTTTGGTTGATCATCTTATTGAGGAAAGCTTTGCTGGGTTTTCTACCCCATGAGGGTTTCCCAGGGTATATTCTATGTCTATCTTGTGATTATGTTTCTTTCAGTGATCTTGCTTCTCTATTTGGTTTAAACTTAACAAAAAACGATTCCAAAATTGCCAAAAACAATTCCGAAAGTACCAAATCAAGTTTCCAAAGTGACAAAACTGGTTCCTAAATAGCCAAAAACCGGTTCCAAAAGTGCAAAATCCAGTTCTGAAAGTGACGGAACCGGCTCCGAAACTGTCAAATCCATTTCCAAAAGTGCCACAATCCAGGTTCCAAAACCATAATTTTTCTTCTGATATTTATGTTGTATATAATATGATGGTCATTTGAAGTTGAATGTCATTAACCAACACCCCATTTTTGAATGAGGCTCGAGCTAAATGAATGAAGGGGCAGCCGACCATTCTTCTGCCCATTATTATTTTCAATATAGTTCTAGAGTGCAAGAAGGTTGGTTCTATCCTTCTTGTGTTCACCATTCTAGATACAGGTAAATGGTCGGATATTTTTGTTCTCAATTATCTACTAAAACAAGGGGCGGCCGATCCTTCTTATTGGCAGTCAGGAAAAATATTGTTTACATGTTATAACATAGGCAATGTCCTGATCCCTACCACATAGTGAGGAACGCGGTCGTGGGGAAATGTTGTCCCAACCTTTGTAGATTAATTGTTCTTCATTTCTATTTTAAATGAAGGGTCGACCGACCCTTCTTGTGCTTAGTATTTTTGTAGTCTTCGACTTTCAAGATATACATAAATTTGTAGCCTATACTTCGTAGGTTGAATATTTGCACAATTCCCTCATAAATGAAGGGGCGGTCGGCCCTTCTTCTATGCAATATTATTTCAATACTAGTTCTAGACCGCCCAAAGGGTCGGATGACCCTTCTTGTCATTTATATTTATCCAGTTTTGACCCTTATGGTTATACATGAATTGATCTCTATTTTGGAAGGTGAAAATCTCATATGTGTGAGCCTCAAAGAGAGAACTGACACCATATGAAGTGATGAAATGGAATGTATGATGACATGGCATCTATGATGATATGGAATGTGTGATGATGACATGACATGTATGATTACATGGAATGTATGATGACATGGCATTGAAAGACACATGATGGTGTTCTGGTGTTATCATTAATTCAGTGTTGCAATGTGACATCATTCTAGAAAAGTATGGCAAGTTTGTGAAACTTTGGAAATTGACAAAGTATGGAAAAAGTAGTCAAAACTGCTTGAGAGAATGCCTGCCATAATTCATGGTTTCAGAAAAATGCATGCACCATCATATCATGCTATAGCTTGTTGAAGAGGCTATCTATAGTTTTACATGATTGTGGATTGCGAGAATTGTTTGAGTAATGGATTTGCAACATGAGTTTCCGCAACCCGCAATTCAGATTACATATTGGGAATTCCAGGAAACTTTGGGAAACTTTCATTTGTTTTTTATTTCGAGTAGTAGTCCCTCAACCCGCAATTGCATATTGCGGGAACATTGTATATATTTCAAAACAATTAAACCCCCCCAACTCGTCTTCTGCATTCCCCATATTAGATCTCACCCGTCGACTTGTCTTAATCTTATGAACCAGAATTAAGCCGACGGCATTAATAAATATGTTGATTTTGTTTATATTTCCTTTTATTATTTTTTATCTTCGAAAATTACCTACTGTGTGGATTTTACTACCAAATCCGTTTCAAAAATTGCCAAATCCAGGATCCAAAACCATAATTTTTCTTTTGATATTGCCACTTTTGAAATTGGTTTTTGCGGTGTTCCGATATAATAATTATGACGGTCATTTGAAGTAGTAAAAAATATACAAATTATCAAATGAATAAGTGTGTGCATAATATGATGGTCATTTGTAGTTGAATTTCATTAACCGACACCCCATTTTGAATGAGGCTCGAGATAAATGAATGAAGCGTCAGCCGACCCTTCTTCTGCCCACTATTATTTTCATAATAGTTCTAGACTGCAAGAAGGGTGGTACAATCCTTCCTGTGTTCACTATTCTGGATACAAGTGAATTGTCGGATATTGGTGTTCACAATTATCTACTAAAAGAAGGGGTAGCCGATCCTTCTTGCCAGCAGTCGGAAGTCCCGAGAAATATTCTTTAGATGTTATAACTTAGGCAATGTCCAGATCCCTACCATATACTGCGGAAGTCGGTTGTGGGGAATTGTTGTGCCAACCTTTGTATATTTAATATTTTTTCATTTCTCTTTTAAATGAAGGAACGACCGACCCTTCTTGTCACGTTAGTATTTTTGCGGTCTTCACTATTCCGGATATAGATGAATTGAAAAACTATACTTCATAGGTTGAATATTTGGACAATTCCCTCATAAATGAAGGGGCGGTCGACCCTTCTTCTTCCCAATATTATCTTCATACTAGTTCTAGACTACAAGAATGGTCATCCGATCCTTCTTGTGTTCACCAGTCTTGATACAGGTGAATTACTAGATATTCGGATTTGATTCCCGCAACCCGCATTTGCGGATTCCTGGAAGATTGTTGTAAATGTTTGATTTCTGTGTTTCCTCAACCTGTAATGGGGATTGCGGGAATAGTTCGAATAATCGATTTGCGATTCTCCTCTTGACATAGTTTGTCATTGCAGAGTCTTGATCAAATTCCTTGGTGGTATAGTGAAGAGGATCAATGGAGTTTTACGCATTCCAGGTTTTGCGTGTAACCTAGTATTATTAAGAAAACTTATTCATGTTCGTGTCAGGTTCCTTTTATCTAACAAAGGGTTTAAAATGGTTTAGTAATCTATGGTGTTTGATATGGGTGATTGTGTGGGAACTCTATTCAATGTTGATGCATGTATTGTTCAATGTAATAGTTATTCAATTTCTACAGTGAACAAACAATCACTAGGATGTACAACCTCACAAGTAGAACCTGTACATATCTCTAATGGTCATGAATTTTAGGTACCTAAACAATCCCTTGCTTCATAAATGAAGTTACCTACAAAGGTGAAAAGTCCAATGTCTAAAATATTCACTCATTGTTTGAATAGCCAATCAATTGGCTAAGTTATAACATATAAAAATGGTTTCTCCCGACTTCTGTTTTCCAACAAGAAGGATCGTCCGACCTTCTTTTCGTAGTTAATTGTGAAAACATTTATCCAACAATTCAGATATATCCATAATGGAGAACACAAGAAGGGTCGACCAACCCTTCTTTCAGCGTCGAACTATTATGAAAATAATATTGGGAATACGAAGTGTCAGCCAACCTTTCAATTACGAGGCAATTTTCAAAATAGAATGCCTTGGATGTTTTAACATATAAAAATTGTTTCTGCCAACTTTTGTTTTCCAACAAGAAGGATCAACCGCCTGATCTTTTCATAGTAAATTGTGAAAACCTTTATACAACAATTCATCTATATCCATAATAGAGAACACAAGAAGGATCGACCGACCCTTCTTGCGTTGTCAAATTATTATGAAAAGAATATTAGGAATAAGAAGGGTCGGCCGACCCTTCATTTACGAGGGAATTGTAACAATAGAAGACCTTGGAGAAGGAGCAACCGCTATTTATCTGAGAATATTTACACTTGCCAATCAAGCCTTTGAAGCAAAACGTCTATAAATTTTGTTGTTTAAATGTTGATATCTAGTATCCCAAGGTGACACATGGAAGGATCATATTGTGACACATGGCATATTTGATTTGGCAAATTGAGTATTAGAAATATAGTTTAATTATAGTATTGACTCATATAGAATATTTTCTCCTTTGAGTACCACTTAATCCATGCTACGTTTTATTCTCTATTAAACACTATGTTTTAAATATGCTTGGGTGAACTGCAAGAGGAAGTGAATAATTATAGTAACATTTGTGGTCTCACATTATCACTGCCTCTCCAGCTGTCGGTACACCCTATTATCTTGGTCATTCACGTTGAATCATCTAGATACTTGCAATCGTTGAGACCTATGGATTGGAAATATTGACACCTAAATCCTCCAAAAACAAAGGTATCGAAGGAAAAGACCGTGTTTTGAATATTTTGTGCCTATGTTTCATGTTCTAATCGACCATCAAACCCAAATGGTTTCATGCGCCCATCTTATGATCCTGCCATACTGTGATAATTACCAAACTGTGATAATTACCATTGACCCCAACCAGAGACTTTGTTGGTGACAAGACATAAAAATTATGTGGACTGAAAGCATGATGAGATTATTCACACGAGTGATACAATCCATCATTTACGACGAATATTATTAAGCCTGCAGTAGGCCATTTAATGCACTGGCAGTAGGCATGTTGGTCGTTGGATTTTCAAGGAATTGATTGGAGTGATACGTGTACGATTACTCCAGCAAAATTTGTAGTCACTGCAGATGATATCTTTGACCACCATGATCCCACCATACTGTGAAAATTACCATTCCTCATCCATCCCAGAATCCCATCCCATTCAATCCATCAACACAGTGGCCACTCACTATATATAGTCTAATCCATCAACACAGTGGCCACTCACTATATATAGGCTCAACATAGTGGCCACTCACAGCAAACTGAAATGGAATTTTTCAATTTGTTCGCCTTATATTCCCTGGGTATGCATGGATTTGTCATTATGTTCTTGCAACCAGGATGGGACATAGGGAGATTAAGAAATGTTCTCATACAGGTAGATGGTAGATGAAGAAACGTTCTCATATAATGGATCTATTGCACCATTTTCCTGAAGAGAAATTTGGGGAGATAATAGGTAGCTTGAAATCATTGAAGAATATTGATATCCATATTCTGAAGCCTCTTCCTCTTCTCAATTTATTGGATCAACTTCCTAACCTTGAAAGACTACATATCCACAAAGGTTTTTCTCGGTAAGAAAGAATTTTTGTAGTCATTATTATACACATGTCTAATTTAAGTGTTTGCTTATCATTTGCAATGTATATTTCATTGGTTGAATGAATTTGCTTCCACTAACTACGGTGCTAGGAGCTAACCCATCTAAGCAAGATTCCTAGACCAACTGTGTTAGGAGCTAACCCATCCAAGCGGGATGCCTAGACCAACTCTTATGGTGAAATTGGAAATTTAGGAATAGTTTCTCTATTTTTATTGTGCATGATGATATGTGTGCTCACGCGTTGGCTGCAATAAAATGATTATTTTTCATTTGTTGGAAATGGTTTCTTCTTACGGCAGCATGATAAACAGTTATGTGTTTTCTATGCAGGTATTTGAGAGAGATGCAGTTCCGTCGTGTCTAGGCTATCTTCGAATCTTTGTGCCTCCAGATCATGCTGTCAGCTCCTTCTAACTGCGCATAATTTTTTTTACTCATTTTAAAGATGCACCTCACCCATTTCCACTACATTTTATAGTCGGTCCCATGACAATCGAAAATCTCGAGACTTTCCAGCTCCACAGAATGAAAAAAAGAATATTATCAATCATTTTTGTTTCTTCCTCGATGAATTTCAGCTCACCAACTTAATTCCATGCATCATTGCTCTCCTATGTTCTAAAACGTTCAACGACTTTAAATTATTCTAAAGTTGAATTTAAAATAAAAAAATGCAATTGAAAAGGACCTTCTGAAAGTGGCAATATTGGCTTTGAAAAGGGTGTTTTTCTATTGGAATGGTGTGTTTTTTTACTACTTATGAAACTTAAATTGTAGTTTGTTGTTATAAAACTATGAACTTTAATTCAAAAAGTGTGAATTTAAAATAAACAAATGGAATTTCTGATTTGAAAAGTGTGAATTTGTAAATGTTCTAAATTTTAAGGTGAGAAAATCAATGTCTAAAATATTCAAGTCACTTGGAATACGGGGCTAAAATCTCCTTTATTAACTCCAAAATCAAGCAAAATCTGGTTCCAAAAGTGCCAAATCCAGGTTCCAAAAGTGCCAAAACTAGATCCAAAAGTGCCAAAACCGATTCCAAAATTGCCAAAACCGATTCCAAAAGTGCCAAATCCAGGTTCAAAAAGTGACAAAACAGGTTCTTAAAGAGCCAAAACTGGTTCCAAAAGTGCAAAATCCGGTTCCGAAAGTGACCAAATCAGTTCCGAAACTACAAAATCCGTTTCGAAAGTGCCAAAATCCATGTTCCAAAACCATACTTTTTCTTTTGAACAAGGCTCAACATAAACAAATGAAGGGGCGGTCGACCCTTCTTCTGCCTACTATTATTTAATAGTACTAGACTAGAAGATGGGTGGTTCGATCCTTCTTGTGTTCTCCATTCTGGATACAAGTGAGTTGTCAGATATTGGTGTTCACAATTATCTACTAAAAGAAGGGGCGACCGATCCTTCTTGTCAGCAGTTGGAAGTCGGGAAAAATATTGTTTACATGTTATATCATAGGCAATGTCCTGATCTCTGCCACATACTGCGGAAGTCGGTAGTGGGGAAATGTTGTCCCAACCTTTGTAGATTAATTGTATTTCATTTCTCTTTTAATTGAAGGGTCGACCGACCCTTCTTGTGGTTAGTATATTTGCAGTCTTCACCATTCAGGATATACATGGATTGATAGCCTATACTTTGTAGGTTGAATATTTCCACAATTCCCTCATAAATGAAGGGGCGGCCGACCCTTCTTCTTCCCAATATTATTTTCATACTAGTTTTAGATTGCTAGAAGGGTCGGATAACCCTTATGATTTATATTTTTCCATTCTTGACCATTATGGTTATACATGAATTAATCTCTATTTTGGAAAGGGAATATCTCACACGTGTGAGCCTCAAAGAGAGAATTGATGCCAAAAGAAGTGATGACATGGCATCTATGATGACATGGAATGTGTCGTGAGGCTTCAAAGACACAAGATGGTGTTCTGGTGCTACCGTGCTATCATGTAGTTAGTGTTGCAATCTAACATCATTCTCAAAAAGCATGGTAAGTTTGTGAAACTTTGGAAATTGAGAAAGTATGGAAAAAGTAGTCAAAACTGCTATGATAGAATGCCCGCCATAATTCACAGTTTCAGAAAAATGCACGCACCATCATATTATGCTATAGCTTGTTGAAGTGGCTATCTAGTTATACATGATTGCAGATTGCGGGAAGAGTTTAAATAATGGATATGCGACATGCGTTTCCGCAACCCACAAACCACATTCCCCAGATTAGATCATAGCCATCGACTTGTCTTAATCTTATGGCCCAGATTTAACCCGATGGAATTAATAAACATGTTGATTTTGTTTATGTTTCCTTTTATTATATTTCATGTCTGAAAATTACCTGCTGTGTGGATTTTACTACGAGTTTTTTCCAGGGGTCGTTTTTGCCGTTTTTTCCAGCTTTAATGAAGGGTCGGCCTACCTTTCTTGTGCTTAGTATTTTTGCAGTCTTCACAATTCAGGATATACATGAATTCACAGCCTATACTTTGTAGGTTGAATATTTGCAGTATTCCCTCATACATGAGTTGGGAGGAATTATTCCTCGAGAATGGGGCAGCTCCCCAATTACAAACGGAGCAGAGAAAATGGGGAAGCTCCCTAGTTACAAACGGAGCAGAGAGAATGGGGAAGATCCCAAGTATACATGGAGCTCCCCAGTAGACACAGAGCAGAGACAATGGGGTTGATTTGAATGCGTAGAGGGCCGAGGTGCCAGAGTTGCAGCCAGCTAGCCAGTGAAGGAACCTGCTAGCAGTGCAAGAGAGGCACAACATAATGGCCAAGATTAATTACTAAGAAGTACAGGGTATAGGGTATAGTATAAAAAGCATTAAAATTTATGAGGGGAAATGTAAATTCATGGATGTCAAATAGAAAAATTCAGCTATATCCATAATGGAGAACATAAGAAGGATCGACCGACCCTACTTGCAGTGTCGAAATATTATGAAAAGAATATTGGTAATCAGAAGGGTCGACTGACCCTTCTTCCAGTGTCAAACTAATCTGAAAATAATACGGGGAATAGGAAGGTTCAACCGACCCTTCAATTACAAGGAAATTGTAAAAATACAACACCTTGGAAGTTATCATATAAAAATGGTTTTTCCTGACTTTCGTTTTACGGCAAGAAGGATTTGCTGCCCCTTCTTTCCATAGTTAATTATCAAAACCTTTATCCATCAATTCAACTATAGCCATAATGGGTAATACAAGAAGGATCGACTGACCCTTCTTGCAGTGTCGAACTATTATGAAAATAATATTGGGAATAAGAAGGGTCGGTCGACCCTTCATTTAGGAGGGAATTGTAACAATTATATCCTAGGGTGACTAGTGGAACGATGATATTGTGACACGTGACATATTTGATTTGGCACATTGAGTATAGCAAGGTTACTAATGCGGGTTTAACCACAACACAAACAGGAAATGAAAATTCACTCATAGCAAGATTACCCTCTGGAAATTGAATAGCAACACTTTTTCTATGGAATATGACGACTAACAAATTGCCCATATTGGTATTTTTGTTTAAGAAGAGCATTAAAGATCCCATAATGATTAACTGTAATGAATTTTGAGGCAATTTCTTAGAACCTTTCGGTCTGAGAAATGGAATTATTACATGTGTAACGAAATAACATATAGCAAGCACCAACAAAATTTGGATTATTTGTTTTGGGAGGAAATTATTGATCATATATATAGGCAGCACAACATCGATGCAGATAAGCTTTCAAAAGATGCAATGAAAAAAGAAGTTGGTTTTTTGTTTTGGGAGGAAATTATTGATCACTTGTGTTTTGATAAGGGATCAGTAAAGTTCTTTGACTAAGCCATATTTTGGAGTTCGTTTTGACCTAGAAGGGCTAAGTTTCTAAATAGCTGAAAGTTTTTTATTTTTCTAGCAGAAGGATGAAATTCTCAGACTGTTTTTGAGAAACTATTGTAATTTTTTAGGAAGTCTTTTTGACAATATCTGGTTTACTTCGGCTCTCTAGTGAGTCAAGTAACCTCATGGAACATCATTTACTATTTGATTCAGTTTTGAATAACAATAGTATGATTTTTTATTTTGAAAAAAAATGGATTATCATGTTCATGTATTTAATTATGCTTGATATGTTCAATATGTGGAATGAAATTATGTGTAAATAAATGTAAGCCATGAATATGCTATGTTAAACCTGTTAGAAGGTTAATATATATTCATGAATGAGGTTTCTTTCAACTGCATAAGCTATCTGCTGTATTAATTTTGTATGTGAATGATGAATGGCTAAACTCCATTTATGTAATACATGTATGCTTATGCTGTCACAACCTCATTGATGGATGGATGCCTCCTGTATGTTCTTAGAATGATAAGCATAAGCCTAGTTATGAAGCTGTTATATAGATGCTTAATAACTTAACTTAGCAAATTAACTTAATATGATGATATTAATGACTGTTATGTAATTGCCGAATGTGAAACACTATGAATCAAGTAAAGAAATTTATTGGTGCATAACCTGCATATAAATCATATGAATGATAAATCAAGCACACAAATTTATATGTTTTATGATTTAACAATATAGTTTAAATAGAGTTACATTTTCGGAAACCAAACTCGACACTTTACAAGAATTATAATCACAGTGAAATTGGACATACTAGTACAAACAAACATTCAAGTGTATTATTTAACAAAATACTTCCATTTTATTTAATTCACAATTGGCCTCACATCATCCACGCCATCTAGGTGTAGCAAGCAAGGCCATAATTTATCTAACAAAAATGTGTCATTGATATCGTCGGAATAATTATAAGTTTTTGTTATAATGCAGTTTCCTTCATCGTTAGAAACATGTTTTTCTCCGGAGTCATCGAAAATCACAGTTTTTGTCCGATCCCAACCATGGTTCAAAGTGTCCCAAACTATACTTAAAGGCTTGCGATATACATTAGGATTTCCAACACCTGAAAACCCTCTCTGGGTACGGAAGAACAATATTCCTGTGTTAAAATTAATCTAAATTGTTCCCTTTTCAATCCTGTTCTTTGTAATAATCTAGGCAAAAACTCGTCAACGTTTTTTCGTTGAGCAGATGTCCATACCCCAACCTCAAAAATATGAAAGCATTTTTCAAAAATTCCTTTAAGCCTGGGTGTATAAAATAATACTTTGTTGATGTTTTGATGTCCCGTGGTCGTCGCAATCCGAGTTTCTGTTTTCTATGTATTGCGTGTAACAAAACGCCATTGAAATAAAAAATGACCAATGGTTTACTAGAAACAAATCTTCTAGAACTATCTGCAAACAAAAAACACACACACACAAACCAGTCAATACAATATTATGGTTCAATGTTTATAAGTATATTGCTTTCATGTTCAATAATGTTTTACACACATTACCAGATACATGGTATGATGTCCATAAATAAGATGAGAACTGTGCAATAAAACTTACATCAATTAAATGTAGGAGTAACTGTAAAAATATACAAATCACTAAATGAATTTGTTTTGTACAATATGACGGTCATCTCAAATTCAATGTGTTTAACCAACACCCCATTTTTTAACGAGGCTCGAGATAATTCAATAGAGCACACAACATTGTTTTTATAGTTATATCACTCTCTTGTGAACCGTCAAATTTCCAACTAGTTGGCATTTTCAAGCAATTTTCCTTGCTATTATTTGTTGATTGATATTTCCCTTCATATATAAACAGCATGTCCATTTGTTTATATATATCTCCATATTGGATAAGTACATCCTTGAAGGACTTTTTGTATATGTTCGGTACTTCACCAACATTATAGTATGCAGACATTGAGTGATTATAAATAGTACTAGGTTCACATTGCTCTCGAACCCAAATAAATACAAATTCTTCATTTTTCAACCATTCAAATACACCCAGGAAATTTTTAATTTCCATGTTGTCGAGCCTGGAAAACCACAGAGAAACGTCGAAATTCTCTCTGGCAACACTGATAATTTTGCGGCTGAACATGCGTGTATAATAACGATAGCATTTATGGACAAAATGAGGTTGTTTGGAAGAATCTTCAATGTTGGATAACATCCGAACTCCAAAGAGCAATCCCTCTACTCCCAGGACCAATAGTTTCTTTTGTGGTGATATCCTCACTACACACAAGAACAGTGACTATATATATATAACAACAACAACAACACTTTGTTCATGAAGTTAATGATCACAACAGATTCAATCAATTTAATAAAAGCATCACATTGAACTAATAATATGTTACATTCTGACGAAAATAGCAACATCTCTAGAAAAAACAGAAAACACATTGAATGGTCTAAAATAGGCAATGATAGATTACATCTAGAAAATTTAGGCAATGATAAGTTACATTTGATAGTTTCTGATATCAGCTGATTCTTGCATTTTACTCAAATACTACCAAAGTCCATGTACCAATTCAGTATCTGTCCGAGGGGACGATCCAATAAAGGGATTACACGAAATACAGTTTTGAAACGGAACTGATTTCTCAACATCACCCTCCAAAGCAATCATTGATGTATTAATTTCTGAAGTTTGCATTGGGAACTCCTTCCACACACTCTCCATATTTTTTGTGTGTATTTCCTTCTTGATCAGAGGTACATCTGTCTCGAAACAAAATAAATAAAAAGTGTTGCTCATATGATTTATCTTTACCGCATGCCAACAAAAATTTTGAAAGCAGTAGCTTCCCCTCAGTGACACCACATTTAGATGACCAAATCCCAACATTGAATTTGGAAACAAGTAAATCCAAAAATTGAATTGCATTTATTCATGCCTCATATGAAGTTTTTCTATGTTTAAATTCACAATTTATTAGAGTAGTCTCTTCTCGATTTTTTACTCTTTCCCCTTTTCTATCTCTTTTGGAGTCATTTTCTGTGACTTTCTTGCGAAATAGAAAACCTTCCATTTCTAATATCAATAACATTTTTGTATGGGGGGTTGCACAAAAATATTGTTTGTCATTATATATACTTCAGAATAAATTTGTTTTATCAATTTAAGTAGAAAATATTGTCTTTTACCTGTCAATGTGAGGCCAACATTTGACTGGTGAGTAACATCACTGGAGACACCGCATTTTGACACCGAGGCGCCCTCTCTAGGTTTAATACTGGCCAAGTCCCCTTATTTTGCTGCATTGTTCAAGCTCTCGCCTTGTTCATTATTGTCCAAGCTCCCGCCTGGACCCTTATTCTCTCATGTGACTTCCTGGCCAATCTCCAGGGACATCGTCGATGCCTGCTCTGGTTGTGGATGATCCACATGTTGACCTGGAAATGTGCAGGTAAACATTTTATATAATTTTTTACAGGTCACTATCCCCTTTCATAATTTACTTAATTTCACCATGATATGTGAAAAATAATTTTTTACCTTGTCCCGTTTTGTAGTTCTTTTTAGATTGTATATCACCTTCAGTTTCGTCATCGGATATTGTAATTCGATTGGAGGATAATTAGGTATGCTCTTTATTTGAAGCTATAGTAGAATAGGAATTTAAAGAAGTTATTGAACATAACCGACCAATAAAAGTAAAATAAAATCAAAGACATCTGAAAATGTTAATAGAAATACCTTGTTTGAGAAAAAAGTAAAATAAAATCGAAGACATCTAAAAATGCTAATAGAAATACCTTGTTTTATACCCAATTCATGATAGAAGTTGTTCATGAACAGCTCTTCTTGTACTGTCTTCACAATAGAAATAACTATTCTATCTGGAGACATGGTCAATGAACGAAAAATCCTACCTCCTACATACAATGAAAGAACTGTTCCTTCAGAAGAGACCTGTCTGGAAACTATGTGATCCCAGAATTCCTGTGTCCTTTCTTTTGGAAACACATGGCTCCTCATACTATCGATGTTAACATTGGGCCAAGGTAAATCAAGCATCGGTAGGCCCTCGTCTTTCCAATCCATATCAATTTCAGAGGTAGATAAAATATCCTCATCGTTTTCAATGCACCAACATTATATAATAGAGAATCCTATAAACAGGTCCCCAGAGAATTCTCTATATACTCCCATTGTAGGATTCGCCGTAACATGTTTTTTTGATTTCTTGCTCCAACTTGTGAAAGCTTTAGAAATCATACAAGAGTTCTCCATATCAGCTAGAAAAATACAAGTACATTCCTCTTGATTTGTTTCTAAGTAGTACAAAAATGCCAGCATGTCTTCTTCTATCCATGGAATAGCACAATTACACATATCCATAGCAACAAATTCACAGCTGGCTGTCGCACCAAAAAATGGAATTGTTCTGAGTGTGGTGACCAAAGAATCAGGGTAACAACATTGAGAAACAAACTGTGAACTATTTTCGACGTCTTCAATGGACATCCTCTCTTTATTGATATATAAATTCAATATTCTCTGAGCATCAATTGGTATTTTGGTACCAATATCCACTTCAGATTCATTCTTTCTCTTTTTACTCAGATATTTTGGTTGCTTTCCCAAGCATAAAATACTACACAGTTACTTGAGATGGTTTGGTGCAATTTTATATATTTCAATGACGTTATGGTCAGTGACATTTTGTGCTCGTTCAGTTTGAACATCATTAACTTTGAAATATTCAACGATCGAATGCCTAGTTGACCTTTCATCCTTTATTCGTTTGCAATATTAACTTAAATTTTCTGCGCAAAACGTTTTATCGACTAATGTGCTCAACCAAATTGATCCATTGATTATATTGTTCACCACAACGGTCAATTCATCTTCATCAATATCATGCAATGGTTTGAAAAAAATAGAGCCATAACTCTTTATTTTATTTAGAGAAAAATCATCCTGAGCAGTGCTCTTTAGCGAGCAATCCAAGGTGCCACTTTCGTAAAGCTCGAATACAGACTTCCATTTGCTCCACAGTTGTTCCAATGTAAAAAAAAGAGTTAGCTTGTTTTTAAGGCTCTCCCGGTTAACAAGAAAGATATCCATACATTGAGTTTGGAAAGACTACAAACATATAAAATTGAATATTCTAGTTAATTTCCTAATTTAATAACACAGGAAGCAATCTAAAGAACTTGATTGATAAGAAGAAAAATTCCATATCGTCCAAACATCATTGGAAGCGTTTCCCTTTCCCAGGCAGGATGGAGAACCGCACAATAACCATCTCTCCCTTGCTTTTTCAACTGAAGAAATGAATGTAGTGTTTGCAAATTCTTTGTTTGACAAATTTTGCTATTTGCATAATTTGTTGATGATGTCCTGAGGAACGTCTCTATGTAGACGATGAGCTGTTCGATGCCGATACCTTTTATGGAGCTGTTTATATTGATCATCTGCAATGATTATTTTTCTGCGTAGAAATAGTATGCTGCCCATCTAGTATATAAAAATTTACTGATGGCAGATCAATTTCTTTTTCATTTTCAGGAAGAAAGGGCAATCTGGTCTCCTTGTTGAAATGCAATAGAATAGCATCTCTCAATGTTGTTGTAAATGTATGGACAAGTGATACCACCATAATTTTCACCACCTCCTCATCAACCTTTCGATATTGTAAGTGCGGAGGCATAACAACAAATCTTGTTACGTCAATGGAAAAAACTTTCTCATCGAACAAAAAGTGTTTGATCTGATATTGTTGAACTTCTTTTGAAGTTTCGAAGCTCTTAGTCGCTTTCCGTAGCATCACTTTAGAAGGACTTCCTTTGAGTTGTTTCAAGGTATATTTCCCCACATCTTTTACAATATATTGGAGAAATTCTCTTATGTTGTACGTTAGAATATTTTCATGGCATACTATTATCGGCCCCTTATCAATATTCATATAATGTAATACAGAGGAGTTTTTCCCAGCCAGCATTATTTTTCTCCATTACGACAAAATTCCTTTCTTCAAGGATGTCGCGGTATAAATTCCAGAACGATTAGAAACAACATAGAAGGGAAAAATCCACCCTTGCTTTGCACAGGAAATCGGATCTGGATCAGGACAATTTTTCATTAGATCTAGTCGATAATCAAAAACCATAAGATCACACTAAATAAGGCCATACTTTTCACCAATCATCGCTTCATCTTGAACTCGCAATTTTTTATCAAAATCAATGGGTTCTGCATATTTCAATATCCCAGCTCTAATCGGGTTTCCCTCAAAATCCAAGTAGAATAGATATATATCCAGGTACAAATTATCTGGTTCCTCCATCTCAACATACCATCCATTTGTGAATGGCGGAAGGTAGTGATCTTTTGTCAATTCAAAGCAAGGTATTTCCTGGTAGTTATTAAGGCTCAACAAATTAGCCATGCTTTATCTGCAAAATAGTCAATATTAAGTAGTCAATATAAGAATGCATACAATGTCTATAATTATAAATTAGTGTTTTAATATTAGATGTATACTTGCAAATGTTCATGCTAATCATCGATGGTTAGAGAACGACCCCTCATTTTCAAAATCAATTGATTGATTAAGATCAAATCTGATAGCATTATCCATGAGAGATAGAATGCACATTTTATAGAGTCGTTTGGGATAAGGATCGATCATAGAATGAGCGATCATCATAGAAGGGGTGGATGTTCCTTCTTGTTTATGTGTATGAGTTTATCACATGTTTTTTATTCGAGTTTATGTCATTTTTTTTGCTTAATTTATATGTATGTGAATGGTAATTGCACATTGATTAATTTGAATACAAGTGCGTGATTGTGAAGAAGAAGCACATAGTTTGATGAATTTGTATCAAACTGGTGAATACATTAGAGATTCAGCATAGTTCTGTATACTGCGATAGCTTCCAAGTGCGAAGTCATATGGTGTTCTAGTTGATGTTAAATAAAATGTTATGCGAAGATGGTAACGACATCTGTGCATCTCCATGGTTAAGAGAATCTTGATTATGCAACCCTCATATTCACTTTAGGTTAGACTTCAACCTGTTTACAAGGTGATGTCAAAAGGTCAGCTAACCCTCATCTCAGTCTTCTTCTAGTGTTCACCATCCTTCATATACATGAATTGACACCCTCGCCTTCGGAGGTTGAATATTTTTACAATTCCCTCGTAAATGAAGGCTAGGACGAAACTTCTTGTACCCAGGACTCGTTTCGTAATAGTTGAATACAACAAGAAGGGTTGGTCAATCCTTCTTCTATTCACCATTTTGGATACGGGTGAATTCACAATTCTCTACTAAAGGAAGGAGCGACCGATCCTTCTTGTCAGATGTCGGGAGTCAGGATGTGGATAGGGGGCAGATCGACAGTTGATAATAACTACACAAATCCAAGGTGCGAGGAAGGAAACATTTGAAAGATTGAAGATTGTGGAAGGCCATGGGGCTAAGCATGGAAGGAGATCAACGGTACCAGATCGATCATGCAAGATGGACGGCTCAAAGAAATTCCTTTATCCCTATAGGTGGAAGAATGATAGGAAAGGAAAGATAACATAAAAAGTGGAATGCACGGGGATCTGAGTATTGTTTTATTTGGTTTCCCCCTTCCTCCCTTGGTGAATGCACATTCTATCTATGACCAAGTCCAACAAAACTGATGCAATAACTAAACAACTAGCTCAAAGAAAAATTCAAAGATACAGGTAAGAGAGCTACAATGGAATGTCACATTACAGGTATGGAACAAAGTTATATTCATTTTGAATCTTTGATATAATATAAGCAAAATTAATCTAGGGGTTTAATCTTGCTCCCATGCATATTGCAAGAAAATTTCCCACTTCCATAGGTATGTTCTTCCTCCATGAGATCAAATGAGCTAAGCCTTAAAATTGGACAAAAGTATTTGCAGGCCACCCGATAAGTTGAAAAGATTTATGGTATTAAGAATGGAATTTAGCTGCATTGAATAGATGGAAACCTTAATTAAGCTTGGACCATTATTGGACAACAAGCTCTACAAATCATACAAATATAGCAAATAAAAATTATTAAAGAGCATTGACTGCACTGTTTCTTAGCTCTTCTTTCCCACCAGACCAAATAATTTTGATAGTAACTAAATGGCTACCTTGCCTTTGTTAAGAATTTCCATGCAATGAAGGGGCGGTCGTCCCTTCTTCTACCAAGTATTCTTTTCATAATATTTCTAGACTGCAAGAAGGGTCGACCAATCTTTCTTGTCTTCAACATTCTGGATACAGGTGAACTATTGGATATAGGTGTTCACAATTTTATACTAAAAAAAGGGGCGGCCGATCCTTCTTGTAGCCAATCTCCATTCCCCACTATTTACAGTGGATGTAGGGAGTTGAGAATTGTTGTCCCGTACCGCAATCTGCATTCTAGGTTGCGGGGTAGTGGTATTGATGGAACGTTTTAAGAAATCTAGGTATCCACAATCCACAACATATTTGCGTCTTTGGTAAAGACGATGAAACCCTCATGCAGGGTGAAATAAGGGTCGGACGACCTTTCTTGTGCCGAGTATTCTATTCAAAATAGTTCTAGGATGTAAGAAGGGTCGGTCGTTCCTTCTTGTGTTCACCATTCCGGATACAGGTGAATTGTAACCTATAGGTGTGTACAGTTCTCTACTAAACGAAGGGGCGCCCGATTCTTCTTGTCGCGTGTTGGGAAAAATATTGTTGATATGTTATAACTTAGCCAATATACCGATCCCAACTATAATTTCATTGTGTAAGTCGAAAGTTTGGAATTGTTGTCCTAGGCTAGGTGGGTTGAATATTTTTACAATTCACTCATAAATGAAGTGTCGGCCGACCTTTCTTCTGCCAAGTATTCTGGTCAAAATAGTTCTTGACTGCAAGAAGAGTCGGCCGATCCTTCTAGTGTTCACCATTTTGGATACAGGTGAATGGTTGGATATAGTTGTTCACAATTTTATAATAAACAAAGGGGCGGTCGATCCTTTGTGTCGGAGGTCGAAAGTCGGGATAAATATTGTTTATATGTTATAACTTAGCCAATCTCCGTTCTAGGATGACTTCTGCATTAATTTGAAATAAAGAACATTGACAATATTTAAATGTGTGGATCCGAGCATATAAAATGAATTATAACCCAAGTATTACAGTCAACTATGAGGCAAACCGATAAGATGGTGTAACAAGAAATACATCCACAAAAGTGAAATTAAAAGACTGAAGAAAGTAAAAACATATGAATCTCTATTTCGGATATACTTTTACTTCCGTGCTTCATTAAAGTCTTCAGAAAATATTACGTCACTGTATTTTTTGCTCTCGGATCCAATCCCTATTACTCTGTAAAATCAAAATTTATACAAAACGATCTTTGAAATCATCGCTAAAAAAATAAATTTCAAAGAAATCTCTCTGATCCAACCCCTATTATCTTGTTCAAATTTGAATAAATTTTCCATTTATTTCAATCCTTCTACTGTTTGATGATCAAAAGCCTTGTTTCCATTTAGATGTCTCATTTGCGATATAATTTGATGAGGATCATTGTTAACACCCAAAAAGTGCTCAATAGCTCATTTCCTTATTCACATGACCCATTTGTCCACTTTTTCACCATTTGAGCCTCTAAAGCTACCAAAAGGTCACCAAAAGACCTTAATACACCCCTTTTTCCACTCAAAATGAATATTTTTCCTCAAAAAGCATAAAAAACCCTCAAAAAGGGTCCAGAATTCCCAAAAATATTAAAAAGGGAATAAAAATATTCAAAATAGGAAAAAGGAGGGAAAAGGTACCTAAACCATGTTGGTCAATACCATTGGTTTCATCAAAACCATAATGGTATTCCCCACCACCAAAAACTATAAAAAGGTGGTAGGGGCTCCTCACTTTTCATCCATCCATCATCCTATCCTCATGCTGTCAAAATCTCTCATGAGCTTTTGACCATTGTAGCTATCTTGGAGAAGAGACCTTTGGAGCTTGGAGCTGCTCACCCTTGGAGCTACTCAACAATATTCACCACTTGGAGGTATCACCATTGCAAGCACTTGCTTGCCCCTATTCTTAATACAAAATCATTTTTTACATATTGTCAATTGTTTTGCTTTCGATAATATTTCCATTATTTGCTTATCTATTTCACATAGATCCATGATTAATATAGTTTAAAGTAGTTTGTTATTTATTTCTATTGAAACTGCTATCACTTGTTGATAGGTGTCCATTGCACTAAGCTTGGTTGCAAAACCAAGCCAACAGTTTTTTGGCGACTCCGCTGGCTTTGAATTCTTAGATCTCAGTTTTTTGTTTAGATCTTATTTTTTGTTAGTTTTAATCAGTTTAATTCATAGATCTGCCATCCTAGATAGCAGATCCATTGCTGTTCTATATCTTGGCCCCTTCTATTGCTATTAACAGCCCGAAATTTCCATTTTCAGGTTTGTTTTTCGGCATCCGTTTTCGGATTTCGCCTGGCATTTTTTTTCTCGTCAGTCACGCGGCTCGTCACGACCTCACGGACTTTTTCCGTGCTGTGCGCCGCGGCTTCGCGGCCTTTTTCCGCACTGCACATCATGGCTTCACGACCTTTTTTCGCGCTGCACATCGCGGCTTCGCGACATTTTTCCGCGCTACACATCACCGCTGTGCGCTCAAAACCCACGATGCGCATTGCGACTTTTAGCTCGAAACCCGCAATGTAATTTTCTGGCAGCGTGGCTCAACTTTCAAACAACCATATCTCCCTCTCCCGAACTCCGTTTGAAACGATTTTTTTTTTTCAAATTGTGTGTTTTCTATCAAGGAATCCAAATATCCTATTAGATTTAAGAATTTTTTCATAGAAATTTATCTAATATTTTATTTTAGTGTTATTTATCACTTCAGTTCACCCATTTTAGCCCATATTTTCTAGCATTAATTTTTTTGCATTTTTACAGCCATACTAAATCTTTTTCTATTTATATATGCTCCCTTAAAAGTCTTTTTAAAAATTTTCAGTAATTGAAAGAAAGATTTTCTGCATTTTTTTTAGATCAAGGTTTTACTGTTCATTTGCTCGATACTTTGCCAAAGCAACTTTTAAGAGATCCATTTATTTCTTGAAATATTTATGTTATTTGCTTCCCTTTAAATTATTTCAAAGATCCATTATTTTTTAATAGTTTTTTCAAGCATTTACATTTTAAAAACGCCTTTATTTTTTGCAAAACTAGAAGTGTCTTTTCTTTCATTTGTAAAATCGCCCAAGCGAGGAAAATCAATTTCAGTTTAAATACCACACTTTCACCCACTCTGCCACATAATTTAAACTGAGCCTTGAAATTTACCTTAAACTCAACAAACTTTTAATCCCACTTGGGGAGCACTTAAAAGAATTTTATAGTTAGGTAGAATTGAGGGGATAAGTGTTCCAATAACACCCCTCAATTATTACATTTGAGACATAGTGGTTGTCCTCTACAGTACCATAATCCCTTATAATTTTGACACGATTATCAACCAATTTATCGGGAAGGCCTCTCCCTTAGGAGGGTTGAAGTAGCCAGACTGGTTCCGGAATTCTGAGTGGAATACCACAATCCATTCAGTAACCAAAGGATACCTTTCGAAGTTCTCGGTGTACGCCCTCTTGGTGTACAGCGGCGATAGAACCAAACTGTAGATTCACCCAACCGAACATGTCATGAACGGGGTATCCTAGTTTCCACTCTATAGGATTGTCTAATCGGTGTCCCTCCCGATAGGGGGATATCTAGTCGTTGATTCAACACTCTATATTGTCTGACTTGGATTTCATCACCTTGCAGAGGATATCGTTTGTTGACTCACAATACTTCTAGTTAGGTGTTTGCATGACACATTACCCACCTTTGGTCTAGTAGCACCTCTTTTTTTTCTAGAAATTGTTTGACTGTTGGTATTCTGACCAATTTTGTTGCATCCCTCCACTCATTATAGCACAACTGCTATAATAAGTGCTTTTGGAGGTTGATTTTTGGCCTGAGAGCCTTTATTTTCACTCCCCTTTTTTGCGCTCTTGGTTGCATTAGGGTTTCGATTTTTTTACATCACCACCTTACATTGAAAATTTTTATTTTTCACCATTGAGAATTTTAGATTATCTCGTCGTCTTCAGGGTGAACCCCCTCAGTTCAGTCTACTTGGCTCTCCATGTCACTGACGTCGAGCCTTATCCCTTGAATCGACACGTCATCGGCCAAACATACAGTCATCCGACTCTGACACGCCTCACTTCACATCTGATTCTGAGGCTGAATCCGAAAACCCTACTGAATTATTACCAACCAACCTCATGGTTGGAACACAATATGACCCACGTTTTACCAGTACTATTGGAGATACATCCACAAACCCTTCTACTACTATTCCATCCATGGTAACAACGACCCTCTAGGCATGCCCAATATGGGGGACACTCCACCTTTAGGTATGCCCAACACAGGACTACCTCCTATTATGGGTATGCCAAACATAGGAATCACACCACCTGTCATTACCACAACCCAGATCCCAGGAATTCCTAGAACTATTCCTAACCCCTTTGTAACCCATGTTGCACTTGGGAGTGCTAGCCCATCCCAAACCACAATGGTTGGAGGACACATACCTTCAATACCTAGCATACCCTTAGGGGCCACTAGACCACTACATAATGCTACCATTAATAGTTATGTCCCAGCCACTACATCACACCCCTCGGCTAGTATACCATTTCTGGCAAGTTTGAATTTGCTAGACTTGGCAAGACTAACTAATGATCCTATTAGACATGACCCCACTTGGCCCCCCATGCCCACAAAGCTTCCCTCGGACATCCCGAAGTTTGAAGGAAAACCTGGGGAAGATCCCCAAAACCACATAATGTCATTTCACCTATGGTGTTCATCTAACTCCATTAGACTAAGACTGTTGCAACGAATGTTCACTGGCTCTGCATCCAAGTGGTAGATTGAACAACCACATGGGACCCACCATACATTTATGTCCCTCGCCTCCACTTTCCTTCAGTTTTTCCATCTATCTGTACGTTATGATGCAGGAGTTGAAATACTGTTGTCTTGTAGACAAAACACAGCTACCCACATCACCAACCATATCCATGAGTGTAAGCGTCGTAGCCTCTACAAGATAAAACTGAATGACCATATATTTTTGGATTGGTTTCTCAAATCACTCCTACCCCTCATAGCCAAGGATTTAGCTTCTGAACGACCCCAATCGGAAGAAGAAGCCATTCTAAAAGCCCAGCAGTTTGATCTGATCTACACCTAGTCTAGCTACCTATATACCTTTTTACCTGACGCTCCCTGCGATGATTCCTCCTGGACTGACGCGCCGGGGGCATCCCATGCTGACGATGGCATCATTGGACAAGTTGCGTCCCTGTTAACACCCAAAAAGTGCTCACTACCTCATCTACCCATCACATGACTCATTTGTCCATATTTCCTACAATATTTACCTTCAGAACCCTAAAATCTCATTAAAAAAGCCACCAAAAGGCCTAACATGCCTCCAAAAGGCCACAAAACCATCAAAAAAGCCCCAAAAAGGCTAAAAAACCCATTTTCCCTCCAAAAATATCCAAAATTCCTCCAAAATAGCAAAAACCCTCTAAAAAGGGAATAAAAAATATAAAATAATGAGGAAAGAGAGGAAAAAGGAGGAAAAAACCCTATACAGCTGACCTAAACCGTATGGTTCCCAAAACCATAGACCAACACTCCACCACCAAAAACCTATAAATAGGTGATGGAGACCCCTCATTTCATATCCACCATCAAGTATACCCTTACTCTACCAAAATCTCTCTTGAAACCCTAGCTCACCCTTGAGCTACTTTCACCATTGAGAGCCCCTTTTGGCCCATTTCCACCATTGGAGAAAGAGAAGGAGCAAAGTTGGAGTTTGGAGCAACCCTCTTGGATCATTGCAAGAACTTCACCAACCTCTACACTTGAGGTAAAATTTCAATACAAAAGAAAACCATTTATTATTTCTTGTCTCTTATGTTTCATGCACATGTTTAGAATAATTTCCATTTCAATGTATTGTCTTTTCATTTACTGTTTATTGAGCACCCACTAAATAGAAGGTAGCAAGGTGTTGGGACACAATGTTGAAACTGTACCAAATGAGAGCGAGAAATGATCTCAAGCATCATCACGAGCTCGAAAAAATGAATCCGGCGATATAAAGAGTGTCAAAAACGGATAACGACCATCGTGACATGACACCTTGTCCCCTTGGTTTGCGTGCCACATCGGCCGTTATCCATTTTTGACACTCTTTATATCGCCAGATTCATTTTTTCGAGCTCGTGATGATGCTTGAGATCATTTATCGCTCTCACTTGGTACAGCTTCAACATTGTGTCTCGACACCTTGGTGCCTCGATTTGCGCACCACATCGACCACCATCGGATTGTTCCACATTTTTACATGAGCCATTCACTCCTGTCATACTGCAATTATTTCGCTATTTTGCCACCATTCATTACCCCGCAAGGAGGCCCACCAGTGTTCCCCCCTACCCTCATTCTTGGACATCATAAATGTTCCTTGATTGAGCACTTCCTCCTTGCCTGGCCATTCCTTTTGTTCGGTATAATCTTACTCCTTTTTTGGGCCAGACAAGTCATTTACGAAAAAGGCACTTACGGAGTTTCTGTTAAGCTCTTTTCTGACTCCTAAAACAATGAAAAGATCCCCGAGCAATCTTGCTTCCTTTCATGCTTGTTAAAGTACCTGAAAGGGCGTCTATCTGGTATAAGTTTAACCCTTTTTCGGACTTGGTAGACTAATTATGAAAAAGGAATACTCTAGTCACACCGGCTAGAAGCGTTCTTCATTGCATCCTTTTATGCTTCTTTGGGCCTTGGAGACTAACACATGAAAAAGAAACCCCCTGGAGTCTTCTTATCGCTTTCAGACTCTCTAAAATTGAAATCAACCATAAGAATGAACTGTCCTAGGCTCGTACAAATCCACACGACAGTACCATTCCATTATTTCAGAGTCTTCTTATCGCTTTCAGACTCCTTAAAATTGAAAGCAATCACGAGCATGAACTGTCCTGGGCTCGTATAAATCCACACGATAGTACCATTTTTTAACCACTTCTTCTAGTTCCTTAACCCATGAAGAAGTCTCCCCGTGCCTCTTGGCACTATGATCGATCGTCTCGGTAGCACCCCCAATCAGATCACCTTTGTTCAGAGTATTCTGCAGTCTCCTGCCATTTTTCACCAGCTTGAGTCTCCCTCATCCTAGTCACTATCCTCAATCCATTACATCTATGATCCCTTTCTCCTCAGTTAGTTTCGTATGCTTCCCGATCGTCCCCGCCATCATACTCTGAACAAACGAAGTTTGAGTCCACCCACTCTACTTGCCCAGTTATCCCCCCCAGTCTGTCAAATCCTACCATTAGTGTTCTCACACTTCGGTTCTCCACCTCGCGCTCCTATCAAGGAAACATCATTTCCTTGATAGTTGCAGGTCTCCCTCTGTCGATGACAGCCCCTCTATTCCAGAGGATAGACCCAAAGGTCCCTGTGCCTTGGACCCATCACCATCTGTGGTGAGTGCCTACGGACCATTTTGAAAGGAGTCACCATTGCCTCTCTGAGTGGTTGTTTCTCACATGCTCGACTTTAACACCTTGATCGCATCGTTGAGAATTGCGCAGGGATTATATCCCTTCAGTTATTGGTCGAAGACCCCGGATTTCCCCTGATTCTAGGACATTGGTGAGTCACTTCAGAACGCCCAATTATATGTTCTCGTGGATGTCCGGGTTGTGTTGGCGATTGTATTCGGAAGCCATCCAGTTATATGCTTCCTTGAGTACCCAGTTCAGTTCCAGTTCAGAGTACCATTGAGAGTGTGACCCCTTGTCACTATGATCCAACAACTCATCGGTTCCTTTGGTACCACACTCAATAGCACTGTTGTCATTCCAGTGTATCAGTTCTTCAGCTCAGACATGGTCATCCTAGTAATATGTCCCAGCTTTGTGTCCCCTCTGGACCCTTACGATGTACACAGTGGTTCTCTATGTATCCTACAGGTCCCCCTTTTCGGGCCTCATGGTCATTTTTATGTATCTTGATATGAGCATGGGTATGCCCGCCTCATCCATATATTGAGATTCTTCCTCATTCATTATTTGAGTTCATGTATATGTCAAGTCCCCATATTTTGGACCCCATTGTTATTATTGTTCTATATCTTCATACGAGCATGGGAATGCCCGCCTCGTCTATATGATCAGATTATTCCTCATCCATTATTGAGGTTATGTACTTTTAGTTTTTACAGTTTGTTCGGGACCGTTGTTCCGGGCTCTAGTTTATTTCTTCTCTTCTCCACACCCCCGGAAAACCATACAGGACTTATGATGTCTATCGGCCATATGATGAGCTCCTGCCCTCACACATCAGGGGGCAATCTGCTAACACCCAAAAAGTGCTCACTACCTCATCTATCCATTACATGACTCATTTGTCCATATTTCCTACAATATTTACCTTCAGAACCCTAAAATCCCATTAAAAAGCCTCCAAAAGGCCACAAAACCATCAAAAAAGCCTCCAAAAGGCTAAAAAACCCCTTCCCTCCCCCCCAAATTATCCAAAATTCCTCCAAAATAGCAAAAACCCTCTATAAAGGGAATAAAAAATATAAAATAATGAGGAAAGAGAGGAAAACGGAGGAAAAACCCCTATACAACTGACCTAAACAATATGGTTTCCAAAACCATGGGCTAGCACTCCACCACCCAAAACCTATAAATAGGTGATGGAGACCCCTCATTTCATATCCACAATCAAGTATACCCTTACTCTGCCAAAATCACTCTTGAAACCCTAGCTCACCCTTGAGCTACTTTTACCATTGAGAGCCCCTTTTGGCCCATTGCCACCATTGGAGAAAGAGAAGGAGCAAAGTTGGAGTTTGGATCAACCCTTTTGGATCATTGCAAGAACTTCACCAACCTCTACACTTGAGGTAAAATTTCAATACAAAAGAAAACCATTTATTATTTCTTGTCTCTTATGTTTCATGCACATGTTTAGAATAATTTCCATTTCAATGTATTGTCTTTTCATTTACTGTTTATTGAACTGCTACTAAGGAGTCCCTCATCACCGACCATATCCATGAGTGGCGTAAGCGTCGTAGCTTATGCAAGATGAAACTGAACGACTATATATTTTTGGATTGGTTTCTCAAATCACTCCTACCCCTCATAGCCATGGATGTAGCTTCTGAACGACCCCAGTCGGAAGAAGAAGCCATTCTAAAAGCCCAGCAGTTTGATCCGATCTATGCCCAGTGTGGCTACCTATATACCATTTTACCTGACGCTCCCCGTGGTGATTCCTCCTGGACTGATGCGCTGGGGGCATCCCATGCCGATGATGGCATCATTGGTCAAGTTGCATCCCACAATCAACCATTTTTCATTATGCGCAATAATAACGACCCCGATCTTTCGCGGGCCACATCTCACTCTGGAGCTACAACTTCATATGCTCCCATGGCCCACCCCCACTACACTCATGGAACCCCATGTCCACCACAGTGTTATGGTCATGCACCTTCAGCCTATCCACCTCTAGTTGCACCACCTACATATTACCATCAGCAGGCCACACATGCTCCTGTTCACTCACAAGCCCCAACGAATTATTTCCCACCACAGATAGTCCTTGCTGCACCACAACCTCCAATCGCTCAGACTTATCCTCCAAACAACAACAACGCTACCCCCGCCAACCAAAACCCTGATCGACCACCGAAACAGGGTAAGAACCCCAATTTACGAACAAACCACCCATGTTCCATATGCGGGGTATACGACCATTATACACACACTTGCCCCGATTTGGGGCGAGCACGCCAACTGTGGTCTGATGACACCCAATGCCAAAGGCACGCGGCACAACCAACGCCACCTACTCAACCACAACCCATGGTGCTGCAGAATCCTTTTCCCACACAAGGAGTGGTGAACACTCGTCTATTATATCCTCCTCAAGGAACCATAGCACCACAACAGCAAGTCACTTATGCTGCACACACAAACCAACCAATGGATTCAAATACTCATCATCTCCTTATGATGTCATCGTCCAACATGAATCTCCAAATGCATCGAAACCCATATGCTCGCATTGCACCTAAAAATGTTCTCCATATGATTGAACAACCAGTTCAGAATGCACCTACATCATTCGTCTCCACAGTCAGACCTGGATTATACTCGGAATCACCTATGACTTCCACATTCCAATCCATCCAGCCCCCTTTGAAGATAACTGCGATGTCTAATTTGTGCACCCTCTCGCATAACACACAGGTACCAAACCAACAACCCCCTTTACTCCCGCAACCACCCTCAGTGCAACTCAGGTAGGAGCCAAACCAATTCATACTATCCCATTTTTATTTCCCCCTTCAGGCGCCATCAGCACACCATTCATGTCTACACTTAATCTCCCAGGATTAACATTAGGACTACCTGTGTGGTACCTACCTGCCCCAACCTCTCCTCCAACACCGAATGTCATTTTACAACCAGTGCAACCCATCAATACTTCTAATTGTCCACCCCCTGGTGTAACAAACATCCAGAATCAACCACCTCCAATAGCAGCCACTGCATCAACATCCAATTATACTCCCCCACCACTTCGAAACACTGGGGGAAGAGGTCCACAAACCTACACCACCAGACCCACAACTCACACCCCCCCAATGACCCCCAAGTTGGTGAAGAATCCCCCAGCATACCACATACCCCCCAAGTGATCTTTGTGCGACGACATAGGCCATGCCACCCATCAATGTCCACAGTTACCAGCACTTCAAGAACACATGAATATGTTGGATGACGACACCAATGTTCCAGTAGTCAAACTAGAACTCCCCCCTCAACCTCGTGATAAATCATTGTGCACAAACCATCCTTGTGCAATATGCGGCATTTATGGCCATTATTCACACCATTGCCCTGATCTCCCAGATTATAGAGCAGCCTTATATGAGTTGAATAATGCTGACCTAGAGATATCCCCTCCTAAAATTGAGGAAATTCATCCCCCACCATCTTCCTCCTTGGAAGAAATTAACACCATTTACACGGTTTCCACTCAATACCCCTCTGTCCGGTCGGCCCCATTCATTGATCCCTTTGACACACATGTTCAACCCTTTCAAATCGACGAGGAAACCACATGTCCACAACATGGGGGCAGGACCAAAACCTTACCTACTCATCATCATTGTGATTCTCGTCGGACATACTGGGGGCATCCACCCCACAAAGGGAATCCCCCATCATCATATGATCACTTCAGTATGCCACCACAACCCACAGCCTCATGGTATAACACCTCGCCAGCAGTTGCTCAATGCCCTATTGATCTTTCTCTGAGACAACATCTGCACCACATTGACACTTATGAGTTAGGGGGCATAATAGATTACCTCGACCCCAAGATAGGGGGCATGATCAATCATTTTGAACCTTCCCCATCATCTTTATTTCAACACCTCAATGAGCCCATCGTTCAAACCAACACATATGTGATCCACAATCACAAACCCCATGCACATAGCATGGGGGCAGGTCATTAACCCTACTGACTTTTTCACATGCGTGATCTCAACCATTTTTTAAGGTCACATATCACTTGTATATTCGATTTGGTTTGATACACCTAGTATTCTCCCCCCGCGGGTCATCATTTCTGCCCACCACTAAATCCTTGGCTTGGTGGGCTCACCTTTATTTGTAGCCATTTTTTAACCTAGTTATTTGCTTTGACCATTCCGGAGTCCTTATGACCTCCATTTTTCGCACCATTTGCACCGCTGGATTCATATTTCCATGCCCGTGATGATGCTTGAGATCATTTCTCGCTCTCAACAAAATATTTCGAGCATTCTTTCCATTCCCCACGCCTCCTCGATTTGCATGCCACATCGATCGTTGTTAGTTTATTGGCGATTTTTATACCATCAGATTCAGTTTTCCAAACTTGTGCTGATGATTGAAATAATTTCTCACTCTCACCCCATAATTTTTGGGCACTTTTTCAAAATGCCACTCATCACCTCGGTTTGCATGCCACATTAGCTGTTGCCCCTTTTTAATAATCTTTATGTCACCGGATTCAGTATTCCGCACACATGATGATGCTTGAGACCTTTTCTTGCTCTCATCAATCCCTTTTTGTTTGGTATAATTTTACCCCTTTTCGGGCCGAGCAATCCCTTTTACGAAAAAGGCACTTAGGGAGTTTCTGTTAAGCTCTTTTCTGACTCCTAAAACAATGAAAAGATCGCTGAGCAACCTTGCTTCCTTTCATGCTCACTGAATGTATCTGAAAGGGTGTCTACCTGGTATAATTTTACCCATTTTCCGGACCTTGTAGACTAATTACGAAAAAGGAATACTCTAGTCACATCGGCTAGAAGAGTTTTCCATTTGCATCATTTTATGCTTTTTCGGGCCTTGGAGACTAATTTACGAAAAAGAACACCAATGGAGTCCACTTACCACTTTCAGACTCTCTAAACATGAAAGCGACCACGACAAATCACCATCCCGGGCTCGTAAAACCCACAGGATGGTACTCACAACCACTGCAGAGTCTTCTTATCATTTTCAGACTCCTTAAAAATGAAAGCACCAATGAGCACGAACAATCATGGGCTCACAAAATCCACAGGATAGTACCATTTTAGAGCACACTTTTATCCCTTCTTCGAGCTCATTAAAACTACGAAAAAGGACCCAATGTTGCTTCTCGACGCCAGAACAGATCACATCTACTCATATGGCAGCTTCCTTATTTTGGTTGCCTTTGTTCAGAGTATTCTGTAGTATGTCACCCTGAAAATCCCTCGACAGCACCCATCAGCTTGACCCCCCACAGTCAATACATACACTTTAGTCCCTAAAAGCTATGATCCCCACACCTACAAGTCAGTTCCCTACGCTGCCAGGTCAACCATGTCATCATGCTTTAAACAAAGGAATTCAACCTAATTTATGCTCAATCAGGCTATCTCTACACCATCATACCGGACACCCCACGAGGTGATTCTTCACGCGGTGACGCGCCGGGGGCATCACATGCCGCCGATGGTATTATTGGCCAAGTCACACTGCAAATTAAACCTTTTAGCATGGTGAGCACCATAAATGCCCCATACCTCTCTAGGGATACATCTAATTCTGGAGCGACAACTTCCTACACTCCAATGAATCAGACTCACCACACTCATGGACCCTCTTGTCCACAACATTTCTATGAGCAAGCGCCATCGGCATATGTACAACCCACATACTATAACCAACCGGCTACCCAGAACCCAACTCAGTTCCCGCCACAACCGATGTATTACCCACAGCAAGCTACAACAGCTAACCCAACACCTCCAATAGCTCAGGGTTACCAACAACCCCAGCAGGTAACTGGACCACCTCCAGCCCCACCAACTTATTATCCACAGCAACCTGCTCCCACACCTGCGGAAAACCAAAATCCTCCCACTGCTCAAGGGCAAGTGCACACACAACACAATCATCCCCAACATCAAAACAACCAACGCAACCAGGGTGGACAACAAAATCGTGGAAGAGGACGCAACCGCGGCAACAAAAAACAACATAATCAAGGTCCACCACCTCCCAATCCTCCAAATAATAACAATGATGCTCCTCCCAACCAGAATCCGGATCATCATCCCAAGCAGCCCAAAAACAATAACCTAAGAACAAACCACCCATGTTCTATATGCGGCGTCTATGGCCACTACACACATGCTTTCCCACATTTGGAGCGAGCTTGACAACTCTGGACTAATGATGCCCATCGCTAAGGGCACGCGGCTCCTCAGACGCCACCCAAACCCCCACCCCCTCAGCATCAACCTTTCGTGCTGCAAAACCCCCTACCAACACAAGGCGTAGTGAACACTCAACCATTGGCTCCCCCTCAAGGCAACGCGCCACCACAACAACAGATCACTTATGCCACTCCTGATCAACCCATGTTCGATTCAGGTACCCACCACTTGTTAATGATGTCATCCACCGATGTCAACCTCCAAACTTGTCGGAACCAATATGGCTCCACCCCTGAAGACCCTCCTGCCGAAAAAAACACTAACGCTCATCCCACTGATCAGACGTTACGTATACCTTCGGCTCCACTCGATGGTGCCTCTAAATCACCTCGCTTCCCACTTCGTCGTATCAACAATAACCCCAATGCTTGCTATGCGTTGAATTACAACATTGTAGATGACTTAGCCTAGTCTCCCGCATCCATGTCTGCTTTAGAAGTCTTAAAAAACTGTCCTTCACAGCGCAAGACTTGTCTCTCTGCCATTGGTGCTATTGACCCCAATGATTCACAACTGATGGCATTCGATGCGGACCAGTCCGAACCACGCCTGCCTTCCACTATAGCATTCCAAGTTTCTATTTCCGTTCGGAATCTTGTCATCCATCGATGCATTATCAATGAAGGTGCCTCTACATGCGTTATGTCCACATTTGTTTGGCAGAAATTGGGATCCCCTACTCTCCAGCAGTCCACCACTATGTTGCGACCCTACGACGGCCGTTCGACTCAACCCCAAGGTCTATTAGCTAATGTCCCCATTCAGTTGGATGGTAAAACCGTGCTCATTGACATAGAGGTCATCAATGCCCAACTTGATTATAACCTCTTACTTGGTCGCAGCTACATGTATGCCATGCGGGTGTTTTCCTCATCCGTTTTTCGTACCATGATGTTCCCCCATGACGGACGCATGGTCAAGGTTGACCAACTCACCTATTACGATCCCAAGGCCCCCACTGCACCAGAAAATGTTCTCCCTGTGGTTGAACAATCTGGTTGTGGTGCAACTACCTTGTTTGTTTCCTCTCTGGGACCTGGAGTTTACTCATATGCGTCGATGACCTCAACATTCCAATCCATTCTACCCCCATCACCAGTGCCCAAAGTATCTGACCTATGTACCCTGTCCCACAATACACAAACACCTAACAATCAACCACCCTTGTTACCTAAACCACCATTGGTCCCTAGTCACATTGGTGTTACACCCATCCACACAATCCCCTTCCTATTCCCTCCCTCGGGAGTAGTAAGCGCCCCAGTTATGGCCACCCTTAGCCTCCCCGGGTTAACCTTAGGCTTACCTATGTGGTATATTTCGCCTCCCATTCCCCCGCTGACACCAAATGTCGCCCTACAACCAGTGCAACCCATTGTCACTACTACTCAACCACCTCTCGGTGTCACTACCCCTTCATCTTCTATGAATCCCCCTCCTCTTATCAAGCCCACTGGGGGCAGAGGCCCACAACCATACACTGCGGTACCTCCTCCCAAAGCAGTTAAACCTCCCCCCGTGTTTCATGCTCCTCCTAAATGCTCATTGTGTGATGAGTTAGGCCATCCAACTCATCAATGTCCGCAATTACCTGCATTACAGGAACACCTGCAAATGCTTGATGACGACCCCAACATCCCGGTTGTCAAACTCGACCCAAACCCAAGCCTCATGATAAATCACTACATACCAACCATGCTTGTGCGATATGCGGTATTTACGGCCATTACTCACATCACTGTCTTGATATCCCAGATTACAGAGCAACTCTCTACGAGATGAATAATTTTGACCTTGAGACGGAGACCCCCACAATTGAGGAGATCTACCGTCCCGTATCATCCCCATCCAGAGAGATTAACACCATTTATATGATCTCTTTGACTACCACTACCTCGTCAATCAATTTGACTAGTCAAATTTTCCGCAATGATGAGGAGATTCTAGAGGCCCTCACTGGCCCATATTATCCCTGGGACGACATGCACCATCGTTCCTATTTCCTCCCAGAAGAATCCTCCTCTACCACCGCTACCCAATTCGCAGTTGAGTCCAAAGATTTCCTTCCTCCTAAAGTCAATTGTTTTAAGGATACTATTCCTGCTCCTGATGCCTTTGAGGAAGGTAACATGGCCAATATCTCAGCCGTCATCCACATCGATATCTCTGACCCACCTGGTGCCCTTGAAATCATTACCTTAGGAGCCTCCTGCCATGAGCATGAGATTGGAGAATAGAAAAAACTTTTCCAAGAATTTTGTGATGTCTTTTCCTTGTCCTATACCGAAATGCCTGGTCTTGACCCCGCCATTATAGAGCACCACATTGACACATGGCCTGATGTACCCCCCGTTCGTGAGAAACAATGACCCATTCATCCTTCCAAGCTCCCCGCTGTTAAAGTCGAGGTTGAGAAACTTCGCAAAGAAGGATTCATTTATCCTATTGCTTGTACCACCTGGGTTTCAAACCCCGTTCTCGTTAACAAAAAGCAAGGAACCCTTAGAGTATGCACTGACTTCCACGATTTAAACTGAGCTTGTCCCTAAGACAACTTCCCCACGCCATTCATTGAACAACTCATTGATGCGTGTGCGGGACATGAATTCCTATCTTTCATGGACGTTTTTTCTGGATACAACCAGATTCAGATCCGTAAGGAGGATCAGTACAAGACTACCTTTACCACCCCATGGGGCACCTTTTCCTATCGCATCATGCCTTTCGGCCTTGTGTCCATGTGGCAAGGCCCATATATTATACACACTGGCCTCAGATAGGGGGCATACATTCTGACCGATTCAGAAGGCAACCTCCTACGCAACCCACACAACGGGTTGTACCTCAAGCGATTTTACCCATAGTAAAGCTGATGGACACCACCGTCCATTATTGTACAGTATTATTTTGTTTTTCACAAAAAATTCAAAAAACCTAAATATTTGTTTTCTCTGCATGACTACAGATGGATCCTGTTCCACTCTGCTATGTCGGTTTCGCTGATCGTGCAAGCCATTGGTCCCCCAATCTGGCCTCCGCAGCTTGGGTAATATATTCCCCTACACATGAGTTGATCCACATCGACGGAGTGTGTTTAGGCGCTGCCACCAACAACCAAGCTGAATACGATGTCGTGACCGGCCTCTTGACCGCAGCTCTCCAAATGAGCATACGTCACCTCAATGTTTTCTTGGACTCACAACTCCTTGTTTCCCAACTCAACAATGATTACCAGGTACGCGATCCCTGTCTTTTCAGAAAATTCTTGCGCACTAAACAGATGGTTCGACAGTTTGAATCCATTTCATTTGTCATGTCCCAAGGAACCTCAATAGTGTAGCAGACCAGATGGCCAATAACATTCTTGACTGGCACACCAATCAAATCATTTCATAAAAAAAAATGCATCCATCTGCATAACATGTACCTCCACAGGCACATATATAAATATGACAAAAAAGCATCCACATGCATAACATGTACCTCCACGGGCATATACAAAAAAATCAAAATATTGCATCCACGTGCATAACATGTGCCTCCACGGGCATACAGAAAATCAAACATGCCTCCATGGGAGAACAAAAAGACAATGAATGCATCCATGTGCATACACGACTATATACCAACATCATATATATATCATCATAAGGTCAAAACATGTCATAGGTGCCCTCAGCACCCAATATACAAAAATACATCATCCATACAAAAATGGCTACCCCATATGCTCATCAGCATTTGGGGGCAGATACAATATCATCTAATCATCACGGTCCCTAGGCTCCTCTGGTGCCTCCTCTGCTGGCCCCGCCGGATCATGCCGATCCCGGACTCTCCTCTCCACCGGCCCCGCTGGAGCATCTCGTAAACGAATCCTCCCCTCCACCGGCCCTGCCTGATCCTGCCAAGCCCCCTCCCTCCACTCAGCCACCAACAACGCTGATCTCAGCAGGATCGAGCGCCACTCACGAGGCGCATCGAAACATTGCTCAATGATGTCCCGATCTAGATCCCTCCACCCATCCTCTGGGAACCCTGCTAGAAACATATCAAGTGTCTCTCGGACACCCTCCACAACATCATCTCAAGGGAGAGCCCCTCGACTGCGAGCCCCAAATCCCCGACCATGTGGCGGCGGTACCGCTACAGGAGGTGGAGCAACCACCATCGCCCATCCCCTACGAGCCACATAGTTAGCTGGTGGTACAGGACCAACATCTGCACAATCACGCAAGAAACCATCATATAAATATCTAACTATAGTCATAACAAACACATCAAAAAAATGATATAGTAGAGAACAAAACACAAAACATACCATCTAAACCCCGGGCCTATCCCTAGGCTCGAGGCATCTCCAGATCTCCTCGATAATCCATACTAGCATATGGATAGTCCTCAATCAGCAGGGGGATTTGCTCCCACTTCTCGTACATCTCCTACGAAAAGAACCCGCGGATACCACAACCACCACGGGGCATCATCTGCCCCCACCACACCATGCGCGACTCGCTCACCAGACAGTCTCGAACCGGTACCCGTGGCCGCAAAGTCGGTACCTGCTCAAAGAAAAAACAACACAAAAAGGGGGCATAGCAGAACTCTCCCCCCTCTTGACTGACCTTGTCCAGATCTCTCCGGACACCACCCAAAAACATCTGACCCCATGCGTAGTAGGTCCCCCTCAGCACAGAATCCACCATCATCGTTTTTCCCCCTGACAAACGATGTGGCACCGCGGCACCCAGCACCCTCAAAAAACAAGCCCCGACAGCCCGCATGTCCCACTCCCACAATGATCTCAAACTCAGAGCGTTGTTCTGCACAATCACCCCAGCAACACAGAAGGTCTCTAGGAGATCCTCCATGTCCACACCTGTCGGGATCCTCGGCAAAAGATCCCCCACCGCCCCTAAGCGAGGTAACCCAGTAAGAAAATATACATCAGTAAGGGTGATCTCCAACCTCTCACCCCCAACAATAAAGGCACTCTCTGTAGGAACCCACCAGATCACCAATTTGTTTAGTGGTGGTCCTACTGAACGCATTGGTGGAATCTGAGCAAACTTTAGGAGTCCACTCACCGCCAAAGCCTACCGGACCCCGTGATCTGTCCGAATCCGAACCATCAAATCCTCCTCCATCTCTCGCTCTCGCCATGACACCAATGGCCTCCTCAACATCCTGCCCAAAAAACAAAGAAACTTTTAGCACCAGAGACAATTTTTCAAAAAATACCATCGTGGCTTCCATACAAGAACCCGCGATGAACATCGCGGGTATTGGCCAGACAGTCGCGATGAACATCGCTGCTGTCTCCCCCATACGCGCGATGAACATCGCGACTTTCAACCTGGCAGTCGCGATGAACATCGCGACTCTCAGCCTCAAACCCGCGATGTCCATTGCGGCAAAAGAGACGAAACCCACGATATTCCACGTTGGAAGACCAACATGGAATTTTGCGACCTTTGAGGGCCCACCGCTAACCAAAAAAGACATAATTGAAAAGGCTAAGGCGAATAGGGTTACCTAAAACTTGCGGAATCAAAAACCAACGGTCAAATCTCCCGGAAATCAAGATAGAGCTCTGACTACTCTGCCAAACTCACACGTAACAATGACATGTCATATGGGCCCCACGCCCTATTTATAGAAATTCCACCATTTTTCAAACAACCATTCCGGTGTCATACGATGTCCGTTCCTCAAACCATTGGTACCATTGGAATCAACACAGCGAAAACTTCATGACAGTTCTTTCATTTTCCTGTTTTCACCAGGTTCATTTTTTGACAATTTTTTCATGCCCTTGTCACCTCGATTTATGTGCCACATCGGCCGTCGTCCATTTTTAACAAGTCTTATATCACCGGATTCAGTTTTCTGCACTCGTGATAATGCTTGAAATCATTTCTCGCTCTCACGCCCATATTTTTTGGGCATTTTTCCCATGCCCCCTCGTCGCCTCGGTTTACTTGCCACATCGGCCGTCATCCGTTTTTAACAAGTCTTATATCGCCGGATTCAGTTTTCTGTGCTCGTGATGATGCTTGAGATCATTTCTCACTCTCACACCCAGATTTTTTGGGCATTTTTCCCATGCCCCCTAGCCACCTCGGTTTGCGTGCCACATCGGCCGTCATCCGTTTTTGATAGGTCTTATATCGTCGGATTCCATTTTTCACGATCGTGATGATGCTTGAGATCATTTCTCACTCTCACCCCATAATTTTCTGGGTATTGTTTCAAAATGCCACCCATCACCTCGGTTTGCGTGCCACATTGGCCGTTGCCCCTTTTTGACAATCTTTATGTCACTGGATTAAGTTTTCCGCACTCATGATGATGCTTGAGACCTTTTCTCGCTCTCCTCAATTCCTTTTTTGTTCGGTATAATTTTACCCCTTTTTCGGGCCGAGCAATCCCTTTTACGAAAAAAGGCACTTAGGGAGTTTCTATTAAGCTATTTTATGACTCCTAAAACAATGAAAAGATCGTCGAGCAATCTTGCTTCCTTTCATGCTCGCTAAAAGTATCTGAAAGGGCGTCTACCTGGTATACGTTTACCCCTTTTTTGGACCTTGTAGACTAATTACAAAAAAGGAATACTCTAGTCACATCGGCTAGAAGAGTTCTCCATTTGCATCATTTTATGCTTTTTCGAGCCTTGGAGACTAACTTATGAAAAAGAACACCAATGGAGCCCACTTATCGCTTTCAGACTCTCTAAACATGAAAGCGACCACGAGCAATCACCATCCTAGTCTCATAAAACCAATAGGACAGTACTCATAAACACTACATCGTCTTCTTATCGTTTTCAGACTCCTTAAAAATGAAAGCACCCATGAGCATGAACAGTCCTAGGTTCACAAAATCCATAGGACGGTACCATTTCAGATCACACTTTTATCTCTTCTTGGAGCTCATTAAAACTACGAAGAAGGACCCAATGGTGTTTCTTGGCACCACAACAGATCACATCTTCTCATATGGCAGCTTCCCCATTTTGGTCACCTCTGTTCAGAGTATTCTGCCACATATCACCCTGAGAATCCCTCGACACCACCCATCAGCTCATCCCATCAGTTAATACATACCCTTCAGTCCTTAAAACTATGATCCCCGCATCTACAATTCAGTTCCCTACGCTGCCAGGTCAACCATGTCATCATGCTCTGAACAAAGGAAGTTTGAGTCTACCCACTATATGACCCCAGTTACTTCCCATTCCCACAAGTATGTCAGTCCTACCATCAGTACTACCACACTTTAGTTCTACACCTTGTGCTCCTATCAAGGAAACATCATTGCCTTGTTAGTTGCTGGTCTCCCTCTGTCGACGACGACCAAATTTATTCCAGAGGATAGACCTAGAGGTTCCTGTGTCTTGGACTCATCACTATTTACGATGAGTTCCTACAAATCATTTCGAGAAGAGTCCTCAGTGCCTCTCCAAATGGTTGTTTCTCACATGCTCGACTTAAACACCTGGATCGCATGGTTGAGACTCGCACAGGGTATTGGTCCATTCAATTATTTGTTCAAGATCCCGGATACCACCTGACTCTTCCACATTTGAGAGTCTACCTATGGATACAACCAGTTACATTTTTTCTATAGATATCCGGGTTGCGCATGGCGATAGTATTCATATGTACCTCAGTTTTATACTCCCTTGAGTATATAGTTACATATACTTCCCAGAGATGGCTCATAGTCATTGAGTCCCTACAGATGTTGGACACCTTCAGTTTCAGCAGTTCATCAACCCTTCTGAGACCTTATTCAGAACGATTGATGCTTTATTCCAGTGTATCAGTTATTGAGATCAGTCATGTTATGATCATGAGTACATCCCAAAATGATGTCCCCTCTGGACAATTATGATGTACCAGTAGATTTCTTATGTATTTTTCAGGTCCCTCTTCTTGGGACTAATTGTTATGTATATGTCTTGATACGAGCATGGGTATGCCCGCCTCGTTCATTATCAGAGATTATTCCTCATTCATATTGAGGCCATGTAATATTTTTTATTTTGCATCTTCCAAGGGCCGTGGATCCAGTCTCCAATCGGTCTCTTCTCTTCCCCAAACCCCAGAAAAACTACAAAAGAACTATGATGTCTATCGGCCATACGATGAGATCCTTCCCTCACACATCAGGGGGCAATCTATTAACACCCAAAAAGTGCTCACCATCTCATTTCCTTATTCACATGACCCATTTGTCCACTTTTTCACAAGTTGAGCCCCTAAAGTCATCAAAAGGTCACCAAAAGACCTTAATACACCCCTTTTTCCACTCAAAATGAATATTTTTCCTCAAAAAGCATAAAAAACCCTCAAAAAGGGTCCAAAATTCTCAAAAATATTAAAAAGGGAATAAAAAATATTCAAAATATTCAAAATATTCAAAAAAGGAAAAAGGAGGGAAAAGGTACCTAAACCATGTTGGTCAATACCATTGGTTTCCTCAAAACCATAATGGTATTCCCCACCACCAAAAACTATAAAAAGGTGGTAGGGGCTCCTCACTTTTCATCCATCTATCATCCTATCCTCAAGCTGTCAAAATCTCTCATGAGCTTTTGACCATTGTAGCTATCTTGGAGAAGAGACCTTTGGAGCTTGGAGCTACTCACCCTTGGAGCTACTCAACAATCTTCACCACTTGGAGGTATCACCATTGCAAGCACTTGCTTGCCCCTATTCTTAATACAAAATAATTTTTTACATATTGTCAATTGTTTTGCTTTCTATAATATTTCCATTGTTTTCTTATCTATTTCACATAGATCCATGATTAATATATTTTAAAGTAGTTTGTTATTTATTTCTATTGAAACTGCTATCACTTGTTGATAGGTGCCCATTGCACTAAGCTTGGTTGCAAAACCAAGCCAACAATCATAATTCATCCTTTCAGCCTCTTGGAAATCCATAATCTTCCGTAATTTTTCTACTACAGATAGGGCTGCCTTATTCTTAATGATGAATAGACCAACTTTAAGGGGGAATTTCACATCGGATGCTTTTTTGAAAGCACAGAAATGTTCTTCTGAATGCAACCTTTGTCTAATAAATTCCAAGGAAAAAACCCTTGCTGTTAAAAAGGCTGGCAACAGATATGGTGCTCCAGTAAAACCATACACCATAATTATAGTATGTTCTCTATACAAGAACCAATCACCTATTTGGCCTTCTGGTATAGGTTGCAATTTTTTTTTTTCTTCTAACACTCGGGGCATTTCAGCATTGAAAATAATTCTGTAAATTTCTGCTATGGTTTTATGGGTGAACTCAAACATATTGACCTGTTTATTAAGGTCATGAGAAAAGATGGTACCAAAAAACATGGATTTCGAAATGTTTGAACAATATGACTGATACCTGAAATGGTTCAACTAGTTGAAATTCACCAACTGGACATGAATCGCTTTAGCTAGGAATTCATCAAAATTAAAACAACACACCGGACTCAACTGTGACTCTGGTGAAATTACTTGGAGAATGAAACCTAACATAAATTCTGTGATTCGACTTATCACTATCTAGACCGAAAAATTTGACTCAACAAGGACAAAAATAACTGGGTATCTCGCTGAAAGACATCAATACTCAATGGGAACGACAGTTTTTCATGCGACTGACCATCTTTCAAGACTTGTAATAAAAACTTGTCTTTTTTTGCAGGACTGTTGTTTCTATAAAATTTGCCAAGTTTTCTTCGTTAAACGACTCAGGGATTTTGGGAAATGTTTCAAGTAAACTTAGAACCTCACAGACAGTCTGCACATTTACTGGGCATAGAATTTTGTTCATTTTTACATTAATGATTACCCTTTCTCCCTGCAAATAATTCACCGCACACCAACAAACAAATTCGGGTAAGTGTAGGGTTTGTTCGACACAAAAATAGTACAGAAAAGAACCAAAAACATTAAATACATCCTTTCCTTGCGACTTAAACTCCATTAATTTCTCCTTTTACTATGAAATACTACACACAGACAAAACAAGGTCGAAAACAGGGTCAAATACAAGCTTCTCGTTTTCATCTGAACTTTCATTGAAGGGAAGGTCTTGGGTTTTCGCCATTTGGGACATAAAATCTAAACACTGAGGATTTCGAGCTACCTGTGAATTGTGAAGTTAGATTCTTGGGTGTTGTTCCAGTTGACGAAGACAACGACGTGTTTCACGGGGACTTTTCTTTTCCTCCAGGTAATAAGCGACAAAATCATTTTTTAAAACTTCGAACAAACCTTTTATAGAACATATGCTTAGGTGGTTTCCGAACTTGCGATGAGTGGTTTAAATTTAACAGCTTTTCATAGTGGACTCCACCAACACTTTCCACATGGTAAGCGATTTAATTTCCACTCTACCTTTTCCAAGTTTAACCATTGTGCCCTTTCTAGTGCGGGAACCCATTTCCATCACCGATTATCGGGGTATGTGTGTCTAGGTGTGTCGTCCAATTTTTTAGCGCCTTTGGAGTGAGAGACCTTATGTAGAGACCTTAGAATAGTGACAATATTTGCATTGTTCCTCTCTATAAACATTAATAACCCAAGAATCCATATAGAATAAATTTAAAAAACATAAAGACAAAAATGCTAACAATATGAAGAAATCACTTGTTTGATGAATAATACCAATTCTAGACATTGTTTGTAGATGGGTTTGTAGAAGATCTAGTGTAACATGGGAAGAAGTTGATGAAGAAGAGGGAGAGATGACCATAAGAGATAAGAGAAGTCTAAACAACAAGATCAATCTTCCAAGATGGCATTGATGGCATTGAGATGAAACATTAAATTAGGAAAAGAAGGAGAGATCACATGTCGTAGCAATAACATCTAAGGTTGTGTTGTTTTTTTAAACAACCCATTTCATATTAGCTCCATAATTATATTGTTCATGTTTGACTATTAATAACTTGAATGCTTCCAAATGGCTCCAAATGCTTCTTATTTGGATCTCAAGGTGTTTGAAAGGTATTAGGACATAAAAAGCGACAAAATTTGCAGTGTTCCTCTCTACTAACAAAGATAAACCAAGAACCCATATAGAGGAAATTTTAGAAACATAAAAAATACCTAAGAATTTGAAAAATATTCATAACCATTGAGATTAAATTGACAAGTAATCAAACTTCTAATAAAAAAACCAAGGTTGGATGCAAATGGAATACAATCTATGCAATTTCCAATGAATACAGAGATCGATAAACACAAAAGAGGAAGTGAATCTAACAAATATCTTCATGAATACAAAAACTATTATCTTGAATCACTTCATTAACAAATACCACTCATTTGAAGCCCTTTGGAAACTTGAAAGTGGACGACAAAGTGCAAAGGTAACATTAACCAAAGCTAAAGCCTTACTTTCTTGTGTTTTTCAACTGGCCTTTAAGGTATTCTTTATGTTAAATTCTTGTGTAATGTCCCCAACTTGGAACTTTTCCCTATTCGATCAATTTTCAAAACTTGGACTAGTGAAGTCTCAAAATGTCCCAAATGATCCCAAATGCTTTCGAACTATGTCTAGAGTGGATTGAGGTGTAATATGAGACATTTATGAAGCTATTATAGGCATGGAAACTTCCAATAGACTTCAACCACTTTCATTTACAATTAGAGAATGAAAGGAAGAATCACTAGGAAAATCTATGTTGAAGCCCCCAGGGTAGATGGCTGCAAAAGACTCTTTAAAGGATTTCGAATTGGGTTTGAAGGTATATGGAGGGAATTAAGAAATAAAAAGGAACATCATCAGTGATTATAGACTAATATCATAAAACTTCAACAACATCCATTTAATTTCAGGAGAAGTTGGGGACTTTTACTAGTCAAATCGAGGTTCAAAACCCCCAAGGGTAAGGGACGAACATGGATTGTGATAGTGAAATCAATACAATGATACATGGATAATGAAATACAGGTAAAAGGACATAGATACACATATAGGTTGATGAAAACTGTGATATTATGGCAGTGGATTATTGTTCTTCTTATTCATATTAGGGTGGCAGGATCGAGCAAGGATAGGAGATTGAAGACTCCTTTGGTTTGGTGCTTGTGATCTCAAGGAGTTGGGGACTCCATCCAGTTGGTTCTACTAAAACTATTGAGTTGGACTTTACTGAGGTCTGGATTCCTATCTATAGGTTGGAAATTATGAAAACCAAGGGGTTGTATCCTTGTTTTGTTAACTTTTCATCATTTAATTCAATATGATCTAGGATCTTAATTGAGAGAACAACATGTATAGCATGTCAAACACAAGATACAAGAGACACAAATAATTTCACCGAGGAAAACCATAAAGGTGAAAAAACTCGCAACTTCCTCAGAGATAGAATAAGCACCAATACAAAGATCACAAAGATGAAAACCCGAAAGATAGATGTCTCCAACAGTTCTTCCTCCAGGCTCCTCCACTTGTGCACACTCCTCTCTCCCGACTATGCGAGTTGGATGTGTGAGTGAATGAGAAAATATAGTGGTGCAACCACTCTATTTATACTTTAAATTAACTTGACCTGCCTTTTATCCTAACTGGGTCGACCCCCTAGGGGAGTCTAATAACCCTTCCACTTAACACATACTGGGCCGACCCCTCTAAGGAGGTCTAATAACCCATCAAATATAAGTTACGACACTTACAATAAAACTTGTGACACTTGAAAATACAAATGACGACACCTTTGAATGGAGGAATAAGAGCATCTCCGTCGGGGATACAATAAAGTACCAACGTAATACATACAATATAAAAGTGAATAATATCTTCTGAAGTTACAGATAGTACATTAAGACTCCCTCTTAACTAGGAAGGTATTCCCTTGACACATGCGTCAATACATATAGGCACAAGTCTTCAATACCAAAGTTGGATCATCAACACTGGAGCACTGAAGCATCATCGTAGGTCTTCATCCATGTAGGTCTTCATCATATCTGCAAGCAAGCCATCAAGTAGGTACATCCCAGGACTGATTACACTGTCTCTGCAAAATTTTGTGTACCCTAATGTCACCCCATAATCTCTCAGGACTGATTACACTGTCTCTGCAAAATTTTGTGTACCCTAATGTCACCCCATAATCTTTAGATCGTATAAGGATTTCTTCAGTTTGCACACGAGTCTCCCCGTCGTTTGTCTCAAACCCGAGTGATTGCTCCAAATATACTTCCTCTTCCACTACACCATTCAAGAATATTGTCTTAACATCCATCTGGTGTATGATCTTCCTTTTCATGATCTTCATTATCTTTTGGTTTTACTTCATTCATTGTTGCATATCGATTCTTGAGTACTTCTGGTTCTTCAAAGTCTTCTTCTTGACTTCATCAATCTTCTTTCTGAATCATCATCACTTGTTCTTCGAAACAAGTCTCTCTTGCAGGTGATGGTACAAGGTCTTTCCTACGGGACAAGTTCAATTGCATGATTAGAAACATCTCATAGTATTCAAAACAAATTATTACACATAAATACATATGTCATACAGTCATGCAATTATCTTATCCAATCATGCTTCAATACAACATTTATCCATATCCCGTAACTTTCTAGATGCCTTCTATCTCTACCAGAACATTGTTAAGAGTGTGCAAGTGTACTCCAACATGTTAGCAAAGAGGTTTCATTCTATATAAGTAGAAATGGAATGTTGTACAGTACCATCGACCACTTACCCATTACTTTCATATAAGTAGTATCTTGTTCATTAATGCAATTTTTTCAAACATCCTAATATACTCAGGGCCGACCCCACTAGGGAGTCTGATAACCATATCACATACAATGATGACCTTTCCGATCGAAGGAATGAAACCTCTATGTTGGAAGCACAATGCCATATGAATGCAATATAAAATATACAAGTGCAATACATTCCGAAGCTACAAATACATCAACACTCCCTCTTAACTAAGAAGGTATTTCTTGACACAGTTCTTTAGCACAAGTCTTCATCGTCGACTACACCATTCAAGAAAGCTGTCTTGACATCCATCAGGTGTAATTCTTCCACTTCATCATTGCAACCAGAGAAAGTACCATTATGATGGAAGTGTATCTGGCTACGGGTGCAAAAGTTTCTTCATAATATATCCCTTCTTTTTGGGAGAAGCCATGAGCCACAAACCTTGCCTTGTATTTCTCCTCCTCCACTTGTGCACGCTTCTCAGTTGAGAGAACTAGTGAGTGAATGAAATAGAGAATCTAATAACCCTACCTCCTCCACTTATTTATACTTGTCTTCCACTTTCCTTTTACCCTATGTGGGCCGACCTCTCTACGAGGGCTACAGGTGAAATATGGTGAATTAATAAAGCAATTTACATGTGAGACCTCCCTGTAGGAAGCAAAGCAAGTCATTTGGGATGACATTATTATGGAGGCAGAGAAATTGAGGCCATATATTGATTTCATTATGGACAAAGAGGGTGTAATAAAGTTAGCTAGGCAAATCCTAATAGAAGTCAAGGAAAAGTTCAACAAGAAGCCCATGGACTGTGTAGAAAAGTCCATAGAATTTCTGAATGGGATGACAGAGGATGAGGTGAAAACAACTAGCATAAACTTAGGATAGAGTGTCTAGTATTATTTGGGAAAAGAAGGTGGTGAATAAGTATCACCAGATGAACACGATTCAGGCAAGGATAGACATTTTAGCACATCAAGTAAAACTCTTCGAAGAAATGTTTGATCCATTATTCAAGAAGGGACTTCCTATATTTTGGGAGGAAAAAAGCACGAGGACACAGGAAGAAGAATATCATGGCAAGTTGTGGGGATGTCGATTCAATTTGGATTATGTATAATTTAGGTAAATTTATTCTAATGTTTATGTATTGATTCATTGTAATTTTTTGCATAATTAATTGTAATGTCCCCAATTTTGGGCTAATTCAGTGACCATGGGTAAAAGGGGACATTATTTTCCTAGGAAGATAAATGATAATTTAATCATGTAACTATATAATAAATTTTAGCCTAAGTTCTGTTGGAGGAATTAATTTTATTCATTTAAATTAATTCCTTTACTTAATATTCCTAAAATAATTGGGCAAGTGGGCGAAGAGAGTGCCCTCATGGAGATAAGGTTTCCAAATTGGATCTAGAGACAAGAAAATAGAAATATGGCTAAATCAATTTGTGGATTTAGGAAAAGAACAAAAGAAGGAAAGGTGTAAGAGTTTCTAAAAGAAAGAAAATGGAAACAACCAAAAAAATCAAAAGGAGGGCGCAGTTTCCAAAAAGGAGTCCAGTTTACAAATCAAGCAACATTTACAAAGCATGAAACATATGGAGACAAAGGGGGGCACAGTTTCTAAAGGAGAAAAGCTTGTAAGGAAAAATAAAGGAAAGTATGTCAACTCATGGGTGACCTATTCTCACAGGTCACCAAGATTTTTAACTTGCTCAGCAGGTCATCATGAAGTTTATAAAAGAAGCCAACCAACTCCATTTCACAACTTTTGTCATTGTGAGTTTATGAGTGAAACATTTTAGCTTCTCAAAGTTTGATGATGTGCCCAAGCTAATCAATGGGTGATGTGCCCCATTATTCTATTCTACTTCTCTTCTCTAATATTCTCTCAATATTTGCAGCCATGTAGATCTAATATGCAAGTCCATATAATCCAATACTAAGAAGAACCCAAGCTTACAAGGATTTATCATCATACATGGTACATTCAGAGGAGACAACATTGAAGGGCCGAAATGGAGGTTTTGATTTCAGAACTTCTGATCATTTTTTGGACGTGATACCTATTCCATTGCGTTCGGAGGTCCATTTCCAGTAGGAAACACTTTTTTCCTCATCGAAAAAGGTGTCCGGATGACCGAGATACAACCATTTTCACTGGAGCCAAGATTTCATGTGTTAAGGGGCGCACGTGTGTAGTTCCAGTTAAGTGAACGCGCCCATTGTAGCTCAGGAAGCCCAGTACGACTCCATACTCTGTTTCAGACCTGTTGCAGACCAAAGTGCACTTTCATATCAGATATTTAATCATTCCATCCCTTTTTACAGCTCTTCTATGGCTCTATGTATGGATTTTCTAGTCCATAAGACACCGTATGGTTGAGGAGAATTTAAATGAGTGCAATATTAGTTCAATGGGTTATATTTTGACCTGCTATTGTTGAATATAGTATATCAGAACATTATAATGCTTCAGAACAGAGTATTTCAATTAATAAAATTCATTTAGTAACCGAGATTGAGAGAGTAGCTCATTGAGCACCATTTTGTGACTAGTTTTATTGAAATGACTGCAAAATTCATTATGAGTGTTTTTTTTTGCATTCTGTAACTTGTAGGAGGTTAATAATTCATTATATTTTCCATATCAGTCCTTAATTTAATAATTTGGGAGGATTTAACCCCTGTTTGTAAAGATTTCAATTTGACTAGCTCTGTCATCCCGACAGGGCCTAAAACTTCCAAACCACTCCTACTCTTCCCAAATACTTTTGAAAGCTTCTAATTGTTTCCATTGAATCTATTCTACTATCATAACTCATTTTTGTACCCACCCAGTCTAGTAAGCATATGCTGGTGCACCCAGGAAGCTTTGCGGTAGGCTTCAATGGTAGCTGATGTCTGAAACATAAATGGCCTGCTTTGTGCTTAGGACTCTCCCTTTGATGTTATTATTTGTTGCTGCACATTTCCCCATACAAATTCCAGAACTGAAAGTTCATCCCACCATACTTAGATTCAGTCTCCATCCCCATCACTGATCACCTCCTGCTCGGTTTAAAAGAATTATTAAGAAATTTATCCAGTAAATTTTATTAAAATTTCTGAAGTTGAGTTAATATCTTGGTCGAATCTTCCCAAGGATATTACAATAATGAAATTCATTCGGTTTCTCTTGGCCATCTTTTTTGGATATCAATTTGTCAAATTTCTTTGAACTATGTTTTATGTTGCTAATTTAATGAATACATCGATCTGTAGGTTGGATTTCTATTAATATACGATTCATGTGTTATTATGTGTTAAATGAATTTCTCTGTTTAATTCATTTTATCTATAACTTTCTACAACTGATAAACAACCACACATTTATATTGATGCTAGTAAGTGGAAAAGCGATCTTACAAAGCTAGTTGCTTCGATATGCGTTGGATAAAGATAAGTAATCGTATGTGTTTGATTCTAATGTGTTTTTATTTCATTCTTGCATGTTGTGATTGTGTAATTGAAAGGTTTTTAATTATGTTATGATTGTGTAATTGAAAGGTGTTTTCCACTGTGCATGTGCAAGTTGACGTGGAGAAGCCATGTGGGCAGGAAGTCTGGCGCGGAGGAGACACATTGGCAGAATCCCCGACGTGGACTAGTTGCGTGGGAAGAAGGTGTGATGTGGAATGGCCACATCATATCCACACATTCCAGCGACTGTGAAGGATGGGCGAAGGTGGTTTTCCTTGCCGCCCTTCCAACTTGCGAAATCATGTGGTGCTACCATGTGGAGAGCGGTTTCAGATTCCACAACCACCCATCCCCTCGTCCTATCATGAATGTTGGGGATGCGGAATAGAAGTGGGACCCTTGATATTTCACCGCCCGATTGAACTTTTCCGCCATTTAAAATGGTTTGTACGTTGGCATGGTGGTGATCTTTTCCTTCATTTAAAATGGTTTGTACATTGGCATGGAGGTGATCTTTTCCGCCATTTAAAATGGTTTGTATGTTCGCACGGAGGTGATCTTTTCCGCCATTTAAAACGGTTTGTACGTTTGCATGGAGGTGATCTTTTCAAACATTTAAAGTGGTTTGTACGTTGGAATGGAGTTGATCTTTTCCACCATTTAAAATGGTTTCTACGGTGCTAATGGTAAATGATGGATTGTATCACTCATGTGAATAATCTCATCACATTTATGAGGTGCCTGTTTATGATGGATTGTGTTTATGTGTCATGACGTACATATGATATCCCTCCACACTGTGATAATAAATGTCACAAACATTTCTGCATTGATATCCCGCCACACTGCTATTCCCACCCACTGCCTATATTGAAACTTATTCTGCCACACTGCTCTTCCCGCCCACTTCCTACATTGAAACTTAAAGTTCAAACTCTCTGTGTTTGCTAGTTTGGAGCTTTGTTTTCTCTAAGGACCTAGGTTTGATTTTGCTGAGGTGGAACCGAGAAGAGTGTTGGGCGTGTAGAGCAGTAAGATTGGCTTGAAGAATCGACTGCTAGTTTTTCATTTGGCAGGTATTTATATTATTCAAACCATAAATCTAAATATGTAACATAGCATGCTTATTTAGCCTCGGGGCTAAAAATCCATATCTTCCATGGTTGTCAAAAATCAATGCAATGACAGTTTGAAGTTCACAGTAGTTTAAAGTCACTGAACGTTTTAGATTCTTCAGATTTCCAGAATTTATTTCCTTCAATTCCGGGTAGTTATCTTCTTACAGTCCATTAATATGAATTCACAATGTTATTTTTGCAAAATCGGGCGTTACTCATTAATGTCGATTCCCGCTTGCTTGCATACGTTTTCTATCTGGTGATGTAGCGTATTATTTTCATATATTCCATATTGTTTTCTGCAAATCCTCTAACATTAATTTTGGGTAGGTTTGTTGGAAAAAGATAACGACAAATGAACTCGTAAAATTGAAACATGTTTTTTCTTTTTAATATCATTTTGCAGTTAATATTCACTATAGTATACCGATCTATGTAAACGTTAATACTTTATTTGAAATATTTGAAATTGATAATTTATGTCTTAATTTATATAATATTGATTACATTTCTTTTAATATAAATATATATAATTAAAGTATTTAATTTAATTGAATAAAATTAAGTAATCAAATAGCTTTAAACAATATTAAGGTGTAATTGTTTTCCAATATAGTATCTTGGCTAGAAAAGTCCCATGCATTACGTAGTTGGACGTGCTGTATGACTCAAATTGTTTGATGCAATGAGAACACATGTGAGTCTTGCATATGATACCAAGGCATTTAGTTTTAGAGATAAAGATGATAAAAATGTTCTTAAAATTTAGGCAGGAGACCGTGTTGGGAAATGAATTTAACAGTGACGATAATGCAGATAGTGATGCCATTAGTTGGAAAGATTCTAACTGCGATTAACTAGACAAACATTCTTTCATACTTTTGGGCCGAAACTGCAGTGAATGATATAGCAGCTTCTACTTCTCCAAGTGTAGCACAAATCAATTCTGGAATAATCAAAACCACATGGCACAATCTGAACATTCCACGTGTCACCCTGGAGACTAGATTTCGACATTTGCATGAAAAAATTTGCAGATGTTTTGCTACAAAGAGTTTGTCGTCAAGTCAAAATTTTGTCAATGAAAGCGAGGTCGCTCTATCGTAAGGTTGTTCCGTTTCGGGGTGTTGGAAGTAGATGCCGAGGAGAAAGAGCGTCTGCTCCTTCCTTCAGGGATGAGTTTTCAGAGTGGCTAAAGTAGATATCGGCACTCTAAACCCATATTTCATAGGAACATTGCTTCACACATGTTGCTGGAGAGTGGAAATATCCAAAGAGAAAGATCAACCACTCTTTCTTCAAGTTCTATTTTTATAATTCCATCGTAAAAGAAGGGGCGGACGATCCTTCTTCTTCCCAATATTCTTTTCGTTGTAGCTTGAGACTACAAGAAGGGTCAGTCAATCCTTCTTCGTCTTCACCATTCTAGATATCATTCAATTTCTAAATAAAGGTTTTGAAAATTATCTACTAAACAAAGGGGCATTTGATCCTTCTTCTCAAAAAACAGAAGTCGGGGCAAACAATTTTATATGTTATAACTTAGCCGTGATCAATATTATTCCGGTGTTCACCATTTTAGATATAGATGAATTGACGTACTAGCCTTTGTAGGTTGAATAATTTTACAATTCCCTCATAAATGAACGCGCGGCCGCCCTTCTTCTTCCTAGTATTGTATTCATAATAGTTCTAGAATGCAAGAAGGGTCGGTCGATCATTCTTTCTTTCGCCATTCTGGATATAGGTGAATTGTTGGATATAGTTGTTCACAATTATCTCCTAAACGAAGGGGCATCCGATCCTTCTCTTCGAAAAATGGAAGCCAGGACAAACATTTTTATATGTTAGAGCTTAGATGATGTCCGAGTCCCTACTATTTACAGCGGAATTTGGAAGTCGAGAATTGTCGACATAGCCTTCATAGATTAAATATATTTATATTTATTTCGTAAATGAAGTGTTGGCCGACCCTTTTTTTGCTCAGCATTCTTCCCTTGTTCATAATTTTGGAAATACATGTATTGATGGCCTAGCATTCGTAGGTTGAACATTTTAATATTCCGCCATAAATGAACAGGCGGGAGACGCTTCTTATACTCATAATTCTTTTCATAATATTTCTAGACTGCAAGAAGGGTCGTTCGATCCTTCTTGTGTTCGCTTCTTCTACAAGAAGGGGTGGCCGATCCTACCATTTGGAAAATTGGAAGTCCAGACAGCCATTTTTTATATATTATAATCTATGTTATATCTTTGTTTAAAACAAATATGATTGTTAATGTGCTCCTATTATTTTATATTTCCTAAAATGCTTATGAACTGGATTTTGGTTATGAACAATGTGTGTTGTTATTTTATATTTCAGATATTGTTTATTGAAATGGATTTTGGTACTCAACAATGTGTGGACCTACTTTTTAACGGATTGAAGTTGCTGAAGGAATCTCATTTATAGAAAGAATTTTTTTGCATAATATCAGCATTAATGAAGGATGTATCATTGTAAATGTTACCAAGTCTTCCATTACCCTATCGATCAGAAGGTGCATATACATTGTCAAAGGATGTTGGTGGTTATATTCAATGGCCTATATCTGATATCGTTAACCAGATTGGGTCCTCTCTTTGCGAGAACGAGGTGAATGATATACCAGCTTCTTCTTCGATGAGCGTAGCACATATCATAACAATTGAGAATGAGGTGAATGATATACCAACTTCTACTTCGACGAGTATATCACATATCTTAGCAACTGAGAATAAAACTTCTTTTATTATGAGAAAAGTTAAGTTGTTACATAAGTGTTCAGAAATAAAGGATTGCATTTCCATAGGTTTTGTAAGAAATGTGAATGAGACTAATTTTGTTGGGGGAACATTTTTGGGTGACTTCTCCTTTGGTATTCTGCTCAATGAAGTGGGTTTTCTTGTATGGCATGTTGTCCAGGGGTGAGCAGTGGATCTTTTGTTGTATGTTTGATTAAAATAATAATCTATTTTAATACAGAAACATTGTTTTATGTTCCAAGTGCTTTCAACAATAATCAATTTGAATCTACTAGTTAATTTGATACATCAATGTTCTTTAAAGCCACAGTATGTTGCTTGGGGATTAGTGTCAACTATTTTTAAGGGAGACATTGTACAATTCAAAGTACTAGATGTTGGTGAGTTTCGTATTTTAGTTCATAAAGTCTTCCACAATTGCGAGGATTGTGGTGTATTTGAAGGATCTATTATAAGATGGCCTGCAAACACTTTGCTTGACCTTGATAATGTTCCTTTGGATGTTATACATTTGGAATGTTTTTGAAGAATGTCCCTTACAGATGATCCTTCCAGGTACTCCCCATTGTGAATATACACATGTTAAAGGTAATCGAACAAGGCCATACAATTCCGTAAATGAGGTAGCACATATTATAACAACTGAGAATGAGGTGAATGATATACCAGCTTCTACTTCGACAAGTGTAGCACATATCACAATTGAGAAAAAATATCCTTTTATTATGACAAAAGTTAAGTTGTTACATAAGTGTTTAGAAATAAATGATTGCATTTCCATAGGTTTTGTAACAAATGTGAGTGAGACTGATTTTGTTGGGGGAACAATTTTGGGTAACATCTCCTTTTGTATTCTGGTCGATGAAGTGGTGTTTTCTTGTATGGCATGTTGTCCAGGGGTGAGCAGTGGATATACCAGCTTCTTCTAAAATTTACGAATGAAATTTAAGATCGTTACCTTACATGCCTACAATAAATCAGGATGCACACCTTTCAAACATTGGCACCGAACATTGTTGCTCAAATTTTTGGATATAAAAAATTCCACTTCGATCAATAGTTGAATGTTATAAATTATATGGGATCAAATGCTCCTATGGCCAAAGGAGATGACAGAAAACTAAGGTTGTTGACAATGAGATTAGACACAATAGACGTCTGTCAAAATGCATGGTATAAATGCCATCAGATAAAAAAGAGCACTTTGGGTAAGGCGATTCATGATATTTATCAGAAGTTAGATGCTAGTACTATCATATTGGACCCGTCATGTTAAACTGTCACGTTTTTTTTCCAAAACTTATTTTTGATGGGCACTATATTCTCTAAACCATCATTAATTTTTGTGGGTCACTCTTAACAGAATTTGGATTTACATTTTATAGCTAACCTTTCTAATTTCTTTTAATTTTTTTTCCATGATCACTAATTTGTTTGATAAGTTAACATAAACAACTTGCATTAAAATAGAAAACTCCAAATTGTTTTCTTGACACGTAACCATTGGACCTTTCTATGCATATCATACCTGGAAATAAACGTACACATTGAAAATATTTTCAGCCATGAGCATTTTCTATATAGTTAAAACTTTTATTTTCTATGTAAATGTGAAATTTTAATCAATTTTAAAATATATATTAATAAAACATTTACTATGGATAGGTAATTATTTTATCTATTGAAGGGAAAAATTTAAACCAGACTGTTTTTGGACAGGGAATATATATACTTAAAAAATGCTTAGATATACAACAACAATGGGTTGTTGGTGCAGAAGAAAACATGAAGATCGATGTAAATAACATCATATGGGCATGATCACCAAGAAGGGCCTTGCAGTAGAAAAAAATAGAATAAACAAGAAGGGCCTTAAAGTAGTCAAGGCACAACAAGAAAATATGGGGAATAGTGTTTAGAGTGGTGGATGTTCTCAAGGGTTGATAGTAGACAAAATTGGTTTCTAAATTTCTCTATGGCAGTTTTAAGCAACAAAATTGTTGTGTTTCTAAATTTCCACTTGGTCAACAAAAAGTTGTATTTTCTCATTTTCATTAAAGTTTTATAAAAGCAAAGATACAACTTATAGCCATTGGGATTGATAATGGATGGTTATTTGTTACAAAATTGGATTTGTGATAAGTGTTGTAATTTGCGCACTAACTGTCGTTAAGTGTTGTAATTGTGCTTAAGAATAATTGGCCTTTAGAAGTTGTTTATCTGCTACACTTAAAATCAAGTAATTATCCTCAGAGTAACTACCTAAATACTAAAATATGATCCGCTATACTCAAACTGCCAAATTCAGCGGTGCTCATAGGAAAAAATATTCTATACGAGCCAATATTCTATGCGAGTCAACTATATTTCTAATACTGAATGTGCCAAATCAAATATGCCATATGTCACAATATGATCATTCCATGTGTCACTCCGGGATATTAGATATCAACATTTAAAAAACAAAATTTATAGATGTTTTGCTTCAAATACTATGCTAGAAAGTGGAAGTATTCTCAGAGAAAGAGCGACCGCTCTTTCCCAAAGGTGTTCTATTGTTACGATTCCCTCATAAATGAAGGGTCTGCTGACCCTTCTTATTCCAAATATTCTTTTTAGAATAGTTTGATATTGCAAGAAGGGTCAGTCGATCCTTCTTGTGTTCTCTATTATGGATATAGCCGAATTGTTGGATAAAGGTTTTCACAATTAACTACGAAAAGAAGGGGCGACCGATCCTTCTTTTTGAAAAACGGAATTCGAGTGAAACCATTTTTTATAGGTTAAAACTTCCAAGGTGTTCTATTTTTAAAATTGCCTTGTAATTGAAAGGTCGGCTGACCCTTCGTATTCCCAATATTATTTTCATAATAGTTCGACACTGCAAGAAGGGTCGCTCGACCCTTCTTATTCCAAATATTATTTTCCTAATAATTTGCCACTGTAAAAAGGGTTGGTCGATCCTTCTTGTGTATTCCATTATGGATATAGCTGAATTACTGGATAAATGTTTTCACAATTCACTATGAAAAGAAGGGGCAGCCGATCCTTCTTGTCGAAAAACAGAAGTCGAGACAAACAATTTTTATATGCTATAACTTAGCCAATTGACTGGCTATTCAGAAAACAAAAGTCAGGACAAATGATTCTCATATGTTATAACTTAGCTAATTGCAGAATCTTGGTTTTTGGTTTTGATATATTTCTTTCCGCAACCTGCAACCCGCAATTGCATATTGAGGATTACAAAAATAATGTATATATTTATGAAATAAAACCCCGCAACCCTTCTTTTCGTTCTGGCATGTTTACGTTTTAACTGTTGATTTGTCTTGATCCTGTGGATGAGATTACACCGGGTGATTAAAATGAAGTTTAGCTTGCCCATTTAGCTTGTCGGAGTTAGCACTAGCGTTGTCCTGGATGAAACTAGGAGACTCAATTTCTAAAAAGAATGGAGAAAGACTCGGTGGTCTGAGCAAAATAGAATCATCTGGGTAGGTACTGACAGCCTCAAGGGTGAATTGATCAAATCCCAAGCCCGAAACTTTGCAAGGAGAATTAAATTGCTAAGGTCTGCCTACAGTTACATATCTGCGCAAATAAATGGTCTAGATCAGCGGTGGTGAAGATCTATAGTCATGAGCACGCTTCGCACAAAAACGGTGAGTTGTTCTAGATAGAGGCAGGAGGTTTATCCCACAAGCATCTTAAGTAGCAGATCAATGACCAATGGAGCAGATCGATGGTCGAGAACTACTTCTCCGGTACGACATGCGTGGAGCAAACAAACTTTTGGATCCGTGAATTTTTGGTAGAGGCCTGTGGGTTTGGATGGCGTAGATTTGAGGAGGCCAAGATATATGGCCGAGGTTTTGTTCACGGATCTAACTTGCACAAAACATCAATGCAAGCCAAATCCGCAAAGCTATTAAAATTCGCAACGTTTGATGGCCAGGATTCAAGGCGACATGTGGCCGGATTCGAGGCCACCAGGGATCAGGAAAATGGATAGCCAGGGAAGCTTCCACGCCGCAAGAGATGTAGGGTTGATAGCAAAGGATAAATAATATAAAAAATGCGCCTGCACAAAGAGATGGATTCTTATTTTGCATCCGAAAGCGATAGGAGCAAGCTGTGAAGAAACATATAGGTCAACCAGGGGTACAAGCAAACCTAAAAAAAATAGGTAGGTTATCTGCTCTACAGTAAACTATTTAATGGCTGAATTGAGTGATAGAGAACCCATAGAAACACTGTTTATAGACAGATGCGTAGAGGTCTATGACACTACGATGACCAATGAACCCATGGAAACAGTAAAAAACAAACTGAAACTGGTTACGGAGCGAGGTATAGATGTGCACCAGGTCCATCGGTCCTATTTCCATCTATTTACAGTCGGCCAAACCCTTGGTTTTCCCAAATTTGTTGAATGGTGCGCCTCTAACTACTCTTCTACCGAAAGGGAAATCATGGATGCTTCCAAGTCCAATATCCTTTGCGAAATCGATACCCAAACCCTTAGAAAATCCCTTTCAGACCCAAAAGAGTTTTTCCAGAAAGCTATAGCGTATACCTAGGAATCCCTAATCCATTTTTTTAGACAATCCCCTGTTGAAGTAAAACAAAATTTCTGCAAATCCTATCTAAATCCTACTATCCAAATACAAGAGCAGGATTTCCCTGCCGAAGCCAGACTATTCACGGAAGAATATAGAGGTGTTATCGCCATGATGAGCCAATTCCTAGGTCTAGACTCTGATATGTATGTCATAGAACCTCTAATAAGTTTTATTTTTTTCCTAGGCACTTGCCCCCTGGACTCAGATGACCCAAGCCAGTCTACCCAATGTGCATGCCTCAGGTTTGATGAAGTTTTGGTTGAAAGAATACACTCCCAGCTAAAGAATTTCAAGGAAACAAGGATTTTCAAATTTTAGTGCTACTTACTAAAAATGTTCCTGGCATTCAATGAAGAAAACTTGCAAATTCCTAAGGTACTACTTACTCAGGATATGTACATTGATTACACCAAGTTCCATGATGAGCTCATGTTTGAGGTTCATCAAGTCATTTTCCAAAAGAAGTTGCCTAGAGTATTACCAGAAATGCAGGAGTTACTACAGCTTTCTCCTAAGAAGAGGGTCGAAGATTGGTTCCTTTCAGAGCATGGCACAATCATTAGGGTTTATGGCTTTGCTTATGCACCCTACGTGCTACCAGTTTTCTTGACCCCTAGAATGTTTGCATTAGAATTCATCAGACAAAAATTGAAGGCAGAAGCTGAGCACTTTCTAGATCATAGAAAGGGCTCTGATATTGTTTTTCCATGGATTGTAGGTCCATTCTTATTAAAAAACAAAGGATCTCTTACAACCATCGAATGCAAGATAAAGAAGATGGGTTTCAAAACAAAAGCAGCCTTAAACTATGATCCCCACCACATCATTTCCAACAAGAGGAAGGAAAGCAACAGGAAGGATTTTTTGCATTTCAAAATTCCAGGCATGGAAGAAGCCGGAAATTTATTGGAATGTCCTAGCAGGAGCCAGATGGAAATAGACACACCTAAGAGCTCCTCCCTGCTGACACAAGGGAACACACCCACAGTGCCTAGCTCTTCTAGCCTAGTCCTATCAGTGCCAGCAGCCATGCTTATGGCCATCAACTTAATAAACTCTAGCAGGAAGCTCACAATGTCCCTATGGACATAGAAGGGGAATATGAGACAGCCCCAAAGAGGCAGAAAACTGACGAATCTGAGCAGCAACTAGTACCAGTGGGGACTCGTAAAGGAAAAAAGAAACAAGTGTATAAGCTACTAGCATTTGAGTGTTGATGTATATGTAACTTCGGAATGTATTTCACATATATGTATGTTGTATTCCTATAGAGATGGTATTATTCCTCTATAAGGAAGTGTCGTCATTTATATTGTAAGTGTCGTAACTTATACTTGATGGGTTATTAGACCACCTTGTTTGGGGTCGGCCCTGTATAAGTCATGTGGGACAAAGGGTTATTAGACCACCCTATTGGGGGTCAGCCATGTGCGTCAAAGGGTTATTAGACCACCCTATTGGGGGTCGGCCCACCCAGCATTATGTTGTGTGGTTAAGTTCGAGCCTACATGAGTTAGGTAAAAAGGCAAGTCAAGTCAAGTATAAATAGAGTGCGGGAGGCACTCTATTTGCTCACTCACTTCTCACACATGCACTCAAGGAGGAGTGGCGCACTTATGGAGGAGGAGGATCTGCTGCTAGGTTATGGCTATCTCTCTTGGTTGGTTGTATCATTGCTCTATCTATCTCTGAGGAAGTTATTGGGGTTTTTCACCTTTATGGTTTTCCCCAAGTAAATCTTTGTGTCTCTTGTGTGCTTGCATTATTGTCTCCATGATTGATATGCTGTACATGTTGTTCTCTCAGTTAAGATCCTAGATCATATTGAAGTAAATTCAGAAAATTTAACATGGTATCAGAGCTAGCCTGAAAGAAGGCATGATATGGCATGTATGACACTTGTTGCACTTACGATGCTAGGGCTTGATATAGAAAAAACCAGTCATCGTAGCACTTTCGCTATAAATCCGTTGTGGCGAAGTTTTCGGATCTGAAATTGTTACAAGCCGAAGCGAAGATCTCCAGGTATCTTGTGTCCAAAGGACAACCTCTAATTCGTTGTACTTTGTGATTTATGATCTGTACAATATAGGGTTTCTGCCTCTTCCAGATCTGAGTCAAAATCAGGTGACCTTGGGAAAAAGGTCATATCTTGGGCTAGGAAGCTCCAAATGAAATTTCCTAAAAAGTGACAGGTAGTACACAGTCTGTACTATCTCAGAAAACTTTTTCAGAGGCCGAAGTTGAACCAGTGACACGTGGAACTCCGTACAAGTTTGCTCTCTTGTATTATCCCATAAACAGGTCACGTTGCGACATTTGGCATAACTCTCTCTCAGAGAGTCCAATTGAGGTCAGACCTGTCAGGATGGAAAGGTAACAGGCCGAGATATCTCAGGAAACGTTTTTAGAGGCCGAAGTTAAAACAGTGACACGTGGCACGCCGTACAAGTTCGCTCTCATGTTTTATTCCAAAACAGGTCACGTTGCGACATTTGGCATAACTCTCTCTCAGAGAATCCAATTGAGGTCATACCTGTCAGGATGGAAAGATAACAAGTCAGGTTATCTCAGGAAACTTTTTCAGACCCTGTGGATCAAAAATTTCGGAGGTACACTAGAAACAATCAGGTACATATTTCTGTCAAAAAAGAATTATTTTTTTGTACCTTCATTCATGGTTTCCGGAATTTGGGGCTTTGGAGAAAGTTGGAATTTTTGTAATCGGAGACCACGGCTGGATGCTACTCATCAAAATAGAAATTTAGAGACCAAGATCAGAATTTTTGGTTGGGCAGAAGGCCGGGCTTGATTAGACCCTAGTTCGGGACTTTGATCAGAAAAGTGGAAAATTAGGGCTTCTGTAAAAATGGGAATTTTTGAAATCTGTGACCACGGCTGGAAGCTCCTCAGAAAAATAGAAGCTTAGAGCTTTGGATCAAACATTTTGATTGGGAAGAAGAGTGGGCTTCATCAAACCCCAGTTCAGGGTCACGTCCAGTGAATCCAGAAGTTTCAAAAGCAAAATTGAGGAGTGAAACTTTGCAGTTTTCAAATTCTGAATATACCAGTTTGATCAGCTCATCAAGGCGCATATTTCTATCCTTTCGGAAGTTTGAAATTCAAAGTTTGAATTTTTGGAGTTTCTCTGACAAACCCATATCCAGCTCCAGGTCCAGTTCTTGCAAATCAAGTGGATAGGGTTAATCCTAGAAGAAGATGGATTGGTCACCTGCATAAGTGAAGGAGTTCCTATTTCAGAGGGAGATGAGGCTAAGGCTTTACATAAGGAGATTACAAGCGATCTCGACAGGTATGACTCATCGAGGTATGTTTTGAGATTTGTTCATGATTAAGTTTATGGTATGTTTGTCTTCATGTTATTACGGTTAGTACAATTTTGATTTTAGATTTGTCGTATCACCTTAACAAAATTATGAATGCATGATAGAAGATATTCATTGGTTAAGGTGTTGACACTTATGATTGTACTAATGCATTATGGTGTTGTATGAAGTTTATGTTGTCTACTAACATGAAAGGTACACCAAAGAAGACAAATCATGTTCCAGTTCAAGAACATATGATCATGATGACATGAGAATAAAGACTCATCCATTGTCATGGATCTCATAGAAGATCCATTTACGAGGTATGTATAACTTGGTTTTGTAATGGTTAACCTATGAGTTATACAGGTTACTAGCACAAGTCATTGAAGAAGAACAAGAAGATATCATACGGGTATGTTAGACATAAATAGCTAGCATGCTAATCCAGGTATGTTTTTCCTATATCAAACTAGAATCCTACCTTGTGTTAGGATCTTATGTTGTTGTTAATAATGATTGTATGCATATTATGTTTCTTACCATAATTGATGATATGACTAACCAGAAGAATCATGATGGTATAGGTTTGAATAATCACAGGTTTTATGCATTTTATATCTCTTATCTTGATTGATGATTCAACTAACCTGAAGAGTCATAGGTTTGAGTAATTACAGGTTTAGACATGTTATGACTTGACTAACCATAAGAATCCTACATAAACCTTGAATGCTAATGCTTATTACTTCTGTTTGAAATGATCATGACTATACATGCTTGAGATTACTTTGTTTTAATAGTATACTAATGAATGTATGATTTTATATGAGATCACAAGGATAACACATTCATGATACTAATAAGCATGCATAGGGACCAAGGATGAATATGAGTTCAAGAACAGGTAATCCAGGAAGCAAAGATCAAGAGGGAGTACACTCTAGTGGTTTATGCAAGGATGCAGATATTCAGAGGGAGTTGTCCATCTCTCTACATTCCACATCAGAAAGGTGCAGAAGAAGCTACTGTAGATTAGGACTCCAGCAGCTCCTGCAAGAAAGCAAAGACTCAGAGGGAGTCCACCCAACGAACAAACAAGATAAGTATTTGAATTGTCATTTCTTAAATAATACTGTTCAATAATGTATATACTGATGTTCCTAGAATTAGGTTGTGTATTATGCATATTAGAATAATTGCATTGATGAACAGTATACTCCTAATATTCATGGGTAAGTGGCCTATGGCACTGTACAACATTCCATTGCTACTTATCTAGAATGAAACCTCTTTGCTGACATGTTGGGAGTTGTGCACACTCTTAACAATGTTCTGGTAGAGATTGGAAGGCATCTAGAAAGTTACGGAATATGGATAAATGTTGTATTGAAGCATTGGCTAAGATAATTGCATGACTGTATGACATATTTCTTTATGTGTAATAATTTGTTCTGAAAATTATGAGATGTTTCTAATCATGCAATTTAACCTATTTTGTAGGAAAGACCGTATATCTTCACCTACAAAAGAACTACAACATTTGTTCCAGCAACAAAGATATCTATTGAAGATATTGAAGTTCCCAGGATCTGGGATGAAGAAATGAAATGCCATGATCCGTCGATCATGAAGAATGATGTTTGGGATGTAATCCCAAGACATGAAGGGAAGTTTGCTATGACTTCCAAATGGAACTATCAGATCAAGCATGTTGCAGATGGAAGCATTGAGAAATATAAAAGTGATCAAATAGAAGATACACCAGATGGATTCAAGACAGCTTCCTTGAAGGGTGTAGTTGAAGAAGAAGTGTATGTAGAGCAGCCACTTGGTTCTGAGACAAATGATAGGAAATCATATATGTGCAGAACTTGGTATGGTGAAGATAGATTGATTTCCGACACGCAGCGGAAGCTTACTACCGAGTTCGAGATGAAGAACTTGGGGATGATGCACTATTTGTTTTTGGCATGGAGGTGTGGCAGAGTGCAGATAGAATCTTCCTTGGACAAGGGAAGTATGCAGTAGAGATCCCAAAGAGGTTCGGGATGATGGATTTCAAGACCATGGCCACACCTATGGCATCAAATCTGAAGCTTCTATGTGATGCTTCATCTGAGCCGATTGATGTCTCTATGTATCGTCAGATGATTGGGTCCTTGATGTACCTAACGAACACGAGACCAAACATTTGCTTTGCCGTGAACACATTGAGCCAGTTCCTGACGGATCCGAGGAGTGTTCACCTGGTTGTTGTAAAGCATGTTCTGAGGTACCTGAAGGGTACAGTGGATTATGGGCTCAGGTATGAGGAGAATCAAAAGTTTAACCTGCAGGGTTATGTTGATTCAGATTGGGCTCGCAGTGCTGCAGACAGGAAGAGCACATCTGGGTGTTGCTTCAATATGGGATCAGGTGTGATCTCTTGGTTTAGTAGGAAGCAGTCCTGCGTAGCACTGAGTACAGCAGAGGCTGAGTATGTTGCAGCCTGTTCAGCTAGTTATCAGGCAGTATGGCTACAGAAGCTACTGTCTGAGTTATTTGATCTCCCGCTGGATGCTACTGGTATCTTCTGTGATAACCAGAGTTGTGTGAAGCTGACCGAGAATCCAGTGTTTCATGACAGGTCGAAACACATAGAGATCAAATATCACTATATCAGGGATATAGTGCAGAGAGGAGCCGTGAAGCTCCTATATGTTGCGACAGACGAGCAGATTGCAGATGTGCTGACGAAGCCACTAGCCAGGGTGAAGTTCGAGTATTTCAGAGAGAGGCTTGGCGTTCTTCAGATCGAGGACACTTCGAGGAAGAAGTGATGGACACATTTGCTGAAGCCATTCCAAGCATGTTGGAAGGAGGATCCTTCACATGGATGTGGATGTAAGCGCTGGATGATGAGCATCAGGATGATGTTCTAGTTTCTGCTTGATATGATCAGTTGGATCATTTTTATGTATGTATGTACACATCATGTTGGATGCTGGATATGATCAGTTGGATCATTTATGTATGTATGCATCATGTTGGATGCTGGATATGATCAGGTGGATCATTTATGTATGTATGTGCATCATGTTGGATGCTTGGACCATGTATATGTATATGCATCAGGTGGATGCATTGATGATCAGGTGGATCATGTATGATGATATGTATCAGGTAGATACTTGGTATGCATTAGGTAGATGCATTGATGATCAGGAGGATCATGTATGATGATATGTATCATGTATTTGTATCAGGTGGATACATTGATGATCAGGAGGATCATGTATGATGATATGTATCAGGTAGATACTTGGTATGCATCAGGTAGATGCATTGATGATCAGGTGGATCATGCAGCAGGATGTTGCAGTGATGATCAGGATGATCATAGATGACGAGATTCAGGATGTTTCTCCAAATGACATGCAGCAGGATGTTGCAGTGATGATCAGGATGATCATGGATGATGAGCTTCAGGATGTTGCTCCAGATGACATGCAGCAGGATGTTGCAGTGATGATCAGGATGATCATGGATGATGAGCTTCAGGATGTTGCTCCAGATGACATGCAGCAGGACGTTGCAGTGATGATGATCAGGACGATCATGGATACATCAGGATGATGTATGGTGAGTATCAGGTTGATACTCTGTGGCCGTGGATCAGGTTGTGCAGATGAGCATGTCTGGGAGATCCTATAGGTCGGAGTTGTGTACCCGTAACAGCATGGGATGCTCTTTCGAGACATTGCTCTGGGAGGACATGTAATTTGTGCCCTGGGAGATCTCAGGTCAGAGTTGTGTACCCGTAACATCCTGAGATGCTCTTGCGAGGTTTTGTCCTATGGCATGTAATTTGGGCCCTGGGAGATTTCAGGTCGGAGTTGTGTACCTGTAACATCCTGAGATGCTCTTGCGAGGTTTTGCCATGACCACATGTAATTTGTGCCCTGGGAGATTTCAGGTCGGAGTTGTGTACCCGTAACATCCTGAGATGCTCTTGCTAGGTTTTGTGGTGGACCACATGTAATTTGTGCCCTGGGAGATTTCAGGTCGGAGTTGTGTACCCGTAACATCCTGAGATGCTCTTTCGAGGTTTTGTGGTGGGGTCACATGTAATAGCGCCCTGGGAGATCCTACAGGTTGGAGTTGTGTACCCGTAATATCCTGGGATTCTCTTTCGAGGTTTTGTGACGCACATAATAAGTCCTGAGGATTCCATAGTATGGCCAGTGATGATGAAGACCTGCAGGTGGTGGGCCTACATCCAGTATGAAAAAGGACTGGCTCTGTAGAACTTCCTATGATGAGTAGATTCAGAGATTGATTGAGATAGCAGCAGCAGTGACGATGATGATGACTCGATGACGATTATCTAGTGACGATGATCCAGAGAAGATGACTTGTGCTAGAAGAACTGTGCTGAGAAATACCTTCCTAGTTAAGAGGGAGTGTTGATGTATATGTAACTTCGGAATGTATTTCACATATATGTATGTTGTATTCCTATAGAGATGGTATTATTCCTCTATAAGGAAGTGTCGTCATTTATATTGTAAGTGTCGTAACTTATACTTGATGGGTTATTAGACCACCTTGTTTGGGGTCGGCCCTGTATAAGTCATGTGGGACAAAGGGTTATTAGACCACCCTATTGGGGGTCAGCCATGTGGGTCAAAGGGTTATTAGACCACCCTATTGGGGGTCGGCCCACCCAGCATTATGTTATGTGGTTAAGTTCGAGCCTACATGAGTTAGGTAAAAAGGAAAGTCAATTCAAGTATAAATAGAGTGCGGGAGGCACTCTATTTGCTCACTCACTTCTCACACATGCACTCAAGGAGGAGTGGCGCACTTATGGAGGAGGAGGATCTGCTGCTAGGTTATGGCTATCTCTCTTGGTTGGTTGTATCATTTCTCTATCTATCTCTGAGGAAGTTATTGGGGTTTTTCACTTTTATGGTTTTCCCCAAGTAAATCTTTGTGTCTCTTGTGTGCTTGCATTATTGTCTCCATGATTGATATGCTGTACATGTTGTTCTCTCAGTTAAGATCCTAGATCATATTGAAGTAAATTCAGAAAATTTAACATTGAGATCAAAGAGTATGTGTTTAACCCAACAACCACTCAACCTGCTGCCTTAAGCAAGACTAAAGATCAGTTGATATATGAATACAAGGTGGATTCACAGGAAACCTCAGAGGAGTCCAAGTTATATACTAAACTAAGGAAAATTTCAAGCAAAGAAGTGTCTCTAGTGACTAGCAGGAGCCTCGCTCAGAACACCCTGAGTTTGGCCTTGGCCACCAAGAGCAAGGCCACTGAGCTAAGGATGAATTTAGAGGACAACCCTGTCCCGGATGTAATAAACTTGCACAAAGAAACCGGGGATGTTATTTATACTAAAATGTTGAGGACAACTTTGGAGCTATCAAAGGTATAGGTCAGTAAGAGTAAGGTTTCCAGCCAGCTCAAGCAAGAAAAGATGGAAAACAAATCTCATAAGGAAATGATCAAGAAATTGCAAGGTGACATAGTGGCCACTAAGGGCCAACCTGATAAAAGAGCCATTATTCAAAACCTACTCAATGAAAAAGACAACATCATCCCATCTCTAAAAAAGGGGCTGAAAATCCCCTCTACCCAGTTAGTAGCAGTCTCTGAGCTAACAGATTTGGAGGAAAATAAGGAGAAGTTGCAGACTGACTTGACAGACTGTAGGGCCAAGCTATTGAAGCTTGAAGCGAAGGAAAAACAATGGAAGATAGATATAGCCACTGTGGTGGCAAGTGAGAAAATATCAAAGGCCAGAGTGGAAGAGCTTGAGAAGAGACCGCATCAGAAAGAGAAAGAAGTAGAAAGCATGGCCACACCATCCATAGAGGCTGGTGATTTCTCCCTAGTAGGGAATATAGTCGAAGCTAGTTTGGAAGACGTGGAAATAACAATATTAAAAAAGCAGTATGTGAATCTGAAAACCCTGAAGGATAATGCAGAAAGAGAAAAGGAGGCTTGGGAAGCTAAGCACCAGGAGTTGCGGGGTAAATATGATGAGTTGGCAAGACAAGCTACAAGGCAGACTTCCTTGGTAGAGGCCAGGAAGGTCATCTGGGATGGCATTGTTGAAGAAGCATGGAAATTGAGGCCCTTCCTCGATTTTGTCTTGGACAAGGAAACAGTGATAAAATTATCCAAGAGTAGTGTGACAGCAGCAATTGAGAAATTGAACAAAAAACCTATAGAGCATACTGAGAATGCCATCGAATTCCTGAATGGCTTATCTGAGGAGCAGGTCAAGACAATTGGTATAACAGATAGGGTTTCCATCATCATTGGAGCCAAAAAAGTGATGCACAAGCACCAACAGGTAAAGGCTATTCAAGCTAAAATAGATGTCATGGAATAGTAGATCAAGTATTTCAAAGACATGTTTGACCCTTTGTTCAAGAAAGGGTTACCTCTCTTTTGGGAGGAGGATGGAACAATGCTCACAGAAGAAAAATATCAGAAGCAATTGGCAGGATGTAAAGTGCATTTCCAGGATTTTCCAAGTATGGACTAGTTGCTATCAAGGAAGACAGTGGTGGAGAAAATGGAAAAGGGTTTTGACTTAAGCATGATGTTCAAGGAGGCTAGTGCACATCTGCAAAGCTACTCTTATAGGGACCACACTGAGATCCAAGTCTTAATGAAGGAGTTGGCCACCTTAGAGCTTCCAGCTGCCAAGCTATGAAATCTCATTGAGAAATATGGGAAGGGAAAGTTAATATTGAACCACTGAAGATTCGATGATCATGGGATAGCAGCATGGAGGAAATATTCACTGAAGCATTTTGTTTATTTTGTTAGAGTCTGTTGTCTTTCGGTAAAAATGCTTGGTAATTTTGTAAAAGGCAATTGAGCTAGTTTTACTAGCATTGTCATTTTGTTGTAACTAATTCCTAAGGGTGGCGAACCTTTTTGAATAGGTGTCACCTACATTGTAACAACTTCCTATTGAGGCATATCGAGCTGGAAGGCTCTGAGCATCTATGTAAGCAATGTAATAGAAGGAGAAAGGGTTGGAAACTTTTGTTGGACTCGTGAATTCCTGTTATTAAGCACTCTGAGATATATTTTCACAAAATCTGGCTAGGCCGAGCAAGGTTTTCTATCAGAGATTCCTGTGTTATTCGTCTTACAATCTATTTACTTCTTCTCTTATGTGAATGTTACTCTCACTGTTTAATTCATACTGTTATGCTTTTTCATGCTTGGATAAGTGTTGTATTGGGACAGAAGTCATAAATATTATGCTCTATTGCTTTCATTTCAAGCATCCACTACCATTTTCTGCTAAATTCTGTATAGAATTCATTATCATAAGCTCTATATTGATGGGTTGTTCATATCTTCTTTTTTAATCACGAAAAAAAATCTCTTTAATCAGCTATCCTGCCTCTGATTAGTTTGATCTACAGTTTGGAATTGTCTTTACTCATGATTTGTGTGTGTTTTATGTTTTAAGTGAATTTATTTAATTAGAACATGTATCTATTTATGCAAATGATTAACAAAAATTAATAAATTCATGTTAATTTTTCAATTAGCATTCCAGCTACACGGTAATCTTGCATGTGCCTAATCCTTAAAACTACTGAGTGAATTTTTATTTCCTGATGGTGTTGTGGTTAAACCTGCATTACTAACTTCGCTATACTCAATGTGCCAAATCAAATAAAAAATAGTAACCTCCCTATACTCAGTGTGCCAAATCAAATATGCCACGTGTCACAATATGATCATTCCATGTGTCACCCTAGGATACTAGATATCAACATTTTAACAACAAAATTTATAGACGTTTTGCTTTAAAGACTTTGCTAGCAAGTGGAAATATTCTCAGAGAAAGAGTAGCCTCTCTTTCTCCAAGGTGTCCTATTGTTACAATTCCCTCCTAAATGAAGGTTTTGACAATTAACAAAAAAAAGAAGGGGCGGTCAATCCTTCTTGTCGTAAAATGGAAGTCAAGATAAACCATTTTTATATGATATAAATTCCAAGGTGTTCTATTTTTATAATTCCCTCGTAATTGAGGGGTCACCCAACCCTTCTTATTCCCCATATTGTTTTCATAATAGTTGGACACTGTAAGAAGTGTCCGTCAACCCTTATTACCAATATTCTTTTCATAATATTTTGACACTGCAAGAAGGGTCGGTCGATCCTTCTTGTGTTCTCCATTATGGATATAGCTAAATTGTTAGATACAGGTTTTGATAATTAAATACAAAAAGAAGGGGCGGCCGATCCTTGTTGTCGGAAAATGGAAGTTGGGAAAAACTATTTTTATATGTTATAGCTTTTCACCTTAAAATTTTGAACAATTACAAATGAAAATTGCAATTTTGAACACTTTTCAAATTAGAAATTGCATTTTTTTATTTTAAATTCACATTTGAAGGTTATATATTCATACCTCCCTTCTAGCATGAAGGGATTTAATTAAAAAATAATAATAACTAACAACACTTTTCATTCTTTTTATGAGATTTCATTCTATTTAGAAAAAGAAAAAATTAAATAATGCTTCGATTTAAAAAAAACAAAAAGAAAGAATGTTTCTATTTAAAAAAAAGAATGTTTCTATTAAAAAAAAGAAAAAGAAAGAATAGAATAGATTTCGTATAATTCTTCTATAATGATACTGATGTAAATGTGTAAAGTTAATTATTTACAATTACTTCTACAAGTAAACTTCAGTTCAATGAGCATTATCTCCCGGCTGCAGATGTCAGCATGATCTATGGGGCCATCCCCCCAGCACATGGAGAGCACTAGGGGGGGGATCCTAATCTAAGTTAGAATATATTCTAAGGAAGAGTTGTTGTTGTGCTGATCGGTCTTGATGTGAAAGGAACAAGCATGTTTTCCAACTCCAATAGAAATGTAAAAGATGCATTTTACTTGTTTACTTAAATCATCACCAATTAATGAAAATTAAAAGAGAATAATTCAAGTAATTTAAACCTATTCAAGATCAATCTGTGATCACTGTGTCAATTGAAAAATTAACATTGATCAAATAGCATGTGAATCATTTGCAGAAATCGATAGGGAAAAATATCTTAGTTAAAGAAATTCAACAAGATATTTTATACATAGATCAGCCATAAGAGAAATCAATAGAACAGACCAGTGCATTAATTCACACATGCAAAAGGGATCACATATTGTAGATGACAATTTGAGATACGAAATCAAGCATTGTCAAAGAAAATTGAACAATAAAGAGGAAAAGATTCAATGAGATTACTTTACTGTATTTTAATGGGTTTTGCAAACACAATTACAAAGCTCCAGTAAGACAGAGAATCCCCAGTCGTCTCCTGCTGATTCCCAATCCCAAAATTATCCACATATTTTCAAAAGAGGCATTTGTCCTTAAATAAGAACTAAAACATGGTACAAAAATGGAGATCCACAAAAAATAGGGATTACAAAATAAAAAATAACCTAATCTCCTAGGACATCTTGCCATTTTCCCCAAATCTCTAACAACTCATCTATCATAGGATAATTTGTTGACTCAAGTCCCAACTAGACATTGCATTCGAACGTCTCCATCTCATTCTTTGCCAACTTACGCCATATACGGATGTAGACATGGATCTTATGTTCTAGGGAAATCGGCTTCTTAATCAACTGTTCCACATCATCAACCTTGACTTCTTCTAGAAGCTGAATTTGCTAAAATTCATCAAACTTACGCTCAACTTACTCAATCTTCAATTTAGGTGGACATGCATCTTCAATGAGTTCCATGGCAGGCAACTGGAGAGCCAACATAACATTATCTGCTGCATACCATCGCTTGCTACAGATGGCTCGGGCTTTTTTAAGAATATCTTCAATTGATTCATTTATTTCCAACCAAGTATTCAACGCACCTCTAATCTTCTTAAATTGAAAACTACTAAGCATGGGAAATCCTTCTGGAATGTCTTTGATGTACTTCCTCCATTCAACAATGTTATTATATGCCTTGGAAGCCTCAAACCTTTTACCTTCTCGCCTTTCAAAGGTACTAAGCATCTTGCCAAAAGTGATATGAGTTTCTCTAATTTCATCCAATGTGCAAAACAACCTTTCCAGGTATTCATGATACTCTTTATTGACTTGAGAAGCCAAGTCCTTGAATTCCTGAGATGTCATCTTGAAGAAAGTAGAATAGGCTGTACTTGTAGTTGTATCCTCACAGTCTTTTTGCAATAAAGCAATTTGCTGAACATTGGCAGCATTCTCAGCTTGTAACCTTTGAAGTTCAACCTGCAAAGATTGGCTCTCGCGCTCCTCATCTCCCAACTTATCTTCCCGAATCCTTCTAATATCATCAACATAAATTTGATGTTCCTCTTTATCCTTTGCCATCTCTTCTTGAAGCTTCTCCACTTCTTCCCTCTTTTGATCAAATTCTCTATTGAGAACCTGTATTGAATCAAGGTTTTCTCCTGCAAATGCCCCTAGGGTTGTAGCTATCTCAATTGCCCCTGTATGAGGGTTACTGGCTTGTTCATCCCAGACTATCTGGTTAGGAACAGACATTTCTAAGACTTTTTTATCAATGCTTCTCTTCTTACCCCTCTTTACCACTACCATATTATCCTTACTGTAGAAGTAATGTCCAAGAGGGACTATTTCATCATCCTCCCATTCAGTTATTACTTCAGAAGTGATTGAAATAACATTTTCTGTTGAAACCAATGAGGGAGTTTGAGTGGCCATGACATCGGGCATAGGCATGATAACTTGAGGAACAATCATAAGGGTAGAAACAATTTGAGGAATTGATGGGAGAATAGTAGGAGAAGGGATTGAAGTGATAGCTTCAGAAAGGAGAACTTGGTCAAGATTAGCAGCTGATGGTAATGAATAAGTAGTTGTGACTAAATCTCTATCAGTGGGTAATGATGAAGTAGATGTGGGTAATTGCAGGAGGCCAGTCGAAGACTGGGCTTCTGCAAATATAGAGGAAGGAATGGAAAAAGAAACCGAGTTACTAGGAAAAGGTGTGGCCATTTGAGTCAAAGTGTGAAAAAACTGTGAAATAGAGAGTGGTGGGCTTTCCCCTACATGCAAAATAGAAAGATCCTGGATAGGTGGTAACAATAGTGATGGAACTATGATGTTAGGGTTAGTAGAGGTAAGTTCCAAAATTGGTTGATCAAGATCAGAATGGTCCATTTCAATACTGTCCGACAAGTCTGTAAGTGACTGTGAGTTGTCTATCACTTCCCTAGTGATTTCTTCCACAACTTTGTTAGTTACCTTTTCAGGTACTTCTTCAGTCACTTGAACTGCAGCCTATGGCTTAGCTTCTACATCACCGTTAGTGAGATCAACAGTAGGAACTTTAGATGTAGAAACCTTAACTTTCTGTCTCTTAGGAGGATTATCTTCAATCATTGTTGAATCATCAACCAGCTACAAAGCTACAACAGTTACTTGAGCACTCATAGTAACCTTGGGCGATTCAGCTATCTTGGTATCCAACACTGAAGTCAATTTTGCCAAATGTTGCTGAAAATTCTGAGATGTCTACAACAAGGCTTTAACCTTATCAATGGTTTTAATCTGAGGAGGTTCCTCCATGAAATTTTTACCTTTGTCTCCATCTATATAAGTAAGCATTAAGGGAGCATTGGCTAGCTGAATTTGATTTTGTTCTCTGCTCCTTCTAACCTGTTCAGTGATATTCAACTCCAAGGTTCTTTGCCCATAAACCTGAGATTTTATTTCTTTCTGAAATGCCATAATCTGTCGCTGCTCATCCAAGCTCTTATCTCTTTCTAACACTTCAGGGAAGGTGTTCACCCCTCGATAGATAGAGTCATCTAGAAAATCTTCATGGACATATTCCATTTTCCTGTGATATTGCTTGAAGTGTGCATCCAAGAATTTCTTGGGATCATGCTTTCTTTTGGGTGCTTTTCCCAACTTCAAAGGAGCCAACTGATCACCAAGTACAACATCCCAGGTTGAAGTAGGAATAACTAGTGGGCCAATATTTAGAGAGAACTTAGGCCAGCCTATCTTTTTAGGACTGGTAAGTTTCTTGTAGACTCCAGCAGTGACAGTTTGATAGGAAACTTCTTGAATAACCAACCTGTCAGGTACAATTCTGGGAAATAGGTGAACAATGTTGCTTCCCCAAACTCTGATATATGCAAAAGACTCATAAACATACCAATCCCCAATGGTGTTGATGAAGGTTCTGGCATCTGCTGAGAAGGTAGGAGCTTCCTGGTGAAATAATTTAAAATAAATGGTACCCATGAAGTGGTCACAAATTTCGTAAAGAAAGGGTAGATAATTGCTTTCCCATAATGCAGAATGATATATATGAACTTGTGGAGCATCAAGGGTCCAATTCCACCACAAGTTAGGATATTGAAAGTCAACGCAGAAGACATCAAGGATGTACGCTGATAGATAAAAATGTGTATTCTTTGAGGCGGGTGACTTTTGATAGTTTTGAATTTGTGTCTTAATTTCTGATGACAGGATGGATGCCCAGGGAAAGGATTTACCTGTTGTTAACACATGATGGGCTATGGGAGCCCATTCAGCCTTGAAAAATGAACAATTGAGGAGACCAAAAAGGCTGCAAAGCATGGCTGCGAGTAAAGCGTAAGGTTCCTTGAACCAAATAATAGGATAGAGATCATCCACCTTGGGAAAAAAACTATTAGGTTTCATCATCCAACATTTCATCATGTCGTCAAAATTATTTCTGGTCTTGGAGGATTGAATAAAGTCAAAACTCAGGGTTTGTATAGCTAGCTTGAGAGTGAAAGCTCTGATAAAATCCTCTGGGCAAAAGGTAGTCAATTGCGAACCTACGCAATCATTGAATGACCAATATTTGGTATTGGCATTTTCAACAATCCATTTTACAGGGTCTTTATAAGGTAAGATGGAAGGGCGACCAAAAATGGCATGAATTTGGGAAGCCCTAATTTTTTCATAGGTTAGTCGGTCTTGTTTGATGCCTGAAAGGACATGGTTGTCAAAGATTGAATAAATTTCTGCCCAGTCCATTTGATAATCCTCAGTCACCCTCTCACTGGTGTCTGAGAAAATTTCGAAATTGGGATCCTTGGTCAGTGAATCCCTATATAGTTCCTTGGACTGGGTAGTTCAAGACATTCTGATGAAGGTTTCAGGAAATTCTGATAAATAAACAAATGAGAGTCAAAATCAACCCATAAACAGTAAAAGCACGAAAAGAAGATGTAAAATTCATGAAAAACCAACCTGATTTCAGCTAAAAACTGTGCAGGTGACCATGGTAAAAAATCCACAGTAAAATCCATGTAGGAGCGTAAAAACCGACAGTAAAAATGATAGTGAAAAAAAAAAACCATATATATATATATAATAAAATAAAATAAAATATAAAAAAAATAAAAAAAATCGTTTATTTAAGGTTTTTTCGACCGGATGAGATCTCGACCGTAGACCTAGGAAGAAATGAACGACCAAGATTACTCCTACGGGATGCAAGATTCAGGGTCAAGTTTCAAAATCTTGCTTTATTCAACATTCCCAAAATCCACAATCTGAAAATGCGGGTTGCAGGTTTCAGGTTCTCGAAACTTTACCAAATAAGCAATCAATAATCCACATTGTCTATGAACACTGTTAATTTTTGCAATCAATAATCCACACTCTTTATGAACACTGTTTAATTTTTGCAATCAATAATCCATACATTGATCTACAGTTTGGATTTGTCTTTACTAATGATCCCTGTGTCTTTTATGATTGAAGTGAATTTATTTAATTAAAACATTTATCTATTTATGCAAATGATTAACATAAATTAATAAATTCATGTTAAATTTTCAATTAGCATTTCCAACTACAGGGTAATCTTGCATGTGCCTAATCCTTAAAACTACTATCAGTGAATTTTCATTTCCTGATTGTGTTGTGGTTAAAACATCATTAGTAACCTCTCTATACTAAATGTGCCAAATCAAATATGTCTCAATAAGATCGTCCCATGTGTCACCCTAGGATATCAGATATCAACATTTTAACAACAAAATTTATACAATTTTTGCTTTAAAGACTTTGCTGGCAAGTAGAAATATTCTCAGAGAAAGAGCGGCCGCTCTTTCTCCAAGGTTTTCTGTGGTTACAATTCTCTCCTAAATGAAGGGTCGGTTGACCCTTCTTATTCACAATATTCATTTCATAATAGTTCGAAACTGCAAGAAGGGTCAGTCGATCCTTCTTGAATTCCCCATTATGGCTATGGCTAAATTGTTGGATAAAGGTTTTCACAATTAACTACGAAAAGAAGGGGCAGCCGACCCTTCTTGTCGTAAAATGGAAGTCGGGACAAACCATTTTTATATGATATAACTTCCAAGGTGTTCTATTTTTACAATTCCCTTGTAATTGAAGGGTCATCCGACCCTTCTTATTCCCAATATTATTTTCACAATAGTTCAACACTGCAAGAAGGGTCGGTCGACCCTTCTTATTCCCAATTTTATTTCCATAATATTTTGACACTGCAAGAAGGGTTGGTCGATCCTTCTTGTGTTCTCCATTATCCATTTAGCTGAATTGCTGAATAAATTTTTTCACAATTAACTACGAAAAGAAGGGGCGGTCGATCCTTCTTGTCAGAAAACGAAATTCAGGACAAACAATTTTATATGTTATAACTTCCAAGGTGTTCTATTTTTACAATTCCCTCGAAATTGAATGCTCGGACGACCCTTCTTATTCCCAATATTGTTTTCATAATAGTTCGACATTGCAAAAAGGGTCGATCGATCCTTCTTGTGTTGTCCATTATGGATATAGTTGAATTGCTGGATAAAGGTTTTCGCAATTAACTACGAAAAGAAGGGGCGACCGATCCTTCTTGTTGAAAAACAAGGATCGACGACAAAAGTCGTCAGAAACAATTTTTATACGTTATAACTTACAATGTGTTCTATTTTTACAATTCCCTCGTAATTGAAGGGTCGACCGCCCCATCTGATTCGCAATATTATTTTTATAATAGTTCGACACTCTCAAAAGGGTCAATCGACCCTTCTTATTTCCAATATTATTTTCTTATTAGTTCAAAACTACAAGAAGGGTTACTCGATCCTTCTTGTGTTATCCATTATGGATATTGCTAAATTGTTGGATAAATGTTTTCACAACTAACTACGAAAAGAAGGGGTGACCGATCCTTCTTGTTGGAAAACGGAAGTTTGGACAATCATTTTTATAACTTTTGCTTTCCATTTTGAACATTTACAAATGCAAATTGCAATTTTCAAATAAAAAATTGAATTTTCTGATTTGAAATCCACACATTTCAAATCAGAAATTGCATTTTTTAATTTTAAATTCACAGTTTCCAAATGAAAATTGTGATTTTTTTATTTGAAATTCACCATTTTCAAATCAAATTTTGCATTTTTTTATTTGAAATTCACACTTTTCAAATCAAAATTTGCATTTTCTTATTTTAAATTCACACTTTCTAAATTGAAATTCAAAGTTTTTTAACAAAAAACTGCAATTCTAAGGTTCATAGGTAGTCAAAAAGCACACTATTTGAATTGAAAAACACACTTTTCAAAGACAATATTGCCACTTTCAGAACCTGTTTTTGCACTTTAGAAAGTTTGATAATGACACTTTCAAAGGATAAAGTTGCTCAATGTTTTAGATTGTCCTTGTTAATCGTTGAATGTTGGCGGCATATTTTATTCCGACATATGCAGGCTCATTTGAAGGGACGGTAGTGGAGCTGCCGCATTTAATACTCTGCAGCTCAATGCTCAGCTTTCGTCGTCTACACCTCTATCAACCATCATGACAGTACTATCAACCATCATGACAGTACTATTCGGACATATGCAGGCTGGTTTGAAGGGATGGTAGTGGAGGATGACACGGGGCAGGGGTCAACCAGACGCCCTATAAAGTCATGCCTCCAATAAATTATGCCCTCAATCCTTATGCTGATGTCGGTTTACACAATTCATTTCTATCATTGCTTTTGTTAAGTTTAAACCAAATAGACAAGCAAGATCACTGAAAGAAACATAATCACAAGATAGACACAGAATATACCCTGGGAAACCCTCATGGGGTAGAAAACCCAGCAAAGCTTTCCTCAATAAGATGATCAACCAAAATACAAGATGTGCTCCTTCCTTCTTTGTCTCCTTAGCAGATCTCCCAGACAAGTGCGCACTCTTCCACAAGTGAGTGAATGATCTAATGAGGAGTTCACCTCTCTTATTTATACTGACCCCCAACTGACTAAAAGACCTAATGGGGCCGACCTCTCCTGGAGAAGTCTAATAACCCCAAAAATATAACCACAGGGCCGACCCCCACATGGTGGGTCTAATAACCCTAATTAATACAAACCCTCGGAGGAATAAACATATCCGGATACATAATAGGGTTACCTCGGAGGGATGAAACATCTCTGGAATAATAAAGTACAAATATAATATTCTTTGAAGTTACAATATTCAACACTCCCCCTTAACGAGAAGGATATTATAACAGCATCTGCAGGAGCAAGGAGTCACTATACATGATACATCTATAAATCATCGGAAGCTTTCTTCAATTTGTCTTCATCAGTAACTCAAACAGTTACTGGTACATCAATGTCAACATCAACATCAATATTACGATCATCAGCATCGTAATCACATGATCAGCAGCATCGTCATCACACGATTAGCAGCATCGTCATCACACGATCAACAGCATCGTCATCACACGATCAGCAGCATCGTCATCACATGATCAGCAGCATCGTCATCACACGATCATCAGCATCGTCATCACATGATCATCAGCATCGTCATCACACGATCATCAACATCGTCATCACACGATTAGCAGTATCATCATCACACGATCAGCAGCATCGTCATCACGCGATCAACAACATCGTCATCGCACGATCAGCAGCATCGTCATCACACGATCATCAACATCATCATCACACGATCAACAGTATCGTCATCACACGATCATCAGTAGTACAAGTATTCATGCCAATACAAGTGATCATATCAACAATATGAGTATCCTACCAATACAAGTAGCCACATCATCAATACAAGTATCCTACCGATACAAGTAACGACATCATCAATACAAGTATCCTACCGATACAGGTAACCACATCATCAATACAAGTATCCTACCGATACAAGTAACCACATCATCAATGCAAGTATCCTACCGATACAAGTAACCACATCATCAATACAAGTATCCTACCGATACAGGTAACCACATCATCAATACAAGTATCTTACCGATACAAGTAACCACATCATCAATACAAGTATCCTACCGATACAAGTAACCACATCAAAAATCACTTTCTCGGAGACCATACGTATACGGATCAATTCAGGGACCTAAGTCTGGGGATGATACAATCCCCACTTCTCGGAGACCATACGTCTACGGATCAATTCAGGGACCTAAGTCCGGGGATGATACGATCCCCACTTCTCGGAGACCTCACGTCTACGGATCAATTCAGGGACCGCAGTCCGGGGATGATACAATCCCCACTTCTCGGAGACCTCACGTCTATGGATCAATTCAGGGACCGCAGTCTGGGGATGATACAATCCCCACTTCTCGGAGACCGCACGTCTACGGATCAATTCAGGGACCGTAGTCCGGGGATGATACAATCTCCACTTCTCGGAGACCTCATGTCTACAGATCAATTCAGGGACCTAAGTCCGGGGATGATACAATCCCCACAACTGTCCACTAAGGACTTCATTCTCGGATACCTCACGTCTACGGCTCTCTTTAGGACTGCAAGTCCAGGGATGATCCAATCCCCATCTGTATTCTCATCTATACAGGTACAAATATCCAAGAGCATGTATTCTCACTAATACATCTAATCATCAAAACATGTATACATCACAACTAGCATGTATTCTTACTAATACATCTAACATCAAAACATGTATACATCACACCAAAACATGTATACATCTAGCATGTATTCTCACTAATACATCTAGCATCAAAACATTTATCCATAAAAATAAAAGATATATAAGAGTTCTAAATATAAATAATTGTAAGTAGCTAAGTGCAACAAAACAAAATTGTTATCAAATACTATACTACTCCCCCTTTCAAGGAGGGTCCTTCTGGACTATACCAAGCATGTCTCGGAAGTGCTCAAACTTTACTCGAGACAAAGGTTGAGTCAGGATATCGGCAATCTGATCCTCAGTGCTTATGTACTCGAGCTTGATGGCTCCTCTCTGCACCATGTCTCGTATATAGAAGTAACGGATCTTAATGTGTTTTGACTTATCATGGAACACAGGATTTTCAGTCATCTTAATGCAGCTTTGATTATCACACATAATCATAGTGGGATCCATTTCTAAGTCAAAATATCCAGATAAGAGTTTCCAAAGCCACACTGCTTCACAGCTGGTAGAGCAAGCAGCTATATATTCCGCTTCAGCAGTACTGAGGGCCACACTAGATTGTTTCTTGCTGAACCAGGAGATCATGGCAGATCCAAGACCATAACATCCGCCTGAAGTACTTTTTCTGTCTGAGACACTACCTGCCCAATCAGAATCTGAGTAACCATGTAACTTGAGTTCATTACTTCCAACATAGTATAGGCCAAAGTCCACTGTACCTTTTAGGTACCTCATTATATGCTTTGCAGCTATAAGGTGAACCTTTCTAGGTTCTACTAGATACTGACTTAGGGTATTTACACCAAAGCATATATCCGGCCTAGTATTTGTCAAATACATCAATGATCCAATGATTTGTCTATATAGGGTTATGTCCACTAGTTCTGATGAATCATTAACTAATAGTTTCAGGTTGGAGTCCATGGGAGTGGCCATGGCTTTACACTCCAACATATCAAATCTTTTGAGAATCTCCACAGTATACTTACCTTGATTTAGAAATATTCCTTTTGGCTCTTGCCACACTTCTAGACCTAAGAAGTAGTGCATTAATCCGAGATCTTTCATTTCGAATTCTGAAGAAAGCTTCTTCTTGCTTTCAATAATTTGATTCTCATTTCCGGTTAGAAATAGATCATCTACATATAACAGCAGTATAACAGGTTCATCATCCATCACTTTAAGATAAAGATTGGGGTCAGCTTTACTTTTGGTAAAGCCCATGCTTGTTAAGAAACTGTCAATCCTTCCGTACCAAGCCCTGGGAGCTTGCTTCAATCCATATAATGCCTTTTTCAGTTTGCATACATGGGTCCTTCCATCTTTGACCTCAAAAACTTGAGGTTGTTCTATGTATACTTCTTCTTCAATTACACCATTCAGAAAAGCTGTCTTAACATCCATTTGATGCAATTTCCATTTCATCATGGATGCAAGTGCCATGATAGTTCTAATTGAAGTATACCTAGAAACAGGTGCAAATGTTTCTTCATAGTCAATTCCCTCCTTTTTGAGAGAATCCTCTAGCTACAAACCTTGCCTTGTATTTTTCAATGCTATCGTCTGCAGCATGTTTTATCTTGAAAATCCATTTGGAAGAAACCACACTTTTATCTCTTGGTTTGGGGACTATATCCCAAACATCATTTTTTCATTATCGACTGATATTATTCTGTCATTGCTTCTACCCATTCTTTCTTTTGAGCTGCTTCTTCATAGCTAGTAGGTAGTTGATCGACAAGATCACACATCAAGGCCATATAGTTGGACACTAGCTTTGGTTTCTTTCTTTCTCTAATGGAGCCTTCAGGAGCACCATATTTTTCATCCCCTTGGATAATATCTCTAGCCCATGATGGCCTTCTTTTCTTTGATAAATCTGAGATCGGAGGTTCTTGTGGTTCCAACATGTCATGATCCTCTGGTGGATTATCTTCAGGGATGTGAACAACCTCTGAGTTTCTAGAAGAAGGATCTTCTTCATAGATTTCTTCAAGTTGGCATTTTCTTGATTTCTTGAGAGCTGCTTCTTCATCAAAAGTTACATCTCTACTGAATTCTATATGATGAAAGCCTGGTATGTAAATCCTGAAAGCTTTGGATGATTCACAGTAACCAACAAATATTCCTTTCTTACCAGAAGGATCCAACTTGGTTCTCTTTTCTTTTGGAATGTGGATGTACACAGGACACCCAAATATTTTAAGATGGCTTACCTCGGGCTTCTTTCCAGTAAACACTTCTTCTGGATTTTTGAAATCAAGAGCACTATGAGATAATCTGTTTTGAACATATACTGTTGTCTTGGCTGCTTCAGCCCATAGATACATGGGAAGCTCCTGGTCATGTATCATAGTCTTCACAGCTTCCATGATGGTTCTATTTTTCCTTTCTGCAACCCCATTTTGTTGGGGATTGTAGGGAGTGGTTATTTCTCTCTTGATTCCAACTTCTTTACAAAATTCTTCAAACTATTTTGAAGTATATTCTCCACCATTGTCTGTTCTGAGAATCTTGATTTTCTTTTCTGAGAGATTTTCTATTAGAGCCTTGAACTCTTTGAACTTTCCAAAAACTTCATTCTTACCTTTTAGAAAGTATATCCAGGTTTTCCTTGAATGATCATCAATGAATGAGAGATAGTATTCAAATCCACTCAGAGAGGTGGTGGGCATTGGACCACATACATTTGAGTGTATTAACTCCAAGATACCCTTAGTCTTTGTTTCACTCTTTTGAAAGGGGTTCTTGATATTCTTCCCTTTCTTACATCCTTTACATGAGCCATCATGATCAACCTTCAAATCTGGTAGTCCTATGACCACCTTGCTTACATAGGGTAAGGCTTTGTAGTTAATGTGGGCTAGTCTTCTATGCCATAGCTCACTGGGACTAGAGGTTTCATGAACAAAGGCAACTTCTGGATGACCCTTGAGTTTATACAAACCTCCTTCCTCTTCACCAATAACAATTGCATCCTTAATGGATTTGCCTTTGGAACACATTAACACTTGTCCATCAATGAATGCAACTCTATAGCCTTTCTTGTCTAATGCTGAGATTGAAAGCAAATTCTTCTTCAATCCTGGAACATACAAAACTTCCTTCATCTTCATGGGGGTTCTAGAATCGAGTTTGTAGTTTGCTTCACCAATTCCCTTAATGGGATATTGATAGTCATCTCCTAGAGATACCTTTTGGGGAGAAGTCTTTTCTTCAAGATTTGAAAGAGTCCATTTCTGACCTGTCATGTGCTTTGAAGCACCATTGTCAATAAGCCATGTACCTTCTCCATGGATTATAGATCCAGAGAGTGCAGAGAAGAGAACATATTCTTCTGCATCTTCTTCTGTATTTCTCCTTGACCTTCTTTTGAAGAAAGTCCTTTCTTCTTCTTCCTCTTCATTTCTAGGTCTTTTATTGTGAGACCTTTCTTCCTCTACTTCTTCTTCTTCACTATCATCTTCTGCAAGATGTGCTTGGTGTCTTTTGTGGTGAGTACCCCTTTTCTTTTGTAGAGGGCATTCTCTAGCAATGTGTCCTATTTTGTGACAAGAAAAGCACTGGAAAGAAGAGTAATCTCTTCTTTGAGTAGTTCCTCTTTTCTTCTGAAATCTGTGTGGAGGATGAGACTCCTTGTGACTACCCTTTTTAGAGTAGGATTGATTCCTTCTTCTTTTGGTGTGGGTGGCCAAGGCTTGGTCATCCTCTTTGAGCAAGGCTTCTCGATTTTCAACCCTATCCTCCTATTGTACACAATCCTCCCAAACTACATCAAACTTCATACTTTCTTTTTTGGCACACATAGTTTGAATGAATGACTCCCAAGGTCTAGTGAGACCATTTAGAGCTGTCATCACAACTTCATCTTCATCAAGAGTATCACCAATGGCATCTAGTTGCTCCTTGATTAGAGAGACTCTTGAGAAGTAGTATTGAATGGATTCTCCTTTGTGCATCTTGGTACTCTTCAACTGAGTCCTTAGATTCATCTTCCTATTGATGTTCTTTCCTTCATACATTCTTCCTAGGGCATCATACATTTCCTTTGGAGTCTTCTTGGAGGCCACTTGGGGAATCAAGTGGTCTTTAATAGAATCAGCTATGATTCTCTTTGCCCTAATCAAATCCTTCCTGTGTTTTTCTTTGGCTTCATCTTCTTCTGGTTCTGCAACTTCCTCCTTGATATAATGGGCAAGATCATTCTCCCCAAGAATGAGACCAATTCTGTATTTCCATGCCCGGAAATTTTCTATACCTTCTAGATTGTCTTCAAGCTTAGTGTTTGGAGCCATCTTCTCTTGGGGGAGTCCAAGAGACAGAGTAGACTTACCTGGAAAGTTACTTTTCATTTTTCCGGAATTTGGAACAGAATTTTATCGCACTTTTGGTAGAATTAGGGTTTGACTTTCCCAGAGTTCTACCCAACCAAAAAGTTAGATCTATAGCGCAAAAGAATGCTCTTGAGAAGGGCTATCCAGCCATGTAATTAGAATTCAAAAATTCCAACTTTTTTCTGAAACCAAATTCTGACGTATCGCACTTTTGGTAGAATTAGGGTTTGGATTTTCCGGAGTTCTACCCAACCAAAAAGTTCGATCTATAGCTCAAAAGAAAGGTATTGAAAAGAGCTATCCAGCCATGCAACCAAAAATCAATAATACCAACTTTGGGCTGAAACCCTAACTTCACCGGAGAGAGAGAGAGAGAGGTATTCTTACCTTGTGAAAGATGTCCTATTCAGTCTAGCTCTGATACCATGTTAAGTTTAAACCAAATAGACAAGAAAGATCACTGAAAGAAACATAATCACAAGATAGACACAGAATATACCCTGGGAAACCCTCATGGGGTAGAAAACCCAGCAAAGCTTTCCTCAATAAGATGATCAACCAAAAAAAAAGATGTGCTCCTTCCTTCTTTGTCTCCTTAGCAGATCTCCCAGACAAGTGCGCACTCTTCCACAAGTGAGTGAATGATCTAATGAGGAGTTCACCTCTCTTATTTATACTGACCCCCAACTGACTAAAAGACCTAATGGGGCCGACCTCTCCTGGAGAAATCTAATAACCCCAAAAATATAACGACAGGGCCGACCCCCACATGGTGGGTCTAATAACCCTAATTAATACAAACCCTCGGAGGAATAAACATCTCCGGATACATAATAGGGTTACCTCGGAGGGATGAAACATCTCCGGAATAATAAAGTACAAATATAATATTCTTTGAAGTTACAATATTCAACAGCTTCCTTACGCATAACTGCCTCCGTGCTGAAGGCAATAATTCTGGTTGTAGCGTGCTGCTGAGCAACTACTGCAAATTGATTTTCAATTGTACGAGAATGCCTTTTACATGTATTTTTAGTCATTCAATCTATACAAAGCCATTAATCGCAATCCTCTCATATGCATGGGCTTCTGTGAAAACATCTAGGAGTTAAGTCGGCTCTCTTCCCTGCTTTACATAGAAATTCCTATAAATATTTTCAGTGGAGTAGGCGACCTCCATTCGAGAGACTTGCAATTTAAATCTTGGCGGAACTTCTGGGTGGATTTCTGGTGGTTCAGTTTTTTTAATTGGTATATCATGGCTACCCCTATGAGGGCGTGTAGATGCAGGGGATCCAACAGGGGTGTAGGGTCTTCACGACCTGGGGGGGAAAGTTCCTCTCAGGGAGAAGGCTCGTCTCAACAGAACACCATGGCGATGGAAGAGTCTACCTCGCAGACCTTCAATTCGAGGGCTCGGTATGTAGCAGAGAAGCCTGCTCCGGTAGAGGAGCAGATATCACACCGTGAATTATCCCTTCTATGGGAATACAAAGCCCACTTGGGCCGGAAATTAATCTCCAACCCCTACTGGGCATTGAGGATCTTGTTCGCTCATGAAATTCAAGCAAGGAACCAGCTGGCTCATGGCCTCCGTGAAGCCCTTCATATTATAAAGGGCGGCCAATAAACTCATTCGGCCGATGTTTGCTTGCTCAAGTCTGCTCTGAAAGATTACATGGATAGCTCGAGGGACTTCCCTCATGAAGAACAAATTTCCCCACGAGGGGAGCACCCTGCTCCCTGATTGGTCTTCCCGGTCTGCATTCGTGCCGGCCTTGGTAGTCAGCATTTGGTTCGCTGGTGGCTCGCTATTTTTTCGCTGGCAGCTCGTTGTTTTTTCTGTTTATTTTGCCATGTCTTTGGAAGTCCAGTATCGGTGCAGACTCCAAATGTTACCATGGTTTTGTTATGGGGGTTGCTCGGTTAATATTCAATTGTTAGAATCAATCAATATGGACCATTGAATAGCATATAAATGAGAAGTGAACTGTAAGCCTAAGGGCATATTAGAAGAGAGAGATATAGTGGAGAAATCCTCTTTTTTGTCTAATTTGGATCTGCAACATTATGTTTTGACTGTTCCTGCGATGGGTTTACTGCAGAGTTTAATGAATGCATGAAGATGTCCGATTATTGTTCTAATTTTGTCTCTATGTGGTGGTGAATGTTGCATTATGTCTATTATGCTGTGGATTGAATGATAATGGTTCATGCGATTAAGTAGAATGGATATGTTATTGTGAATGTTTACTTTACGTTGAATCTGCGAATTGCTTACATAATATGTGAATGATTAGTAAATAGTATGCTATCAAGTTGATGATATCTGGTTAAGTTTCTGCGATAAGAGATTTGTGGGTAAAGCATATTCTCGATGCCACTGTGGACACTTGGTTCCTGCAGCACCCTCCGCAGGTGTTGCTGGGAAGGGTAACTCCTTTCCGGGCCGGTGTATAAGGGATTGTTGGTGCTTGTTGATGACAGTGAGAATCCTGTCGAGAAGAGTTGAGTCAACACGGGTTTTATCTGCAGTTAGCCTAGTTGTATGCTCCTCAATTTGATCTACTTTGGCTTTTTGACCATACTCAGTATGGAACGAGCTACTGGGCGCTCCTTTGTAATTGTATTCGGTAATTGTGTCTTCCATTTTAATTCTTTCCAACTTGCTGGATGCACCCACATTTTTTTTTAAATAGAAATATTTTACTTTTTAAAGAGAAACATTCTTTATTTCTGTTTTTTTAAATATAAACATTTTATTTTTATTTTTTTTAAATAGAAACATTTTAGTTTTTAAAGAGAAACATTCTTTCCTTTTTGTTTTTTTTTAAATAGAAACATTTTACTCTTTATTGCAATGGTGTAGATACAAAATCAGTGACAATTATATTCAACACTGAATCCATGTATAATTTCAAAAACAAGCAACACATGCATGCATTCCCAAACACACAATAAAGCTAATTAAAATTTAAGCAGGATACTGTGTTGGAAAAGGACATTCCCAGACAACAATGCAGATAGTGATGCCATTAGTTGGAATGATTCTGACTGCGATTAACTAGACAGAAACATTCTTTCTTTTTGTTCTTTTTTTTAAATAGAAACAATATACTTCTGGGTCTACTCAAAGTTCCAAATCAAATATGCCACATGTCACAATATGATCGTTCCACGTGTCACCCTAGGATACCAGATATCAAAATTTTAAAACCAAAATTTATATAATTTTTTCTTTAAAGACTTTGCTGGCAAGTGGAAATATTCTCAGAGAAAGAGCGACCGCTCTTTCTCCAAGGTTTTCTATTGTTACAATTCCCTCCTAAATGAAGGGTTGGCTGACCCTTCTTATTCCCAATATTCGTTTCATAATAGTTTGACACTGCAAGAAGGGTTGGCCGATCCTTCTTGTATTCTTCATTATGGCTATAGCTGAATTGTTGGATAAATCTTTTCACAATTAACTACAAAAGAAGGAGCGACCGATCCTTCTTGTCGAAAAATGGAAGTCAGGACAAACAATTTTTATATGTTATAACTTTTCACCTTAAAAATTTGAACATTTAGAAATGGAAATTGCAATTTACAAATAAAAAATTTCCTGTAATATTTTCATAATATTTTGACACCACAAGAAGGGTCAGTCAACCATTCTTATTACCAATATTCTTTTCATAATATTTCGACACTGTAAGAAGGGTTGGTTGATCCTTCTTGTGTTCTCCATTATGGATATAACTGAATTGCTGGATAAAGGTTTTCACAGTTAACTACGAAAATAAGGGGCGGCCGATATTTCTTGTCGAAAAACGGAAGTCGGGACAAACTATTTTTATATGTTCGACCGACCCTGGTTATTCCCAGTATTGTTTTCATAATAGTTGAACACTACAAGAAGGGTCGGTCGATCCTTCTTGTGTTCTCCATTAATATTGGGCATTGGTCATAAATGAATCCAATATCAATTTTTGCATAAGATTGGTGAATACTTAGATGCGGTAAACCAGAGCATAAACATATGAATTTTGATTTAATATTACTTTCATCCAAGCATGAAGAATAACAAAATGGAAAATATATACTGGAAATAACAATTAACAGAGAAAGGAAGGAAATTATAGACACACATAATTTACTACAAATAACAATTAACAAAGAAAGGAGAGAAATTTACAGACTGTCATTACGGGAAATAAAAATTAACAGAGAAAGGAAGGAAATTTACAGACTGTCATTACTGAATAGTTTTTTCATCAGTGGTACAATTATATTCAACACATTCCATGTATAATTTCAAAAACAAGAAACTCATGCATGCCTTCCCAGACACACTATAATGCTCCCAGACACACTATAATGCTAATTAAAATTTAACATTCATCGACATGACAGTTTGACAGGTTCTCTGAAGTGGTCGAATGGAGGACCTAGTCAGGAGGCCGACCTAATATCCTCCAAGATCTCCCCCACGAACATTTTGTTTCTTCATCCCGAAGAAATCAGAAAATAACTGGAGTTGAATGAACAGAACGTTGCTGACTATGAAAGCACAGTCCTTCTACCTTCTACTTTGCGCAGTAAGAAGAAGTTGACAGCATGGTCTGGTACTAAAACAACATTCGACGACTGCTGCAACTATTGATGACTGCATGTGATTACGACTCCATCCCATCCTTACATCCATCTATTGCAGATCTATCTCACCGGTCACGGTTTCAGGTTGAATTATTGCGCATCGTCACATGTATTGTTCCATAGTTGCATATTCTTCCTGGATTTCAGTGATTATAAGTTTTGCGGGCGAATTCAAATCCTCTGTTTGAAAACGATGACTCCATTCTGTCCATATATCCATCAATGGCAGACCTACCTATCTCTTCCGGTCATGTTGTCAGATGCCTAACATTCCAAGATAAACATTTCTGTGTACAAATGATGGTTCTTAATAGAGATGAAATGGGTTTCTTCACAACTACGTTAAGATTTTCGTTTAATGACAAATCCATGTATTGGGACTGGGCTTGAAATGCCCATATATCAACTACAGTCAATAAAATAAATGAAAAGCTTAACGTATTTGTGAAGAAACCCATTGCATCTCTGTTAGGAACCATCATTTGTACACAGAACTGCTCATCTTGGAATGTTAGGCATCTGACAACATAACCGGAAGAGATTGGTAGGTCTTCCATTGTTGGATATATGGACAGAATGGAGCGATCATTTTCTAACAGAGGTCTGAAAAATACTCCATTGTTCGTGGGAAAAAGCTATAATCAACTACGGGAAATAAGAACAATACATGTGACCAATACATGTGACAACGCGCAATAATTTGACTTGACAACGTGACTGGTGAGATAGATATGCGATATATGGATGTAAGGATGGGATGGAGCCATCGTCACATGCGGTCATCAACAATTGCAATAGTCGTCGAGATAGATAATTAAATGAAATGCTCCATCGTTTCCAGGAAAAACTTATAATCAACTACGAGCAATAATTAAATGAAAAGGTTCGCAGAAAAAACTTATAATCAACTATGGACAATAATTGAATGAAAAGGTTGGCGATAAAAACTCATATATCATGAGGAGAACCGGGGAGCGATCATAAGACTCAAGCTTTTCTCATAAAACAATAGAGGAAATAAAAGAAAATTCCATGGCTTCCTGGACGATTTCAGTTTGTTGTGATATGGGGCATGGTTAGCCTATATATAGTGAGTGGCCACTGTGTTGATGGATTAAAAATATTTTGCTGGATTAATCGTACACATATCACTCCAATCGATTCCTTGAAAATCCAACGGCCAACATGCCTGCTGCCAGCGCATTAAAAGGCCTACAACAGGCTTCTATAGTAGGCTGAATAATATTCGCCGTAAGTTTCAGCCTATGTGAATCAAGTATACCATATATTAAATTATGCAATTACTTCCCATGATTGTTTTTAAGAAACAAAATTGTTTATGTGAATCAAGTATACCTTATATTAACCCTGGATGCAGGCGTCACCATTATACAACTGGCCACGTGTCGGACACGAGGAGGGCATGTGGGGGAGGATCCTTGACCCAAGTGCCCGTAATTTTTCCCGCGTGCCCCATGCAATATCCCACCTCCCTTGCTTCCACTTTCCTGCCCTCACATGTGCGGCTTTATCGCTCCTTCTCGATTCTTTGCTCGCAAGTCCCTTCACCAGCTACCCAGTTGCAACTCTTGTACATCGACCCTCTACGCATTCAAAGCAGCCCTCACCTTGGGGCAGCTCCATGTCTACTAGGGAGATGCCCCATTATCTCTGCTCTGTCTACTAGGGAGATGCCCCATTCTCTCTGCTCTGTCTACTGGGGAGTTTCCCCATTCTTGAGGAATAATGGGGCAGCTCAACTATTATCAGTTTAAAACTAATTTTGAGTGTATCAGTTTTAAACCTCGTTAAGGAACTTCTACTCAGCAAATCAACCATAAATTCCTTGCACCATCTTCATCTCCAACTACTTCTCATTTCTCCACAAGCTGCAAGCTATAATTCTCATTTTCACCCCGGTCATATAACATCCTCGTTGCTGGTTCAGAAAATGCAGGAGCTTAAAACAGTCCCCAAACATTAAATGGTACCATTGATTTCCTTAATATTCGTTTAAACAGTCTTTAAATTAATTTTAAAAATCAAATATGCCACGTGTCACAATATGAGCGTTCCACTTGTCACAAAATTTATAGAGGTTTTGCTTTAAAGACTTTGTTGGCAAGTAGAAATATTTTCAGAGAAAGAGCAACGCTCTTTCTCCAAGGTGTTCTATTGCTACAATTCCCTCCTAAATGAAGGGTCGACCAACCCTTCTTATTCCTAATATTCTTTTCATAATAGTTCGACACTGCAAGAAGGGTCGGTCGATCATTCTTGTATTATCCATTATGGCTATAGTTGAATTGATGGATAAATGTTTTGACAATTAACTACGAAAAGAAGGGTCGACCGATCCTGCTTGTCATAAAATGGAAGTCGGGACAAACCATTTTTATATGATATAACTTCCGAGGTGTTCTATTTTTACAATTCCCTCGTAATTTAAGGGTCGGTCGACCCTTCTTATTCCCAATATTATTTTCATAATAGTTCGACACTGAAATAAGGGTCGATTGACCCTTCTTATTATCAATATTCTCTTCATAATATTTCGACATTGCAAGAAGGGTCGGCCAATTGTTCTTGTGTTCTCCATTATGGATATAGTTGAATTCTTGGATAAAGGTTTCAACAATTAACTACGAAAAGAAGGGGTGACCGATCCTTCTTGTCGGAAAACAGAAGTCAGGACAAACTATTTTTATATGTTATAAATTCCAACGTGTTTTAGTTTAACAATTCCCTCGAAATTGAAGGGTCGACCGACCCTTCTTATTCCCAATATGATTTTCATAATAGCTCGACACTGCAAGAAGGGTTGGTCGATCCTTCTTGTGTTATCCATTATGGATATAGCTGAATTGTTGGATAAATGTTTTCACAATTAACTGTGAAAAGAAGGGGTAGACGATCCTTCTTGTCGAAAAATAGAAGTCAGGACAAACTATTTTTATATGTTATAACTTAGCGGATTGACTTGTTATTGTAATAATGAATGGATATTTTAAACATTGAATTTTTCACATTAAAATTTTGAACATTTACAAATGAAAATTGCACTTTTCAAATAAAAAATTGCAGTTTTTTTATTTGAAATTCACACTTTTCAAATCCGAAATTGCATTTTTTTATTTTAATTTCACACTTTTCAAATCAAAATTGGCATTTTTTTATTTGAAATTCACACTTTTCAAATCAAAATTTGCATTTTTATATTTTAAATTCACACTTTTCAAGTCAAAATTTGCATTTTTTAATTTAAAATTCACTTATTTTGAATTGAAACTCATAGTTTCATAACAAAAAAACAACAATTTTAAGGTTCATAAGTAGTAAAAAAACACACTATTCGAATGGAAAAACAAACTTTTCAAATCCAATATTATCACTTTCAAAACCCATTTTTTCACTTTAGAAAGGTTGATATTGACACTTTCAGAGTCTAAATTCACATATTCTTAGTCCAAAATTTGCCTAATTTGTCCAAATTTAATGAAATAGGCATTTAGAAGAAAAATCAATAATACATAATATATTGAGATTGTTTCCTTCAATATTTGATGCAAAAGTATCTGTGTTAGAATATAGAGCCAATATTGAATACCTGAAGAAGGATGAGCTTCAAGGGATTCTGACTGCATTTGAAATGAGGACCGAGAAATAAAATCCCATCAGGAAGGAGGAAGTTGTTAAATCCATTGGAAAGAATAAGCATGATCATGACAAGGACTCTTGCAATGAACCAGATAATGAGGAGTCAAATTTTGTAAGAAAACGGAAAAGAGGACGAAGTAAGTACAAGAACAAGTTTCGTTTCAAATGTTTCAAATGTGGAGGAGTATGCCATTTTTATTCTAAGTTTCCTAACACGGAAGATGGAGAAAATGACAGTGAGGAAGAAGTTGTTTCTCATGAATGAAGAGCTGTGCATACTCAGTACATACCTGAAAATAAAAAGAACATTCCGAAAAAAAAGTAAGAGTCTGTATACTGAGGAAGAAAACAATGTGTCTGAAGAAAGTGACTACGACAAAAAACCAAAAGAGGAACTATTCATGGATTTTGTGGAAGAAGAGAGCAGTGATGAAAAGAATAAGATTTGTTCGTCAATCAATAATAATACTCTAGTTGCACAAAGAAAACCAGGATCACTAGATAAATACTTTTTTAGTGGGTCCTTCTAATACAGCTCCAAAGACAATTGCAAGAAGTTAAGACTAATAGTCAATCTGAAGAAGAAGAAGCCTCATAAGTCTATTGGGAAGGTGAATTGATTAGTGCTTTGGATGAATTGAGGAAGTTAAGAATGAAGAGTAAGATATTGCAGGAACAACTATCGAAATCCAAAGAACGGGTCAAGCAGGAAAAAGAGGTTCAAGAATTTCATGACAAACAAGTCAGTGAAAAGGTGATGGATTACAAAAAACAACTAAATTGCATAGTTGACAAGATCAAGATACTTGAAGAAGAAAGATCCAATGTTGAAGACTTCTCTAGGAGAATTAGCGCAGAAAATTAAGATACTGAAAAGTCAACTTGAATTGAAGCACAGAGAGATATCTTGCTTAGAGGAAAAATTGATCAAGATGAAGGGGAAGAAACAGGTTGAAGATCACACCACCAGTGAAACTCTGATCTGCGCACATCTAGAAAGTGACAAGATTGATCTTGAAGATGAAATGAAGAACAAGTTCAAAATTATCACTTCGATACTAAATAAAATTCTTAAGGACCAGATATCACCACAAGACAAGTCTAGACTTGATTATGGAAGAACATCTAGGAAGGTCTGTGACAATCAACATTGTCCAAATCAAGTTAAGTCATTCTGGTATGAAAATTACTTCAATGGTTACAAATATTTTCATTACACTAATCAACGAAGGATCAATAAAAGGAAAAGTACAAGGTGCAATTGCATTGGTAATATTGCAAAGTATTTCCAAACTATGAGATGCTATGCATGTGATGGTTTCAGACATAAGGCTTTGTATTGTCAAAGAGTATTAAATTTTCCTGATGAAAACATGCTATGCAAAAGTAATCATAATGCAAGGATCTATAGGGAAGGCATTTATGCAAGGAATAAAAATGAAAATGCGCACATGAAAACTTGGGTAAGGAAATATCCTCAAAAATACGCAGAAGCAGACAATCTAGGTACATCCAAAGCAGCAAGCAATTTCTTCCCCTCTTGTTGATCTAAAGAAGATTAATTGAGACCCTTGAATTCAACACAATGCATTTGAGGAATTCAAGGAGTATGTTAGTAAAAATTATGGTTGGAAGGTGTCTGTTGCATTAATTATTAAATTTGCATGTGTTAAGTTAGTGTTATGCCAAGTCCTAGATATAGTATAAAAATAGTATAAATAGAATAGAAGAAAGTAATCCACTCCTTAATAATGAATAACTGAGATGAATAACAATCCTCTTAGAGGGAGTAACCTCCTTACACAATGTAATAAGTACCTAAGACAAGAAAAGGTACAATGATGAATAAAATGAAAATATATCCTTCCTATATATAGGAGACAAAGGTGTACAATAATAACTAATAGACCCACTAAGAGACCCAAGCCGACATCAATAATATGTAATGCACCACAATATAGGGGGTAATGTGCCACTCTATAGGGGGTAATGTGCCATCATAGAGGGATTAACATGTCCCTCCCCTTCAAAAAGTGGTATCCTCAATCTTGAAGTACTTCGTGATGCTGATGTATAAAGGACTCATCTTCCCATGTTGAATCCTCTGTGGATAGGTTCTTCCATTTAATGATATACTCTAGAATTGATTGATTTTGAAGCTATTTGATTCGTGTTTCAGTGATTGCCTCAGGATCCAAGATTATATTTACTTCCTCATCAAGCTCTCGTAATATCTTTTGAAATGGTAGCTTGTCAGCAATTATCTTCTTTAAACATGAAACATGGAAAACTGGATGAACTCCTGAAGAGGCAGTTCCAATTTGTAGGACATACTACCAATATTTTGTAGCACCTTATAGGGACCATAGTATCTAGGTGATAATTTATTATCCATATTGGTGTTGTTCAGGGACACCTATTTGTATTATTGTATTCTTAAAAACACGCAATCCCCCACATCAAAGCTTCATTCACTGCAGTGTTGATATGCTTGTTGTTTCATTCAATTATGTGCCAAAGTCAAGTTGTCCTTTAAGAGTTGAAGAACTTGTTGCTGATGCTCCATGTGGTCTTGCAATGCTTGAACCTTAGATGAGTCTCTTAGTGAATATGTGATGGATGGTGGTGGATAGCCATAAAGTGCCATAAATGGGGTCATTTTCGTTGATGTATGGAAGGAAGTGTTATACCACCATTCCACCAAGGGTAACCACTTGACCCATTGTATTTTTTTATCACTTGCAAAACATGGAATATATCCTTCCAAACATTTTTTCACCATCTCTATGTGTCCATGAGATTGAGGATGATAAGATGAGCTATGAGCTAGTTGAGTACCCAAACAAGAAAATATTTCAGTCCAAAAATTTCTAGTGAAAATCGGATCCCTATCGCTTACTATAATATTTGGAATACCATGTAATTTTTGGATTGTCTCCATAAAAGAAGTGGTGACTATGCTAGCTTTGAAAGGGTGAGATAGTTCACAAAAGTGTGCATATTTAGTAAGTCTATCAACAACCACCATGATGACACTATTTCCTTCATACTTTTGTAAACCTATGATAAAATCCATTGAGACCTTTGTCCACCATTGGCTTGAAATGGAAAGTGGTTGTAGAAAACCTGGGGTCTTAATTGTTTCCACTTTATTTTATTGGCAAACCAAACATTCTGTCACAAATTTTTGAACATCAGTTTTGAGACCATCCCCCCAAAAAAATTCTTGACCATATGGTATGTTTTTAAGAAACATGAGTTCCCTCCTACTAGTGATGAGTGGAATTCCAAAATTACATTTTGCTTGAGTTGGGAACTCTTACAAATATATAAGTGATCCTTGCACCATAGCAAGTCATATTTCCACATAAATGTATTAGAGGCACGGGGATCCTATTGCAACTTTTGAATGAATTTCCATATTTCTTCATCATTCTTCCATTCATCACTTGCTTCAGTTATCCAATCTCGTTGGATGATGGATATATCATACATAAATTATTCAATATCCTAAAGTTCCCTGGAGATTTCATCTGCCACAACATTTTGCTTCCCTTTTTTATAGATGATGTCAAAGTCATATCCCAACATCTTTGTTACTCATTTTTGTTTCTCTTTTGAATACAGCCTTTTTTCCAAGAAATATTTAAGGATATCATGATTAGTTTTAACATTGAAATGTCTTCCTATGAGGTAGGGTCCCATTGCTTCAGGGAATGTACAATTGCTAGCATTTCCTTCTCATAAATTGGTTTGTGTATATTCTCCCCCTTAATTGGTCATGGAAAGGGGCCTTCCATATTACATTAGAACAACACCAATGCCATTCCCTAATGCATCACATTCCATGACATTTTTTTTGTGAAATCGGGTGTACCTAATACTAGAGCTCTGCACATGGCCTCTTTGAGTTGTTCAAAGGCCTTAGTTGCATCTGGAGTCCATGAAAATACTTTTTTTTTCAGTAATGTTGTTAATAGTGTTGCTATTCGCCCATAATTTTGAACAAACTTGTGATAATGTCATGTCAACCCAAGAAATCCCCTAAGGTGTTTTAGGGTTGTAGGTGTCTTCCATTCTTGGATTGATTTAATTTTGTTAGGGTATACCTTAATTCCTTCATGATAGACTATATGACCCAAGTATTCCTCCTCCTATAATCCAAAGAAACATTTGGAGGGTTTTGCATATAATTTTTGTTCCTCCAATAGTGTGAGAACCTTATCAACATGTTGAACATGGGATTCCCAAGATTTATTGTAGATGAGTATATCATCAAAGAATACTAATACAAATTTTTGATGAAAGGGCTTGAAGATGGAATTCATCAAACCTTGAAATGTGGAAAGTGCATTTGTAAGGCCAAAAGGCATGACCAAAAACTCATAATGGCCTTCATGAGTTCCGAAAGTTGTTTTTGGAATGTACTCTTTATTCATTTTGATCTAATCATAGCCTGAGCAAAGATTTAGCTTGGTGAAGGAAATTTCCCCATGTAATTCATCTCACAATTCATCAATAACCGGAATGGGGAATTTATCTTTAATAGTGAGCTTCTTGAAATCTCTATAATATACACACATACACCATGATCCATCATTTTTGTGCACCAATATTATTGGATAGGACTAAGAACTTTGGCTAGGTTGAATTATTCCAGCCTCTAACATTTATGAGACCATATGCTCAATTTCACTTTTTTGGGAATAGCGATATATATAAGGCCTGATATTGGGTGGGACACTTCCTGGAACCAAGTGAATAACATGATCATGTTCTTGAGTAGGTGGGAGACCTATGGGAATATTATCAAATACCTTGCAACCATTGTCAAGGACCCACTATAGATTTGGAGAGATGGATAATTTAGGTGTTTCAACATCTAGTGAGAAAAATTGTGCAATAACACCCCATTGTTACTTCTGCAAAATCTTGGTCATGCCATTAGAGTCTGTGTAGCATCCACAAAAAATTAAAATTTTTCTAAGTAGTCTTTTTGCTATTAAATCTTATGCGAAAGTATAACTATGAATGTTTATCATCTTTATTAGTGTTTGGACATATTCTTAATTGCGTAGTTTATTTGTTTACAAATGTCATCATTATTTAAGTGTCTTAATGACATCCAGATGGATATATCATCCTATGTCCGAAATGATATTATAATGTCTAAACTACAACATTATACTTGTGGAAGTTCTTCTGACCGGATAATTATATCAGTATCTCATGCATTCAATTATTTTGTACTATAATTACATATGTCGACATTTAATAAATATGTCCCTAAATCATTACTAGGTCTGTGGGTTCATTTACTATTTGTGAGTACTTATGAACTCGGTAGTTGCTTTATCTATAACCCATGGATTGCTTGATTCTTATGTAGGATGATTCATAAAGTAATTATGTTGATGATCCATATCTATATATCTTATGTCATATATTAACTCATATACACCAATTTTTGATAATTAGCTTAATATGGTTTTGTTCAGAAATGATTCTTATCTGTTTATTGATTTTTATGGTTCTTTTTGCTTAGCACGGGAGTTTTGGCGTAACTCGGCTTACTTAGATATGATAGCTAAAGCATGTTTCAAAACTCTGTAGAGGTGGTGTGTAGGTCTTCTCATGCACAAAATGGGTGGAAGACATCATAAAAATAATAAGGTTTTAAGCCTAGCCATGCATTTTACACTACCAAGGCTTATTATTGTTATTATCCTAGTTAAAAGTTTGGCGTACTCTAACCCTATTGGTATCTACCCAAGTGATGGTGTTTCAAGGTTTAAATATTGAAGTTTAAAATGTTACAACATAACACTTGTTGAATTAGCGCTACACCATAACATTGATGTTTTAACCAAGGTATTGAGCGTACTTATATAATGGAGTTCGAAAGTTTTTAAACTATATGGAAGTGGGTAGAAATCAAAAGTGTAGTGGTTGCCAACCAAGCTCATTAATGAGCCACGTGAAGGTTCGTGAAAAGAGTTACCATGATGGAGACCATACCCTAGTTCTTCACTGTGGTTGGAATTGTAAATTCTGTTTGCTCGAGGTTTTTGAGAGCCGAGCTCTCTCGGCCGTAATGGCCTTTAGGAAAACCCTGCATAGTCATGAAGGTGAAACAACTTCGTAGAGGTAGTGCTCAGGGTTACAAGTTTGATAATGAATTGTTGATTGTTTTGGATTCGTGTTTGGAGAGGAGCATCGACCTCTGCTACATTTATTAAGGTACGATAAAGGTTTCAAAATCCTTTCAATCTTTTACATTTTTGTTTTAAACATTAACACATGACAAGTCTAATGCCACTTGTGCTTTGGCAGGAGATTCCCAGTTGCTTTCATGTCTTACTTCTAAGCTTACGACTATGATGGAACAAAGGCAACCCTAGTGGTTTCAATGCCATGGTAAGCCCTCGGTTTTGCTGTGAAGTCTCCTCTTCCAACGTATTTGATAGCATAATTCAACGTTGATGTTTGTAAGCATGTGGGCATGAATAGTTTGTAACGGTGGATGAAGGGTTTCGTCCTGCATTTGACATGAAAGCTATGACATTCTTGCATCTCTAGTATATTTATTGTAACTATGTCTATTTCGAGACTGTTGTATCCATCTCTTGAATCCTTAATGTGACTTAGTTTGGGCTTGGGGCCTTTCGTTGGAAATTTATAAAGTTGAAGGTTTACAGTATGGTTTTAATCCATAAGCTATATGACTTTATTAAATGACATTTCTGTTTAAGCCATTCGGCATTACCATTCTGGATATGAAATGAATTTAGGTCTAACCCTATCTCAGCTCTATGTTGTTTAAATGTCTTTTACTTCGGAAGAAAAGTGATGTGAATAACTTTTGTACCTATAGGGTATTTAAAACCCTAAACCCTATCCATAATTAGTTACGGCTGGGCGAATTTAAATCTTGAAACTTGAACCTATGCTTGTTTCCTTAAAATGAGTTTTATCTTTTGAAATCCTTATGTTTGTAATGGAAACGATGCGTCCCTATAGGATGTTGTCGAGCCCTGTCCTAAAGACTCGTTTTGTAATACTACCGTTTGTTTCATTGTGTTAACAGTTGATTTAATTTCTTGTTTAAAGTTACACCATAGGTGTTGAGACCTACTTTAATCTGTTGATGTATATGTAACTTCGGAATGTATTTCACATATATGTATATTGTATTCCTATAGAGATGTTATTATTCCTCTATACGGAAGTGTCGTCATTTATATTGTAAGTGTCGTAACTTATACTTGATGGGTTATTAGACCACCTTGTTTGGGGTCGGCCCTGTATAAGTCATGTGGGTCAAAGGGTTATTAGACCACCCTATTGGGGGTCGGCCCAGTCAGCATTATGTTATGTGGTTAAGTTCGAGCCTACATGAGTTAGGTAAAAAGGCAAGTCAAGTCAAGTATAAATAGAGTGCGGGAGGCACTCTATTTACTTACTCACTTCTCACACATGCACTCAAGGAGGAGTGGCGCACTTATGGAGGAGGAGGATCTGCTGCTAGGTTATGGCTATCTCTCTTGGTTGGTTGTATCATTGCTCTATCTATCTCTGAGGAAGTTATTGGGGTTTTTCACCTTTATGGTTTTCCCCAAGTAAATCTTTGTGTCTCTTGTGTGCTTGCATTATTGTCTCCATGATTGATATGCTGTAGATATGCTGTACATGTTGTTCTCTCAGTTAAGATCCTAGATCAGATTGAATTAAATTCAGAAAATTTAACATGGTATCAGAGCTAGCCTGAAAGAAGGCATGATATGGCATGTATGACACTTGTTGCACTTACGATGCTAGGGCTTGATATAGCAAAAACCAGTCATCGTAGCACTTTCGCTATAAATCCATTTTGGCGAAGTTTTCGGATCTGAAATTGTTACAGGCCGAAGCTAAGATCTCCAGGTACCTTGTGTCCAAAGGAAAAACTCTAATTCGTTGCACTTTGTGATTTATGATCTGTACAATATAGGGTTTCTGCCTCTTCCAGATCTAAGTCAAAATCAGGTGACCTTGGGAAAAAGGTCATATCTTGGGCTACGAAGCTCCAAATGAAATTTAGTAAAAATTGACAGGTATTACACAGTCTGTACTATCTCAGAAAACTTTTTCAGAGGCCGAAGTTGAACCAGTGACACGTGGCACTCCGTAAAAGTGCGCTCTCCTGTATTATCCCCTAAACAGGTCATGTTGCGACATTTGGCATAACTCTCTCTCAGAGAGTCCAATTGAGGTCAGACCTGTCAGGATGGAAAGGTAACAGGACGAGCTATCCCAGGAAACGTTTTCAGAGGCCGAAGTTAAAACAGTGACACGTGGCATGCCGTACAAGTTCGCTCTCCTCTTTTATCCCAAAACAGGCACGTTGCGACATTTGGCATATCTCTCTCTCAGGGAATCCAATTGAGGTAAAACCTGTCAGGATGGAAAGATAACAGGTCAGGCTATCTCAGGAAACTTTTTTCAGACCCTGTGGATCAAAAATTTTGGAGTTACACCAAAAACAATCAGGTACATATTTCTGTCAAAACAGAATTATTTTTTTGGTACCTTCATTCATGGCTTCCTGAATTTAGGGCTTTGGAGAAAGTTGGAATTTTTGTAATCGGAGACCACGGATGGATGATACTCATCAAAATAGAAATTTAGAGACCAAGATCAGAATTTTTGGTTGGGCAGAAGGCCGGGCTTGATTAGACCCTAGTTCGGGACTTTGATCAGAAAAGTGGAAAATTAGGGCTTCTGTAAAAATGGGAATTTTTGAAACCTGTGACCACGGCTGGAAGCTCCTCAGAAAAATAGAAGCTTAGAGCTTTGGATAAAACATTTTGATTGGGCAGAAGAGTGGGCTTCATCAAACCCCAGTTCAGGGTCATGTCCAGTGAATCCGAAAGTTTCAAAGGCAAAATTGAGGAGTAAAACTTTGCAGTTTTCAAATTCTGAATATACCAGTTTGGTCAGCTCATCAAGGCGCATATTTCTATCCTTTCGGAAGTTTGAAATTCAAAGTTTGAATTTTTGGGGTTTCTCTGACAAACCCATATCTAGCTCCAGTCCCAGTTCTTGTAAATCAAGTGGATTGGATTAATCCTAGAAGAAGATGGATTGGTCACTTGCATAAGTGAAGAAGTTCCTGTTTCAGAGGGAGATGAGGCTAAGGCCTTATATAAGAAGATTACAAGCGATCTCGACAGGTATGACTCATTGAGGTATGTTTCGATATTTTTCCATGATTAAGTTTATGGTATGTTTGTCTTCATGTTATTACGGTTAGTACAATTTTGATTTTAGATTTGTCGTATCACCTTAACAAAATTATGAATGCATGATAGAAGATATTCATTGGTTAGGATGTTGACACTTATGATTGTACTAATGCATTATGGTGTTGTATGAGGTTTATGTTGTCTACTAACATGAAAGGTACACCAAGAAAGACAAATCATGTTCTAGTCCAAGAACATATGATCATGATAACATGAGGACAAAGATTCATCCATTGTCATGGATCTCATAGAAGATCCATTTACGAGGTATGTATAACTTGGTTTTGTAATAGTTGACCTATGAGATATACAGGTTACTAGCACAAGTCATTGAAGAAGAACAAGAAGACATCATGTGAGTATGTTAGACATAAATAGCTAGCATGCTAATCCAGGTATGTTTTTCCTATATCAAGCTAGAATCCTACCTTGTGTTAGGATCTTATACTGTTGTTGATAATGATTATTCCTGAAGAGTTATAGGTTTGAATAATCATGGTTGTATGCATATTATGTTTCTTACCATAATTGATGATATGACTAACTAGAAGAATCATGAAGGTATAGGTTTGAATAATCACAGGTTTTATGCATATTATATCTCTTATCTTGTTTGATGATTCAACTAACCTGAAGAGTCATAGGTTTGAGTAATTACAGGTTTAGACATGTTATGTTTCTTATGATTTGACTAACCTTAAGAATTATACATAAACCTTGAATGCTAATGCTTATTATTTTCTATTTGAAATGATCATGACTATACATGCTTGAGTATTGTGTTTTAATAGTATACTAATGAATGTATGATTTTATATGAGATCACAAGGATAACACAATCATGATACTAATAAGCATGCATAGGGACCAAGGATGAATATGAGTTCAAGAACAGGTAATCCAGGAAGCAAACTCCAGTTGTTCCTGCAAGAAAGCAAAGGAACACACTTCAGTAGTTTCTGCAAGGATGCAGATATTCAGAGGTAGTTGACCATCTTTCCACAACAGAAAGGTGTAGAAGAATCTACTTCAGATTAGGACTCTAGCAGCTCCTGTAAGGAAGCAAAGACTCAGAGGGAGTCCACCCAATGAACAAACAAAGATAAGTATTTTAATTTCTTACATATTTGTCTGTTTAAATAAAATTGTTCAATGATGTATATGCTCATGTTCCTCGACTTAGGATATGTATTGTGCATATTAGAATAGTTGCATTGATGAACAATATACTACTAATATACATGGGTAAGTGGCCTATGGCACTGTACAACATTCCATTGCTACTTATCTAGAATGAAACCTCTTTACTGACATGTTGGGAGTTGTGCACACTCTGAACAATGTTCCGGTAGAGATTGGAAGGCATCTAGAAAGTTACGGAATATGGATAAATGTTGTATTGAAGCATTGGCTAAGATAATTGCATGACTGTATGACATATTTCTTTATGTGTAAGAATTTGTTCTTAAAATTATGAGATGTTTCTAATCATGCAATTTAACCTGTTTTGTAGGAAAGACCGTATATCTTCACCTACAAAAGGACTACAACATTTGTTCCAGCAACAAAGATATCTATTGAAGATATTGAAGTTCCCAGGATCTGGGATGAAGAAATGAAATGCCATGATCCGTCGATCATGAAGAATGATGTTTGGGATATAGTCCCAAGACGTGAAGGGAAGTTTGTTATGACTTCCAAATGGAACTATCAAATCAAGCATGTTGCAGATGGCATCATTGAGAAATATAAAAGTGATGAAATAGAAGATGCACCAGATGGATTTCAAGACAGCATGGTGTAGTCATATATGTGTGCAGAACTTGGTGAAGATAGATTGATTGCCGACACGCAGCGGAAGCTTACTACCGAGTTTGAGATGAAGAACCTGGGGATGATGCACTATTTGTTTTTGGCATTTAGGTGTGGCAGAGTGTAGATGGAATCTTCCTTGGACAAGGGAAGTATGCAGTAAGAGATCTTGAAGAGGTTCGAGATGATGAATTGCAAGGCCATGGCCACACCTATGACATCGAATATGAAGCTTTTATGTGATGCTTCATCTGAGCCAGTTGATGTCTCTATGTATCGTCAGATGATTGGGTCCTTGATGTACCTGACGAACACGAGACTAGACATTTGCTTTGCTGTGAACACATTGAGCTAGTTCCTGACGGATCCGAGGAGTGTTCACCTGGTTGCTGTAAAGCATGTTCTGAGGTACCTGAAGGGTACAGTGGATTATGGGCTCAAGTATGAAGCGAATCAAAAGTTTAACCTGCAGGGTTATGTTGATTCAGATTGGGCTGGCAGTGCTGCAGACAAGAAGAGCATATGTGGGTGTTGCTTCAGTATGGGATCAGATGTGATCTCTTGGTTTAGCAGGAAGCAGTCCTGTGTAGCACTGAGTACAGCTGAGGCAGAGTATGTTGCAGCCTGTTCAGCTAGTTGTGAGGCAGTATGGCTACGGAAGCTACTGTCTGAGTTATTTGATCTCCTGCTGGAAGCTACTGGTATCTTCTGTGATAACCAAAGTTGTGTGAAGCTGTCTGAGAACCCAGTGTTTCATGACAGGTCGAAACACATAGAGATCAAATATCACTATATCAGGGATATGGTGCAGAGAGGAGCTGTGAAGCTCTTGTATGTTGCAACGGACGAGCAGATTGCAGATGTGCTGACGAAGCCACTAGCCAGAGTGAAGTTCGACTACTTCAGAGAGAGGCTTGGCCTTCTTCAGATCGAGGACACTTCGAGGAAGAAGTGATGGACACATTTGCTGAAGCCATTCCAAGCATGTTGGAAGGAGGATCCTTCACATGGCTGTGGATGTAAGCGCTGGATGATGAGCATCAGGATGATGTTCTGGTTTCTGCTTGGATATGATCAGTTGGATCATTTTATGTATGTATGTATGCATCATGTTGGATGCTTGGACCATGTATCTGTATATGTATCAGGTGGATACATTGTATGATCAGGTGTATCATGTATGATGATATGTATCAGGTAGATACATGGTATGCATCAGGTAGATGCATTGATGATCAGGAGGATCATGTATGATGATATGTATCAGGTAGATACGTGGTATGCATCAGGTAGATGCATTGATGATCAGGAGGATCATGTATGATGATATGTATCATGTATTTGTATCAGGTGGATACATTGATGATCAGGAGGATCATGTATGATACTTGGTATGCATCAGGTAGATGCATTGATGATCAGGATGATCATAGATGACGAGCTTCAGGATGTTGCTCCAGATGACATGCAGCAGGATGTTGCATTGATGATCAGGATGATCATAGATGACGAGCTTCAGGATGTTGCTCCAGATGACATGCAGCAGGATGTTGCAGTGATGATGATCAAGATGATCATGGATACATCAGGATGATGTATGGTGAGTATCAGTTGATACTCTGTGGCCGTGGATCAGGTTGTGCAGATAAGCATGTAATTTGTGCCCTGGGAGATTTGCAGATGGTCTTTCGAGGTTTTTCCTATGGCATGTAATTTGTGCCCTGGGACATCTGGCAAATGCTCTTTCGAGGTTTTGCTTGGGAGGACATATAATTTGTGCCCTGGGAGATCTGCAGATAGTCTTTCGAGGTTTTGCCTATGGCATGTAATTTGTGCCCTGAGATATCTGGCAGATGCTCTTTCGAGGTTTTGTCCTATGGCATGTAATTTGTGCCCTGGGAGATCCGATAGGTTGAGCTGTGTGCTCGTAATCAGTCCTGGGATGCTCTTTCGAGGTTTTGCCATGACCACATGTAATTTGTGCCCTGGGAGATCCGATAGGTTGAGATGTGTGCTCGTAATCAGTCCTGGGATGCTCTTTCGAGGTTTTGTGGTGAGGTCACATGTAATTTGTGCCCTGGGAGATCCTATAGGTAGAGCCGTGTGCTCGTAACAGCCTGGGATGCTCTTTCGAGGTTTTGTGACGCACTTAATAAGTCCCGAGGATTCCACAGTATGGCCAGTGATGATGAAGACCTGTAGGTGGTGGGCCTACATCCAGTATGAAAAAGGATTGGCTCTGTAGAACTTCCTATGACGAGTAGATTCAGAGATTGATTGAGATAGCAGCAGCAGTGATGATGATGATGACTTGATGACGATTATCTAGTGACGATGATCCAGAGAAGATGACTTGTGCTAGAAGAACTGTGCTGAGAAATACCTTCCTAGTTAAGAGGGAGTGTTGATGTATATGTAACTTCAGAATGTATTTCACATATATGTATATTGTATTCCTATAGAGATGTTATTATTCCTCTATACGGAAGTGTCGTCATTTATATTGTAAGTGTCGTAACTTATACTTGATGGGTTATTAGACCACCTTGTTTGGGGTCGGCCCTGTATAAGTCATGTGGGTCAAAGGGTTATTAGACCACCCTATTGGGGGTCGGCCCAGTCAGCATTATGTTATGTGGTTAAGTTCGAGCCTACATGAGTTAGGTAAAAAGGCAATTCAAGTCAAGTATAAATAGAGTGCGGGAGGCACTCTATTTACTTACTCACTTCTCACACATGCACTCAAGGAGGAGTGGCGCACTTATGGAGGAGGAGGATCTGCTGCTAGGTTATGGCTATCTCTCTTGGTTGGTTGTATCATTGCTCTATCTATCTCTGAGGAAGTTATTGGGGTTTTTCACCTTTATGGTTTTCCCCAAGTAAATCTTTGTGTCTCTTGTGTGCTTGCATTATTGTCTCCATGATTGATATGCTGTAGATATGTTGTACATGTTGTTCTCTCAGTTAAGATCTTAGATCAGATTGAAGTAAATTCAGAAAATTTAACATAATCAAATGGTTTTAAATATAGGGTTGTATCAACCCATTTATACAAGTTATAAGAACCCAGGTGAGTTCTTTCGGACACAAACCCTTGCTATTCAATTTCGATAGCTCTATTAGAAGATACTATCATTAACGTTGAAAACATTATTTCATTTCTTAGTTCGATATAGGGTTATTATCGTTATTTTATTTAATTGTTTTTTATTTGATGACAAGTCAAACCTACAGGGTATTCGACCTTAGCTACAGATAGTATTGTTACAGGTCTTAATCCTGGCGATTCTTTAAAATTCTTTGAATATGTAGTTCAATAATTGTATTCTTTGGATAGATGAATGCGTAATCGAGAACTTGATTTTCAATTGATATTTCTATAGAATACTTTGTTTATAATAAACTAAACCTATATGGAGTATCTTTGGATATTTTTAATGATATTTATATTATTAAAGATGTTTATATTATAATGATCCTGTTTATTTTCAACCTTGTGAATCTTTCTAAATTAAGAATATTATATCTTGTCTTATATTTGCTTGAATAGAAATAATTATTTATTGCTCAAGGTTATATATGGTGTTATTCTCGATCATTCGAGATGTTGTAACTTAATATGAATTTTTTATGATTTTATCTTTGAGAAAACACATATTTCCTAGCAATTGTATTCTCAGGAAGTCAGTTTTACAAAGTGTAATGAATATTTGTATTTATGTATAAAACATCTAAGATGTTGTATATATACATAAACTGTTCTACTAGTTTATCATAACCATTCTGTTTGTGAAAGAACTCTATATATGTTTAGCTTACAGATATATACTAGATTAGTAACAACAATGAAATCTATATCAGATAAAATATGCAGACTTATTCTTTTACTTAGGATCTCTTTACCATCTTCAATCTATGTTAATTAACTCTCTTCCTGTATTAGAGTACATCACCCTAGGGTGAAAGGAAAAATATAGGAAGACATTTCTACTAATTCATTCTATTTTATTGTTCCATTCAATGTAACTTATCAAATCAGGAATCTATCATCTCTAATATATCTAGTTTATATGAAATACATCTAGAAACATTTGCATACAGTTGCAGAAATAGATCAACAGTTTCAGAAATGAAATAAAATATAAATAAGTAGAACATTATAGGGTGGAGTGTGGACAAACACCCAAAGAGGACTGTTCCTCCCAACCTTCTCCAGAAAGCAGCCAAGATCACTTGCTTTTGGACCCCTGAGCCTATTCACTGAACAACCAGAATGAAGAACCGTGTAGAAGCAAGACACTCAGGTTGTACTTCAGCAATCAAGAAGACCTGCATACAAACCTCTCATATGTACTTCAACAATCATGAGGACTTGCATACATAGCTCTACCTATGCACACAGCAGGAATAAGATAGTCTTATTCTGCAACTCAATACTTAGCATCCCCTCATCAAATATCTTGTGGGCTCAGTTCTAACACCACAAGGAAAGTTCTCTCGTTAGAGAATATGTGAGCTCCTACTCAATTCGATGGCTATATAAAGATTGCCTAGGTCTTTACTGGCCAGTTTGCATTCAATGAGCCATCAGCTTAGTTCCACCATCCTTAGGGAACATGGACACATTTTTAGGGTAGTTGTCCCACAACAACAGCTAGCAATTGAGTTCAGATGCTTCCACTTGTCAATTGCCTTCTACACCGGATTCCATTCCTCCTAGTGGGTCAATGAACACTCCTCAACAGTCTCTTTGGGTGAGTGTCTCCTATTTAATTTATTTAAATAATAATATTATTCATTTACAGTCATCCTTGACCATCCTTGGTCATTTAATACAAAATTTACAATAAAAGTTATAGTAATGTTTTTCCACAAACATAAAAAAATTTCAAGTACTAGGTAGGTTACAAACACCCCCTCTTAAGTTCAACATCGTCCTCGATGTTGCTTACTCTTAATCAAAGTCTTCTTGAAAAAAATTGGATATACTAGGGGCATATGACTTTCGAATTCCTAGGTTGCTTTATTTGGACAAAAGTGCTTCCATTGCACCTTTACCTGTCCAATGGTGTGATTCCAGAGCAAAAATTTTCCCTCTTGTTGAGGATACAATCCAGTTGCAGCTAATAATCTCCTTCTAGTTACACCTGTATGTCATTCCAATCAATTACATGAGTAGCATCATGCACATACTTTTTCAAAATAGAAATATGAAATGCATTATGTATTTTCATATTAGGTGGTAAGGATAACTAATATGCAATTGGTCCAATTCTTGATAAGACTTCAAATCGTCCACAATACCTGGGTGCTAGTTTAGCACAATTACCAAGCTTAAAAGGGCTTTTCTTGGGTTTCACCTTAACAAAAACATGATCACGTACTTGAAATTCTTTCTCGGTTCTTTTCAAATATGCATAACTCTTTTGTATTTCTTGTGCAATTTTTAAATTTCCTTGTACCTACTTTACTATTAGTTCCATCTGTTTTAACAAATCTGGTCCTAGCATTAATTTGTCAACGGGATTACTCCAAGAGATAGGAGTATCTGTTAGTTTTTAATCATTTAATTCAATATGATCTAGGATCTTAACTGAGAGAACAACATGTACAACATATCAAACACAAGAGACAAGAGACAAAGCATTTCACTAGGGAAAACCATAAAGGTGAAAAACCCCGCAACTTCCTCAGAGATAGAATAAGCACCAATACAAAGCTCACAAAGATGAAACCCCAAAAAAATAGATGTCTCCAGCAGCTACTCCTCCTCCACTTGTGCGCACTCCTCTCTCTCAACTATGCGAGTTGGATGAATGAGTGAATGAGCAAATAGAGTGGTACAACCACTCTATTTATACTTTAACTTAACCTTCCTATTACCCTAACTAGGCTGACTTTCTAAGGGAGTCTAATAACCCTTCCACTTAACTCATATAGGGTCGACCCCACTAAGGTGGTCTAATAACCCATCAAATATAAGTTATGACACTTACAATATAACTTGCAACACTTGCAAATACAAATGACGACACTTCCAATCGGAGGAATAATACATCTCTGTTGGGGATACAATAAAGTAAAAATGTAATACATACAATATACAATTGAATATCTTACGAAGTTACAAATACATCAACACTCCCTCTTAATTAGGAAGGTATTCTCTTGACATAGATCATCAATACATATAGGAACGAGTCTTCAATACTGGAGCTGGATCATCATCACTAGATCATGGATCATCGTCACTAGATCACTAAGCATCAGCGTCACTGCTATTGTACTCATCATCTCGATCACTGGTTCTATCTCTCAAATCTACTCATCATAGGAAGTTCTACATAGCCAGCCCTTTTTCATGCTAGATGTAGGCCTAGCCTCCATGTAGGTCTTCATTATCTTTGTGAGCGGCCCATCCGGTGGAATACCAGGATTGATTATGTGCATCTGCAAAACTTGAAAAGAGCATCTCAGGACGGATTACGAGCTTACTGCTCAACCTATAAGATCTTCTAGGACTGATTACATGTGACCAAGCAAAACCTTGAAAGAGCATCCCAAGACTGATTACAAGCTTACTTCTCAACCTATAAGATCTCCCAGGATTGATTACATGCGACCAAGCAAAACCATGAAAGAGCATCTGAGGACTTATTATGAGCTTAATGCTCAACCTATAAGATATCCCAGGACTCATTACATGCGACCAAGCAAAACCTCGAAAGAGCATCCGAGGACTGATTATATGCTATCAGGAAAAAACCTCGAAAGAGCATCCCATGACTGATTACGAGCTTCCTGCTCAACCTATAGGATCTCCCAAGGAGCGATTATATGCCATTGCACAACCTGCAACATATCCACGACCACTAAGTATCATCCGGATACTCATGATCATAATGATTATCCTCGCACTGAGCATCATGCGGATGCTCATGATCATACTGATCATCGTCATACAAAACATCATACGGATGTTCATAGTGGAGCATCATCCGGATGCTCATCACACAACACTTACATCCATAGCCATGGGGAGGAACCTCTTACCACCATGTTTGGATGGGCTCCTGCATTTGTGTCCCATCACTTGCTCTTGGAAGTATCTTCAATCTGAGGAACACCTAGCCTTTCTCTCAAGTACTCGAACTTCACCCTGGCTAGTGGCTTGGTCAACACATCTGCTATCTGCTCATCCATCGCAACATACAGGAGCTTCACTGCTTCTCTCTGCACCATATCCTTGATATAGTGATACTTGATATCGATATGCTTTGACTTGTCATGGAACACCGGGTTCTCGGAAAACTTCACACAACTATGGTTTTCACAGAAGATACAAGTAGCATCCAACTGGAGATCAAATAAATCTGACAATAGCTTCCTTATCCATACTGCCACACAACTAGCCGAACAAGCTATGGCATACTCTGCTTCTTATGTACTCAGTTCCACGCAAGATTGCTTCATGCTAAAACAAGAGATCACACATGATCCCATACTGAAGCAGCACCCCGAAGTGCTCTTCCTATCTACAACACTGCCTATCCAATCTGAATCAACATAACCCTCCAGGTTAACCTGTTGATTTGCATCATACTTGAGCCCATAATCAACCGTACCCTTTAGGTACCTCAAAATATGCTTTGCAGAAATCAAGTGAACATGTCTAGGATCCATCAGGAACTGGCTCATGATGTTCACAACAAAGCAAATATTTGGTCTTGTGTTCGTTAGGTACATCAAAGACCCAATCATATGATGATACATCGTGGCATCAACCAACTTTGATGACACATCACTCAATAGACTCAGGTTCGATGCCATAGGTGTGGCCATGGCCTTGCAGTCCATCATCCCGAACCATTTTAGGATCTCTACTGCATACTTCCCTTATCCAAGGAAGATTCCATCTGCACTTTGCCACACCTCCATACCTAGAAAGTAATGCATCATACCCAAGTACTTCATCTTGAACTCAGCAGCAAGCTTCCTCTTCGTAACAGCAATCAAACCATTCTCACCTGTCACAAATAGGTCATCTACATAGAGTAGGAGTATCACTGGATTTCCTTCCTCAACCTTGTAGTAAAGGTTGGAATTCGCTTTACTCTTGGTAAATCCCAAACTAGTTAGGAAATAGTCAATACTGCCGTACCATGTCCTGGGTGCTTGTGTCAAATGGTACAAGGCTTTCTTTAATTTGCACACATGTGACTCCCTGTCATGTGTCTCAAAACCGAGTGGCTGCTCCACATACACTTCCTCTTTGACTACACCATTCAATAAATCTATCTTGACATCCATCTGGTGTATCTTCCATTTCATCACTGCAGCTAGAGCAAGTACTGTTCTGATGGAAGTGTATCTGGCTACAGGTGCAAAAGTTTCTTCATAATCTATCCTTTCTTTTTGGGAGAAGCCACGAGCCACAAACCTTGCCTTGTATTTCTCCATGCTACCATTTGCATCATGCTTGATCTCACTTGGAAGTTACAATAGACTTCCCTTCTGGTCTTGGGACCACATCCCATACATCATTCTTCATGATCAACTGGTACTCCTCGATCATGACATCATTCCATTACTGCATCCCGGATCCTAGGAATTTCAGATTCTTCAATATCTTCAATAGTTAGTTTTCTTGAACTTTGTTGCTGGAACAAATGTCATTGTCCTTCTTTTGTAGGTGATTGTACACGATCTTTTCTACAAGTCAAATTCAATTGCATGATTATAAACTTGGGCATAGTTTTCAGAACAAATTCTTACGCATAAAAACATAAGTCATACATTCATGCAATTATTTTAACCAATGCTTCAATACAACATTCATCCATATCCTGTATTCATATGGTAACTTTCTAGATGCCTTCCATCTCTACCAGAACATTGTTAAGAGTGTGCACTACTCCCAACATGTTAGAAAAGAGGTTTCATTCTAGATAAGTAGAAATGGAATGTTGTATAGTACCATAGGCCACTTACCTATTAATATATTAGTAGTATATTGTTCATTAATGCAACTTTTCAAAAATGCATAATATATATCCTAAATCTAGGAACATAAGTATGTACATGACTAAACAACATTATTTAAGTAAATATATGACAATTCAAATACTTATATTTGTTTGGTTGTTGGGTGGACTCCCTCTCAATCTTTGCTTCCTTGTAGGAGCTACTGAAGTCTCTGATAGTGTGCACCTTAACCAATGCTGAAAATGGATGAGAGGTTCTTCCATAGATTATTTGTTTTCTAGAGTCCAACTCTACAGTGGCTTCTTCTACTCCTTACAATACATATTCTTTATCACTTGAAGAATCTTCATTTTCTTCTTTGGTTATCTTCCTTGGAGGTTCATCATCCTCTACAGTGTGAGCATGATGTTTTTTCTTGTTGTTCTTCTTCTTGTGAGAGTTGATTTTGTTCCTGGGACAATCTATGGAATAGTGTCGCTTCTCATCACAAGTATAACATCGAATGTGAGAAGGATCTCTCTTGGATCCTCCAAGGTTCCCCCTTTTATTATGGTGGTGGTGTTTATCCTTCTTGTGATAAGGATGCTCCCTCTTGTTGTTATTCTTCTTGGTGTGTGTTGTGAGAGATTGGTCTTCATTATCCATCTTTTCTTCTCGAGATATAATTCGAGCTTCTTCCTGTGAGCATTCCTCCCACATCCTGCTGAATGTGATGAGCTTCTTCCTAGCACAAATTCCTTGAATGAAGGAATCCCATAACCTAGGAGGACCATTCAAGGTGGTCATCACAATTTCACCATTCTCTATATCTTCTCCCACAGCTTCAAGTTGTTCTTTTATCTGAGAGACCCTTGTAAATTAGGACTGCATGGTCTCTGCATTTTCTATCTTGACATTCCTCAATTGATTCCTCAAATTTATCTTCTAATTTATGTTCTTCCCTTCAAACAGCTTGGTCAAGGAATCAAACATCTCGTTGGGTGTCTTTAAAGAAGACACGTGTGGTATGAGATGGTATTTGATAGAATCTGCAATGATTCTATTGACCTTGACCAAGTTCTTCTTATGTAAGGCCTTAGCCTCATCTCCCTCTGGAACTGGAACTTCTTCACTTATGTAGGTGTCCAATTCATTCTCTTCTAGGATTAACCCAATCCTATACTTCCATGCTTGGAAGTTATTAGCCCCTTCAAGATTATCCTCAAGCTTGGTGTGGTGAGACATCTTTTAAAGAGTACTTCAAATGGAAATAGAAAATTTTTAGGTCTTGCCACTTTGATTTGCTAATACTGGATCTGGAGCTAGCTAGGGTTTGACAGAGAAACCCTAAAAATAAAAACTTGGAATTTCAAAATTCTGTCTAGATAAGGAGATGCAATTGACTGAGGTGAGCAAGCTGGTGTGCTTAGATTTTGAAAACTCCAAAAATGACCTATGAATTTCAGATCTGCAACTTCTATCAAAATCTGGTTTTCTAGTTTTTCTGGTCCAAAACCCGAACTAGGGTTTGATAGATCTCGGGGTTTGACCTAACCAAAAAGTTCGATCTTGGTATCTAAATTTTGATTTTTCTAAGGAGAGCTATCTTGTGTTGAGAGCACTCCGAAATTCCACTTCTGTCAAAATCCCTAATTTCCTGCAGCAATGACAAGCCAAGAATAAAAATGCTTAGAATTTAATTATGTTTTGACAAAAAGATATGCCATATTGTTTCTGGTGTAGTTTTGAAATTTCGGATCCTCGGGGTCTAAAGCTTCATCTCATGGTAGACATACCTATCATCTTTCCAACCCCATAGATCTGAGCTTTAATGTATTCTCCATGAGATAGATATGCTAAGTGTCACAACATGACCTGTTTATGGGATGAAACATCATAGCGAACTTGTACGGAGTGCCACATGTCACTGTTTCAACTTCTCCCTCTAGAACTCAGACCTGTGAAACTAGAGTTTGTTCCCTAACTGTCACTTTTTACAGAATTCCATTTGGAGCTACCTAGCCCGAGATATGACCTTTGTTCCTAGGTCACCTATTTAGGGTTGCATTCTTGAAGAGGCAGAAACCCTAACTTGTATAGGTCATATCTCACAAATTACAACAAAACTTAGGCTGAAATTTTTAAATAGGGTACATCCATATCTGGTATTTGGCCTGTAAAAATTTCATATCCTTAACCTTCGCAAAAATGGATTTATAGTGAAGTTCCACGATGACTAGTTTTTACTAAACCAAGCCCTAGCTTCCAATTTGTCACAAGTGCAACTAGTGTCATAAATGCCATACAATGCCTTCCTTCAGGATAGCTCTGATACCATGTTAGTTTTCATCATTTAATTCAATATGATCTAGGATATTAACTAAGAGAACAACATGTACAACATATCAAAAACAAGAGACAAGAGACACAAAGCATTTCACTGGGGAAAACCATAAAGGTGAAAAACCCCACAACTTCCTCAGAGCTAGAATAAGCACCAATACAAAGATCACAAAGATGAAACCTCAAAAGATAGATGTCTCTAGCAGCTATTCATCCTCCACTTGTGCACATTCCTCTCTCTCAACTATGTGAGATGGATGAATGAGTGAATGAGCAAATAGAGTGGTACAACCACTCTATTTATACTTTAACTTAACCTGCATTTTACCCTAACTCGATCGACTCCTTAAGGGTGTCTAATAAACCTTCCACTTAACTCATGCAAGGCCGACCCCACTAAGTTGGTCTAATAACCCATAAAATATAAGTTACGACACTTACAATATAACTTGCAACACTTGCAAATACAAATGACGACACTTCTAATTGGAGGAATAATACATCTCTGTTGGGGATACAATAAAGTACAAATGTAATACACACAAAATACAAGTGAATATCTTCCAAAGTTACAAATACATCAACAATATTACACTTTCTTCCATACAAAATTTCAAATGGACTAAGTTTAGCAGAAGCTTGATAGTGATTATTATAAGCAAATTCAACTACATACAGATAGTCTTCCCACTTAGTTGGCTGATCTTTAACATACATTCTTAACATGTCTTCTAAAATCTGATTTACTCTTTCAGTTTGTTCATCATTTTGTGGGTGAAAAGAGGTACTAAAATTTAATTTAGTATCCAAACCTTTAAACAATGATTTCTAGAAATTTCTAGTAAACTTAGAATCTCGATCAGAAATTATTACCTTAGGAATTCCATGCAAATGAAAAACTTGCTTCATAAATACACCAGCAATGTTAGCAGCTTTAAAAGTAGCTTTAACAGGAACAAAATAAGCTGCCTTACTAAGCTTATCCACAACTACCATTATTGAATCATTCTGCTTTTGATTTTTAGGTAAACCAGTTATAAAATCAATGCTGATAATTTCCCAATTCCACTATGGGATTGGCAATGGCTGTATTAGGCCAGCTGGGTGTTGATGCTCAACTTTAATTTGCTAACATTCAAAACACCTAGCTATGTATTTGGCCACCTCATTTTTCATATTTGTCCAAAAGTAATCTTTTCTTAACATTGTTATCATCTTTTGGTAACCAGTGTGTCCCGAATAAGGATTTTTATGTACTTCATTTAAAATCAACAACTTAATTTTAGGTACATTAGGCACATTAAGTTTGTTTTTATATAGCATTAGACCCTTTTCATTTAGACTGTAATCTGTTATTAAATTTTCTGATATATATTCAGCAACCTTTTCTTGTAATTTCTTATCATTTTCATCCAATTTTACTCCTTCTTCAAGCTGATTTTATAAATCTGTTTTATAAGTGCTAATTGTTGCTAGAAAATTCACTTTCGCATTTATGCTAAAAGCATCAGCTACTTTATTTTCTTTACCATTAATATGCTAAATCTTGAAATCATATTCGCTAAGGAAACCTAACCACCTAGATTGCCTTGCGTTTAGATTTGGTTGATCCAATAAATATTTTAGACCTTTATTATATGTCATTAATGAAAACTTTCTACCAATTAGATGATGGTGCCACATCTTTAAAGCATGTATCACGGTTACCAACTCTAAGTCGTAGGTAGCGTAGTTCTTTTTGTGAATTTTTAACTTTCTTGACTAATATGCTATTACGTGACCCTCTTGTGTTAAGACTCCACCAAGGCCATTATTGCATGCATTAGTGCAAACAATAAAGTCCTTGTTTGGATCAACAATTTTTAGAATAGGCCCAGTTGTTAATAGTTCTTTTAATTTCTTAAAACTTTCTTCACACTTTTGATCCCAAAGAAATTTCTTCCCCTTTTTCTGTAAAGAGGTGATTGGATTTTCTATTCTTGAGAATCCTTCGATAAACTTTAGGTAGTAACCTGTTATCCCCATAAACGATTGTACACCAGTAACATATTTAGGGACATGCCCCTCATTAATTGCTCTTATTTTATCAGGATCAACCGCGATTCCATCCTTGGATATCACATGACCTAAATATTGTATTTTATCTTTGAAAAATTCACACTTGTTGAATTTAGCGTACAGTTGATGTTCTCTTAAGACTTGTAAAATTATTTGTAAGTGTTCATCATGTTCTTCTTTAGTTTTTGAATAAATTAAAATGTATTCAATGAAAACAATTACAAACTTATCCAAATACTTATGTAAAAAATTATTCATTAGACACATGAAAACTATTGGCAAGTTAGTTAGCCCAAAAGGCATAACTACGAATTTGTAATGCCTGTAACAGGTTCTAAAAGCAGTTTTGAAGATGTCTTCATCTTTAATTCTGACTTGGTGATATCCAGATCTCAAGTCTATTTTAGAAAATATTGTCGCTCTGTGTACATGATCAAACAGATCATCTATGCAGGGTAAAGGATATCGATTTTTAATCATCACTTTATTTAACTGATGGTAGTCTATGCATAAACGCAAGGTACCATCTTTCTTTTTAACGAAAAATTTTAACTTCTCTTCTTTAGTTGTGTGTTCATCATTAATTACGTTTACATCAAACCTTTTACACCCTTTTCGTATAGCTTTTTTCACTTGCAAAGCATAAATCTGTCTAACTGAAGTTTTTCTAGGGATTCCTTTTACTGTTTTTGTTTCTCCTTTATCATTCAAACATATAAAAGTATTTTCAAAATAGTTCAGAAATACCCTATGATTTTTTAACCAATCCATTCCAATTAGCACATCATAATACCATAATGGTAATACATTCAACTTTACTTGTGTCTTTAACTCACTCATAAGCAAATCACAACTTTTCACAAAATCAACTACCTTTCTTTTGGTTCCTAAAGCTAACTGAACCAACCATTATTTATCAATTTTTTCTACTTTCAATTTACATTTTTCACTAAATCAGGTGATACATGACTCAAACTTGCACCCGGATCAATTATAATAGAGATAGGTCTGTTCTGTAGCAAACCTTCAATTTCGATCATTGAAGTTTGATGATTAGCTTACCGATTTTCCAAAGCTGTGTTGATTCTGGGCATTTCCCTTGCTAAGTCACCAATTGTTGGTTCATCCTGTACTGTGTGAATGTCGATTATTGTTCTTTTCTTATTAGGACAGTTTATTTCATAGTGTGGTCCTTGACATTCAAAACATTTTATAGGTGCCTTCTGTTCATTACTTCTAGCATTATTAGGCATGTTTCTTGCAGCTGTAAAATTCTATGATGCATTACTTCTATAATTATTCCCTTGAAAATTATTGTTGGTAAAGTTTCGTTTATTATTTCCAACCTGCTTATTAGAATTAAAAGTTTTCCTTTTATGTTTGAAATTACTTGGTTTATTACTCCTCCAGCTAGATACTCCTTCACTTTTTTTTGTTTTGTTCAAACATAAATTTTCCTTTCTCATGGATTCCTCAAGAGTCTTAGGGTTGTCATACTCAAATCTCTCTTTTATATTAAAAGGTAAGAAACTCATAAAACTTTGAATTTTAGGCTTTTCATCCACAAGGTAAGGTACATATCTTAACAAACTTAGAAATTTACTGCTTAACTCTTTCATGTTCAGAGAACCCAATTTTAAGTCATAGAATTCTTTAGCTCTTTCTTCGTAATACTGTTCAAACAGAAAATTCTTCTTGAAATATTTCTGAAATGTTTTCCAAGTTACATTCCGTTATTTCATGCCTTTAACTCTTTTTATATCCTGCCACCAAACATCCACCTTCCCAGTCATATTATAAATGGCCATCTTAGCTTTCAGTGTATCTGAATAATCATAAATGTGAAAGTATTTCTTCATACCTGATAGCCATGCTTCGGATGCCTCTCCCTTTTCATTTTCACCATTAAATGTTGGAGGTTTTATCTTCTTGAACTCCCCTGAAATCTATTCATATGGTTTAGAATTTCTCATTTTTGACCTGTAGTCACTTTCATTGCTGTCACTAGAGTATTTGTGCTTCTTTTTATGTGTGTTAACATTAATTTTAGAAGAAGAGCTACCATCAGCATTTGAAAATTTTAACTTCTTACCCTTGTGTTGGTAGGACATGGTTCCAGATTCAGAATTACATTATGTGCTTTTATCTTTTTCATCATTATGAAATTTATCCAATAATATCTAATTTAATTCTTCTTGAGATTTTAAAATCCTTTCGTTCTCTTATTTAACAGTCTTTATTTCAGTTTTTAGATCTTTAACTGTTCTAAGTATTTCAAAATTATCATTTAATTCTACGAAAATTTTTCTGTGTTATTCTGTTCATGTTCATTTTTATTTTGATCACTGTGTTGAGATTTGTCCTCAGCAAACTCTTCTGGTCCTTCCATTCCAATAAATTATTTAACAAATGTTCTCTACATAAACAAATAAAAATAAAAATCAGTAACTGTGTTTTTCTGTTTTCAATTTTCTGTTGTGCGAGTTGAGCCTCTTCCAGGTCTAGTGTTTGAACTTGCACTCTGATACCACATGTAACATCCCCAAAAATTCATAAAAATTTAAAAATTCTCTAAGCAGTCTTTTTTGCTATTAAATCTTATGCGAAAGTGTAACTATGAATGTTTATCATCTTTATTACTGTTTGGACATATTCTTAATTGCGTTGTTTATTTGTTTACGACTGTCGTCATTATTTGAGTCTCTTATCGACATCCAGATGGATATATAATCTTATGTCTGAAATGATATTATAATATCTAAACTACAACATTATACTTGCGGAAGTTCTTCTGACCAGATAATTATATCAGTATCTCATGCATTCAATTATTTTGTATTGTAATTACATATGTTGACATTTAATAAATGTCCCTAAATCATTACTAGGTGTGTGGGTTCATTTATTATTTGTGAGTACTTATGAACTCAATAGTTGCTGTATCTATAACCCCTGGATTGCTTGATTCTTATGCACGATGATTCATAAAGTAATTATGTTGATGATCCATATCTATATATATTATGTCGTATATTAACTCATATACATTAATGTTTGATAATTAGCTTAATATGGTTTTGTTGAAAAATTATTCTTATCTGTTTATTGATTTTGTATGGTTCTTTTTTCTTAGCATGGGAGTTTTGGAGTAACTTAGGGCTTACTTAGCTATGATAGATAAAGCATGTTTCAAAACTCTGTCTAGGTGGTGTGTAGGTCTTCTCATGCACAAAATGGGTGGAATACATCATAAAAATAATAAGGCTTTAATCCTAGCCATGCATTTTACGCTACCAAGGCTTATTATTGTTATTATCCTAGTTAAAAGTTTGGGGTACTCTAACCCTATTGGTATCTGCCCAAGTGATGTCGTTTCAAGGTTTAAATATTGAAGTTTAAAATGTTACAACATAACACTTGTTCAATTAGCGCTACACCATAACATTGATGTTTTAACCAAGGTATTGAGCGTAATTATAAAATGGAGTTCGAAAGTGTTTAAAATATATGGAAGTGGGTAGAAATCAAAAGCGTAGTGGTTTCCAACTGAGCTCATTAATGAGCCACGTGAAGGTGGGTGAAAAGAGTTACCATGATGGAGAGCATACCCTAGTTTTTCGATGTGTTTGGCATTGTAACTTCTGTTTTCTCGAGGGTTTGGAGAGACGAGCTCTCTCGGCCGTAATGGCCTTGAGGAAAACCCTGCATAGTGCTGAAGGTGAAACAACTTCTTAGACGTAGTGCTCAAGCTTACAAGTTTGACAATGAAGTGTTGCTTGTTTTGGATTCATGTGTGGAGAGGAGCGTCGATGTTTGCTACATTTCTTAAGGTACGATAAAGGTTTCAAAATTCTTTCAATCTTTTACATTTTTGTTTTAAACATTATCACAGGACAAGTCTAATTCCACTTTTTCTTTGACAGGAGATTCTCATTCGCTTTTCTGTCTTACTTCTAAGATTACAGCTATGATGGAACAAAGGAAACCCCAGTGGTTTCAACGCCATGGTAAGCCCTAGGTTTTGCTGTGAAGTCTCATCTTCCAACGTATTTGATATCACAGTTCAACGTTGATGTCTGTAAGCCTGTGGGCATGAATAGTTTGTAATGGTGGATGAAGGGTTTCATCCTGCATTTGACATTAAAGCTACGACATTCTTGTATCTCTAGTTTCTTTATTGTAACTACGTCTCTTTCGACACTGCTATATCTGTCTCTTGAATCCTTAATGTGACTTAGTTTTTGCTTGAGGCCTTTCATTGGAAACTTATAAAGTTGAAGGCTTACAGTATGGTTTTAATCCATAATCTATATAAGTTTATTAAATGATATTTATGTTTAAGCCATTCGGCATTACCATTCTGGATATGAAATGAATTTGGGTCTAACCCTATCTCAGCTCTACATTGTTTGAATTTCTTTTAGTTCGAAAGAAAAGTGATGTGAATCACTTTTGTAGCTACAAGGTATTTAAAACCCTAAACCCTGTCCATAATTAGTTACGGCTGGGCGAATTTAATTCTTGAAACTCGAACCTATGCTTGTTTCCTTAAAATGAGTTTTATCTTTCGAAATCCTTTTGTTTGTAATGGCAACAATGCATCCCTATAGGGTGTTGTCGAGCCCTGTCCTGAAGACTCGTTTTGTAATACTACCATTTCCTTCGTTGTGTTAACAATTGATTTAATTAAATGTTTAAAGTTACACCAGAGGTGTTGAGACCTACTATAATCAAATGGTTTTAAACCTAGGGTTGTATCAACCCATTTATACAAGTTATAAGAACCAAGGACGAGTCCTTTCGGCCTCAAACCCTTGCTATCCAATTTCGATAGCTCTGTTATAAGATACTATAATTAACGTTTAAAACATTGCTGCATTTCTTAGTTTGATACAAGGTTATTATTGTTCTTTTATTTAATTGTTTGTTATTTGATAACAAGTGAAACCTATAGGGTTTTCGACCTTAGCTACAGATAGTATTGTTACAGGTCTTAATCCTGACGATTCTTTAAAATTGTTTGAATATGTAGTTCAATAATTGTATTCTTTGCATAGATGAATGCATAATCCAGAACTCGGTTTTTAACTGATATTTCTATATAATACTTTGTTTATAATAAACTAAACCTGTATGGAGTATATATGGATATTTTTAAAGATGTTTATATTATAATGATCCTGCACATTTTCCTGGTTCATGTCATGCTCTGTTTAAAGGATTTAGAACTCCTATTTATTTTCTACCTTGTGAATCTTTCTAAATTAAGAATATTATATCCTGTCTTATATTTGCTTGAATATAAATAATTATTTATTGCTCTAGGTTATATAAGGTGTTATTATTGATCATTCGAGATGTTGTAACTTAATATGGATTTTGTTTATGATTTTATCTTTGAGAAAACACATATTTCCTGGCGATTGTATTCTAAGGAAGTCATTTTTACAAAGTGTAATGAATATTTGTATTTCTGTATAAAACATCTAAGATGTTGGATATATACATAAACCGTTCTACTAGTTTATCATAACCATTATGTTTGCGAAATAAATCTATATGTGTTTAGCTTATAGACTAATACTAGAGTAGTAGTTCAACAATGAAAATCTATATCAAATAAAATATGCATACTTATTCTTTTACTTAGGATCTCTTTACCATCTTCAATCTATGTTAATTAACTCTCTTCCTGTACTAGAGTACATCACCCTAGGGTGAAAGTAAAAATATAGGAATACATTTCTACTCATTCATTATATTTTATTCTTCCATTCAATGTACATAAATAACTTATCAAATCGGGAATCTATCATCTCTAATCTATCTGATTTATATGAATACATTTAGAAACATTTGCATATAGTTGCAGAAATAGATCAACAAATTCAGAAATGACATAAAATATAAAGAAGTAGAACCTGATAACCTGATAGGGTGGAAAAACACCCAAAGAGGACCGTTCCTCCCAACCTTCTCGAGAAAGCACTCAAGGTCACTTTCTTTTGGACCCCCGAGCCTATTCACTAAACCACCAGGACGAAGAACCGTGTAGAAGCAAGACACTGAAGTTGTACTTCAGAAATCAATAAGACCTGCATACAAATATCTCATATGTACTTCAACAATCATGAGGAATTGCACATAGCAGGAATAAGAAAGTCTTATTCTACAACTCAATACTTAACATCCCCTCATCGAATCTCTTATGGGATTAGTCCTAACACCACAAGGAAAGTTCTCTCGCCAGAGAATATGTGAGCTCCTGCTCAATTCGATGACTATATAAAGATTGCCTAGGTCTTTACTGGTGAATTTGCATTCAATGAGCCATCAGCTCAGTTCCACCATCCTTGGGGAACATGACCACATTTTTAGGGTAGTTGTCCCATAACAACAACTAGTAATTGAGTTCAGATGCTACCACTTGCCCATTTCCTTCTACACCAGATTCCATTCCTCCTAGTGGGTCAGTGAACACTCTTCAACAGTCTCTTTGGGTGAGTGCCTCCTATTTAATTTATTTAAATAATAATATTATTCATTTACAGTCATCCTTGACCATCCTTGGTCATTTAATACAAAAAATTACAATAAAAGTTATAGTAATGTTTTTCCACAAACATAAAATGTTTTCAAGTACTAGGTAGGTTATAGTCTGTGATACCTTTTAACACAAATTCTTTTCCTCCCTGAAAAATTTTCAAGAAAAGCTCTTGAAAATTAAAAGCTATTGTTATGAGGGATTGCAACCATTAGACCCCTAGGACTTCATCATCCCCACCCATTGGAATTACAATCATTGGACTATTTAGGACATACTCTCCCATAGAGAGATCTACCTTATGACATTTTCTTGAGCAATTTATAGTTCCTCCATGTGCAACTATCACTTGAAACTCTGGTGCCAGATATATAAAGCAATTTAAAACCCGTGCAATCTTACAATGAATAAAATTGTGAGTACTACCAGAATCAATTATTACTATTTCCTTTTTCTTCTTGATATGGCCTTCTATATTGAGAGTTTAAGGAGTGGTAATTACATCCAAATAATTGCAAGATATGGTGGGATGAATTTCTTCTTCATAAATCCTTGGTGTTGGTTCCTGTTGTGAATCCTCCTATTTTGATGCTTCTTGTCCATTCTCTTACTCTTTTTCACAATATATGTAAAAGAGTTTCTTCTCAATGTATATGTGGCCGTTACTGTATTTTCTGTCACAACTGTAACAAAGACGTTTTTCTCTTTTTTCTCTCTTTTTTCCTCTAGTTGTTGCTTTGTCAACCTTGTAGGTTGTGGATGACTCAACACCACACTTCCTTCCTTATATCTGTAAGTGGTAGACTTCCTTGTTTCCATAATTTGGTTTTCAACTTTTCTTGCCACCCTAAATGCATGCTCCAAGGACTTAGGTTCCCAAAGGAGAACCTCATGTTGGATGTTATCCTTCAAAGTTCCAATAAGAAAATCCAAAAATTTATCTTATGAAATATTCTTCACTTTGAGATTTAGCTTCTAAAAATGCTTGATGTGTTCACTAACTGGGCCTTTTTGTTTGAGATTTACCAACTAGATAAAGAATGTGTTGCTATTTATATCCCCATAATGTGTAATCAATTCTTATGTGAATATAGACCAAGAGATAATAGAGTCCTTTTTACAGTCACAAAGCCATCGATACCATATAAATTGATCAGGCTCTAAATATAAGGATGCAATAGTTACCTTTTGCAAAGTTGGAAACCAGGGCAGGTCAAAGAACTACTCCATCTGGAATATCCAGGTGATTGGATAATTGAAATCAAACTTTCTCATGTCAATCTTGGGAATTTGGGTACCCCTTGGTGACCATCCCTAATTATTTCCATTATCAGAATCATTTCCTCTTGGAATATTCTTATTCATGGATTTTTTTTCAACATGGACCTTATCTTTATCCTCCTGAGTATCATGGAACACATCATCACCTAGAAAAGGAGTATCCTTTGAATTTTGTATGAGATTAGCAATATTTTCCATTTTTTCCATCAACCCTTTCATATTTTCTTCCATCTTATTATCCATATGTTTCATCAAATTCCCCTCTAAATTAATTAAATCAATTGCTTTCAGATATCCTTTAATTATCTCTTCCAACTGGGACACTTGAAAAGATAGGTCTTCCCTTTCATCGTACGTAGAGGATGAGTCCTGAGGTGGTTTGAGTGGAGTGTGAGTTTTTACACTTCCTTTTGGTGGAATTTAAAAAAATACAATTATATGTCAAACCCTAGGTTTCACCACAATTAGATCCTTCTACTCAAAGTTATTCAAATTTAAAATAGCGTACATTTTTCAAACCCTGATTGGAAGACAGTTTTAGGACCAACTTGAAACTGAGATAAATTTGAAATTTCAAATCCTCTAGGTCAGAAAATTCATCCTAATATATCCTTGTGTCATTTTTCCAATTCCGTAGGACTGACCTAATTCCAATGTACCAATAAGAATTTATTGCAAATCTCCCACCACTTATTATGTTTTGTCTTTCCAGAAGAGCAAACTTCTACAGTCTACCATGTGTCCAATATTTTGATCTGAGGCTAAAAGCATACCAAAAATACTTTGGTCTATCTTATTTATGATGCAATATCTCCCACTCAATTTGGATCTTTCATGCCTCAGATGTGACCTTTTTCCCCAGAACACCTATTTAATACTAGTTTTGGACTAGTAAAAAACCCTAGATTCCAAGGTGAATATATCCAAACATGTACATTTTCATGACCTGAAAATTACACCACAGATAGATAGAACTGTTTTGGAGATGGGTTTTTAATATCACTTTCTGAATACTTGTGGGAAAAAATTACAGTGAAAATTCCAAGATGACTCGTTTTGAAGAAACCTCCTTAGATAATGTACTAAGTACATAATACAAGACAAGATACAATGATGACTAAAATGAAAATATCTCCTTCCTATATATAGGAGACAAGGTGTACAATAACAACTAATAGACCCAAGTTGATATCAATAATATTTAATGCACCACAATATAGGGGGTAATGCGCCACTCTATAGGGGGTAATGTGCCATCATTGAGGGCTTAACAGTTAGATTGTCGCAGAAAGGATCTTCAATATTTCAGATAAGCAAAGATGTGTGCATGCATATATTTAGTTAGCTGTTGAGTAATGACAAAGTTATCACACAAAGGCATATATATGTGATGGTACAAAGGAAAAGTACAAACGAATGGTATTGTGAAGTAAAATGTATGTGTGCACAAAAACAGAGATATATAATCATATTTTGTATTATATTCAAAATCTATGTTTACAAAATGCATGAGTCTTCTACAAGGTAAATATTAGAAGATACTTCATGGCGAGGCCAAAAAGGCGAGTTAAATAAAGCTATTGAATATGGAAAAATTGAGAATCACAGAATAATTTAAAGCCACAATTCAAGGTCCTACTCTGTGCTTGATTGATGTGCAAGTCAAAGCTCCAAATCCACTAGAACCAGTGCGTTACACTCAAAGGTTGGGTGCAAAGGAAGAAGATGTAGAGTTGCAGATGACAACTGTTTAGAATGATCAGACTGAATTGAAACGAATTCATCGAGAATGCGCTGATGTTTCCACTCGAGGATGTTGACCTAGTTTGTCAAAGAAGTCAGCTGTTCAGCATGACTCTGGTTCACTTACAATTGGGAGTATTAGTAATTGAACTATAATTCCTCCATTCGGCCCTGCCAAAATCCCATGTCAACTCTTAAATGAGTGAACTTAGATTGCTAAGATTGGAAAACAAGGTCCATATTGTCAAAGGAATCATTCATCCTCTTGTAGAAGGAAGCCATTGCCAAGAAATATGAAAAATCAAGAGACACTGCGATGCATAGAAAAATAGCAGGAGAGAAAAAGGTGATGAATAGGGCATTTTGCAAAGCCTTTATAGATTTGAATGGATTATTTCGTGCATGTGGAGTTAAGTTGAAGACATGTGAATTCAAGACCGCACAATTTGAAGAAGGTGATGGAGTCGCCAAAACTAAATGCTGGAATTAACACTACTACATTTTTAGCCTTTAGGGGGGGTTGTCTTCCGCCCCCAAAAGTGACCTACGGGGGGGGTGGATTTGGGGGCGGTTTTGGAAAAACTGCCCCTAAAGGCACCGATGTTAAATTTTTTTCCCTTTAAGGGCAGTTTTTTTATGAGATTGGAACCGCCCCCAAAAGTGAATTTTGGGGGCGATTTGTGACCCCCCTCGTAGAAGTCTACGGAGGTGGTTTTAATCCCCCCTCGTAGACCCCTTCATAGAGACCTATGGGAGCAGTTTTGAACCCCCTTCATAGAGACCTACGAGGGCGGTTTTGAACCCCCCTCATAAGCCCCCTCATACAAACCTATAGGGGTGTCTTGGAACCCCCCTCGTAAGGGACTATAGGGGAAGTTTGAAACCCCATTCGTAGAGGCCTATAGGGGCGGTTGTGAACCCCCCTCATATATTCCTATAGGGGCGGTTTGGAACCCCCCTTGTAGAGGCCTATAGAGGCAGTTTAGAACCCCCCTCGTAGAGGCTTATAGGGGCGGTTTTGAACCCCCCTCATAGAGGCATATAGAGAAAGTTTGGAACCCCCCTCGTAGATGCCAATAGGGGCGGTTTGTAAACCCCCTCGTAGATGCCTATAGGGGTGGTTTGGAACCCCCCTCGTAGAGAGATATAAAGGTGGCTTAGAACCCCCCTCATAGTGACATATGAAGGTGGCTTAAAACCCCCCTTGTAGAAACATACAATTACGGTTTGAAACCCCCTCTATAGCCATAATAAATCATAATAAAATATATTTGATTAAAAATACTAATATTGCAATATCAATAGGGTACGTAGGAATTGAAACACCATCCTCCTACTTGTAAGGTAGGCGCTCTACCATTGAGCTAGCACCCTTTAACAATATTAACACAATAAGAAAAGACAATAAGAAGATGAGCAATATGAACACCCATATTGCATTATTTTTAAGTCTAAGAAAAGACAATAAGAATGTTCAGGAGATGATTGTAACAGGATATCCACAAGTACCCAAATATATATAGATTATCATGAAAGAGCAACCTGCTCTTTGCAATCGTCACAAGGCAAAAGAACTATAATTCCAAACTTTCGATTACTTCTAAAACAACAAAAATGTTGAAAAAATTTGCATACAATTTGCAGACACAAATTTCAATCATGTGATATGCATTTCATAACATAGTGTAGTGATTCTTATTGTAGACATGACATATATACCAGAAAAATGCTCGCCATTGGAAAATTTGGCTAAGTATTGAAAATGGGCCTAAGTTCCTTGTCATGCTCTCAAATTCAAAATGGCATATATTGAAAAAGAATTCCTTCATAGAAAATCCAAACATCAAAAACTTTGAGGATACATGAAAATACCAATATTGCAATATCAATAGGGTATTTTCCAAGACTTTCCTGATTACATCCAAGAATAGATAGAATTCTAACCCTAATGGAAAGGTTTATCCCTTATGGAAAGAGCTAAAATACGTCATGTATTTCTAATCCAACTAAGAAATAACTAGACACACTCGTGAAGCTGAGACAAAAATTCATAAATGGGACTAGAATGTTAAAAACTATAATTTACACAGAAATCAAGCTTGGCAAGGCCCGCGACCTTGACTACTTTCTGAATACCGTCACAGGACTACACTAACTGCGTGTATATACATGAGAAGAATGTCACTTATCAACTTCAAAATAAAAGCAACTTTTTCCAACCCTGCAGAGCTTTCAGAAACCTTGTCACTTTCTAATTTTGTTGATTTCATCAAGCTTTGCTTTTCTTTTTTCGTTTCGAGCAGATTCATCAACCTCCATGGTTGTTGTTGAACCTGTGCATTCACCCTCCTGTGTTGGTGGCGGATAGTGCAATTTAACCTCTAAAAGTTTATCTATAACTTGTGTAAAGCTATGTGGAATTTTCTTATGACCCTTGGCAGATTTACCCATCCCATCATGTGGCTTCCTTACATGAGGAACCCGACCAAAATAAATAGATGGAACTCCTGCTTTAGTCTATCTAGAACCTTTGACTTTATCTTTTTCTTTGTCCTTCTCCTTCAATTTCTCCTTCTCTTTACCTTTCTCCTTATCCTCTTTCTCCTTTGACAAAATGATATTTGGCCTTCCTCCCACTGTCTATAATTGAAAAACCATAGCAGCAGCCCGTATAAAAATTGTTGGATCTCGAGAAATGACTGGAGCCATAGACGTAAAAAAATGTTCGAGGAGAAACATGACCACCATGACGATTTAAAATGTTCATTAGAGTCTGTCGTATCTCTACCTCCATGGAAATCTGAAGAGTCTAAGGATCCTTGAGAAGATGGCATATAATAGTTGTTGCCACACTATCGAAACATGGGAAAAAACACTTCTAGGAAGACTCAAAAGGGAAGACAATCCATCTCTCTCTAGAAACTGCATTTTCCATGGAACACAACTTTGTTAGTCTAGCACACAACTGAAGAACTACATGTACTGTAGCTACTGGAAGGTGCAACTGCAAATAGTTGCAAGAAATATTCATTGCTCTATGTTGTTCTTATGTTGTCATGTATCCCAAAGATTTTCCTACAATCTTCATGAATGGACTATTTCCTTTGATGTTGTCATCCAAGGAATACTTTTTATTGTTATCCATAGCACCTGCACCAGCTAAGGTTGTATCTTCAAACTCAGACACAACTGAATTTCCTCCCATAGCTACAATGTTCTGAACATCTAGAGTAAGATAGAGATTGCATTGCAGTATATGGTCAAGTATAAGCAGTAAGGCAGTCACCCACTTAGGAAATGAAACTTTTTCCATTGTCACGTAAATTGGCATAAAATTCATGAATAAGTCCAATGTGACACCAACAAGTCCATTCTCTGCTCCTATTTCTCTTGTACTACTGTCTTCACTCAAAACTAATGCAAAAATATGAGAAATACTTCATAATAGACTAGTGTCTTTTTCAGATCCATCCACATTACAAAGCTTTAGTTGTTGAATGAGAAATCTTGAAATAACTCTCAGACAGTACTGGCCTTTGTTTTGGCTGCACAATGTCACAATCAAATCAGTCATGTAAAAAGAAATGGCATCTGTACTTTGCAACAAATTCATACACATGGTTAAGATATCCTAAACGGAAGGATTTTCTAGAGGCTTCTCTTCATAAGAAGCATTTATTCCTTTTTCATTAGCATTGTCTTTGGGAACCTCTGAATTACCTAGTGATAGGGAAATATCTTGGGCAAGCTCATCATCTTCTTGTGTTGGATCCTCGGGATGACTGAAGAGCCAATCGATAGCCAGTTCAAAACTATTTGTTTCAACATGCATCAATGCTTCCTCTGTCCTAAACCATGGAAATCCCATGTCAACCATCATAGAAATGGTAGAATCATTGGGTGGATGGCCTTTAAAAAATTGACCTGTGCTTCTAGAAATACCTTTTCTACTTCCTTTGGCATCACCTATGGCAGAGTATACATGGGTAATAATGGAAAGCATGAAGGTAATCAAAGATGGACTGTAGCGACAAAACATTGGATTGTTCCAGATAGGTAGAACAACATAGAGAACCTGAGCTTGTAGTGTGCAGACAAAATCCTCTCGGTCCCTTGGAATAGTGAAATATCCTCCAACAATTGGTTTCACTAACAATTGTGATGCAGATGGCACAGTTAACAACAAAGAATAAGTCACAAGGTATTCCAAGAGCCTGCAGTAGCTTCATAATGTTTCTAACAACCAAGGAGCATTCTCTAGATTGTCATTTTAATTCCCTTTGTCATTTTCAGTTTCCATTCCCCGTTGTAACATAAATGGTATTATCCACATTAAATGACCTGTTGCTTCAAAAGTAGTCAAAAGGATTTTAATTGTACCATGAGCATAGAAACAATTCACTACTATTGTATTGCACATGCGCTTATGGTTTTCATATATAAATGTTGTCATGTCATCCACAACTTTCCCCAAGTACCAACACTTTGAATAAAGTGATGATTCAAACTCAGATGAACTACATTTCTCATTCACAACAGACTATCATGAAAATGTTTGGCAATAGAGACCACCACGGTCTTGGCTTCCCCACTAAGTGATCCTGCTTCATCACCGTGTCGATTGGGAACTACCAATACCTTCACTAGAGTCACATAGAATGATCACATTGCATATGCCACCTTATTCATAGTCTCAAATTCAAGGAGATCAGGTGATTTCCTTTTAATTTCTTGGGCTTGAGATGTTTCACTTGCACTTACAAAGCCTCCAATGTCAACCTCATATGCATCTGCATGTCACCCAAGCCGACCAAGACGCATTCTTGAAATCCCTTCAATACCATGGTCCCTTCTTCTATGGAAATGCAATCTTGTTTGTATAACAGAAAGATATCCAAGTTCAATGGAATAGTGAGAAGCAGATCCATTCCTCATAGACACTGGGTTCACATACTGAGCAACTGAAATTGTGTTGGGGTCACTTCTAGCTTCTGTACCTGCTACATTTGGTGCCAAATTTCTAGTTGCAGGTCCCTGTTCAACCTCTTTCTTTGCATCTACTTTTGAATCACTAACAAGAGATATCTGCCAAAGTATTTCTTTGTACACCTTCCCCACATCCTTCAGTATAAATGCATCTCTGGAACCAATTTTAGGAATCATTGTTGTTGTACTTTTCAGTAGATGTGTTGAAAAGGATAAAACACCCTCCAGACTTGAAAGGCATCTCAAAACTCGCATGCATTGTGATCCCTCAATATCTTCCAACTTTGCTCCAGCCAGTAAATCCATGAATTCGATTGCAAGTTTCATGTGTTCTCTAAGAGTAGTGCAAACAACCCTAGTGAGGGGAGATGAGTGCTATGGTGAAAAGTTTTTAAATTTAATGGCGGTTGTACTTTGGATAGAGGGTGATCCACATGTATAATCCTAATGCATGCAATTACTCCTAACTAAGGCACATTCTCTCATATGGAAAGCATTATGTCTTGTAAATCATCCATTCAAGTAAATGTGAATTATTTCTCCAAACAGTTTTCTTCTTTCTTGTCTCACATGCTCTTTTGTATTGCTTCTCCATTAGTTTCTAGATCTTTGTGTGGGTGATGTTTGAACACCAAAATATTACATGGTATCAAGTATCAAAGCATTAGGATCCCTATGGAGGAGTATGCATACAATTGCAGGTAGACAAAGATTGGAGTGCACCCAACCAATATGGAGAAATCTCAACAAATAGTTCTCACACCCTTCAACTATTATGAGTGTAAGAAACAGGTGATGGTCCTCTTAAGGAGTGAAGGCCTTTATAGGATCACAATGAGAACTAAGGTTGAACCAAATTTAGCTTTAGAAAAACAAAATTGGTTTAATAGAATGGATGGAGCCTTTGAATGCTTCGTCTCTCTATTTATCCAGATTTCTTATTTCATGTCGGATCTACTACAACACCAAATAAAATATGGATGAATCTGGAAGGACCATCTGGAAATCGAGATGTGGTAAGAGGACATCAACTGTAGAACACGCTCATGAGCTTGAGCCCGTGTAGTTTTGAGACTATCCAGGAATTTTGCACCAGATTGAAATCACTGTTGTTATAGCTGAGATTATGTGGTATTTACAAAAAGGATGATCAACTCATCCTATCAATTCCATCCAAACTGGGGCCATATTATTCAGTGTTTATATCTAGCTTTCATAAAACTAAATCTTCTCTTGGAGCTGCCTAGAAATTTCCTTCATTGGATGTTCTTGCAGTTGATCTCACTCGTGAGTAAGAGAAACTTATTCATATGGGGGCCCTAAAGTCAACGAAGGCACAAATACAAATCATGGAAATAAGAGCAACAATAAACAAAAACAACAAGGCATACTCACTCCTCAAGTATACCAAAAAGAGAGGGGAATCCCTCTATGCATCTGGATCTTGATATCTCTATATAGATACATAATTCATGTTATAAAAAGTATCCACTTCATCTTGAAAGGATCATAACATGTTTCATTATGCCACAAATTTTATCTGGATAAAAAAATTTGGGTTTTTTATTCGAGTAGTTAAGTTATATCAATGGCAAGTTAGAGTATTAAGTCACTGTCAGGGTTCTATTCTCACACTATTTCCCCACCACCAACATGACATGTATTTCAAAGAAATGAGGCAAGGAGGATGCAAGTCCCATTCGACTTTAACATAATGGATATCCCTCATCCACACTTGGCAGTTGGACACCTAAGCCAAAGGAAAAATACTATTTGTGTTTTAGACCCTCAGAGTGTTTCTCAGAGAGCTTCAGAAAAGAAGAAACATACAATAAATATAAAAGGAAGACTTCAATGAAAACCCTGAAAATTCAACTAATAGCTAATACCAACCAAAGGCATATTGTACTCATACAACCCCTCTTATCAACATGACATGTAGAAGCAGGTCTGCAGAGCACCTACAAAGCATTTATAGCAGTGGATGTTGATTACTGTTAAAAAAAAATTATAAAATATTAAGGCTAGTTCAACAATGAAGAAGGATGCATGTGAAACCGCCCACAAAGGCCCATTTCCCTCGGAAACATAGAGAACCAATCGGGGTTGGGACCAAGGCTTAATACTGGGTGATCTTAGCAAGGAAGTAATAGCAATAATGAGTACACATTCATCAAACAATAAATAATTTATATTGGAAAACAATGCTAATGCAACCTAGAAATTAAAGATTCAACTGACTAACATGTGCATAAATCTCTTTGGTCACAAATTGTTTGCCAATGGGAGGATAATCGAGCTTCACATTACTATTATCATCATGGACATGATAGGAGACATGCTTGGAATCTTTGGATACCTCTAACACCTTTCTCCCAATGAATCTCTTCACAGAGAAAAAGTGTTCTCGAGGCTTACAACGTACTCTTGCTTCGCAATTTTCCCTACAAGATGGTCGCCATTCTTAGAGTATTCAACACCGAAATATTAGATGGTATTCTAACTTGATATGTTGTAGGTATTAAACTTGACAAATCCTCTCAAACCTCATAATGTGGTGGTTAGTCTAAACTTGGAGCCGATGCAAACAAACTCTGAATTAGACTAAATGAATCATGAGGTTGTGCACATAGTGTTTCTGACTATACTTGGGTTTTATAATGAGGATATTGATCAACTGCATGAAGTGCTTTAAATAGAAATCCATATCAGGGAAATATAAATCCAAGGGAAGGGTCAATCTAGGTAGGTGACCTATTTTTACTATCTGTAAATTACCTTTATCATTACCATGTTCAACTCATGTTTGGACAGTAGGAGGTGACTAGGTGCATTAAGAGAACACTTGAAAGGTGGGAGTGATCAATATAAATGCTTACATATTGAAGGAGAAAAGAAGTATAAAGGAATTTACATTTTTGTCATCCTCCTAAGTGAATCAACTGAAATTTGATTTTGGCTTCTTCAACCCCTTTTATATAAGTGTCAAAATTATCGCTATACAAGTGACTATCTGGAAGTTTTACTATTGGTCAAAGGGATGAGTGGATTTAATTGTCTCTACCCACTATTGATGAAGTATGGTTTCAAGTTCTTGCATCAATGCTTGTTAAATTCAGACCACTGATTTATGCTGAACTCATGGGTTTATGTATGAAATTAAATTATTCGTAACACATAGGACATTCTCTTCTTCACTATTTTCTTAATAAATGGAAAAAAAAATATCATGCACAACATTAATAGAGTATCAATAAGGTTAGTTAACAGATCTGATATATATTTTAAGGGATTGTTTTACTTGCCTAAACTAAGCCAAATGAGAAGGTTGTGAGCTGTACTTTATCCACAAAATGAATCCCTTGGGTGTTGTAGCAGATGTTGGAATATTCAAACACTGGGATATTAAATATGCTATGGATAACCACTATAAATATATCCACTAACTCTTGTAGAAGCTTATTCAATTGGTTTAGTCTTCTAGTAACTCCTATAGCAGCTTGTGCAAGCATATTTGTCTTCTATATTCCCTTGTCACCTTCCAACAATCATATAGATGAAGAATGGTGAATTGATAGTCTAGTTTATGTTGGATTGCATCCACCATATCACGCCCAACAACGCAGAGATTGTGTAATCAGTATTGACCAGTAAGGTAGGTAATAGCAATAATGAATACACATTCATCAAACGATCAATAATTTATATTGGAAAACAATGCTAATGCAACCTAGAAATTAAAGATTCAATTGACTAACCTGTGCAAAAATCTCTTTGGTCGCAAATTGTTTACCAATTGGAGGACAATCGAGCTTCACATTACCATTATCATCATGAACACAATATGAGACCTGCTTGGACTCTTTGGATACCTCTAACATCTTTCTCCCAGTGAATCTCTTCACAGAGAAAAAGTGTTCTCGAGGGTTATAACGTACTGTCGTTTCGCAATTTTCCCTACAAGATGATCGCCATTCTTAGAGTATTCAACACTGAAATATTAGATGGTATTCTAACTTGATATATTAAACTTGACAAATCGTCTCAGACCTCATAATGTGGTGGTTAGTATAAAATTGGAGCAGATGCAAACAAACTCTTAATTGGTATAAAGGAGTCATGAGGTTGTGCATCTAGTGTTTATGACTATACTTGGGTTTTATAATGAGGATATCCCTCAACTCCATGTAGTTCTTTAAATAGAAATCCACATCAGGGAAACAGAAAGCCATCTAAGGGACGGGTCAATGTAGGTAGGTAACCTGTTTGTACTATCTGTAAATTGAAATTCCCTTTGTCATTACCATGTTCAACTCTTGTTTGGAGAGTAGGAGGTGGCTAGGTGCATTAAGAGAACACCTGAAAGGTGGGGGCGATCAATATAAATGCTTACATATTGAAGTAGAAAAGAAGTATAAAATAATTTAAAGTTTTGTCATCCTCCTAAGTGAATCAATTGAAATTTGACTTTGGATTCTTCAACCCCTTTTATTTAAGTGTCAAAATTATTGGTACGCAAGTGACTATCTGGAATTTTTACTATTGGTCAAAGGGATGAGTGGAGTTAATTGTCTCTGCCCATTATTGATGAAGTATGGTTGCAAGTTCTTGCATCAATGCTTGTTAAATTCTGACCAGTGATTTATGCTGCACTCATGGGTTTATGCATGAATTTAAATTATTCATTACACATAGGACATTCTCTTCTTCACTATTTTCTTAATAAATGGAAAAAAAAAGAAATATCATGCACAACATTAACAGAGTATCAATAAGATTAGTTAACAGATCTGATATATATTTTAAGGGGTTGTTTTACTTGCCTAAAGTAAGCCAAATGAGAAGTTTTTGAGCTGTACTTTATCCATAAAATGGATCCCTTGGGTGTTGTAGTAGATGTTGGAATATTCAAACATTGGGATATTAAATATTCTATACTACTATAAATATATCCACTAACTCCCGTAGCAGCTTATGCAATTGGTTTAGTCTTCTAGTAACTCTTGTAGCAGCTTGTGCAAGCAGATTTGTCTCTTATATTCCCTTGTCACCTTGGATATATTCTTGTCCATTAAACAAGAGTTTCAAAGTTTCCAAAATAGAAATGGAAAGAGGCACATAGAAAAGGCATTTTAATTCATGCACCTTAAATATGAAATGCAACACTTTCTGAAATTCTCATAGGTAGGTAGTCTAGTTTGTTACTACCAAATAATTGCAATCCCAACAATGTCAAATTTTCAATATGCAATATGCTTGTTTTGGTTCTAAGTAAAAGACTAGATGCAATAGACCCATACATAAAAGTATAGTTATATAACATAGATAGCACATACTATATCTATGCATCTATGCTATCCATTTTCTTCAAAAACAAAATGAAAAGAAGTTGGACTCACCTGTTGAATTAGATCATGTTGCTGCACATATATCTGAGTCTTCGCAACCCCTGGCTCGAGAGTCCTCTTTTGAAATTGACAGATCACCTCCTCTGCCGATAACTCCTGTCTATTTGGGGTAATCATTTATTTGATTTTGCTTTGGAATTCAAGGTGGTATCTCAAGATATTGATCAATCATGGTTGAATTAGTTCCTATTGAGTACCTTTCTACAACTGCAATTAGGAACTATCACAATTCAGAAACAATGCTTTGCCAACAAAAAATTCCATGATTTCTGCTACTCTAAAGTAACACAGTCCAACTTTTACATATGGGAGATTATCTTCTAAAATTGTTAATGTATCAATTAGAGTGTGGCCAATGCTTATCTATTATAAATATTAAATAAAAATGTGTCTTAACCCAATTTTTTTTATAGACGATATTTACATCACTATTACCAATTGTGTATTATATAGAGAGGAAAACATATCTTTGTGCCTTCCACTCAAAATCACAAATTGTCTATTATATAGATAGGAAAACATGGCTTTGTGCCTTACACTCGAAATCACATCTTGCAATAAAAATAGAAAATACCAATTTTTTTAAGTGAGATCCAAAAAATACATTTTTTTTATAGAAAAATCACCGTTAAGAACTTTCTTTATTTTGAAATATTGCACTTGTAATGCATTCCTATGTTAAATGATGTATGCAGTTTTGTCAATTTTCACTTTTTTACAAACATGGTTCAGGATTTTTGTGCTTTATATCTCAAAAATATATTTGATAATAAAAATAAAAAATAAATGTCTATTGTTTTAAATGCAAAAAAAAACATACAAAAGATTGAAAATTTTAAAGCATGGTATACATCTCTTTTATAAGTTGTCTTTCATAAGAAAAAATACAAGAAAAAAATTAACACTTTTATTTTCAAATCATGTTATTGTAATTTAAGCATTCCTATGCTAAATTATGTATTTAGCTTTGCCAATTATCATAAACACAGTTGTGGTGTTGTCTAGCACAATAGATCAAACTACACTATGTTAACAAGAGCTAGTGGCACCATATAAATAAAATTCAGTCAAACTAGTTTTTGTATTGCTTTAAGGCTTTATGCACTATAGATAAAAGATATTTCTGGACTTTTACACATCATCCTACTAAAAGTATTCATTCAAGGACAAGTAAAATAAGGATGCACTAAAATGAAGTATAATTCACCTATCCTTAAATTACCAGGACAAGTAAAATAAGGATGCACTAAAATGAAGTATAATTCACCTATCCTTAAATTACCTCTGACCTACAGCTATACTCTATGAAACAACATAAACTTACTAAATATATTCCTTTAAAGATAAGTAAAAATAAAATTTCACTAAAATGAAATATATAATCAACCCAAAAAACCTTACCTAATCAACCTTTAATGACCAACACACCATATTTGAATACAAACCCAATCCTTATACAATAATTTCAATATCATTCACAAAATACCTCAACCTCTATATGATCTCAAAACCTTTCAAAACCAACCCTCACTTCAACTTAAGTAAGACTTTTTAAAAAGGAACTGGATCTAAGATATTTCAAGAAAAATTGAAAACATTAGCCCAATCAAGAGAATATTGAGGAATAACATTAGCCCTTTCTACCACCTCACAAGGAGAAGTGTTAAAGGGACCAATTTAATTTTTTTTGATTGTCTTTACACATAAATGATTCAAAATATTAACAAATATGGTGTTAACTTGAAGTAGTACCTTTTACCTTTTTTTCACAGTATCAATACTTACATTAGAGAAGCATACAATCCTTGTGGAGTTTTAGTGAAAGATTCAGTGTCCATGACAGCAATCTAGATGCTCAGTATTTTCTCTTCCAAAAGATACCACCTGCAAGATAAATTTACATAACAAATCCAATTACAAAAAAAAGAAAAATCCCTATTAAAGAATATCAAAATTATTAAAAAAAATTTAAAGATAAAATTAACCATGATTGAAATGATGACATGACGAGGACCATTGAATATAATGTATATTGGCATATTGTTATGACTATGTCACTTCTGTGAAACACATTAAAGGGATTCACATAACTCAATCGCTTACTAATTGATTAGAGATTAGAGAAAAATAAATATTATCATGCTTTCGCTTTTCCAAAAAGATATCTAGAACTATCTACACTCAGACACATTCCTTTCATAAAACATTGGCCTTGCACATAAAATAAACATAAGGACACATATTCAAAGTGTTTACTAGAAAATTTTGCTTAGAGTTGCTCTAACCGTTCTCTGCCATCAAAGTGGAATAGAAGTCAAGTCGGTATAGAACCATCAGTCTATTCATAGTTTCATAGTAAAAATGATAGTGTCAAAATAAATGAACTTATTTACAGTCTATATATTCAAATGAATGAAAACAACGAGTGTGAAACATTACATAAGTAGACTAACACTAATGGTGAAGGAAACTGTAACCTAATGTACAGATGTTATCCAAAACACCTAATGAGATTCTATAGAAATATGTATCATTGATGTATATCTGTTGTGTTAGTGTAGCATATACAATCCTCTTGTACCAAAATTTGTTGCTTTGAGCCACCACATATCACCTTTTCTACCATTAAATTGTTGAAACCCATATATGATATAAAGCATTATGTTGTAAAGCACAATAATGTATAATTTTTCGACTCAAGGGAAGTACAAAAAAAAATCAAAGATAAAGGACAAGTTTATGTTGATTACATGTTTTACCAAGCATTACCAGTAATCCCCACATAAACATAGGCCATTCTTGAAATGATGGAAATGATTAGCATCCCTCATGATTATTTCACACCCAATAATATTGGAGTTGAAATTTTTTGTAGTGTAACAATCACTGCATACCCGAAGTTTCTTGGTGATGCATATAAGGTTTCAGGACTTGTGCTGAAAAGCCCAAAAGCATTGGCCATCTTTTCAATGTGACTGTACAGTATGTCTTCTTTCAATTCTCCCTCAATGTCATGCATTAGGAAGTTTGTACTAGGTACATACCCTGTCACCTCTATATGTGCATTCAATGTCTCTACCATTGCATAGATTTACTTAGATTGTGGGTGCACCCTTTATCCCACATAGAATGCATGAACTTTGTCATCTAAGTCAATGAAGCTGCATCCTGGTACCTTTTTCAACCTCTTATCTTCCATCACTGTACTCATCTTTGCAATGTCATGCCACTTTCCCACTGTGGCATAGATGTTAGACATCAACACATAATATCCAGGATTCTCAGGCTCTATTTCAAAAAGTTGTGCTACCACACGATCGCCTAGCTCAATATTCCCATGAATTATGAAAAGACCAAGCAAGGAACTCCATAGACCGACATGCAGGAACAAATATGGATATATCAAGCCATTATCTCCAAGCAAAGAGATCTTAGTCAAATTTGTGAGTTCTATGATTACATTCTCGAGTAACTTAAAAAAGGGTAATATACCACAATGAAAACTAAGGCATAAACATCCCACAATGACCTCATTAATAATAGAACAATGATATAAACTGAATGACGAGAGCATAAAATCACAATTATGTAGATCGAGTTATAATTTCCCTGCCAGGGATAATTTTAAGGACCCATACTTATTTAAAAGTGTATAAACCTTGGCGAATCTTACCAATTCTTAAAATGTCAACTATAAAATATTTGGCGATATTTTTCTAAAATTATTTCAATTTCTAAGGATTTTATAGAGTTTATATAATAATTTGGCGATTTTTAGACTGGAAAAAGTTTACCCCCTCAAAATTGGGCGAAATGGGGCTTCAAAAAATGCAAATTGGTGAATCTTTTTTGGGAAAAGAACATGGAAAAATAGCCTATGGGCTAAATTTCGCCCCTAAAATTATCCTTGTGAATCCCTGCTTGTATCAACCTGATTCAGTCTCAAATGTAAATTCCACTGCATTAGATGAAAAGTAAAAAAATATGTTCAAACATGATCTCTAAAAAACTATTTTCTATTAATTCATAATATATTTTACAGTATAGAATAATGCATCTTGTATAAAGGTACACTTGTTTTCCAGACTGACAAAAGGATTGACCATTACACATGTACCTTATACATGTCTAATCCATTTGCTGAACTAACCCATTCTAGCAGACTAAAAATCTCAACAACTACATCCATACCCGAGGGGGGCATCTTTGAAATCCAGTGTATTCTTCACTACCCCATAAAAATGGAGCCATGTTATTACTTTCGAGTAAGTTGAAACTGAGAGCCCTGTTCCTTCGAAGAAATTCGGTGTGAGACTTGTAGGGAAACCAACTGCTCTCACCAAATCCAACACTGAAGCAACTCTCAACTTCTAGGGGAAATTGAAGGAAAGTTTGTTCACATTATGCTCATAGATTTTGCTATCTTTATCTAATTTATACTTAGATGTTCCATCAAACAGGCCCTCTACTTCCCAAAGGATTTTGGGGATACCTCTCACAGTCCAACGCAAGAGAATGACCCTATTTTAAGGTTGCCAAACCCTAACAATGTCAATCGAGCTTGCTCTGAAAAATATTCTCCCATGGAACTGCAATTCTGACATCATTCATTAAAACTTAATAACCTTGTTTTGACTCTGTTTAGGTGAACTTGGAATTGAAGCAGAGAGAATGGCTAGTGGTCAATGAGATATGCTTTCAGGTGCATGTCAAGAAATTACAAACAGTAACTAAATCACTTGTGGCCACTATAAGCTAGTTAAGGTCCGATGCTCGAGTATGGCAAACAACAGTAAATAACTTGAAATTCAAATAAGGTGACTAGATGAATTCCCATGGAAGTGCTCAAACATTATCATTTATGTTAATTGATTATAGAGATAAAATCTCTAAATATTTATGTGCCTAGAGGGATACATTGTTTAGGATATTGATACAATCCTACTCTGCAATAGTGATTCCCCAGTTGTGGATATTAGAATTTAAAGTCTTCGAAGTTGAAATGCGTGTTATAAACAAAATCACTTCCAATAATAAATGTTAACTTTGTTGGTAAATATCTGAAATTGTAGGACTACTTTGAATCATATGATTATCTCTGCAAAAGCACATACACAGATTGGTATTAGGGGGAAAAGATGCTATTGGCGGTGAGTAAATATCTAACACATTACTACTATCAGTCCAATATGCTACAGGGATTGTGTTGGCTATAGATACGGATTTGAACTGCACTCAAGCATTCAAAAACATCGGGTCCGTCTTTTAAGGGATTTCTATTATAAAATATTTGTTCAGCTATATTTTTAATCCAAAATGACTTAGCTTTAATAAAAAAATTGATGGGGTACTGTAACACAACATATACCATGCATCAAATAAAGTGGGAGCCTACAGACAAGCAGCTTGATTCTCATAATCATAGAATACTCAAAAAAAATTTGCTATAAAATGTAGTATTTTGTTGGGTCGGTCTACATCCAATAGGCTGGAGAACCTATGGGGTTTCCTCTGGCAGGAGCTCTCCATATTGTGTGACAATTCATCATCTCTCATCAATAACGATTTTGTAGAGCAATTCGATATCTTTGTTATGGTCACATTATGTGACAAAATCCCCTCATACTGGGCTATAGAGCAATAGCATTGCTACTCTCGGTGAAATTATCAACTCGAGAATAAGATAAATTGTAACCACGTGCTTTTAGTAAAGGAAATGGTCTAATTTGTTATGGAAAAGTTGGAAACCAAGTTTGAAGTTAATTTTGTCTTTGAAGTTTCTGAAGGAAAATTTTAAGAAGAAAAAAGTTGATTTACAAGAATACGTCTATCATGAATTTGTTGACCTCGACCTCCTTCAAGAAGTTGCTTTGTATTTTTTATGTCAACACCAAATCAAAATTCATGCTTACAACTTTTCTTTGGCCATGGAACTTGGATAGTTGTTTTGTTTGCAGGACCATCATTGCATCCACCCTAAGATGCATCTCTTTTTTTTTATATGCACAAACTTTGCTGTCAACTTTCGCGGCATGTTCATCATCATCTATGTTAATTATTTTAATAGTCTACCACAAGAAATTCACTAGCCTACTTACAGAAAATAAACGTCTCGAACTGGGAAAAAATTGTAAACACCCTTCACTTGTTTCCTTTTCCAGCCCTTCGCTTTCTTTTCAGAATCCTTGATAGAACACGGTTCCGAGCAACAACCTTTGGTAGGAGTACATGGAACAAGAAGCTCTTCTTTAACAAGCCTCAGGAGAGGGATATTTTCTCGACACACAGGCATATTGGCCTGAACATCTGCTTTCCCTGGGTCATGCATTTTGTTAAGAGTGACATTTGAAATCCCCAGAGGCTTCTCTGCTTCAAATTCCATGTAATCTCCTTTCTATTTAATATTAATTCCTTCTGCATCTAGCTGAGAACTCTTGCTCAAGTCCCACTACAGCCATGTGATTTAATCCTCGAAATTAGTATCGAGTTTCAGATTCAAATTGAAATCCTCAAACATGGATAGAGTATTCTCATAACAAACGGCACCATTTTCTCAAGCGACAGCCTCTGAATGAGATCTCATACCATATTTAGGCTTGCACTATCTAGGGTTTCAAAATGTGAAATATTTGAAATCGTTTGAAAGTATCATGCGGAGATGATGAAGAAGGAGGCAGAGGCAATGCCATTACGATCTCGATATCTGGACAAAGTGATGGTGAAGCAGGCATACCCTCCTCTAGATGGGTATTCTCATTCGATGACTTCATTGTGTTTTCTGTAGGAGGATAAACGCGACTTCTTGTGAGGGGTTTTGGGCCATTTGGGTGGATTCTCTTTGTCTATTTTATTATAATAGGGTGAGAAAATATGCCTTCCTTTTGTATCTTCCATTGATTAGCCTTTGCAAGCAATTCAACAACAATTTTTCGTAGACCATCTAGTGAGACCTGTTGCGGGTAAGCCTGGAAAGGTCCTCCACCGGTGAGAGAAGCAAGAAAATCAATGACTGAAGAGGGGGAAATGTGGACATTAGAGATATTAGAGGTGAGGGGAAAAATGTGGAAAATTTTTGGAGGGAAGGTGGCGCCAATTACAGATTGGGCAGGCATTATCTAGTATTAGCCTTGCTATTTATATATGAATCAAAGGTTCCTTTTGCATCTCAAATTCCGGTCAAACGATCAAAAAGTATCTTCCCCAACTCGATTCTTACTAGAAATTCCATTCTTAATGAGTATCTTCTTATCAAACGCTCGATTCCCACTATTTATTCAAAATCCCACTCTTTATTTAAAATGAAATTGATTATATATAGTAGTTAGAAGGTAGTGATATTTCCTATTATATTTGGTTGTGGTCTAAGTATACTTCTTTGATCGACCTTCCTCTCTTCTATGGAATGGGGATGCAAGTGTGTTAAACAATAATAGGATACACTTATCTTGTGGTGCCATGGACTTTCTCCTACTACTATAAAAAGTCACCCCCCTTCTTTCTCACTTTAGGATTAAAATCATAATTGTTTTGATGTTATGGTGTCTTTAACTAGTAGTTGCAATGGTGTTGTATTTGTTGTGGATGCTCAAGGAATGGAATTCACATGAGAACGTATTGGGACTTGGCATCAATCTGATGGATAGGACATTTTCTAGGATTTCGCTTTTCTTTTGTCCATATATGTTTTCTTCAATAAGAATTGGGAAGAAATTTTTTAGAGGATCCTACAGGACAGTTTGACCAAGTAAAGAACTTAGTTAGTGAAAAATTTTACATAAGCAAGTGGGTTAAGATGAGGATTATATGACTTTCTCTGAGAGACAAGTAATGAAGTATGCAGATCCTATTTATGGATGCACAATTCCAGAGGGAGATGAGACATAGAGGGAGCAAGAAGTCCCATAGGATGCAGGATCAGTTATCCTAGATGTTGATCCTCCCAAGTGTTAGCATAAAGTCAACAAAACAGAATCTTCCAAGTATTTGTTATTGATGATCGGTTCCTTACTAGAGTGGAACAACTAGTGAGTTTAGAGATCAAAAGGGAACCAACCGTGCTCTTTAATCCCTAGAAGAATGGGATTGCAAAGTAAAGATGTGATCTCCCATGAGAAATTTGTTTTCAAAAAGTCTCCCAGTGTTACAGACATGGAAGTACAATTCCATGAGTCATCTAGTTCAGATGACCATTAGTGGTATCAAAAGCTTTTCCAATAAGATCCAAATATGTCATGTGCACTCCTATTGCAACATGTAGAAAATTCAAATCATATTGTAGGAAGATGGTCACCAAGGCTATGAGAAGAAATAAGGAGTGCCCAAGCATTTAATCAAATAAAAAAAACTATTACCCACTAAAGTCCTTCAACTCCAAGATGTCCTCCTATGCTAAGAACTTTTTGTGGAGTATTTACGGCATCATTGTTCATCTAGTCTAGCTTTTGGGTTACTTTGAAAGTGCTTACACCGTGATTGGGGGTGCTTCATGAGTTTTGGGGTATATAGTGTATGTTCAACCCCAAGATTGTTTGAGATGGATCGGTGCATGGAAGATGGTCAGTGATGGATTTGCACAGTGGAGACAGCTTGCTCAGTGGTTGTTCGACATTAGATGGGTGTTTGCTTGGAATTCTTCCCTAGGCATTGGAGTTCTCTTGTTTGCTTGGTGAACGTTCTTTAGTGTAACCATATGGAGAGGTTCACTTGCTTGGAGAACCCTCAATGTAGGAGGGTTTAAATACGCAAATATTTATAAATATATAACACATAGACATTTAAATTATTGGATACTAGGAACTAGGAACTGATTATTAGCATTTTTTAAGTAAATTTTAGTTGTGTTACTTGTTATTTAATCCTAACAAATTTTAAACTCAAACAAAATTTTAAACAAATCTGTTAGAACAGTAATCCAATACTTAGTACCATAGTTCATAACCTTAGTCAATTTTATTTCCATGTGTGCTTTATTACACTATAGTTTGGACTAGGTAGCTTTAATTGGGCAAATAACCACTTTTGAGAGTGTTCACACCTATTTTGAAGCAACCCAGCTCACGCAAAATCCAGTTTTGTCCACAAGTGCACCCTCATTAAATGAAGGAGCGCTCTCCTTCCTTGAAATGGGGAATGTCTGTTGACTTGGAGCACTTGAGTGGATTTAGCTCATTTTTTGCTAGATTTGGACCATTTAATGAATCCTTGGACCTCCCCCACACCTCTATTTGCTCACCCATGCATACCTTGGCCTCCTTTATGAACCAGCATGCTTGAGCCATGTTCACACCAAAATTTGTGACTGTTTGGGCTGATTAGGATTGAGTTGGACCCACCTAGGGGGGATTGAGGCCAACTTGGCCAATTAGCATTGTACACTCATTTTGGAATTCCTAAGCCTCTCAAATTTCTCTATGATGTAATATAAACTTGTTCTAAACATATTCACATGTTAGACAGTCTGATAATGCCAAGTTTTAGTTCACATTGTGTGTAAATTTGTCTCCATTTCAAGATTTTTCACTGGTTATTACAAATATTTCAATTTTGTGAGGTTATCTATAGCTCTAAGATATTAATGTGGATAAAAATACTCAGATGGTATCAGATCCTTGTGGATTTAGTGAGTTGCAGATCAATAGTGAGCATTGAGCTGCATTCTTAAGAGAATTTCCAGATAAAAATTGAGTGTTTTTTGCAGGTTGTTTAGCAGTTTTGTCACCATCAACGCAAGAAAAAATGGAAGCTAACCAAATGTTGCTCACTCCCTTCAATTTATTCGATTGGAAGGCTCAAATGGTCATCAAAATGAGATCTAAGGGTCTCTATAGAGTAACCATGGGCACATAAGTGGAGCCAAACTCTGCTGTGGAGAAAGCAAAGTACTACAATCGACTTGATGAAGCATATGGATTGCTATGCCTGAGCATTTTGAGGGAGATCTTGTTTCATATAGACAGTTTGACAATCCCAAATGAAGTGTGGGTGAAGCTCGAATCACTCTTTGGGAAAACTGATGAACAGAGAGGCCATCAACTTGAAAACGAGCTCATCAGCTTGAGCCCAGCGCATTTTGAAACCATCCAAGAGTTCTTCACCAAATTCAAGTCACTAGTGCTGCAGCTGCAACAATGTGGAATTGTTAAGAAGGAAGAACAATTGATACTGTCCATACTTTCGAAGCTAGGGCCAGAATTCTCAGTGTTTGTAAGCACATTTCATTCTGCCAAAATGACCGTTCGAAACTGGCAAATGCCATCACTAGCAACCTTCATGGAGTGTCTTACTTAGGAGCAATACAAGCTAGTTCAAATGGGTGTTGATGTATATGTAACTTCAGAATGTATTTCATATATGTATATTGTACTCCTATAGAGATGGTATTATTCCTCTATACAGAAGTTTTTGTAATCCTATAGAGATGTTATTATTCCTCTATACTGAAGTGTCGTCATTTATATTGTAAGTGTCGTAACTTATACTTGATGGGTTATTAGACCACCTTGTTGGGGTCGGCCCTGTATAAGTCATGTGGGTCGAAGGGTTACTAGACCACCCTATTGGGGGTCGGCCATGTGGGTCAAAGGGTTATTAGACCACCCTATTGGGTGTCGGCCCAGTTAGCATTATGTTATGTGGTTAAGGTAAGGCCGACCTAGTAAAGGTTATTAGGCAAGTCAAGTCAAGTATAAATAGAGTGCGGGAGGCACTCTATTTCATCATTATATTCTCTCACACACTCTTTAGAGAGTGGCGCACTTGTGGAGGAGGAGAAGCTGCTGCTAGGAGATGTCTATCTCTTGTTCTTGGGTTGTATCATTGCTCTATCTTTCTCTGAGAAAGTTATTGGGGTTTTCACCTTTATGGTTTTCCCCAAGTAAACTCTGTGTCTCTTGTGTGCTTGCATTATTGTGTCCATGATTGATACATGTTGTTCTCTCTGTTAAGATCCTAGATCAGATTGAAGTAAATTTTGAAAAAAATAACATGGTATCAAAGCTAGCCTGAAAGAAGGCATGGTATGGCATGTATGACACTTGTTGCACTTATGATGCTAGGGCTTGATATAGAAAAAACCAGTCATCATAGCACTTTCGCTATAAATCCATTTTGGAGAAGTTTTCGGATCGAAAACGTTTATAGGTCGAATATAAGATCCCCATGTACCTTGTTTCCAAAAGACAACTTCTAATCCGTTGTACTTTGTGTTTTATGATCTGTACAATCTAGGCTTTCTGCCTCTTCTAGATCTGAGTCATAAACAGGTGACCTAGGAAAAAAGGTCATAACTTGGTCTAGGAAGCTCCAAATGAAATTTTGTAAAACATCACAGGTAGTCCACAGCCTTTCATTTCGCAGGTAACTTTTTCAGAGGCCGAAACTGAACTAGTGACACGTGGCACGCTGTACAAGTTCGCTCTCTTGTTTTATCCCATAAACAGGTCATGTTGCGACACTTGGCATAACTCTCTCTCAGAGAATCCAATTGAGGTCATACCTATGGGGTTCGAAAGATGATAGGTCGGGCTACCACAGGTAGACGTTTCAGACCCTATGGATTGGAAAGTTCGGAGTTACACTAGAAACAATCAGGTGCATATTTCTTTCAAAACAGAATTATTTTTTGAGCACCTTCATTCATGGCTCCAGGAATTAGGGTTTTGGATAAAGTTGGTATTTTTGTAATCAGAGACCACGGCTGAGTGCTACTCATTAAAATCAGAATTTAGAGACCAAGATCAAATTTTTTGGTTGGGTAGAAGGTCGGGCTTGATCAAACCCTAGTTCGAGACTTTGATCGAAAAAATGGAAAATTAGGGCTTCTGCAAAAGTTGGAATTTTTTAAGTCTGTGACCACGACTGGAAGCTCCTCAGAAAAATCAAATTTTAGAGCTTTGGATCGAACCTTTTGTTTGGATAGAGCTTTGGATCAAACCACAACTTGTGCTAGAAGACCTGTGTCGAGAAATACCTTCCTAGTTAAGAGGGAGTGTTGATGTTAATGTAACTTCGGAATATATTTCATATATGTATATTGTACTCCCATACAGATGGTATTATTCCTCTATACGGAATTGTTTGTATTCCTATAGAGATGTTATTATTCCTCTATACTGAAGTGTCGTCATTTATATTGTAAGTGTCGTAACTTATACTTGATGGGTTATTAGACCACCTTGTTGGGGTTGGCCCTGTATAAGTCATGTGGGTCGAAGGGTTACTAGACCAACCTATTGGGGGTTGGCCATGTGGGTCAAAGGGTTATTAGACCACCCTATTGGGTGTCGGCCCAGTCAGCATTATGTTATGTGGTTAAGGTAAGGCCGACCTAGTAAAGGTCATTAGGAAAGTCAAGTCAAGTATAAATAGAGTGCGGGAGGCACTCTATTTCATCATTCGATTCTCTCACACACTATTTAGAGAGTTGCGCACTTGTGGAGGAGGAGAAGCTGCTGCTAGGAGATGTCTATCTCTTGTGCTTGGGTTGTATCATTTCTCTATATTTCTCTAAGGAATTTATTGGGGTTTTTCACCTTTATGGTTTTCCCCAAGTGAACTCTGTGTCTCTTGTGTGCTTGCATTATTGTGTCCATGATTGATATGCTGTAGATATGTTGTACATGTTGTTCTCCCAGTTAATATATGTTGGAGCCTAGGACGCAGCTATGGTAAAAGCTGTGAATTTTGAGGAAAAAGCACAAGTGTTGAAGGGAAAGTGCTAATTTTGAATAAACACCAAGTTTTGGGTGGAAGGAAATGGTGCGCAGTACGGTGAAAGATGGACGAGCTTAATGCAGAGTATGGACTAGAACTCGCGGAGCTCATGGACACACGTCATAGAGGAATGAATGTGGCTGAATAGAAAGCTCAGCTACCATAATGAATGAAGCGACGGAGTAGAGGGATCAGCTACCCTCATTAAGGCTAAGTACAAAAGTTATGGTTGCTCGGATCAAGGAGGAGCAACGGACCAAAGCATTGAAGGCGAAGGACAAGGCACCCATACCCGCAATCTGCGCCGGAAGTCACGGAACCTACAGGAAGCGGCGACGTGACTGCAAGCGGCGCCTACAGTACACCTAGCCATGTGCGTGGTTAGGGTTTTTGGGGATTACTGCTGGGAAAGTCCCATAGTTTTGTAAAGGTGTGACCGTCATGGCCACCTATATATATGTATAATTGATAAGGGAGAAGGTTAGCTGGTTAGTTGGTTTTTCAGTCAGTCAGCTAGTAAGCTATCCATTCAGTCTTCTATTTTGTTGTTAGAAGAAGTGTTAGAGTCGGGATAGCCGTGGAGTTAATCCCTGAGTTGCAGACAATCTGAGTTGATGTCTGAACTATTGTAATCTCTGTAGAGGAAGAGACTAGATCGAGAGAAGGGCTCCCAGCTGTGTGCGTGGAGTTTCCTGGAAAGATCTAAGGCTGTAGCTGTGTGCGCAACATTATTGTATAAGTTTCCTTTGAGTTAATTTATGAAACACTTCCCGTGAACGTGGTTTCTCGTGGAGGTGAATTCTTTACGTCTTGTTGTTATGGTAATGATCGCATGAATGCATGTCTGAGTTGTTATCTGCGTTTCTATGAATGTTGCATTATCTTTATGAATATGTTGAGTACGTTCTCGAAGCTTTCTTGATAGCTACAATCGTTAAGTGTCGAAGGATTTGTAGAACACTGTCGCTGCAGCGATAGAGGAATGCATTACTGCGTTGGGCGGGCGGAAAGAAGAGATATATAGAGCGTCGACACAGGGGATAGTCGCCTCGTGTGCCAGAGTGGAGATGCCGCGCAGGTAGGATGTCAAGTGAGAGCGCCGCGCAGTTACGTTGAAGGGTCTGTGGAAAAGTCCGATAGTCTGCTTTGAAGAATTTCCAGGAAAAAGAGAGCAGTCTCCGCGTCGCCTAGGTTAAGGAAATCTGATTCCTTAGCCCCCCATAGCCACTTCGGGTGAGACCTTGAGCTGCTGCGTAGCTCGTTGCCGAGAGGGCCAGTGCGCCAAGGGGTTTTGTTGTTGCGCTTCATTAAAACCCGGGTCTTCCCCAAAAAGCAGCCAACAAATGGTTCTGTTGCCTTGCGACTTGTTACTGTGAGACTTGTTATTTCGGTGACGCGCGACATTGAGGTGAAACCCAGAGAAAGAAGGAGCCAACAAATGGTTCCGTTTCTTTGCGGCTTGTTACTGAGACTTGTTACTCCGACGACGCGAAATTGTTTCCTTATGGTTGGTTAAGCCAACAAATGGTTCTGTTGCCCTGAGACTTGCTCAGCTAACAAATGTGTTACTGGAATCCTATAGTTAAAGAAATTGAAGACTGGTTTGATTTAAAGGCTAAAGAGTTCGTTGAACAAGAAAATAGAAGCTCTAGGCTCAAGACAGAAGACTGGTTGCAGAAGTATATCTATACTGACCTTCACGAAGTTTTCTTTGTCACGTTTGCACTAGAATTGCATGCTTGGATAGCCAAGTTAGCAGATACTAGACCCACTGTGCATGTCGATCGACCCGTCGCTTGGACGCCTGAGCTAGTCAGTATTTTGAAGCAGGTAGACAATTCTGTGTCCCGCGCAGTAGACTTTTGGTTGAATAGTCTACTGGAAGGTTTCATCACTGAGTTTGCAGTAGAAACAAGAAAGAGTTTCAGTGAAGCTGAGAGGATTTTCTTCCAAGCACACAGAGGTAAGTTCTTAAATTCTCTGAACTTATGGATTAAAATGCTTCTGTATGAAAAATCAAAACTATGCATAGCTTCCGATGAATAGCATAGACAAGTAACGTCCATAGATTCTGATAGTGATCTTGAACTTATTGGTTGCACTCATAGTGGAAAACGGTATAAAGTAGGCCTTTACCAGCATTCTTTTGAGTCTATCCCAGAAGATAGCCAAGTTCCTAGAGCAAGCCATCTAGAAAGACAAGGGAGTGCTCGTATCCCTTATCACCCCTTTACACTGCAAAAGCCAGACGGAGCTCAGTATAACCCCGCAGTAACACCTTCTAGTAGCCCACATGGTACTTCTAGTACCTCAGCACCACCTTTATTTAACCAGCCCAGAAGCACTGCTACAACACCTCCACCTCAACCTAGCACAAGAAGGACGGGTGATGACATGAAGCTACCAACTTTTAGAGGAACAGGGATAGAAGACCCTGAGCAGCCTTGGTTCCTATGTGAAGCCATTTGGACAATTAAGCAAATTAATGATGATGCTGTTAAACTGGTTCAGTTAGAAACCACACTAAGAGAAAGAGCCTTAACTTGGTTCATGAAATACTCAGCAGCACAGAATAGGACGCTTGCTGATGTAAGAAATGCGATGATTAGAGAAGTTAAGAAACCTAAATCAGAATCATAGTGTATAACAGAGCTCAAAGACATCAAGCAGTTACCTATAGAGTCAGTATGGGACTTTGACCAGAAGTTCAAAGCCTTGATAGATCAAGTAAGCTTTGAGTTTGCACCACAGCAGCATAAGGAATGGTTCATTGCCGCGCTGCTCCCACATATTAGACTTCCTCTTATGCAACAGAATCTCAATACTCAGGAACAAGCTCTAGAGATGGCTATGAAACTAGAAGCTTCACCAATTGCTGGAAGAAGCAATGATGTTGCGCAGTTGCAGAACCAATTAGCAAACTTAACCTTGCAAGTGCACGATATTAAGAAAGGCAAGGATGTTAAAGAAGAAATTTGGTGTACAAAATGTAAGGCGCAAGGTCATTCAAAGGACCATTGTCCCATTTTCATAGAGTATATTGCAACTGGAGCACCTAATCCTTTACCACAGGCACAGGGGCCTTGGTGCAAAATCTCTAGAACTAGAGGTCATAGACCACAAGAAAGTCACTTACTTCAGAAATATGTACAAACTCCAAAGAATCTATATTGTAATTTCTGTAAATCAGTAGGCCATGATGAGAACAATTGTAGAGAATATGACCTTATGATAGAAAGAAAGCATGATGTTTATAGAGTACAATCAGAGACACAAGGACCCACAGCAGGTCCACAGTATGACCAAACTCACGACGGCCGAGCAGGAAATTATAGGGGTCGCGGATGCACAACAAATTTTGGCCGTGGAAGAGGACAGATCACTTGTTATAATTGTGGAGTGCAAGGTCATTTTGCAAGGGATTGCCAAAATCCTACAACCATCTGCAGATACTGTAAATCTTATGATCATGCCATTGAAGAATGCCCTCAGTTGATGGCTAAGATGCAAGAAAAGACGCCACAGGTCAATCAGAATATTCAGTTGATTGGAGCAGAAAAAAGAGAACCAGACCCTACAGTTAATATAGTGACGTGCAGTGGAGCAACCACTGGTGCGCCAGAGATGGGAACTGTAAAGCAAGCGACGCAATGGGTGTGCCACGCTAATATAAAACCAGCCCCACTTAACCTGCAGAAGCAAAAAGAAGCATTCAAGCAAGCTCAAGAGTATTTCTTAGATCCGAGAGCTTCAAGTTCTATTGCAATTCTGCATAATGATATTAGATCGCAAGTGCTAAGACAAGAAAACCTGGTACAAGAACAGACCACTACATCCGGAAGACCTGATGAAGGGGATGCACTAGGTAGTGTCCATACTTTTCTGAGGAACTACTTAAAGTTGTTGCACAATGAAAAAGCAACTATGGAGCTTCAACACCTACTGGATAAATGTCAACAATCTGCTTCGACGAACACACCGCAGCGTGCTGTTCACCAGATTGGGAGTCACACTAGAACTGGAAAAGAGATGAGGCTCACAGCACAGATTGGCGCATTTGAAATGGACGAAGTCATTTTAGATTTGGGCTTAGAAGTTAATGTTCTCACCATGCATACATGGGAACAGATGGGTATCCCTCAGCTTACAAGATCTCCTAACCAGCTAAGACTCGCGAATCAGCAACGAGTCTCTCCATTGGGAAGATTACCCAATGTACCTATTGATATTGAGGGAGTAAGAAGTTCTGCAGACTTTGAAGTAATCAAAATTCTGGATGATAGCAGACCTTACCCAGCAATTTTAGGCATAGACTGGGCATTTGATAATTTGGCTGTCATTAATTTGAAGAAAAGACAGATGACCTTTGAGGATGACCAGATTAGGGTCATTGCACCGCTTGATCCTATTCAAGGACCAAGGTATATAGAACCCATTCGGGCAGAAGAAGAAGCGCGCCACATGCAAAGTTTGTATCAGATGACTGCTAGTCAGAGTGACTATGTCAATCCCACAGCAGACGGCCATATCAGCTGGCGATGCGATAGCTCATGCACATCAGACTCAGATGCAGGATTGGAAAACTGGCAGAATCGTTTACATGAGGTTTATGCAAGATGTTGTGCCATGATGACTAAATCCATTCGATGGATTGGCACAGAATTGACAGACACTCCAATTTTTGATGGTTTAACTGACGTAAGCGAATTCATACATGCATATGAACAACAGCTTCAAGAACAGCAGCGCATACAGGAACTGGATGAAGCACTGCGCGCTACACCCGCAAGATGGTGGGGTGCGCATAAAGAGAATATTCACACATGGCAAGACTGTCGCAGATTGATACTGGGCAGATTTCAGGACACCACAGCAGAAGTGTTACACAAATATGATGGACAGAGTGACCCCAGGTCACACGTTGAAGCATGTAATCAGCAATGGTCAGGTATTCCAGAAGATGAGTGGGTTCACCTATTCATCCACACATTGGATACAGTTCCAAGGAACTGGTACATTGAAACAGAATTGCGCAGAGGCACTATCAGTTGGCCTCTTATGATAGAAATTTTTCAACTTACCTTCAGCTTTGAGTCAGAACATCCAAGCATTGACCATGCTTTAAAATGTATTAAAAAGAACGTATTTGAACAATGTCCATTACCAGAATATCCCCAACCAGATTGGGCTGTCGAGATAGAACATGCCCTGGAATGCTATAATTTCACTACTGGAGAAGAGGACGATGATCCTCACAACATCAATATTCCAGAATCAGAAGGGACGCGCAATGTTGAAGGTCCTCAGCTTGATATCCCTGCCATTACAGAACACATCAAGCTCAAAAAGATTAACATTGGTACAGAAGCCGAACCTAAGTTTGCTTCTATCGGAGATTATTGGGATGATGAAACTGTTGGGCATATTTCATACTTATTACGTGACTACCAGGATATCTTTCCTACCAAGTTCACAGAAATGAAAGGCATCCTAGGAGACTTAGGAGTGATGCACATACCCCTGAAAGCAGACGCCAAGCCAGTAAAACAGCGCCCATACAGATTGAATCCGCGATATAAAGAAAAGGTTAAAGAAGAAATTGATAAGATGCTCGCAGCAGGTATTATTGAGCTAGTAGAGGAAAGCGATTGGATTAGTCCTATGGTTGTACAAGAGAAAAAGACAAAAGGTGAAATAAGAATCTGTGTGGACTTGCGCAAACTCAATGATGCATCAGCGCATGATCCATTTCCTACTCCTTTTACAAACGAAGTGCTTGATAATGTTGGAGGACAAGAGGATTACTCCTTCACTGATGGATTTTCCGGATATCACCAGATCAGAATCCATCCAGACGACCGCCATAAGACTACTTTTGCGACTAAATGGGGCTCATTCCAGTACACGGCAATTCCCTTTGCTCTTAAAAACGCACCTGCTATCTTCTCTCGAGTTGTTGTTGTTGTTTTTAAAGAATTCATTCACAAGTTTTTAGAAGTCTATTTTGATGACTAGACTGTATTTGGTTTATTAAAGAATCATATAGGGAATCTGCGCATGATGTTAGAAAAATATAGACAACATCAAATTTCCCTTAACTTGAAAAAATGTATCTTCTGTGCTCCTTTTGGTAGTTTGTTGGGTCATATTGTATGCAGACAAGGACTCCTGATGGATCCTGCGAAGGTTGCCATCATTGGTAATTTACCCGCGCCCAACTCAGTCAAACAATTGGGCACTACATTGGGACATACAGGATACTACAGAAAATTTATCAAAGGATATGCAAAGATCACAACACCTATGGAAATATTGCTGAAAAAGGATTCGAAGTTCGAATGGACACAAGAATGCCAACAGAGCTTGGATACACTTAAAGAAAAGATGATCACAGCGCCAATTCTAGTTTTCCCAGACTGGGGAAAACCCTTTCATTTTCATGTCGATGCTTCTTCCATAGCATTGGGGGTCGTGCTTACACAACCGGGAGAAGGAGGTATTGACCACCCGATTGCTTACTCCAGCAGAAATCTATCCACAGCCGAGAAGAACTACACCACTACAGAAAGAGAAGGACTAGCTATGGTGTATGCCCTACAGAAATTCAGGCACTACCTATTGGGCGCACATTTTAAAATGTATACATACCATTCTGCTTTGAAATACTTGGTCAATAAGCCAGTGTTAGGGGGAAGAATTTGCAGATGGCTACTGCTCTTCCAAGAGTATGATTTTGAAGTTATTGTAAATCCAGGCAGATTGAATGCAGGACCTGACCATTTATCCAGGATAGAGTCAGGAGAGGAACCTACAAATGCGGAGTACAATCTGCCTGACACGCAGTTGTTTTCTATTCAAGCAGCAGATGAATATTATTCCGATATTCTTGAGTTTCTCACTACCGGGCAAGCGCCGGCTGAGTTTACAATCCAGCAGAAGAAGCAACTTGTTGTCAAAGCCGCAGACTTCACTTTGATAGCAGGCCAGCTTTATAAGTTGGGCCCCGACGAAGTCTTGCGCAGATGTATCTTACCGCATGAAAAAATCTCTATCATCGCAGAAGCGCACTCAGGTACCGCAAGAGGCCATTTTGCAGGAAAGCCGATTGCGTAGAAGATCTTAGCCGCAGGTATTTGGTGGCCGACATTGCACAAGGATACTAAGGAATTCCGCAAATGTTGCGATGTGTACTAGCGAACAGGAAAACCCTCAAGGAGAGATGAAATGCCGCTAAGACCCCAGATAACACTGCGTGCTTTTGATAAATGGGCCATTGATTTTGTAGGACCTATCAACCCTACAGGAAAAAGAACCGGCGCGAGATACATCATCACAGCTACTGAATACCTCACCAGATGGGCTGGAGCGAAGCTAGTTAAGAATTGCGACGCTGCTACTGCCGCGCAGTTCATTTTTTAGAACATTATCACTAGGTTTGGATGTCCAGTGATTCTCATGAGTGATCAGGGTACACATTTCCTCAATGAGACTAGAGAGGCCCTTACTGAAGAATTCCAAATTAGTCACCATAAGATTACACCATACCACCCTCAAGCTAATGGTACGGTGGAGGCATTCAATAAAATTCTTGAGAATGCCCTGACGAAGATCTGTAATCAACAAAGAGATGATTGGGACCCGAGAGTCGGAGCTGTATTATGGGATTACAGAACCGCATGCAAGAAACTAACAGGTCACACAACTTTCATTTTGGTGTACGGACAAGAAGCAGTTATGCCCATGGAATACATTGTTCCCAGTCTCAGGAATTGCGTAGATTATAGAGATGGCAGATACTGATACCATGAGTGAAAGACTTTCACAATTGCTTGCCTTACAGGAAGACAGACTTTTAGTTTTATTCCATCAACAGGTACAGAAGGCAAGACAGAAAGCTTGGCATGACAGGCACATTAAGAATAAAAACTTTGAAGAAGGAGACTTGGTACTCCTCTATGATAGTAAATTCATCAAGTTTTCGGGCAAGTTTCGTGTACATTAGTTAGGCCCTTTTCAGGTGACAAAGATAACAGAAGGAGGAGCAGTTCAGCTTGCGAAGCTTAATGGAGAATTGCTACCCACAATGATCAACGGGAGTCGGCTCAAGCTTTATCGCGACGGCCACTCCGCCCTATCGACTTAATATATTGCTAAAGAAGTGCAGATGTCCAATGTAGTTGAAAGAGACATCGCATTGTCACAGTCTACACGGAAGTTGCGAGACACTTTCAGTCTCTGGCTTCCCGCGCAGTTCCTTGAAACATTCGCGCATGTCAAATAAAATTTGTTCTGTGCGACCCTAGTTTGCGCTCTTGCGAAGTTGTTCCCCGGGTTTTCGAACTGTCGCTCTTGCGAAGTTCCTTGTGTCAATTTGCCTCTTGAGGAGTTCTCGTTGTGGACCCCTCTATATGCACAGTTACCTAAGCTGAAATGACCCACCGAAAAATTTGAATTAAAGCAGTTATGTAGCCGCGTCTGAGTATTAATGCAAGATAAGCCTGCCATTTAAGTGTAGCCGCTCTGACAGATTCGGCTTGATCTCCGTAAGATTTTCATTTAACCCATGCGCCAGCATCTACTTTGCAGGTGCCACAAGTAGCTACAAGTACCGAGCGAGTTGAAGTACTTGCAGAAAGGCATATTGTCATGCACATTCCGCCTACAAGTATGACACTTCCGGATCCGCTAGCTGCACTATAGGTAAGCGCAGTTGGGCCCGTTGAAATAAATTTGTCTTTAATTCCTATAGAGACTCTACAACTAGTGCATGAGAAAGTTTCTGTTGAGTTGAGAGCTAGAGAGCTCTCTACCTTCCATGCAAACCAAAGACTGCAATCGCAGGAGATAGAGTTGAAGGCAAGCCATAAGAATATATCCGAGAAGCTCACACTTTATGAGGCACAAGACACTGGCATAAGAAATGTAATTGATGAAATTGCCCAGGAGTTTCCAGCCTGCGAGATTCAACCAGACCTTCCTCTGGTTGAGAAAGTTCAAATTATAGGAGGAAGGGTGAAAACCCTGGAGCACGAAATATTTGCTATGGCTGAAGGCCATAGAACGCAGATCGCAGAGTTAGAAGCTCGTGTTGCAGCGCATTTTACAGACGATACCCAGGAAACGTTTGAAGCGCTGCGTAGAACTTCTACACAACTGAAGAACAGAGCAGGTGAAGCCGAGAACCTGATGAACCAAGCTATGGAGGCTTGGACGGAGCTTGAGACACTCCCTTTCAAAGTTGGTCTTTTTGAACAGGTACAAGCCGCAGAAAAGTCCGTAACTGTTCTGACTTAAGAAGCTAAGGCCTTAGAAGGCTTAGCAAAAATGAGGAAAATGAGTGAAGTGCGCATAATCCAACAGCAACTGCACAAACTCAGAAATGAAGATGCTAAACTCACCAACAGCATTCAGTCATTTATGGGTGAGTATGCTGACCTTGCTGCCCAGATCGAGGCAAAGATCAAAGAAATTGCAGAATCTCAACAGGTGATTGATGGCACAACTAAAGAAGAAGCCACTGCAGAAACGGTGCAGACAGTTGTGGAGTGTGTCGATGAAATGGACTCCGCTATTGCGCAGTGGAAGAAAACATTCGCAGAGACCCAAGAAAAAGCAGAGGCACAAGTAAAGGGACCACACGCTAGTGCGAGTGGCTCGAGGACGAGCCACAAGTAAGTGTTAGGGGTCTGTTGGAGCCTAGCACGCAGCTATGGTAAAAGCTGCGAATTTTGAGGAAAAAGCACAAGTGTTGAAGGTAAAGTGCTAATTTTGAATAAACACCAAGTTTTGGGTGGAAAGCAACGGTGCGCTGTACGATGCCAGATGGACGAGCTTAACGCAGAGTACGGACTGGAACTCACGGAGCTCGCGCACACACGTCATAGAGGAATGAATGTGGCTGAATAGAAAGCTCAGCTACCATAATGAATGAAGCGACGGAGTAGAGGGCTCAACTACCCTCATTAAGGCTAAGTACAAAAGTTATGGTTGCTTGGATCAAGGAGGAGAAACGGACCAAAGCATTGAAGGCGAAGGACAAGGCGCCCATACCCGCAATCTGCGCCGGAAGTCACGGAACCTGCAGGAAGCGGCGACGTGACTGCAAGCGGCGCCTATAGTACACCTAGCCATGTGCGTGGTTAGGGTTTTGGGGGATTACTTTTGGGAAAGGCCCACAGTTTTGTAAAGGTGTGACCATCATGGCCACCTATATATATGTATAATTGATAAGGGAGAAGGTTAGCTGGTTAGTTGGTTTTTCAGTCAGTCAGCTAGTAAGCTAGCCATTCAGTCTTCTATTGTGTTGTTAGAAGAAGAGTTAGAGTTGGGATAGCCGTGGAGTTAATCCCTGAGTTGCATAAATTCTGAGTCGACGTTTGAACTATTGTAATCTCTGTAGAGGAAGAGACTAGATCGAGAGAAGGGCTCCTAGCTGTGTGCGTGGAGTTTCCTGGAAAGATCTAAGGCTGCAGCTGTGTGCGCAGCATTATTGTATAAGTTTCCTTTGAGTTAATTTATGAAACACTTCCCGTGAACGTGGTTTCCTGTGGAGGTGAATTCTTTAAGTCTTGTTGTTATGGTAATGATCGCATGAATGCATGTCTGAGTTGTTATCTGCGTTTCTATGAATGTTGCATTATCTTTATGAATATGTTGAGTACGTTCTCGAAGCTTTCTTGATAGCTACAATCGTTAAGTGTCGAAGGATTTGTAGAATGTGTTAAATTTTCAGAATTTACTTCAATATGATCTAGGATCTTAACTGAGAGAACAACATGTACAGCATATCTATAGCATATCGATCATGGAGACAATAATGCAAGCACACAAGAGACACAAAGATTTACTTGGGGAAAACCATAAAGGTGAAAAACCCCAATAACTTCCTCAGAGATAGATAGAGCAATGATACAACCAACAAAGAGAGATAGCCATAACCTAGCAGCAGATCCTCCTCCTCCATAAGTGCGCCTCTCCTCCTTGAGAGCATGTGTGAGAAGTGAGTGAGTGAATATAGTGCCTCCCGCACTCTATTTATACTTGACTTGACTTGCCTTTTTACCTAACTCATGTAGGCTCGAACTTTAACCACATAACATAATGCTGAGTGGGTCGACCCCCAATAGGGTGGTCTAATAACCCTTTGACCCACATGGCCGACCCCCAATAGGGTGGTCTAATAACCCTTTGACCCACATGACTTATACAGGGCCGACCCCAAATAAGGTGGTCTAATAACCCATCAAGTATAAGTTACGACACTTACAATATAAATGACGACACTTCCTTATAGAGGAATAATACCATCTCTATAGGAATACAATATACATATATGTGAAATACATTCCGAAGTTACATAAACATCAACACTCCCTCTTAACTAGGAAGGTATTTCTTAGCACAGTTCTTCTGGCACAAGTCATCTTCTCTGGATCATCGTCACTAGATAATCGTCATCGAGTCATCATCATCGTCACTGCTGCTGCTATCTCAATCAATCTCTGAATCTACTCGTCATAGGAAGTTCTACAGAGCCAGTCCTTTTTCATACTGGATGTAGGCCCACCACCTGCAGGTCTTCATCATCACTGGCCATACTGTGGAATCCTCAGGACTTATTACGTGCGTCACAAAACCTCGAAAGAGCATCCCACGATGTTACAGGTACACAACTTCAACCTGTAGGATCTCCCAGGGCGCTATTACATGTGACCCCACCACAAAACCTCGAAAGAGCATCTCAGGATGTTACGGGTACACAACTCCGACCTGAAATCTCCCAGGGCACAAATTACATGTGGTCCACCACAAAACCTCGAAAGAGCATCCCAGGACTGATTACGAGCACACAGCTCAACCTATCGGATCTCCCAGGGCACAAATTACATGTGGTCATGGAAAAACCTCGAAAGAGCATTTCAGGATGTTACGGGTACACAACTCCGACCTGAAACCTCCCAGGGCACAAATTACATGCCATAGGACAAAACCTCGAAAGAGCATCTGCCAGATATCCCAGGGCACAAATTACATGCCATAGGCAAAACCTCGAAAGACTATCTGCAGATCTCCCAGGGCACAAATTATATGTCCTCCCAAGCAAAACCTTGAAAGAGCATTTGCCAGATGTCCCAGGGCACAAATTACATGCCATAGGAAAAACCTCGAAAGACCATCTGCAAATCTCCTAGGGCACAAATTACATGCTTATCTGCACAACCTGATCCACGACCACAGAGTATCAACCTGATACTCACCATACATCATCCTGATGTATCCACGATCATCCTGATCATCATCACTGCAACGTCCTGTTGCATGTCATCTGGAGCAACATCCTGAAGCTCGTCATCTATGATCATCCTGATCATCACTGCAACATCCTGCTACATGTCATCTGGAGCAACATCCTGAAGCTCGTCATCTATGATCATCCTAATCATCACTACAAAATCCTGCTGCATGTCATCATACCTGATCCACCTGATCATCAATGCATCTACCTGATGCATACCAAGTATCTACCTGATACATATCATCATACATACTCTTCCTGATCATCAATGTATCCACCTGATACAAATACAAGTACATGATACATATCACCATACATGATCCACCTGATCATACAATTTACCCATCTGATACATATACAGATACATGGTCCAAGCATTCAACATGATGCATATACAAAATACATACTCATGATCCAACTGATCACATCCAGCATCTACATGATGCGTACATACATACATAAAAATGATCCAACTGATCATATCCAGCATCCAACATGATGCGTACATACATACATAACAATGATCCAACTGATCATATCCAGGCAGAAACGAGAACATCATCCTGATGCTCATCATCCAGCGCTTACATCCACAGCCATGTGAAGGATCCTCCTTCCAGCATGCTTGGAATGGCTTCAGCAAATGTGTCCATCACTTCTTCCTTGAAGTGTCCTTGATCTGAAGAACTCCAAGCCTCTCTCTGAAGTACTCGAACTTCTCTCTGGCTAGTGGCTTCGTCAACACATCTGCAATCTGCTCGTCCGTTGCAACATATAGGAGCTTCACAGCTCCTCTCTGCACCATATCCCTCATATATTGATATTTGATCTCTATGTGTTTCGACCTGTCATGAAACACTGGGTTCTTGGACAGCTTCACACAACTTTGGTTATCACAGAAGATACCAGTAGCCTCCAATTGGAGATCAAATAGCTCAGACAGTAGTTTCCGTAGCCATAATGCCTCACAACTAGCTGAATAGGCTGCAACATACTCTGCCTCGGCTGTACTCAGTGCTACACAGGACTGCTTCCTGCTAAACCAAGAGATCACACCTAATCCCATACTGAAGCAACACCCAGATGTGCTCTTCCTATCTGTAGCACTGCCAGCCCAATCTGAATCAACATAACCCTGCAGGTTAAACTTTTGATTCACCTCATACCTGAGCCCATAATCCACTGTACCCTTCAGGTACCTCAGAACATGCTTTACAGCAACCAGGTGAACACTCCTCGGATCCGTCAGGAACTGGCTCAATGTGTTCACAGCAAAGCAAATGTCCGGTCTCGTGTTCGTCAAGTACATCAAGGACCCAATCATCTGACGATACAAAGAGACATCAACCGGCTCAGATGAAGCATCACATAGAAGCTTCAGATTCGATGCCATAGGTGTGGCCATGGCCTTGCAATCCATCATCCTAAACCTCTTCAAGATTTCTACTGCATACTTCCCTTGTCCAAGGAAGATTCCTTCTGCACTCTGCCACACCTCCATGCCAAAAAACAAATAGTGCATCATCCCCAAGTTCTTCATCTCGAACTCGGTAGTAAGCTTCCGCTGCATGTCGGCAATCAATCTATCTTCACCATACCAAGTTCTGCACATATATGATTTCCTATCATGTGTCTCAGAACCAAGTGGCTGCTCTACATACACTTCTTCTTCAACTACACCATTCAAGGAAGCTGTCTTGAATCCATCTGGTGTATCTTCTATTTCATCACTTTTACATTTCTCAATGCTGCCATCTGCAACATGCTTGATCTGATAGTTCCATTTGGAAGTCATAGCAAACTTCCCTTCATGTCTCGGGATTACATCCCAAACATCATTCTTCATGATCGACGGATCATGGCATTCTTCCCATATCCTGGGAACTTCAATATCTTCAATATCTTCAATAGATATCTTTGTTGCTGGAACAAAATGTTGTAGTTCTTCTTTTGTAGGAGATGGCATACGATCTTTCCTACACAACAAGTTAAATTGCATGATTAGAAAACATCTCATAGTTTTCAGAACAAATTCTTACACATAAGGAAATATGCCATACAGTCATGGAATTATCTTAGCCAATGCTTCAATACAACATTTATCCATATTCCGTAACTTTCTAGATGCCTTCCAATCTCTACCATAACATTGTTAAGAGTGTGCACAACTCCCAACATGTCAGCAAAGAGGTTTCATTCTAGATAAGTAGCAATGGAATGTTGTACAGTGTCATAGGCCACTTACCCATGCATATTAGGAGTATACTGTTCATCAATGCAATTATTCTAATATGCATAATACACAACCTAATTCCAGGAACATCATTATTGAACAGTATTATTTAAGAAATGACAATTCAAATACTTATCTTTGTTTGTTCGTTGGGTGGACTCCCTCTGAGTCTTCACTTCCTTACAGGAGCTGCTGGAGTCCTAATCTGAAGTAGCTTCTTCTACACCTTTCTGTTGTGGAATGTAGAGAGATGGACAACTCCCTCTGAATATCTGCATCCTTGCATAAACCACTGGAGTGTACTCCCTCTTGATCTTTGCTTCCTGGATTACCTGTTCTTGAATCTCATATTCATCCTTGGTCCCTATGCATGCTTATTAGTATCATGAATGTGTTATCCTTGTGATCTCATATAAAATCATACATTCATTAGTATACTATTAAAACACAATAATCTCAAGCATGTATAGTCATGATCATTTCAAACAGAAATAATAAGCATTAGCATTCAAGGTTTATGTAGGATTCTTATGGTTAGTCAAATCAGAAGAAACATAACATGTCTAAACCTGTAATCTATGACTCTTCAGGTTAGTTGAATCATCAATCAAGATAAGAGATATAAAATGCATAAAACCTGTGATTATTCAAACCTATACCATCATGATTCTTCTGGTTAGTCATATCATCAATTATGGTAAGAAACATAATATGCATACAATCCTGATTATTCAAACCTATGACTTCATGAATAATCATTATCAACAACAGTATAAGATCCTAACACAAGGTAGGATTCTATCTTGATATAGGAAAAACATACCTGGATTAGCATGCTAGCTATTTATGTCTAACATACTCACATGATGTCTTCTTGTTCTTCTTCAATGACTTGTGCTAGTAACCTGTATGTCTCATAGGTTAACTATTACAAAACCAAGTTATACATACCTCGTAAATGGATCTTCTATGAGATCCATGACAATGGATGAATCTTTGTCCTCATGTTATCATGATCATATGTTCTTGGAACATAACATGATTTGTCTTTCTTGGTGTACCTTTCATGTTAGTAGACAACATAAACCTCATACAACACCATAATGCATTAGTACAATCATAAGTGTCAACACCCTAACCAATGAATATCTTCTATCATGCATTCATAATTTTGTTAAGGTGATACGACAAATCTAAAATCAAAATTGTACTAACCGTAATAACATGAAGACAAACATACTATAAACTTAATCATGGAAAAATATCGAAACATACCTCAATGAGTCATACCTGGCGAGATCGCTTGTAATCTTCTTATATAAGGCCTTAGCCTCATCTCCCTCTGAAACAGGAACTTCTTCACTCATGCAGATGATCAATCCATCTTCTTCTAGGATTAACCCAATCCACTTGATTTGCAAGAACTGGACCTTGAGCTAGATATGGGTTTGTCAGAGAAACCCCAAAAATTCAAACTTTGAATTTCAAACTTTCGAAAGGATAGAAATATGCGCCTTGATGAGCTGATCAAACTGGTATATTCAGAATTTGAAAACTGCAAAGTTTCACTCCTCAATTTTTCCTTTGAAACTTTCGGATTCACTGGACGTGACCTTGAACTGGGGTTTGACGAAGCCCACTCTTTTTCCCCATCAAAATGTTTGATCCAAAGCTCTAAGCTTCTATTTTTCTGAGGAGCTTCCAACCGTGGTCACAGATTTCAAAAATTCCCATTTTTACAGAAGCCCTAATTTTCCACTTTTCTGATCAAAGTCCCGAACTAGGGTCTAATCAAGCCCGACCTTCTGCCCAACAAAAAATTCTGATCTTGGTCTCTAAATTTCTATTTTGATGAGTAGCATCCAGCCGTGGTCTCCGATTAAAAAAATTCCAACTTTCTCCAAAGCCCTAAATTCCGGAAGCCATGAATGAAGGTACCAAAAAATAATTATGTTTTGACAGAAATATGTACCTGATTGTTTCTGGTGTACCTCCGAAATTTTTGATCCACGGGGTCTGAAAAAGTTTCCTGAGATAGCCCGACCTGTTATCTTTCCATCCTGACAGGTCTGACCTCAATTGGATTCTCTGAGAGAGAGTTATGCCAAATGTCGCAACGTGACCTGTTTTGGGATAAAACAAGAGAGAGAACTTGTACGGCGTGCCACGTGTCACTGTTTTAACTTCGGCTTCTGAAAACGTTTTCTGAGATAGCTAGGCCTGTTACCTTTCCATCGTGACAGGTCTGACCTCAATTGGACTCTCTGAGAGAGATTTATGCCAAATGTCGCAACGTGACCTGTTTATGGGATAATACAGGTGAGCGAACTTGTACGGCGTGCCACGTGTCACTGGTTCAACTTCGGCCTCTGAAAACGTTTTATGAGATAGTAAATACTGTGTACTACCTGTCACTTTTTACGAAATTTCATTTGGAGCTTCCTAGCCCAAGATATGACCTTTTTCCCAAGGTCACCTGATTTTGACTCAGATCTGGAAGAGGCAGAAACCCTATATTGTACAGATCATAAATCACAAAGTACAACGAATTAGAGGTTGTACTTTGGACACAAGGTACCTGGAGATCTTAGCTTCGGCCTGTAACAATTGCAGATCCGAAAACTTGTCCAAAACGGATTTATAGCGAAAGTGCTACGATGACTGGTTTTTGCTATATCAAGCCCTAGCATCGTAAGTGCAACAAGTGTCATACATGCCATATCATGCCTTCTTTCAGGCTAGCTCTGATACCATGTTAAATTTTCAGAATTTACTTCAATATGATCTAGGATCTTAACTGAGAGAACAACATGTACAGCATATCTACAGCATATCAATCATGGAGACAATAATGCAAGCACACAAGAGACACAAAGATTTACTTGGGGAAAACCATAAAGGTGAAAAACCCCAATAACTTCCTCAGAGATAGATAGAGCAATGATACAACCAACCAAGAGAGATAGCCATAACCTAGCAGCAGATCCTCCTCCTCCATAAGTGCGCCTCTCCTCCTTGAGAGCATGTGTGAGAAGTGAGTGAGTGAATAGAGTGCCTCCCGCACTCTATTTATACTTGACTTGACTTGCCTTTTTACCTAACTCATGTAGGCTCGAACTTTAACCACATAACATAATGTTGAGTGGGCCGACCCCCAATAGGGTGGTCTAATAACCCTTTGACCCACATGGCCGACCACCAATAGGGTGGTCTAATAACCCTTTGACCCACATTACTTATACAGGGCCGACCCCAAATAAGGTGGTCTAATAACCCATCAAGTATAAGTTACGACACTTACAATATAAATGACGACACTTCCTTATAGAGGAATAATACCATCTCTATAGGAATACAATATACATATATGTGAAATACATTCCGAAGTTACATAAACATCAACAGAATGTTGTCGCCACAGCGATAGAGGAATGCATTACTGCGCTGGGTGCGCGGAAAGAAGAGATACATAGAGCGTCGATGCAGGGGATAGTCACCTCGTGTGCCGGAGTGGAGATGTAGCGCAGCTAGGCTGTTAAGTGAGAGCGCCGCGCAGTTATGCTAAAGGGTCTGCGGAAAAGTCCGATAGTCTGCTTTGAGGAATCACCAGGAAAAAGAGAGCAGTCTCCGCGTCGCCTAGGTTAAGGAAATCCGATTCCTTAGCCCCGCATAGCCACTTCGGGTGAGACATCGAGCTGTTGCGCAGCTCGTTGCCGAGAGGGCAAGTGAGCCAAGGGGTTTTGTTGCTGCGCTTCATTAAAACCCGGGTCTGCCCCAAAAAGCAGCCAACAAATGGTTCCGTTGCCTTTCGACTTTTTACTGTGAGACTTGTTATTTCGGTGACGCACGAGAGGTGAAACCCAGAGAAAGAAGGAGCCAACAAATGGTTCTGTTTCCTTGCGGCTTGTTACTGAGACTTGTTACTCCGACGACGCGAGATTGTTTCCTTATGGTTGGTTAAGCCAACAAATGGTTCTGTTGCCCTGAGACTTGCTCAGCTAACAAACGTGTTACTGGAATCCTACAGCTAAAGAAATTGAAGACTGGTTGGATTTAAAGGCTAAAGAGTTCGCTGAACAAGAAAATAGAAGCTCTAGGCTCCAGAAAGAAGACTGGTTGCAGAAGTATATCTATACTGACCTTCACAAAGTTTTCTTTGTCACGTTTGCACTAGAATTGCATGCTTGGATAGCCAAGTTAGCAGATACTAGACCCACTGTGCATGTCGATCGACCCGTCGCTCGGACGCCTGAGCTAGTCAGTATTTTGAAGCAGGTAGACAATTCTGTGTCCCGCGCAGTAGACTTTTGGTTGAATAGTCTACTGGAAGGTTTCATCACTGAGTTTGCAGTAGAAACTATTAGAACAGTAACCACACTTAGTACCATAATCCATAATTTTTTAATTGCCCATGTGCTTAATTAAACCATGTTTTGGATTAAGTGACTATAGTTGGTCAAAAACCCACTTTGAGAGTGTTCACACCCACTTCCAAGCAAACCAGTTCACCCAGCCTCCCGTTTTGTCCACAAGTGCACCCTCATTAATTGCTGGTGCGCCCTCTCTCCTTGTTTTGGGGAATTTTAGTTGACCAAGGGCGCTAGGGTGGATTTTTGCCCTTTTTTGGCTAGATTTGGAGCATTTAATGCTCCCTTGGGCCCCCAAACCTCCTCTACTTGCTCACCCACGCCTGCCTTGAGCTCATTATTGATCCAGCATGCTTCAACCACCTCCACACCAGAATTCGTGGCTGTTTGGGGTGATTGGGATTGAGTTGGACCCACCTAGGGGGGATTGAGGCCAATTTGGCATTGATGACTTGTACACTCAGCTTGAGCCACCTAATGCTCTCGATTTTCTCATGGATGTAATAAAAACCTGTTACTAACATTTTCACATGTTAGACAGTCAGTTAATCAAAGATTTGAGCATACATTGTGTGTAAATTTATCACCTTTTTCAAGTTTTTCCACTGTTTTTGCAAATTAAGTCGATTTTGTGAGGTTCTCCATAGCTCCTCGATCTTCTGTGATCAAAATACTCACATGGTATCAGATCCATCGTGGAGTTAGTGAGTTGCAGGCCAACATTGAGCGTTGAACTGCATTCTAGAGAGGATTTCCAGATAAAAATTGAGTGTTTTTTGCAGGTGTTCCAGTAGTTTTCTCACCATTAACGCAGCAGTCATGGAAGCAAACCAAATGTTGCTCACACCCTTCAATTTTTTCGATTGGAAGGCTGAGATGGTTATCAAGCTGAGATCTAAGGGTCTCTATAGAGTAACCATGGGCACAGAAGTGGAGCCAAATTCTGCTGTGGAGAAAGCAAAGTACTACAATCGACTTGATGAAGCTTATGGATTGCTATGCCTGAGCATTTCAAGGGAACTCTTGTTTCATACAGACAGTTTGACAACTCCCAATGAAGTATGGGTGAAGCTAGAATCACTCTTTGGGAAAACTGATGAACTGAGAGGCCACCAGCTTGAAAACGAGCTCATTAGCTTGAGCCTAGCGCATTTTGAAATCATCCAGGAGTTCTTCACGAAATTCAAGTCACTGGTACTTCAACTGCAACAATGTGGAATTGTTAAGAAGGAGGAACAACTGATTATGTCCATCCTTTCGAAGCTAGGCCCAGAGTTTTCAGTATTTGTTAGCACATTTCACTCAGCCAAAATGACCCTTCGAAATTGGCAAATGCCATCACTAGCTACCTTCATGGAGTGTCTCACTCAGGAGCAGGATAAACTAGTTCAGATGGGCACCATAAAATCAAAGGACCAAGCATTGGCAATGGGTGTTTCAAATGCAAGCAAAGGAAAGCAGAAAGCCAAGAATTCGAAGCAGCAAGAGAAGAGGAAGTTTGACAAGACCAAGTCTGCAGATGGGGGTTCGAATCTGTCAAAGGAGAAGGACAAGAAGGGAAAGGAAAAGACCAAATGCACCTATTGTCATAGGGGATGGCATCCAGAGAGCTCATGTATGAAGAAAACCATTGACTCAATGGTGCAGCTGCTGGAGAAGAACAACATCCCAGTCCCTGAGGGCACAAGGAAGAAGGAGAGCACCTCAAACCCTGACAATAAGGAGAAGTGTCATGCTTTGGTAGCAGGTACTTCGAATCCCTCATCCTTTATCATTGATTCAGGAGCTTCCAGACATATGGTTTCATCCAGAGAGCTCTTCTCCTCTATGCATTCGAATGGTGGCCCAATAGTTCGAATGGGAGATGATTCAGAAATCCAGACCAAGGGGATTGGTAGGATTGACATGGAGCATGGCTATTTCAGTGATGTGCTCTATGTACCTTCATTGGCTGCAAATTTGCTATCAGTCTACCAAATGACCCATACAGGAGAAGCCAAGAGAGTGACATTCACTCCAGATTTGGTAGAAATCTCAGAAATCTCTTCAAATCAAGTTGTGGCTGTAGGTTATGCAGATCATGATGAGAGAATGTACAAATTCTCAAATTTCATTCCAAATTATAGTGACCATGCTCTTGTCTCTCATGCCAACGAGACCTCCAAGTTGTGGCATGAAAGATTTGGCCACATGAACTACAAATATCTCCAGCAATTGCACAAGGACGAGATGGTGGAAGGGCTTCCAGAAATCAGATCATCAAATGGTGCATGCATTGGGTGTGTAGTTGGAAAGCATCCTGAGCGCAGCTATGAGAAGGGAATGGCAAGGAGAGCCACTCAACCACTTGGATTGGTACATTCAGACCTCATTGGTCCTCTTCCCACTCCATCATATGTTGGATCAAGGTATGTACTTACATTCATAGATGACTACTCTCGATTCTGCTGGGTTTACTTCCTTAAATTGAAGTCAGAAGTGTTTGAGAAACTGAAGATTTGGAAATCCCTAGTGGAGAACCATAGTGGTCATAAGATAAAGATCCTTAGGACTGATAATGGAAAGGAATATGTGAATAATAACATTCAGCACCTTTGTGAGGAATGTGGCATCCAAATGCAACATTCAATCTCCTACACACCTCAGCAAAATGGTGTGGCAGAGAGGAAAAATAGATCTCTCAAGGAGATGGCTACTTGCATGATTGAAGCTAGGGATCTAAGCCCTAAGCTATGGGCTGAAGCCATCAATTGTGCTGCTCATATTCAGAACAGAGCCTTTCACAAATCAGTCAAAGGAAAAACCCCCTATGAGGCATGGTTTGACCAAAAACCAAATGTGTCAAATTTCAGAATTTTTGGGTCTAGAGCATGGGCTCGAATTCCATCAGAAAAAAGGAAGGCTTTGGAGCCAAAGAGCAGGGAATGTATCAAGGTTGGATATGGTGAGGACACAAAGGGCTACAAGCTCTTTTACACATCCACACTTAAAACTTTCATTGAGAGAAGTGTGCAATTCGAAGAAGAACCAATTCCAGATTTTGAGCTTGCAACGGGGGAAAGCTCCACTCCTCCACACCTTAATGAGATTAGTGATGATTCCACCTCTGATTTTTCTGATATTGCTGAAGATGACATGGCTGAATATGACATTGCTGTACATGAGTCACCATGAAGGCCCAAGTGGGCTGAAAAAATCATAGAAGCTGCAGGTGAATTGGCAGGCAATCCCCAAGAGCCTAGGAAGACTAGATCTCAAACAATCAATGCTTCCTTTGCAAATGAGAGTGAACTTGCTGATCACTGTTATATGATGATTGGATCTGATCCAACATCATATCAGGAAGCTAATCATGATCCAAGGTGGAGGGAAGCAATGCAAGAAGAATTCCAGTCTCTCCAAGAGAACAAAACATGGGATTTGGTGCCTCTTCCTCCCAAGAGGAAACTTGTGCAATGTAAGTGGATTTTTCGAACCAAACCTGTTGCTGATGGTTCTGATATGAAGTATAAGGCTAGGTTAGTGGCTAAGGGCTACTCACAAATCCATGGTGTGGATTATACAGAGACCTTTGCACCGGTTGCAAAGATGGACTCAATTAGACTAGCTCTAGCCATGGCAGCTAGTAAAGGTTGGGAAGTTCACCACATGGATGTCAAAAGTGCATTCTTGCATGGTGAGCTACAGGAATAGATATATATGCAGCAGCCTGAAGGATTCCAAGAGGATCCCACACTTGTATGCAGGTTGAAGAAGTCACTCTATGGACTCAAGCAAGCCCCCAGGGCTTGGTATGCCAAAATGGATGCCTTTTTGCTCTCAATTGGTTTATGTCGATGCAAGTCTGATCCAAATGTTTATTTGCAGCATTGTGATGATAATTTGCAGGTCATTGTACTATATGTTGATGATCTCTTAATTACAGGGAGCTGCACCAAACAAATTGGCTCAATTAAAGCTTCTTTGCACAGTGAATTTGCCATGAGCGACCTAGGATTGCTAAGGCAATTTTTGGGCTTGGAAATTGAGCAATCTGAGAGAGGTATATTGCTGAGTCAACCTAAGTATGCTTCAGACTTGTTATTCAAGTTTAAAATGGCTGAATGTAAGGCAGCCAAGTGCCCATTCCTTTCAGGCATAAAACTAGGTGAATTTGAAGACTCTCCATTGGTGGATTGCACTCTCTACAGGCAGCTAGTTGGAAGTTTACTGTACCTTACACATACAAGACCTGATTTGTCTTATGATGTAAGTGCTGTAGCAAGGTATATGCAGCAGCCACATGAGATCAATTGGAAGGCAGCCAAAAGGATCCTTCATTATGTCCAAGGAACAAAGAACTTTGGGGTACACTATGCAGCTGGTTCTTCACTTCAACTAGCTGGATTTTCTGATTCCGATTGGGCGGGAGATCCCATCGATAGAAAGTCCACTTCAGGTTTTGTGTTTATGTTTGCTGAAGGTCCTATTTGCTGGTCAAGTAAGAAACAGCATACAATTTCTCTTTCATCAGCAGAGGCCGAGTACAGGGCAGCAGTGAACGCAGCCACACAGTGTGTTTGGTTGCAAGGCATTCTTCGGGAGTTTGGTGTTGCTATTGATTCTCCAACCAATATTTTGGTGGATAATCAAAGTGCCATCAAGATATCTACTGATCCAGTACAGAGGCAAAGAACAAAGCACATTGAGATCCACATGCATTACATTCGGGGCTTGGTGCATGACAGGGTGATTTCACTGCAGTATTGCCCATCCACCGAGCAAACTGCTGATATTTTCACCAAGTGCTTTACTGAGAAGACCTTCACTCACTTGAGAGCTTTGCTTGGAGTGAGTGATGGATGGTGATTGCTGCAATCTAATTGTAGGTTCAGCTCCATGTCCATTTTTGAGGGAAGTTTTTATCCCATGAGGTTTTACTTCTTTTCCTCGGTTCATATGGACAAATAAAATTTTTGTTGTATAGAGGTGACTTGAGCCTTTGTTGCCAAGCCTCCCACTTATCTTTCATGAGATGTACAAAGTTATGGTTAAGGGGGGGTGTTAGAATAGTAACCACACTTAGTACCATAATCCATAATTTTTTAATTGCCCATGTGCTTAATTAAACCATGTTTTGGATTAAGTGACTATAGTTGGTCAAAAACCCACTTTGAGAGTGTTCACACCCACGTCCAAGCAAACCAGTTCACCCAGCCTCCAGTTTTGTCTACAAGTGCGCCCTCATTAATTGCTGGTGCACCCTCTCTCCTTGTTTTGGGGAATTTTAGTTGACCAAGGGCGCTAGGGTGGATTTTTGCCCTTTTTTGGCTAGATTTGGAGCATTTAATGCTCCCTTGGGCCCCCAAACCTCCTCTACTTGCTCACCCACGCCTGCCTTGAGCTCATTATTGATCCATCATGCTTCAGCCACCTCCACACCAGAATTCGTGGCTATTTGGGGTGATTGGGATTGATTTGGACCCACCTAGGGGGGATTGAAGCCAATTTGGCATTGATGACTTGTACACTCAGCTTGAGCCACCTAATGCTCTCGATTTTCTCATGGATGTAATAAAAACCTGTTACTAACATTTTCACATGTTAGACAGTCAGTTAATCAAATATTTGAGCATACATTGTGTGTAAATTTATCACCTTTTTCAAGTTTTTCCACTGTTTTTGCAAATTAATTCGATTTTGTGAGGTTCTCCATAGATCCTCGATCTTCTGTGATCAAAATACTCACAGAAACAAGAAAGAGTTTCAGTGAAGCTGAGAGGAGTTTCTTCCAAGCACACAGAGGTAAGTTCTTAAATTCTCTGAACTTATGGATTAAAATGCTTCTGTATGAAAAAGCAAAACTATGCATAGCTTCCGATGAATAGCATAGACAAGTAATGTCCACAGATTCTGATAGTGATCCTGAACTTATTGGTTGCACTCGTAGTGAAAAATGGTATAAAGTAGGCCTTGACCAACATTCTTTTGAGTCTAGCCCAGAAGATATCCAAGTTCCTAGAGCAAGCCATCTAGAAAGACAAGGGAGTGCTCGTATCCCTTATCACCCCTTTACACCGCAAAAGCCAGATGGAGCTCAGTATAACCCCGCAGTAACACCTTCTAGTGGCGCACACGGTACTTCAAGTACCTCAGCATCACCTTTATTTAACCAGCCCAGAAGCACTGCTACAGCACCTCCACCTCAACCTAGCACAAGAAGGATGGTTGATGACATGAAGCTACCAACTTTTAGAGGAACAGGGATAGAAGACCCTGAGCAGCACTGGTTCCTATGTGAAGCCATTTGGACAATTAAGCAAATTAATGATGATGCTGCTAAACTGGTTCAGTTAGCAACCACACTAAAAAAAGAGCCTTAACTTGGTTCATGAAATACTCAGTAGCACAGAATAGGACGGTTACTGATGTAAGAAATGCGATGATTAGAGAATTTAAGAAACCTAAATCAGAATCATAGTGTATAACAGAGCTCAAAGACATCAAGCAGTTACCTACAGAGTCAGTATGGGACTTTGACCAGAAGTTCAAATCCTTGATAGATCAAGTAAGCTTTGAGTTTGCACCACAGCAGCATAAGGAATGGTTCATTGCTGCGCTGCTCCCACATATTAGACTTCCTATTATGCAACAGAATCTCAATACTCGGGAACAAGCTCTAGAGATGGCTATGAAACTAGAAGCTTCACCAATTGCTGGAACAAACAACGATGTTGCGCAGTTGCAAAACCAATTAGCAAACTTAACCTTGCAAGTGCACGATATTAAGAAAGGCAAGGATGTTAAAGAAGAAATTTGGTGTACAAAATATAAGGCGCAAGGTTATTCAAAGGATCATTGTCCCGTTTTCATAGAGTATATTGCAACTGGAGCACCTAATCCTTTACCACAGGCACAGGGGCCTTGGTGCGAAATCTGTAGAACTAGAGGTCATAGACCACAAGAATGTCACTTACTTTATAAATATGTACAAACTCCAAAGAATCTATAATGTAAATTCTGTAAATCAGTAGGCCATGATGAGAACAATTGTAGAGCATATGACCTTATGATAGAAAGAAAGCATGATGTTTATAGAGTACAATCAGAGACACAAGGACCCACAGCAGGTCCACAGTATGACCAAACTCGCGACGGCCGAGCAGGAAATTATAGGGGCCGTGGAAGAGGACAGATCACTTGTTATAATTGTGGAGCGCAAGGTCATTTTGCAAGGGATTTCCAAAATCCTACAACCATCTGCAGATACTGTAAATCTTATGATCATGCCATTGAAGAATGCCCTCAGTTGATGGCTAAGATGCAAGAAAAGACGCCACAGGTCAATCAGAATATTTAGTTGATTGGAGCAGAAAAAAGAGAACTAGACCCTACAGTTAATATAGTGACGTGTAGTGGAGCAACCACTGGTGTGCCAGAGATGGGAACTGTAAAGCAAGCGACGCAATGGGTGCGCCGCGCTAATATAAAACCAGCCCCACTTAACCTGCAGAAACAAAAAGAAGCATTCAAGCAAGCTCAAGAGTATTTCTCAGATCCGAGAGCTTCAAGTTCTGTCGCAATTCCGCATAATGATATTAGATCGCAAGTGCTAAGACAAGAAAACTTGGTACAAGAACAGACCACTATATCCAGAAGACCTGATGAAGGGGATGCACTAGGTAGTGTCCATACTTTTCTGAGGAACTGCTTAAAGTTGTTGCGCAATGAAAAAGCAACTATGGAACTTCAACACCTACTGGATAAATGTCAACAATCTGCTTCGACGAACACACCGCAACGTGTTGTTCACCATATTGGGAGTCACACTAGAACTGGAAAAGAGATGAGGCTCACAACGCAGATTGGCGCATTTGAAATGGAAGAAGACATTTTAGATTTGGGCTCAGAAGTTAATGTTCTCACCATGCAGACATGGGAATAGATGGGTAGCCCTCAGCTTACAAGATCTCCTATCCAGCTAAGACTCGCGAATCAGCAACGAGTCTCTCCATTGGGCAGATTACCCAATGTACCTATTGATATTGAGGGAGTAAGAAGTTCTGCAGACTTTGAAGTAATCAAAATTCTGGATGATAGCAGACCTTACCCAGCACTTTTAGGCATAGACTGGGCATTTTATAATTTGGCTGTCATTAATTTGAAGAAAAGATAGATGACCTTTGAGGATGACCAGATTAGGGTCATTGCACCGCTTGATCCTATTCAAGGACCAAGGTATATAGAACCCATTCGGGCAGAAGAAGAAGCGTGCCACATGGAAAATTTGTATCAGATGACTGCTAGTCAGAGTGACTATGTCAATCACACAGCAGACGGCCATATCAGCTAGCGATGCAATAGCTCGTGCACATCAGACTCAGATGCAGGATTGGAAAACTGGCATAATCGTTTACATGAGGTTTCTGCAAGACGTTGTGCCATGATGACTAAATCCATTCGATGGATTGGCACAGAATTGACTGACACTCCAATTTTTGATGGTTTAACTGACATAAGCGAATTCATACATGCATATGAACAACAGCTTCCAGAACAACAGCGCATACAGGCACTGGATGTAGCACTGTGCGCTACACCCGCAAGATGGTGGGGTGCGCATAAAGAGAATATTCACACATGGAAAGACTGTCGCAGATTGATACTGGACAGATTTAAGGACACCACAACAGAAGTGTTACACAAATATGATGGACAGAGTGACCCCAGGTCACGCGTTGAAGCATGCAATCAGCAATGGTCAGGTATTCCAGAAGATGAGTGGGTTCACCTATTCATCCACACATTGGATACAGTTCCAAGGAACTGGTACACTGAAACAGAATTGCGCAGAGGCACTATCAGTTGGCCTCTTATGATAGAAATTTTTCAACTTACCTTTAGCTTTGAGTTAGAACATCCAAGCATTGACCACGCTTTAAAATGTATTAAAAAGAACGTATTTGAACAATGTCCATTACCAGAATATCCCGAACCAGATTGGGCTGTCTAGATAGAACATGCCCTGGAATGCTATAATTTCACTACTGGAGAAGAGGACGATGATCCTCGCAACATCAATATTCCAGAATCAGAAGGGACACGCAATGTGTAAGGTCCTCAGCTTGATATCCCTGCCATTACAGAACACATCAAGCTCAAAAAGATTAACATTGGTACAGAAGCCGAACCCAAGTTTGCTTCTATCGGAGATTATTGGGATGATGAAACTGTTGGGCATATTTCAGACTTATTACGTGACTACCAGGATATCTTTCCTACCAAGTTCACAGAAATGAAAGGCATCCTAGGAGACTTAGGAGTGATGCGCATACCCCTGAAAGCAGACGCCAAGCCAGTAAAACAACGCCCGTACAGATTGAATCCGCGTTATAAAGAAAAGGTTAAAGAAGAAATTGATAAGATGCTCGCAGCAGGTATTATTGAGCCAGTAGAGGAAAGTGATTAGATTAGTCCTATGGTTGTACAAGAGAAAAAGACAAAAGGTGAAATAAGAATCTGTGTGGACTTGCACAAACTCAATGATGCATCAGCGCATGATCCATTTCCTACTCCTTTTACAGACGAAGTGCTTGATAATGTTGGAGGACAAGAGGCTTACTCCTTCACTGATGGCTTTTCCGGATATCACCAGATCAGAATCCATCCAGACGACCGCCATAAGACTACTTTTTTGACTGAATGGGGCTCATTCCAGTACACGGCAATGCCGTTTGGTCTTAAAAATGCACCTGCTATCTTCTCTAGAGTCGTTGTTGTTGTTTTTAAAGAATTCATTCACAAGTTTTTAGAAGTCTATTTTGATGACTGGACTGTATTTGGTTTATTAAAGAATCATATAGGGAATATGCGCATGATGTTAGAAAAATGTAGACAGCATCAGATTTCCCTTAACTTGAAAAAATGTATCTTCTGTGCTCCTTTTGGTATTTTGTTGGGTCATATTGTATGCAGACAAGGACTCCTGATGGATCCTGCAAAGGTTTCCATCATTGCTAATTTACCCGCTCCCAACTCAGTCAAACAATTGCACACTACATTGGGACATACAGGATACTACAGAAAATTTATCAAAGGATATGCAAAGATCACAACACCTATGGAAAGATTGTTGAAAAAGGATTCGAAGTTCCAATGGACACAAGAATGCCAACAGAGCTTGGATACACTTAAACAAAATATGATCACAACGCCAATTCTAGTTTTCCCAGACTGGGGAAAACCCTTTCATGTTCATGTCGATGCTTCTTCCATAGCATTGGGGGTCGTGCTTACACAACCGGGAGAAGGAGGTATTGACCACCCGATTGCTTACTCCAGCAGAAAGCTATCCACAGCCGAGAATAACTACACCACTACAGAAAGGGAAGGACTAGCTATGGTGTATGCCCTACAGAAATTCAGGCACTACCTATTCGGCGCACATTTTAAAATGTATACTGACCATTCTGCTTTGAAATACTTGGTCAATAACCCAGTGTTAGGGGGAAGAATTTGCAGATGGCTACTGCTCTTCCAAGAGTATGATTTTGAGGTTATTGTAAAGCCAGGCAGATTGAATGCAGGACCTGACCATTTATCCAGGATAGAGTCAGGAGAGGAACCTACAAATATGGAGGACAATCCGCCTAGTGTTTTCTATTCAAGCAGCAGATGAATATTATTCCGATATTCTTGAGTTTCTCACTACCGGGCAAGCGCCGGCTGAGTTTACAATCCAGCAGAAGAAGCAACTTGTTGTCAAAGCCGCATACTTCACTTTGATAGCAGGACAGCTTTATCAGTTGGGCCCCGACGAAGTCTTGCGCAGATGTATCTTACCGCATGAAAAAATATCTATCATCGCAGAAGCGCACTCAGGTACCGCAGGAGGCCATTTCGCAGGAAAGCCGACTGCGCAGAATATCTTAGCCGTAGGTCTTTGGTGGCCGACATTGCACAAGGATACTAAGGAATTCTGCAAATGTTGCGATGTGTGCCAGCGAACAGGAAAACCCTCGAGGAGAGATGAAATGCCGTTAAGACCCCAGATAACACTGCGTGCTTTTGATAAATGGGCCATTGATTTTGTAGGACCTATCAACCCTCCAGGGAAAAGAACCGGCGCGAGATACATCATCACAGCTACTGAATACCTCACCAGATGGGCTGAGGCGAAGCCAGTTAAGAACTGCGACGCTGCCACTGCCGCGCAGTTCATTTTTGAGAACATTATCACTAGGTTTGGATGTCCAGTGATTCTCATTAGTGATCAGGGTACACATTTCCTCAATGAGACTACAGAGGCCCTTACTGAAGAATTCCAAATTAGTCACCATAAGAGTACACCCTACCACCCTCAAGCTAATGGTACGGTGGAGGCATTCAATAAAATTCTTGAGAATGCCCTGACGAAGATCTGTAATCAACAAAGAGATGATTGGGACCTGAGAGTCACAGCTGTATTATGGGCTTACAGTTTCACATGCAAGAAACTAACAGGTCACACACCTTTCAGTTTGGTGTACGGACAAGAAGCAGTTATGTCCATGGAATACATTGTTCCCAGTCTCAGAATTGCACAGATTACAGAGATGGCAGATACTGATACCATGAGTGAAAGACTTTCACAATTGCTTGCCTTACAGGAAGAAGGACTTTTAGCCAGATTCCATCAACAGGTACAGAAGGCAAGACAGAAAGCTTGGCATGACAGGCACATTAAGAATAAACACTTTGGAGAAGGAGACTTGGTACTCCTCTATGATAGTAAATTCATCAAGTTTCCGGGCAAGTTTCGTGTACATTGGTTAGGCCCTTTTCGGGTGACAAAGATAACAGAAGGAGGAGCAGTTCAGATTGCGAAGCTTAATGGAGAATTGCTACCCACAATGATCAACGGGAGTCGGCTCAAGCTTTATCGCGACGGCCACTCCGCCCTGTTGACTTAATATATTGCTAAAGAAGTGCAGATGTCCAGTGTAGTTGAAAGAGACATCGCATTGTCACAGTCTACATGGAAGTTGCGAGACACTTTCAGTCTCCGGCTTCCCATGCAGTTCCTTGAAACATTCGCGCATGTCAAATAAAGTTTGTTCTGAGCGACCCTAGTTTGCGCTCTTGCAAAGTTGTTCCCCGAGTTGTCGAACTGTCGCTCTTGCAAAGTTCCCTGTTTCAATTTGCCGCTTGAGGAGTTCTCGTTGTGGACGCCTCTATATGCACAGTTACCTAAGCTGAAATGACCTGCCGAAAATTACAGCAGTTATGTAGCCGCGTCTGAGTATTAATGCAGGATAAGCCCACCATTTAATTGTAGCCTCTCTGACAGATTCGGTTTGATCTCCATAAGATTTGCATTTAACCCATGCGCCAGCATCTACTTCGCAGGTGCCACAAGTAGCTACAAGTACCAAGCGAGTTGAAGTACTTGCAGAAAGGCATACTGTCATGTACATTCCGCCTACAAGTATGACACTTTCGGATCCGCTAGCTGCACTACAGGTAAGTGCAGTTGGGCTCGTTGAAATAAATTTTTCTTTAATTCCCATAGAGACTCTACAGCTAGTGCATGAGAAAGTTTCTATTGAGTTGAGAGCTAGAGAGCTCTCTACCTTCCATGCAAACCAAAGACTGCAATCGCAGGAGATAGAGTTGAAGGCAAGCCATAAGAATATATCTGAGAAGCTCGCACTTTATGAGGCATAAGAAACTGGCATAAGAAATGTAATTGATGAAATTGCCCAGGAGTTTCCAGCCTGCGAGATTCAACCAGACCTTACTCTGGTTGAGAAAGTTCAAATTATAGGAGGAAGGGTGAAAATGCTGGAGCATGAAATAGTTGCTATGGCTGAAGGCCATAGAACGCAGATCGCAGAGTTAGAAGCTCGTGTTGCAGCGCATTTTACAGACGATACCCAGGAACAGTTTGAAGCGCTGCGCAGAACTTCTACACAATTGAAGAACAAAGCAAGTGAAGCCGAGAACCTGATGAACCAAGCTATGGAGGCTTGGACGGAGATTGAGACGCTCCCTTTCAAAGTTGGTCTTTTGAACAGGTACAAGCCGCAGAACAGTCCCTAACTATTCTGACTGAAGAAGCTAAGGCCTTAGAAGGCTTAGCAAAAATGTGAAAATGAGTGAATTGCGCAGAATCCAACAGCAACTGCACAAACTCAGAAATGAAGATGCTAAACTCACCAACAACATTCATCCATTTATGGATGAGTATGCTGACCTTGCTTCCCAGATCGAGGCAAAGATCAAAGAAATTGCAGAATCTCAACAGGTGATTGATGGCACAACTAAAGAAGAAGCCACTGCAGAAATGGTGCAGACAGCTGTGGAGTGTGTTGATGAAATGGACTCCGCTATTGCGCAGTGGAAGAAAACATTCACGGAGACCCAAGCAAAATCAGAGGCACAAGTAAAGCGACCACACGCTAGTGCGAGTGGCTCGAGGATGAGCCACAAGTAAGTGTTAGGGGCCTGTTGGAGCCTAGGACGCAGCTATGGTAAAAGCTGCGAATTTTGAGGAAAAAGCACAAGTGTTGAAGGGAAAGTGCTAATTTTGAATAAACACCAAGTTTTGGGTGGAAGGAAACGGTGCGCAGTACGGTGCCAGATGGACGAGCTTAACGCAGAGTACGGACTGGAACTCGCGGAGCTCGCGCACACACATCATAGAGGAATGAATGTGGCTGAATAGAAAGCTCAACTACCATAATGAATGAAGCGATGGAGTAGAGGGCTCAGCTACCCTCATTAAGGCTAAGTACAAAAGTTATGGTTGCTCGGATCAAGGAGGAGCAACGGACCAAAGCATTGAAGGAGAAGGACAAGGCACCCATACCCGCAATCTGCGCCGGAAGTCACGGAACCTGCACGAAGCGACGACGTGACTGCAAGCGGCGCCTACAGTACACCTAGCCATGTGCGTGGTTAGGGTTTTTGGGGATTACTGTTGGGAAAGGCCCACAGTTTTGTAAAGGTGTGACCGTCATGTCCACCTATATATATGTATAATTGATAAGGGAGAAGGTTAGCTGGTTAGTTGGTTTTTCAGTCAGTCAGCTAGTAAGTTAGCCATTCAGTCTTCTATTGTGTTGTTAGAAGAAGAGTTAGAGTCGAGATAGCCGTGGAGTTAATCCCTGAGTTGCATAAAGTCTGAGTCGACGTCTGAACTATTGTAATCTCTGTAGAGGAAGAGACTAGATCGAGAGAAGGGCTCCCAGCTGTGTGCGTGGAGTTTCCTGGAAAGATCTAAGGCTGCAGCTATGTGCGTAGCATTATTGTATAAGTTTCCTTTGAGTTAATTTATGAAACACTTCCCGTGAACGTGGTTTCCCGTGGAGGTGAATTCTTTACGTCTTGTTGTTATGGTAATGATCCCATGAATGCATGTCTGAGTTGTTATCTGCGTTTCTATGAATGTTGCATTATCTTTATAAATATGTTGATTACGTTCTCGAAGCTTTCTTGATAGCTACAATCGTTAAGTGTCGAAGGATTTGTAGAACGATGTCGCCGCACTGATAGAGGAATGCATTACTGCGTTGGGTGCGCGGAAAGAAGATATACATAGAGCGTCAACGCAGGGGATAGTTGCCTCGTGCGCTGGAGTGGAGATGCCGCGTAGCTAGGCTGTTAAGTGAGAGCGCCGCGCAGTTACGCTGAAGGGTCTGCGGAAAAGTCCGACAGTCTGCTTTGAGGAATCGCCAGGAAAAAGAGAGCAGTCTTTGCGTCACCTAGGTTAAGGAAATCTGATTCCTTAGCCCCCCATAGCCACTTCGGGTGAGACCTCGAGCTGCTGCGCAGCTCGTTGCCGAGAGGGCCAGTGCGCCAAGGGGTTTTATTGCTGCTCTTCATTAAAACCTGGGTCTGCCCCAAAAAGCAGCCAACAATATCCTACATCAGATTGAAGTAAATTCTGAAAAAATTAACAATGGGAACCATCAAATCGAAAGATCAAGCTTTGGCCATGGGTGTTTCGAATGCCCCTAAAGGAAAGCAGAAGGCAAAGAATTCGAAGCAGCCAGAGAAGAGGAAGTTTGACAAAACCAAATCTGTTGATGGGGGTTCGAATCCTTCTAAGGAGAAGGACAAGAAGGGAAAAGAGAAGACCAAATGCACCTATTTCCACAAGGGATGGAATCCAGAGAGCTCATGCATGAAGAAAACCATTAATTCAATGGTGCAGTTGCTGGAGAAGAACAAAATTCCTGTGCCTGATGGTGCAAAGAAGAAAGATGGCACCTCAAATCCTGACAACAAGGAGAAATGTCATGCTTTGGTAGCAAGTACTTCTAATTCCTAATCCTTCATTATTGATTTAGGGGATTCCAGGCATATGGTTTCATCTAGAGAGCTCTTCTGCTCTATGCATTCGAATAGTGGCTCAACAGTTCGAATGGGAGATGACTCTGAGATCCAGACCAAAGGGATTGGTAGGATTGATTTGGAGCATGGTTATTTCAGTGATGTGCTCTATGTACCTTCGTTGGCTGCAAATTTGTTATCAGTATATCAAATGACCCATACAGGAGAAGCCAAGAGAGTAACATTTACTCATGATTTGGTAGAGATCTCAGAAATTTCTTCAAACCAAGTCTTGGCAGTTGGGTATGCAGACCACCAAGAGAGGATGTACAAGTTCTCAAATTTCCTCCCTGGTTCTAGTGACCAAGCACTTCACTCTCATGCCAATGAGACCTCCAAGCTATGGCATTAAGTATTTGGCCACATGAACTACAAGTATCCCCAAACATTGCACAAAGATGAGATGGTGGAAGGGCTTCCTGAAATCAAATCTTCAAATGGAGCTTGCATTGTTTGTGTGATTGGGAAACATCCATAACACAGCTAAGAGAAGGGAGTGGCAAGGAGAGCCACTCAACCACTTGGATTGGTACATTCATATCTCATTGGTCCTCTACCCACTCCATCCTATGGTGGATCAAGGTATGTACTCACATTCATAGATGACTACTCTCGATTCTGCTGGGTTTACTTCCTCAAATTAAAATCTGAAGTGTTTGAGCAATTGAAGATTTGGAAGGCCTTAGTGGAGAATCATAGTGGGCATAAGATAAAAATCCTTAGGACTGATAATGGAAAGGGGTATGTGAACAAAAAAATTCAGCACCTTTGTGAGGAATGTGGCATCCAAATGCAACATTCAATCCCCTACACACCACAGGAAAATGGTGTGGCAGAGAGGAAAAATAGATATCTCAAAGAGATGGCTACTTGCATGATTGAAGATAGGGATCTAAGCCCTAAGCTATGGGATGAAGCCCTCAATTGTGCTGCTCATATTCATAACATATCATTTCACAAATCAGTCAAGGGTAAAACACCCTATGAGGCATGGTTTGGCCAAAAACCAAATGTCTCAAATTTCAGGATTTTTGGGTCTAGAGCATGGGCTCGAATTCCATCAGAAAAGAGGAAGGATTTGGAGCCACATGTCACATACCCACCTATCTATCCAATTCATGGAAGGGAACATGATGGCAAATCCTGGGGCTTTTACATAAACTCATCCTATAAATTAGATTTTAAAGCAAAGAAATACATGTGTGTAGATGTAATTCAATTAAACATGCACAACGGAATGAAAACCTCATCCACACACATTACATGATGCCATTCAATTTAACATAGCCAACAAATTAAATACATTGCAGAAGTAAAATACAGAGACATAGTACACTTATCTTCCTTTCGCAATTGCCCCAAGCAACTAGCTATGTCGCTGCAACGTTCCACCCAACTGTAGGCTCTTCGAAAGCATATACTGAGTCCGTCCGAAGGCCACCCCCAAGCTGGGCATGATATCTACAAGGGAAAAGGGGACATCCAACTCATACACAACCAAAACATCATTTCAGTTAAGCCAAGCCAGTCCATAGCTTGGTTTATCAGGATAATACTAAACCATCCTCATCACTGGATACTTGCATTCAAGCTCAAGCCAAAGCAATGGATTCCCATAACCCACACCCAAACATATTATTTTCTCACACAGCAAGCACAATCACTGGGCATGGATACACATGTCTAACAATGGGAAAGACAATCACAGGGAGGAAAACGGTTTCATCCCAAACAACTCAACATTCAATGGCTAACACAGGGATGCACATAACAGGCAATGTTGATGTATATGTAACTTCGGAATGTATTTCACATATATGTATATTGTATTCCTATAGAGATGGTATTATTCCTCTATAAGGAAGTGTCGTCATTTATATTGTAAATGTTGTAACTTATACTTGATGGGTTATTAGACCACCTTATTTGGGGTCGGCCCTGTATAAGTCATGTGGGTCAAAGGGTTATTAGACCACCCTATTGGGGGTCGGCCATGTGGGTCAAAGGGTTATTAGACCACCCTATTGGGGGTCGGCCCACTCAGCATTATGTTATGTGGTAAAGTTCGAGCCTACATGAGTTAGGTAAAAAGGCAAGTCAAGTCAAGTATAAATAGAGTGCGGGAGGCACTCTATTTACTCACTCACTTCTCACACATGCACTCAAGGAGGAGTGGCGCACTTATGGAGGAGGAGGATCTGCTGCTAGGTTATGGCTATCTCTCTTGGTTGGTTGTATCATTGCTTTATCTATCTCTGAGGAAGTTATTGGGGTTTTTCACCTTTATGGTTTTCCCCAAGTAAATCTTTGTGTCTCTTGTGTGCTTGCATTATTGTCTCCATGATTGATATGCTGTAGATATGCTGTACATGTTGTTCTCTCAGTTAAGATCCTAGATCAGATTGAAGTAAATTCTGAAAATTTAACATGGTATCAGAGCTAGCCTGAAAGAAGGCATGATATGGCATGTATGACACTTGTTGCACTTACGATGCTAGGGCTTGATATAGCAAAAACCAGTGATCGTAGCACTTTCGCTATAAATCCGTTTTGGAGAATTTTTCGGATCTGAAATTCTTACAGGACGAAGATTAAATCTCCAGGTACCTTGTGTCCAAAGGAAAACCTCTAATTCGTTGTACTTTGTGATTTATGATCTGTACAATATAGGGTTTCTGCCTCTTCCAGATCTGAGTCAAAATCAGGTGACCTTGGGAAAAAGGTCATATCTTGGGCTAGGAAGCTCCAAATGAAATTTCGTAAAATGTGACAGGTAGTACACAGTCTTTACTATCTCAAAAAACGTTTTCAGAGGCCGAAGTTGAACCTGTGACACATGGAACGCCGTACAAGTTCGCTCTTCTGTATTATCCCATAAACAGGTCACGTTTCGACATTTGGCATAACTCTCTCTCAGAGAATCCAATTGAGGTCAAACATGTCAGGATGGAAAGATAACAGGTCAGGCTATCTCAGGAAACTTTTTTAGACCCTGTGGATCAAAAATTTCTGAGTTACACCAGAAACAATCAAGTACATATTTCTGTCAAAACAGAATTATTTTTGAGTACCTTCATTCATGGCTTCCGGAATTTAGGGATTTGGAGAAAGTTGGAATTTTTGTAATCGGAGACCATGGCTGGATGCTACTCACAAAAATAGAAATTTAGAGACCAAGATCAGAATTTTTGGTTGGGCAGAAGGCCGGGCTTGATTAGACCCTAGTTCGGGATTTTGATCAGAAAAGTGGAAAATTAGGGCTTCTGTAAAAATGGGAATTTTTGAAATCTATGACCACGGCTGGAAGCTCCTCAGAAAAATAGAAGCTTAGAGCTTTGGATCAAACCTTTTGATGGGGAAAAAGAGTGGGATTCATCAAACCCCAGTTCAAGGTCACGTCCAGTGAATCCGAAAGTTTCAAAGGCAAAATTGAGGAGTAAAACTTTGCAGTTTTCAAATTCTGAATATACCAGTTTGATCAGCTCATCAAGGCGCATATTTCTATCCTTTCAGAAGTTTGAAATTCAAAGTTTGAATTTTTGGGGTTTCTCTGACAAACCCATATCCAGCTCCAGGTCCAGTTCTTGCAAATCAAGTGGATTGGGTTAATCCTAGAAGAAGATGGATTGGTCACCTGCATAAGTGAAGAAGTTCCTGTCTCAGAGGGAGATGAGGATAAGGCCTTACATAAAGAAGATTACAAGCGATCTCGACAGGTATGACTCATCGAGGTATGTTTCGATATTTGTCCATGATTAAGTTTATGGTATGTTTGTCTTCATGTTATTACGGTTAGTACAATTTTGATTTTAGATTTGTCGTATAACCTTAACAAAATTATGAATGCATGATAGAAGATATTCATTGGTTAGGGTGTTGACACTTATGATTGTACTAATGCATTATGGTGTTGTATGAGGTTTATGTTGTCTACTAACATGAAAGGTACACCAAGAAAGACAAATCATGTTCTGGTCCAAGAACATATGATCATGATAACATGAGGACAAAGATTCATCCATTGTCATGGATCTCATAGAAGATCCATTTACGAGGTCTGTATAACTTGGTTTTGTAATAGTTAACCTATGAGATATACAGGTTACTAGCACAAGTCATTGAAGAAGAACAAGAAGACATCATGTGAGTATGTTAGACATAAATAGCTAGCATGCTAATCCAGGTATGTTTTTCCTATATCAAGATAGAATCCTACCTTGTGTTAGGATCTTATACTGTTGTTGATAATGATTATTCATGAAGTCATAGGTTTGAATAATCATGATTGTATGCATATTATGTTTCTTACCATAATTGATGATATGACTAACCAGAAGAATCATGATGGTATAGGTTTGAATAATCACAGGTTTTATGCATTTTATATCTCTTATCTTGATTGATGATTCAACTAACCTGAAGAGTCATAGGTTTGAGTAATTACAGGTTTAGACATGTTATGTTTCTTATGATTTGACTAACCATAAGAATCCTACATAAACCTTGAATGCTAATGCTTATTAGTTCTGTTTGAAATGATCATGACTATACATGCTTGAGATTATTGTGTTTTAATAGTATACTAATGAATGTATGATTTTATATGAGATCACAAGGATAACACATTCATGATACTAATAAGCATGCATAGGGACCAAGGATGAATATGAGATTCAAGAACAGGTAATCCAGGAAGCAAAGATCAAGAGGGAGTACATTCCAGTGGTTTATGCAAGGATGCAAATATTCAGAGGGAGTTGACCATCTCTCTACATCCCACAACAGAAAGGTGTAGAAGAATCTACTTCAGATTAGGACTCCAGTAGCTCCTGCAAGGAAGCGAAGACTTAGAGGGAGTCCACCCAATGAACAAACAAAGATAAGTATTTGAATTGTCATTTCTTAAATAATATTGTTCAATAATATATATACTGATGTTAGGTTGTGTATTATGCATATTAGAATAATTGCATTGATGAACAGTATACTCCTAATATGCATGGGCAAGTGGCCTATGGCACTGTACAACATTCCATTGCTACTTATCTAGAATGAAACCTCTTTGCTGACATGTTGAGAGTTGTGCACACTCTTAACAATGTTCTGGTAGAGATTGGAAGGCATCTAGAAAGTTACGGGATATGGATAAATGTTGTATTGAAGCATTGGCTAAGATAATTGCATGACTGTATGACATATTTCTTTATGTGTAAGAATTTGTTCTGAAAATTATGAGATGTTTCTAATCATGCAATTTAACCTGTTTTGTAGGAAAGACCGTATATCTTCACCTACAAAAGGACTACAACATTTGTTCCAGCAACAAAGATATCTATTGAAGATATTAAAGTTCCCAGGATCTGGGATGAAGAAATGAAATGCCATGATCCGTCGATCATGAAAAATGATGTTTGGGATGTAATCCCAAAGACATGAAGGGAAGTTTGCTATGACTTCCAAATGGAACTATCAGATCAAGCATGTTGCAGATGGCAGCATAGAGAAATATAAAAGTGATGAAATAGAAGTGTATGTGGAGCAGCCACTTGGTTCTGAGACACATGATAGGAAATCATATATGTGCAGAAATTGGTATGGTGAAGATAGATTGATTGCCGACACGCAGCGGAAGCTTACTACCGAGTTCGAGATGAAGAACTTGGGGATGATGCACTATTTGTTTTTGGCATGGAGGTGTGGCAGAGTGCAGAAGGAATGTTCCTTGGACAAGGGAAGTATGTAGTAGAGACCCTGAATAGGTTCGGGATGATGGATTGCAAGGCCATGGCCACACCTATGGCATCGAATCTGAAGCTTCTATGTGATGCTTCATCTGAGCTGATTGATGTCTCTATGTATCGTCAGATGATTGGGTCATTGATGTACCTGACGAACACGAGACCAGACATTTGCTTTGTTGTGAACACATTGAGCCAGTTCCTGACGGATCCGAGGAGTGTTCACCTGGTTGCCGTAAAGCATGTTCTGAGGTACCTGAAGGGTACAGTGGATTATGGGATCAAGTATGAGGTGAATCAAAAGTTTAACCTGCAGGGTTATGCTGATTCAGATTGGGCTGGCAGTGCTGCAGATAGGAAGAGCACATCTGGGTGCTGCTTCAGTATGGGATCAGGTGTGATCTCTTGGTTTAGTAAGAAGCAGTCCTGTGTAGCACTGAGTACAGCTGAGGCAGAGTATGTTGCAGCCTGTTCAGCTAGTTGTGAGGCAGTATGGCTACGGAAGCTATTGTCTGAGTTATTTGATCTCCCGTTGGAGGCTACTGGTATCTTCTGTGATAACCAGAGTTGTGTGAAGCTGTCCGAGAACCCAGTGTTTCATGACAGGTCGAAACACATAGAGATCAAATATCACTATATCATGGATATGGTGCAGAGAGGAGCTGTGAAGCTTCTGTATGTTGCGACGGACGAGCAGATTGCAGATGTGCTGACGAAGCCACTAGCCAGAGTGAAGTTCGAGTATTTCAGAGAGAGGCTTGGCGTTCTTCAGATCGAGGACACTTCGAGGAAGAAGTGATGGACACATTTGCTGAAGCCATTCCAAGCATGTTGGAAGGAGGATCCTTCACATGGCTGTGGATGTAAGCGCTGTATAATGGGCATTAGGATGATGTTCTGGTTTTTGCTTGGATATGATCAGTTGGATCATTTATGTATGTATGCATCATGTTGGATGCTGGATATGATCAGTTGGATCATTTATGTATGTATGCATCATGTTGGATGCTGGATATGATCAGTTTGATCATTTATGTATGTATGCATCATGTTGGATGCTGGATATGATCAGTTGGATCATGTGTATGTATTTTGTATATGCATCATGTTGGATGCTTGGACCATGTATCTGTATATGTATCAGGTGGATACATTGTATGATCAGGTGGATCATGTATGGTGATATGTATCATGTATTAGGTGGATACATTGTATGATCAGGAGGATCATGTATGATGATATGTATCAGGTAGATACTTGGTATGCATCAGGTGGATGCATTGATGATCAGGTGGATCATGCAGCAGGATGTTGCAGTGATGATCAGGATGATCATAGATGATGAGCTTCAGGATGTTGCTCCAGATGACATGCAGCAGGATGTTGCAGTGATGATCAAGATGATCATAGATGACGAGCTTCAGGATGTTGCTCCAGATGACATGAAGCAGGATGTTGCAGTGAGGATGATCAGGATGATCATGGATACATCAGGATGATGTATGGTGAGTATCAGTTTGATACTCTGTGGCCGTGGAACAGGTTGTGCAGATAAGCATGTAATTTGTGCCCTTGGAGATTTGCAGATGGTCTTTCGAGGTTTTGCCTATGGCATGTAATTCGGTGCCCTGGGACATCTGGCAAATGCTCTTTCGAGGTTTTGCTTGGGAGGACATATAATTTGTGCCCTGGGAGATCTGCAGATAGTCTTTCGAGGTTTTTCCTATGGCATGTAATTTGTGCCCTGGGATATCTGGCAGATGCTCTTTCGAGGTTTTGTCCTATGGCATGTAATTTGTGCCCTGGGAGATTTCAGGTCGGAGTTGTGTACCCGTAACATCCTGAGATGCTCTTTCGAGGTTTTGCCATGACCACAAGTAATTTGTGCCCTGGGAGATCCGATAGGTTGAGCTGTGTGCTCGTAATCAGTCCTGGGATGCTCTTTCGAGGTTTTGTGGTGACCACATGTAATTTGTGCCCTGGGAGATCCGATAGGTTGAGCCTTGTGCTCGTAATCAGTCCTGGGATTCTCTTTCGAGGTTTTGTGGTGAGGTCACATGTAATTTGTGCCCTGGGAGATCCTATAGGTAGAGCCGTGTGCTCGTAACAGCCTGGGATGCTCTTTCGAGGTTTTGTGACGCACGTAATAAGTCCTGAGGATTCCACAGTATGGCCAGTGATGATGAAGACCTGCAGGTGGTGGGCCTACATCCAGTATGAAAAAGGACTGGCTCTGTAGAACTTCCTATGACGAGTAGATTCAGAGATTGATTGAGATAGCAGCAGCAGTGACGATGATGATGACTCGATGACGATTATCCAGTGACGATGATGATGACTCGATGACGATTATCCAGTGACGATGATCCAGAGAAGATGACTTGTGCTAGAAGAAATGTGCTGAGAAATACCTTCCTATTTAAGAGGGAGTGTTGATGTATATGTAACTTCGGAATGTATTTCACATATATGTATATTGTATTCCTATAGAGATGGTATTATTCCTCTATAAGGAAGTGTCGTCATTTATATTGTAAGTGTCGTAACTTATACTTGATGGGTTATTAGACCACCTTATTTAGGGTCGGCCCTGTATAAGTCATGTGGGTCAAAGGGTTATTAGACCACCCTATTGGGGGTCGGCCATGTGGGTCAAAGGGTTATTAGACCACCCTATTGGTGGTCGGCCCACTCAGCATTATGTTATGTGGTAAAGTTCGAGCCTACATGAGTTAGGTAAAAAGGCAAGTCAAGTCAAGTATAAATAGAGTGCGGGAGGCACTCTATTTACTCACTCACTTCTCACACATGCACTCAAGGAGGAGTGGCGCACTTATGGAGGAGGAGGATCTGCTGCTAGGTTATGGCTATCTCTCTTGGTTGGTTGTATCATTGCTCTATCTATCTCTGAGGAAGTTATTGGGGTTTTTCACCTTTATGGTTTTCCCCAAGTAAATCTTTGTGTCTCTTGTGTGCTTGCACTATTGTCTCCATGATTGATATGCTGTAGATATGCTGTACATGTTGTTCTCTCAGTTAAGATCCTAGATCAGATTGAAGTAAATTCTGAAAATTTAACAGGCAAAAATATGAGTGTTGGGCATGAAGAAACACTTATACAGTGAGATTCCCAAAGATGGGGTTTCTATCAATTCTGGAAATTCGTGGGCAGCCAAAACTAAATGGGAGAATGGGGAATAAACCATGGAAGGCATAATTCGTTTTCAGAAAACGTTTGGGGACAACCCAGGAGCAAAAATTACCTCCATTAAACCCCCAATTCGTGGTTCTCTTCTCCCAGCCACTGTGCTAACAAAAAACGAGTTCCCAGCAAGCCAAAAATGCCCAGCAAGCTCCAAAAAAGCCCAGCAAGCTCCCAAACGCCCATCAAGCTTCAAAATAAAACACCTAGCAATCCAAAAATGCCTAGTAAGCTCCCAAAAACGTGAGAGGGTGAAATCTGCCCATGAATAAATGGCTTGGGAAGGAAATTCATGGGTGTTTTCTTGCCCAAGAAGGAGAAACATGTTTTTCTATGAGGGTGGCTTTCCCATACTCGAATTTGGAAAGCCATACCTCCCCAATCCCCAAGGCATTAACTACTTCACCCAACTCTTGGGAGAAATGAATGATTGGGCATCAAAATCAACATGGGTAGTTGATGGTTCATGGGTTTTCTCATTGACACTTGGATTGACTTGATTGGCTCAAGGGTTTGAATATTTTCCTCCCAATTCCTTGCAATATCATGCCCCCATCTCTTGTTCCATTGCATAGCTAGTTGTGGGCATTTATATTAAGATGCATATTTACAATTCCCATGATTCACTAGCACATGGGTAGCATAATTTCAAATAATTTCCTCTTCTAGATCAAGCGTTTACTAGCAGGGCCTTGGCCTTGAGCTCCATGCTAGGAATCATACATAATATGCATATATTATTTACATTATAGCCCAAAATATTATAAGGGTCAAAATGAGGGACATGACACCACAGAGCAGAGAATGTATCATAGTTGGTTATGGTGAATACACAAAGGGTTATAATCTCTTTGACACATCCACACTCAAAACTTTCATTGAGAGAAGTGTGCAATTCGAAGAAGAGCCAATTCCTGATTTTGAGCTTGCACTGGGGGAATGCTCATCTCCTCCACACCTTAATGAAGTAAGTGATTATTCAAGTTCTGATTTTTCTGATATTTCTGAAGATGACATGGCTGAAGATGAAATTTCTATAGATGAGTCACCATCAAGACCCAAGTGGGCTGAAAAAATCATACAAGCTGCAGGTGAATTGGCAGGCAATCCCCAAGAGCCTAGGAAGACTAGATCTCAAACAATCAATGCTTCCTTTGCAAATGGAAGTGCACTTGCTGATCACTGTTATATGATGATTGGATCTGATCCAATATCATATCAGGAAGCTTACCATGATCCAAGGTGGATATCATCAATGGAAGAATAATTCCATTCTCTCCAAGAGAACAAAACATGGGATTTGGTGCCTCTTCCTCCCAAGAGGAAACTTGTGCAATGTAAGTGGATTTTTCAAGCCAAACCTGTTGCTGATGGTTCTGATCTTAAATATAAGGCTAGGTTAGTGGCTAAGGGATACTCACAAATCTATGGTGTGGATTATACCGAGACCTTTGTACTGGTTGCAAAGATGGACTCAATTAGACTAGCTTTAGCCATGACAGCTAGTAAGGGTTGGCAAGTTCACTATATGGATGTTAAAAGTGCATTCTTACATGGTGAGCTACAGGAAGAGATCTATATGAAGAAACCTGAAGGTTTCTAAGAGGATCCTTCACTTGTTTGCAGGTTGAAGAAGTCACTCTATGGACTCAAGCAAGCCCCAAGGGCTTGGTATGCTAAAATGGATGCCTTTTTGCTCTCAATTGGTCTCATTCGATGCAAGTCTGATCCAAATGTATATTTGCAGCAATGTGATGATATTTTTCAGGTCATTTTAGTGTACGTAGATGATATTTTAATTATAGGGAGCTACAACAAACAAATTGGCTCAATTAAAGCATCTTTGCACAATTAATTTGCCATGAGTGACCTAGGATTGTTAAGGCAATTTTGGGGTTTGGAAATTGAGCAATTTGAAAGAGGTATATTGTTGAGTCAACCAAAGAATGCTTCAGACCTTTTATTGAATTTTAAAATGGCTGAATGTAAGGCAGCCAAGTTCCCATTCCTTTCAGGCATAAAACTAGGTGAATTTGATGACTTTCCATTGGTGGATTGCACACTCTATAGGAAGCTAGTTGGTAGTTAGCTATACCTTACACATACAAGAACTGATTTGTCTTATTCTGTAAGTGTTGTAGCAAGGTATACGCAGCAGCCACATGAGATCCATTGGAAGGCATCCAAAAAGATCCTTCAGTATGTCCAAGAAAATTTTTGGGGTACACTATGCAGCTGGTTCTTCACTACAACTAGTTGGATTTTCTGATTCCGATTGGGCTGGAGATCCCATTTATAGAAAGTCCACTTTAGGTTTTGTTTTCATTTTTTCTGAAGGTTCCATTTTCTGTTCAAGTAAGAAACAACACACTATTTCACTTTCATCAGTAGAGGCCGAGTATAGGGCAACAGTGAATGCAACCACACAGTGTGTTTGGTTGCAAGGTATTCTTCGGGAATTTGGTGTTGCTATTGATTCTCCAACCAACATTTGGGTGGAAAATCAAAGTGCCATCAAGATATATACTGATCCAGTTCAGAGGCAAAGAATAAAGCACATTGAAATCCATATGCACTACATTCGGGGCTTTGTGCATGATAGAGTGATTTCCTTGCAGTATTGCCCATCCACCGAGCAAACTGCTGATATTTTCACCAAGTGTTTTACTGAGAATACCTTCACTCACTTGAGAGATTTGCTTGGAGTGAGTGATGGATGGTGATTTCTGCAATTTTAGTGCATGTTCAGCCCTATTTCCATTTTAGAGGGAAGGTTTTATCCCATGAGGTTTTCCTTCTAGTCCTCAACTTACATGGACAAATAAAATTTATGTTTTGTAATGAGGTGACTTGAGCCTTTGTTGCCAAGGCCTCCCACTTAAAATTCATGAGTTGTACTAAGTTTTGGTTAAGGGGGGGTGTTAGAACATTAATCCAATACTTAGTACCATAGTTCATAAACTTAGTCAATTTTATTGCCATGTGTGCTTTATTAGACTATAGTTTGGACTAGGTAACTTTAATTGTCCAAATAACCACTTTTGAGAGTGTTCACACCTATTTTGAAGCAACCCAGCTCACTCAAACTCTATTTTTTTCCACAAGTGCACCCTCATTAAATGCAAGAGCGCTCTCCTTCCTTGAAATGGGGAATGTCTATTGACTTGGAGCGCTTGAGTGATTTAGCTCATTTTTTGCTAGATTTGGAGCATTTAATGACTCCTTGGACATTCCACACACCTCTATTTGCTCACCCATGCATGCCTTGGCCTCATTTATGACCCAACATGCTTCGGCCATGTTCACTCCAAAATTTGTGATTGTTTCGGATGATTAGGATTGAGTTGGACCCACCTAGGGGGGATTGAGGCCAACTTGGCCAATTAGCATTGTACACTCATTTTGGGCTTCCTAAGCCTCTTGAATTTCTATATGATGTAATATAAACCTATTCCAAACATATTCACATGTTAGATAGTCTGATAATGCCAAGTTTCAATTCACATTGTGTGTAAATTTATCTCCATTTCAAGCTTTTTCACTGGTTATTGCAAATATTTCGATTTTGTGAGGTTCTCTATAGCTCCAAGATCTTATTGTGGATCAAAATACTCACAAAATCTAAGAAGTATTTAGGTATGGAAAAAATTCAAAGATCTATGAAGAAGATCTTGTTGGGATTGCAATATGTAATGCTAGTTTTCCATTAATAAGGCAAGAACCTCTTGGCTCACGGGCACCAAATTTAACTACGATATCTCCTAGAGACTCAATTGTACCTCCATTTAAAAAGATTCTAGAATCTGTATATTTCTCAAGAAGTTGCCAAAATTGATCCAAAACCTTTAAAACCCCAAGCATTTCCATTGTTGCGGGTGTGATTGCTATTATATGTGGAGGAATCGTGGTAAGTGTTTTCACATTCTCATGGTTTTGAAGAGAAAAATATAATATTAGCAGTGCTTATGAGACAATAGGCTAATTATTGATAATTCAAAGGATTTTGGAGGAAATCTATCACTCCACTGATTAGTCTAGAGTACTCAAATGGTTGGAATCCTTTGGCAGAAATGATTGCTTTCATGTGTATCATTTTGCATCCAACGAAAATCTATTGTAGTTTTTGGATGCAAAAGATGGAAGGGTACTTGACTGGCCTTCCATATTAAGGATTGCACATGGTGTTGTAAAAGGTAAGTATTGAACCCTTCTCCCCAGTGACAACAAGTGAAAAACACTGAGTTTGAGGAATAAAAAAGAAAATATGTCCCATCAATTTATGTCATAGAAACCAATGAGCAATCACTAACAAGATAGACTAGGACAGTAGAACGACATGGCAAAGCCAAAAAACAAGAGAATGACACGATCTCGAGAAAAACTTCGCAAGTACTCAGGAAAAACTCTTGGGAAAAATACAGGTTAAGGAAAACTCAGATCCAACTTGGTAATCTTTTCAATAGTAACCATTACTCACTAGTTTCATAAGAACTTGCCAAGTATTAGAGTGTTTGCTCGGGTTTTTGACCGATGAGTCAACTGGGCAAGTTTTGTGACTAAACCAAATCAACTCCATGAGATATATAGTTTCTACCTAAGTCGTGTAACTATCTATTAAAAGAAAAAATGCTAGATATGTTGTTGAAACAACTCCAATCAAATTAAATGAAATACATGTCATAAGAGTAGTACTAACCTCCTTAGCTCGAATGCGAACATCAATTGCTAGCATTTGTCTCATTGGTGGTAAACGTGGTTATTGAAGCATAACTAAGAAAAAAAGAAATATAATCATATTCACGAAATGACATATACATAATTTACTTCATAAGTTAGATATGCAATAGCACAAAATACAAATACACCACAAACTCCCAACAACATATTGAACCAAAGCATTACATATGGCATCAATTGTTCAACCTTGGGCATGAGGCAACATATATCGCTTCCCTTTCTTTCCTAAAGACAACAACAAGCAATCCTAGCCAATGACTACTCCAAATGCGACTGTGTGGATCTGTCCATTGAATATAATGAGTAGAGAAGTTTAAGTTTGCAATAATTGGACCGAGCAAAGAAATCCTGGGACGGGATACCATGGATTCTTTCTTACCACACCACCACTCTGTGCTTGATTGGAATCCCGATTCAACACTTCCATAATAAACTTCATCACATGCTCTAATTTCTTGGAGAGAGGACTCACCCTACTTAATTTCGTTATTTTGACAGCTAGCTCTTTTGCGAGATCTCAGAAATGCCTTAGAAAATAGAGAATACTCCCTGAAGAAATAGACAACCCCCTTAATGTTAAACATGTGCAAGTGGAGGAGAATGGAAATAGGAACTATGATGGTTGAGTAGTGGTTTAGAGGAAAGGGGAGGTAGTCCCACTAAGAAACCAAAACCAAGGTCCCTTGCTTCATTAAACTCACTCATGAGGTGAATAACCATGAGAAGATGGAGAAGGAGGGATATAAATCTCAAGGAATAAATAAAGAATACAATCAAGATCATAATGAAACTAAAAAGAAATTAATAATGAAGGATACAATACACACTAATCAAACAACATATCAAAATCATATCCAAGGAGGAGAGGAGGAAGAAAAAATAACTAGGAGACCAAATAAGAGGCTATATACATGAAACTAAAAGAATTTAAGATAGAAACCGCACCAAAGAAATGGAATCAACAAAGGATAAGGAATGATATTGTGGCAATGGTAAAATAGTAATATTGGAAATGACCTTGATACTAATAATGGAAAGGAGAGCATAAAGAAGATATATAAATTAGAATTGAATGCAAGAGGAGGAGGAGGATGTGGAAGAAGTGGACATGGAGTTATTATCCTTGGATTATAATAAAACATTTATAATTTCCCTTTCAAGTTAGCAACTGGTGAATCTACACTAGCACATGATAAATGGAAATGGGAGGATAGAAATGTTGAAGGATTGTCAAGTTCCGATAAGAAATGATCATGAATAGACACAAGTCCCACAAAGTTGACAAAATCTAAGTTGGGACGAGGCGAGAAACTTGTCAATGATAACTTGAAGGAGAAAAGGGAGCAATTAATTAACCCAAGAAAAACAACCTCACTTAAGGATAAATTTCTTCAAATGCCTAGGCCTTCTAAATGAAAATTTTCTTGTGAAACATAAGGGGCAATAATGCACCTATGAAACAAATAATTTTGAAAAACAAAATAAGAATAGAAAAACTAGACTTAGTGTTTATTCAATACACAAAATGCAAAATGTATAACATGTATAAATTCACCAAAATGATATGGGGAGGATGGGATTGCTCGACTAGAGGATTGAGAGGATTTTCAAGAATTATGGCAATGATGCAGGATCCCATAACCATGGATCTAGAAAAACAACTTACCACCTATTGATAGATGACTAGCAATTTATACTTTAGACTCTAGGGTAAAGGGAAATATAACTAATGTATATGGGTTCATTGATCCCTGACAAATTCTAGATTAATGTTTGGAAATCTTAAGTACGATTAAGGTCCTCCCCAATTAGGAACATTGAATCATTAGAGAATACGGCCTAACCACAACAAAGTCCCTCTTTGAAAAGAAAGGATGAGTGTAAAGGTTGGATGCTGCAAGCTAGATTCTCCGGGTCCTTTTAGAGCATTGATAATTTGTGGATGTACTTCTAAAGAATTCCATCATCACTTGGAACAATTGGTGTGGAGGGTTGATTATAATATGATCATCACGTGGCTTATAGAATGTCTCAGTGAGACACCATTTTGTGGACTATGATGCTTATGAAATATGCCCATAATGGTAGGATGGACAAAGCTCAACAATGTTTAATAACATGCTTGAGAATAATGTTATCTCATGCAATGTTGTGATTTGGGATTGCATATAAAATGGGAAAATCAAGGAGGCTCACAAATTGTTTAAAAGAATGTTACAATGGAGATATGCATTATTTCAAGCATGGAGAGATGTTCTTACATTGGTCTTGTTGTTTCTTTATGTTGACCGAATAGATACTTGCAGTGGATTTGACATACCCGTTACAATTACCAACAAAAAATTCCAAACGGTGAGGGAATTCCATCATGGTACCTTTTAAGATTATCATCATAGTTTGGACATTGACCTTCATTTGTCGAAGACATGACTAGTGAGGAATTCGAGGGAGTAAAAGAATGTAATATGCGATTAATGTGTCAAGGAAAAGGGACAAATACAAGGCAAAACCTGGCCATTTACAAGGTGGGAGGACACATTAATTAAACTCAAAACCTCACACATCCAAATATTCCATGTAAGTAAAGATAATTCTTTTGCATCAACCTTACCTTAGGCCAGTTTGTCTCTAGGGATCATGTGACATTAATAGGCCTATGTCCACCATACAAGCCCTTTAAAGGGAATATTTATCATGAAAGTGGAATATAGTGTTCATTTCAAGTTTGGCACACTAAGGATGGTTCTCATGGCCTAGTCCATGTTCTAGGGTAAACATATAAAGTCCTAGGCCATAACATTTTCCTCAAGGGATCAGGGCCCACAAATGGGGCCCTAGTCCATAACATCATCTCTATGTGGTAAATATTTGGCTTACAAGCAAGAAATGGCCATTTCAAGCTCTATGTGACCAAGAATGGTTATCATTGATTGGGCCATATTATCAAGTCAAAACATAACGTCTAAGGGTAAGGGGCTCAAGGGTCATGTGCGATGCCCTAAACCACCTCAAAGGCCCCATATACTACATAGATAATATTTACACAATGAGTAAGATATGTTGGCCATTTTGAGGTTTGGCACACCAAGTATGGATTTCAGTCCCTAGGCCATGGACCAAGGTTTTAGGGTAGAAGGCCATATGAATTACCTTGGGGATCATGGCCCATGAATGGAGGCCTAGATTATAACACAAGGCCTACATGGGGAATCTTATCCTATATGTGAGATATGTTCACCATTTGAGGAAGGGCACGCCAGGGATGATTTTCAAGGCCCATGTTATGATATAAGGTTAAATAAGGGTCTTAGGTGATAACATTTTTCTCTAAGCTCATGGTCCATTTTCAATCCCTCAAACCGCCACACATACCCTCCATAGGGAATCATTAGCCTACAAATGCGATATGATAGACATTTTCCTCTTTCTAATACTAGACATGGTTCTCGATGCATATGTCATGGTTCAATGCTAAAATCCCTAGGCATACTCCTGAGTTCAATGCCAAAAAACTGCCTCCAAAAGTTCAATTCTCTTGAGTTTTAAGGGGGGTTCCAAAAAAAATGCCTCCAAAAGTTCAATTCTCATGACCTTTAGTGGGGGTTTTGACAAACCGCCCCCACAAGTTATGAGAATTATGCTTTTAGGGAGGCTTTTCAAACAACCACCTCCAAAAGTTCAATTCTCATGACTTTTAAGGGGGGTTCCAAACAAACCTCCTCCCAAAGTTCAACTCTCATGACTTTTAGGGGGGGTTTTGACAAACCACCCCCAAAAGTTATGAGAATTGGGCTTTTGGGGGGGTTTTCAAACAACCGCCTCCAAAAGTTTAATTATCATGACTTTTAAGGGGGGTTCCAAACAAACTGCCTCCCAAAGTTCAATTCTCATGACTTTTAGGGGGGGTTTTGACAAACTGCCCCCAAAAGTGATGAGAATTGGGCTTTTAGGGGGGGTTTTCAAACAACCACCTCCAAAAGTTCAATTCTTATGACTTTTAAGGGGGGTTCCAAAAAAACACCTCCAAAAGTTCAATTCTCATGACTTTTAGGGGGGTTTTGACAAACCACCCCCAAAAGTTATGATAATTGGGCTTTTAGGGGGGGGGGGTTGACAAACCGCCCCCAAAAGCCAAATTTCAGGACTTTTGGGGGCGAATTTAAAAAAACCACCCCCCAAAGTCCAATTTCCATGACTTTAAGGGCGGTTTTAAAAGACCGCCTCCAAAGGTCTGAAATTTTTTTTAGGGGGGGTTTACCAAGATCCCTGGAAGCCAAAACCCCCCCTAAAGGGATATTTTGTTGTAGTGTAATGAATTTGGGAAAAGTACAAAAAGGAATAAATCCAATTCAATGTTCCATGCGATGAATGATGTTTCCCAAAAGTTCAAGTACGGATGCGACATGTCATGGTTTCCACACGAACTGATTTTCATATACTTTTTAATGTCGAACTGGATTATAGGTGGAAAAATGTATCAAATATTTGGTTGTCATGGAAAGGGATGCAAAGTCATTAAAGAAAACAAGGTTTGGTGACAACGCAGTAAATGTGACGAGTGGAAAAATCATACGCAGAAGGAAATCAATGGGAAACACAATGCAAGACTAGTAAGAAACCAAATTTTGTACTGCGCAATTGATACAATAGACATATCACATGAAAACTTGTGCAAGGAGTGATGAATATTTGTGACAGGATCAGAAGATCAAGATAGGAAAGAAGATACCAACTATACAAGGGGATTGTATTTGAAATATGAAAACAACATACAGATTGCAAGGTATCGGTGCAGAAATGTCAATAAGAGAATAAAGCATGAAGACCGGGGAAGTTATCCCTATAAGCAGATGAATGAAGGACAACTCAAAAGGAGGTCCTATAATTTTTCAATAATGGCATCTCTTTTCCATTGATGCCAAAGGGGGAGAAAGATCATGAAGTTGAGTACGCAGAGAATGAAGTTGGTCATAAATCATGCAGCATCGCAGTAAAAATGATCATGAAGCATGTGGTCTGCACAGAAGTAATAGAAATTAGAAGAAGCATTGACAACATAATGCTCACATGTCAAAGGTTCAAAATAGAGAAGAACACGGGGGGAGTACTGCGATAAGAACAAATGAATCATACAATTAGACTTCAGGAGATGATTATGCACAAATTCATAAGGTGTTCACAGCAATGCCAAAGGGGGATATTGTTGAACTTTGGTTCTCATTGATGTCAACTGATTCAATTTGTTGTCATTGATGTCAAATGGTGTCGAAGAGGATGTCAACTAATGTCAACGGGGATTCAGTATTCCTATGCCAACTTGAAGAAATATAGAAAGGCCACTTTGAAGAAGTATTATTTTGTGCCAGTCTGAAAAAGTATATGGAAGTAACATTGAAGAGGAATATGTGCAAGCAATATGGAGAAGGGTATGGATGCTAGTATGAAGAAGTATATCCATAATTGCATCCAGTATGTTCAGAGTTACATCATGCATATCTAGTTGAAAGAAGTACATAGGGAATACATACAGTCCATTTGGTACATGAGCATATCTCAACTCCATTCAGTCATAGTCCCTTAGGTACAAGCTAAAGTTTTGACTAGACAAAAGATTGGGAGTACGTAAGCAAGTCAAAGAGTGTGCAAGAAATCCAAAGAGTTCATTGAAAAAAGGTTCAAGTGTGCAAGCAACTTGCAACAAGAAATGGTTGACCAGTTATGCAAGTGTCGAAAGCGCACAAGTCTCACCAATTGCAGGAATCTTTCAATTGTTGAAGCACGAACAAGTGACAAGAAGGGTGTGGTGGTTGAAGTTATCATATACGCAAATTCCATAGGAAATGGTGCATCAAGGGTGCAAGACCACACCAAAATGGTTAAATTCCTACTAAGACAAAGACCATGTATGCGCAAGACCCACAAGAGATGACACATCAGTGGCACAGAACATGACAAGTGGCAGAAGCACAAACCATGAAGCAAATGAAGAAGGAAATTCACAACCAACTTGTGGACATACAATCCATGCAAGCTATGTATAAATAAGAAGCAATCTGTAGATTTGAAGTAAGATTGATGGAAAGGATGAGGAGATATTAAGAAAAAGGATGGAAGATACAAATTTATATTCTAGGAACCAAGGCCTTGAGGAATCATAATAGCATGATCTAGCAAAGATTCGAGCATGCACAAGAAGAGGAATGAAATAGATGATGGTGCGCAGAATGATGCTGTAGATTTGTGGCGATTGCGTGAAGACGGAAAGGAAGAATGCAAATGATGTGTAAGTGCGTGAGGACTGAATGAAAGTATCACAGATAGCATGTAGAAAATCATAGATGTTCTAATACCAGAAGCGCATGGACAGATCCAGATTATATCAGAAGATGAAAGAATTGAAAAAATTTAACACCATGCACAAATATCGAGTTGAAGTGTGTGAAGTAAAGAAGTCCATCATATGCAAAAAGACAGAGTTGTAATAGAATCAATTATGAGAGTCATGATGAGGATGAGATGAGACAATTTTGCTAAACTGAAAGGATGAATCATGTGATGCACAGTTTGTCACAGATTGTCTAAAGACTATTGCACCAAAACAAAATGGACATATCTTTGAGGGTGCACAGTTCCATCTGATACTAGTGTGCACAGTCAGAACAATAAGTTATTAGTTGATGCATAGTATCAGTTGAAGAATGCGGTAGCTCAATAGTAGAATGGGATACTGAACCTTGGCACAAACTGCAGAATATGATGAAGTAGCACATAGTATATGAAGTGCGACATTAGTTGAAGTGAAGTGTTGAATTTAAAGTGAAGTGTTGAGTGGAATGATCATTCAAGTGATGTATGCAACACATTGACATCAATACTACAACATACAGAAGGTGCGCACAATAGAATGAACATGAGAAGATCTAACGTGTGTGTATTAGAAGATTGCAAGGAAATATATTATTTTATATATCTGGGCTGCAGGATGGGGCAAGTAGCAAGGGGGTGTAGTTTCCTTTTGGTTGGTTATGTAGAACTCAGGGAGTTATAGCTTCCTTCAGGTCGATGCATGTAAAACCAGGGGGTCAGTGCCTCATTCTAGTTGGTGTCGGTAAACATAGGAATTTGGTGCTTCCTCGAATGTAATTTTTTCATTATAAAAGAGGATTCTATGGTTTTCTCTCGTTTGGGTTTCACGTAAAAATTTTGTGTTTTGTGTTATGTGTTTTGGTGCATCTGTGAATTAATGTCTTATTTGTGGTGGATGCATAATTAAAGATCAACATTAAGTTCAAATAAATATTTTAAAGATGTAAAATATGTTCATAACTATGTTAATACTGATTCATCTCCCCTCTCAGTATTAAAAAGATTCCAACATTATCAAACACGGTTGTTAAGGCTTCCCTCCATGATCATTGCAACACTCTTTTGTAGATTGTATGGTCAACATGATGCAAGACACTTTCAAATAGGATGGTTACTATTGTTCTATCATGTTACCTTACTAGGCACAAAGTTCAACTAGGCATCCATCCTTTCATCCAACATGTTGGATGTGGTCCTAAAAGTGCATACCACTTTGGCTAGGAAGCAATCTGAATTTCACTTGTCCTCTTATATGCTAGACGTAGTATGTGTTGCGAACAATTTCCTTGGTATGGGATGGAAATGGATGTTGGGATATTCCTATACTCCATCCTAGTCCTACCAGCATTATCCATTTTTGCATTTTCAATCATGCATGCATTTTGCATGCAATCATGAATTTGGATGCATCCCAGTCATCAGTCCCTGCACCTATCCCTCAGTTAGCTAGACTCGGGAGCTTCTCACTGATCATTTTCAGCCCTCCCAGTGCTTAGTGCGCTTTGCATGTAGTTGCATGCATCTCATGCACCCTCTCTCACCTACCACTCAGTTGCACTTTAGTTAGTTGAGTTATCTTTAGTTCTTTCATTGATTTAAGGCTATACTGACTGTCAACTAGCTGTATCACTCCGATGGACCTCCAGTGAGACTAGACTGCCCATTTTGACTCCATTTAGCTCCTCATGTGCCCTCCACTGAGCCTCCTTTATTCAGTTAGTGCCTCCATGTGCCAGTTACACCTACCACACTTAGTTAGACTCAGTTTGACATCTGGTTGACAGTTACTTGTGCATTGATGACTCCACTGATGATGAGGAGGACTCCTAGTTGTGCTCTGATGACACTCTATTGATCTGATGATCACTCTATGAGAGGCTAATTCGAATTGCCACCTTGGAATTCGAATCCTCTCCACCATTGTACTATTTATTTCTCATATTTGTGATTAATGAATTAGTGCGTGTGAAGTTATTTTGCTTCTATCTGAGTTCTACTGTATTATTATTATGTTTCTCATTTACACTGCATTGACCACTCTTCTTCTATCTTCCTGCTTAATCATAATCTTTCTTGTGAGGTATACATCAGCTCTTAGATCTTCTATGAGGATTTTCACAATGGACACCCGCAAAACCTATGCTGCATGTGTACTTTTAAGCATTATGGGAGAATAAATATGTTAGCTACTATAAGAATATATGTGAAGAATTTATCATACCATTGTATGTATTGATATATAAACAAACAACCAAATGCATGTCAAATAAGGACATTGATGAGGTGAAAAAGTTAGGATGTTGGTTCTTGATGAAAGAAGGAAGTTATATATGTATCTATGGGGGTTCACAAGAACATTATATAATTCCCAATCATGTCATAGACCATATGGTTTTGAAAGAGGTAGTGAGACAAACATTCATCAATGAAATTTGATTAGCTTTGGCCAAAACCAAGAAGGATTCATCGCAACCTTTTCCCGTAGTCATAGGAGCTTACAAGATGAATTCGGTCAAGGGTGCATAAGAATTGACAAAATATCTAATTTCATTCCATTTTGGTGAATAAAAGTTTAGAATAATTGATAGCAAGAAGAAGGTACTAAATCATTGCTCATATGTGGAATATAAATAGCCTCATACAGATGAATTATGTGTAGAATAAAATATATTTACAACCCATTATGAGGGAGAAGTGTAATTTCATGCTCAGTGTGGCGTTGACACATGACACTTTAAGAAATAATAAAAATATTAAGTAAATATAATTTTTACAATGCTAGACCTAACCTAAAAGATAATTGAGCAGTCTAAAACGTACGTAGAGTACAAAAACCATACACAGGTTCTCCATATGAACTCATCTCAGATAAAAGTAAAACTTAGACATTGAACTTTAGTAATATTAACAAATAAGACTTTAGTCAATCAAAGGAGAACTCGAATTGATCACTATAGTGATGTTAAAAAGAAAGATTCAGTTAAGAGAATTAATTGAGTGATAACAAAGAAGATATAGTTAACTAAGTGTTATTGCATGATGACACTTATGTTAAACTAAAATACGACACTTGCATTAAAATAAAAGACGACACTTGAGTTGAGACACTTGCATGACGACACTTAAGTTATCCACCGAACTAAGTGGGAAACCATTTAGTTAAGAGGTGAGTTCATCTTGAATTCAGTTTAGTGAGCTAATACATTGCATGAGAAGTGGGGCACACTTCTCCATGCAAGATTGATGTCTCCAAGGTTGGATTAAATTTCTATGAATTATTTTTGTGCATGTGATTATTATTAGCGAGTTGGTTGATTGGAGAATTATTCTCTCGAGTCTCTCTCCTATATATATCTTTCTCTTAGACAACAAAGCATTCATTTGGCCTAATAATGAAGCCTTGAACTATGCATATATGATTGGATTTAGAGAGGGAGGTCTCTACAAATTTCTTTCAAAACTCATTCAAGTGATGATCCATGACACAATCAGTCCTTATGAGATATGCAATAGAAGGATTAGTCATCTCCATTTCAAAGCGCTACCTATATTGTAGAAGATGGTGAAAGGCATGCCCATATTTAAATACGATTTTGGTAGTGTTTGTAGAGGTTTCAATCTTGGCAAGAAGATTAAGAATATTTTTCCAAGTAGTACCAAAAGATTCAAACGGATCCTTGGTGTTCGGGTACACAGAGTACTACCAAAGGACCGAACACCAAGAGCAACCACTTCACACAAACAGATCACAGATCAACACACCGATGTTTTGACGTGGTTTAAACCCTCTTGAGGGAAACACTCCACGGCCCTGGCCAAATAGCTTCTACGGGACAATTTATTATGCAAAGAAAGAAAGTTACAAATGAGCTTCTCATAATCGATCAACTAAACAATGACCCTCCATGCTCTTTAAATAGAGATCATGGACCAATCGGGTGTTAATCCACGGATCAAGGTTAGGTTTGATCTAAGAGAAGTTGAGCCATCGGATCACTCTATGTCGGAAACATATCGTGACCGTCGGATTAAGTATTTACAAATGCATACTAAAGAAACACACTATCCCTAACGGATATATTACACAAGTTGATCTTAACTAACTCCTAAGTGTCTAAATATCCTAACATCCCCCCTTAATGAAAAATTGGGATAGGATTGAAGGATTTACAAAAGTGACACTATTAGGAGAAGGAAGGAGGCATTAGAGCCTATCCCCCCTTAATGACAAGTTCCTGAACTCCTAACATAGATCGAAGTTTAGAAAACTTCGCTTCTGTAAGAGACTTGGTGAAGATGTCTGCAACTTGATCATCTGTAGGGAAAAAGAGCACTTCAAGAACACGATCATGAACAAGATTTCTGATGAAGTGCATATGTAGCTCAATGTGTTTGCTGCGTTGATGTAGAACTGGATCTTTGGCAAGCTTGATGGCACTTTGATTGTCGCACCAAAGTGGAGTAGGATGCTGCTGCTCAAATCCAAACTCTGAAAGGATCTGTCGAAGCCATAAAGCTTCCCGACTGGCATTAACTGCTGCTCGATATTCTGCCTCTGCTGAAGAAAGAGCAAGAGCTTGTTGTTTCTTACAAGCCCAAGTAATAGGTCCAGATCCCAGACTGAAAACATAACCTGCAGTAGACTTTCGATCATCAGGATCGCCGGCCCAATCTGAATAAGTGAAACCAACCAACAAAGGTTTCCCCCCTGTACTGTAATGAATCCCAAACTAAATTGTACCTCGAATATATCGAAGTATTCTTTTAGCTGCTTTCCAGTGACTTTCATGAGGTGTCTGCATATAACGGGCAACTCGACCAACGGCAAAGGAAAGGTCAGGACGGGAATGAGTCAAGTATAAAAGACTACCAACAAGCTGACGATACAAGGTGGCATCTACTTCAGGTGAAGTACAAGTGGCAGAAAGTTTGACTCCAGACTGGAAGGGAGAAGGGGCTGGTGTACAATCTTCCATGTGAAAGCGACGAAGAAGGTCACAAGCATACTTAGACTGAGAAAGAAAGATTCCTTCTTTTGTTTGCAGAACTTGGAGGCCAAGAAAATAATGCAAATGTCCTAAGTCTGACATTTCAAAAGTTTGTTTAAGACTGGATTTCATATGGGTTATAAGATTAGGGTCACTACCAGTAAGAATAAGGTCATCAACATATAGAACAAGTATGATGAGATGGTTTCCTACTTTCTTGGTATAGACATTGGGGTCAGAATGGCATCTAGAAAAACCAGTGTCAAGGAGAAAGTTATCCATTTTGGCATACCAAGCTCTAGGAGCTTGCTTAAGGCCATATAAGGATTTCTTAAGGCAGCAGACAAGGCTAGAGTTATTCTGAACATAGCCAGGAGGTTGTTCCATGTAAATTTCCTCCTGTAAATCACCATGTAAGAAGGCAGACTTGACATCCATTTGATGGAATTCCCAATTGTGTAAGGCTGCAAGGGAAAGAACAAGGCGGATGGAATTCATTTTGGCGACGGGAGCAAAGGTTTCATTGTAGTCAATCCCTTCAACTTGGGAAAAACCTTTGGCAACTAACCTTGCCTTAAGTCTTTCGACACTTCCATATGATGCATACTTAGTTCTGTAGACCCATTTACATCTGACAAGTTTTCTTCCTTTTGGAAGAGGTACAAGATCCCAAGTATCGTTCGCCATTAAGGAACGATATTCTTCATCCATGGCTGTATCCCAATCTGGATTCCCTGAAGCTTCTGCAAAAGTTTATGGATCATGATTCTCAGAAACTTGAGCCAAAAGAGAAGAGGCTCGCTGAAACTGAGAACGTGTTCGACGTTGATCTCTAGGATAACCGGCAAGATCACCAGCTGCTTCACATGTTGAACGGACCCATCGAGGAAGCACTTGTGCTGGTGCAACTGGAGGAACATGAGCAGGCAGAGGTGGATTTTCATCCTCACTGTCATCATCAGAAACTGAAGTTGGAAACCTGTCAAGGAAGTTGGAAGAAGAAGAAGAAGGCACAAACGCCGAATCAGGCTCGCAGGCCAAAGATGGCACACTCGCCGAGTCAGGCTCGTAGGCCAAGATATTTTCATCAAATTTAACATCTCTTCTAATGATTATAGCATGAGAATGTGGTTGAAGAAGTCTATAACCTTTTACATCTTCATAATATCCAACAAATATGCACTTTTCACTTTTAGGTTGCAATGCTTTCCGTTTTTCATCCGGAATGTGAGCCCATGCTTCACTACCAAACACACGAAAATGACTTACATCAGGTTTAATTTTACTCCATGCTTCTTCCCGTGTTATACCTTGTAATGCTTTTGTGGGGGTGCGATTAACTATGTAATTTGCACAATTTATGGCTTCACCCCAAAATTGAAGACTTAGTCCCTTAGATTGGATCATACAATTAGCCATTTCTTTTAAAGTGCGGTTCTTCCGCTCAGCTACACCATTTTGTTGTGGTGTATATGGAACAGTGTGTTGTTGTTGGATGCCTTGTTCAGTGCAGAAAGTAGTGAACTGTTTGTTAACATATTCTCCTCCATTGTCAGATCTTAACTTAATAATTTGATGACCAGATTGTTTTTCAACAAGGGCCTTGTAGGCCAAGAACATGTTAAATACTTCACTCTTAAGTTTTAGGAAATAAACCCAAGTGCGTCTGGTGTAATCATCAATGAAAGTTAAGAAATACTTGAAACCAGAAAAGGAAGCAGATGGAAGAGGGCCACACAAGGCACTATGCACAAGCTCCAAGGGAACCGAGGCGTGCCAAGAGGCACGTTTGTCAAAACTGTCCCGATGATGTTTTCCAAGTACACAACCGGAACAAACACCATCTCTGCAAGATACCATCGGAAGACCTGTCACCATATTTTCTTTACATAGTTGTTGCAATGAGTGATAATTTAAGTGACCAAATCGCTCATGCCAAAGTTTGCTCAAGTTATCACTATGAGTAACAAAAACTGAAGGGAAAGGTGATGACCCAAAGTTGTTAAACTTGTACAACCTGGTAATATCATCAACAATTCTGGTAGCTAGAACCTGTTGAGGATCTTTAAAATCCTTGATTACAACTTGGTGAGGTGTAAAGGTCATAGTTTTACCTTCACCAGAATGAGTGATCTGATAGACTAATAACAAATTGCAGGAAATTCTTGGAACACATAGTACATCACTAAAATGACCATTATCTACTGGAACTGTTCCAGCTCCTACAACACTTAGAGATCTATCATCACCAACAAATATTTGTTTGGTGTTACATTCATGGATAGTAGAAAAGATGGCTTGATCCTTAGCCATATGATAAGATGCTCCAGAATCAATGAGCCATTCATTTGAAGTAGAAGAAGAAGATGCATTATAAGAATAACCAGAAGCACAAAGTGCATGTCCATGAGAGGTAGATTCTGATGGCGAATCTAGGCTGATGTTGTGCTTCTTCATTGCTGCTTCCAAGGCTGCCATCTTCTTGAAACACTTTGATTCATCATGATTATCTTTCCCGCAATAGTTGCAATGCCGCTCAGTCTTCTTGCCTTTTGGCTTGGATCCTTTGTCATTTTTTAAAGAAGGAGCTGACTGAGAGGGTTTGGGACCCTTGTTTGACTTATTATTGCGAAAATTTTGTTTCTTAGTAGGCTTGGACTTTTCTTTCTGTTGGGACAATAAGGCTTTCCCAGATGTATCTGCATTGTTGATTATTCCAAGGTGAATGAGTTTATCTTGTTCTCTAATCAAGGAATCACAAAAGGATTCAAGACTAGGCTCTTGATAGCTAGCTGCATTCAAGGATGCTTTCATGGAGTAAAAAGTAGATACAAAAATAGAATATGCAGGTCCAAGTTTGGAAAGAATATGATAAATGCACTGTTTGTCTTCCCTCTCAATCTTACATTCTGCACATAAAAGCTTGAGAGTTTTGTACTTAGATAAATAATCTTGAATGCATGAAAAGTCACTTGGATTTAAAGAAATCAACTCATTTTCGAGTTGGTGACCTCGAATTTCATTGTGTTTACCAAACACAGTTTCCAACTTGTCCCAAGCAGTATTAGGTTCATCAATTCTAGATATGTGGAATCGCAAATCAGTAGAGATTGACATCCCAATCAATCCACGAGCTTCATCACATCTATTTTCCCATTTTATTTTCTTATCATCATCAATGGGTTATTTTTCTTTCCCTGTGGTAATTCTGAAAAGTCCCCTACTTCGTAGAACATCCTCCATACGAGATTTCCATGAGAAATAGTTAGAACTGTTAAGTAGAATATCACAATGGGCGGCCATATTTGTAAAGTAATGGCTGTAAAAGAAGAAACCAATAGTTTGGATGTGAAGAGCTCAAAAAAATAGGCGGTTTCAAAAAAAACGGCACTGAAAACTGACTCTGTATGATGAAGTTATGCTTGAACAAAGAAACTGTTGAAGACGTCCCCAATAGTGACGTGGCAGCTAGAGAATGTCCAGCAAAAAAAAAGAACCCCCCTCTTCCCAAGATGAACCTTTTGACAATCACTTTAAAAAAGTTGCTTTAAGTGAATCACTTTTGTAAAACAAGTGATTTCACTTTTACAATGATATTACTTTTTAAATAGTGCAACAATAAAAAAACTTAAGTGACTCACTTGTATTTTTATTTTTATTATTTAAGTGAGATGCATTTTTACAATAAAGTAACTTGAAAATAGAAATTGCATGCACTTTTCCTTTTAAAAGTAACTTCCTAAGACTTGAACTCAAGACTTATTAAGGAATAAAGCAACTTTGAACCAAGTGAGCTAGATTAAAAGGTATGTAAAATATGGGAATGAGGAAGGGGTTTTTTTTTTTTTTTTTTTTTTTTTTCCTTGCTCGGTTTGCGTGCTTGCCCTTTTTCCTGCAAAACAGACCACAAAACGAAACAAAAAAAACTTTTCCACACTGGTGGAGTTAGATCTTCTTAGCTTTCCCGGAAAGTCTACGTTTTCTCTCTATTTCTGATTTGCCGAGATCGCGCAAAGGTGCACGGCAAAGAGCATATGCAGCCGAGAAAAACCTTTCCCTTTCTGTTTCTGATTTGCCGAGATCACTCAAGGTGCACGGCAAAGAGCATACGCAGACGGGAAAGCAACAATCCGAACCCCAAAAAATATAACAGTAAAAAAAATGGAATATGAGATTTTTTTTATTATTAAAAAACGAACTAAAAAAAATGCGTCACTGTAACATTATACCTTTAGATCTGATGAAATACGCGTTTCTGGAGCAACCGAGAACCGTTTTCGATCAAACGAAAACTATTTTCCAATGGAAACGACGCTCCGGACGCAATGGAACACCTCCCATAGCCCAGAAATGCACAAAAATACCAGAACTAGAAACCCTTTCGAGTTTCGGCAACAACAGTTCAAGATCTAGATCATAACCAGAGGCGATTAGTCCCTTGTCACGATACACTGGGTAGCATTGACTACTTGCAATTTCGTGCAACAATATCCCCTCAACGCGAGCCGAGTGTGTATCGAACTCGTGACCTCTAGCTCTGATACCATGTTCGGGTACACAGAGTACTACCAAAGGACCGAACACCAAGAACAACTAATTCACACAAACAGATCACAGATCAACACACCGATGTTTTGACGTGGTTTAAACCCTCTTGAGGGAAACACTCCACGGCCCCGGCCAAATAGCTTCTACGGGACAATTTATTATGCAAAGAAAGAAAGTTACAAATGAGCTTCTCATAATCGATCAACTAAACAATGACCCTCCATGCTCTTTAAATAGAGATCATGGACCAATCGGGTGTTAAGCCACGGATCAAGGTTAGGTTTGATCTAAGAGAAGTTGATCCGTCGGATCACTCTATGTCGGAAACATATCGTGACCGTCGGATTAATTATTTACAAATGCATACTAAAGAAACACACTATCCCTAACGGATATATTACACAAGTTGATCTTAACTAACTCCTAAGTGTCTAAATATCCTAACACTTGGCTTCATTCCAATCTATGTGGTCCTATCTCTGCACCGTCCTTAAGTGGTTATTTATATTATTTGTTTTTCATAGATGACTTCTCTCGAAAGTCATGGGTTTATTTTCTGAATGCAAAGAGTGAAACTTTCAACAAGTTTCAAGAGTTTAAAGCACTGGTTGAGAATTAGACTAGAAATTCATACTTTGAGATATGATAATGGAGGATGGTTTGAGTCCCATGACTTCAATGAGTTCTATCAAGATTCAGGAATAAAAATAAAGCTGACTGTACCCTTCAATCCCCATCAAAATGGGATTGTTGAAAGAAAGACCAAAACAATATGTGAGGCTACAAAAGCCATGATGTGTGATCACGATCTTCCCGCATCCTTATGGGGAGAATCCTCCAGCACTACTGTTTATATTCAGAACAAAATCCCTCATGATATCTTGGTAGAAAAGACTCTTGAAGAGGTTTTCAATGGTGAAAAACCAGATGTTGGACACTTAAATATTTTCAGTTGTCTTATATACATTCTTGTACCAAAAGAGAGGAGGACAAAGATGGATCCTATCATGTCCCCAGTCACCTTTGTGCTCTTCAGAGGAAATGGGAGACAACCTACTAATTTTGTTTTCTTCAAACCGCCATTGTCTGCAAAAACCATTCTCAGTCTGTAGTCTGCAATCCGCAATCCGCAGTGTGGAACTCAGAAAGGCGGAATCCGCAATTATACAACGCCAAAGAAATGTTCCTCTGACTTCCGCAACCCACAATGCGGAACTCAGAATTCAAAACATCAAATTCCACTGCTCCGGAAAACTCCACTCCCGACTTCCACAATCCGCAATGTGGAACTCAGAAATCGGAACTCCAAATTTCAGCACTTTGGAAAACTCCACTCCCGACTTCCGCAATATGCAATGCAGAACTCGGAATTCGGAACTCCAAATTCCACCACTCCAAAAAATACACTCTCGACTTCCACAATCCATAATCATCCTTGCGGGACTCAGAAGTCAGAACACCAAAATATCTACTATGAAGAAATATTCTCTTCGACTTCCACAATCCGCAATCCGCAATCTGTCTTGCGGGATTCAGAAATCGGAGCGCCAAAGCCATCAACTCGGAAAAGTTGCTCCTCTGACGTCCGCAATCTGCAATCCGCATTTTGAGAGTTGAAAATCGGAATGCAAAAATCACCAATCCAGAAAATTTTCTCTTTCGAATTCCACAATCCGCAATCCGCGATGCAGATTCAGAAAGTCGGAAGCCCAACTACACAACTTCTCAGGACCATAACTTCTTCATCTTAATTCCAATTTGGGCAAGTCTGGTACCGTTGGAAATCTCTCAGTGAGCTCTATGAAACTGCATGATATTCAGCCACATATGAGAACTCTAATCCTATCCTCTTCCAACCCAAAATGAGTCCCCAAACCTCCTCAAGGCCTCCTTTTCTCCTTGCCAGGAGCTTTGATTTCCTTTTTTCATGGGTTCTCCCTTCATCTGACCCACAGAGGGGTCATGAAACACAACAAGGGGTTTTTTAATTCCATTCCAAGTCCAAGTGAAGCCATGCAGTCCATTTAGAAGTGTGTGAAATGAGAATGAAACTGAATCTGATCAATGCATCTATAACATGCAAGGTTATCAGCACATCTAATCACAAGGAGATGGTGAAACAATCAAGCATAAATATGCCTCATACTCAGACTTATACAAAGATTTCTTGTTGGTTAATTCATGTAATCATTTCATTCACATTAACTTGAAATAACCTAAAAACAAAACATAGGAAATTATCATCATTTAGAACCACAGAATGGACATAATGTAGATCACGGAGAACACTTATCTTTAAGATGAATCTATTCAAGAAACTGGCTATGTGAGAGAAATTTTCCACCCAACCATAGGTCTTTTTCCAGCCTATATTCTTTTAGCTGAGAGACCACCCCCAAGTTGGGTTGTGTATCCCCTAAGGAGGATCTAAATAGGCTCAGTCACAACCATGATTTCACACAATAGACATTCTAAGACAACACACAGCTAGGTTTATCAAGCATGCCAAGAGATAAAGGGGAAGTATGCTAAGCCAGTGAGCTCCACAACAGATCTACAGGCACCTCAATTGACTCAAACAGCCTTGCCACCCACAATACTTACCACACCCAACACAAGGAAGTTCCCCTTCTCTGATACACAGTCCCTCAAGCTCCCTTTCCCTCCAGTGCTCTTCAGGGTGGGCATAGAAAGTTCCAAGCTGCAGACTCCTTGTTGTGAGGAAAATACACCTATAGTTCAGGGGAGAAACTACCAACTTACAGGGATGAAAGATAGACCTATAAATGTTCTACAAGTACAACTAGTAAGCAAAGAGATAAAGGTTAAAGAGGATGTGTACCTTATTTAGAAGGTTTATCCAACCCTTTCTCTTCCTCACTCTTCAATACCATTCATTGTCGCAATGCCCACACCTGGAAAACAACTTCATACCTTTCTCAAATACATTTGACTACATATATAAGACTGATATTCATGACAGTAAAAGACATCAAACTATAAGCAAACTGTAATCAAATCTAAGACACACATGAATAGGTCATATTTGGAAAGGGAAGAACATTTGATATTTATTAATGAATGAAGCAAGTACATAAAGTTATACCTTCCTTCAAGCTTGGCACTTCACGAAACCTAGATTCAAGGTCTCCTGCTTCTGTTCTCCAAGGATCCCAGCCTCTAATCAGTTGTGCTAGGTTTTATCATAAAATGAGGCACAAGAGAGGGGGATGAGCGTCTCCATTCCTCCAGAATAACATTATTATGAGCTTGGTCTGTTTCTCGTGGCCCTTCTACCTTCCTTATATATTCAATGAAGGAGAGGAAAAGCAGTTATAACCGATCAGGAAGTTCCCAAACCAACTCAATTTGACCAAAAATCAAGATTTTGTATGTTTCAGGAAAGTGCCCTACTCTTCCTACTGCAAACTAGTGCATTTTTCAAGGTGGGCGCTACTCTATGCATAGGATACTAGCACACATGTGGAAATATGGCTAAAACAGGGTTTTCTGATGATTTTTAGGAGGTGGTTTGGTCTGGAAAAGTGTTCCTAAGGGTTATGGCCATCAAATGGACCAGGAGTGAGGTAATTTCAACCATGTTTAGTGTCATATATGTCCGTTCCATCCACAAGTGTCCTGTTGTGTGACTAAACTTGATCTCAAGAAGTGTCATCATGCGACCAAGCGATACAAGTGTTGTCACGGACGGAGAAGTGTCATTTTAAGCTATAACAGATGCCCCCTAATGTGTGAGGTTAGAGGGAGTGAGGGAAACGATGGCCGAAATACATTATAAATAACAAAGAGTTGAAACATGGGAGCAGAGTAACCGGAGAAACCAAGAACCATAGGCTCAAATGAAGTACCTAAAAGCAAAGGCAATGTCAGACAAACTCATCCTTTGGGTAACTGTCCATGTTCAAATAGTGGAACATGACCTCCAAGCGGATACACTAATGATCCAAATATAGATGCATATATCATGGCCACTAGAATACAAGTGTGGATCCATAAGGAACATAAGTGTAAACAGAGCCACATAAATATAAGGTGGATCTATGTCAAAACTGGAGAACATAGCCATAGAGAACAAGTCGGATCTATGTCTCATCAAGAGCCAAAAAGAGTGTGGCTCGGTCTTGTGCAACTTGGGCGATAACATAAATAAGGTGATGCTATCAAGGATCACAAGGTCTTCATCCAAAAAACAACCCAAGGTACAAACCTATCCATGCGAACAAATGAGTTTATGTCGAACATGGGAGGTATCGTTTGATTACCGGTCATTGATGTATACTGTTAACAAACGCGAGGGTGTCCACCAATAATGAAAAATGGAACCCAAGGTTCCTAGTACATTCAAGCAAGTTCGAATAAATGGTCTTGTCGTCGAACACTTGAAGAATCTATTGGATAGGAGACATTGATGTATTCCCATCTATCCAATAGCAAGGGAAACTGCCACTAATGACTGCAATCCCCAAGGTACTAACCAAAACTCTAAACTTCATTCCCAGAGCACAATGAGTTGAAGTCGATGGGAAGAAGTCTATTGGAAGGGAGTCCTTAAGGAATCCTCCATCATCCAACATGAGGGACACTCAACAAGTATGAGTTGTTTTGGAGTAGGAATGAACACATGATGAAACATACCGACACCAAGGAATGGTCCACGCATGAGGTAAAGGCAACTATAGAATGGCCAACACAGGTTATATCCTTGAACAGTGAACATGACACAAGAGTGACTTAGGAAGCTTTTAACACAAAGAGACCACGATACAAATCTGCAATGTAGGAGACATTAACAGATTCTCCATATGATTGGAAGACTAACCAAATGGAAGAGTAAGAACTCTAAGATCAGGTTTATCCTAAGGCCAATACTAGAACCCAACTTGTTTGATAGACTCAAACAGGTGCTTTGTTCAAGGAGATAGTTGACTTGCTGCCATCATATTGAAAGATATTTTAACATTCTTCCCTTCTGTTGGCCCGGTTTTGCAACCAGGCTTAGTGCTATGGGCACCTGCTAACTAGTAGCAGCAGTTTCAATAGAAATAAAAACAATAAACTAAATAAACAATACTATTCATGGATCTAAGCAAGAATCTAAGCAAATAATGTAAACATTTCAAAATCAAGAACAAGAAACATAAGAAATAATTTTTTGTATTGAAAAATGGGGGGCAAGCAAGTGCTTGCGATATTACCTTCAATGGTGAAGGTTGATGTTGAGCAACTCCCAAGATGAGTAGCTCCAAACTCCAAGAGGTCTCCTTCTCCAAGGTTGCTTCAATGGCTAAAAGTGCTCAGGGAAGATTTCAGCAGCATAAGGATGAGATAATGGATGGATATGAAATGAGGAGACCCCTACCACCTTTTTATAGGTTTTGGTGGTGAGGAATACCATTTGTGGTTTTGTGGAAACCAAATGGTATTGACCAACATGGTTTAGGTACTTTTCCCTCCTTTTTCCTTTTTTGAATAAAAATAATATTTTAATTCCCTTTTTAATATTTTTGGGAATTTGGACCCTTTTTGAGGGTTTTTATGATTTTCTTGGAAAAATAATATTTTTAATGGAAAAAGGGGTGTACTAAGGTCTTTTGGTGACCTTTTGTTGGTTTCAGAGGCTCAGATGGTGGAAAAGTGGACAAATGGGTCATGTGAGTAAGGGATGAGCTAGTGAGCACTTTTTAGGTGTTAACAGATTGCCCCTTGATGTGTGAGGGCAGGAGCTCATCGTATGGCTGATAGACATCATAGTTCTTTTGTCCTTTTTTCTGGGATTCAGGGGAGAGAAGAGACCGGTTGGAGACTGGAGCCACGGCCCTTGGAAGCTGCAAAAACAAAAAATATTACATGGCCTCAATATGAATAAGGTATAAATCTCTGATAAAGGACGAGGCGGGCATTCCCATGCTCGTATCAAGACATATACAAAACAATTAGTCCCAAGAAGGGGGATCTAATACGTAAAGAAATATAGTGGTACATCATAATGATCCAGAGGGGACATTATTGTGGGATATACTCATGATCATGGTTGATCTCAATAACTGATACACTGGAATAACTGTTGAACTGCTGAAACTGAAGGTGTTCAACATCTGTATGGACTTAATAACTGTGAGCCATCTCTGGGAAGTATTTGTATCTGTATACTCGAGGGAGTATAAAACTGGGGTACATCTGAATACTGTCGCCATACGCAACCCCGGATATGTATAGAAAAAATGTAACTGGTTGTATCCATAGGTAGACTCTCACATGTGGAGGAGTCAGGTGGTATCGGGGTCTTCGACTAATAACTGAACGGACCAATACCCTGTGCGAGTCTCAACGATGCGATCAAGGTGTTGAAGTCGAGCATGTGAGAAACAACCATTCGGAGAGGCACTGAGGATTCCTCTCGAAATGATTCGTAGGCACTCATCATAAATGGTAATGAGTCCAAGACACAGGGACCTCTAGGTCTATCCTCTAGAATCAATGTGGTTGTCGTCGACAGAGGGAGACCAGCAACTAACAAGGCAATGATGTTTCCTTGATAGGAGCACGAGGTGTAGAACTGAAGTGATGTAGTACTGCTGGTAGGACTGACATACTTGTGGGGATGGGAAATAACTGGGTCAAAAAATGGGTAGACTCAAACTTCCTTTGTTCAGAGTATGATGACATGGTTGGCCTGGCAGCGTAGGGAACTAACTTGTAGGTGTGGGGATCATCTTTTAGGGACTTGAAGGGTATGTACTGACTCTGGGGGGTGCAGCTGATGGTAGCTGTCGAGGGAGTTTCAGGGTGACATACTGCAGAATACTCTGAACAAAGGCGACCAAAATGGGGAAGCTACTATGTGAGTAGACATGATGTGTTGTAGCGCCAAGAGGCACCATTGATTCCTTCTTCGTAGTTTTAATGAGCTCCAAGAAGGGATAAAAGTGTGCTCTGAAATGGTACGGTCCTGTGGATTTAGTGAGCCCAGGACGGCTCATGCTCATGGTTGCTTTCATGTTTAGAGAGTCTGAAAGCGGTAAGTGGACTCTATTGGTGTTTCTTTTTCGTAAGTTTAGTCTCCAAGGCCCGAAAAAGCATAAAATGATGCGGATGGAGAACTCTTCTAGCCGATGTGACTAGAGTATACCTTTTTCGTAATTAGTCTACGAGGTCCGGAAAAGGGGTAAACTTATACCAGGTAGACGCCCTTTCAGATACGTTTAGCGAGCATGAAAGGAAGCAAGATTGCTCGGCGATCTTTTCATTGTTTTAGGAGTCAGAAAAGAGCTTAACAGAAACTCCCTAAGTGCCTTTTTCGTAAAAGGGTTTGCTCGGCCCGAAAAAAGGTATAAAATTATACCGAACAAAAATGGATTGATGAGGGTGAGAAAAGGTCTCAAGCATCGTCATCAGTGCAGAAAACTGGATCCGGTGACATAAGGATTGTCGGAAACGGAGAACGGTCGATGTGGCACGCAAACCGAGGTGACGAGGGGGCGTGGAAAAAATGCCCAAAAGATCTAAAGGTGAGAGCGAGAAATGATCTCAAGCATCATCACGAGCGCGGAAAACTGAATCCGGCTATATAAGACACATCGAAAACGGAGAACGGCCGATGTGGCACGCAAACCGAGGTGACGAGGGGGCGTGGAAAAAATGCCCAAAAAATCTAAAGGTGAGAGCGAGAAATGATCTCAAGCATCATCACGAGCGCGAAAAACTGAATCCGGCTATATAAGGCACGTCGAAAACGGAGAACGGCCGATGTGGAACGCAAACCGAGGCGACGAGGAGGGCATGGGAAAAAATGCCATAAAAATCTAAAGGTGAGAGCGAGAAATGATCTCGAGCGTCATCACGAGCGTGGAAAACTGAATCCGGCTATATAAGGCACGTCGAAAACGGAGAACGGTCGATGTGGCACGCAAACCGAGGCCATGAGGGAGGCTAAAAAATGGTCAAAAAATGGACCCCCTGAAAACGGGAAAAGGAAGGAACCTGTATGAAGTTCTCGCTGTGCTGATCCCAACGGTACCAACGGTTTGAGAAATGGACTTCGTATGCTACCGCAATGGTGGTTTGAAATTTGTGGAATTTCTATAAATAGGACGTGGGGCCCAATATGACTTGTCATTGTTACGTGCGAGTTTGATAGAGCTATCAGAGCTATTTCTTGATTTCCGGGAGATTTCACCGTTGGTTTTCGATTTAGCGAGTTGCAGGTAACTCTATTCGCCCTAGCCTTTTCATTTATGTCTTTTTTGTTTGGCGGTGGCCCCCAAAGGCCGCGAAACTCCACGTTGACTCTCCAACGTGGAACCGCGCGGGTTTCGGGACTGAACCCGCGATGAACCGCACGGGTTTTAGGCTCACAGTCGCGATGTTCATCGCGACTGTGAGGTCGGAACCCGCGATGTTCATCGCGAGTTCATGGGGGATAGTCGCGATGTTCATCGCGACAGTCCGGCCAAAACCCGCGATGTTCATCGCGGGTTTTTTCATGGATCCCGCGATGGCCATCGCGGCTTTTTGTGGAAAAGCCGCGATGGCCATCGCGGCTTTTTGTGTAAAAGCCGCGATGGGATTTTTCTAAAATTTTTTGTGCTGGGGCTAAAAATTTCCTGTGTTTTCTTGGCAGGATGTTGCGGAGAGCTCAGTCCGTGTGGCGGGAGAGAGAGATTGATGGTGAGCTGATGCTGAGGATTGAGACTGATGGAGGGGTGAGACAGACCCTAGCCATGAGCGGACTCTTGAAGTTCGCTCAGATTCCTCCCATACGTTCAGTGAGGCGACTCCTGAACAAGCTCGTGCAGTGGTGGGTGCCGGCAGAGGGTGCCTTCATTATTGGTGGTGAGAGGTTAGAGATTACTCTCACTGATGTATATTTTTTGACTGGGTTGCCTCGCCTGGGTGAGGTGGGTGATATTTCTCTGAGGTTGCCTCCGGGTGTGGATATGGAGGACCTCTTACAGACCTTCTGTGTGGATGACGCTGTTTTGGTAAACAGCTCTATTAGTCTGAAGTTCCTACGTGAGTGGGATATGCGAGCTGTTGGTGCCTGTGTTCTGAGGGTTTTGGGTGCTGCTGCACCACATCGTATGTCTGGGGGGCAGACGATGATGGTGGATTCCGTTCTACAGGGTACTTATTACGCCTGGGCGCAGATGTTCTTGGCTGGTGTCCGGAGAGATCTGGACAAGGCCATTAGAGAGGGAGGCGAGTTTTGTTATGCCTCTTTTTTATGCTGTTTTTTCTTCGAGCGGGTGCCGACCTTGCGGCCACATGTACCCGTTCGTGCTGGTCTTCCGAGTGAGCCTCATATGATGAGGTGGGGGCAGATGATGCCCCGTGCCAGGGGTGGTGTCTGCGGCTACTTCACGGAGAATTTCTATCAGCAGTGGGAGCAGATGCCCCTGGTGATTGAGGACTATCCCTACGCCAGCATCGATTACCGAGGTGACGCAGAGATGCCTCGTGCCCCAGGACAGGCCTGGGGCTTGGACAGTATGTTTGTGTTTTATTTGATGTTGTATCATGTGTTGCTTGGTTTATCATGATGATTTTGTTATATAGTATCTAATGGTTTACTTGCTTTGTGCAGATGTGGGTCCAGTGCCACCACCTGACTATGTGGCTCGGCAGGGGCGGGCGATGGTGGTCGCTCGTCCCCCTGTACTTGTACCTCCTCCGCGTGGTGGAGGATATGCAGCTCGTGGGAGAGGGGTTGGCCCTGATGGTGATGCCATAGATGGTGTCCGACGTACCTTTGCCCGGATTCTAGCTAGGTTCCCCGAGGATGGTTGGAGGGATCTGGATCGGGATGTTTTGCAGGGATGTCTTGGTGCGCCACCTGAGTGGCAGTCGCTCCTGTTGAGGACAGCGGTGCTTGCGGCGAGGCACGGGGGTGGTAGAGGAGATGCTCCGGCAGGGCCGGCTCAGGGGAGGATACGTTTGAGGGACGATCCAGCAGGGCCAGCAGAGCGGCGAGTTCGGGGTCGTCCTGACCCGGCGGTGCCGGCTGTGGAGGGGCCGGTGGAGGAGCCGGAGGAGGAGCCGGAGGAGGAGCCGGAGGATCCAGATGAGTAGATGACATTGTACTTGCCCCCAAATTCTCATGAGCATATGGGGGAGCATATTTTTGTATGCCAGGAGTATTTTTGTATATCGGGTGCTGAGGGCACTTATGACATATTCACTATTTGATTTATATATATATGTGGATATATATTTTAGATATATTGTCGTGTATGCACGTGGATGCACCTTTGTTTTTTGTATATGCCCGTGGAGGCACATGTTATGCACGTGGATGCGGTGTGTTTGTTGATTTATGTATGCCCGTGGAGGCACCTGTCATGCACATGGATGCATTATTTGGTTTGTTTGTTTTATGCCCGTGGAGGCACATGTTATGCACGTGCATGCAATATTGGTTTTTGTATATGCCCGTGGAGGCACATGTTGTGCACATGGGTGCGTTTTTGTTTATGGATATGGCATGATGTGATTGGTGTGCCAGTCGAGGACACTGTTGGCCATATTATCTGCTACACTATTGAGGTGTCTTGGGACATGTGTGAATGTAATGGATTCAAACTGTCTAACCATTTGTTTAGTGCACAGGAATTTTCTGAAAAGACAGGGATCGCGTACCTGGTAATCATTGTTGAGCTGGGAAACTAGGAGCTGTGAGTCCAAGAAAACGTTGAGGTGACGTATGCTCATCTGGAGAGCAGCGGCCAGGAGACCGGTCACGGCGTCGTATTCAGCTTGATTATTGGTGGCGGCACCTAAACATACTCCGTCAATGTGAATTAACTCATGTGAAGGGGAGTATATTACCCAAGCTGCGGAGGCGAGATTGGGAGACCAACGGCTTGCACCATCAGCGAAACCGACATGGCAGAGTGGAAGAGGCTCCATCTGTGGTCATGCAGAGGAAAACAAATATTTAGGTTTTTTGAAAATTTTTGTGAATGAAAAATGTATGCCTATACTAAAATGGACGATGGTGTCCATGAGATTTTCTATGGGTAAAATCTTTTAAGGTACAACCTGTTGCGTGGGTTGCGCAGGGTGTTGCCTTCTGAATCGGTTAGAATGTATGCCCCCTGCCCGAGGCAGGTGTGTATGATGTAGGGGCCTTGCCACATGGATACGAACTTTTCCTTCCCGGTTTTATCATGAGCTTGATCGTAAGCGAGGACAAGGTCTCCCTCAGAAAAGGTTCTTGGGTGGACGTGTTTGTCGTAACTTAGTTTCGATCGTTGTTTAGCTGCTTCCATGTTTTGAATGGCGGTGCGCCGATCTTCATCGGCTTGTTCTAGGAGTAGTAAACGTTGCTCGATCGGGGAAGTGTCCGGTAGGAGTTCAACGGCGATATGCAAGGCTGGGATCTGACACTCAATAGGGAGGACGGATTCGACACCGTGAACTAAATGGAAAGGGGTAAAACCGGTGGCGGTTTTGGTTGAGGTGCGGTAAGCCCATAGTGCCGGGAAAAGCATGTGGTGCCAATTGGATTTGTGCTTATCTACAGTACGTTGGAGAATGGTCTTCAAGATTTTATTGATCGCTTCGACTTGGCCGTTTCCTTGGGGATAGTAAGCGGAAGAGAAATGGTGTTCAAATTTCAACATGGTTGATAATTCCTTCCAGACGGCATCTTCGAAGTGAGAGCCGTGGTCCGAGACTAGTTGCTTTGGCACTCCGAAACGAGTGATAATATGGTTGAAGAAAAACCGTGCTGCAGTGTCGGCTTTGCAATTATAGGTCGGCATGGCTTCTGCCCACTTGGTGAAATAATCTACAGCCACAATGATGTGTTTGTGACCGCCGGCTGACGGGGGGTTGCAGTCGAGGAAGTCGATGGCCCATTTGCAGAATGGTCCAACAGTGACGACTGGATGAAGGGGGGCGGGGGGGGTTCTTGCTTTAGGGGCAAATAGTTGGCAGTTCTGGCAATGCTTGACTGCGGTGATGCAATCAGTAAACAATGATGGCCAAAAATAACCGGCCCGAATGATTTTCTGGGCAGTGGCCATGCCGGAGAAATGGCCTCCGCAGGCACCGCTATGACAATCATTGAGGACCTGTTCTGCCTCACTATGGGATAGGCAGCGGCGTAAGATAGTATCAACGCCGCGTCGGTAAAGGACATCCCCAATCAGGAGGTATCAGGGGGCGTGGTGTCGTATGCGACGGCGTCCATCACGATCGATGTGTGGTCGAAATTTTTGCGTACGAAGGTAAGTCAGTATGTCTCCGTACCAAGGGTCGTCAGACGAAATGATGAAGATATGCTCGTCAATCAGGTCCGTTTGGATAAAGGGTGATGTTGAAGAGGATGGGAGGTCCGTGATGAGGTGAGCAAGTGCGAGGGCTTTAGTGCTTTTGGGAGTCTTGAAAGTAAGGTCATATTCTTGGAGGATAATGACCCATTTAGCGACACGACCCTGAAGGAGCCGCCGGGTGAGGAGGTAGACCATGGGGTTGGAGTCGGCCACAACCGTGGTATGACTAAGCAAAATGTAGTGTCGTAGTTTTTGTACGGAAAAGACTACAGCTAGGGCTAATCTTTCCTCGTATGGGTAACGTAGAGGTGGGCCAGACAGGGTCTGGCTGACGTAATAAATCACATGCTCTTTGTGGGAGGCATCTTCTTGGACCAAAACTCCGGACACAGCATGTTCAGATGCCGAGACATAAAGGGTGAAGTCTTGGGAGAAATCCGGTGGGGATATCAAGGGGGCTTGTGTGAGAGCTTTCTTGAGGGCTTCGAATGTCGTGTCTGCTTGCTCATCCCAAACAAAGGGTATGTGGGTACGAAGTAAGCGTAAGAACCCGTGGACTTTGGTGGCATAATCAGGAACAAAGCGTCTAAGAAAATTGGACCGCCCTTGAAGACTTTGGAGCTGCCGAAGCGTGCGAGGAGGGGGAAGTTCTAAGATGGCTTTGACTTTCAGGGGATCAACAGTGATTCCGTCTTGGGAAACAATGAAACCCAACAACCGGTCCGCCGGGACGCAAAAGACACACTTGTGTGGGTTCAAGCAGATTTTATACTTGCGACAACGCAGGAAAACTTGCCGGAGGTCGTTAAGGTGGTCTGATCGTTTTCGGGAACAAGCTGTGAGGTCGTCAAGATAGACTCGCAGGATATTAACCAAGTCGTGAAAACAGTAGGTCATGGCTCGCTGGAAAGTGGCACCAGCATTTTTAAGGCCAAATGGCATGACGCGATAGGCAAAGGTGCCCCATGGGGTGGTAAAGGCCGTCTTGTACTGATCCTCCTTGCGGATGTGAATCTGGTTATATCCAGAAAACCCGTCCATGAAGGATAGGACTTCATGGCCCGCACACTCGTCAATGAGTTGGTCAATGAATGGTGTAGGGAAATTGTCTTTTGGACAAGTGTGGCTTAAATCGCGGAAGTCAGTGCATACTCTAAGGGTGCCCTGCTTTTTGTTGACTGGAACGGGGTTCGACACCCAGGTGGTGTACGGAATGGGGTAGATGAACCCTGGTTTGCGAAGTTTCTCGACCTCAGCCTTAACAGCGGGGAGCTTGGAAGGGTGAATAGGTCGCTGTTTCTGACGAACAGGGGGTACTTCCGGCCATGTATCGATGTGGTGTTCAATAATGGCGGGGTCGAGACCAGGCATCTCGGTATAGGACCAGGAAAAGACATCACGGAACTCTTGAAAGAGCTTTTTGTACGCCTGAGTTTCTGCTTGAGTGCAAGATGCGCCCAGCGAGATGAGCTCAGGTTTCCCTGGTGTTGTGGAAATGTCTATCTGTATAGTGGGGGAAATGTTTGACATGTTCCCTTCTTCAAAGGCATCCGGTGCTGGGATGGCGTCTTTTAACCAATCGACCTTAGCGGGTATGAAGTCTTTCGACTCGACTGATAGTTGGTTGGATGCGGTGGAGGTAGATGTTTCCGGGAGGAAGTACAAGCGATGATGCATATCATCCCAAGGGTAGTCGGGTGCAGTGAGTGTCTCCAAAATTTGCTCATCAGTATTGAAGTAGTCAGACCATAAATCAAGGGGTTCTGGTTTGAAATTTGTTGAAATCATATATATCGTATTGACTTCTTCCGACGAGGATGATGGTGGGGGGTGGATCTCCTCGATGAGGGGAGGAGATATCTCTAAGTCGGCATTGTTTAACTCGTACAACGCTGCTCTATAGTCAGGTAGATCAGGGCAATGGTGAGAGTAGTGGCCGTAAACACTGCATATAGCACAAGGATGGTTAGTGCGCAGTGATTTGTCGCGAGGCTGTAGAGGTGGTTCTAATCTGACTACTGGGATGGTGATGTCATCGTCCAACATATTCATATGCTCTTGGAGTGCCGGTAAGTGTGGGCATTGATGAGTTGGATGGCCAATTTCATCGCATAATGAACATTTGGGGGGAGCTCAAAACACCGGTGGGGGTTTAACTGCCTTAGGAGGTGGTATAGCAGTGTATGGTTGTGGACCTCTGCCCCCAGCGGGCTTGATAGGAGGGGTAGGATTTGTTGACGACGAAGGGATATTGAGGTTAGGAGGAGGTGTCGTTGACGACGAAGGGATTGCGACACCAGGAGGAGGCTGATTTGTGGTAACAATAGGTTGTACCGGTTGGAGGATGACGTTTGGTGTCGGCGGTCGAACGGGAGGCGGAATATACCACACGGGTAATCCCAATGTTAGCCCGGGTAGACTAAGGGTAGCCATAACCGGGGCGCTTACTACACCCGAAGGAGGAAATAGGAAGGGGATGGTGTGGATGGGTGTAACACCAATGTGACTGGGGATCAATGGTGGTTGACCACCGGATGTTTGCGTATTCTGCGAAAGAGTACAGAGGTTTGCGACTTGGGTCTCTGGTGACGGTGGTGGAATGGCCTGGAATGTAGAGGTCATTGGTGTATCCGAATAAAGTCTGGGTGCCACAAAAGACACAAAGGAGGTAACTGCACTAGAAGCGGGTTGTTCAATCATGGGAAGAACATTCTCAGGTGCTGCAGGGGCGTTGGGATCATAGTAGGTGAGTTGGTCAATTTTGACCACGCGTCCTTCGTGGGGGAACATCATGGTGCGGAAGACGGAGGAGGCGACCACTTTCATGGCGTACATGTAACTGCGGCCAAGTAAAAGGTTATAGTCGAGCTGGGCGTTAATGACCTCTATGTCGATGAGCACAGTTTTCCCACCTAATTGGACGGGTACCTTGGGTAATAAACCTTGAGGTTGAGCTGACCGGCCGTCGTAGGCCCGCAATGCAGTGGTGGATTGCTGGAGAGCAGGGGATCCCAACTTCTTCCAAACAAAAGTGGACATGACGCATGTGGAGGCACCCTCGTCGATGATACATCGATGGATGACAAGATTCCGAATAGAAATGGAGACTTGGACTGCTATGGTAGAAGGCAGCCGTGGTTCAGACTGGTCTAAATCAAAAGTCATTAATTTCGAATCATTTGGGTCAATCGCCCCAATGGCGGAAAGTAAAGTCTTGCGCTGCGTAGGACAGTTCTTCAAGACTTCTAACGCAGACATGGCTGCGGGAGATTGAGCTAGGTCATCTACGATGTTGTAATTGGACGCAGCCCGTGCATTGGGGTTGTTGTTGATTCGGCGAAGGGGGAAGAGGGGTGCTTTAGAAGCGCCATCGAGTGGAACCTGAGGTATACGCAATGTCTGATCAGTGGGATTAGCATTAGTATCCTTTTCGGCGGGGGGGGCTTCAGAAGTCGGTCCGTATTGATTCCGACGGGTTTGGATATTGACGTCGGCGGTGGACATCATCAATAAGTGGTGGGTGCCTGAATCAAACATGGGTTGGTCAGGAGTTGCGTAAGTAATTTGTTGTGGTTGCACGTTGCCCTGTTGGGGGGCTAACGGCTGAGTGTTCACCACTCCTTGTGTTGGAAAAGGGTTTTGGAGGACCAAAGGTTGTTGTGGGGGTGGTGGGGGGTTGGGTGGTGGCTGAGGAGCCGCCTGCCCTTGACGATGGGCATCATTTGTCCATAGTTGTCGAGCTCGCTCCAGATGTGGGCAAGCGTGGGTGTAGTGGCCATAGACACCGCAAATGGAACAAGGATGGTTTGTTCGTAAATTAGCATTTTTGGGTTGCTTAGGTGGCCGATCAGGATTCTGATGAGCGGGTGCCGCGTTATTGTCTTGCGGAGGATGGGTAGGTTGTGGAGCTTGGTTACGGTTTTGATTGTTTCCACGGTTGCGTCCTCTTCCGCAGTTTGGTTGCCCACCCTGGTTGCGTTGGTTATTTTGGTATTGGGGCTGATGTTGTTGTGCGTACACATGCCCTTGAGCATTAGGGGGATTCTGAGTAGCCACAGGTGCGGGAGCAAGTTGCGGTGGATAGTATGCAGGTGGAGCTGGAGGTGGTCCAGTTGCCTGCTGGGGTTGTTGGTACCCCTGAGCTGGTGGAAGTGTGAGGTTAGCTGGTGCAACCGGTTGTGGGTAATGCATGGGCTGTTGTGGGAACTGCATGGGGTTTTGTACCGTAGGTTGAGCATAGTATGTAGGAGGTACATATGCTGATGGCGCTTGGCCATAACAATGTTGTGGACAAGAGGGTCCATGAACGTGATGGGTCTGGTTTGTTGGAGCATAAGAAGTTGTCGCTCCGGAACTAGATGTAGCCCTAGAAAGGTCTGGGGCGGGCATGGTGCTCACCATACTGAAAGGTTTTGCTTGTGGTGTAATTTGGCCAATAATGCCATCAGCGGCATGTGATGCCCCCGGTGTGTCACCGCGTGCAGAGTCACCTCGTGGGGCGTCCGGGATGATTGTGTATAAGTAACCCGACTGGGCGTAGATGAGATCAAACTGTTGGGCCTTAAGGATGGCCTCTTCCTCAGACTGGGGTCTTTCAGATGCCACATCCTTCGTAATGAGAGGAAGGAGGGATTTAAGGAGCCAGTCTAAAAAGATTCGGTCGTCTAATTTGATTTTGCATAGGCTTCGGCGCCGGCGCCAATCATGAATATGGTCAGTGATATGCGTGGCTGTGTTCTGTCTGCAAGACAGTAGGATTTCGACGCCCGCATCATAACGGACTGGTAGCTGAAAGAACTGCAGGAAGGTCGAGGCAAGGGAGGTAAATGTGGCATGCGTCCCATGGGGCTGCTCGATATACCATTTGGCTGCGGAGCCAGTGAAGGTGCGTTGTAAAAGCCGTAGGTGGATTGAGTCATCCACTATGGAGTTGGAGGAACACCATAAATGGAAGGACATGATGTGATTCTGGGGTTCTTCTCCTGCCTTACCCTCAAACTTAGGGATGTCAGAGGGAAGCTTAGTGGGCATATGGGGCCACGCAGGATCATGTCTGATGGGGTCATTTGTGAGCCTAGCTAAATCTGGCAAGTTCAGACTTGCCATATATGGTAGACTAGCAGATGTGGTGACTGGAACTGGGACATGCCTAGCCATTGTGGTATGGTGTAGGGGTCCAGTAGCGCCTAAAGGTATGTTAGGTATGGAGGGTATGTGCCCTCCAATAGGTATAGTCTGGTGTGGGCCAACGCCTCCAAGTACCGCTTGGGTGACACTTGGGTTAGGAATCGCACTAGGGATTCCTGGGATAGTACTTCCAAGTGCAACATGGGTTACACTTGGGTTGGGAATCGTATTAGGGATTCCTGGGATGGGGTTTGTGGAAACCAAAGGGGGTATGACCCCCATGTTGGGCATACCCATGACAGGTGGTGGCCCTGTGTTAGGAATTCCTAAATGTGGAGTGTTACCCATGTTGGGCATTCCTAAATGTGGAGTGTTACCCATGTTGGGCATACCCAAGGGGGTGGTAGTTGCCATGGATGGCACCACCGTGGAAGGGTCTATGGATGTCTCGCCTATGGTGCTGGTAAATAGTGGATCCAATGGTGTTCCAGACATTATGGTGGTTAGTGGTAACTCTGTGGGATTTTCGGATTCTACCTCCAAATCAAAGGTGAAGTGGGGTATGTCAGAATCGGATGACTGTCTAATTGATTGACGATGTGCCGAATCAAGGGATAGGGCTCTGCGTCCGCGAAGTGGAGAGCCAAGTGGACTAAACTCTGGGAGTTCTCCCTGTAGACGACGAGAGCGTCTAAAATTCTCAATGGTGAGAATATGTGTTTAGGTAAAAAATTTGTTTTAAGTATCAGGTGGTGATATATATATAAAAGACTCAAAACCCTAATGCAACCAAGGGTGCAAGAAGGGGAGTGAAAAAAGAAGGCTCTCAGGCCAAAAATCAATCCTCAAAAAAGGCACTTATTCTAGCAGCTGTGCTACAATAAGTGGAGGAAAGCAACAACTGGTCAGAATACCAACAAGCAAGCGGCTCCTAGAAAAAATAGGTGTAACTAGACCACAGGTAGGTTGAAATCATGCAAACACCTAATCTAAAAGTATTGTGACTCAAACAGACGATATCCTCTGCAAGGTGATGAAATCCAAGTCAGACAATATGAATGTTGAGACAACGACTAGATATCCCCCTACCGGGAGGGATACCGGGTAATCAATCCTAAAAGACAGGCTACTAGGATACTCCGTTCATGACGCGTCGAGAAAAGGTAAATCTGCCGTTTGGTCCTTTGATCGCAATATCCCAATACAGGGATATCCCGAGAACTGCGAATGGTAGCCCTTCGGTTACTGAATGGGTTTCGGTATCCCACTCAGGCTTCCGGAACCATCCTCGCGACTTCAACCCTCCTAGGGGAGAGGCCTTCCCACAAACCGGTTGTGACCGCGCCAAAAAGTACTAAGAGATTTTAGCTCCCTAATTGGACAACTTCTATGTCTCAGATGTAAGAACTGAGGGGTGTTATTGGAACACCTATCCACCCAATACTACCTAGCTACAAGAATTCTTTTAGTGTTCCCCAAGTGGGGTTAAAAGTGTGTTCAAATTAAGGTACGTTTTAAGGCTTAGTTCAATTAAGTGATCGTGTGAGTGCACGTGAGGTGTTGTAAACTGAACTGAAAAAATTAAATGCTTTATAGGAAATTTTCAAAAAATAAAGGATTTTTTGAAAATAGAAAGCAAATATTTAAGACTTTTTTTTACTAAAAGGAATTAAAATGCTTTTCAAAAAATAACTCAAAAAATAAAGGATTTCTTGGATTTATGAAAGCAAATATTAGACTTCTTTTTAAAAGAAATAAATGGATTTCTTTGTTTCAAGAAAAATTGCTAAGGGAAAGATTTTAAAGAAGTAAACAAGAAAAAATTTGAATCTAGATGAAAAATGCAAAATGAGTCTTTCTTTCACTTTCTTGAAAATTTTTAAAAAGATTTCTATATATGCACTTTTTAAATAGTAAAAAACTTTTTCAAAGCTGTAAAATATGCAGAATTTAATACTGTAAAAAATGTGCTATGGGCAGAAAGTACAGTAAAAAATATTTTTCAAAATCGGGATGGCCGAATGAAAAATTCAGCCGCGCGGGTTTTGGACGAACAGCCGCGATGGGCCGCGCGGGTTTTGGACGCACAGTCGCGATGGACCGCGCGGGTTTTGGTCGCACAGTCGCGATGGACCGCGCGGGTTTTAGCCGCACAGTCGCGATGGACCGCGCGGGTTTTGGCCGCACAGTCGCGATGAGCAGCGCGGAAAAATGCAGAAAAGTCGCGATGGACCGCGCGACTGTCTGGAAAAAATCCGCGATGGACCGCACGGAAAAAGGCAGAAAAGTCGCGATGGACCGCGCGACTGTCTGGCAAAAAGCCGCGAGGCGGAAGCCGTGCACGGAAACCGAGAAATGAACCCGAAAATTGAAAATTTCGGGCTGTTTATGGGGCCAAAACTCAGAGCAGCAATGGATCTGCTGTCTAAGATGGCAGATCTATGGATCTAAAGGTTAAAAACTCATAAAAAACTAGGATTAAAAGCAAAACTAGAGATCTAAAGTTCAAACCAAAGCGGAGTCGCCAAAAACTGTTGGCCCGGTTTTGCAACCAGGCTTAGTGCTATGGGCACCTGCTAACTAGTAGCAGCAGTTTCAATAGAAATAAAAACAATAAACTAAATAAACAATACTATTCATGGATCTAAGCAAGAATCTAAGCAAATAATGTAAACATTTCAAAATCAAGAACAAGAAACATAAGAAATAATTTTTTGTATTGAAAAATGGGGGGCAAGCAAGTGCTTGCGATATTACCTTCAATGGTGAAGGTTGATGTTGAGCAACTCCCAAGATGAGTAGCTCCAAACTCCAAGAGGTCTCCTTCTCCAAGGTTGCTTCAATGGCTAAAAGTGCTCAGGGGAGATTTCAGCAGCATAAGGATGAGATAATGGATGGATATGAAATGAGGAGCCCCTACCACCTTTTTATAGGTTTTGGTGGTGAGGAATACCATTTGTGGTTTTGTGGAAACCAAATGGTATTGACCAACATGGTTTAGGTACTTTTCCCTCCTTTTTCCTTTTTTGAATAAAAATAATATTTTAATTCCCTTTTTAATATTTTTGGGAATTTGGACCCTTTTTGAGGGTTTTTTATGATTTTCTTGGAAAAATAATCTTTTTTAATGGAAAAAGGGGTGTACTAAGGTCTTTTGGTGACCTTTTGTTGGTTTCAGAGGCTCAGATGGTGGAAAAGTGGACAAATGGGTCATGTGAGTAAGGGAATGAGCTAGTGAGCACTTTTTAGGTGTTAACACCTTCCCTTTCCTTTTTCATTTTTTAACGAGTTTGACAAAGAACTAAAGCATGCTCGACGGTATTTTCATATTTAAGGAGTCTGAAAAACCTAGAAGAAAACTCCATACACCTATCCATGGATTTTATATCGAGCTCAGATTGGTCTGTGCTCGGCGATGTTTTCTTGCTTATAGAGTTGAAAAACTTAAACAGTCCTCTATCAACCATCTCGTGGATTTCACATCGAGCCCGAGTAGGTGAATGCTCGCTTAGTGTTTTCACATTTTGAGAGTCTGAAAACCCTAAAGATGACTCCAAAGGTCCTTTTTCGTAAAGTTAGTCTCCTTCTCCGAAAAAGTGTAAAATAATGGAAGAAGAACTCTTCTAGTGCATACCAGAGTATACCTAGAGTATACCTTTTCCGTAAATTATCCACCAAGGCCCGGAAAAGGGATAATTCTATACCTAAGTGGATGTTGGTTCAGTTATTTTAACAAGCCCGAAAAGACAACTATGCTCGGCAAAATTTTCCTATTTAAGGAGTCTGAAAAGGGCTTAAAAGAACTCCATAGGGATCTTTTCTGTAAAGGTTTAACGATCCCAAAAAGTAAACTCGTGACCTCCTTACTGTTTTTAACGAGCTCAAAGGAGATACAGAAAAATTCTCATAACTTCCTTACTGTTTTTAATGAGCTCGAAATGAAGATCGAAGAAATGCTCAAAACCTACTTACTGTATTTAACGAGCTTGAAGTAAAGGTAGAAGAATGCTCGTAACCTACTTACTATTTTTAACGAGCTCGAAGTAAAGGTGGAAGAATGCTCGAAACCTACTTACTGTTTTTAACGAGCTCGAAGTAAAGGTGGAAGAGTGCTCGAAACCTACTTACTGTTTTTAACGAGCTCGAAGTAAAGGTGGAAGAATGCTCGAAATGGGAGGAGACGAGTGTCAAGGACATGCGAAACTAGCTCCAAGCACATGGAACAAAGATATGCCTAATGCAAAGAACACGAGCAAGATAAGGACACTCAGGGTGTGTCTCCTCCATGTAAAAGGTGTCAAATTACGAAGGAAAAATGATACAGGGCTTAGCGGAAATGAGATCAGAGATGGAGGCTTATACAATGAGCTAAAAGCGTGGAAGCTGGAATCAAGATCATTAGCGCAATCAGGATCATAACAGATGCATATGCAACTTGAACACGAAGATGGTAGCCTTATCAGGGATGGCCAGAAATATATGAGAAAGAAAGATATGAGGCTTCTTCTCAAAGTCATGGTAAATCTAAAAAGGCTCCCGATCCTATGAGAAAAACTCAGCATGGGCACCAAAATGGCATAAGGGTGTTGATTAGGGTGACCCATGTTAGGTAGGCTATGTTGTCGGACTGGTGCACAACGCATAAATAGATGGATAACACACCAATATCCAACATGTTCGACCCTATGGCGAATTCAGATGGAAAAAGGTTCAAATGCAACATAACAGCGGGGAAGCCTAAACCTATATGCAAGGTTCCGAATATACCTGACATGGTTGCACAAGGTGTCGAAAAGGACTAGTAAGAAAGTATAAATCCATCTAAGAATCCCATCGCCAAGAAACATTAGTACCAAGATCATATCTAAAACATCTGTAAAGAAAGACCCGATACAAGTCACTATGGTAGAAATACTTTCAACTTCAGTATCATCAACAACAGGCATAAACAAGGGAGAGTTTTCAAATCAAGACTCTATGGCACCCAAACCCAAGGACTTGCAATCAACAAGATAGACTTTAGGATGAAGATCAAAGTTGAAAGACATGATGGAATTTGCAGAAACAAGTTCATCATCACGGGAGTTGAAAATTCTAGAAGCAGAATCAAACTCAGCAGGAACACCGATTTGCGGATCTACAGGAGAGTCCAAAGACTCAACAATAGGAAGATCAGACTTTAAGGTCAAACCGGGGATGGACATAACTGCGACTAGATCAACATCCAAATGAATGGCATACTGTACTATGGACTCTAGGAAAACTTCATCAGAAGGAAGTATATCATCGTAGATAGAACACATATCTAAACATTCAGATGGAGGTGTCACCTGGTCAAAAGATGGGACTAAGTCCTGAGAAGGTGAGCATGAACTCAGAGACTTCTTCTCAGTAGCAGTTGAACTCAAGGAACAATATGCCACATAAGTCCCTTGTGACATAGTAGTGCCTAATAACAAGGGATCATACTGGTCTATAGTTGGGTAATAAGTAGGATCAACGAATGCAAGTTGGTCGATAGTGACAATGCTTTCGTTATGAGAAAAATGCATCACATGAAAGAGAGTAGACACCACAACATGCATAGCATAAATGTGATCATGCCTGAGGATCATATCAAAGTCCACAGGGTCCTTTAAACTCATAAAATCAACTAAGACTGTTTTTCCACCCAAAGTAACAGGTACCTGACGGAGGAATCCGAACGGTTCACTAGGTCTTTTATCGAAGGTCAACGGCCAATTAACAGTTGGAATAACATTAGGGGAACCCAAATCTATCCAAGCATAAGCGGATAAGATACTAACATAATCTCCTTCATCTATAATGCATCGATCAACCGTATGGTTCCCGATATCAACCTTTATCTGGAAAGGTGTCGAAGAAGGAAGACGAGGCTCGGCTAGACTATTCCAATCAAAGGAAATGATCCTAGGGCTTGGTAGGGGTTCACATGGCACAGATGAAGTGCCCCCTTTTTTAGGAACATCCAAACTGGTAATGCAAAAGACTTCCGCAGTAGGTGCATCCATCTTTGCAGGACTGATGGGATCGGTTGAAGATTGCATCGATTCGATCACATCACCCACCGAAGGTAGAGTGGGGTTGACCAAATATTGCATTGGTTCAACCACTTTATCAACCAAAGGTTGATCTGACTATAGGGAATCTATAGACAACTCAGGAGTAGAGATTCCTTCTGACATGGACCACACTCTTCGTGCCTCTGGAATGGTAGGGCATTGGTGAGTAAGGTGATCTCCCTTACAAAGTTTACAAGGGAACTTTGGTTTTCGTCCTATAGGTTAAGACTCCTTTACAATGTTAGTACTCTCAGTATGAATAGCATTGGCTGACAGCTCGCCCCCAGCATGACTTGCAGTGGCTGGTTGCTCAGAAGCATAATACTTTTGTGTTGATGTATATGTAACTTCGGAATGTATTTCATCTGTGTATTATATATATATTTGTTGTACCCTTATAAGAGATGTGTTATTCCTCTATAAGGAAGTGTCGTCATGAGGATTGACAAGTGTCGCAAGTGTGTGTACTTTCCGATGGGTTATTAGACCACCATATGGGCTTGGCCCTAATTAATATATAATATAATGTGGATGTATCTAAGTAGACAAGTCGGCCCCAGTAGGTCACTGGGCAAAAAGGTGAGTATAAATAGAGATAGGAGATCTCTATTTTACTCACTCGAAAAAGTAACTCACTCTCTCTTTGAAAAGTGGCGCACTAGTGAGGAGGAGGAGGATCATCTTCTAGGAGACTATCTCAGTGTTATTTGGCTGTATTTTGGTTGAGCCATTGCTCTCTCTATCTCTGAGGAAGTTGTGGGGTTTTTCACCTTAGGGTTTTCCCCATGGAAACTCTGTGTCTCTTGTCTCTATGCTTTTGATTCTTGTGATTCTTGTGATGCTTGTCATATTATGATTGTCATGCATTGATATACTGTAGATGTTATTCTATCAGCAAAGATCCTATAGTATTGTGATTTAATACTCAAAATTTAACATGGTATCAGAGCTTAACTGAGAAGAAGACATTTTGCAGTGATGGAAGCTTGTATTCCTTGTTTATTGGGTTTATCTCCACAGATTTTTGAAATTCAGTATAGTAGATTGGATCTACTCATCAAGGCGCATCTATCTGTCCAATCAGAATTCAGTTTCGAGCATTTTCAGCTTTGGCCCTAAAGATTAGGGTTTCCACAAAAATAGGAATTTCTGGAAACTGAAGGCACAGCTGGAAGCTCCTTGCAAAAATTGAAGGTTAGAGCTTTGGATCGAGATTTTTGGATGGGTAGATCTCTGAGAAACTCAAACCCTAATTCAGGGCTCTCCCTAGTGAACCCGGGAGCACAAAAAGGCAATTTTGAAGGGCAAGACTTTGCTGATCTCAAATTCTGAATGTACTAGGCTGATCAGCTCTCCAAGGTGCATCTTTCTATCCTTTTGGAATTTTGAAATTCACATTTTGAATTTTTAGGGTTTCTCTGACAAACCCTAATCCGGGACCAGATCCAGTTTTCAGCACTTCAAGTGGTAAGTCCTAAATCTTTTCTATTTCCATTTGAAGTACTCTTAAAGATGTCTCTCCACACTAAGCTTGAGGATAAGCTTGAAGGGGATGATAACTTGCGAGCCTAGAAGTATAGGATTGGGTTAATCCTGGAAGAGAATGAGTTGGAATCATATGTGAAAGAAGACATCCCTATCCCAGAGGATGAAGAAGCCAAGGCATTGCACAAGAAGAACTTGGTCAAGGCAAAGAGAATCATTGCTGATTCTATCAAAGACCATCTCATACCTCATGTGTCTTCTCTTAAGACACCCAAAGAGATGTTTGAATCTTTGACCAAGCTATTTGAAGGAAAGAACATAAATCAGAAGATGACCCTGCAGAACCAATTGAAAGCAGTGAAGTTTCAGAATGGAGAAACCATTCAATCTTACTTTTCAAGGGTCTCCCAGATCAAGGAACAATTAGAAGTAGTAGATGAAATGGTGGAGAATGGTGAAGTGGTGATGACCACTCTAAATGGCCTACCCAGGTCATGGGATTCCTTTATTCAAGGAATTTGTGCAAGGAAGAAGTTGATCTCGTTCAGTAGACTTCGGGAAGAATGCTCTCAAGAAGAAGCTAGACTTATAGCTCATGAAGAAAAGATGGGAGGTGAAGATCAAGCTCTTGCAGCTCACACCAAAAGAAGCAAAACCAAGAAGGATCACTCTTTCCACAATAGATCCTATCAGAAGAACAAGAAAGACCTAAGATGCTTCACATGCAATGAGAAGGGTCACTTTGCTTCAGATTGTCCCAAGAACAAAAGGGATAATAACAACAACTCCAGTAAGAAGAAGAAGGGCAGCAAAAGAAGGTTTCATGCTCATGCTGCCGAAGATGATGAACCTTCAAAGAAGAAGGCTAGAGCAGAAAGTGATAGTGATGATGACTCATCAAGTGAAGAAGAGTATGTTCTGATCTCTGCTCTCACAGGTACTATTTCTCATGGTTGTAATGATTGGTTGATTGATAGTGGGGCTTCCAAACACATGACTGGGTTCAAGGAATCTTTTGTGAACCTTTCTGAACATGAATCACCCCATAAGGTGAAACTTGGGGATGATTATCAATACCCAATCAAAGGAAGTGATGAAGCCTCATACAACCTAGATTCTGGAAAATCTTTGAAGATGAAAGAAGTCCTTTATGTGCCTGGACTCAAGAAGAACTTACTCTCCATCTCTGCATTAGATGCAAAAGGTATGAGGGTTGTATTTGTGGATGGCCAAGTCCTAATGTGGCCAAAGGGAAAGAACATAAATGATGCAGTAGTGATTGGAGAGAAAGAGGGAGGCTTGTATAAATTGAAAGGACAACCTGAACATGCTATGGTACATGAATCCATGGAGCCAAGTGAACTTTGGCATAGAAGACTTGCTCATATGCACTATAGGGCACTTCCAATTGCAAGCAAGGAAGTAAAGGGTCTTCCTGAAATCAAGACCAAACATGAAGGTGTTTGCAAAGGATGTGCAAAAGGTAAGAACATTAAGAAGGCTTTCCCAAACAGTGAAAGCAAGGCAAAAGACATTCTGGAAATCATCCACTCAGATGTATGTGGCCCTATGTCATCCAGTTCCCTGAGTGGGTATGTTTACTATGTATCATTTATTGATGACTTCTCCACGAAGACTTGGGTATACTTCTTGAAGGGAAAAGATGAGGTGCTTGATAAATTCAAGGAATTCAAAACCTTGATGGAGAATCAAACTGACAAGAAAATCAAGACATTCAGATCTGACAATGGTGGAGAATTCACCTCAAGTGACTTCAAGAAGCTTTGCAGTGATTCAGGGATTAAGAGGGAGTTGACTGCTCCTTATAATCCTCAACAGAATGGAGTTGCAGAAAGGAAGAACATAACTATCATGGAAGCAGCAAGGGAAATGTTGCATGACCAGGATCTTCCTATGCATCTATGGGCAGAAGCAGCTAGAACAGTTGTATATGTGCAGAACAGAACACCCCACAAGATATTGGACAACAAGACACCAGAAGAGGTCTTTTCTGGTAAGAAACCTGAAGTCCGCCATCTCAGAATATTTGGTTGTCCAGTATATACTCATGTCCCAAACGAGAAGAGGACTAAAATAGATCCTTTAGGAAAGAAGGGCATCTTTGTGGGTTATAGTGAAAGCTCGAAGGCTTACAGAATATACTTTCCAGGGTTCAAGAAAATTGATGTCAGTAGGGATGTAACATTTGATGAAAACTCAGCATTCATCAAATCAAGAAAGGTACCTACCGAAGTTTATGAAGAACCTAAGGAAACACAATTTCAGGACACTATCATGACTGAAGCAGTTCCAGAAACTGTTCGTGAGTTTGAAGATCCACAAGAACCTGTAGATCCACCCCGTGAGGATAACTCTCACAAGAGGAAACCTCTATGGGCTAGAGAGCTCATTCACGATGTAGAAAGATTTGGCATTCCAGAGGAAGAACACAGAGCAAAGAAGAGAACCAGATCACACACCAGTTATGTTTCTTTACTCTATGACATTATGAACAAAGATCCTTCCAGTTATGAAGAGGCAGCAAAAAAGAAAGAATGGAAGGATGCTATGGTTGAGGAATACCAATCAATAATGAAGAATGATGTTTGGTATGTTGTCCCAAGACCTAAAGAGAAGTCTGTTGTGACTTCCAAGTGGATCTACAAAATCAAGCACGCTGCAGATGGCAGTGTAGAAAAATACAAAGCAAGATTCGTAGCTCGTGGTTTCTCTCAGAAAGAAGGAATAGATTATGAAGAAACCTTTGCACCGGTAGCCAGGTATACTTCCATCAGAACAGTACTTGCCCTGGCTGCAGCAATGAAATGGAAAATACACCAGATGGATGTCAAGACTGCTTTCCTAAATGGTGTAGTAGAAGAGGAAGTATATGTGGAACAGCCACTCGGTTTTGAAATACATGACAGGGAGTCATATGTGTGCAGATTGAAGAAAGCCTTGTATGGTTTGAAGCAAGCTCCTAGAACTTGGTATGGTAGGATAGACAATTTTCTATCTAGCTTGGGATTTACCAAGAGTAAAGCGGATTCCAACCTTTACTACAAGGTTGAGGAAGGGAATCCAGTGATTCTACTCCTATATGTGGATGACCTATTTGTGACAGGAGATGACAGACTGATTGCAGATACTAATAGGAAGCTTGCAGCTGAATTCGATATGAAAGATTTGGGAATGATGCACTATTTCCTAGGTATGGAGGTGTGGAAGAATGTAGGTGGGATCTTCCTTGGTCAAGGGAAGTACACAATAGATATCCTGAAGAGATTCGGGATGATGGATTGCAAGGCCATGGCCACACTGATGGCATCGAATCTGAAGCTTTTATGTGATGCTTCATCTGAGCTAGTTGATGTCTCTATGTATCGTCAGATGATTGGGTCCTTGATGTACCTGACGAACACGAGACCATACATTTGCTTTTCTATGAACACATTGAGCCAGTTCTTGACGGATCCGAGGAGTGTTCACCTGGTTGCTGTAAAGCATGTTCTGAGGTACCTGAAGGGTACAGTGGATTATGGGCTCAAGTATGAAGCGAATCAAAAGTTTAACCTGCAGGGTTATGTTGATTCAGATTGGGCTAGCAGTGCTGCAGACAGGAAGAGCACATCTGGGTGTTGCTTCAGTATGGGATCAGGTGTGATCTCTTGGTTTAGCAGGAAGCAGTCCTACGTAGCACTGAGTACAGCTGAGGCAGAGTATGTTGCAGCCTGTTCAGCTAGTTGTGAGGCAGTATGGCTACGGAAGCTACTGTCTGAGCTATTTGATCTCCCGTTGGAGGCTACTGATATCTTCTATGATAACCAGAGTTGTGTTAAGCTGTACGAGAACCCAGTGTTTCATGACAGGTCGAAACACATAGAGATCAAATATCACTATATCAGGGATATGGTGCAGAGAGGAGCTGTGAAGCTCCTATATGTTGCGACGGACGAGCAGATTGCAGATGTGCTGACGAAGCCACTAGCCAGGGTGAAGTTCGAGTACTTTAGAGAGAGGCTTGGCATTCTTCAGATCGAGGACACTTCGAGGAATAAGTGATGGACACATTTGCTGAAGCCATTCCAAGCATGTTGGAAGGAGGATCCTTCACATGGCTGTGGATGTAAGCGCTGGATGATGTTCTGGTTTTTGCTTGGATATGATCAGTTGGATCATTTTATGTATGTATGTACGCATCATGTTAGATGATGGATATGATCAGTTGGATCATTTTTATGTATGTATGTACGCATCATGTTGGATGCTGGATATGATCAGATGGATCATTTTTATGTATGTATGTACGCATCATGTTGGATGTTGGATATGATCAGATGGATCATTTTTATGTATGTATGTACGCATCATGTTGATGCTGGATATGATCAGTTGGATCATGTGCATGTATTTTGTATATGCATCATGTTGGATGCTTGGACCATGTATCTATATATGTATCAGGTGGATACATTGTATGATCAGGTGGATCATGTATGGTGATATGTATCATGTATTTGTATTTGTATCAGATGGATACATTGATGATCAGGAGGATCATGTATGATGATATGTATCAGGTAGATACTTGGTATGCATCAGGTAGATGCATTGATGATCAGGTGGATCAGGTATGATGACATGCAGTAGGATGTTGCAGTGATGATCAGGATGATCATAGATGACGAGCTTCAGGATGTTGCTCCAAATGACATGCAGCAGGAAGTTGCAGTGATGATGATCAGGATGATCATGGATACATCAGGATGATGTATGGTGAGTATCAGGTTGATACTCTATGGCCGTGGATCAGGTTGTGCAGATGAGCATGTAATCCGGTGCCCTGGGAGATTTGCAGATGGTCTTTTGAGGTTTTGCCTATGGCATGTAATTCGGTTCCCTGGGACATCTGGCAAATGCTCTTTCGAGGTTTTTGTCTGGGAGGACATGTAATTCGGTGCCCTGGGAGATCTGCAGATAGTCTTTCGAGGTTTTTCCTATCGCATGTAATTCGGTTCCCTGGGATATCTGGCAGATGCTCTTTCGAGGTTTTGTCCTATGGCATGTAATTCGGTTCCCTGGGAGATCCGATAGGTTGGGATGTGTGCCCGTAATCAGTCCTGGGATGCTCTTGCGAGGTTTTTCCATGACCACATGTAATTCGTTGCACTGGGAGATCCTATAGGTAGAGCTGTGTGCTCGTAACAGCCTGGGATGCTCTTGTGAGGTTTTGTGGTGAGGTCACATGTAATTCGGTGCCCTGGGAGATCCTATAGGTAGAGCTATGTGCTCGTAACAGCCTGGGATGCTCTTTCGAGGTTTTGTGACGCACATAATAAGTCCTGAGGATTCCACAGTATGGCTAGTGATGATGAAGACCTGCAGGTGGTGGGGCTACATCCAGTATGAAAAAGGACTGGCTCTGTAGAACTTCCTATGATGAGTAGAGTCAGAGATTGGTTGAGATAGTAGCAGCAATGACGATGATGATGCATCGATGACGATGATCCAGAGAAGAAGACTTGTCTAGCAGATATGTGTCGAGAAATACCTTCCTAGTTAAGAGGGAGTGTTGATGTATATGTAACTTCGGAATCTATTTCATCTTTGTATTATATATATATTTGTTGTACCCTTATAAGAGATGTGTTATTCCTCTATAAGGAAGTGTCGTCATGAGGATTGACAAGTGTAGCAAGTGTGTGTACTTGCCGATGGGTTATTAGACCACCATATGGGGTCTGCCCTAATTAATATATAATATAATGTGGATGTATCTAAGTAGACAAGTCGGCCCCAGTAGGTCACTGGGCAAAAAGGTGAGTATAAATAGAGATAGGGCATCTCTATTTTACTCACTCGGAAAAGTAACTCACTCTCTCTCTGAAAAGTGGTGCACTAGTAAGGAGGAGGAGGATCATCTGCTAGGAGACTATCTCAGTGTTATTTGGTTGTATTTTGGTTGAGCCATTGCTCTCTCTATCTCTGAGGAAGTTGTGGGGTTTTTCACCTTAGGGTTTTCCCCACGGAAACTCTGTGTCTCTTGTCTCTATGCTTTTGATTCTTGTGATGCTTGTGATGCTTATCATATTATGATTGTCATGCATTGATATACTGTAGATGTTATTCTCTCAGCAAAGATCCTATAGTATTGTGATTTAATACTCAAAATTTAACATTTTGAACTAAGGACCACACTTTTTGCACTTCTGGAAGTACAGGGCACAAGTAAGTAAGGTGGTCTCCCTCACAAAACTTGCAAGGGAACTTACACTTCTATTTATTGGGTTTGTCGACAATGTCAACTCCCTCATCATGACTTGCAGTGGCTGATCTGGTGTCTCCAGTATGACTCACAGGAATTGGTGACTTGTCATTAATATGACTAGTAGTGATCAATGACGTGTCCTCAATATGACTGACAGTGGTTGAAGACAAAATTTCAGTGTGATTTTTAGTAACTAAAAGTTTTCTCCCAGCATGACCTCCATAGGCTGGGTAGGTGCCCCCTACATGATTCATAGAGGCAGGGTGCTTGACCCCAGTATGACTTACAGAGGCTGGGTTGTTGCCCCCTTTTTTTGGCATCTTCTTCCTATTCTTCCTCTGTCTATTCCTTTTAGACTGCTGGTTACTAGTATTGCTACTTTTTCCACACGAGGTAGGAGGAGGAGGAGAATATTTTATTGGAAAAGAAGGCATACGGTTCTGATGCTCTTGATTTGAGGTGCTTAAAAAAGAAGTGTCAGGAGCATGCAAAGAATTCGAACTGGAGAACAACCAAACCGACAGCCCTATAGTGAATCCAGGAAGATTCAAAGTAGCCATTAAGGGAGTGCCAATGTTTCCAATGAATGGAACATCACAAGGATCCCCTGGAACAAGGGTACCTTGATTGGCGCTCGCTGGAACGCTAGACATAGTTTCCTGCTCAAATGAGAAAGAATTTCTCTAAGGAAAACTAAGACAAGTAGCACAAAGAGCACAACACTAAAAAATGTCCTAGGTAAATGAAACCAGGAAAACAGATTCCTTCCGGAGAAGAGTCTAGGATGTTGAGGGCCCAAAATAGATCAATGAAGGAAGAAGGACAGTTACCTAGGGTCCACAATACAATGACTAAGGGTGCAAGCACTGGAATCACCCAACTGCTCTCCCAAAGACCTACAAGGGATTTCCTCCCACGTCTGTCCTAGGTACAACAGATATAACCCTCCGCCATCACCTGTGTATGATCCTATGGTCAGATACTAAGGATACCACCACACTGAAAACTCCTGGGGGATAGTCTTTGGTCGAATCAGAAGGCGTGGGTAGGGTAACTGAGCCCAAAACTCAAAAGAGTCCCCAAACACGATCCGATCCTAGTATATGCTCGAAACAGAAAGTAGGAGGTTTATTCCCAACAATCTGATCTCACAAGACCTACTGCATAGATACCAGACAATTTTTGAATGAGGTGGGTTTACCTGTGATAGTCGAACTACGATTTTTGTGTAATGTATGATCTCAGGTGGTTTAAGGTGTTTTAAACCCAAGATCCTAACCAAAACTAGTTGGTGAATAGTGTAACCTAGAAATGAAAATGTTACTAGTACGTTTTATTAGGGTTCATTTTAAAGGTTACTTGCTTACTCAAAAAGGTAGTGGGTGTGTGAGAGTGGTTATAACAGAGATAGAATACTGAAATGAAATGTTCACAACTAAACAAATCTTTTATTTTCAATGTAAGTCCTAAAGATACGATTTAGAATGCATATGCAAATGCAATTTTTAGTCTTTTCGAATGTAAAAAGGTAAAAATAAAGTCTAAATGTACAAAATTAAACTCAAAACCTAAGAATGCAGCTACTCAAACAAATAAGTATGCAAAAGAAAACTTCTTCTTTTTGATGCAAAGCACTCTTAAATCCTTTAAGACACTTGCAAGGTACTCTACTCAGAAAATAAATCAAAATTTTTTCATGCTTTTCAAAGGTGAGAAACAAAAACTGAAATTGAAAGTAACCTATTATCAAAGGAAAAGCAAAGAACTTTTAGGTTTCCTTATTGAAACAATAAAAGCTACCAATACGACTTTCAGATTCTTGTTGATGTAAGCATGCCAACCATTGGGAAAAGCATACAAAACCTAATTTTAGACCCAAACAAAGAAAATGAACTACAAAGAAGTATGGTTTGGTAAAGTCAGGTCTGCACATAAACAGTGTAGTCAAGGTCCTGAACAACAACACAGACACTTGAGCTTTCACTACAAAAAGAAAACTAAAAGCATAAAGGAGGATAAGAAACCAATCTAAAGAGAAATTTCACTCAAATAGATACAAACAGGGTCAAGTAGACTCAATAGGTTTCAAATCCAGTGGAAATGGAGCAAGTAGATTCAGTCGGACTCAAATCAGGGTACAAAACACCAAACTGGTCCACAACCCCCCAACATAGGATCAGTACAAGGATAGGAGACCACTCAAAGTGGTTTAACTCAGACCTAGGGTCATCAGGGACCCCAAAAAATGCAGCCATAGCCCCCCCAAACAGGTCAAAACCCAAAAAACTTATTTCAAGGATATGTGCGCTACTGTCTATGAGAAAGACCAGTGCCCACATAGGGGAATGTGCTACTGTGCTTCACAATAGTAGCGCACATGTGGGAAAATTTGAAAAAATAGGGTTAAAACCCCCACACCTGAGCCAGTAAGGGTCTGTAAGGGTTAGGAAGAGTCTGTAAGAGCCAAGGAAGGTCAAACAGAGCTTAATAACTGATTCTAATCAAGAAAATGAACAAATACCTTCAAACAAAACTGAAGAAATGACCTTGGATACCCCTAAGCAAATAGGCTTTTCCCAGCGGAGTCGCCATTCTGTTGTGAGGAAAATACACCTATAGTTCAGGGGAGAAACTACCAACTTACAGGAATGAAAGATAGACCTATAAATGTTCTGCAAGCACAACTAGTAAGCAAAGAGATAAAGGTTAAAGAGGATGTGTACCTTATTCAGAAGGTTGATCCAATCATTTCTCTTCCTCACTCTTCAATGCCATTCAGTGTCGCAATGCCCACACCTGCAAAACAACTTCATACCTTTCTCAAATACATTTGACTACATATATAAGACTGATATTCATGACAGTAAAAGACATCAAACTATAAGCAAACTGTAATCAAATCTAATACACACATGAATAGGTCATATTTGGAAAGGGAAGAACGTTTGATCTTTATTAATGAATGAAGCCAGTACATAAAGTTATACCTTCCTTCAAGCTTGGCACTTCACGAAACCTAGATTCAAGGTCTCTTGCTTCTGTTCTCCAAGGATCCCAGCCTCTAATTAGTTGTGCTAGGGTTTATCAGAAACTGAGGCACAAGAGAGGGGGATGAGGGTCTCCATTCCTCCAGCATAACATTATTATGGGCTTGGACTGTTTCTCATGGCCCTTCTACCTTCCTTATATATTCAATGAAGGAGAGGAAAAGCAGTTATAACCGATCAGGAAGTTTCCAAACCAACTCAATTTGACCAAAAATTAAGATTTTGACTATTTCAGGAAAGTGCCCTACTCTTCCTACTACAAACCAATGCATTTTTCAAGGTGGGTGCTACTCTATGCATAGGATACTAGCGCACATGTGGAAATATGGCCAAAACAGGGTTTTTTGATGATTTTTACGAGGTGGTTTGGTCTGGAAAAGTGTTCCTAAGGGTTATGACCATCAAATGGACCAGGAGTGAGGTAATTTCAACCATGTTTAGTGTCATATATGACCCTTCCATCCACAAGTGTCCTATTGTGTGACTAAACTTGATCTCAAGAAGTGTCGTCATGCGACCAAGCGATACAGGTGTCGTCACGAACGGAGAAGTGTCATTTTAAGCTATAACACTCCTTGAGATTCTAGCGTTCACTAGGTTTATCAACCAACTTCAACCTATGTTCTTTCTCCTATTCTATCCCATCACTGCATTCTTGGTTGTCCAATCTGTGTCTTTTCTTCCTCGATTTCCAAAAGTCCTGACATATTTCTCCCTCTGCGTTTTTATTGAGGGTACCCCCCTTCGATTTTCCTTTCCACCTCCAGTTTCTTGGGTGTTTTAGAATTCCTCTATCAACGTGGATTTTCTAGGATCGTGAATCTTCTTCTTCTTCACTGCTAGACTGTGTACGCATGAAACTGATTCTTGTTGTCCCACGATCCCACAGCCCCCTCACCTCTCCCTAGTGGATACACATGGCCCCCTCTTATTGGTTGCTTCCATAGCCAGTTTTTTTTGTATTTTTATTGAAATATATTTATTTATTCGCAGCATTCTTACAATTTCCATGGATTAATGGAACATGGAAAATAAAATATCAAATACTTTCCTTTTAAATAAAATATGCGCATCCACTAGCAGGCTCTTGGCCTTGAGATCCATGCTAGGGAAAACATACATCGCATGTATACAATATTTTTTTATTAAAAGCCAAAATACCCTAAGGGTCAAAATGGGGGTATTACAGAACTATCTGGAAAGAAAGGAACATTTGTTGGATATAGTGAATCCTCTAAAGCTTACAGAACCTATGTTCCAAGACAAAGAAACAATGAAGTCAGTATATATGTAACATTCCATGAAGAGGATTCCTTCAAGCACTTCAAAGAACTTCAATGTGATTCAGATATGGAGGAGCATGATACTCCTATGATGGAGTATCCAATTTATGATTCTCCCCTTTTAGATGTTGAGAGGGAGAAGATAGAAGAGTCCATAGATACGCTTGATCCCGAAGAGCCAGAAGATCTAATAGAAATATATCATGATGAACCTCCTACTAAGAGGATATCTGCATGGTGTCAAGACATTCTCCAAGAGACAGAAAAGCATGGAGCACCTCCAGGCTCATCCAGAGAGAGAAAGAGACCTGAATGACTTTCGGGATATGTAGCACATATGAGTCACATCAATGATTTAGATCCGTATGCCTATGAGGAAGACTCTAAGTAGAAAGGATGGAAATATTCCATGGTAGAAGAATACAAATCTATCATCAAGAACGATGTGTGGGAAGTGGTTCCTAAACCTGACGGGAAGTTTGTAGTAACTTCCAAGTGGATTTATAAAATCAAGCATGCAGCTTATGGAAGTATTGAAAAGTATAAAGCAATGTTTGTGGCCCGTAGCTTCTTATAGAAATAAGGGATAGACTATGATGAGACATTATCTCCTGTGGCTAGGTACACTACCATTCGAACCATAATTTCCCTTACCTCGTTTTTGGGTTGGAAAATTCACCAAATGGATGTGAAGACTGCCTTTCTCAATGGTGAAGTTGAGGAAGAGGTTTAAATACAACAACCTAATGGGTTTGTAGTTCATGGTAAGGATTCCCATGTATGAAAACTTAATAAATCCTTGTATGGGCTTAAGTAATCCGCTAGGGCTTGGTATTCAAGTATTGATAGCTATCTCCTGAGCTTGGGCTTCTCCAAAAGTGAAGCTGACCACAACTTGTACTTCAAGGTTGTGAAGAACCAACTACAATATTGGTTCTCTATGTTGATGACTTGTTCCTTACTAGATAGGGGAAATAGATATCTCGGTGCAAGAGGGATCTCACTTCTGAGTTCGAAATGAAAGACTTAGGTCTTATGCACTATTTTCTTGGTCTACAAGTTTGGCAAAGGAAAGATGATATCTTTCATTCACAAGGAAAGTACACAGTTGATGTGCTGTGGATATTTGGTATGATGGACTGTAAGTCCCTATATACTCCAATGATGTATAATCTAAAGAAGCTACATGATTTAGATTCCATATCGGATCTAGTGGATCCTACCACGTATAGCTAATTCATTGGTTTCTTGATGTATTTGATACATAGTAGACCAAACATATGTTATGCAATGAGTATCTTGAGTCAGTTCATGTTTAAGCCAAGACATATACATTAGGTTGTTTCCAATCATGTTCTTAAATACCTTCAAGGTACTATTTCTTATGGACTCAAATATGTTTCCAGTGGTGGAGTGATGCTACTTGGATATGCCGACTCTAACTGGGGTGGTAGTTTTGTGGACTGAAAGAGTACATCTGGATTTTGTTTTAGCTTGGGATCAACTATGATCTCTCCATCCAACATGAAGCAAGGATTCTTATCCCAGAGTAATTTAGAAGCAGAGTATATTGTAGCTAGTACCCGCCTTTCAAGAAGGTGTGTAGCTTAGGAAGCTACTTGCTGGGTTGCCTAGTGAGAAGCTTGAGACTACTGTCATTCGTTCTGACAATCAGAGTTGCATTAATCTCTCATAAAACCCTATGTTTCAGGATAGATCGTAACACATTGAGATGAAGTATCACTACATCAGAGACATGGTCCAGAGAGGTTCCATAAGACTTCAGTACATTGCGTGACTAGTAAGAAGATTGTATATTGTAGTAACATGTTTTTTTATGTATTTATCATTTTTCATCGGGTGGGGTCCCTCAAAAGTATGCAATGTGGGTACTAATTGGATGCGTAATTTAATTCTACATCCAACGAGTGCTCTCGCTCGAAATTTGAGTAAAATGACAGGGAGATACGTTGAAAATACAAATTAAAAAAGTAGTTTTTTAATGTCAAATATGCCAACTCAACCATTATGGTTGACTCTTTTCTTGAAATTCTATTGGTTCTTGAATTCAATGGCTTGTTTTCTTACGAGGTGGCTCATTTTCTTATAAGGCCCATTTTAGACCCCAAATTTGCTCTAATGTGACCTTAGCAAATCTTCCCAATTCTTAAAATGTCATCATTTTCATCATCATAATCATTATCTTTGTCATTGTCATCTAGGTCATCATCATCATCATTTAGTCATCATCATCAACAATGACATGAATGACGATGACAAAAATGCTACCATTAATGATTATGATGTCCATGATGATGATGGTGATAGTGACAATGATGATAGCAATGATAAGGATGATGATGTAAATGATGTGATTATACTAGCATGGATCCATCTTAAACCCGGATCTATCAAGCACCGAGTGGGATCCAATTTATTGAGGTGTATTTTTTTTAATTTAAACTCAAGAAATTTGATCTCTCTTGATTGATAGATCCGGGTTTAAGTTTTAAGTTTTTATTTTATAAAGAAACATCATTTTTTAATCACTTTTCATAATATTTTATTTTATGAGCCAACGTGGATTTGTTTTTAAATACTTTCTATAATATTTTATTTAATGAGCCGACATGAATTTTTTTTTTTATTTTCTTAGGAACGAACGTTACAACATATCTCCCATACTGGGATGTAGAGTACCTCTCTCCTATCGGTGCAATGAAGATGATGACAACAATGACTATTCCAAAGATGATGATAATGATGGAAATGATGATGACAATGATCACTATGTTGATCATGATGATGATGATGATGATGATGATGATGATGATGATCATTGTCGTCATCATCATCACCGTCATTGATGGTTATGACAATGACAATGGCATGGATGAGGATGATGATGAAATGATGATCATGATGACGACAATGGAAACGATGATGATGACGATCATAATGATGATGAAAAAGTCAATGAGGATGATGATGATGTAATTAAATGGATATTTTTATGAAAATGGTGATGTTGGTGAGGATGGTGATGTTCAAGATGACAATGATGATCATGATGACAATGACAATGGAAATGGAAATGACAACAATGAAAATGATGATAGTGATGACTATGATGACAATGAAGGTGATGATGCTGTCAATGATGATGATGACATTGATGAAGATGAAGAGAATGATAATGATGGTGATAATAATGATGACAACGATGAGGATAATGGCATTGATGAAAATGGAAATGACATGAAAGGTGATGTTGTTGTTGATGAAGATGATGATGATGATGATGATGATGATGATGATGATGACGATGACGATGACGATGACGATGATGGAAATGGAAATGATGATGGTGATGACAATGATGATGACACTAACAATGAGGGCATGATGTGTAGTGAAACATCCTATGTCTTAGGCCATATTATCTACTTATGGGTCTCACAGACCATGTTTGGGTCTCGAGGCTACCAAACATGGCCTAGGTAGAGAGTCTATGGCATGTTAGGAATATGTGGTGTCGATTTAGAGGTTTTTCACACTAAGGGTGGTTTTCATGCCCCAATCCATGTTCCAGAGTCAAATCTAGATCCTTAAGCTGTAATATTTTTCCTTAGGGCTCGTGGGCCATGCACAAGGACCCATGCTATCATACATGCCCTTTATAGGAAAAATATTACCTACAAGTGGGATATGGTTACCATTTAAAGCATGCATAACTTATAACCATGATTGAGCACATTGTAATCTTTGAGGTTGTAGAGAAATTTGATTTTTTTAACTCTACCAAGTACATTATTGGCAATAAAATTAGATTTGATTGGTAATATTGGAAAATATGATCAAATCGGATTAGAAATAAAGGGGATAGGAGAATCATATTATTGACATGTATATATTTATAATCAACTACAAGAAATACAAGTATCATGGTTTGTAAAATATCATTGAAAAACTATAAAAGAATTGAAGATGGATATGGCGACGATGATGAAGATGGATATCATAATGACAACGACCATCATAGTGACAATGAAAATAATGATGATGATGACAATGATGATGATGAATACAATGATGATGACATTGTTGATGATGGATTATATGTTGACGATACCGATTGAAAAACTAGGTGCATTATATTGGGATGGCAGTAAAGTGGATCCAAATTGCATCCACTTTAGCATTCCAAATCAGTTGCATTTAAATTATCCTCCTACTAGGTTGTCTAGGTGCAAAGCTAGGCACATTATATATGGATGGCTCTAAAGTGGACACATACTACGTCTACTTTAGCATCCCAAATCAATTGCATTTAAATTATCCTTGTGCTAGGTTGACAATGATGATGACAATGATGACAATGCTGATGATCATCGTCATTGTCAACATCATCATTTTCATCATTGTCATCTAGTTCATCATCATTGTCATTATCATCTAGTTCATCATCATCATTGTCACCATCATCGTCGTCTAGGTCATCATCATTGTCATCAACATCATCATTGTCATCATTGTCATCATCATTGTCATCATCATCATCATTTTCATTGTCTTCGTAGTCATCATCATCATCCATGTCATTCTCATTGTCATTTTGCAAAATTAGGTGCATTATATTGGGATGGCACTAAAGTCGACACAAATTGTGTCCACTTCAGCTTCCCAAATTAATCACATTTAAATTATCATTGTGGTAGGTTGTCTAGGTGCAAAAATAGGTGCATTCTATGTCCACTTTAGCACCAACTATTATGTTAGTTTCAAAATATAAACCCCGAAAAGAATTCTAGGCCGATGGGGTTAAAAGAAAGGATGGGATTTATAACTTGATTTGATGAACCACTAATGATAATGACGATAATCATGATGATGAAGAAGATGAACATGATGATGCCAACGGAAATGATGACATCAATGATGAATATGATGATAATGACAATGATGATGATGACAATTATGGTGGTTATTATGACAATGATAATGAAGATGATGGTGACGATGATAATGGAAATAACAATGATGATTCCAATGACCTTAGAGAATCTTCCCAATTACTAAAATTCCATCATTTTCATAATCATATTCATTATCTTTGTCATTTTCATCTACATCATCATCATTGTCATCCAGGTTACCATCATCAACAATGGCATCACTGATGACGACAATGATGATGATGCCATTAATGATGATGATGATGATGATGATGATGATGATGATGTCCATGATGATGAAAATGGAAATGGCGATTATGATGCTTACAATGACATGATAGTGATGACAATGATGTGATTATATGAAGATGATGACAATCCATGTTCTAGAATAAAAGCTAGACCCTTACACCATAATATTTTTCTTTAGGTCTCATGGTCCATGCATAAGGCCGCATGATATCATACATGCACTATATAGGGATAATATTACCTACAAGTGTGATATGGTTACCATTTAAAGCATGCATAAATTATAACCATGATTAAGCACATTGTAATATTGGAGGTTGTAGAGAATTTGGATATTTTAACTCTGCCAACTACATTCTTGGTAATAAAATTAGATTTGATTGGTAAGGTTGGATAATATGAGCATATCAAATTAGAAAGAAAGGGTATAGGAGAATCATATTTATTGAAATGTAGAGATTTATAATTGACTACATTAAATGTAAGTATGGTGAGTTGTAAAAGGCCATTGACAAACTATAAAATAATTGAAGTTGGAGATGGGGATGATGATGAAGATGGAGATGACAATGACAATGACGATGACAATGACAATGACAATGATGACGACGATGATGATGACGAAATTATTGATGATGTGATTATATGATGAATACGACAACTGCAAAACTAGGTGCATTATATCAGTATCGTGCCAAAGTGGATGGAGATTGCATCCACTTTAGCATCCCAAATCATTTACATTTAACTTCTCCTTGTGATAGCTTTTCTAGGTGAAAAACTAGGCACATTATATAGGGATGGAGCTAAAGTAGACACAAATTGTGTCCACTTTAGCATTCAAAATCAATTACATTTAAATACTCCTTATGGTAGGTTGACAATGACAATAATGATGAAAACGATGACAACAATGATGACGATGATCATCATCATCATCATTGTCAAAATCATCATTGAATCATCGTCATAATCATACTCATTTTCATCGTCACCATGTTTTTCATCATCATATAATCAAATCATCATCAATGCCATCATCATTCTCATCATCATTCATTTCATTGTCATCATCATTATCATCGTTATCATCATGATGTTGATGATGATGATGATGATGATGATGACTACAATGAAAATGATAATGACAGCACCAACCATGATAATGATGATGATCATGATGATGATGGTCATGATTATCATGATCATCATGATCATCATGATCATCATGATTATCATGATGATTATGACAATGATGACGATGATAATGGAAATTATGATGATGATGATGATGATGATGATGACGACGACGACGATGATGATGATGATGATGATCATATCGGATTAGAAATAAAGGGGATAAGAGAATCAAAGTATTTCCATGTAGTGATTTACAATTGACTATAGAAAATGCAAGTACGGTGGCTTGTAAAACGCCATTGGCAAACTAGAAAATAATTGAAGATGGATATGATGATAATGATGACGATGGCATTGATGGAAATAATGATAATGATGTTTACAATATTTATGTGTGGTGTTTGTAAATGTGTGTGTGGTATGTTGGGCCACTATTTCGGGACATAAATCATACACTTAGACCCCAACACTTTCTTACAAGTCTGATGGGCCATGACTGTACTGATGATGATGACCATGACAATGATGATGACAAAGATGAATATAGTAATTGTGATGATGATGATGACAATGACAATAGTTCTCATCATGGTGATAATTACAATGATGATTATTATCATCATCATCGCTACCGTTGTCCTTGTTGTCGATGTCATTGTCATCATCATCATTATTGTCATTGTCATCTAGTTCACCATCATCATCATTATCGTCATCATCATCATCATCGTCATCATCATTTCCATTCATGTCATTCTCATTTTCATTTTCATTTTCATCATCATTCCCATTTACATTTTCATCATCATCATCGTCATCATCATCATCATCATTGTCATCTAGTTCATCATCATTGCCATTGTCATTGTAATCCAGGGCATGTTTTAGGGTTAGAATATACTATCCTATTCCATAATAGTTGCTTCCATGGACCATGGGCTATGTGTAGGATGTATAACCACACACTGAGGAACACATCTAGGGAATCTTTAATACACTAGTGAGATAAGGATATTTTGAAATCTTGGTATACCATGGATGGATCTAAGGGATTAAGCGATATTTTTAGGCTAAATGCTATGGAATTGGTCCACAATATTTTTCTCTAAGGCTCATCTAGCCATACTCTAGGCCCCATTGCACCACATAATCCCTACATAGGGAATGCTTGTTCTAGGAACAAAAATCAATGGTTAATATTTCAAGTTTCTGTAGTTGAATATTTTTTGGAAGATCTCAAATTTGTGATGAATTAATGTGTAATCTTAGTAACTACATAAGGAAGACTATAATTGAATAAAGTGATGATATAATTTAGTAACCTAACGCCTTTGATCTGGGTGTTCCAATCATCTATTTTGTAAATATTTACAAGAATATTGAACACATTCAACCCACATCTCTTAATGAGATGTATAATAACCCTCACATCAACTTTAATCCCATGAATATAATTGGGTATTTAAGGAGCGTGGTTCAAGCCATTGAGATTATGTTGGTAAATATAAGGTATACCAATGGTGTCCTTAGTGTCTATTGTAAACCATTTCTTTGAATCAATGTTCTTCATCACGCTATCCCTTCTATGAATATACTTCTACATGAATTAGAGGTTGCATAATGACAACAAAGACTTCATCACACATTTGAGATCTTCCAAAAATTGTTCAATTATGGGGGGATTAGTTGTTTTTAACCCTAAGATTTATTATCATTTTTTAACTCATGTTATGCATATTTATGGGAGTATTTATGATGATTTATCATCATCTTGTTCATAAAGTCATATGCTTTTGTCTACCATTATTTTTAGGAAGCTCAAACCACTTTTAAAAGGGAGAATGAAATGATGCACTCCATTTTTCAAAGGGAGAAGGAGATGATGAACTCCACTTTTCAAATGAAGAGAAGATGTTGCATTCCCCACCTCCTTAAACATTGAAATCCAAGACTATATTATGAATATCCAAATTATGTAAAGATCCATTAAAGATTGAAATGGGAATGGATATCCTAATTATGGATTTAGATAGACTACATTGGATTACAGAAATTGTGGTGATACTACCCTTTTGGGGGGACTCTCAAATATTTTCCTCTTTTGTAGTACCTATGAGGATGATCCAAACACTGAGGAGCAATATCAATCACCTCCAAAGGATGGGATAAGGATATAATAGGGAGGATCTCTTGCATGTCATAGGAAAGAAGGAGGATTTAACATTAAAAAAGATTGGGGGGAGGAGGAAAATTTCAAGGGATCATAAAGGTAGTCCCGATGAAGTCGTGGACTGCATAACACCTTTTCTATTTTCATAATGTATTTTAGATGTATATCATGTTCACAACCTTTGAAACCTTTCTTTTGAATTGTGATGACTATTAAATATGTACTTATGAACTTGACTATATATATCCATGAGTTTTTCATGATAATTTTAGTCAGTTATGGGAGATCATGTGTAAAAAAATGTATGATGTTTTACTGGCTTTAAGATAACCCTTTTATTTATGATGAATAGACATTGAATGAATGAATGCTTAAAATAACAAAATGTATCATGAGGCATGGAACCCCTTGATTATGTGAATATCATAAAGAGTATGAGGGATATCTACCATATATTTAAGGGGGGGTTGAGGAGTGATGTCAATGTAAGGAAAATCAAAGTGAACAATATTGCAAGGAAAGGTGAAGGAGGAGCATAAGGAGGATACGAAGGTTTGACTTATGAAGAAGGAACCCAGAAAATGAAGTGATCCCTAAAAGAATAAACTAACTATACCCAGTGTTTTGTTGGAGATGTAGATTACCACAACATGGATAATGATGTCATATTTGTGTCAACCACATGAGACTTTCCCATGGTGAAATAAAATCTCACCAAAAAATGTGCACAGAATCACCATCATCACATCCTACCTTGAACACCTTAGAATATTGTTGTAATGATCCCTTGAATCCATGAGAAAAGAATCGAGTTGATACAATTTTAGACCCAAGGGTTAGTGCAAGATCTACTACCCTAGTCGGCTTAGTCATTGACTTGTTAAATCCAATATAGGTCCAATTCACTTCTAAATTTTGGTAAGGCCATGGGTGGAAACAATGGGAGTGGTAATTATGTTGAGTGAAAATTTGGGATATACAACGACTCATTTGAAGGAAGTGTCTTCATAATGTATCTCTACTAATAAGGGTATAGATATTTTGAAATTTTATTCATTATCTAGAGGCATATCATAGAGTTTGAAGGAGAGTGATGGGCCTTGCAACAATGCCAACTTGAGAGAGAAATTCATTAATGCTCAAATGAGAAAGGCATGATGCTCGAGGAAACACTATAAAATATCCATGGTGGACATTTCAACATTATTGTGACTAGACTTGGACTAGAGAATAGGGTTGCAAGGGGAGAGATTGTAGTGGAGGAGATAGGAAGTTGACATGGGTATCCTTTTATATTTTTCTAAGGATACCTACTATGTTTGATATTTACAAAAGAGATGATTGCAAGGAGAGATTTAGTTTAGAAAATACAAAACATAGGGAATAAAGGAAAAAAATAAAAATAAAGGTCAATCGCTTCCAACAAACCAAACCAAAACATGTAAGGGAATGGAGGATGACTCACCTAACATCAAAAGGAGAGGATATATGTTCAAATCAATTAGTTTTTTATCTTCTTTGTTCATTGTTTCTATATCACAAATTGTTTGAATACATCTCCCTTGTCCCAAGCTTCCTAGTATTTTAATGATTGTCCTCTAAACCATCAAATTGTTGATTACCTCGTTGAACTATTCAATTTCCTCATGAATGCATTTCAAATTATCAAAAGTTACAGGTTGATTGCTTCCATGGCTCCTTGAAAATAGAATAATGTAAAGTAAGTGCATAAGAGGAATTACACAATGCACTTACATAGCCATTTGTGTTATTATTAGATGTTAATTACAGATTATAATTATGGTTTCAATGGAAATGTGGTATAATTCAAGATACACTGAAATTACTTTTACAACTATAAAATCTCATTTTCCCTCACTCTACTGTAACTATATTAACTCTACATACTCTATCCTTATGGATCCGAACCTACAAATTCTTGAAAAGAAACACATATTCTTATTATTAGATCCACTCAAAATATATATCACTTTCAACCCAATGCATTCATCATAACAACAATGCCCCACTTTTCTTGTATTTGAAAAAAGTGTGTTACACGATTAAATTAAATTAACTTATTGTGTACAAAATGAAAATGAAAGAGAAAAAAAAAGGGAAAAGCGAGGGAAAAGTGAGGATTGATGTTGTCATTTCTTTTTTCACTTCATCATTGTGTGGGTTTTTCATAGACAAAATTTTCTAGTTTGTTTGTAACGATGGATCCCCAAGATGGAACACAAGAGCCCAAGTTAGTGTTAGCCCATAATATTTTTTGCTCAGGCATCTCGATGTTCCCCACAATGAAAAAATCGAGTTCAAGAACGAGGTTTCCATTTTTATCAAGACGGGGGATATGGCGAAACTGGTTCAGATATGGCGATATGGCGAAACAGTATTATGGTGCATCATACTCGCTACTGACATCAATTGGTTTTGTGTTCGAAACTGGTTCAGATATGGCGAATTTATACTAGTCACTATGTGAAGAATTAGGGTGAGAGATAGATCAAGGCCTTTTACAAACCACGTGGACTAATATAAAGGAAGGACTCAAGAATATTGACGAGAGGTACGTGTTTTTGTTTCCCTCTTTTATTTTTCTATAATTCATTGGAACCTCGATTTCTGTTATTACTCTGTATATTTAAAATATCGATATAATTTACAGATATACAATGTATAGGCATAAAATAAGAGAAATAGTTTGGGAACATAATATCGTTTTATGCTGATATAATCCTAATGAGGGTCCCTTTAGGAAACTTCTTTCTTCACTTATTATTAAGAAATTGTTGGATAGTAGGACACTTCAGCGACTCAATTTGGTTGTAGGGTTTATTCCAAAAAGGGCCATTCAAGTTTGAAATTGTTAATCACAATACATTTAGTAAAACAGTATTATGGTGCATCATACTTTGCATTTAATAGGTACAAGTGGTCGACGATTGGTCCCTTTGATGGTAATCTCTTTTGATACCCTTCTGATATGGTGAGTGACCAGTTCCTCGTTTATTGCATTATTCACTTCATGAACTGCATTCTATCAACCATTAATTTTGTTGGATGAAATTGTTCCATATTGAAATAAGTTCATATGCTCTATTTGCACCTTTTGTGCATACCACTCACTGTCTCTTTGTCACATAAATATGCACCACAAATAGTAGTACCCTGAATGTGGCTCTCAACAGAATCTGAAGGAGCAGAAACTGCACTAACACCATCTTGTGCATAATTATTATTTCTCTCATGTGATTCAACTTTCGTGATGATTTCCACGAACCCATGTTTTGAAATTTCAAGCGCATGATAGAAGGACCAAAATATTTAATGGAAATGGTACTTGACTTAGAAACTTACTTCCTTTAGGGATTTTCTCTTTTCATTGTCTATGGAATCCATGGAATCCATGCAAACTTGAGAACTCTGTAATCTCATGTATCCACAATGTATTTCTCTTAATAATGCAAGCTTTGTTCTGTTCAGTGTAGTTGTGAGCTCTGTATCCTTTTTATTTTTATGTGATTCATGGAATCCCAGTTTTCAAAAAATGTATATACTATAGATTTCAAAAGATATCCATCTAAGTGTATTCCCTTTCTTATTTTATATCCTCCAAAATCCTAAATGTATGCTGATATTGATGCATTTTTCATTAGTTATTCATGTACTGAACATGCACCCAATTCATATTGGAATCATGGAAGATTTGGTCACAGTGATAATGGTAATTTTGGGCCTTCTCTGTCAGAAATGGCTCTGGAAGGCCTCGATCCATTTCCTTCCTATGGATGGAAACTGATCTTGTATATCTGAAAACGTTCTAATAACATAAAACATATCCTCTTGTAAATAAAAAATGAATAAAAAGTATATATTTAGTGGGAGGTTATGGCATGAATCGGAGGCCCACGTGGCCTCTTCAAAACAAATGGAAGAAGTGTTCTCACATATCTAATTTTATATTCCAATTAGACCTACAAAATAAAACAAAAACTAATTGAATATATTTTGCAATCGCACACGTTGGAGAGTGGAAGTTTTGAGAGGACAAAAGCCAGTTGGAGAGAATTTCAGAAAGCATTTAAGCACCTTCATTGAGTAGGCGTACTTAGAATACCAATACCTTCATTTGGTGAATTTGGAGTGTATATTTTAAGGTCATACTTGTGCAAAAAAAATTCCAGAAAACTTTGAACACCAGAAAACCCTTATTTCTTCTTCATTTTCTTTCTTATCTTCCTTTATTGTTCCAATGGAATCACGTTCAACTTCTTAGATAAACTATGCCCGTGGAATTTGTGGTAGGACAATTGGTGGATGGAGAGAAAATGGTGAATAAAATAAATGGAAATATGTTGTGGATTCCCCTTTCTGGAAGTATGTGCCAAAGATAGGGAAGAAGACTAATTTATGGGTGGGAGTTACTTATGAAATTGCAACAAGTGCAAGCAATTTTAATGGGTAATATATAAGGGTTAAAGTCCATTTTCCTTGGATTCCCAACAAGGAAGTTAAGTTTTGCACCACTATCAACCCAAAGGACATGAATCAACTTTAGAAGGAGCATGATGAAGAGTTGGTTTGAAGGAGAAATTCCCTATGTACTCGTGTAATTCTTTGTGTATTCGTGTAATTCTTTAATGCTTACCTATTTACTTTCCAACTATTGTGTGATTGTTGTGATGTGAAGATGTTAAATTTCTACAATTAAATAACAAATTTATTTTCTTGAGAATACAAGGACTTCAACACCTAGGTTGGAAAAATTTACACAACTATGCACTAGCAACCCCAAAAAAGAGACAACAAGTTCCCTAAGAAGCCTACATGAAATCGAAAACTACACCTTTGGCAAAATTGTTTAACACGGGTTAGAGAGATGAATTTCTTGTGCTTTTGTAAATCTCCTTTGTTAGGTGCACAAGATCTAGGAGTGATACATTTTGGATTTTTGCTTTACTTAAGTCTACTTTTTATTTCGGGGGACACTTATATGCTTAGACCTATCTATCTGCTCGTTACCTCACTCTATTTAAATCTTCCCTACTTTCTAGTCGTATCTACTTTCCCATGCTCCATTAAGTATTTGAGATTCATATCAATTTGACCTACTAATAACTAGAAGTAGGTGCGACACTATCTTGTAAAAATAAAGATCACCAAGTATCAGATACAGGGACTTAGAGAAAAAAGAGGAATCTATGTATTATTCTATTGGTATTGTGGGTTGATCTTATGTCATAAAATTGTTGATTTGGTCCTAATTTCTCAATGAATAATCTTTATTTAGGTTTTCGGTACTTACACGATGTCAAAAAAATTGGAGATAGGGGGATCAATTGTTTTCTCTACCTCTGTTGGAGTCGAGGGAGAGAGAACTTGTCTATGTGGATAGCATGATTGATAACTCAAATTGTACTCACTTCTAAAGAAAGGGTCGATTAGTGGGCTTTACTTCGCTTAAGATAGTTATAGTCCTTCAAGTCCTCTCCCTATTATCCTAATAAAATTATATTATCTACTCTAAAAATGTAAGAAATAGAGTTTCATGGGCCATATATCCATTATATTGTACCCAGACACCTACCTTGGCCATTGTGGAACCAATTCACCAACTATGAGGTTACTTTGGCCTCTAACAACAAAATAATCCAGAATCCATATGCATTGTGCATATATGAAAAATAAGAAAAATAGCATTACAAATACATAGTTTATAAGAAACATGCATCCCAATTCAATGGTCATGTTTATTTCCAACATTGCATCAAATAGAGTTGTTCCTTAATATAAATCCTAGAGATAATTTATTTCCAGCAATCAAATAACATTAATATTAAAATGATCAAATATGCTTATCATTAATATGCTATAAGGTCTTTGGTGACTACATTCTCTTGACTCGACTTGACTTGAATAATAGATATTTTTGTCCATTGGCTAATACAAAACCATAGTAGATTGAGGCATTATTTTGTAATGTGGGAAGAGGCATCCTAGAAATGGGAACCATTTCGTCAATGCTACTACACAATCAACAATATAGAGCACGCATAAGCATATTTCGCAAGATAGACATATGATGTAAAGAGATAGAATGTTTAAGGGCATATTTGTAAGCAATAATTATTAAAAACACAGTAAAAATAAATTACTAAATAATGGTTCTGTTGAACACTGAACTAAATTGGCCGACTCTTATACTGCTAATTAATTGGCTTGAATTTCAAATTTGATCCTTAAAAATTGAATGCGGTGACTTAACAATCCACTACAAGCATCCTATCCACAGATAGTCCCACATGTGAAGCACTCCCTCTACAAGTGGCATATGTTAAGCTTAAAGGTGAATATATCCAACAAGCAAATCTCTAAGTCATGAATTCTCCTAGAGAAGATACACCACTCTAATGGACAAAAACATTCCTTAACTTACCACACGCTCTTACTAGCCCACATGCCCATGGGTTTCTCTTGCAATCTGCAAGCATACGAGTTATCTCATGACTAAGTTGTTGATGTATTTGTAACTTCAGAAGATATTCACTTGTATATTGTATGTATTACATTTGTACTTTATTCTATCCCCAACGGAGATGTATTATTCCTCTGATTGGAAGTGTCGTCATTTGTATTTGCAAGTGTCGCATGTATTATTGTAAGTGTCGCAACTTACATTGGATGGGTTATTAGACCACCTTAGAGGGGTCGTCCCAGTGTGGGTTAAAGGGTTATTAGACCACCCTAGTGGGGTCGTCCAAGTGACATGTGGATGGGTTATTAGGATTCCTTAGGAACTCGTCCCAGTTAGAGTAAAAGGAAAGTCAAAGTAAAGTATAAATAGAGAGTGTGACTCTCTCATTTATTCATTCACACACTCACTCACTTCGCATTAGTGAGAAAGAGGACGAATGCGCACAAGTGGAGGAGGAGAAGCTGCTAGGAGACTATCTCTATATTTTTGGGTTTGATCTTTGTGATCTTTGTATTGGTGCTCATTCTATCTCTAAGGGAGTTGTAGGGTTTTTCACCTTCTTGGTTTTCCCCGGTGAAATGCTTTGTGTCTCTTCTCTCTTGTGTTTGATATGCTGTACATGTTCTTCTCTCAGTTAAGATCCTAGATCAGATTGAATCAAATGATGAAAAAATAACATGGTATCAGAGCTATCCTGAAGGAAGGCATTGTATTGAATTTACGACACGTGTTGCACTTCCGACAAATTGGAAGCTAGGGCTTGGTATAGTAAAAACCAGTCATCGTGGAACTTTCTCTATAAATCAATTTTGGTGAAGGTTCAAGATCTGAACTTTTACAGGACGAAGAAGAAATGTTCATGTACCTTATGTCTGAATCTCAGCCTCAGATTCATTGTACTTTGTGAGATATAATTCGTACAAGTTAGGGTTTATGCCTCTTCCAGAATGCAGCCCTAAACAAGTGACCTAGGCACAAAGGTCATATCTCGGGATAGGAAGATCCAAATGGAATTCCATAAAAAGTGGCAGTTAGGGAACGTACTGTAGTTTCACAGGTCTGGGTTTCAGAGGCCGAAGTTGAAACACTGACACGTGGAAATCCATACAATTTTTCTATTCTATTTCATCCCATAAACAATTCACGTTGCGACACTTGGCATATCTATCTCTCAGAGAATCCATTAGAGCTCACATTTGTGGGATTGAAAAGATGATAGGTCAGTCTACCATAGGCCGAAGTTTCAGACCTTGATGATCCGAAACTTCAGAGATACAGAATAACAAATATGGCATATATTTATGCCCAAACAGAATTGGATTCCAAGCACTTTCATTTTTGGTTTGTCACTGCTGCGGGAAATTAGGGTTTTTGCAAAAGTTGGAATTTTTGGAATCGGAGACCACGGCTGGATTCTCCTCATCAAAATCAAAATTTAGAGACCAAGGTCGAAGTTTTTGGTAGGGTAGAACCCCGAGCTCTATCAAACCCTAGTTCGGGTTTTGGACCAGAAAACCATATTTTGGCAAAAGTTGCAGATCCTAAATTCACAGGTCAATTTTGGAGGGTCAATTTTTGAAGTTTTGAAAATCTGAGCACACCTGTTTGCTCGCCTCAGTCAAATGCATCTCCCTATCCAGACAGGAGTTTGAAATTCCAATTTTGGATTTTTAGGGTTTGTCTCACAAACCCTAGCCAGCTCCAGATCCAGAGTCAAAAAATCAAGTGGATTGGGTTAATACTAGAAGAGGATGAATTGGACACCTACATAAGTGAAGCGATTCCAGTTCCAGAGGGAGATGAGGCTAATGCCTTACATAAGAAGACTACAAGCAATCCCGACAAGTATGACTTGAGCAGATACAAGTATGTGTCGAAATTTGTTTCATTTATCCGATGATTAAGTTCATGATATGTTTGTCTTCATATTATTGAGGTTAGTACAATATTGATTAATTTTAGATTGTCTGATCACCTTAGTAAAAGTATGAATGCATGTGAATGATAGAAGATATTCATTCATTAGGGTTATGACACGTATGATTGTACTAATGCACTGTGGTGTTGTATGAGGATGATGTTGTCCGCTAACATGAAAGGTACATCAAGAAAGACAAATCAAGTTCTAGATCGAGAACATATGACCATGGTGACATGAAGACAACGACTCATCCATAGCCATTGATCACATAGAATCTTTACTTACAAGGTATGTATAATTTGGTTCTACAATGCTTAACTTATGAGATATGCAGGTTACTAGCACAAGGGCTCTAAATAATTGAAGAGAACAAAGAAGACATTGTTTGGGTATGTTAGGCATAACTCACAAACATGATAATCCAGGTATGCTTTTCCTATTTAAAGTTAGAATTTTACCTTTTTTTAGGGTCTTATATAAGTATACTTTCATATGATTGATAATGATTATTAATAAAGTTATAGGGGCTTTATGCATATTATGCTTCTTACTTTGTTTAATGATATGACAAACTAGAAGAGTCCTATGGTCAAATAAGAATATGCATGAGTAAAAGAAGTACTCCTTGAAGCCTCGAATACTAATGCTTGTGATAAATTACCTCTATATGAAATAATCATGACCATACATGTTTAAGATTATTTAGAATCATAATGTTTTGATAGTATTAAGATTATACTAATGAATGTATGATTATGTATGAGATCTTGAGGATGACACAATGATGACACTAGTGCACACTTTAGCATGCATAGTGGTCCAGGATGGATATAAGTTCAAAGACAGATAATCCAAGAAGCAAAGATCAAGAGAGAGCTCACTCCAGTAGTTCCTGCAAGGAAGCAAAGATCAAGAGGGATCGCACTCCAGTAGTTCCTGCAAGGAAGCAAAGATTGAGAGGGAGTCCACCCTACAACCAAACAAAGATAAGTATTTGAATTGTCATTTCTTGTATATATGATTACTTAAATAATGTTGTTCAGTCATGTACATACTTATGTTCCTAGATTTACGATGTATATTATGCATATTAGAAAAGTTGCATTAATGAACAAGATACTACTAATATACAAGTAATGGGTAAGTGGCCTATGGTACTGTACAACATTCCATTGCTACTTATCTAGAATGAAACCTCTTTGATGACATGTCGGGATTTGTGCACACTTTTAACAATGTTCTGGTAGAGATGGAAGGCATCTAGAAAGTTACGAGATATGGATAAATGCTGTATTGAAGCATTGGCTAAGATAATGGCATGACTGTATGACATATGCCTTTATGTGTAAGAATTTGTTCTGAAATCTATGAGATGTTTCTAATCATGCAATTGAACTTGTATTGTAGGAAAGACCGTGTACCATCACCTACAAGAGAGACTTGTTTCGAATAACAAGCGATGAAGACTCAACAAATCCAGAAAAATACCTATTGAAGATATTGAAGAATCTGAAGTTCCCAGGATCCAGGATGCAGTAATGGAAGGATGCCATGATCGAGGAGTACCATTCGATCATGAAGAATGATGTCTGGGATGTGGTCTCGAGACCAGAAGGGAAGTCTGTTGTGACTTCAAAGTGGATCTACAAGATCAAGCATGCTAAAGATGGTAGCATAGAGAAATACAAGGAAAGGTTTGTGGCTCGTGGCTTCTCCTAGAAAGAAGGGATAGATTACGAAGAAAATTTTGCACCTATAGCCAGATACAATTCCATCAGAATAGTACTTGATCTAGCTGCAGTGATGAAGTGGAAGATACACCAGATGGATGTCAAGACATCTTTCTTGAATGGTGTAGTCAAAGAGGAAGTGTATGTGGAGCGGCCACTCGGTTTTGAGACACATGACAGGGAGTCATATGTGTGCAGGTTAAAGAAATCCTTGTATGGCTTGAAGCAAGAACCCAGGACATGGTAGGGCAGGATAGGCAGCTTCCTGTCCAGTTTGGGCTTTACCAAGAGTAAAGCGGATTCAAACCTTTACTACAAGGTTGAGGAAGGAAATCCAGTGATACTCCTACTGTATGTGGATGACCTGTTTGTGACAAGTGAGGATAGGTTGATTTCCGACACGAAGAGGAATATTGCTACCGAGTTCAAGATGAAGGACTTGGGTATGATGCATTACTGTCTAGGTATGGAGGTGTGGCAGAGTGCAGATGGAATCTTCCTTGGACAAGGGAAGTATGCAGTAGAGATCCTGAAGCGGTTCGGGATGATGGACTGCAAGGCCATGGCCACACCTATGGCATCGAACCTGAAGCTATTGAATGATGCTTCATCAGAGTCGGTTGATGCCATGATGTATCGTCAAATGATTGGGTCCTTGATGTACATGACGAACACGAGACCAGATATTTGATTTGTGGTGAACACCTTGAGCCAGTTCCCAAAGGATCCTAGACATGTTCACTTGATTGTTGTAAAGCATATTCTGAGGTACCTAAAGGGTATGGTTGATTATGGGCTCAAGTATGATGCGAATCAAAATTTGAACCTGGAGGGTTATGTTGATTCAGATTTGGCAGGCAGTGTTGCAGATAGGAAGAGCACTTCGGGGTGTTGCTTCAGTATGGGATTAGGTGTGATCTCTTGGTTTAGCTAGAAGCAATCCTGTGTAGCACTGAGTACAACAAAAGAAGAGTATGTCGTAGCTTGTTCGTCTAGTTGTGAGGCGGTATGGCTAAGAAAGCTACCGTCTGATTTGTTTGATCTCCAGTTGGATGCTACCTGTATCTTCTATGACAACCAGAGTTGTGTGAAGTTATCGGACAACCCCATGTTCCATGACAAGTCGAACCACATCGAGATCAAATATCACTATATCATGGATATGGTGCAGAGAGGAGCAGTGAAGCTCCACTATGTTGCGGCGGATGAGCAGATTGCAGATGTGTTGACCAAACCACTAGCCAAAGTGAAGTTCGAGTACTTCAGAGAGAGGCTTGGTGTTCTTCAAATAGAAGATACTTCGAGGAGGAAGTGACGGGACACATTTTCAAGATCCATTCCAAGCATGGTGGTAGGAGGATCCTTCCCATGGCTGTGGATGTAAGTGTTGTGTGATGAGCATCAAGACGATGCTTTGGATGATGATCAGGATGATCATGTGTGATGAGCATCAGGACGATGCTCCATATTATATGATGATGATCAAGATGATCATGTGATGATGATATACATCAGGATGATGCTATGATGATGATCAGGGCGATCATGTGATGATGATGTGCATCAGGATGACGCACTATATGATGATGATCAGTATGATCATTAGCATCAGGATGATGCTCTGTGCGAGGATGATCAAGTTGATCATGAGTATTAGGATGATACTCCATGGCCGTGGATAGGTTGTGCGATAAGCATATAATAGCACCCTGATAGATTTGCAAATAATCTTGCTAGGTTTTTCCTATGGCATATAATATCTCCCTGGGAGATCTGGAAAATGCTCTTTCGAGGTTTTTCTTAGAGGGACATATAATAGCGCCCTGGGAGATTAGCAGATACTCTTGCTAGGTTTTTCCAATGGCATATAATAGCACCCTGGGAGATCTGGCAAATGCTCTTTCGAGGTTTTGTCCGTGGCATATAATTTCTCCCTGGGAGATCTAATAGGTTGAGCAGTAAGCTCGTAATCAGTCCTGGGATTCTCTTTTGAGTTTTTTCTAGAGCACATGTAATTAGTCCTAGAGATCCTATAGGTTGTGCTAGGCATGTAAAAGTCATGGGCTCTTTAGAGATCTTGCAGGTCGCAAGACACTCTTTTAAGGTTTTGTGGGGACCACATGTAATCAGTCCTGGAGATCCGATAGGTTGAGCAGTAAGATTGTAATCAGTCTTGGGATGCTCTTTAGAGATCTTACAGGTTGCAAGACACTCTTTTAAGGTTTTGTGGAGGTCACATGTAATAGCTCCCTGGGAGATCCGATAGGCTGAGCAGTAAGCTCGTAATTAGTCCTGCGATGCTCTTTCGAGGTTTTGTTGCCACACGTAATCAACCCTGAGGATTCCACAGGATGGCCAGCTCGTAGAGATGATGAAGACCTACAGGAGGCTAGGCCTACATCCAACATGAAAAAGGGTTGGCTCTGTAGAACTTCCTATGATGAGAAGAATTGAGAGATGGCACCAGTGATCGAGATGAAGAATACATCAGCAATGACGATGATTCTTTGTGATCCAGTGATGATGATCCAACTCCAGAATTGAAGACTTGTGCCTTTATGTATTGATGACCTGTGTCAAGAGAATACCTTCCTAGTTAAGGGGGAGTGTTGATGTATTTGTAACTTCGGAAGATATTCACTTGTATATTGTATGTATTACATTTGTACTTTATTGTATCCCCAATGGAGATGTATTATTCCTCCGATTGTAAGTGCAGTCATTTGTATTTGCAAGTGTCTCAAGTATTATTGTAAGTGTCACAACTTACATTTGAGGGGTTATTAGACCACCTTAGAGGGGTCAGCCCAATGTGGGTTAAAGGGTTATTAGACCACCCTAGTGGGGTCGTCCCAGTGACATGTGGATGGGTTATTAGGCTTCCTTAGGAAGTCGGCCTAGTTAGAGTAAAAGGAAAGTCAAAGTAAAGTATAAATAGAGAGTGTGACTCTCTCATTTATTCTTTCACACACTCACTCACTTCACATTAGTGAGAGAGAGGAGGAATGCGCACAAGTGGAGGAGGAGAAGCTGCTAGGAGACCATCTCTATATTTTGGGGTTTGATCTTTGTGATATTTGTATTGGTGCTCATTCTATCTCTGAGGAAGTTGCGGGGTTTTTCACCTTCTTGGTTTTCCCCAATGAAATGCCTTGTGTCTCTTGTCTCTTTTGTTTGATATGTTGTACATGTTGTTCTCTCAGTTAAGATCCTAGATCAGATTGAATTAAATGTTGAAAAACTAACATAAGTATATGAATGTCTCACGGATGGTAGGAGACTAATGGGAGAATTATTATTGGAGAAAACTCTGAATGAAAAGGAAGAAGATATATTTTCTTTGCATGAGGCCTAAAACTATAGTTGATCTCTGCCAAGGTGTACATAATTCAAGTTTGTATACTCTCTACTATTTCTAGTTTCTAGTATTTACACCATTCAATCCTCCTAGTTTAATACAATGCTTTTGCATGTCTTTTGAATTTCATTTACTCTTTACTTTTGATTAAGCTTCACGTGGAATCCCTATATTCTATTGATTCTAGTTAAACAAGTTTTTACACTTTAACAAAAAACAATTCCTATGTCAAAACTTCTTCACATCTGTCACTTAAAAAACACTATATTATTTAACAATTTTTTTATCCTCAAAGTTACATATTCCATATGTTTTTTATTTCTCATCATAAGCTATCAATTGTGAATGAAAATCAAGAAGAGACACACTATCATAAATTTGTACACTCTAATATTTATAGTTTCTAGTATTTACACCATTCAATCCTCCTAGTTTAATATAAGAATTTTCCATGTCTTTTGAATTGTGTTTACTATTTAATTGTCGATTTAGCTTCACTTTGCAGCTTTATATTCTTTTGACTCTAGTTAAGCAAGTTTTTACATATTAACAACAAAAAATTCCTATGTCAAAACTTCTTCACCTCCCTCACTTAAAAAAAATACTATCTTATTTAACAAGTTTTTTATCCTCAAAGTTACATATTCCATACATTTTTTTATTTCTCATCATAAGCTATCACTTGTGAATGAAAAACAAGAAAAGACCTACTATCATAAGTTTGTACACTCTCTACTATTTCTAGTTTCTAGTATTTACACCATTCAGTCCTCCTAGTTTAATACAATAATTTTGCATGCCTTTTGAATTGAATTTACTCTTTAATAGTTGATTTAGCTTCATTTTTCATCCCTATATTCTATTGATTCTAGTTAAACAAGTTTTTTACACATTAACAAAAAAAATCCTATGTCAAAACTTCTTCACATGCCTCACTTAAAAAAGCACTATATTTTTTAACAAGTTTTTGATCCTCAAAGTTGCATATTCCATATGTTTTTTATTGCTGATCATAAGCTATCAATTGTGAATGAAAATAAAGAAGAGACATTTTCTTTGCATGAGGCCTGTATGCTCTCTTCCAAAGAATGTGACAACTAGTACTTTGTACATATGTCAAAGGTTGATGGGAAAAATTTTAGGGAACAATGGGAAAAAATGAAGTACTTCCCAAAGTGTAAGTGTCAAGGTTAATTCACCCATGCACTCCCTTTCCTCTTTCCCTCTTGTGGTATAATAACCCCTTGTTTCTTCTCAAGAAACCTTTTTCATGGATATTATTTTTATGATGTTCCATTTTTATACATGCTTTCACATAACCTAAGGACATCATGGTAATATCCATGTGGTGGTATTTGGTATCCACGTGGTGGTACTTGGAAACATAAACATGTGTCAAGGGTTGATGGGAAAATTTCAGGGAAGCATGGGAAAAAAGGTAGTACTTCCCAAAGGGAAAGTGTCAAGCCTAAATTCACCCATGCGCTCCCTTTCCTCTTTCCCTCTTGTGTTATCATAGCCCCGTGTTTATTCTCAAGCAACTCTTTTGGTGGATATTATTTTTATGATGTTTCCTTTTTATACATGCTTTAACATAACTTAAGCACAACATGGTATTATCCATGTGGTTGTACTTGGAAACTTACATCCATGCCATAATCCTAGCCCACTACATGAACTTCTAGAGATTTTCTAGCTGAGATTTTTCCTTGGGATTTTCACTAGGAATATTTACAAATCATTTTACATTTTTACAGCACATGGTGATTATAACTTAGCCCACCTAACTTGACACCTGTCAAATAAACCACCTCATGAGAAACAAACATAGAGCCATTTAAACCTTGACTCTATGAAACATCAAGAGGGATAAAAAAATACAAACACAAACCCATCAATGCTTATAACATGGGGGTTAAAAAAATATGCGTTGGGTTATTTTATTATCTATTAGATAGGGGTTAAGTTGGATTTATTATAGCTTATTTTATTATATATTTTTATTATTCTTATAGTCACCTTTTTAGTTTATTATTATTATGGTCATTTAAAAAACATCACTTTTAAGGACCATAAACTTCTTTCAATTTATTTTATTAGTGTTACAAATGTGACACATCTACTTGGGATGTAGATGCATCATGATACTCTCACTGCAATAATAACATGACTTACTATGATATTCTCTAGGGGTTGAAACTAGGTTATTACATGCATTTTAGAACACCCTTCAATGGAGCCATTTTTCCAAGACATTTATAGGGTGGTGAATGAAGTACTTAGGGGTTATAGAGGGCCACAATTTGAGAAGCTATGCATTGGCTTTCTACAAAAGGAGAAGTTCACTGTGGAGATAGTGTTGGAACTGATGCGTTTCAATTGGTGTTCTAATGGCGTGTCCATTGTTTTAGATGATTGCACTAGTGGAATGAGTAGACCATTGGTAAATATGATAGTAATGTCTCCTTCAAGTACATATTTCATGAGGGCAATAGATACTTTGACTAAGGAGAATATGGTTGAATGATTGTGTAATGAAAAAACTATAAATTACATAAGTAAACATTGCATGATAATAATAATAATAATTAATAAACTAAGGGACATGATCCTTCATGTTCGAAACTAGTCAATGCATATAAGTATACTATCACAAAGATGATTGTATCATCTCTTGTTCATTCATTTTCAATTATATAACTATTTATCCTACATGGATTTCAACTCTTTATCCTTCTTATGTTGGATATTTTGTACATGAAATTTTGTTCAATGCATCGGTATCAAAGCCCCTTCTAGGGTACTTCATCAGTTTTTATTTATTTTTGGTGCACATAATGTTTAGAGTTTCTTTGACTTTGGGTCGATCGCAGGCTAGCTTTCAACCATTTAAAAATCCTATTCCATTGAAGGGGAAGATTATTCTATTGCAAACTGAATAGAAAAAACAAGAATATTGTTGCAGCGAAACTTGTTAAAAATCATCACAATAAAGGAAAAATAGATAAACTTATGTAGAGTTTTGAATTATTGCATGTCATAAAAAATTTAATATTTAATTGATTATGGTGATGGTTGTAAAAGGTTAGTTTAGAGAAAGAAAACCATACCATTTCCTTAAATTGTCACAATAATAGAAACAACCCTAATTGACCGGCGTACTTAATAACTTGAATTAATACTATTATAAGCCACTACACTTTGATTTTAATTCCCTTTCTCAAGATATAGTAAGTGTAAGATCTAGGTAATAAGAACCAATTAATAATTTCATAAAAAATAAAGAGCATATTAAGTTATCCTATTGGATTTTCTAATTTTTGACAAAACCAAATGTATTAAAATTCAATTACCTCAGTTTCTTGTGTCGAAATTCATTTTTTTTCACGATTAGTTGAGTGGAGGAAATGTTGATGGTCAAAGTGGAAAGCCATCCTTGATAGCTAGGAAAAATCTATCACTTTAGTATTCATCTTAAAATCATAAAAGTAAGGATAATATCAATATTGTTATGGGCACTTCATACTTCTTAAACTAGTCAATGTGTTTATATATTTTAATAAAATTGTCATTTAGTTTTATTTTTTGCACTTTCTTTTGTAGTCATATTAATGCATACACACATATTAACTGCAATTGTATTATATTTTGTTTTTTTTTGGTATGATTTAATATTAAAAATATAATAGAAATATGCATTGTGTTATTAAATTAATACTAACATTTAATATTGATTTTTTTCTAGATTACAATAGTTGATGACGCCATGCATGATGATCCAAACTATGCTGAGCCTACTTCAGATATAGGAGAAGAAAAATAAAATGATGATAATGGTGACGATGGTGATGAGATTGAGCAAGATGACAAGTTTTTTTATCGTGATGAGGATCATGGCAATGATTTTGATGATGATATTGGTGGTGATAGCTATCTATTGATACTATGCATGAACATACTACATTTTGGATTATATTTACATGTATTGTTCTTGATATATAACTATGATATATTTATCATTTTTACTTTTATATTTATATATGGAGATCATACAACTTATTTATTATCATATTGGTATTTAAATCATATAGATATTGACTTCTTTTTACTTTACTATAATGATATCCATAAAAGGTTTTGATCTATTGATCATAAATTTGAATTTTAGTTGGTTTGATTAAAGATGGTGATGATATTATCAGTATTGTCTTTATTGTCTTGTTACTTTATATATATTGAAAATTGTCAATGTTATTTTGAAGGAGAATTACTATGTATGATAATATTACTACTTTTGGATGGATGTTGTGAATTTCCCTTTAGTTTCTTCACAAATGTTATGCTATAAATTTGAATTCTTAATGATAACTTTGAAAATTTTGATATATTTCAATATTTAATTGAAATTAATAATATGGATGCAAAATCAATAAAAAATGATAATTTCACTATTAAGTATTGAAATTAATATTCTTAATTAACAGTGGATGCAAAAAGGAATGCAAAACATAATTCAAAATGGATGTCAAATTAGGCAACAAATGGGACACAAAAGTGGATGCAATATTAGATGCAAAATTGGAAGCGAAACATGACATGAAAGTGGGTCATGCCAAACGTAAAAGTGGATGCAAAAAGGGACTAGACACAAATCTTGGCACAAAACTAGGTGCCAAATTAGACGTAATACTAGGTTCAAAATCAGATGTAATAGTAGATGCAAAACTGGACGTAAAATTTGGCACAAAGTTTGGCACAAAACTAGATGCAACACTGGGCGTAAAACCAAGTGTAACATTGGGAACAAAATTGGACATAAAACTGGGTACAAACCTTGATGCAAAAAAAGACGTAAAATGGGATGAAATAATGTGTGCAAACCTAGACTTAAAAAAAGACGTAAAACAAGATGCAAAATTGGATGCAAAATGGGACGAAACACTAGACGTAAAACTAGATGGAAAATTAGAAAACTAGACGTAATATTGGGCCCAAAATTGGATGCAAATTTGGACGCGACACTAGACGAAAACTAGACACATAATTAGATGCAAAATGGGGTGCAAAATTGGGCACAAAATCGACATAAAACTAGGTGCAATAAGAGACACAACATTGGATGCAAAATTGGGTGCAAAAAAGGATGCAATACCATATGCAAAATTGAGTGCAAAGAAGGATGCAAAAAAACACACAAAAAGGGATGCAAAAATTGGGCGCAAAATTGGATGCAAAAAAGACGCAAGCATTCGCGCTTTACAAAATCGTACAATAGTACTAGATTTAACGTAAGATTATTCAACACAATTGGAAAAAAAATACACTAAAATACGACACTAAATCCAACATAAATTCTAACTTTTATTGTACTAATTACATATGAATAAAACATTAAATAATTAAAACAAAAAATCCAATCAACTTTCCATAAGATAAAGTCAATAAATTCAAATCTTCAATCCATAATGTTCAATACTAAATGTAAACACTGCATTACATGTGAAATTAGAAATAAAAACAACACTTATAAATTAATTTTATTAATTTCATTGTTTTTCAAAAATAAAAATTCTAATACTCAATACAACCACCACTCAATATCAAAGCAATCATAAAACAAATATTAAAAATACAATGAAAAACTAAAACAACAATAAAACAAATAAATTAACAAGAATATAACATGTATCGTTAACAATAAAACGATATTTTAAAAAAAATCACAACATATGAAAGACTTCGACATCTTCGACATCTGAAAGTCTCAAAGCCAAAAAAAATATTAATAACTTCTAAATTTGTATTATTAATATTTTGAAAAAACATTAATATATTGTGTACGAATTAAACATTTGAAATACAATAAAAAAATATCATAGAACAAAGTAATAACTAAATTCTCTTTTCAAAATACATACTAAATATTAAAATACAAATATAATAAAACAAAATAATAGAGAATAAATAATTAAAAAGCAAAACATACATCCTTAAGGAACATATATCCTAAAGCAAAGTAATAATAAGAGGAAATATTATATAAAAATTAGAAACATACTCTTATAATATTTCGTCACATTTCATTAACGAGTAGTTAATTTATGTATAATTTGTAAATGATGTATAGATAATTACTAATTTGTGGTCACCTATGGGGTTGACATTGGTGGGCGAATCCACAGTATTCTATCGACTCGCATGATCAAAACGCAGAGTGGTAAAGACATCCTTCGCTGGGGGCATTGCCCTAAAGGAATGTTCACGTTAAAGGAAGCTTATAGCCTGTTAAATACCTCAACGAGCCTTTAGGGTGACAATACTTGGAAGCAACTGTGGGAAGCGAAATTGTGGCCCAAAGTCACTCTCTTCCTATGGTTGTTTATGAAAAGAAAAATCTTAACCTGGGATAACATTGTCAAGCGGGGCTTTGAAGAACCATCTTGCTGTAGTCTATGTGGCATCTCTGAAGAAACTACAGAGCACCTGCTGGATGGCTGCTGTTTTACCTCTGCACTGTGGGATGAAGGAACCACGAGATTCTGCATGTCCAATAGAGTTAGAGATGCACCTGAAAAAACTATCAAAAGTTGGGTGGTTGATCCCTTTCAAGGAAGACTTCTTAACCGTGTTTGGCAACTTTTCCTTGGTTTTCTCATATGGGGAGTTTGGAAGGAGAGGAATCAACATATTTTTAATGATAAGATCAAGTCCTGGAAGATGGTTTGGGAGGGTATTCATCTTACTATTATTGAAACTCTCAATTTAACCATATGGAATGAACAGGTTCTCAAAATCCCTGTAAATGAGGTTCAAATTTTGCTTACCTAGGATATTGTTGGAATCCCTCATTATATTGGTCGACCCCTAGCTGATAGTCATCCCCCTGAAAGCCCGACGTTTTGGTCTCCACCACTGAAAGGGTGGCTTAAACTAAACTTTGACGGAGCGTCTAAAGGGAACCCTGGGCAAGCTGGGTATGGAGGTGTTATGCGGAATGATCATGGAAGGATTTTGTTCTGCTACTTCGGATACCTGGGGCGTGAAACCAATAATGTCTCTGAGTGTGAAGCATTGTTGCATGGGTTAGGCATGGCTGTGCGTCGTGGCGTGAGCAGGGTTATCGTAGAGGGTGACTCTAACATGCTGATCCAAATAGCTATTAAACTTACCCATGGGACCCAAGCTGGGAAGCTGGAAAGGTCATGGAGGCTTGCGTGGAGGTTGACATGCCTTTGCCAACTCATCACCTCATTTAACATTGTATCTTTCCAACATGTCAGGAGAAGAGCCAATGGGCTTGTGGATGCACTGGTTAATCATGGGGTTCTTAATCAAACTGACGGGTGGGATGGCAATGCTCTGGACATTCCATCGGTTCAATGTCGTCAGCAGTGTTTGATGATCACTGAAAGTGACAGGGGTGGCGTGGCACAGTGTGGTGACAGCAGGAGACCCACAGCTTCCGATGAGCATTAACAGATGGTACCTCATGCAAGGTAAGAAGGACAAGTGGTTATTAGCATTTTCTTTCATTTATGCTTGGGATCGGCCCTCCGTAGATCTCCCTCCATTTGATAAGGTCTGGTTTCACGGTATGGCGTGTGAGACACTTATTTGGGATCGGCCTTCTACTGTTATGATGGGTCATTTGGAGTAGAGGAGTGACAGTTCTGCAGGACAGTCGGAATAATTCAAGAAATGGCTGGATGTAATGGCATTAATGAGCACAGGAGGCGGCTTGCATTTAAATTGGGAAATGCCTGTGGTCGAGAGAAAAGGTAGTAATTCTATCCATTCTGTTGTTTTCGGGTCGAAGTGTTGTTATTCTAATAGTGGGAGGAAGGGTTTACGTAAGAGAATCAATACTATGCCGCCGAGAGGGCGTCCCACTAGGAGAGGTAGACGGAACCCTGTGGAGCCAGGAAATGAGGAAAGAGGGTTTGAGGCCAGTATGGTCCTAGTCATGAGAAATGGACTGCAGCTGCTACCGCTATGTTTTTTCGTCGTTACTTCCCTCAGAATGTGCAGAGGGTGGTTGAAAACTTGGAAGACACCCTGTGGCGTAGGGTTGGTGCGGAGGAAATTCCATCAGAGGCTGCAGCCAAAACTGAATGGATTCATGACCCCGGGAATGCCTAGGGTCATATGGCTCTCTATAATCGTTCTGTTGTGATGCTTTGGGTTACAAAAACCCTTCTTGCCCAGGCGACAGAAACTCAAATGGACATTCTGGCGGGTTCTTTGAGGATGACTCAATTGGAGGATTGTGTAAGGAGCATGCTTAGGAATCTAAATGGATTCATATGAAATTAGGTGATCTTGTGGCAAAGTTGGGTTTTTCTTACCTTTCCCCGACTAAGAAAGTTGATAATCCTCAAGTGGTTCATATGGGTGGCAAAGGAAAGAATGTTGAAAGACCTCTGGTGGTGAATATTGATGATGAGACTGGCCCTTCGGCTTAAGTCTCTCCTAGCTTGTGCTCGTGTGTGTTCGGATGCTGGTGCGGTTATTCGATAAGTTTGTTCTGCTAATGGCAAAGAAGAAGGGTAGTACTATTTTGGGGCCTGATGCGACCTGGTCACTCTGGTTTGGTTTCGACCTTGACGTCTCTGTTGGTGTTGTTTACGGGTTATATGGGTGCGACTGTATTGTCTCTGGTATTAGTCTGTTTCTGATCCTGGATGTCTGTATACTCGGCATCGTATTTTGTAATGAATATGGGTGATATTTCGGATAGGTGGGTGTTTTCTTATGTTTATGTGTCTTTAAGTAGCTCTCTGTTGTATAGCTGGTTCTCTACTTCTGCTAAGGTATGTAGCTCTACGTACTCTGAGGGGTTGGAAGTGGGTAGTTTGTGGTCATGGAACTATGTTGACAAGAACTGGTTGGTTATCTAGGATGGCAGTTTCAGCCCTCAGGATTTTGTAAAGATGATTACTCATGATTTTACTTCAGTAATAGAATGATGCTCTGCTTTTTTTTGCTTAAAAAAAAAATTCACTAATTTGTGGGAGACAACTAGAATAAAACGAGTGATAACAAGTAGTTGAAGAAACTATGCCAGTTTATTGTTTAGTGATAGTTTTTCCATGTATAATGGAGGTTCGTCATAGAGAGAACAACTTCTTCAAATTCATGGATGCAAGTATTTTTGACATTGATGATTACACCGATAGGTGTTTATATCTTAGAATTAGTGTACTATCGAGATTGATTTTATGAGCGTCATTCAAAATATGAAATAAACAATTATAATATATATATATATATATATATATAGATAGATATATATATAATAACTGGTAGTTGATGCACGGATAACTCTAGCTCATGCATGGAGAACGGGTAGTGACAGACAACCCATTTAACTAAAGAAGGTAAAAGGTAGTTGAAGCATAGACAACTACAGATGATTACAACTAAGCATGGAGAACAAGTAACATATAACTTGTTCGTAACTTGTGACTTATTGATGTTCACTGACCACAAATTAAGTCGCTGTGTTAGTTTTATGAACTAGTATTGCATATTAACAAATAAATAGGAAAACCAAGGATTTTAACTGCAAATAATGACGAGCATGGGACTCTTCATGACTTCAATTGCATACATGCCATAGCTTTTGGTCCTCAATAATGGAACTCAATACCAAGTTGCAAAAGAGGAAGAGGTTCTTGTAACAAACACTATTTTCTTGTTCTTTCTGTTAAGAACTTCAGACATGGCGCCGAATGGAATACACTAATCTTTAAGGTTTTACTAATCCACTTTGTTCTCAACATGATTTAGAAGGCCTGGGAGAAAGGGCCACCTAATGAGGATGAATCCACAACGATTTAGAGACTGGAAATGTAGATTCACTATTCCAGGATGGATTTTTGTTAGTATTTTAGATTTTTTTTTTCTAATTTTCTAATATAATAATTTTCCAATATAATACATAGTGAAATATTGAATGGTTTAGAATTTGGGGTGTACTATCATGTATGCTTTTCCTAGATTGGAAGAGGATGAGACAAGTGTATTGTCCAGATTGATTTTATGGTATCATTCAAAATTAAAAATAACAATTATAAAAAAGAAAAGAAAAATAACTTGTAGTTGATGCATGGACAACTCGTAGCTCATGCATGCATGAATAACATGTAGTGACAAACAACCCATTTAACTAAAGAAGGTAGCAGGTAGCTAAGGCATAGACAAGAAGTGATTACAACTAAGCATGAACAAAAAGTAATAGATAATTTGTCCATGACACTTAACTTTTGACCTATCTATATTCATGAACCACAAATTAAGTAGTTGTACTAGCTTATATCAATGAATTTATAAAATACAAAAATTTTAGTTTAATGTGAATATTTTGATTTCTTTTATGATATAAATTGTTTGTATATTTAAAAATTTATTGAAATGAAAAAGAATTTTTTAATTTTTAATTTAATGTTTCAATGAAAATTTTAGTTTTCTTTATTTATTTTAAGTTGTAAATTATTTCAAACTTTTTCAAAAAAAATATTGTTTTAAAATAAAATAATTTTAAAAACAAATAAAAATAAAAATTTAATTAAAACAGATTTCATTTTTAAATTTTTTTTTATAGATTTTTATTACATTTTAAAAATATTATTTAAAATAAAATTACTTAATTCAATTTTAACTATCTACATATATTAAAAATTATTAAAGATTAACATTTAATTACAACAGCCATTTTGTAACAATCATAATACAATATGTACTTGTAAAAATTTTAATGATAATTTTTTATTTATATCTATATCAATGATAATAGAGTTAATTAATAATTATACAATTCCACTAAATAAAAATAAAAATTTATCTTATTTTTTAATATTTTGCAAAAGGTTTACAATTTTTTTTAACTATCATAATAGAATATGTACCTGTAAATTTGTATGATATAGAATTAATAAACAATGGTACAATTTCACTAAATAGAAATTCAAATTTCTTATTTTTTAATATTTTGTAAAAGCTTTAATTTTGTTTTCAAGTCATCAGTGTGAATAATATCGTAGTATAAAAATTACATAATCTAGATGTAGGAAATTATACACATTGATTCTCATAATTTAAAGAAAAAGTTAAAAGATGAATTATTTTTTTTCGTCACACAAAACCATAAACTATGTAAAAATTATTATTTTTTTCAATATCTTTGATATTTATTTAAATAAAACAAATTAAATTGAAAGGATGAAGATTGAGTAATTTTTATTATATTAATATTTTATATGATTAATAATGAATCATTGCTTTCAGAAATATTTATTTGTAGTTATTAATTCTAAATTAATTAAAATAATATTACGATTTTTAGGGGTATTGTACTTGTTTTGGATAGCATTTTCAATTTTAAGGGATTTTTTGGGTGTCATCTCCCAATTAAGTTAAGTTATCTTAAAGGGGAATTGAAAGTATAAGAATTTTTTTATGTATAAGATATTAACTATTAAATTTGGATTATGGATTAAAGCTAAATGAATCAAAATGATAAATTTAATATATATATTCATTATGGCTTTAATATTATTATGTTAACATAATTGATATATTTACTAAAAATTAATATAAGAAAATGTTTGAATATTTATGTTTGGTTTTCGTTATTAAAAATAAAATCTCTTCTTTCTTATGAATAATGAAATTTTTAATTAAAATTTTATGTTGATATAATTATTTTATATACATGTATTTTTTTATTCACATTGAAAATCTTAAATGACATCCATAATAAACCTTTTAAATGAAATCCATAATAAACCTTAACAAAAGAGAAAGGAATTTTTTGGATTTCTATAAAATTTGATTCCTACAATTTAAAAAATGAGAAATAGGTGTTCCTAAGTCACGCTAGTTTTCACAAGTTAGAAGATCATGGAGTTAGAATTGTAGAAAATATTAGACGTAGGAAGAATGCACAAACTTACTAAATATTTTATAGGTTTGCTATATTTTAACCATTTGTTATTCCATGGTCATTTAAACATATTTATATATGTGTGCATCTCTGTGTGTGTTTTGCACCACACTATCTCAATTTATGTATTGGTGATATGCACCACAATACTCAATCTATGTTGGATTGGTTTTAGTGGTTTGTAATTTCACCATACATCATGGAATGATGTGTATTAATTTAACACCAAAACTAATGTATTTTACAAACTCCACTTTTGCACTATAAATGTGAGCACCACTTTCATAACCCCACATTATCTCCACGTTTACATCACTATTTGAAAATTGAATATTTTCTAAATGCTTGAAAAATAATGATGCTAATATGGAGCTACAATGAAATTTTTCTTGTAGTGTCACACCCAACATCGCCACCCATCACGATTCACCAACATCCTCTTGACTCTTCGGTTCTAGCACTCCAGGGAAATCAAACACCATGGCATTGCATGATTCCTCCTCCACAATGTCGATAGTCATGAAAAAGAAATGAACACTCCGGACTAAGGCTTCAACAAATAACCATCCAATCAATTTAGAAAAATGTATCTAACGAGAGAACCTCATCCATCCAAGATAAACACAACCTTCAAATATCCTATTCCCACCAAGAGGCTTTCAAACATCAAGGAATACACAGCAATGGACCATGACCATCCACCATGACTATAAACCGCCCAAATGCCATCATGCTAAAACTCCACTCCACCAAACATTGTGGATAGACTACTACCAACATACCAAACCCTTAAAGGCACTAGAACATTGCATTACACGAGTAACAAGAAAGTTAGATAATGGCAATAAATTTGTACAATTTAGGAATAACTTTGCATGAGAATCTATCAAGTTCATATCAAATCAACTTAATTATACCAATATGTGTTACATATAATTTAAGTAAATATAACACCAAACACAAGTTAAGTGATTATACTAGTATTACTTACCTATAACAAAATCTTTTCAATTAATGAAAATAAATATATATGTATATTTCACAATAATATTGTAAAAAAATAAAAATTCAATACTAATAACAATACATTGATATTAGACAAATATTTAAGTAAGGTAGATAACTATACATTTGAAAAATAAAACAGTAACTCAGTAGATTACATAACTACAACACTGTTTGAGTTTGTCAATAAAAGAAATAGGTATCCTCTCAAAAAACTGTATCCTACAAAGTAAGAAAACCTTCACATAAATAACATTAGACCTACAAATATAAGATTTCATATAATCAAATGTAAATCCTACCAAAACTTCCATAAACTTAGATAAAAAAATATTCTTATATTATGGATAGATTATACTAAAATGTTGCAATTATTAAGATTTTACTACACAATACTATCACACGTATTTGACAAAATGCTATATAATTGCCAATCTAATGGCATTTGGCAGCTGCTTCCACTTTGCTATCCAGATCTTCACATAACAGGCACTAAAAGATTGGAACACAACAGAACATATCAGACTTCTGCTTGCCAAACTATGAAATATGACAGCACGGTATTCATTCAGACACTTGATCTACAAGGGAATTAAATGGGCTAGTCTGCCATGGAATATCTTAGAAATATAGGATTCTACACCAAACAAATCTCTGCCCTGTAGACATGGGGAATTAAGGATAAGAGTTTGAGCTCTTAGAACGAGAACCTGCTGGTATGATATCGTGGACCAGATGGAGGAATACAGGACCCCTTGAAAAGCATACTGAAGGTGAACCCAATAGGATTTATTGCCACTACAACTGCTTTTCCACCTGCATTGCCACCAGCAGCATTCCGATTGCTTGGAATCAGCTGGTTATCATCAACAGCAATATGCACAGCTTTTACTTCTTTTCAGGCAAGCTGTTTTGCATGATCAACATAGTTATAAGGCCCAATTATCCTGGCATTGGATTGTATTAAAAGTAAAATCAACAGTGTCTGCGTGATTAAATCCATACTGGACACCATCTGTTGCAGCTACAAGAATATATAGTGAAACCATGATAAGCAGTTCCATCACTACCCTTTTTCATTGTATTCTCTGTCTGACAGCCTCGAGTATATGATTGTCTCTTCTGTGATCAGAAATGTAATTCCGTGGCACTTAGGCATGAAATGGGACTTTGTTTTCCATGTAGGAGGAGGTGCTTTATTCCTCAATATTACTGTACTTCACACCATTCAAGGAACTGGCTGAATCTCTATCAACACGGAAATGTCAATGCTGCTGTCATTTATGTCACTCAAGCAATTCTTAACTTTTCCCTTTTAGGACTATTTAAGATTGGGGTCATGTGATCAGAGATTTTCTTTATGTATGAACATATAACAGAAGTACTCAATTAAACATATAATTTATATATGATAAACTAAATTAGAAATACTCAGTCAAATGTATAAATTTAAATCAATTGTAGAATTATTTGAATTTTTTAAGAAAAAAAAATTATATTAAAAATATTTTAGAAAAAAAAAAATCTTTATAATACAAACTGAAACGTATGAGATTGAAACTATGAATATATTTTTGTATAACTCTTTATATAACTAAATCATTCCAATAAAAATGGAGACTTCCCTCATTGAATAGAACATAAGGATATATATATATATATAATCTGGTGGTTGGAAGGAATGTTGTTATCCAGCTTTGTGATACTTGCTCCTTGGAAGTCAACTTTGATTATGTAATGATTGTAATTCTAAAATACCTTGATTCTACTGAATACCAGGTATTGGCATTCTCCCAGTAGATGTATATATTCAAAAATATATTTACATTTATAGTTGTTTTTATTTTAGTATTTTTGGTTGGACTACTATTTATGTTTTTTTCCTAAATTGAAGAAGGATGAGACAAGTGTATTGTCCACATTGATTTTATGGGCGTTGGTCAAAATTAGAAATAAACAATTCTAAAAGATATATGATGATGATGATGATGATGATTAACCTGGAGTGAGACCAACTTTAGTTTATCGGACCTTAAGAATGTTATTACTTGGTTTGGTTTAAACTTTTGTTCCTATACTCAAAAAGCTTGGTAAGAAGTTTTCCAAGCTCACTACAGCTTTGGCAAGTTAGGAGGCTAGAAAGGTTTGTATTGTAACAAATACTATGAAACTCATATCTAATGTGGGTGTAAGCAAGGCACTCTAAGAGAAAGTGATTTTCATCCTCAAAGATCATAGACTCACAAAGATGGCAAACCCTTTCTGCCCATGCCCATGCTCTCCATGGAGAAAGACCGGCTTCTATAAGAAGAATACTATAAGGCATATTGATCATACATAGATAACTAGACACCCACCACAAGTTAAGTGACTATGCTAATATACATAACACAACATTATAACACAACATTGCTAAATGCATAATACTTTAAACATAAAAACAACTCCGCACGGCTGCCATAGGCTAGAACTCTAACCAAAAATGACTCTGGACTTTGCACAGGCTACAATTCTAACCAAAAATATACCCACCATTATGACTGGTCTGTACTAATAATAGTCACAGCAGATGCACAATCTGAACGCTCATCGACATGGCAACCCAATCGTCGAACCGACATAGCCACCCATCACGATTTGACCAGCATCCTCTCGATTCTTCGGTTCTACGCACTCCAAGGAAATCAAAGACCATAACATTCCATCAACAGAATCTCCATAGCCATAAAAAACATATGAACAATCCAGACTGATGCTCCAGACGATCCACCTCCACAATATCCATAGCTATGAAAAACAAGTGAACAACCAGGACGGATGCTCCCACAGCTAGCGATCCACCCCCACATTGTCCATAGCCATGGAAAACAAATGAAATCTGAGAGATGATCCAACAGGTAAGGATCCATCCCATGTCGAGAAATGTCCACCCAGAGCATATCATTCAATCTATTAAAAACCCATATTTCAACTTATATCTTTTTTTCATGAATAAACTTTAAGATGAAACTTCAATAAACTTTCATATAAAACTACATTAAAGTGGGATTATGTATTTAGTTTGGAAAGTTTACTGACATCAAATTTCAGTATAACAGCAAACCCTACAAAGGCATGACCATCCACCACACCTAGCAGACTGACTGGCCTAATTATATATGTTATAATGGTGTACTAATTTATTGAGAAAATGAGATACAATTACAATAAATATGTACTGACTGGCCTATTTATATATGTTATAATGGTGCAATAATTTACTGAGAAAATGAGATTCAACAACTTTGATTTTCACTTCACTACAATTTGTTTAATGTGAATATCTTTATGATTTGTTCATTCAGTACATTATTTAGTACAGATGAAAAAAGTATAAATTAAAGAGAAATGTTAAACACGTAAAACAGAAGCATTCATTAGACATAAAAATCTATGTAGGTTAGAATTTTGATAGAAACAAAAAACAGTTGCATCAAGAAATCCTTAACATATAACTTCACAACTACAAACTTAATTCCATAAATCCTACCAAAATTACTGCATAAACTTAAATAAAAGTATTGTTCTACCAAAATACCATACACAATAAAAATATTCTTAAATTCGATAATATAGAATCTACTATAATGTTAGACTTTTCAGGATTGTACTAAACATTACCATTACACTTATCTCACAATAGGCTATATAATTGTCGATCTAATAACATTGAAATTGAAGAAGTCCTTGACAGCTGCTGCTCCCACTTTGATATGGAGATCCTGAAATAAGAACCACTGAAAGATTACAACACATCAGACTTGTGCTTGCCAAACAATGGATTATGCCACCTGGGTATTCATTCAGATACTTGATCTACAACTGGACTAAATGGGTGACTCTGACATGGATTAACTCACATATATATATGCTTCGACAATACACAAATATCAGCCTTACAGACATGGGAAGTTAAGGATGAGACTTTGATCTCTGAGCGTGAAAACCTGCTGGTATGCCATTGTGGCCTCTGGAGGGACCAGATGGTGGATAATGGTACCCCTTGACAAGCATACTGAAGGAAAGCCCAATAGGCTTTCTTGCCACTACACCTGCTTTTCCAGCAGAATTCTCACCACCATCATTAGCATTCTGGATGCTTGGAATCAGTTGGTTATCATGAGCAGTACTAATATGAATACCTTTTTCTTCTTCTGTGGCAAACTGTTTTGCATGAGCAACGTAGTTGTAAGGCCCAACCCTGGCATTAGATTGTACTGAAAGAACAATCATCAATGTCAGCGTGATTAAGGCCATACTGGAGACCATCTGATCGGAGCTACAAGAATATCTAGTGAAACCAAGATCTAGATAGATAATAGTATGGGATTGCGTTAGCAGTTCTCACATCAGAAGTAGGAATCCTCCCCCGTTTTCACTGTTTGCACTGTCTGTCTGTCTCGAGTACACCCGATGGTCTCTGCTGTGATAAGAAATGTAATTCTGTGGCACTTAGGGATGAAAAGGGACTTGGTCTTCCATATGAACAGAGGTGCTTTTGTTGCCAAGATTACTCACTTCACAGCATTCAATGAACCAGCTGAATCCCTATCCAATTCTTAACCCTAAAATGTCAACGCTGCAGCCATTTATCTCACTCAAACATCTATTCAAATTCAATAACCCTGCTTTGTTTTAACAATTTGAACTTCATCTTCCTTGGACTATTGCCCCCTGAGTTTGGACTTCTTTAATTTGTCAGCCATTGCAGTCAACTACAGGCTTAGGTAGATAACTACACATATTATTGTCCCTAGTTACTGTTATCGAGTCGATATGATTGATAAAGATGCTTGACTACTTTTTTGGTAGATTTCTGTCCATACCAACATGGCATGGCAACTTTCCATCACCCACTTAACCAGCTGTGCAGAAACCATACGGGTAAACTGTTTAAACGCTGTTCAGTTGGAATTTTTTTTTTTTAAATACTATTACGTTTTTCATCGGCATAGATAAATTAATCTTTTACCTTTACGTAACGTACCAAAAACTCGTTCAGAGGGAGGCTAATTAATATATTAACTCTACGTAACCCTAGAAAAAACTACTGCAAAAGGGCTTTGGTTCGACAACAAAATGACCTGTCTGTAACAACTCATACACAGGGAGGTTCGGTTGACGACAAAATAGCCTACTTGCCTTCACTACCTTGAGGTTCGTCCGTGAATCCATAAGCTTTTTAAACACTGATTCTGACTGAACTCTGTGCTTTTCAAAAATTTGGATGAGAACAATTGAATTAGCTTGAGGTGCGTCCGTGAATCCATCAGCTTTTTCATGACTGAACTGTGTGCTTTTTTTTTTCCATTCCTGGATAGTGATAGATTTACAAAAGGCATTCAAAAGATTCCATTTTTTTGCCTGTCCTTCCATTTTTTTGCCTGTTTATTCAAATACAACAAAGTTTGGATTTATTTATTTTTATACAAATCCTCCACCTATTTCTAAAGCCAGACAGACTATGATTTCAACAATTTAGAAAAAAAAAAACAATAAAACTAACTAAACTAAAAATGGAGGCAATATAATTACCCTTACCCGCGCCAGAACCTTCCAGAGATACCAAAAATTCCAACCAGATCCTTCAACGAGATATACCAGAGTACTAGGATTTTCAACAAAATTTAACCCTTGTGTAAATTTTAAAACTAAGACCATCTAAAAATGGAAGCAATTTAACTACCCTTACCCCGCACTATAACTCTATGGTGCCCGGTAACGGTATATATATATATATAATTTTTAAAAAAAAATCAATCTGACCAGTCCAAAATGTACTGAACATGTGACATTTCATTCTATTTGTCATGTCTGAAAGCTCTGTGTTATCAAACAGGCATGCATGTACGTATATATACCATTACCCACTGCTTTTAGCGACAGGCCGTGATCAGGTCATTAATTTCCTTTCATCCAATATTTTAATATATATTCACATTCTGAGTACAGGCCGTGCTCATATCATTAATTTATTCTATCAAAGTTCTATAATCGTGACCATATCATGAATTTCTTTCTTTCAAAATTATATATATATATATATATATATATATATAAATAATTAAGGTCACGTAGCAATCATGTCATAAATTTCTCTGTAGATGGTGGAAGTGAAGCAACACGGAAGCAACTTTTAAATTAACCTGTAATATACGAAGGAGATTTAGGCACAGCGGAAGTGAGCTTCAGCTCATACAAACACTCAGATGGACAGAGCTACAACTCTCTCACACTTTACAAACAATTTGTTGGTTCATAACAATATCCCCTACAACCATACACCTTCCCCGACAACCGTACACCTCTCCCGTTGCTCTAATACTATTGTGGGAAGATAGTGCAGTGCTGCAAAACCACATTGACACCTATAGGATGAGTTTCAGCAAGAACATAATGTTTTGCAACTGTTTCAGCAAACAGCAAGCTACATAACACTGTTTCAGCAATTCTGCAGAAGTTTCAGCAAACTGTATTCTACATGAAATGAGTTTCAGCAATAAATAATTTCTAACTCCCATACATTCATAAATAATGACTTATACTATGTTCAACATTCAAGTTAATTTCACACTTCCACAGAACATTCAACCATGAGTTTACAAACTCATAAAGACATAAAGGAAAGAGCAGCAAGATTACAGAGCTAAAACTCTGTTTTATATTCAACTCGGAATTTGTATTCCTCACCATGTCTCTCTATATCACAAAACCAAGATTACTACATCAAAAATATAGTCGGTCATTTAATTAGCTTGACCTTTCACTGCATCTAAACCAAAATTGACTCTTTAGAATTATTTCATGAGCTGCAACATAAACAATGGACGCCCCTTCAACAATATGCAAAAACATGCTTCCCATTTAACATCTAATCAGCTGAAGCATGTGAGTGGATGACTCTTCAAAACTCAATGTAATACTTTGCCCCAATAATCAAAGGCTATAACTACTACTTCAAAAATCGATGTGGTGTGCTGCCCCTAGGAAACCTTGACAACATGACAAAATCAAAACGGTGTAGCGGTGGTTGACTCTTCAACATTTTGGCTGCCACTCAGCACAACGATGAAATAATTAATTATCCAACATTCTCCCCCTTAATTATTTCACCCAAAAATACATCAGACACAAACAACTACTTTTTTACAAAACAACATTCCAACTATAATTCCTGCTGGTCTACATCAGTATCAAAACAACTCAAAAATTTGTTTCACATTCTTTGTTGGAACATACTAGTGCATATTTTTTGTTTCTTTCGACTCCAAACTTTGAAACATGTAAACTTTGTTTTATGTCTTATCTTCATCTTTACCTTGATCTTCTTCAGCTCTATCTCCACTGGTGGCTTCAGCCATCTCTTCATATTTACTTTGGATCTTGATAATCTAGACTCTTTTTTCTTAGCAACTCCACGATACTTGTTCTCCTCATCTTCAGTTGGTTGTTCAAAATATAATATTTCATCATTTACTTCAGCACTAAAACCATTGCATTTAACCTTCTTAGAATTTACAAGCCAATCATCATTCATAATTTTAATTGCATCAATCTCAGCTTCGGCTTCATCACTACTTGGCTTAGAACGCCAAACTTTATACCAAGAATACTTGTGATTCTTCATCTTCACTTTCTTCTTTACCTTCCATGTTTTCTTTGATTCCACAAATCCATTATGATCAGCTTCAGCTGCAAAACGTTCTTCAATTTGCTTACCATCATTCAAATTTTTAATGTCCTTTATGCCAAGAACTCCAATCCAAATCTTTTCCTCTAAATACTGTAACGTGGGCATACAAAAATATAACAAGCTATCTTTGACTTCAACAAGAGTAATTTGTTCAATGTCATTCTGTAAACACATTAATTGATAATAATGCCCAATTTATTCAAGACTCTATAATGTCAAGATCTTTTCAATTGATTCTTCAACTAGTCCATCTTTGGTGCAATTTTCTTCATTCAAATCAAACTCATCATTTACAATATAATTTTCAGTGGATTCTTCTTCATCTTCGATTGGTTTCTCACCTGCACACTCAAACATTTTGTCAAGATTATATAAATTATCATAATGTGAACCATATCGGTTATTTTCATTTTTCCAATCAATATTCTCCATCTTTGCTTCTGCAATAAGACTTACTTCTTTATCATCATATCTTGGCTTTTCAAGCCATTCTTCCAAAAATTTCAATTGTTCATCAAGAAAATCATTCCTTATTTCAATTGCTCTGTCTGCAACAAAACATACAACATTTTTAGTGCTATCATTATGCAATTCTTTTTCTATCATTGCTTCTGCAATCACCAAATCAACAACCTTTTTATTTTCAGCATCATTATAGATTCCTTCTGCTTCAATCGCTGCAAATTATGTGCATTCTTCAACAATCTTATCAAATTCTTCAACAAAATTAAAATCATCAATATTTTCAAAAAGCTCACAAACAGGTTCAAGCACTTCAACACATTGCACTTTATCTTTCTCAGCTTCTGATGTTGCCTCAAATATTGCTAATATGACAGTCTTCATTCCATCATCATGATCATTATTGACCATTACTTCTCCATGGGTAGTTTCACATATATTGACTGCTTCATTGGCACCTTCTTCATAGTTGTTATCAACAACATACATCATTGGAATATTCAAAGAAAAAACTGCTACATTGGGAGTCACTTCACCTTCAATATTTGACTTACAAGCCAAGACTTTATCATTTTCTTCCTGCACAATCACTAACAAGAAAATTATTAGAAAAAATATCATTCTCTTTTCTGTCCTTATCTGCACCATTCAATATCGTTGCAGATTCTTCTTCAAAAATATCACCATCACTTTTTCCATCAGCAGATACACCATTTTCATAAATGTATTTTTCACAAGCAACTTTGTCATCACTACTTTTTTCCTTATGAATAGGAAGTGGATGAGTGCAACATCCTTCATTTTTTGCAGCATAACTACTGTAGTTTATTTCAAGCCCAAATTGGTTTTCGACTTCTACAACATCTTCAGAGTTGCCTTCTAGATTCATTGTACCTACATGTCCACAATCATTAGATTCAATACATGATTTAAATACCTTCATGGGCGTGTCCATCAAGGAGTATTCTTGCGCAAATACTTCTCTATTGTCTTCACACTTGAGGAATTTATCATATTTATCAACATTCTGCATGTTAACCATTCCATCATTTTCACAATTCACTTCAGTGACATCTAAATTTGAAACTACATCAACATCTTTATCAACAGTAATTTCAACTTATTCAAATTCTGTTGCTACTACACAAGATACAAGAGCCTCATCTTCTTCTTTATTTTCAGCATCATTTTCATTTACTGGTATATCAACACAATTGTGAGATCCACAAATAATTTGACGATCTTCTATTGCTTCTGCAAATTTGTCTTCTGAAATATTAACAGGTTGTGACTCAACCATATATCTCCCCCTTACTTCAAACTTTCCCAAGCTTCTCTAGCTGTGTTTGCTTCAGCAATTACATGAAAAATATTATCATCCATAGCTTGTTGGATGTAGTACAAGAAAAATGCATCTTTTGCCTCATCCTGGGATTTCTTAACTCCATCCTTAACAAAATTCCATAAACCTCTACAATGCAAGAAATTTTTCATATTAACTGACCAAGAATCATAAGTTATACCTGAGAAATATGGTAGTGGATAATAGATGCTCCTCCATGCATCCTCTACCTTTTCCTGAACTTCATATCTACCTTCTCTTGAACTTCCTCTGCTTCAGTAGGTTCCACAGTGTCTTCTCGTAATATCTCTGATATGGAAGAACCATCTTCTTTTGCATTAACAACATTCTTCTTCATTCGTTTAAGCCTTCTTCTTTTCCCCATGTCTCTAACTTCAAATAACTACTTGCACAAAATTTAAATTTTTTTTACTTGGATACGGGCTCTTGGTCCTCTTTCACACATAAGGGCTTTAAATCAAACCAAACAAACTTCCAAAACAATGGAATTCAAACTACTCTACCACTAAACTATATGGGAGCTATTAACCAAGAAGAATGTCTTTTTTTCCATTGATCAACCTCTATCTCAGGGAACAAGAACACATAATCAACTTCATCCACGAACTACGACCATCTCTTCTCTTTACACAAACCACGGCTAAGATTAAGTGGCTTAACCAAAAGATGGATGACACAAGAAACACTTGATTCAAACTTCAGCTACTAAATGATGACTCAACCTTTATTTGAGGGAGTGCAAGAGCTCTTATCAACACAGAACTGAACATGCAAATTGAACTTACTTATGCTCTTTCTACATAGCAGGAAAGGGGTGTTGGAGTAAAACACAATAGCAAGATATCCAAACAAAACATAAACAGTTCAACATACAATCACGTGGCTCATTCATGAAATGAATACAGAACCAACGAAAATAAATCAAAAACACTCAGCTCTGATACCAATTGAAGGAGATTTAGGTACATCGGAAGTGAGCTTCATCTCATACAAACACTCAGATGGACAAAGCTACAACTCTATCACACTTCACAAACAAGTTGTTGGTTCATAACATTATCCCCTAGAACCATACACCTCTCCCTTTGCTCTAATACTATTGTGGGAAGATAGTGGAGTGATGCACACAGTAACAGCAGCACTTATGCATCACTGCAAAACCACATTGACACCTACAGGACGAGTTTCAGCAATAACATAAAGTTCTGCAAGTGTTTCAGATAAAAACAAGCTACAGGAAACTATTTCAGCAATTCTGCAGGAGTTTCAGCAAACTGTATTCTACATGAAATGAGTTTCAGCAATAAATTTCTAACTCCCACACATTCATAAATAATGACTGATACTATGTTCAACAATCAAGTTAATTTCACACTTCCATAGACAATCCTAAGAGATAGGGAATCCAAAGGCATGGGTATTAGCCCTGGTTCTCAGAAATAACATAAGAGGAAACACGAGAAAAATAACAAGAAGTTAGGTCAAAAATCTAGCCGACAATGAATAGCAGCAGCAGGAATGAAGTTGGTTGAATCGGGTTGGTACCCTACCATCAGGGCTGCCTTAGAACTGTAATCTTTTAAGTTTCTCAATGAATATTATTTCCTGGAATATAAGGGGGCTTAACAACCAACAAAAGATTAAAATCCTTAGGAAGAAGATAAAGAATATGAATACTACCATCTTGTTTCTTCAAGAGACAAAGTGTTCATGGATTCAATTACAGGAGAAATGCAAGAAGATATGGAAAAACTAAAAAGTGATGGGTATAGACGCCAAGGGTTTTGCTAGAGGGATTGGTATTTTATGGGATCCAGGCAAATTCAGTCTCTCAGGTTTCCACAGGAATCATTGTTTTCTTTCTGCGAAGTTTCAGGTAATTGGTTTCCGGATTTCTGGCCTCCTCACCAATGTCTATGGTCCTCATACTCCTGGGGAGAAAGTATCCTTCTTACACTCCTTGAAACGCTTGGGAGAGCTGGTTGTGGGTATGCACTAGATTGTGGATGGGGATTTCAACCTTATTTATTCCTTAGAGGAGAAGAAAGGAGGAAGATGCTGCCTTGAGGATGAGTGTGTCCGCTTCAGGGAAACTATTGAGGACCTGAAGCTTGTCGATGTGATCTCGGGGGAAGGTCAATTTGCTTGGAACAACAAGGGGAAGGGATATTGCCACATTGCGTCTCGTTTGGATCGCTTCCTGGTCTCTGAGTCGGTGATGGAGTCGGGTAGTGAAATAGCTACCTCCATTCTCCCAGCTCCGGGTTCGGACCACTGGCCAATAGAACTCTGGTGGAGTGGGATGGGATCTCAATTTAAGAATCCTTTTCGCTTTGAGAAGTTCTCGTTAGGGAATTTGGATTTTAAAGGAAAAGTAACTCAAGGGTGGGAGGAGCTGGACTCTAAAGAGGGCTAGAGTATGTACAAATTTCAGCAGAAATTGAAAGCACTTAAAGAAAAAATAAAGAAATGGAATAAAGAGGAATTTGGAAACATTTTCGAGGACAAACAAACACTTGAATCTCGGCTGGAGGAAATCCAAAAAAGAGGCATGCACTTAGGATATACTTCAGAGCTGCAGAGTGAGGAAACCACAGTGTACAATAAGCTTTTAGAAAGGGAGAAGCAGGAGGAAATTTTGTGGCATCAAAAGGAAAGAGTTAACTAGCTTCATGATGGTGAAAGGAACACCAAATTTTTCCACCGCTTGGTTATCCAAAACCGTATGCAAAACTAGAACCTAAAGCTAAAAAATAGGGAGGGGGAAAGGCTTGAAACTGAGGAAGAGATTGAAGGTGAAATCCAAAGTTTTTTTCAGGACATAATGACCGAAAACGCTATGGATAGAAGAAGATATATTGAGTTGATCACTCAAAACATCCCATCCCCAATTTCGCAAGAAAAAACGATCTACTACTGATACCAATTACCTTAACTGAGGTGGAGGAAGCAGTTCAACAAATGGCGTATGGGAAATCCCCTAGTCCTGATAGATTCAACACCAATTTATTCTATCACTTTTGGGATCTTGTGAAGTCGGAAGTTTGGAAAATTGTGGAATCCTCAAGATGTTCAGGGAGAATCCTCTCAGCTTTTAATGCGACCTTCCTTTACCTCATTCCCAAGAGTGAGGGATCGGATTCCCCTGACAAGTTTAGACCGATATCCCTATGCAACGTGATTTATAAGATTGTTACAAAAGTTATTTCCAACTGGCTAAAGCCTATTCTTCCCTCCATTAGCTCCCCTTAACAGTATGGGTTTGTGGAAGGTAGGCAGATCATGGATGGTATTATCTTCGTCCATGAGGTTCTCCATTCCCTTAAGAAGGAAAAAATTATGGGAATGATGTTGAAGCTTGACATAGCCAAGGATTATGATAAATTAAATTGGCAATTCATGAAGGCTATGCTGTAGGCTTTCGGTTTTTCGGAAATGTGGATCAGATGGATTATGAGTCTGATTTCTTCTTCCTTCTCCTCCATCTTGCTTAATGGTGTCCCCAATGGTCTCCTCAAACCATCTAGAGGGATTATTCAAGGGGATCCTCTCTCCCCTTTCCTCTTCGTCATTATGGCAGAAGGATTAGGGAGATCAATTAAATCCTTGCAGGGAAACCACGATCTACAGGGGCTGATTATTCATCCCAGAGCGGATTGTCAGACCCATCATCAATTTGTTGATGACACCATGCTTATGGGGAATCCGTCTGTCCAAGAAGCAAGGGTTATTCGTCTTTGTCTTGATAATTTTGGTAAAGCCTCTGGTCTTGAGGTTAATGGCCATAAATCGCATGTTTTTTTCTTCAATACTCCCAAGATTACTCGAAGAAATATCTGTAGGATTTTGGGTTTCCCAGAGAGTTCCCTTCCATCCAAATATTTGGGTGCCCCTATGGTTGATTCCACTGTTCTTCATGGTTCTTGGTGGGAAATGCTTGACAGAATGAGGAACAAACTTTCTAACTGGACCCTTTGACTCTTGAATTTTTCCAGTCGGATGGTTCTTGTCAAAGCTGTTTTGCAGGCAATGCCTTCCTATTTGTTTTCGGCAATGATGGCTCCCAAAGCCATCCTTAGGGAGATCGGGAATCTTCAATGAAAATTATTATGGCACGGTCCAAGGAACCCTCGAAAATGGGATCTGGTTAAGTGGGATGAGATCTACTCTCCCAAAGATCAGGGTGGTCTCAACCTTCAGGACCCGACTCAGGTAAACTATGTCTCTATAGCTAAAACATGGTGGAGATAGGTTATTCACAGCAATGAACCCCGTTCTAAGCTTTGGCACTCCAAATATGCTGGAGAGTGGGAGAAAGAAGATTTGTTCCATTTTTCTGAAACAATCCTAGGATCTTAGATATGGAAGTCGGCTTCTCAAGGGAGAAACCTGGTGTAGGAGAATAGGTTTTGGGAAGTCAAAAATGGGCGAAGGGCTAAGGCTTGGGAGGATTCAGGGAAAAAATTACCTCCCATTGCTAATTATGTTGATTCCCCACCTTTTATTCAGGGATGTTTTAACCACAACAAAGTCCTGGTCCATGACCTTTGGGATATGTCCTCTCATGACGAGGATTTCAGGGTTTGGTAGGCTCATGAATGGTGGGAACCTTTTGGGCTTACAAAGGAGATACACAGAATTGAGGAGAATCTGAGCAATCGCATAATCAAAATCCAAACTAGTGAGGATTGGCTTCGGTTTCGATACAAGCCACGGGGTAACCTCTCTATCAAATAGGCCTATGACATCTAGATGGGTTTCAATAATCTAGATCCGGTTCACAAATGGAAAAATATTTGGGAAGCAAACATTTGGCCTAAAGTTTCAATTTTTATTTGGCAAGTTCTGAAAAATGCATATTGACTGGAGAGAATTTACAAAAGAGGGGTCTGATAGGCCCTTACTAGTGTGTCATGTGCAGAGTGGCTGAGGAAACCATGCAACATCTCTTGGATTCGTGCCAGTTTGCTCTGGATTATGGGACACAGGTGTGATGATCTTCAGGAGATCCGACCAGAAACGCAACGACCCTATTCTTTCCATCTGCGACTAGTCCAAGGATCCCTTCCAGAATCGGGTGGTGAATCGTATGTGGTAGATTTTCCCATATTTTTTCTCTTGGGAAATCTAGATAGAATGTAATTCCAAAATTTTTAGAGACAAAGCAAATTCCTTTGACAAAGTATGGAGTTTTATCCAGAACAAAATGTTGGAAACTATTAAACTTCAGACCTGGGAGAGCAAGGATTGAGATGCAAACGAGATTGAGACTCGAATTCTTTGCGACTGGGGAATTCAGGGTGCGCTTCCTTGCAGCGAAAAACTCAATCGCCCTCCCTTGATCAGGGCTAGCACAGAGATATGGTCGCCTCCCCCGCAGAGTTTCTTCAAACATAATTTTGATGGTGCGTCCAAGGGTAATACTCTTAATGTGGAAGGCGACTCATTGATCATCTTCCATATGGCGTCTGAGCTTCACCGTGGCAAGCCAAACTCCAAGGTGGCATTGTCGTGGAGGTTAGAAAGTAAATTGGACACTCTGTCTTCGTTGTTTACTTAGGTCTTGCTCTAACCTTCTCTCATGTCAAACGGAATGGCAATAAATTGGTGGATATGCTTTCCAACAATGGGAGCCGAGATCACATGTCCATCTGTGCCTGCTCGTGGAAATATTTGACAGATATGGCGGTTCGGGATAGCTATAGGGCTATTCAAGCAGACTCTAATTGGGACATGTAACACCTTTCTTAGCCTCTTGAGTGCTCCATCCTTTAAGGGAAGGGAAAAGGAAAGTATTTTCATTCTCCTCTACGGGATATTTTCAATCCTTCTGTGTTAAGTGTTAGTACGATGGATGGGAAAATAATGAAGAGCAGTTTTAATGGCGCGGGTGGGAATCAGTGTAAGCGTCATCCAAAGTACTCCTTGCAGTTAATGGGGAGTACTTGGCTCATCATTGACGGGGGTGGCGAATCTGTTTATAAGATGAGGCAGGGTAGCATCCAAGAATGTATTCACCGGTTAATTTCATGCATGCAAGTGCTTTCTCTCTGGTTGCTAATGGAGAGGAATAATAGTAAGAGGATGGAAGACTCTGCAGATAATAATTGTCGTGAAGAGTGGAAGGCTAATACTAGCCATAACCGGAAGAGGGGTCATGGTGACTCTTCGGAGGATCTAAGCGGTGGCCCGTCCCGTGCTCAACAGAGAGCTAGAAGGGAGGCGAAGGTCTTCGAACTCAGTATCCCTTCGGCTATCTAGAAGGAAATTCATGGTGTCGAACAGTATTGGTGGAAGCAATTGAATAGAGAAACTCTGGTGGGGAATGCAAACATATGAAAAACTAGATTATGGACCCAGGAAACGAGGCTGGGTGCGTTAGTTTGTATGAGCACTCTGTTGCTCTTTATTGGATGATGAATAATTTGGTGGTTTATGCAATCCGAGATAGACAAGAGCTCAGGAATGACAGTTCTCAATTGATTATGGGGTAGCGCATCTTGGATGAAACCCATGCTATGAACTAGAAGATGGATTATCTCCTCCAAGTGATGGAGCTTCGACCTCCTCCTTTTCTATTTTCTTCTTCTAAATATCCCCCCCAGGATGCTCTTCAGATGCTCCTTTCATTATCCGCTAATGTTATGGTAGGAAGCAGTAATCCTTTTTCTGTTTTGTTTGTGTTCTGCAACTTGGTATGGTCTTTAGTTTCAGTGTTTGGCTCTGTCTCGAAGATAGTAATCATGTTTCTTATGTAATGTAGTGACCGAAATGATATGATGTTATTTTTTTACTCTGGCCTGTGTGCTTGTTTGAAGAGATTTCCTTGTCTTTTGGTTAAGGGTTGTAGGTCAGTTGTAAGGGTGTGTATCTTGAAGGGTTATGATGTAAGGCCTAGATCGAAGAACTGAAGAATTTCCTTTGTACTCTGGTTATGGTCTGCAGGATAGCTGTAAGAGCCTGCGTCTATAAGGGTTTTGCTGTGTGGTCTGGTTTGATGAACAAGTTCTGTGCTTTGGCCAGCTTGTTACTTTTTGTAATACCTCTTTTTTCACTATAATATAAAAATCTTCTTACTTAAAAAAAATATAACTAATATTTTATTTAATTTTTTCACACTATTTTAGAAAAAAAAATTATATATATATAATTTTAAAAATTGTTAGTAATGTTATCTATGTACTCAAAAATCATATTATTTATTAAAAACAAATAATAACTTTTATACATTGAGAGCAAATTGATATGCAACTTCAAAAGTTAAAAATTTTCTTATTGTTTAAAAACTTTGGAGTAGAAATTTTATGTTTCAAAACGATGTATAGAGTAGATTAAAAAAAGCCACACTAAAATTAATGTGGGAATGAAAATAAGCATTTAAATAGATTCAAATAAATACTTAAAATACATAAAGTTGAGAAAGTTAAATAAGAAAATTTTCAAAATTTTATTTTAATTTTATAAGAAAATTCATAACTTCATATTTTAATTTATGATTATTTTGAACAAATTTACTTTTATTTTAGTATTCAGTAGCATAGCATTTTGAATATTGATATATCAAGTGAAGAACCAAATTTCTTGAAATACAAATTTTTATTATTATTTAATAAGAGTATAAATTAGATGAAGATTTTTTTTATAAAAGAAATTATATTCTATTCATTTATAGATGGAGAAATCTATAAATTTAATGATTCACATTTTATAAAGATATGGATATTTAAAAATTTAATGTTCATTATTGTGAAGATATTATAATATTTTTATTTATATATAAATTTAGTAATTATTTTTTTATTTTTTTATATAAAATATTGTTTATTAAATATAATAAAATGTGTTTATTAAATAAATATATACTTGATTAACAAATAGTAAATTATTAATATTACTATTGGTTATAAACAATTTTTCATTATATTTTTTAATAGTAAATCATTAATATTATTATTTATTATAAGCAGTTTTTCATTATATTTTTCAAATATGGCAATATAGAGCAATTTATAAACCTTTCAAGTTCTTATATTATCTTTTTCCCAATTATTTTAAGTTTTAACTTCTCTCTTTGTGTGGGTGAATTATTTAAATAAACTAAAATTAACTTCTCTCTTTCTATGGGTGAATTATTTAAATAAAATAAAAATCAATATTAAACATTTTATATACAGAGAAAACGTCATAAAAACAAAAAAATAGAATTACTATTTAAATAATATTAATACACTTTGACATTTTTTTCTTCAAAGTTGAATAAAAACAAAACAATTTATCATTGATAACGAATTTTATAAAATTAAAAAAAAAATCAATTTTCCTACTTCTAATTATTAAAGTGAGCTTGATGTAGTAATATCTATAATATTTATTATTTACTAAAGTGTTTTTCATGTATTAAAATCTATAATATTTATTATTTAGTTTGTTTAACTTTAATATACAAAGATGTAAGAAAATAAATTAAGCAAGATAGAGCACAATCACTAAAACTAGAGAAGGTAAATCACTACAAAATATTAATTAAAATAAAAAAGGTATAAGTAAAAGGTAGGAAAATCTCTTACACCTCTCCAAGATGGCTCCATAGAAATTATGGAGACAAATTCTAATTTGCAAAATAAAAGAAAATAATAAGATTGTTTTGAAGGATTGGAACTCCTATCTTAAAACTTTGTATGAATCCCCATGTATCAGAGATAACATTCAAACCCTTCTTACAACGAAAGTGTTTTTCTTGTTAGAAGACATGGATTTTGGGGTTAGTTCCTATAAAATGGAAAAGCCAAAGACATTGAAAGATACCAGTATAAATCTTAAAAATTGGAGGGCCTATTCCTCATCCCGCACATCTACAAAATCTTTAATCTAGCGGTTAAGCAAGGTTTCTCTACACCTTGGAATCAAAGCCTCTTTATTACTATCTTCAAAAGTAGCGATAAAAATAACCCCTCTAATTATCATACCATTATGATTATCCCTCTCTTAGCTAAGGTATACGGTATTATTTTAGAAAAGAAGATCAATGAATGCCTATAAATGGAAGGTAAGCAGGCTAAAGGCTAGGCAGGTTTTAGAAAGAATCATTCAACTGCAAACCACCTTGTTATGCTTAGGTTCGTTGCATAGGAATGTCGTAATAATAAGTTTGATATGTTTTGTTGCTTTGTGGACTTAGAAAAGTGTTTGATACGGTGACTAGAAATAACCTTTGGAAGAGGTTAGAGGAGCTTAAGGTTCCTTTTGAGTTAAGAGATGTCATGATAAGGTTATATGAAAAGGTCGTTGCCAAGTTTAAGAACACTGAGGGATGGTCGATGGATATAAACTCTAATATTGGAGTTAAGCAAGGTTTCCCCCTCTCCCCTAACCTTTTTGAAATTTACATCGATAATCTAGAAGGTTGTTCAAAAGGAGCATGTAATGTCCCCAATTAAATAATTTTCAAATAAACAAATAAGTTGGTGTATCCAATTCTTAAGGGTTATCTGGGAAAATTGAAATATTGATATTTAACCCCAAGGCCTATAGTTTCTCATGGAAATTCAAAATTCACAGTGGAAAATAGGCCAATAAATTATGGAGAAATCATTAATTGCTCCAAAATGAAGTGGCATGGGGTCCTAGTTGGACTTGGGGGTGCATAAGTGGATATGTGGGGTCCACATGAGCGAATATTGATCCTTCACACATGGCACCATCCTCAAATTCGAATTTGGATGGATAAGTAACTCCCATGGGGAAGGTGAAGAGTCACAGGCCTATTTTTAGTCAATGATAGAATCTATGACAACCTATGACATCTATGACAACTTATGACAAGAATCAGGTCCTATGACATCTTATGAAAAATTATGACAAGCTATGACATGTTGCATTCCTAAATTTAGCCAAGGAGGGTGCTAGAGGAGAAGGGTTGGCCCACATGCTAATGTAACTTCCCCAAAATCAAGCTAAGCCTCTCAAATTCGAATTTCCAAGGTAGATGGAGTTATTATTTGGCCAAATAACATTAGAAAAGAATTAAATGAGTTCCAATGTGTCATTCTCTCATAAAAATAACATTTATTAGTATTTTATTGAATATTTGTGAGAGAGTTCTAGAATGAGGGGGAAATGCTCCATGAAGATTTATAAAAGGGATGAAGACACAAGTGAAAGGGATTTTGGATCATTGTTTTTGTTTTTCACTATTGGATATATTGGCTTGTCCATTTCACTGTGTGCGTTTACCTTCCCTTCCATTGATCTAGTTTCGGTGGTGAAAGATTCCACCCAAGCTAGTAGAGAGGAGGAGATCATCCAAAAAGTTTCATTATGCTTCATTGCAGCTGATTATTGAGGGGAGAAATAACTTTCATATTTCTCTACAGATATTTATTTCAGGTTGTATTTTCATATACAGTAGTGGGGTTGAATTCCTATCATTTGGAGTTTCCTTCTATTGATTTAGAGCTTGGACTGGTGTTGGTGGGCCAAAATGGAGGTTTTTTTTTCGACACTTATGAGAATTTATGGGATATAAGACCTATTCCATTGCATTCAGAGCATCATTTCTAGTTGTAAAGACTTTTTATTTCACTCATAAAGGTTTCCGTATGCCCGATATATCAACATTTTATTAAATCTACTATATTTGGCATCTCTTCTAGTGGAGCAGTGCATCACTCCTTTTCTATCTCTATACTTCTTGGATTTAGAGATTTTGTAAGAGACATATATTGTTGTAATCATTACTTTTTCGGTCTCCATATATTCATAGTAAATATTTACAGAGATTTTCATCATATGGTGTTCAATGTTCAAGCTTATGGGTGATTTATGTGCAAATCTGCTAGTATGGTTAAGCAATCTTAAGACAATGTGTATTAAATTTTCATATCAGCTCCCTAAAGTCTGTTGTTAAGTTATTTTTGTTGATTTTGGAGTGTTATGTTCGAATTGTATCTGTTTGGGAATACTTGGGTTGATTGGGAAGTGTTTGGGTCAAGTTGAAAAACTAGTATTCCAATGTGGGGGGAATCGAGCTAGTTTCTCACTAGTATTGAGTGGGTGTCTTTCATATTTCTTTGGAATTTCTATGGAGTATATAAGTGGGTCAGATAGTTTCATTTGAGTCTATTTGAGTCCATTAAATTTATATTAGTATAATTTTAGTTTCTCTGGTAGTGTTTGGGAAGAGTTGGAAACCTCGTGTTCAGTGTGGCCAAAATTGAACTAGTGTTCCTAGTTTATGTACGAGCTTCCAATTTTACATCAAATCTGATTTGGGACACATATCAGTTGAATCTAAGTACCTTGATGAGATGCACACCTTTAATGGACATCATAAATATACATACACTCCACTATTGTTGAACGAGAGCATCTCATAAGCCTTCATAAGCCATTGTTTGGGAAAACGTTGAAAATCAACATAATTAAAGTTGGAACCTTGAAGATAATATTCCTAATTTATGATTGGGAACATTTAATATTAGTTTGTTCCAGAATGGTCTTAGATAGGATAGTTATCATCCTCCTGCTTTATGTTGATAATATTGTTTTTATGGAAAGATGTCCCTTTGATCTTGATAAGCAGTTAAGAATTCTTAGAGGATTTTTTCTATAATATGGGTATGACTGTTAACATTGACAAGACAAAATTTATGATTATAAATTCCAAGAAAGACACCCACGCTAATTTTATATATGAAAATTTAGCAACCTGGAGGACGTGACTTCTTACAAATATCTCAAAATTGATATTCATCATAAGCTCAATTAGAACTATAGCATCAAGAAAATGATTAATGGGGGGTAGACATCTTATTTTGGTCTTGAAAAAAATTGTAAATCAACCAGCCTATTCATGTGTGATAATAAGTTCCTCATTGAAACTCTTGTCATCCGTGGTATCTTATACAATTGTGAAGTTTGGGGTTGCAACATTTCTATAGAATATTGGAGAAATATTGAGCAAATCCATAATCGTTTTATAACTTATAACCTCAAAATTAAAAGAAATACACCTTATTCTATTCTCCTCATATAAGTGGGTCTTTCCCCCATCGAGAGCATGGCTATGACTAGGTACCTGTTGTACAAGCAAAAGATAAATAACATGGGTGATGAGAGGCTTCCTAAAATTGATTTAAAATCAAGTCAAACCCAACTACGCCTCAAGCGGGGTTGGTGTAAAGATACCATGGCTTGGTTAAACCATTGGGGTGTTGACGAAAATGACACTTTGCATAATATAAATGATGTAAAAAATATTATTACATTTAATTTTAATGAGGAACTATGGTGCTAGAAAAATTTAGAGGTTTAAATAAAATTAAGATACTATAAGGAGGTCATTAACCCTAATCTAGAAGGCTATATGTACTCTTGGTATTAACTAGTTCATAGAAGAAACATAATATAGCCAAGCTAAGAACAAACCCATGAGCTCCTTAGCGAAACGAGACGTTGGTTTATTCCAATAACCAAATGGACGGAAAAGTTTTTCCATTTTTGTGAGTCTATGAGCGTTGAGGATGAGAATCACTTTCTCTTAGAGTTTCGTGATTACACCCACATTACATCTGAGTTTCATAGTATTTGCTACAATAAAAACATTTTTAACCTCATAACTTCCAAAAAATATAGTAAGTTAGGAGAGCTTCTTGCCAAGCTTTTTGAGCATTGAAATAAATTTTTAAAGAAAACCAATCAATATCCTTCTTAATGTATGATAAACCAAAATTGGTCTAAGTGGACGTTAATCATCATCATCATTATCAACAACAATTTTGCAATTCATACTTAATTATAAAATATTTACTCTCTATCGAAACATTTCTAAAATTTGATTATAGTTTACATAATGTTGTAAGAATTTATCTATTTATTTGTGTTTATGTAATAAAATATTTTAATAAATGTGTAAGTCTTATTGGTTGAAAGTGATTGAAAAGACAATTTTTATCATTCGCACGCATTAAGAAAAATGAAAATACAAGAAGATTTTAAACTTGCTAATGTTAATCTAAACATTTTCTTTTTAGTGAACTGGCAAGCATACTTGTCTCAATTTGATAAGAGTTCAAAGGTATGCAAGCTCAAGAGTTGACAGGTTTGCAAGCTCGCACTGCCAAGTGTTTATAGTCTTTTCTACATTGAAATGATAAAACATGCCGTGCATAGATGCACGACCTTATGTTTCACCAAGGGCAAGCAGGCGCGTGTTGGATTCCTGTTAATCTAGTCGTTCCCTTGTATAATGCTTATGGGTATTCATTATCCTACTGCTTCAATTCCACAGCCCCTACAGGATAACAAGCAGCACCAGCACTGCCATCGTTAGTGTAGTTTGATTGTTCCTTGGCTCCATCTATCTCTTTCTATATATGTAATTCATTAGAAATTTTCATGGGCTGTAGTTTGATTTCTCAATTGGTAATCTATGGGCATTATGAATTTTTCACAGATTTGTAGTTTGATTTGTTATGTTGTTCTTGGCAGAAGCAGAGTTATAATTTTCGTTTTTATTTACTGCAGAAAGACAAGGCCAAATCTCTCGTTTCCTGCCTTCTGTGAAATTTTTGTTTTCAGGTAATAATTCATAAAATTAATCCTCCTTTTACTATTATTATTCATTGAATAGGGCATTTCTGTGTATTTATCTGATAGAGAATCATTTAGTATTATTATTTAAAGATGGGATAGTACAATCTCTTCCCTGCAAACTTTTGACTGAAAATGGTTGGGATAAACGTACTGGGAGTCATAATCTCTGTGGGTGGGTCTCTCCTCGTGACATTATGGAAATAAATAGCAATAAAGGTATGGGCATCGCCTTTCCGTTTAAAAGAAGGCAATGCAAGCAGAGATTATAGTGAATCCGTACTGTCTGAGATTTTGAGGCAGGGCTACCTCTAGTTTTTCGCCACTCTTCGGGAGTTCAGGCTGCAGAATTCTAAGAGAGGGGTTGCCCTCGTGATTGTCCTGTTGCTAATGAATAATCTTCTATTTGCATCCATGGTTGTCGCTGCGACTATTGATAATACTAGTAAGAATAACTTAGATACCTGGATTAATTTATGCAGTTTGTTGCATCCAATAGGTACTATTTTTTAGATTATAAATGTCTATGTGATCCACTTTGACTTGTTCCACTCGTCAACACTAGAATGGCTCCTGGACAGATCAGCAGCACTAGTTAACATGCAAGCAAGCAAAGCGGCCACCCTTTATTTCACCTCCCGCACATAAAAGGGTCATGCTTTCATGAATGCTCCTTCTTACACACAACTTCCGCCCTAAGCAGTTTAAGCCCCCTTATTTTGAGTCTAAGTATTTGGCGTTCAAAGGCCTTGAAAACTGGGTAAGGAAATTCATTGGTTTTTTTTTAACTAAAATTAATAGTTAAAGCTAAGCATTGAGCTGCAGAGGGCCGCTCAGTGTTTAGGGTCCATTGGATCTGGCAATAATTATTTGTGGAAAATTATGACAGTGCCATATCGTACGCGGATCAGATATGGAGCAAGATTTAAGAAGCCTGCTTTCAGAAGAGGATCTGGCGCTTGTACTCCATTCTGACAATCAACCCAATTGCATTATCCATCTTGTTTCGGAAACTATCAGACACCTCCAGTTGGATGATTCTATGAAAAGTATTTTGTTAAGTCTTTAATTTTTGTAAAGCAGTACTGAACGATATGTTCACTAATTTCCATGCAACATTAGACTCATGCAATATATGGATGACAGGATTCTCATATCTCCCAGTTCAACGAGAGCGTAAGCGTGTGTGAGAGACTCATTCGATCACCAATTCCAATGTCATGCATGCGGCTCATAGCAAGATTTTTAGTGTTTTGGCATCTGACTCTTCCAATCATACTTTGGGACATGAATGCCATTGGATGGTCATACTTGCTACATTGTTCAGTGCTTCAACGTTGTTCTGTATTGAAGAGGTAATTATAATGAATTCACATACATTGTTCTTCATTTCCCATTCACATTCATTCAACAGATTCTGTTGGTTTTGTGCTAAGATAGCAGTAACTTGTATTTGTTATGCAGGTTGCAGTTCTGAATGAAGAGCCTTTTCCCATACTTGCACTGGACAAGATGTGTGCACTAGTACACGAGAATATCCACGAAATGATAAAGTTCCAGAGTGTTGTTGAACGCCACCTGCAGATGAAGCTAGACAAATTATATGGGCATCCCGTGCCCAATTTAAATGGCTCGGCCATGACCACAATCTTCAAATTCCATAAGTAATCAGATAGGGGAGCAAGTTTCGTTTTACCAAATTGGGCAGATTTTCTAGGGTTCATCTTCGCTCTATCGATGGACACGTATAACGAATACCCTTTCATTCCAAACTTATTAACCATTGAACTGGAAACAACTATAATGAGAGGACCTCCTTAACATCATAAGCTCGGAAGTTTGTTTATTGCCCCTTCCCCAATATTTTTTTAACTAAAAGAGAAACATTAACCTGAAAAAATATAGATGCCATCTTGTTTATCGAAGGAGCCCTGCATACCTACATGTATATAGAGTCTAGGTTAAAGACTCATACTATTGCTGACTGCATACATACTTGTGTATACAGTCTAGGTTAAGCACTCGTACTACTGCTGAGTGCATGACGAATACCTAAAATATCTACAGAGTACTGTCTGTTTGTATATGGTATTTAATTATTATGATATTTATTATCCATAAAGAAATCAGGCATGCCTCCCAATTAATTTAAAATTAACTTTTATCTTAGACACTCTTATGTTATGTTTTTTCTCTGATTGGTTGGTTTTCTGTTTTTAATAATACATTTAAATTTTTTATTTTTAAATTTGTTTTCAAATTAATAATATTTATTATTATTTTTTTTTAATTATTAAAGGGAAGGGACTAAGCTGCAGGCAGCTCTTGTTTATCTTATTTTTTAATAGTAAAAGAAATATCTGTGTTAAGTGGTATTTTGGTTTTGAATATTAATGAAATGGGTTAATAATATTTGGATGTCATTTTATGACTTGGTATTAGTGTTTGTAAAGGAGAAATTGTTATTTCTATTACAGCAATGAAATTTTTAAACAAATACAAGCATTTGATCATATCCAATTGAACAAGCTATTTGTTGATCATGGTTGGGTTGAATCTCATGTTTGAAAAGTTTACTTTTTTCTATGTTTGCTATCTCATGATGGTTAGATGGGTTATTATAGTTGATGTATTCCACATATCTGCACGCTGGATTTCTTACAATGGTGTTAGATCCTTGTTACTATTAAGTAAAGATTTTTTTAACATTTTCATAGTTGTACATAAAGGTCCTATAAGATAGATATATATATATATATATATATATATATATATATATATATATATATATACAATAAAGGTCTTATAAGATGTAGATGTGTATATATATATATATGAAGAAAATATTTAAAATAAAGTTTATTATAAGAATAAATATTTTTAGATGTCATGGTTTTGTGATTTTTTTTCATCTAAAAAAATAAAATAAAAATAAAGTTAGTATTCATGGAATTTTAAACTAGTCCTCTAAACCCTTTAGGAAAAAAAAATAGTAGAAAAAAAATCTAATTAATTTTTCCTTTTAAATAATTCTTAAAACTACACTATAAATAATATAACAATGTAATTATAATTTTAAATGTGAAAATGTAATTTTTTTTTCCACATAAAATAATTATATTTTATTTAAATTTTAAAAATTACATAAAGTAAATCAAAATACTAAATCTTATCAAATTTTGCAACACATATATTGTGGTTTCTCTCACTTGCATATATCCAAATACGTATAGCTTCAAAGAAATAGAGTATGTAGATAGTCAAAATTCTATTATTGCTTTTTTCTTAAATTAACCACAAGTTTTTGGATAAAGTTGTAATTATGACTAAAGTGTTGGGATAAAGTTGTAATTATGACTCAAGACTATAGTTTTTAAGCGTGTTTTTATATTTTTCTTTTTGTAAGTTTTACAGAGTATTTATGTTAAGATACAAAAAATATTACATGCTCAAGAGAATGAGACAGTTTGAGAGCCAACTGTGGCATCTCATTGGACCATACATCACACTAAGAAACTTTTGACACTCTTCCTAAAATAGAAAAAACAGAGCCATCCTATAGGAGATTGTTTCCTTTTACAAAATAAAACCATGACCTTGGCCAGAAAATGAGCCTATGAGGTAAAAGAGCAAGATCTTTAAACGACATTCGACAAGGATAATTCAAACTAGAGGCCGAGTAGTTAACAATTCTATGAACGAAAGACTTGATAGCCAATATGAACCTCTGAGAAAACTATAATTACTTAGGGTTTCTAGCATCCACTACGTCCTCGGGTGTATCTTTCAGAACGGGGCAACAATAATTCAGGGAGATGGAGGTGTTGTTGTATGCTTTCTTTGTGGGGAGTGGCACAGATTTCTTCTCAAGGGGAGGATCCTCTAGGTTCTTCCGCTCAACTACTTCCTCTTATTTCCACTCGCTAAGGTAATGTTTATCTTGCTTCCACGTGTGGTGGCTTTCTTGCCAAGATCGATGTCATAGTGCTTCTCTGGTTTAGAAACCTGAGAGGCAACAGAGAATGGAGCGTTGTGATGAATAGGGGGTGGAGATGGAGGGGGAGGGGAATTGTTCCCCTCCTCAAGTTCCTTGGAAAACCTGAGAATCTCGGCGAAGGAATTCTTGACCATCCGGTAGTGCTTGCACCGCATCCTTTCCCTCTGGTTGGTCATCTGCTAAACCACAAGTTCCTCCTCCCAGTCATCAAGAATGGTATGTAGTTTCATTGGGATGGAACTGTCATAGCCAAAGTCGATGGAGCTCCTGCGTCTCCCAATATTAGTGTTTCTTCCCCCATGAGAGCGGCCTCTTCCCAAACCATGTGGGTTAGCTCTTGGTCGGCAATACATGGTTGGGGTCGAACGAGTTTGCGGTGCAAGCTTAATCTAATGAGAAATGGAGGTGGATCCCAAGACACCACGGTCGTGGATGAGCCAAGCGCCTTCTACAGGAAAACTCAGACATGCAATGCACAACCAACCATCCCTACACCGAGGATAAATACTCGCTGTGTTTCACGTGCTCCGCCTCCAAAAACGGTGGTAGATCGTGTAATTAAACCCAGAAACGACCTTTCTGTGTGCCATAACTTCGCACTAGAGAGGAATGATTTCCATCATACCCCAATATCCTTTGCAGCTCACGTGGGATTTCAACATTTATATGGCTGGGATAATCAAAGAGAACCCGCCTTAATTTGCATGGTGCATTGACCGAGAAGGACGCATATGGTGAGAGGTGGCAACTTCTCGATCAACATCATTGTACCTACCGTGAGCACCCACCGAGGGACGCATGCATATATATCACTTGTAATTATATATGTATTTTTGTTGAATTAAAGCATTGAATCTCATTTTATTTAATTAATTTGAATATTGAAATTGTTTATTTATTTTACTATATATGTTTTTATTTTAAATAAAGTATAGACAAGGATGTGTTTTGTATTACCAGTGAATAAATCTTTAATGTTAATATGTTTAATAATGATATTCATGATGGTTGGATGTTTGAATAGAGGGACTATGTGTCAATAGAGGGACTATTTTAAGCCTCCAAATACTTGCCATGCTTCAAATTTCAAATATTGAGAAAAACAAATTTCATAAATATCCGAAAAAAAAACATTTTAATTGTCACATTTAAAGTTTCATAAATATTGATAAAAACACATTTTAATATATTTTATGAAATATCAATTTTAAAAAACATTAATTTTTAAACATAATTTATTTATAAAAACTTTATATATATATATATACTTTCAACTTATCCAATATATCTTAAAACTATTATTTTAATTTTATATTTTTTTAGAAAATTTAGTGATCTTTTAATGTTAAAAAGACATTTATGAAACTAAACCTCTACTCTGTAATAAGTTGATTTAATGTGATTAAACTAATTTGAACTTAGAATGAGTGTTTGGAAGCCAGTATATAATGAAGGTTCACGGAGGAAAGTGATCATCGTAAAATATTTCAAAGAACATTTAAAGATGAATAGGAAAATCATTTATGGAGTTTTAATTGTGTGGAAGAAATTATTAAGAAGATTTTTAATTGAAAAATGACTAGCTTGAAATGTAGAAAGAGGAAACAAAGCTAGGATTCGAAAATACCTCTTATGAAGGAGGAGGATTTGGGTTTTGGAGGATACATGGAAACTCAAGAACTTTTACATGAAGAATATTTAATAGTCTAAATATCTTAGTACAAGTCAATATATTGCCATGTATTATTATATGAGGTATTTAGGTATCAACGAACGATGATTTGGAGTAAAGGTTGCTCATAAAACTGTAGTTTCATTTGAGGGTAAAAATACAAAACCAAGAAAAAAAAAAGTTATGAAAGAACCATGTATGAAGGAAAAAGGGTTATGAAAAAACCATGTATGGATTAGATTATGGAAAAGAGTGGATTTTTAGAAAGAGCATGTCAACCAAATTCAAATTCATGTATGGGTGGAGTAAGAGTTATGTTTTTTTTTTAATTTTTTTGATATATTATTGGAATATGTTTTTAGAAAAAAAATCAATCATAGAAAAAAGTTAAAATGATTTTTAACTCTATAAAAAAAAGTTAATTAAATAATAACTATCAAATTAAAAATACATTATTAAATCTAAAAAATACAATATTTTATTTAATCATATTTATAAAAAATATTATAAAAACTATTGTAAACGCACTAAAGCAGCAGCGTTTAACAAACTACTATAAACTATATAACACACACAACAAACCATCAAGAAAAAGAAAAAAACAAATTGGACAGAACTTTTAGTCAATTATATTCAACTTGAAATAGGTATTTATACATAATGGAAATGCTTAAGGGGCCCAAAGGGTCCCTCCTAGAGACAGTCTTATTGATGTAGGGAGGGATACTATCTCACCAAGCCAAGTTTTAGCTCGGGGTTATTTCCAAAAGATCTCTCACATAAAAGATGTTTCTTTTTTGAAGGTCAGATTTATTGACATGTATGGTCTTAAGTTTTAGTTTTGGAAGAGATTTTTAATGGCTTGAAGTGTTATGTTTGTGATCTAGATGGATATCGGTGGCCACCCACCTATTCCACTGACTCAAAACAATTTCCCATTTTACCAACTTTCTAGTAATTTATCTACAGTTTTTCGAGTCCCAAACTTTCGGGGCCGTTTTGAGGCCCTAAACGATGTATTTTGGGAAATCTTGGTCCGACAAAGCCCATATATTTAATGGTCCTCAGGGTAGTCCTCGGATTTATCTTTCCAACGGGCTACCGAGCACCCCAAATGGAGATCGTATGCAAAAGTGAAGTTGACTATTCAACTAACCACCTTGGGGCCGCAAACTTTATGACGGTTCTTCTTCTAGTGCTAGGTTTTTGGATATTTGGGATTCTTTCCCTCGTGCTTATGATAAATAGGTTCTTTCGGCCTCTCTTTGTATTCATCTTCGCACGAATGAACACAGCGGCCACATATCTTCTCAAAGATAGCTACTACCATTCTCAGTGTCTTCTATTTCCGATATTTAATAGAATATGTGTTTATTGTATCGTTATGTTTCTTGCCATATATCTATGTATATGAATATATATCTCTGTATATACTATCTTTTGTTTCGTTCCCACACAAATCCGAATCAATTTGTAAAGGTCAAATTTATTCAACTGTGTGATCTTAATTTTTAGTTTTGGAAAAGATTTTGAAGATGTTATGAATGAATATGAAGAGAAAACACTAAAAATGAACTGATCAAAGAAGCTGTATATTTTGATTTAGATTATGAAGAAAATAATATTGGAGCTAAAAACAAAGCTTCTCTTCATATTTATTAAATATGCAAAATATTTAATAAATTAAAAAACTCAACATTTCCGTTTTTTTTTATTTTTCTTATCCTTGTATTCTCCTTCTGTCTGCCTCAATTACACCCGATGGTCTCAGCTGTGATAAGAAAGATAATCTGTAGCCCCTAATGAATATGGATGAAAGAGGACTTTTTTTCCATGGAGTTGGTGCCATTGTCCTAACGATTAGTATACTTCACAACGTTTAAGGAATCAGATGATTCTATATCCCATACCAACTATATAATCTTAACATTTCTGATGATTCTATATCCCATACCAACTATATAATCTTAACATTTCTGGGATTTGTGTTTTTTAATCCATGATTGTAATTATACGAATATATGTTTATATTTTAGAATTTAGGGTGGATTAGATTTTATGGTTTTGCTAGATTGCAAGAAGTCGATGAGACAAGTGGTAGCTAGCCAGCAATTCATGCAACTTGGGCATAGAGTGGCATTTAACTTGTAACATTATATGGTTGTTCACCTAACACAAGTTAAGTGATCTGCTAATTCAATAATGACGTTTTGAACATCATCTTTATTTGCATATTGTAGTAGAGGCCATATTGTTAACTCTAAACATGGCAGTCAATTACTATAACTGGCTGGCTGAAGATGTCCATTCCACAACCAAGTAGAGGAGATGTGAGGTAACTCCTTTAGTACTTTTAAAATAGTAATAAAATATTATAAAAAATAAAATCTTTTCTCAAATTAGATTTAAAATATTTGAGACAGCAAATATATAAAACTTTTAAAACATTTAAGATAGAAAATATATAAAACATTGCATTACATACTTAAATAATGTCGAGAGTGTAAATGTTGAGAAAAGATTTGTACTTTTAGAGATTTGATTCCTTCTGATTCTGGGTAAATTCCCTTTTAAAATAGATCTATGTTTTAAAATAGATCTATGTTTTAAAATAGATCTATGCTGATTAAATAAATTGATACAATTCTTATTAGTAAACCCTATACATTTCATATATTTATATTTTATAAAGTAAACGTGCACGTCCGGATATTCACCCACAGGTTATTTTCAACGACAGGCCATGATCATATCATTATGTATTCTTTTAAGATGTATACACATTATGGATATTGGTACTTCTAACAATAGGTTATCATACAGACCAGGGTGTGTCAATTTATACTTTGTTCAAGACGTTTTAACTTTGGTTTGGTCGGATGAGGTTATGCTATTTCATTTAATAAACTAAAATTTGAAAAGCTTAGCTTATTTTAGTTATAAGTTAAAATTTAGGGTTTGTGCATCATAACAGAATACATGTTCAGGTTTTAGTAATTTAATTTAATTTTAAATATAATTAAATAATCAAAACACTTATATTACCTTATTTTAATTACTTAAATAAAATTAAAATATTTCAATCATTTATATATATATATATAAATTAGTATAAATTTATTTATTAGTCCTTGCCAAGGTGATTATAGCAATCACTTAGGATTTTTTATTTTCAATTATTTTTATTTAAAAAAAAAAAAAAAACTATACTATTTTCAAATGTTTTGAAATAATTTTATATTAAATTTAATATTTTGAAATTTTTTTTTTTTAATATTTGAAATTAAAATTCTTATTTTATCATTGGCTGAAACTAATGAATTGACAATATATCCCTAATGCAATGTGAAATTGTCAAAAAAGAAAGAAAAAAAATTTAAAATTTAAAATATTTAAAAAAATTGTTAAAATACCACTTGGACTTTTGTACCACTATTTCATTAATTAAACTATTTATAATAATCATTTTAGATTTTAGCTTTTAGAGATTAGAGTGATGGAATGGCAAAAGGGCGCACCGCTTCTTCTCCATGAAAGAGTACGTAGCAATATATTACAACCCACTATATCTAAATGTCTTAAACTAGGAAGCTTATGCAAATGTGGAAGTTCTTCCAACGTTTCGCAATGCCACATCGAAAGATAACTCAAACCTCGAAATTCACAAAAGTTAGTCACTAATTTAACTAGACACGGGAAATGTAAGGTGAGTTTTCTCAACTTATTTAATTTAAAGTTGGCTTCATTTTTTTTTCACAAGAAAATTCAACTTACTATTAATATACGAAATAGTAAATGTAACCAGCTGTCAAAAGACATACATATCTGCTCTCAACAAACAGTCCTAGAGAGCACTATGGGCATGCCATACACATAAACAAATGTGTCATCATCTACATCAGATAAGTCCAATATCATAATACCATATGTCCACAGAATATGTCAGGAATCCCTCCAAAAGGAGAAACGGATCCAATATCATCAGAACATCAAAGAGACCATGACCACATAAATATAATGTTCATATAAACCGACAGCCACAGCTGCCCAATACCAAGTTCATCAAGTATAATTCAAAACAAAACAATATATACCATCCACAGCCATAACGGCTATCCTATCTGCCGCAAAAGGTAGTGTATGCATACAAAATCGTCCAACAAGTAGTTGGAGCCAATCCCTAAGAAGGATCTGCACATAGAGCTAACAGATATGTAAGTATATCAACCCGCATAATAAGAAACATCTACAACATATAAAGAAAATAATAAAAAACATAAATGCATCAACACCAATGTAGATGATAAGAGCCCTCAGAAACAAGTATATCCTCCCGCCATTCTTGCCACATGATGACCCCAGCCTCAGAGTGTAAGGCCCGCTTTGAAAGCATATCGGCCTCCATATTAGCCTCCCTAATACACTGGCTTCATTTAATACACTGGCTTTGTTTCGCAATGCCAAATCGAAAAATAATCAAACCTCGAAATTCACAAGAGTTAGACACTAATTTTAATTTGCTATGACATTTAATATGTACTGGATTTCTTACGGTAGCTACGAGCCACCCCGCTCCTGCACGTGGAAAAAGATACTCCCATCCGACAACATCTTTATTTGGAATTCAAATATAACAGTAGTGGCTCTCCTTCTCTCGGTCTCCGTTTCGGTTGTGTATAGTTGTCAAAGCTCCTCCCCTTTTTCTTTAATTATTTTATATGGGTAAACCATATTATCAATCATGTTACGTTATTATTAAATCTTTTTCCACAGAAAAAAAACTACTATTGATATTCATAATGAATCAAATAGTACAAAGAGAGTTCGTGATTCATAACTGAATCAGATACCGATCATCAAAAGAGTTGTAAACAATAGCATAGAAGCTTCTGAGGCCGATCAATAAAACTTAGGCAGAATGATGACTATATCACTTCCCATACAAAAATACCAAACTATTTTCCAGCAAAATTAAAAAAAAAACAGTCTCTAGACCCAAATCCAGATTAGTCAAGGAAGAAAAAATCCCCATAGTCCACCATAATGTTGTCAAGCCATTCTTCCCAGATAATATGACCTTCCATGCCAGAAAGTGCAAGTTTTGATAGTTTGTCTGCCCGAGCATTATGCTCTCTGTAGATATGTTCAAAACTGATATTATGTTGCTTGGTGATTTCAAAAAGTGTTCTATTTGCCCAATGTCGCAGATTGATGACATTTAACTTGAATTCTCCCAGTGCCCATTTGATGGTGACCCGTGAGTCACCATAAACCTTGATATTGACCAGTCCAAAAATGTTTGCAACTTTTAAAACACACCAAAGTGCCATAAGATCCGCCTTCATATTGGATCCAGAACCAACATTGAGTCTGACAGAAAAGAAGTGAGAGTAGTTTAGGTAGATAACACCCCCAACAGCACATAAGCCATTAGCTGAAGCACCATCAAAGAAAAGTACTGGTTGATCCACTTTGAAGTCAAAATATCCAATTCTGGCAGTTCTCAATTTCTGCTGATCCACCACACATGTAGAGAACATATTTAATGCAATCAAGCTGTAATGAGAGCTGTCAGGTATCAAATCCTGGAAAATGACATTATTTCTAATGTACCAAACAGCCCAAGGGATACATATAGCAACATAAAAATGTTGTTTAATTTGTCTGAACCAGTTTAATAAGCAACTATTAAAGTCACCAACATCCCAACAAAGTGTAAAATTAAGCTTTTCAGACACCACATCCCAGACTTTGCAAGTAAAGGAGCAATTTATGAAAAGATGATTTTTTGATTCAGCTGCAACCTTACACAATACACAAATGCTGGGTCCTGTCCATCCCCGCTTACACAAGTTATCCCATGTCTTCAGCTTGTCATTCAATACTAACCATATGAAGCACTTTAGCTTAAGGGGAATATTCCAAGACCATATCCTTTTATACCACCATTCCTGTGGGAAAATGTATTTCTCTTGTAAAATTCTAGTATAAGCAGTTTGTGCAGTAACAAAGCCAGTGGCAGGATTGCCCCTCCAAAGAAGCTTGTCATTTTCAATGGACAATCTAATACCTGCAGCATCTAAATTTTTGATATAGTTCTGCCAAACACGGGCAAGATAACCCGATAGACCTAACTCATGAGCAGACTACCACTTTGTACTGCAGAGAACCCCATCACAATGTTTCCAGATTGTATTTAAGGTGGACAAACCTAATATCTGAAGATAGCACGTGATCTCTGCCGGCAGGGTATAATCAAAGTCAATACCAATAATCGGATCAACACCCACACGGATGCATGTGCCAGAACCCACTTTCCACAGAAGGTCATCCTTAATCCAGTGAAAAACTTTCATGAAGCCCCTCCAGATAGGGGAGAAATTCCAGCTTCTTTGTTTTGGATTTCTAATCCAGATGTAAAGTTCAGCTTTAATGTATTTGAGATGTATGATCCTCGACCAAAGAGTCCTTCCAAATATAGCCCTCCATGCACTTTTCAGTCTCAGAGCAATATTAAAAGACTCCAAATCCTTAATACCCCATCCCCCAAATCGATAAGGTCTAGATAGAGAATCAGCCGCAACCATGTGAAGTTTTTTACCAACAGCAGTCCCAGACCATAGAAAATTGAAAAATAACCTTTTAATGTTCTTAATGATAAAGCATGGAACCTCAAATAAAGAAAACCAATAAACTGGAATGCTGGAAAGCACAGATTTCACAAGAACTAGTTTCCCACCAATAGACAAGAGTCTATATGACCACTGTGTAATGCGTGTCTCAATCTTTCGAAGCAGCCAAAACCAATCCCTGTTCTGATAATTATTTGGCTTAAGATTGAAACCAAGATATTTGAATCAATGTTCAATAGGACAACAATTATATGGCAGGATCGATTGTATTCCCTGAATCTGCTCATCCCTTAATGAATTATGATAAAAAATTGATTTATCAACACTGAACAACATACCTGAGGCTCTACAAAATATTTGGAAAATGTCCTTGTATGCAGTCCATTCCTCCAAGGTGTCTTCTCCTGCCACCAACACATCGTCTGCAAACAAAATATGTGATATAACACAATCTTTCGCAATCTTGATGCCTTTAACATTGCCTTTTAATAATGCATCATTTACCAGCCTACTGAATCCATCCATAATCAGGATAAAAAGGAGAGGAGATAGGGGGCAACCCTGTCTAATCCCCCTCGAACAGTTGAAAAAATCTGATGGACTGCCATTTATAAGCACTGAGATGTTCATAGAAGTTATACAGGCCATTATCCACTTAATGAATAGTGGAGGAATCCCAATTCTGATAAGTATCATCCTGAGAAAAGACCAGTTAAACCTGTCATATGCTTTAACCAAATCCATTTTGAGCAGCATTGCTTTTTCTTGTAGATTTTAATACTGTGCATCAACTCCTGAGCAATACCTATTGCATCATGTATCTGCCTACCTTCAAGAAAACCAAATTGCTCTGTCGAGATGTAATTTGAGAGAACCTTCTTCATTCTATCTGCAATAATTTTAGAGATGAGTTTGTATAACAAATTGCAGAGAGCGATCAGACGAAATTCACCAAAAGATGATGGCTTGTCCTTTTTCGGAACAAGAGTAACAAAAGTAGAATTAAGTCCACCTGGGATATAGCTGTTATTCTTGGAGAAATTAACTAAATCCTGTAATTCACTTCCCATCATGTCAAAAAAGTGTAGATAAAGCTCCACCGGCCACCCATCTGGTCTGGGGCTTTTATCTTTTGCAAAAACTTTCAAAGTCTGTTCGATCTCTTCTAGAGTGACCTCAGCTTGTAGACAGTCGGCTTCCTGCTCAGAGAAATAACGAGGATATAAAGTAGCAACTTTAACCTGATCAACTATGCAGCAATCACCCGGGTCAAGGTATAAGTTACTAAAAAAAGTGACAGCTTCATTTTTAATACTTTCCAGACCAGATAACTGAGCCCCATTTTCATCAATGATCTCCCATATATATTTAGAATTACGTCGGGCAGATGCGAATGAGTGGAAAAATTTAGTGTTTTTATCCCCATGGGATATCCAAATTGCACGACTCTTAAGTCGCCATTCTTTTTCTTATTGTAATAAAGCATTTCATCTTTTTCTGCTCCAGTTGTTTCATAATTTCAAAAGAAACATATGATAGAGAGTCATTTATGTTTGCAGAGATGGCAGCCTGTAGCTTCTTTTCTAATGACAAAAGCTCCTGTCTATCTTTCAACTTTTTATCTCTGATCCACTTAGAAACAGACTCTTTAAGACCCTTTAATTTATAACAAAAAATTAGAACAGGATCAGAATCAGGAGTCTCGCAATTCTGCCAATAAGATCTGACCATATGAAAGAAAGAGTCATCACTAAGCCAAGAAGCGTTGAACTTGAATGGAGAGGAATAAGGAAAAATAGAATCATCTAATTGGAGCACTATGGGCCAGTGGTCAGAGAATTTGCAGTCATGAACCCAAGGCCGGTGTTTCTGGAAGATATTCAATAAACCAGATTTAAGAAGAAATCCGTCCAAACGCTTATGTACCCCATCTTTACCAAATCTGCCATTGGTCCATGTAGGGGACAAAATATGAGGTTTTACATCCACTAAATCTGCATCCCGAAAAAGCTGAGAAAAGAAGTCAGCCAAATCGTCCATTCTGGCTGCAGATCCCCAAATTTCTAAAGCATGACAGGTTAAATTTAAGTCCCCTGCAATAATCAAGTCATTTAGATTCAGAATACCAGACCCCTGTAAAGATAACCAGAATCTTTGTCTCTCCCTATAGGGAGCATAACAGTTTAAAATGGAAAATGTATGCTTGTTTCTACAGAAACATCCTTTCAATAAAATACCCCAAGGAGTTGAAAAAGCCTTAAGAGCAAATATATTAGGATTCCAGGCAACAGCAAGGCCCCCCAAGAGGCCACAGGAAGAAACAACAGACACCTCCCAGGAAGGAAGAATTTTACTCAACTTATGAATGGCAAAGTGATCATCACACATGGTCTCCTGTATCAAAATGATCGAAGGGTCAGTAGTTTTGAATAATTTGGATAAATCCTGAGCCTGAGTTACCTTACCCAAACCCCTAACGTTTAAGGATAACAAAGACATCAAGAGACTGTCATGCTGGGGGACGATGCTCTAAGCCCCATGGGATTAACCTGCTCCAATTTGTCCACCTCCTCCAATCTCCGAGACAAGGGAGTAAAAATTTCAGATTTATCATGCTCAAATTTTTTCTTTTTACCCCGTCTGATAGTGACATTTTGGAAATTTAAAGAATGAATAGGATTTGCTGAAGATCCAGAAATTGGGTTCCTAGTATAGGAAGGAAATGGTGGGAATTCTTCCCCCTTGTCCGAAATGAGACAACCACTATCAGACAGAATAGCATTGTCCAAACTATCAGAGGGAAAGTCCAATACTGATAAGTTTGATTGTCCCTCCACCGAGTGGCCCAGATTTCTATCACATTCCTGTTGAGAGTCCACAAAGATAGACACAGATGAAGATGTAGCCAACCCTAGATTATCAGGGAGAGATGGTACCCCCTAAATCTTTTGAGCAAGAAGACCCACCCAGATTAGGGTTTGATAGCATATGGAATGCCCCTTCAATCCATTACTGTCAGCTAGAAGCTGCAAAGAATCGACCATATTAACCACCGGAGAAGGAGGAACAGTCTCGAAATTGCCAGTCAAAAGTGAGAGAAAAACCCAAGATACTAGAATTTGATGGCCGTACACGATTAGGAATAGACAAAGAATCCCCATCAGGGTGATCCAATATAAACACAGAATCATGTGAGGTTGACTCCCCTTCCCCAAAAAAGCTTGCGGCCCACTTTCAAGACTGCTGGGGTGTTTTCCAGAGCAATTTACAGGGAGCCCAGTCACAGGATCATGATGGAGTTGGACTTCCCCTTTCAATATGCGGCTAGATAACAATTTCTCCGAAGATTCTATAAAATCAAGCTCAACATTTGATAAATTAGGGAAATTTAAAGGGGTATTATGCAATAACTTACCCGGAATCACAGATGAGGTTTTAATAGAGTCGGCCCGAGGAGAGGAGGAAACAGTAGCAGGAGAGTCCCCGAGGATGCTTCCGAAAAAGTTGGACACGTAGCTCGAACATGACCAATCATATGACATGAGAAGCAGCAGAAAGGAATTTTTTAAAAAATCTAGGGTTTGATTCCATACCCTAGATCCCCAAGCGATCACCACCTCGGCAGGTAAACCCAGTTTTAAATCAATCTCCACCATAACTTTAACATATCGACGGTCCATACCACAGAAATTGTGTCTGTCAAATCTAACAAAACTACCAACGGAATTTGCAATCCTCCTAATAATATCTTCTGTCCAAAGTTCTATGGGAAGCCCCCGGGATGAGCATCCAAAGATGCCGGAGGGTTTGTGCCTCATTGATAGGATTAAAGTTCAAATGCCACCGCTTGATGTACAGAGAACCCCCTTTAAATTCCCAGAACGAAGCCAGTATCTGTTCAAGATGCGCCAACCTCCGAAAATGTAAACAATATCCATCTATTTACCAGCAAGTTAATTCGGGGGGCCATGCCTTGTGAGCGGTACCCAATATTTGTTGACCCACTCAGTAAGTTTTAGCTTAGATGCCGAAGTATATTCAAGGCGACCAACAATAGCCCGCTCAGCAAGAATACAGATTCTATCGAGATTGTAATCCTCATCAATATCCACCCTGCTAATCTCACGTCTGGCCTTGTAAGTCTTCAAAGTTCTTCTGCTTCGTGCCTTCAAACCCCGAAGCTTTCCATCCCCAACAGTGCGAGCAGGGGCTCACCCCCAACTCCAAAAAAGGAGCCTGCTAGATAGGGTTTAGAAACTGACAAGATTCCCCCATATTGGGCTCCACTCCCAAACAGGAAAAACAAACCACAGAAGCTGTAGGTAGACAGTACCCAGGAACACGACAGCTGCCACCAAAAAATGGGGAAAGACTATTTCCGAATAAAACCGCCAAAAAATCACCAAGGGATGGGCAAGAGAAGGGAAATATGCCAAAAGTAGAGGAGATCTAAAAACAAACCAATCAAAACACCCACAATTGCAGAAAAAAAAACCGAAAAATTCAGCTAAAGTGAAGAATGTAAACCCTCAAACTAGCAAGTAAATTCCCACTTTTTTTATCCTTGGCTGGTACTCCGGGCTGATTCGACGAATCAGCTTGACTCCAAGTCGTCGAGAGCCCACATACTTCAGATCAACCTTCAGAATCGGAGATTTCTGCAAAATCACGAAAAACCCTAGAAAAGAACACCCGAGCCATCTCCTCACCTCAAAAGTTGTTATTAAATCTTATTCTCGATGATGAAAATTAATCTTATATAAAATATTATGACAGGTTATTAATTAGTTTAATACTTAATATGTTATGTTTTTTTTCAACCGAAACTTAATATGTTATTTAAAAAATTATGTATAATTTTTATTGAAAAATTTTAAAAAATATTAATTTATTGAAATTTAAATTCATTGATTTTTATTAATCTTAAATAATTTTAATTAAAAAAATTAAATTCATATTGCATTTACGAATATCACTAATCAAATCTCATAGATACATCTCTAATCACATTTCCAATTGACCAAATTTTGACAATGTTCACACATAGCGATAATTTAAATGTGATTGCAAAAGGACATATATCACTTAAAGTCAAGCATCAAATACACTCTGGATTTGGTGTTATATAATATTTAAACATGATAATTTTAGTGTAATTACTATTATATATATAATATGGTGTAATTAATATTATTTATAATAATACGATATATTAATTGAAAATTAAATATATTTTTCAGTATTTTGATAATGTAATAGGTGAAGTGATAAAGTAATATTGAGATTGTGTAGCAGGTTATGGTTTTATGTATATTATTTAATTTTTTGTAATATAACAGAAATGAAAAGGATTTTATAAATTAATTGGTTGTTTATTATTAAGTTATGATTTTTAAATTAGATCATGATTAATATTATTGAGCTTCACTTTCTAATTTGAATTGAACACCTGTATACATACAATTAGTAAAATGCCTAACAACAACCAATTTAATTAACTATTTTAATTTTTTTTAATAGTTATAATAAAACAAATAAATTTTCATTTCCTTAAATATATTTGGTAATAAATAAATATAAACTTCGTAAATAAATTTAATGGATACTTCTTTGACATTAATTAATGGCATTTTAACTTAACATAATACCATTAACATAAAATTAATAAAATACCAATAACATTAATAACAACAAATTAAATTAAGCCCTTAAACTTTTTCAATTTTAATTTTTCTAATTATTTATTAAATTTTAATTATTACTAACTAAAAATTAATACTAAATATTTTTGTCATTATTAAAAATAACTCAGATGCATTTAACATTTAACATTATACTGCCTTTTGAAAATAGTTTATAAGTAATTTAATTAATAATTGTATATAGTCCGAAAGTAAAAGTTAAGATGGAAATAGTTATGATTATTTTGTATTGTAAGGAGTTAGTTGGGCAATGCTTAAAGGATATATGGGTTAGTAGATCAGGTATTAGTGGGTTAGTAGCCTCAATGATGGATAACAATTTTCCATCATAGTCTTCCATGTTCGACTAACATCAACCGTAGTAGTTAGGGATTTAGTATTGGTATTGGTTAGGGGGGCTAGTCAATTAGTGGATAATGGTGAGGGGTATGTTGGTTAGTGGGCCAATGGTGAGTGTCTTAGTATTCTGCTCGATAGCTTCGTAGATTTCTAGGTTAAGAAAAAGTCTCTATAGCTGGCTCCATTCTGTGCTATTGTTCTATGTCTGAATTAAGATATGCATCATACACTAAACCTATGATCCGAACAACAATCGAGTTAATGTATCACTATTTATCTGGGTCGCAGCAATAATGTACTATTACAACCTAATAGCCACGACTCTAATTACGATACATAGTGAGGATCAATACACTTTATCTTTAGCTTTATATTATTATGCAAGTTTAAACCTCGACATATGTTAACTAACTTGAGTGGTTAGATTAAGCAGGTGACCACTAGTATTACATTGGCCTGGGTATTATTAAGTAGCTGTGTGATACTTAGCCAGTCGTCTATGAATCAAGAACTCTTATTAAATAGTAAGAGAGTATAACTGAGTAATAAACCACATGCTAACTCTTTCCCTTGTTCTACTGGAATATGTACAACGTCACGAGTTTGCTATGGATAGTCCAGCTTATTCACCATACACCCTTAGTATAAGTTAAGCATTTCTCCATTTTTTTATCATATACTCGGTAAGATTCATGATACGAGCTAGCCAAGTAATCAGTATTTACCTAATAAAATAACATAATAACGTTATATTTAAAATAACATAATAACTTTATATTTATTATTATTATATATGATAATGCTAGGTTTATCATTATCATATATATCTTATTTATTAATGAATGTATGGTCAAACCATTTTAATTTTCATATTATATTGTTAAATAATTATAAATCTATTATTGTTAAGTAATTTTTTTTTATAAATTTGATTGAAATTTAATATTCTATTTAAAACTATAGTTCTAAAGGAGGGACTAGGTGCTTTGCAGGATTTTGCTTGTTTATTTATTTATTAGATATATATTATATTAGTATAAATTTATTTTAACTTTGACTTTATCAAAAAATTATGTAAGTTATGTTTGATAAATTAAAGTTAAAATACTTATACTGATTCTATGTATAATTTTAAGTAGTATTTTAGATTTCTTTTTAATTTGTGCAAGGTGAAGATTCTCAAGTCATAAAGTAAAAAAACTTAGCTTACAAAGTTCAATTACTGAATTTTAATTCATATTATAAATATAAATCAATAGATCATAAATGTCTAAGAGAAACCAAAAAAAATTCCTTTACTATGTTGTTGGTTAGATAATACATTTCTTTTTTGATGCAAGGGAGGTTGGTCGGACCCTCTTGCTTAACAATAACACTGCTTAACAATAACACAGACAACACACAAATCCTCACATAAACTAGACGTGAACCGGAAAAGCCAAGAAGTTGGCTTCTATTACTTGAATCGATTACAATGTTACATGCAAACAAATAGACAAGCCGGCCTTAGCGTGTTACAATATACAGAAGTAAATCTCTATTCTCTCAGTTTGTTTTCTCCCTATGTGTGTGATCCTCTCCGTCTTGCAATCCTTTGATCTAACTAAAGAATGATCCCTTTCTCTGTGCCTTCGCACTAGTCTTCTACTCCACTCTACTGCTGTTCCTGAGGTCCACCCTGTCTAGCTTCCCCGAGGTGTCCTTTCTCTGTCCGTCGCTCTACCTTTGATCCGGCCTATCCTGCATTTGTTAGAGCCCCTTGACCGTTCTGCACAACCTCCTCCTATGGAAACACCTAGCCTAGTTTCAACCACCTTCTTACCTGTCATTAACTTCCTCAACAACCCACAATGACTGCAGGTTTGTTTCCTCGAACTCTGCACTCCTCGGTCTCCATGCCCCTTTGACTTCGTCGTAGTTGTTGTTCTTGTCGATACACACTTTCGACTAGTTCACACTTCGACACATCGACTAACCTTAACCTTGTCGATCCTTGACTTATCTTACCGACTTCACTTAGTCTCCACAGATTCCGATCCGCCCTGTCCCCCACACTTGGCCTCTCCCACTTCTGTGTCCATGTCGTTGTTCGACCCTTCATCGACTTCTGTTTATGCCGATATCGATGTTAGACTTCATCGACCTTCAACCTTTACCTAGCTTTGACTGCCAGCCTTCTCACACCAGTCATCTTCAGCAATCCCCCTAGTCGACCCGCTTCTATCAATCAATTTCGACTATTTCGCCTCCCGATGCCCCTACATCATTTTTTCATGAATGGTTTTCATGCATATTTGAAATACCTACCCACTCTAGATTAACTGCTCTCTATACTTGTTTTCAGCTAAACGTGATCTATTATTATATGCTAATGCACCAAAAAGTTAGGGTTATGAATAAGACTTCACTTCTTATCTAATTCGATATAAAAAGCATGACAAAAAAATGACTCAAATTATCCGTTGCGTTTGCTTTGTCTGATTGGGCTTGTGGGCTACGGCATTGAATGATCTGTTTATTAGACTTTGAGAATGTATTTTATTAAGTGTATGATGCGCTTTTCTTTCAAAATAACTGGCCGTATACTTTAGCCTATTTACTTGTCTGAGGCATGCCAGAACCACAGATTTCAAATGTTTTATATGCATACATGTTTTATGTTTCCTTCGCTAAATGACCAACCAAACTAAAGCTGTCATGTCAATGGTTTTTCAAGAAAGATATTGTAACTTACCACATTACCATACCAATTCAAAATCCCCCCAATAAGAAAAAAAAATCTTATTAAGATTAATAAAACAATCTATCTATAACCTCTTAAAACATATATATAGATACGGAATTATATCCAATGATGTTGAGAGATTTTGAGATTACTCTCTAATTGGTTACCACATGTATTATCATTTGTGTATAAATATTTCATTGTTTTCCTTTACATTGGTTTAGCAACAAATATAACGTTCCAAAGTATATGCCTTGTATACCATTCTTGACCCACCTAGACTGACTACTAGGGAAGAGAGTTTCAAGATTTGATTAAGGCCTTCATGGCTATACCCATAACCTAAATTGAAAGTTTAACCTAAGGTATATAAATATAATGAGAGGGAAGCTTGGGGTATGAGACACACCTACTACACCAAGTATTCATTTAGACGATTATGACTGTGTTATTAACGCGGGTACACCGTCCACACGCAACACCACTCGTTGGAGATGGTAGCGAGCTCAAAGTATGTGAAAGTTGTAAACCATCGATCATGCCAGATTGATGCCAGCAAGGAGATACTGTAGTCCGTAGGATTTGATCCACCCTCTATTCGAAGCAAATGGCACCGTTGATTTAAACGTACTGCAAGTTTCTTGGCTATTAAAGATAACTACGGTTTATTCGGATTGTGATACTCCCAAGGTATTATTATTTTTATTTTTTATTTAATATTTTGAAAATATTTCAAAAATAATTATTTTTGTAAGAGATATTTAAAAACTGAAAAAACTCACATATCTATGACACTTTGCACAACAAATTATTATTAAATAAAAAGACACTAGCAGAATTCACTTAAATGATGGGACACCATCATGAGACATAGAACATGTGTAAAGCAAGCAAGGGATATTTTACCAATCAAATCCAATATAAAACTTAACTACCACACAATATCATAAATCATAGGGATGAAGGATTTGATTGTGTTATGAGTGCATGTGTTGAGTATTTCTCTCTTTCATAAGTCCATTACTAAGCTTATTACGGACTCTCAAAGAAAGAGCCGGGTGGAAGCTTTGCTTGTTGTTCTAGTGTGTATGGTGGTGATCGAGCTCAGTGGTGGAGTTGAGCTAACAGTGATGCTACTCTCTTCTATTGTTGGGAAGAACTTATTCTCCAAGAGTTTTTTACCATTATATGCTTTTTTTCAACAAGTAAATATGTTAATGTTAAATGGATATGAGTATTTAAATATTCATGGAATTAGATTGCTTATTTCAATTGAGGTTATTTGTTAAACTCGTGATGATCTATAGCACTAATATGATGGACTTATTTCTGTAATCATATGGTAAAGAAATTAGATACAATTGACGTTTATTTTCCTTGCGTACTAACGATAAGGTAGTAATATGTTAATTGATGGACTTTGTATTTTTACTTATGAAGTTTGGATTGAGTTTGATTTCGAACTTGTACTTATGGATCACACTCCTTTGAGACAGATCGTTGCACACTATGTAGTTATTAGTAAACGTATTTGTTAGAAAAAGGGATCGGATCCCTCCTAAACGTTGTTGAGAGGTTTTATATACTATGTATTTAAGTGGATTTGCTGAGGGAAATATATGTATTATGTATGGCTAGGAAATGTTACAAAACTGTAACGATTTTAGGAAAACGTACCTTTAATTCTTTTTGGAAGTAGAGATAAATAATGATTTATATAAAGTGATATTTCAAGAGTGTCGGTTAGTGGTGTACTTCAATATACAATGAAAGGTATGAATTACCATAACCCTTTAAAAAAAAAAAGAAAAAAGTATGGTTATCTATTTTAAAAATCATGATAAGTGACGTTACAATTATTATATTATATGGATAGAGAAAAGTAAATACATAGGAAGTATAGAAATTTCTATGAGTAATATATATATGAAGAAAGAATGGAATTAAAATGTGTGATCATTCTATAAGTTTCAAAAGGATCATGACAAATGTTAATTTTGCATTTGGTTAGTACAAGTTTTTTTTAATTTCTGTAATTATGTTATTTGGGGATGTTTCACGAGTCGAGTTGGACATACAAAACTTACCATGGCTTTTTTCATTTGCATGAGAGAAAAAGGGGGGTGAGCGGCTCTAGGACTTCACTATTCTCCTGAGATTGCTGGAAAATAGAGAAATAACTATTAGCAACAATAACATTAATAATATCAATGTGTCCAAATACGTCGATAGGCTGGGACACATACTATAGGAAAAACATTAATATGAAAAGTATGTGCCCCATTTACGCTGTCTTCGGACATATTAATATTAATAATGTTGTTGCCAGTAACGGGGTGGACGTGTAAGCATATCTCCACAAAATAGTAATCAATTAAATGAAATATATAATATTATTGTTTGTTTTATAACATTATTATGTTTATATTTTTATTGTTTGTTTTATAACATTGTTTAGTTAAACAATATTATTATTTTGTAATAACGTATTAAACATAATAAAGATAAAATAATTTAAATTACTTAATAATAATATTAAATAATATTTAATTAATTAATTAATTATATATAATAATATTATTAAATAAATAAATATTTACTAATTCATTAATGATAACATAAATTAAATTATTAATTATTTACTATATTATAGTTAATAAAATATTATTAATATTAATAATAGTGATGATAGGTAGAATATATTTACGAACATTATGATATATGACACATTAATAATGTTTTTTTAATATATTATTCTAATAATATAGTAATTATTTTAATAATAAAATATATTTATTTATTTATAATATAATATAATAATATATGGTAAAAATTATTATTTTAATAATAAAATAAATTTATTTAATTAATTATAATGTAATAATATATGAAAAAAATTATTACTGTAATTTTATAAAATATTAAAAAATAAGTATTTGTTATTTAAATAATGGTTAATTATATTCATATTAATTAACAATTATGTATACTGAAAGTATGTATAATATTATGATGTAATATTTAAATAATTTGAATGTATAAGAATATAATATTCAATTAATATTGTAAGTAGAATATATTTACAAACATTAATAATGTTTTTCTTAATATATTATTTTAATAAAAAATAAATTTATTTAATTATTTATAATATAATAATAAATGGTAAAAATTATTATTCTAATATTAAAATAAATTTATTTAATTAGTTATAATATAATAAAATATGGTAAAAATTAGTATGAAGGTGACAATTTTTCGTGTAGATGAGATCCACCAAAGAGTTTGTCAAATGTGACGTTCATGAAGGGTAATATCCAACTCTGATGTTTATGTTGTCAATGGAATTACGATGTAATATTTAATTAATGTTGAATGTATAAGAATATAATATTTAATTAACATAATATATTGAAACTAATAATATTATTGTGACATGCATGAACAATTGTTGTGGGATTGCGACAATAATTGGTACAAATAAAATTTTGGTAATATAACTTGAGTTATTATGGGTCATACTCAACACTAATCAAAATACAATCCGTACATGAAATCAATGTTGTAGTGGTTAAATCGTTGTACTGTGTATCAAGATGACAATTTTTCATGAAGATGAGATCCATGAAAGAGTTTGTCACAATGTGACGTTCATTAAGATAATTACAAATGAAATACAATCGGTGCATGAAATCAATGTTAATGTGGTTAAATCGTTGTACTGTGTATCAATGTGATAATTTTTCGTGAAGATGAGATCCATGAAAGAGTTTGTCACAATGTGACGTTCATCAAGGGTAATGTTGAACTGTGATCTCAGAATTAAAAACTAAGATCTGTTGATTATTTACAAAGCAAGAAGATCGTGTGATAGTTATGTCGAGTTCAAGTGATCTCAGAAGATCGGTGTAGATTTGATGTTAATGTTTTAGCTGTGTGTATCTGTTGTAAGGATCGGATATCCCTTGAAAATGTTGAAATTGTGGGAAATCTGTTTATTTGATAAATGATGAAATAAGGAACAGATCCTTTTAATTTGGCTAAAGGATGTCGACCTTTCTGGGCCTTTACATTATGCGTTTTGTCCTTTTAAACCTACTCAATGTAAAGGAGTCAGTTTTAGGGTTTTCTGGTTAAAAGTTCACCTATTCTGTAGATTTGGTTGAAGCGGATTTAGGGTTTTCTGGTTTTACATTCTGTTTTAAACATACTCAATGTAAAGGAGTCGAATTTAGGGTTTTCTGGTTAAAAAATCACCTATTATGTAGATTTGGTTGAAGAGTAGCTCTTGGTACTGTAATATATTATTTGATAATTACCGAAGCCTTCTACCGGATCAAGTATTGCAGTTGGCTAAAGGATGTCGACCTTTCTGGGCCTTTACATTATGATTTAAACATACTCAATGTAAAGGAGTCGGATTTAGGGTTTTCTAGTTAAAAAAATCACCTATTCTGTAAATTTGGTTGAAGAAAACTTTATGGGGTCAACTCTAAGCCTGAAATTTAATTAAAATTAAATTTACAAAGCAAGAAGACGAATGTTTACACTTAAACTGTAGGCTATTTCAGTCAGTAGGTTATACTGCTTACTTAGCTTTGGCTAACACATGTACCTTCTTGTTTTTCCAGGTTACAAAAAGACTATGGCAATAATACGCTACAAGTTAACAAATTTTGTCGATGATTCATACATTAGATTAAGGTTATGCAATGTAAGCAACGTCAAACGGAGTTATGAGTATCTACCTGAAGCAACGTGAAATGGAGTATACAAAAGTTGGTTAATCCGAAATGGTGAGAGCACGAAACCTGAATTCATAATGCAACAACAGTTGGTTAATCCGAAAGCTCGATCTTTAATGTGAAAGCAAAAGTTTGTTATTTTGAAATCAGGTGCAAGATTACCTGATACAGTATACAATCTGTTGACGTGAGCGGAACCTGAAGAAAAAGTTTGTTATTTAGCAAAGTCCAAGTGTGAATAATAGTTTTTATTGACAGTTAGCAGTGATACTACTATCGATTCGTCAATACGCATCTTGTTGGGTTATTTGTAAACTTATAATGTAATCTTTAAGAAAGCTTCGTTCTCTACCAGGACTAACAACCTCCTCTGCCTGCGTAGCTTCTATAACAAAGTTGCTAAATACATTAGTTATGGTTTAAAAATACCACACGGTTTCTTTTTCACTGTATAAGTTGCTATTTTATGGTGCAATGTTATTAATACTTTTACTCAAGTTAATCAGACCAATGTTTCTCATTTTGTTTTAAAATTAGATTGAAATCTACGACACTATGGCCAGTAAATTGTGAAATAGGAAGAATTAGGCACACACAGAATACACACAAAACATAATTTGTATTGCACACAATAAACAGAAATACATCACACTTAGATAAGTGTTGTTAGATCCAACTTATTCTATTCTAGGAGAGAGTTGTTAAGAGAACCTGTCAACATCCTCCAACAACCCAAACCAATCCCTAAACTATAGTAGTATGTAGCATTAATTAGACATTATCTCTAACACAATATTCTTATGAAAATGATTTTTTTTACCTCATGTTATATAAGTCTTTTAAAATGTGTTTTTATTTTAAATCCTATATTAACCATGTCTCATATATCTGGGGTTTAATCACATATGTATCTCGTCGTATGGCCTTGCGACCTACGTATATAACAAGACTTGATCACTTGACTCACTGTCACTCGACTCCCTTGTATAAGATGTAATACTTACAAGATTTGGCCTTTATAAGAAGAATGAAATCGACCCTGTCGACCCTGTAACATATATGGGAAGTTAGCCCGGTTAACCTAATACATATAGAATTTATAAATATCGTATTGGTAATGTATTATAAACAAATTCTTTGTTTGCTAGAGCTATCCTTTCAGCTTGCATCGTTGTATTCATTATATTGGTTTTAACATGTCTCCTAACATTAAATTAACCTAGGGTCTGCGTAATGATTGTATAAGACGTTATAAAGAGTTCGTGTGGCTATTTACTACTCTATGCTCCAAACATTTATATGATATATTTATCTTCTGCGAACATGTATATACATTCTCTTTACCAAGAGTTGTGAACGAGTATTAGATAAACTTAAGAGTTTAAAATAATAGCCTACTTACTATTGAGCATAATTAAATTAGTAAATATATAAACAAAGAAACTAGATGTTCTAACTATGCTTTGCATACTACCATTATTGATAGCAGATTCTCAATTATAAAATTTCTGAGACAACTCATCAGGACAAGTAAATTTTACCATTTGTAATAAAAATACAACAATTTAATTATTATAAAGATAATAATCCTCCAAAAGAATGAATATATATATATATATATATATACCACCAAAAGAATGAATATATATATATATATATATATACCATACAATCCATGATGTAAATACTTTAACCAGATTAGAAACTCCAAAAAAATAAGCATAGTAGGTAAGTCAACTCACTTGGAATAAAACAAGAAGGATGGAAGACACTTGAAGCTTCTTAGTTTCTCCCAACCGTAAAAGAGGACAACCACGCTTCTTAGTTTCTCCCAACCTCTGAGTTGGACCATCACCATAGACCAATGAACTTAACTAAGCCAATGTGAACGCATACTTTTCCCAAGAGTATGTAACATATTCAAAAGATGGACTTTCTAAAATAGAGAAATAATACTCAACAACATACTATCCAAATAGAAACAATTCTCTCTATGCACCACAAAACATCCTCTATCTTCTTAGTCCACTATTATATATATTTTTGCTTGGTTTTATGTCATCTCAATCAAATCTCAAGTTGATATCTTGATTCCTATAATTGTGGATCTGGTCGGCTTGCTGAGCTTTTGACTTGGATTTGATTGATATCAAATATTTTGGTTGCTATCCACTTGTTCATTGTCTTATGATGGTGTCCCCTCTTTCAACTGGTGGTCACTTGTTCATTGTCTTATGATGGTGTCTTCTTTTTCAAATGGTGGCTCCAAGTGTCTATTTTTATTAATAATAAAATAATATTTATTGTTTAGAATATTCACCCACACCTCATAAAATTTTATAACTCTTTTACAAAATAAATATTGGAAAATATTTCTCAAATAAAAATTCTTAATCAAAATAATTCACAAAGTCTCACGAGTATTACATATATGTAAATATTTTTATCTCCTTTAAAAAATTTACACAAACTCACAAAATCTTAGGGAAAACCTTTATACACAATGTGAATTCAGTCATACAGATATGGATATTGGAAATATTTTGATCTCGTTTAAAATTTGTCGACAAACTCTTAGCGTGAACCTTTATCTACAAACAAAATAGAGACAATGTAATTGACAGTCATAGAAGTTATTAAACAAAAGCCTATGAGCAGCACAATTCAGTTCAAGAATCTTTATCAAGTAGTTAGTGGTGTGTTATAAAATTCCCAAAGCTTTGGTTTTATATTTATTTAATTTTTATATATTTTGAAGTATAATAAACTTTATTCTATAATATAGAAAATATATAAAGAGAATATAATTAAAGGAAATTACATTCTTATTTACGTCTCGATAACTTATGCTATAAAAAAACATGTAGTAATTATACATTTTATAATTACATAAAATTATTCATAATAAAGAAAATCTATACAAATTACATCCTTACTTTCAAAACACAAAATCAAAGAAATAACATCATTTTAAAAAAAAATGCATTTACACATGAATATCAAGAAAAAATATTAAAAATCTAAAATTTGTTATAATATTCAGTTTTATATTTATTTATTATATGTATATAAAAATGAAAAATGTTTTTTTCTTGAAAATATATATGAAGGAAGGCCATATTTTAATATGGTTAAAATAATTTTTGAGATATATTGATATTTATTGATATCTTTAAATTTATTTATCCTTCTTTTATATGTATACATTTTGTCAATTGAATCTAATTTGGGTGGTTGTGGAGTGAAATGTTATCTTTTATATTTAATGTATATTCTGTTAAGTAACTTGTTGAGCTCAAAATGAATGTAATGTTATAGAGTGGAGTGTAATGTTATAGAGTGGAGTGTTATCTTTCTCACCCAATTTCTATTTCTATAAGTGATGTGCTCATAATGAATATATTTATGACATGGCAATATCACTCCCCAAAATTTAAAAAAAAAACATTAAAAAATTTACATATTTATTTACTCCTAAACAAATTGATTATTTTGGATTTATTGTTGTATTGAAAAACGTAATATACTTTTTTATCTATCTGTTATTTGCAAAGAAATAAATTTTATAAAAATAAAAAACCATACAATAATAACTTTTAATAATAATAATAATATGTGAAGTTTTTATTGGTTAGAGATTGATAACCCTTAGCTATCCACCTCACTACTAGCATATGCCCTACTATCTAACATGTTTGTTTAGGGTCATTGTGCAATATTCTGAACTCACACTACATCACATAATATTCCTTTTGTTTCTTTGTATTCCATCAAGCCTAAAATATTAGATGATGCATGTATTAAAAAAAAATTAATTTCAAAACCATAAATTTAATTTCACGTTACACACAAATTAAATCTTTCATCATTTCCCATCACAAATCACAATCCATCCATATTTTTTTGCTTCTCAATGGATGGCCAACTTTGCCCATGTAATTGGACGAAAGCTAAGCATTGAGCTGCAGAGCATTTAATGCGGCAGCTCAGTGCTTAGGGTCCATTGGATCTGGAGACTCTCCGGATCCAATGGACCCTAAGCACTGAGCTACCGCATCTAATACTCTGCATCTCAATGCTTAGCCTTCTCCATGTAATTGTTTCCTTCATCCTCTTCTTAAGTTGTATGACGTCATATTGTTGTTTGCAAAGGACATAGTGGTGCTCGGTGATGATGTCATTGAACAATGCAGGCACTCAATGTGGCGCAATGTTCCAATAAGTGTCAACAACCTACTTCTTGCCAATGGTGGGTTCGTTGGATGCCCTTGAGAGTCCTTGTTTATCGTTTCTCCCTTTACATGGTCGAGTGAAATAAGAGGTCACCAATATTTCTCTTTGTCAATAATTGTTAACTCATGATGGTGTAGTTCAATCTCGAGTTTTAGTGAGTGGTAATTTATATCATGAGTAATTATAGAAACTATGGAGCATTTCTTATATGCTCTTCTCTATTAAGTTTAGAATATAAAGGATTATATTCGCAGCTAAGTGGACGTAAAGAGAAACTGATTTCTAATTAACTTGCAAAATATGCAAAAGACTTAATATGTTTATACTCGATCAAACATTGTTGTTAACTCATAAATGTAAAGCATTATGTCTAACTCACTGGAATAGAGGATATTACACACTTCAACACTTTCCCTTAATCTCAACTGTTGCAATCTTTAGTATTGACCATACCCAAGTGTTGTCTCTAAAATTCAAAGATGATTCTTCCCAATGGTTTGGTGAAGATATCTACCAGTTGACCCATTGATCCATTGTTGACAAGCACCTGTAGGAAGTAGTAGTGAGTGTCAATGTGCTTTCTTTTCTTGTGGAATACATTATTTTTGGATAGAGAAATAGCTTATGTGTTATCACATAAAATAGGAGTTGGCTCCTTTTCCATATGTAAAAGATCATACAAAAGTCTCTTAACGATACTGCATTGCATGTTGTTGTAGTTATTGCTACATATTATGCTTCTACATATGACATGGTAACAATGAGTTGTTTCTTAGATGCCCATGATATTAAACTTGTGCCCAAATGAAAAGCATATCCTGAAGTGTTTTTCTTATCATCAATGTTTCCTGCAAAGTCATTGTCTGTGTATCTAGTGAGGATGTTATCTTTAGACATTGTGTACCACAAAACATAATCAGTTGTACCTACAACATATCTTAGAATTATTTTCCCAACTTTCAAGTGAGTTTTTGGGGGAGTCCATTAATATGGAAATAAAAACAACTACATACATTAAATCGGGTGTTGTTGCAAGTAAGATATATTAGACTACCTACAAGTTTCTTTACAAAGTTGAATTTATTGCTGGTCCTTTATCCTGCTTGCTCAATTTCATTCCTCTGGCTATGGGTGTATCTACTAGTTTTCATTTATCCATTTTGAACCTCTTTAATATGTCTATAGCATACTTATGTTGAGATATGAAAATTACTTGAGTATATTTCTCAATTTCTATGCCCAAAAAATACTTCAAAAGACCAAGGTAAGTCATGTCAAATTCCTTTTGACCGATTTGAATTCTTCTAACTACAAATTTCAAGTAGAAATAATATCATCAACATAAAGAAAAGCAATCAAAATTTTACCTTGTTGATCTACTTTTGTATAAATAGTGGGCTCATTACTACTCTTGTTGAATCCATTGATGAGCAAGTAAGAGTCAATTCTATTGTACCATGCTCTTGGTGCTTGCTTCAAACCATACAAGGCCTTCTTCAACTTGTAGACTTTGTACTCTTGGCCTTTTACATCAAATCCTAGTGGTTAATAAATGCCACCTCTTCATCCAATGTGACATTCATGAAGGATGACTTCACATCCACCTGGTGTAATGGCCACTTGTTCTAGGATGCAGATAGCTAACACAACTCTAATGGTATCTAACCTTGTACTAGGGAGAAAGTATCAACATAATCAACTCCTAGTTGTTGAGAAATTCCTTTGGAAATAAGCCTTGCCTTATGATTCTCCACCTTTCCTTTCAAATTTAGTTTTGTCTTGTAAACCCATTTGAAACCAATATTTGTTTTGTCTATTGGTAGATCAACAAGATTCTATGTCTTATTCCTTTCAATGGACTCTGTTTCATCATCCACGGCTTGTACCTGATTTTCTTCCTTCATTGATTCTTCGAGATATGTGGGTTGATAACATGATAATGCAAAGTGAGTTTATTGATTCATTTGGTCCTCTTATTCATAAATTTCTCTTAGACTTCTTTTTCTCTAGTTTCTCTCAATGAATATTGAATCAGTTCTTGAAGAAGAATTATTTTCTAGTTGTTCTTCTTGTACTTGTAATCTTAGCAGCTTGAGGTCTGTAACTCTGTTGTCCTATATTTTCCAGATGTTCATCTATTCAAAGAGATGGACTTTAAGTGTCCACTACCTTATTTTCTTGTTTACTCCATGATTTGTCCTCTAAACATTTGACATCTCTAATGACCACAAACTTCTTGCTGATTGGATTATACAGTTTGTAGGCTTAGCACTATTCACTATATCCAATGAAAATAAAATTTTCACTCCTACTATTTAGCTTCCTTTTCAACTCCTTTGAAACATGTGCATATGCTATGTAACCCAAAACTCTCAAATGAGAGACATTTGTCTTCGTGTCACTCCATGCTTCTTCTAGTACCTTGTTTTTCACACTTGCTATTGGAGATCCGTTCTGTACATATGTTGAACATGCAACAACTCTAGCCCAAAAATCATTGGACAAATTCTCAGCTTTAATCATGCTCCTAGCCATGTTCATAATGTTCCGACTCTTTCTTGCATCCACTCCATTTTGTTGTGGAGTATATATTGTTGTAAACTGCCTCTTGATGCATTGTTATCTACAAAATTATGCAAACTCTGTTGAAACATATTCACCTCCACCATCTAACCTAAGCACCTTGATATATTTTACACTCTATTTTTCAACCATAGACTTGAATTCTTTGAACTTTGATAAAGTTTCAGATTTGTTTTTAGGAAATATACCCAATTTTTCTTGCTGATATCATCAATAAAAGTTAAAAATAATAACTACCACCTATGGACTAATTTTGCATAGGACCACAGAGGTATGTATGTACTAATTCAAGGTGTTATTTTTCTCTATATGAGATTTATTGAAAGTTATCCCTTTCATGCTTTCCTAGGATACAACTTTCAAAAGAACTCGGTAATCCATTCATCATGGGAAATCCCTTAACCATTAACTATCTTTGCAAGTGATCAAGATTAATAAAGGGTAAATGGCCATATATACAATGCCACAACCAGGTCGCATCTATGCTAGAGGAATTATGTGCATATGACTATGATGGGTTCACACTTCTTAAATTCAAAGAGAACATTCTATTTTTGGTCATATGTACCTTCTCCATGAATGGCTAGTCTAAAATTTTACATGTAGTACCCTTAAATATAACATCATAAATTTTTTGACTCAACTATCCTACACTTATCGAGTTGTGCTTGAGATGAGGTACATAGAAAACATTATGACTTAATTTATTCTCATTTTTTTTGTTAGGACAAAAGCAATACCATTTCCTTTGGCTTGTACTCAATAATCATCACCAAGACTTATTTTTGATGTGTCAAAAGTATTTATGCTAGTAAAGAGTGGTTTGTTACCTGTCATGTGATTGTTGTAGCCACTATACAACAACTATAGATCCTTGTTGTTGATGTTTTCATCAATGATTTGGCAAGAAAGGAACATTGATTCATATGTTCCTTCATCAATATTGCTTACATGATCTCTTCCTTTGTTTAGTTCATCTTGCTTCTTCTTGCATTCATTCTCATAATGGCCCAACTTCTTGCAGTAATGACACTAGATAAAATGGATCCCATCAACTCATTTATTAAGAGCTTAATCAATTATTTTGCTTCTTTAGAGTTAGGGTTTGGAGAATATTCTCAAATACCTTGTGATCTGACATTTCTTTGCCACATATTTTCATCTAATTTAATATGGTCATAACATGGTTTAGGTTTTCATCTATTGATTATGACCCCTTCATTTCTAATATTTCAAAGTTCCTTCTCAACGTTTGTAGTTTCATTGTATTTAATTTGGCGATGCCTTAACCTCGATTTCATTAAACTTAGACTTCCCAATGAGAATATGGAGTTACAACATGTTCTGAAAGTGTGATTACTAGTTTTACATAGTGTGATTATCGGTTTTCAAAAGTGTGATTATTGGTTTCCAGAATTGTGATCATCAGTTTCTAAAAGTATGATTATCAAATTCCAAAAGTATGATTGATCGTTTTTTAAAGTGTCTTATCGGCTTCGGATAGTAATGTGAATACTAGTTTCCAATGTTGTGATTATCAATTTTTGAAAAATTGATCATCATTTTAAAATCTCACTCACAATAAGTGTAATTATTGTAATTATTGGATTTCATGAGTTTAGCATGTCTTTTTTAATATTCAGATAATTAATTCCTATACAATGACTAAGTATCTTGTATCATGAGAAAGGACATGTACTCTTTCTTCTCATCACCAAGGTTCCTAAATTTTAATCCCAATCACATGGATTACTAAATTGTGAGATAGAGCTTGTGCTCTTTCTCCTCGTCATCCCAATGCCCAAATTTAAACCCCAATCACATGAATTACTAAATTGTGAGAAATAGATTTTTCTCTTTCTCCTCATCATCCCAATGCCCACATTTTGACATATGGAAGGTTCTATGCCTCCTCATATGGGGGTCAACCATTGGGGATTCTATTATATTTTGAGGTCGACCATCGAGGGTCGACCATTGGGGATTGAACATCAGGGGTTGACCGTCAGGGAATCTATACAGAAGGTTCTATGAACAAGAAATTTGGTGCCATGGAAAGTATCCAAGGGACTAGGGGCTACGACCAAGTGCTTAGGTGTAAAGGAGTTGGTCTGAGATGTGCATATCATCCCAAAATAAGAAAAATAAATGGAAGAGAGGAACAATGCTTTGTGAAATAGAACAAAAGATAAAGCACACATGATGAGCCATTGTATCGAACCCGCTATGGCACATGCCAGAGTCTAATTGACAATGACTCCCAAATTAAAGTTTTGAAACCACATTAGGGAAGATCTGTTACCACCCAACCTGAAAAAAGGTGGATTTCCACATGTTTCCATGCAAGCTGATAGGAAGGCTTCCCCAACAGACAAAGGAATTGGAAATGATGTCCAAATGGATGAAACAGAAATGGTCTCGTCATCCAAATAAATTAACCAACAAATCCATGAAATCTAATTAAAATTCCAATTTCTTGTTGATAAAGTGAAAATATTCAAAAGAAGAAACCTCATTCTACTTTATAAAAAGGAGAAATCACCTGTACAAATATTTGCATCCGAAACACCAACATCAATTACAGAGGTCCATCCACCCACCGAGTAACTCTATTTTTCAAACCTCCATGTTTATTTTAATTTTAATACAAGCCAAAGTTATTACCCATGTTGTCCTCCTGCTCAAAAGAAAAACCTCCAAAACCTAAAAGCTCTTATGATGAAAATTTGTATGAACACGAGGCTGATATTTTTTACACCTTTGTTTCATCCTCTGATCTTTATCTTATAATCACTACAATAGAGGAAAACCACCTCGATGGCCTAGACCCATGTCACCTATGGGAAACCAATATATCCCATGCAATCTGTCTATGGGTTTTCCCTTTCCCTGAGTTTGTTACATGGTGTGATGTTGAGTATTCAACGAATAGGAGAATTATACTTTCCCCTAGCCAATCTACCCCAAAGTGCACAATATCAAATGATGCCCTAATGAAAATGTTGTGTTTCCCAGACTTGCCAGCCTTGACATTCTTGAATGAAGAAAATCTACTTGTACCATATCAATCCCTGAATCATGCTGAGAAAAAATCATTTCCTTTCCCACCACCTGAAAGAAGGTATAGAAATCCCATATATCACCCCACCATACCCCTCCTCTTCATTCTCAAAAAAATCAAGGAAGTATATCACCTTAATAAGTATATTGATAGGATATGACCATGATAAAGCAATAGATGAATCCAGCCTAGGTTTTTTGGCCTTGCTAACCCCAACAATAGGGGTTATGCCACCCAGAATTGACCTAATCCAATACCTGGCTGATAAAATTCATGCCCAGCTTGTAGAATTTCTGGATTTGGAGTAGTTTAGGTATCCCTCCTACCTCTTTTTCATATTTCTATATCAAAATTTTGCACATTTCAAATATCCAGGGTTAAAAACTTAAATGCCAGAGGACAAGTAGGGAACCCGTTTCCTTCTTATATGTGGATAGATTTGGTCCTTAGACAACCCAAAAACTCAATTTTCAAATGTTTACAAACATGGTGATGACTGTGGCATACTACCTCTTGCAAGGTTCAGCTCCACCAAGGACTTTTCCTCAGTATCAAGAGTTATTGCAACTAAGACTAGATAATCGAATGAGTGACTAGTTCCTATATGAAAATCATACTTTCATAAGATTTTATGGATTTGAAGAAGAACCTTAGAAATTGCCAATATTCCTGACACCTAGTGTGTTTTCCCTAGAATATATTAGACAAATATTTCAATCAGACGGGTGCATTTTTTCAATGTTAAGCACCCTATCACTTTCAAATTTCCTAAGGATGTCGGCCCATTCCTAGTAAAGGGTAGAGGGGCTCTGATGTATGTGGAAGAAATGATAAAGCAATTAAGTTTAGAGAAGTATGAAAAATGGGCCTATGACCCACACTAGGTCATTTCCAAGAAAAGAATGGAAAATAAGAAATCCAAATATATTTGCATGCCTTTCCCTGCCTGGGAAATAATAGCCAACCTAATGACTTGGGAACAAGTTCAAGCAACTCTAGGAAGTACCGAGATGGCTCCAGAAACTCAAAAGACAGAAGCAATGGTAAAGATATCAGTTGAAAAGACACAAGAAGATATGGAAACTAATTATCCAGAGACATGGCCCCTACATAAGAAAGCTAAAACAAGAGCAGAATCAAGAGAGGAGTTTTCCATGGTAGAAAACTGACCGGTTGAGGAACTATTTAGTGAAGCAACAACAACATCATAGCTACCTAAAACTAGCTTAAATCTACCTCTTGTCATTATAAATCATTATCCCTTGATAGTGTTTGGACCAGCTCAGACACAACAGAGCCCAGCTTCTACAAGTTCATCTCAAGAGCACCAAACATTATATACAGAATATCAAGGCATAAGGAATAAAAGTATGGAAACAATGAAAGAACTTGGAAATGAAATGGTTCTCGCGACAAAGAAAACATTGACAATTTTTTATCATAAAGAAAGTACTCTCAGAATGGTAGTTTTGGAACCAAAACTCCCAGTGCCCAAAACACATGATGATTGGAAAGAAAATTAGTATAAAGTTTATTTTAGAAAATTCAATCCCTTGGATAGAGTTGATTTTTGCAGGAAGTTAAGTGATTTGTTGTGTAAATATGTACTGCAATATTCAACTAGTGAAAAGAAATTAAGACTAACATTAGAGAAGATGGAGAAGTTACTAAAGGAAGAAAAGGTAGCTACCAAAGCTAAACAAATAATTATCAAGGAATTGGAATGTTAAAATGTGGCCTTGGGAGTTAATCCAGCTAATATTACCCATGCATAGTCCCTCCTACAACAAAAGGATAATGAAATTGTTGTGCTAAAAGAGAAATTGCATGTCCCTAAAATAGAGCATGTCCAAACTCCAAAGCTGGTAAAATTGTAGGAGGAGAGAGACAAAGTGTGGCTAAAATAGGAATCCATATCTATTAAACCAACATCTACATCAAGCCAAGAATCGATCAGTCAATGGGAGAGGCATAATGGATCCAAATAGATTAGGAATAGGAGACTAAAGCTAATGAAGTTGTTAATAACATGGAAGAGGACTCCATCAGATTTGATAAAAGAAAATGATATCAAGATAGAAGAGCTAGAAAATTATGTAAGAGAAAAGGAAGAACTCTTTTCACACTTGGAAAATGAGAAATATGATCTAGAAGACAAGGTTTATCAATTAATCAAGAATTATTTGGAAAGCCCCTCCTGAAAAGAGCTAAATAAATATTGTGGGGAAAGATAACAAAAGAAGTCATCCAACATTGGGACCAATTTGAATTGATACAATATGAACTAGAGTTGGACACCATTACTACTGCAAAAATAAAGAGGATAGAAGCAAACCCTGATTCTATTACGGGGATTGCAAAAGCTGTAATCAAATATTTAAACAACATAAATAGTAGGCAATTGCCAGATATATGGGTTACAAACAAAACACACATAATCAAGGAGGCTAATAAAGTGCTTACTAAGAGAGCATTGAGGATGAGTGCTCAAAATGAAATAAAGAGTTTAACATCAGAGATTGTATTTTTCAGAGGCCTATTTAAAGATGTTATTTCCAGAGGACTACCCCATTTGTGAGATGGAAATGGATACCTATATAGTAAAGCAAAATATATGGAAAATTTAAAGCAAAAGAGGAACATAGGGAGATATTTTGGGGATTTAAGTCGGATTTTAAATGGGGCTTTGGTAGTTGACAAATTGAGAGAGGATTTTGAAGTATGGATGAATCTCATAAATATATTCAAACACCCAGAAACCCCTAGCTCATATAAAAAACACACAAATGCTAACTTGGAAATTGACTCCATGAGGATTCATAGATATCCCATGACTAATGAGTGGTATCAAATTTACATATGTCATAATTTTTCTTTACCACAAGTGCAACAATTCATTCTATTAGATCAACCAATAGTGCAGATAGTTGGACAATCCATTGGACACACACCTTGGAAGAAGTCCACTAGAAAGGGTTCAACTAAGAAGAAATAAATACAAACAATGTAGTTAGGAAGTTAGAAACAACAACGTTAACAGAACGAAAGAGACAGAAGAAAAGAGTGCAGTAGGAAATCGATTGGACCACTAGCCCTTCCTCACTCACTCCATTTCAAAGAGTAGGATAAGGAGCATAAGCCCTTTCTTCAAATTTTGAATTATATATTACGTTTTTTAATGATTTTGGCTCATGGTAACTTTGACACCAAGGTTGTTGATCTCTGAACCTGACTAAAGGGTAAGAGTTGACCTCATAGGATGGTATGAAATGGAAATTGAGATATTCCATACATTTTTATAGAGGTGGTACATCTCTTTTCTTACTTAGATAAAAACGATTATATTAATTACATTACTAGAATAGACTAGGTGGTATAAACAATAGATCAAATACACATTCGAGATATCTATTATCCTTGTAATTTAGTTCTTCTACTGTGAATTCCAGACATATTTTTTGTCCATGAAAAATCTCTTGGTATAATGAAAGTGTTGAGTAGAGCACCATTATAAATGTATGCTAGGTATTGCGATTGGAATAGATATTTCATGTTAATATGACCTCTATTCCTTCATCTATGTTCATGGTTGAATAGTAATTGATAGTTAATGTTTCTATTTGATTATATGAATGTATTGGCTACCATTGTCAAGAATTAACCAAGAATGATTTTCATTTTTTTTAAACTACTAAATAATTCATTGATCAATATGTGTTCCTCCACCCTAAATGTGCAAGAATTATCTAAATGGAACCTCATGCACTTCATCTTTGTTATCATCTTCTCAGTTCACCTTTCCCTGGCATAGTCTAAATTCATCCTTGGAACATATCAGTGGAATTAACAACATTCACAACAAAAGATGCATGAAGACCCATTCTCAATATTTATTGCTTTAATATGACCAAAATTATACATATGATGTAATAATTGTAGAAATGAATAACACAAACAAGTTGAATGAATTCATTTAATATCTCATTTTCCATTTATATTTAAACATATTACAAAATGTTTCCTCATATTATAGTAATAGAATAAATGGGAGAGAAATTACTCTATATCTTAATTCATGCTTTTTGTTTATATATATTAATGGCCATATGTGCCTTTCCATTTATTTTTACCTTGTCTTCCTTTTGCAGTCTCCCGTAATTTCCATGCCCCTATTATACTATCCACATCAATGATAGCATCTTTATATTGTACAACTGTCCACTCTTTAGTTTTTAAATCCCAAGATGTATATCCTCCATTGGGTTTATACAATTGAACTAAAACTAGGCGTCTCTCCATGTTAGCCATGTATTTGTAGACATCATGTAATGCATTCCCTAACTATATTGGATTATTATCACTTGCTCATACAATGAGCATTTGAGCTTTCTTCACATCTTTTCCTGGATCAAATTCTTCTATAGGCTTGTTGCAGGAAAGACCCACATATATTTCATCATTAGTAGGGACCCTTTGAACCAAGTAATCATCCTTGACATAAGGTTTTTGTTGAATATCATTGTTGGTGTTTGATTCTTGTCTTGTTCTTGGCCAAAAGGAACCTCTTGGCCTTACTTGATTAACTAAGGGAACATCTAAATCACCCAAAACATTTTCCCAGTATGTTATCTTTGAAAGCCAGTATTCTTCCCCTCCATATTCCATTGCTACACTGAAATGAACAATATATGACTTTATTCCTTTATTCAAATCATTAATTCCTTTCAGTGTTTGGATTGGTGACAATGAAGGTTTTTCACATAGGCTAGTCCGGATTTCCATCAGCCCCATTTTTCCATATATTTATGCAATGAGACTAGTGTTCATCTCTAATAGTTTCCTTATATTGCATTATATGTGTGCCATCAACAATACTGAATTTGAATTATTGGGGGGATTTGGTACCCATGATCTTCTGACTTCCATCCAATAAGTGTTTTCCCACAAAGGACTTATATTCATAAACCTATTCGATCAAGTATGGAATGAAGTTACAATCATATTGGATTGTTCTATAGGTATCCATGATTTGTTTTAGTGATAGTATATCTTGTCTCTTCAATTGAGCTGAAAAAATCTCATATGTTCCATATATATCTTCATGAGTGAAACCACCTGGAAGGAAGCTTACATATATAGTTGTAAAAATACTCTTTGATGTGAGCATGGATGCCAGATTAAATAGGTAATGATTCCTTTTCTCACCTCCACAAGTGTCGAGTTGCAAGAATAAAACTAGTGGAAGTTTGTTCATGGAATACAATGTCACTGATAAAGCCTGCATGGATTCACTTTTATATTCTTGGGACTTTTCATAGAATTCATTTTGTAGAAGTGCATCATGCAATTGATGTATTGAAGACCCTCTCTCATACAACAAATTCCCAAATTCATCAACCACTGGGTCCTCTAATATACGCAATCATAAAGACAGGGACAATACAATGTAGTTTGAACCACTATTTAGATAAGGGAGGCCAAAGTTACCAAAACTCCCATACCTGTTCCAATGTATAATCATGCTAGTTAGATGAATTGGGATATTACAAGAAGTGTTAACAGACTTTGGATTCGTTCCCATCCTTGGCATGGATGTCTTCATCTTGTCGATCTAGTGGTGCACAATGCTAAAGCATTTTCTTGGGTTTCTCTCTCATTCCAATCGATGTGCATAATAGGCTATGCAACAACTAGTAATGTAATCGTTGTGACATTTATGGAATTGGTGCAAATATTTTATCATCCTTGGTTAGCGGTGCCTCTAAGTTTTTGTAAAATTTCAGAACACTCATCACACTATGCAAAGTAGAAGTTCTTTGTAATTGTAACATATAGGAAATGCATTGTGCGTATATTTCTTAAGTTGGACTATGACACTGGAGGGATCTTAAGCTTGGAAATGTTTCCATTACACTTCTAAAGAATTTTTTATGTGTATAATTTACATGTAATAATCTCATAGGCATCCTCATTCCATCCGGATGCGCTGATTGGGTTTGGTGGGGAGTTATATTTGAATTTTCATTGACCATATTTCTTAGACTAGCTATTGTTTCTAAAGTATTAGGCTTTGGATTTGCTAACCCATGATTTAAATTTACTGATGTTGTGTCACCATTTATAAATTTCCTCTTATAACTAAAGAAGGTGTCTCTCGGTATACAAAAGGATGAATACCATGCATTTTGACAAACCTCAATACCATCAAATTTCATGTTAATCAAGCTCCTTTTCTTTGTGTTGTCACTCCTATTTATAATTTCATTTGATTTCAATGAATTGAGCACAAATTCCCTTATTTCATTCTCATCCTTGGCTTTAATTGTGTGCCAACCATTAGTTAATGAGATTTTGGGTCTTTTAGAAATACATTCATTTTTACAACATCTTTCATTTATTAATCATTTGAGGAAGTGATCTTCAACCTCGTCTTCACTAGAACCTACCTTAATTACACACCCATGAGATGAATTTGGCCTTGGGCATTTGTGGTGAGTGTATAGCCTGGTTGTCACTAATTGGCCATAAAAGTAATTCATACCAATGGGATATTCCAATTGTGGAAGAGTATATTCGGCTGCACTCCACATATTCACTTCTACCTCCAATAAAATTTCATTCAACTTCACATATAATCGAGCACCACTAAGGTGCACCAACTAGTTAATATGCCACCTTATCAAAAAAACTTTTGATAGACTGAAGTGGTTGCAATTTTGTGTGAATATTTTATAGATATGAATACCAATATTAATACCATCTAAACTATATAATTGTACCACTTCCCCTTCATGAACATTTGTAATAATCCCCTCAACAACATACTTATTCTATAATGATCATATATGAGTTAGCTTGACTGATATTCCTTTAAAATTCAATTTGTGATCGTCAATGATCATTTTGATTGGTGTATGCCTTGAACCAGCAATAAAGTTTCAGTTTTTTTTGTCTAACAATTTATCTATTGGCCAATATATTGTTGGGTCATGGAACTGTCCCTTTTTTACCACTCTTACCTTATTTTCATAAACCAGATCTATGTCCTTTCCTCAAGTTGATCATGAATCCTGACAGGTATGATTTATTATTTCCTTACTTTATCAATGCCTAAGATTGTTATGGTTATGAATTCTATTCTTTGATTTATGCTAACTTGTGTTGATTTTATTAAGATAAGCTCAAATCATTGAGAGACATAGGTGTAGCATCCCGCTAAGCCCATGGAAGGAAGGTACGATTGGTGCCAGCTATTACTCCACAATTCCGATTCCATATAATGAACTGAAACATTGTGATCATCTCTCCACGTGGTAGTTGTAACAAGACTTCGCTGCAACAAACAGAGCACTTCTCGATCAGTAAGTCCATTGATCCATTGACAACTAGAGTAACAATGCCCTTTACATCCAACAGCTTCATTCAAGTCCATTCACGGCTGTAACAGTTTATGTTGTGACTTGGTAGCCTGAAGATCAGAGATCTTCATGGATGCATGAATTTAGTGGATCGGGATTGTATTATGCATGTATAAATTTGGGAAGGCATTCAGAGCCTGGGGTTGGTTGATTGTCAATTGTATGAGCTGTAATAGAGTGCTATAACTATGAATTTCCATTTTTAATACGAGTAGAGTTCTTCATATTTATGTGTTTTATTTTGTGTTAGTTCACGTCATCTCTGTTAGAAGGCCAGGGCCCGCCTTCTTACATAGATTGCTGAGTTAAGTAGGTACTTTAGTTTATTTCTGTTGTGTGGTGTGGATTTATAGTAGATATGTTTTACAGAGAAGCTGCAATAGTAGTAATTGATAATTGCATTTTCTTTTGGCAGTTAATGGTTGCATTCTGAATTTTTGTAACTGTGTGGTGTGACAGTCGACTGTGTGGGTTAGTTCCTTTTATGCAAGTGTGCTAGTTAGCTGTTACAGTCAAGCTCAACTCTAGTTTATTTTTGTGATTCATCTTTCTTGAATTTTATTGAATTAGTCATATTATGATTGCAATTGGTTTTGATTTCTTAATGTCATTTATAATTTGCAGATTAGATAATCTTAGATAGGTTATGGTTAATTCATTGTAGTATGATATCTTTAGGATTTAACTTCTTGCAAAAGTAGGTCTAGCTTAATTCTTCTTAGATCAGTGATTGCTGGAGTGATGATTGTAGGAAGGTAAATGTACTTTGCATTCTTAGATGGATAAATTAGATTAGTTTTAGCCATGAGATGAGTTTGACTGAGCAGATAGGTAGGATAATTTATCTCCATTCATGCAATCAACTACTTGAGTGTTTATGCATAGATTGTGCTAATTGCCTTTGAAATAAAAGACCTACCTAGGTTGACAATTTATATTGAGCATCCTGTGTGTTAGTTGTAATTGATTATCATATAGCATGACCAACAGATATTACCTTTGTGGGTTGCACTAAGAAGGAGCACTTGTTACAACGTGATAGAAATATTTCTATAATTACACCAAAATTACAAAATCCCAGCATCTCTCCTTGAATAGTGTGGTCATCAAGCATATTTAAGATAAAACTCAAGGATAGGCATTCATCTTTATTTGAACATATATCCTTAAGTATGACATGGTGTGCAAGTAATTCGTTCCTTTCATTCGGACCAATATTCACAAAATCATCTTGCTCTCCATTATATTGACACTCTCACGAAAAAACTTCTCCTGAAGTTGTTTCATGAACTGAAGAACTGTTATGATTTCCATTACTCCTATTCTTTGAATCATTATCCATTGAATCACACATCAAACCGTGATCTATTTGAGGTACCAAGCATTCACCATGCTTAAACATTTGCACACTCGTCCAAGAAACAAAGGACATTCCACAATGAGTGTCTTCCAATGTATTTAGTTCTTCATTAGGAAAGGATAATAGAACCTCTCCATTTAGAACATTTTCAACGTTGACAACAAAGCAGTTGGATATAAATTTGCTACAATGTAGCACCTTCCTACATAGGTAAAATTTACGTTCTACAACCTTTGAATTTCTCCAAAATAAGTCTACTTCTTTTCCATCCATGAATGTTGGAGACGTCATTATTGACGATTGCAATTCAAGTAATTCATTATTTGAATTATGTATTTAAACATAAAAAAATTATATTTAAGCAGTAAAAATATTTTGTATTGATGTGTATTTTTAGTAACAAAATGAACTGATCTAGGGATCGAAATTGAAGTCATCACTGCCAATCAAGAGCCTTCTAGCTCATGAAAAAGAAATGTCAAAAAAAAATCCTACAGAAATAAAATTTAAATATATAATATATTTTTGGATGTTAATCAGTTGAACATTACAAACTATTACGAAGTGAGGAAACAACACCAATCAGTCACCCATCCATGCTTCCATTGCGGAGGTTAATTCGGTTCAATCTTCTTCACCTTATAAATCCAGTGGTAAAAAGAAGAACAAAGGAAAATCCAAAAATTATTCTAACCAGCAGGAGCCCAAAAATAATCATGATCCTAATGACACAAAATAGTGACGGAAGGTCAAATATCCTTGTTTATTGTGTGGTTACGATCACTTCACGAAAGAATGTCCACATCGTGAAGAATTTCAAAAGTTTCTTAAGGGAAACTCCACACCCACAGTTTTAGCTGACCCTTCCCCACACAATAGAAGCAAATGGCTGCACAAACACCACCTCCTTATCAAGGAGAACCTTCCACAACCACTCATGTTCTCATGATGCGCAACAAAACGATGAAAGAGCACAATTCACAAAGCCATTTTTATTCCTAATGCCCAAGCCACTCAAAACTACAACATTGTAGAGGATCTATCCCAGGCCCCTTGTGCTATGTCAATGCTTGAAGTCTTACAAAATTGTCCCAATCAACATAAGAATTTGTTATCTTCTATAGAAGAAGTAGATCTTGATTCCTCCAACACTATTATGTTTAGATTAGAGTACTTTAAGCCGAGTCTTTCCCACCAATTAGTGTTTCAAATCGTTACCAATATTTCCGAGAAATTTATCCACCATACTGTTTTAGAAGAAGGAGCCTCTACTTTTGTTATGTTGATATCTTGTTGGAGAGCCATCACCTCTCCCGAGTTGAACCATTCTCCTACTACTTTAAAATCATTTGACGGACGTGGATTTCAACCCCACGGGATGTTACAATCTTTGACTGTAGAGTTGGGAGGTAAGACTATTTCCATTAACATGGAGGTAGTCGTCGCCCCATTGGATTATAATTTGTTACTTGGTTGAAATTGGTTCTATGCCATGACTGCGGTCACATCATCTGTCTTCCGCATTATGCAATTTCCCCATCATGGGAAAATTGTCACTATCGACCAGTTAGAGTTTTGTACACCAGACACCACTACTCATCATGTAGATAATGTCCCTCTTTTGGGCCACTCATCACAATTATATGATAGTGTGGGGGTCGGAATCATAAAATACTCATCCTTGATGGGAGTCTTTCCAACACTAGAACCCCCATCACATGTTTCCATGGTGAACATGATCTCATCTATGATCCCATACTCCTCCAACTCGACAGACCAATGGATTGTGTCTGATCTTAATCACCTAGATTTGATTGGAGATTCAATGCCTCTCATCCCTGCTGGAATTACTTATGAGGCAATCCAATCAACACCTGATTTGCTAGATGGACACTCTTTGGTGGCATCTAACTTAGGTTCTCTACCACCTTGGTGGAACTCATCCCCACCATCACCAGATCATTTACTCCAAATGTTTCACTCCGATGAATCGATCATGGAGATTATTATCTTGGATGAGCCTCCATGAGAATACCTTCATCAGCAATCATCTTTCCTTCCACCTCTCGGCATGGTAGAAAATGTGATTCATACTATTGTTTCACCAGATGTCTTCCTGCACCCTCAATATCCTATTATCATCCAAGACACGGTAAGCGAGGGGAATTTAGAAAACATCATGCCAACCATCACAATAGACATATCGGTAAAACCAAGAATCGTGGAACACATTCACATAGGCCAAAATTGTTATCCTAATGAGATCCATAATTTTACGGCCTTATTTAAACAGTTCTACGACATATTTGCATGGAGCTACGAGGAAATGCCTGGGACTGATCCTACTATTGTCATGCAAGAAATCCAAACCTATCCCGACACAAAACCTATCCAGAAAAAACTTCATCCAGTTCACCTTCGGAAGACTGCAACTATCAAAGCAGAGATTGAAAATTTCTTGAAAGCTGGGTTTATTTATCCTATTCCCTTGACAGATTGGGTCTCCAATGTCATCCCGGTTACGAAGAAACAAGGAACCATCATAGTTTGTGTTGATTATAGGGATCTCAACAAGGATTGTCCTAAGGACAATTACCCTACCCTGTTTATCAACAAAATTATTGACAATTGTGGCGGAAGTGTCATGTTTTCCTTCATGGATGGATTCTCCATCTATAATCAGATTGAGATCCACCCAGCCTACCAACATAAAAATGCTTTCTTCTTCCCATGGGGTACGTTTTCATATCACAAACTACCATTTGTCCTTAAAAATGTTGGTGCCACATTCCAGTGGGCCATGCCGTATGCCTTTCATGATATCAAGGATTTTTTGGAACCCTACCTAGATGATATGCCTGCCCATTCAAATCGTCATGACTTCCATATCAATCATTTGACGGTCATGTTTCTCATATTTCTAAGGTACAATATCTATCTCAATCCTCATAATTGCATATTATGTATGGAGTTCGGATGTCTCCTCAGCTTCATCATTTCTAAATATGGGATCCGCATTGATCCCCTCAAGGTGGAGGCCATTGTTTCCCTACCCCACCCATGGATATACAAAACTTCAAAGTTTGTAGGGGAAGGAAAATTACCTCCATTGTTTCGTGTGTAATTTTGTAGAAAAAACATAGGGTTACATGTGATTGTTAAAGAAGGACGTTATGGTTATTTGGGATGACTACATCCAAAAGGCCTTTAATAATATTAAGCATGCTATTACCCATGCACCCGTGTTACAACCAGAAGATTACACCAAGGATTACATCCTTTATCTTCCTGCCTCTACTTCAACTATCAATATGGTTTTAGTGCAGGAAGAATGCAACACGTGGGAACATGTGATTTACTACCTTAGTAAGGGTCTCATTGACTCTGAAACCCATTATTCGCATGTGGAGAAGTTAAATCTGGAATAATTCATTGTTGTCCAAACTTTCCATCACTATATCCTACTCTAGACTACTAACATTATTGTCGATTTTAACCGCATGTACCACGTCCTCACTCATCAGGTACTAGGGGGGAAATGCTCACGTTGGATCATAATTATCCAAGAATTCGACCTCCTATTTGAAAAGGATAAAGCCAAAAAGTCATTGGTATTCATGGAGCTCATCTGTGCTTTTCCCCGTACTGATCAAGAATGTAATCCCATTGACTCGCTTCCCGACGAGTCATTGTTTTGTATTAGTACTTCTAACCCTTGGTACGGAGATATCACATTGTATCTCCAAATGTAACGCTTTGGTCCTCACATATCCCGTGATGAACATCGTCGTATCCGTCACCATGCAAAATATTACCTAACCATTGGTGATACACTATATCATTGTGGCATTGATTCCATTCTACAATGTTGTTTAACTCATGAGGAGGCCAAGCATGTTTTAAATGATTGCCACTCAGGGGCATTTGGCGGTCATCTTTCTGGGATGGCTATAGCCTAGAAAATCTTGCGCGTTGGATACTACTGACCATCCATCTTCAAGGATTGCATGGAAGTGATCAAGTAATGTTCTCCATGCCATCTTTTTCACCATAAAAAGTGCTCGCACACATCCCCACTACATCCAGCTATCATCATCGGCCCCTTTGCAAAATGGGGCATTGACTTCATGCATTGTAAGCCTACCTGATCCGGGGGGCATGGTTAAATTATTGTCACCATAGACTACTTTACCAAATGGGCCTAGGCTATGCCTACATACAAGGAAGACGATGAAACTGCTGCACTCTTTATGTTCAATCACATTATCACCAGGTTTGGAATCCCTCAAGCCATCATCACTGACCATGGATCACATTTCCAAAACAAGATGGTGGATGAACTAAGCGCCAAGTTTTTCTTTCGTCATGAAAAATCAACCCCCTACTATCCTCAATCGAATGGACAAGTAGAGGCCATTAAAAAGGTATTGAAAACCATGATTCAGCGCATGGTAGGTACTCACAAGTCAAATTGGCATGTGATGTTTTTTTCATCCCTTTGGGCATACCAGACTTCCGTCAAAATAACCATTGGTTTCACACCCTTCCAGTTGGTGTATGGAATAGAGGCATTATTTCCTATTGAGTGTGAAAATTTTGTCTTTAAGACTAGCCATTGAACTTTTACTAAACACAACTGCTGAGGAAGAATGATTCTTATACTTGGAAAAACTTGATGAAAACCATTGTGATGCAGTTATAGCCAATGAAGCACATAAGAAACGCATCAAGGCCCAATATGATAAATCCATAAAACCTTGTAACTTCAATGAGGGTGATTTAGTCCTTACTTATGACCAAAAACATGATAAATTGGGGGCATGAAAACTTGATTCCATGTGGCATGGCCCATATGTCGTGAAACGTGTTTTGGAAAAGGGAGGCTATGAATTAGTCGACTATGACGGAATATCCTTAAGGGAGCCTCGAAATGGGCTCTACCTAAAGTGGTACTATGCTTAATAAATTTTTCACCAGTACCCTGTATATATTGTACATGATGTGTGTTTGTGTTTGGTGTGACACTTGCTTCTAGTGTGTTAGGATCTTATCTCGATTTCTGCTTATACCATCTTCTACCTAGATGTGCATATGGAAACCGGCTATGGATACGCGGATGGCACTAGACAACACACCTATAACCTCGCATCGGTAGCTTGGGTACTCTATTCCCCTACTGGTGAACTGATAAGCTCAAGAGGAACTTACCTAGGTCCCACAACCAATAACGTTGTTGAATATCATGTGGTGATCGAGCTATTGATTGATGCTTTTTCCCTTGGTGTGGACCATGTTTTCATCTACCTCGATTCTCAACTAGTGGTATCTCATTTAAACCGATTCTATGCTATCCGTGACCCTATATTACTCTTCTTGTTTAGGAGGGTATGTCTCTTGGAAAGGTATTTTGAGTCCAGTCAATACCTACACATTCCAAGAAGTATGAATACAATTGCCGATTCGTTGGCTAATTTTATATTAGATTGGAAAATTGCACATTCATAATCATTTTTATCGAAGATTCATAATCAACATGACATGTAAATTATTCATAGTGTATAAGCAAACATGCATAATATCCAAATCCATCATAAAAATGCAGTATATAAACCGCTAGATAATCTTTTATATATACATTCTGGCAAAATGTTGTACAAAAAGGTACTGATACAAAAATTATGAAGATCATGGCTTTCAGTATGTCACATATACAAAATCTAAAGCCTATGGATTTCAATACACCATAGCATAAACAGCCTATCCCTAAGGGTGCTCGTGGTAGCATATGATGGTTTTATCCACCCAGCGAAGCAATCGTCCAAAACATCCCGAAACCCCAGTAGTCCTACACTGGTAGTGTCGGGGAAGATCATCTATGGAGATGTCTGGAATATCAGCAGTCAGCCACTGGAGGTTCTCCTACAACTCATCTATCTCCTCCACTGTCTCCTTATGGACCATTTCCATCTCACTAACCACTCCTTGCCTCTTAATATGTGAGGACCCCACTGGTCTAGATGGGCCAATGTCTGTATCAAAAAAATGTGAGATATCAGTACTACACAAAAACAATAAAAAATCATAAAATATAAAAAAACAAAAGAGTATTTTTCTTACCAATCTCTCCCCACTTCTGTCTTCCTAGGAGAGCTAAATCGGGATCTCCTCTGAAATATACCCCCACATAAGCATAAGCATCAACCATGAGGAGCTGACTATGTAACCACCTGAATAAATATAGCCTGTATGTGATCATTGGCACACCACCACCATGGCGGGCCATCACCTCAGCCCACCTTTATATGCGCAGGTCTCGGGGATCGAGATCATCGATCTCATCCTGAGGACAAAGAAGTGGAACCCTCTCAAGGAATAATTAGATCACGATGGATCCATATCCAAATTGTTTCAACTCCCCTCTACGACACTTGTTTAGTTGGTCCTTTAGGTTCGTGAGGATCCCCTCACACCATTTGAACATAGTAGGCGCCATACACTCGATGGCAGCATGTGGGCCTTGGTGGCCTGATGTGGGGCTCTATTTCCCACCACTCACTCAATGGTAAATATTACTGTCCTCAAAGGACGGTCCCATACATTGTTTATGGGAATTTTCCCACCTAACATTTGCGTGTCCAGAGTAGAGAATTGTGCTATGAGGTTCTTAGTAGACTGATCACTACCCCTAGGTCCGGATAGTGATACCAAGGCCCCATGCCTGGATAATCCTATAAAAAAGTATATGTCCTCAACATCCAAAGTGAGGATATGTTCCCCTACTCTGAAATACTATTGATCCGGATCCCATAACTGAATCAAATACTCCAACAACTTTATTTGGGCCCTCATTCCTTAGACGTGGAAGAATTTGAGTAATCCAAACTCCTTCAAAGCATTAAGGGAGTGAGGACCATTTACGGCTTGTACATCCTCCAATTCGTGCTCACGCTCCTTCCACTGCACCATTTTTATGGCTAAACCCTGCATAAACACCAAAATAATGGACATTAGATCATTTTCATTGCTTCAAAACTTGTTTTTTGGGCCCCATTCCCAATTTCGTGGGTCAAATTGCGTCGATGCACCCCGTCTTTGTAGAAAGGGCGTCAGCAAAGAGATTTTCCCATAGGGAAGGCATGTCACTACTGAGTGATTCACTTCCCGAAAAGGGAAAGTGCGTCACCTAGGGCACACAATTCCCCCTTTGGAATGAGCCCCAAAACCCCAAAAAATTGCATTAAAAACAAAATTTCAACCATCAAAACAAAGAGGATGAGGTCTAGAATTACTTGGAATTGACAGGAGGTTGAATGACTAACCGATGCTCCCACAATCGTCACCGAGAGATCGAGCTCCAAAGAGGTTTTTTCTCACTATTCAACTTGGTAAAAATGAAATGGTAAATAATTTTTACTATTCACCCTTTCTATATAAAAATGGAATATTCATTTTTAATTTTTTGTTATTTCATGGGTTGTTTACTATATTTGGTCTCATTTTTATGTTTTAAAACCTTATGATGGATCCTAACTTGGTTCCTGGAGCTTGTAGATAGAGGAAAGTGGTGTTTTGACTATATTGGTAACCATCATTGACTTTTCATGCTCCTTGTCAAGTGTGAAAAGGTCTTTGAGCATTTTTTATACTGTTATCACGCTCGTTAAAACTAAGCATTAAAGGTATCGATCTCAGTCTTTGTTCCTTCTCGTGCTCGTAAATACATGAGAATAAGTCACCGAGTTATCTTTTATCTCTTTTTTGGTCTCATAAAACTACTATGAAAAAGGAATCCCCTTGGAGTTCTTCTTTAATCTCTTTTCAGACTCCCTAAATAAGAAAAGATCTCCAAGAGAACTTGATTTTTTCACGCTTGTAAAAGTATTAGAAAGGTCATTTTTCTGGTGATAGTTTACCCATTTGTCATACCAGTGAGACTATTTATGAAAAAGGAACACTCTAGTTAATCATGACTAGAAGAGTTCTCTCTCACATTGTTTTATCCTTTTTCGGGTGAGGAGACTAAAATTTGCAAAAAAGTACTCATTGGAGTCTTCTTTAGTCCTTTCAGACTCTCTAAACATGAAATGACACTGATTTTACCTTCTTTGGACTTGTTAAAATATGACATTGAAGGGCCCTTTTATGGACGAAACCCTCCTATCTCAGTGATGCAGGAGCATCGGGGCCTGGGCAGACCAGTCGAAGTTGATCGACATAAGGGAGCCGACCAGCGGGGGTTTCGATGACCACTGGTGCGGGAAGAAGGATGACTTGTCAAAGTCAGCAAGCTGAGCAGGAGCAGTCAGTATGCGACTGACCAGAACAACACACAATGGATGTTGTGATGGGTCAAGAGTCGACAGGTTATGGTCGACAGACAACAGGTGAAAGCGAGGCGTCGAGTAGTCAACAAGTGGTCTAACTACGACCTGACAGGTTCGACGGAGCCAAGCAAGGGGAGGGATAGCAAACCAAAGGAGATCAGAGTTGAGCCGACGAAAAGGTCGAGATGTGACTGACTGCTGTAGCAGGTTCGAAGGAGTAGAAAGTCAAAGAGGACTGTACCTGGTATTCGTTCAGGGTTGCTGAGGAAGTTATTATAGTTATTGCGAGTAGATGAAGGACATGACAAATGTTGTCATGGACAAAGGTTGTGCAGCATGACTGGGAGCTAACACTTGCAGGTCTACAAGATTTGGAACCATCGGCGGACAGAAGGATGCATGTCTCAAGAACAACAATAGCAGGGTAGAAGACGAAGGAGAATAATCAGTTGAAAGGATCTTCTTTGCTCAGCCGCATCAGAGAGCAAAGTCTAGAGTTATGAGCCAAGAAAAGAGTCACATAGACTGATAGCCAGGGAGTTGAGATCGAGCCATAGCTTAGTGTTCCTCATGGAACTAACAGAGAGCGAGGTTGACACACGGGAGAACACACCATAGTTACTTCTGAGTTGTAACGGCTGAGGCCGACTGTAGTTAGTTATTTGCTTTCAGTTATTCCACATTGAAACCGATTTCAGAGAAGTAATATAAGCCACTTCTGGCATCCTGTTTTACACCTTGTTTGTGTAAGCATTTTGGTATGTGTCATGTGTATTGTTAAGCAAGAAACTTTATCTCAGTAAGGCGACTTGCATCAGTTGGTATCAGATCCCAGAAGAGAGTCTGATTGGGAAGCGGCTATAGCAACCTAAATTGCGTCAGTTGGTATCAGAGCCCAAAAGAGAGTCCGGTTGGGAAAATGACTATACTAACTTGACTTGCATCAATTGGTATCAGAGCCTGGAAGAGAGTCCAGTTGGGAAGACGACTATACCAACCTGACTTGCGTTAGTTGGTATCATAGCCCAGAAGAGAGTCTAGTTGGGAAGATGACTATACCAACCTGACTTGCGTCAGTTGGTATTAGAGTCCGGAAGAGAGTCCGATTGGGAAGATGACTATACCAACTTGACTTGCATCAGTTGGTATCAGATCCCAGAAGAGAGTCTAGTTGCAATTGGACACGTGAGAGTTTCAACAGAGGTTGAAAATGGCTCATAGAGGCATTAATTTTCGAGGATGCATTAGAGAGATTTTGAGGTCAAAAAATGGCCTCCTAAGAGATGTACTACAAAAATATGAGATATATTAAAATATTATGAATTGAGGATTTTATGGGGTAGGTATATATGACAAGTCACCTCCCACACTATTTTCTATGCACAATATAAATAACCATGGTTGAGTTGCTTTTCAAAATTCACTAGAAATAAAATTAATAAAATAAGTCTAAATTGATGTGACTAAGATTCATTGTAAATTCCCAAAAAATTATTGTCCTTTAGCATTTATTTGTCTTGAACTTACAAATGAAATTAAATAATAAAAAATATTTTTAAGAGCTATTTTTTTAATTTTATGTTGACTTTTTATATTTAGCATTTTTCTCATGAATTTAATATAATGTAATTTAATTGAAAATTTATTTACATGTAAAATGTTAATAATATTATTATAATCCACATTGCATTATTATTATTATTATTATTATTTATTAAATCTATTATTATTCTTTATTAGTTTGACATTATTTTATTAAATAGAATGGAGTTAATATATAATTTAAAATTAAAAACATAAAAATGATAATATATTATTTTATAAAAAAATGTGAAAGGACTTTCTTTATGAATTAAGAGTACTTCACTTGAAAATGACAATAATATTGTTTTATGAAAAGTGTGAAAAGACATTCATTATGAGTACTTTACTTGAAAATGACAATAATATTATTTTATGAAAAGACTATCATTATGAGTATTTTACTTTATGACTTAAAAGTACTTACACCACTACCTTGGTTAACTATGTGTTTTCATCCACCATAGAAAATTTGACAAATAAGCATTTTTAACTCATGCAATGCCACCTCACCAAGGGGGATGATGTCATCTACTAGAATGTGATTGGTTGTTTTTTATAATACATTTTCTTTGTTTTGAGGCCATTTTTTGACCTCAAAATTTCTCTAATGAAGAGCGCATGGTGCAGCAGCTGTCACGGTGGATCATGAGATGTTCGGCGAATGCGTTAGAACGATGCGAACTTTGACAAATGAGGTCACATCGATCAAGGAAATCCAGAGGTGTGGTTGTACTCTTGAGGTGTTAGACCACAGTGGTGAGGAAGTCGAAGAGGTGGAAGCCCGGGAAGAAGCCGCAGAGGAACCAGAAGAAAAACTGATCAAACTTCTGACGGATATGAGAGGTTGGGAAAAGACAGACATGCGTATGTACTCAAGAAGCCTGGACCCAGAATATTTGATCGACTGGTTCATAGAAATGGAGAAATACTTTGACATAGAGAAAATCGAGGACCCTAAGTGGGTTAAGACTGCATGTCTGAGGTTGAAGGGTCATGCCTCATTGTGGTGGGACAATGTACAGGATGACAGATTTAAGAAAGGCAAGGAGAAACTCAAGTCTTGGGATAGAATGGTTGCCAAGTTGAAGAAGAAGTTCTTGCTGAATGACTATGTGATTTCCTTGTTCAGGAAGTTGCAGAACTTCTGACAGAAAGAAATGACCGTGAAGGAATACATGGAGGATTTCTACCGATTGTCGATTCGGTCAGGATAAATTGATGAAGGAGAAGAAGTTGTTGCCAGGTATGTGAATGGATTAAAATATTCTATTCAGGATGAATTAAGCATGTCAAGATTCAGAGTAGTCGAGGAAGCCTACCAGTTATCTCTGAAGGCAGAAGAGAAGTTGTCGAGGAAATCCGCAGTGACCAAGGGAAGGATGACTAGTCGGGGTGCAAAAACTGTCTCCACGAAAGGCCAAAGTAGCAGGTATAGGAAAGAAAGTGTCAAAGAAAACCGACATACGGAAGGGACATCGACAAGGGAGAAAGCGCAAGAGAACTGACGCGATGGTCGTGAGAACCACGGTCGAGGTGCGTATAGTCGAAGTGGTCCATTAGACAAAAAGGGAGCTAACAGACCAGCCATAATTTGTTACAAGTGTCAAGGAACGGGACACAAGGCATATGAGTGCCTGGAGAACCTACATGATGCAGAGGATTCGAAGCCCATATGTTGGAAGGATGAGCAAGTCAACGAGAGGGAAGAATCGACATCTGACAGTAGTGGAGGTGAGAAAAAGAAGAACCGAAATCTGACGGTTCATAGAGCCTTGATCTAGGAAGATCAATGTGACCTGATGGAGCCGGCACAACGGAAGGTGATCTTTCGAATGAAGGTGCGGATCAGTGAATGGCGATGCAAAACCATAGTTGATGGAAAAAGCACAGAGAATCTTGTGTTGACAAAAGTCATCGACAAGATCAGGGTGAAGTGTCGAGAACACCCACACCCCTACAATATCTCATGGTTGCAGAAGGGACACCATGTCCAGGTGATAAGACAGTGCCTGATCAACTTCTGATTTGAAGGATTAGAGGACAATGTACTGTGCGATGTAGTTCCCATGGATGCATGCCATCTTTTGTTAGGGAGACCATGGAAATATGATCGGAAAATGATCTATGATGGTTGAGCCAACATAGTCACAGTATGGAAAAATGGTGTGAAAATGACTCTTAAGCCGAGGCAGGAAGAGCAAGCCGACAGTAAGCATGGTGAAAGCAACCTTTGGGAAAAGAGAGTGTTGATGAGCACCATGAAAGAATTCCTCGCGGAAGAGGAGAGACAATCGGGATGTTTTGTGATCATTCCAAAAGGACCATATGTCAAAAGAATGACTAGAGGGGAGGATATTCCGGTCGAGATCGAGGAGTTGCTTGAGGAGTTTCGTGACATAATGGCTGATGAGAAACCGATGGGATTACAGCCGACAAGGAGCATATCCCATCAGATCGACTTGATTCCAGGTTCGAGTCTACCAAATAAAGCACCATATAGGATGAGTCCGACAGAGGGTCAAGAACTCAATCGACAAATCCAAGAGTTGTTGGACAAAGGGTTAATCAGAGAGAGTCTGAGCCCATGTGCAGTACCGGCAGTATTCACGCCAAAGAAGGGTGGAGAATGGAGAATGTGTATAGACTCCAAATCCATCAACAGGATCATGATCAAGTATCGGTTTCCATTGCCGAGAATGGACGACTTGATGGATTGCCTGAGTGGAGCGACATACTTCGTGAAGATAGACCCGAAGAGTGGTTATCACTAGATTCGGGTAAGAGAAGGAGATGAATGGAAGACAACATTCAAAACAAATGAAGGGTTGTACGAGTGGTTATTCATGTCATTTGGGTTGACTAATGCACCCAGCACATTCATGATATTGATGAATGAGGTGTTGAAGCCATTCTTGGGAAAGTTTGTCGTAGTCTATTTAGACGACATTCTAATTTTCAGTTGAACCAAGGTAGAACACTTGGAGCACATTCGACAAGTGTTGCAAAGATTACAGGAGGAGAAGCTGATGGTGAACCTGCAAAAGTGTTAATTCATGAAGAAGGAATTGGTGTATTTGGGGTTTGTAATCTCAAGTAAAGGGTTGGTGATGGACCCAGAGAAGGTGAAGGCAACAGTAGATTGGCCGAAACCAACAAGTACGACTAGAGTAAGGAGTCTCCATGGACTTGCCAGTTTTTATAGGAAGTTCATTCGGGGATTCAGTCGGATTTTTGCACCATTGACATAATGCATGAGAAAGGGCGAATTCAAGTGGATGGACGCAGCCCAGAAATCTTTCGACAAGTTGAAGGAAAAGGTCACTGAGAGCCCGGTGTTGGAACTCCCAGACTTTGACAAATTTTTCCAGGTCGATTGTGATGTGAGTGTAACGGCAATTAAAGCAGTGTTGAGATAGGAGGGCCAACCAATTGCATTCTTTAGTGAAAAACTGAATGGAGAGAAGCATAAGTATTCAGTCTACGACTAGGAGTTTTATGCTATCATCCAAGCGCTAAAGAAGTGGCGACATTATCTGTTGCCCAAGGAATTTGTGTTATACACAGATCACCAAGCACTGAGGTATTTAAACACTCAGACGAAATTAGACCAGCGACACATGAAATGGGTGGAGTTACTTAAGAGGTATACATTCATGTTGCGACATAGGTCGGGTAAGTCGAACAAAGTTGTCGACGCATTGAGCAAGAGAGTTACACTGTTGAACAGGACAACGGTTCAGGCAACAGGGATAGAGTCGATAAAGACAGAGTATGAGACCAACAAGGATTTTGCGAAAGCATGGAATGCTTGTCGTGAACCTTGGAGTATCGACAGGACTCCGTACTTGATTTATTTCATTCAGGAAGGCTATCTGTTCAGGGAAAGTCAATTGTGTATTCCCAGAGGATCAATAAGAGAGAACCTAATTCGAGAATATCATAATGGCATGTTAGTGGGACATTTTGGCATCGACAAGACAAGAGCACTGATTGACGAGAAGTATTTCTGGCTGAGGATGACAACGGATGTCGAAAAGTGAGTTCGACATTGTCAAGTTTGCTAGTTGGCAGAAGGAAGCAGTCAAAACATGGGGTTGTATACACCATTACCAATACCAGATACCCCTTGGGAGCATCTTAGCATGGACTTTGTGTTAGGATTGCCGAAGACTCAACAAGGAAGCGACTCAATATTTGTTGTAGTCGACAGGTTTTCGAAGATGGCACACTTCATTCCATGCAAAAAGACAAGTGATGCCATAGGGATTGCTGTACTATTCTTCAAGGAGATAGTAAGATTAAATGGGTTTCCAAAGAGTATCATGTCAGATCGAGATACCAAGTTTATGGGGCATTTCTGGAGAACTCTATGGAAGAAACTAGACACGAAGTTGCAGTTTAGCTCGGCGTACCATCCACAGATGGACAGACAGATCGAGGTGGTGAACAGAAGTTTGGGAAACCTTATGAGATGTCTAGCAGTTGATAAAACCAAGCAGCGGGAAAATGTGTTGGCACAGGAAGAGTTTTCATACAACAATTATGTGAATCAGACGACGGGGTTGAGTCCATTCCAGATTGTTCAGGGAAGAAGCCCACACGGAGTGGTGGATTTGGTTGAGTTACCAAAAGAAACCAGGAATAGCATGGATGCAGAATCATTCGCAGAACATATGCATGAAGTTCATGAAAATTTTCAAAAGCGCATAGAAAAGAGTAATGTGGCATACAAGTTAAGGGCTGACAGGAAGAAGAGGCTACATTCGTTCAGAGAAGGGGACTTAGTCTATGCATATTTGTGGAAGGAGAGATTTTTGACAGGAACATACAACAAGATGAAGCTGAAGAAGGTTGGACCATGCAGAATTCTGAAGAAGATTTCGGACAACACTTATGTATTGGAATTGCTGGAAGACTTGAACATTTCAGTGGCGTTCAATGTCTTAGATCTGTACAAATTTGAAGAAGGGTCGAGTAGTGGAAGCGAAGAAGTGATAAGCATCGACTGGATAGATCAAATTCCAGACCGACGCAAAGAAGAGATCATAGAAGTCATAGAAGAACGTGAGGTTGGGCTAACGCGTAGCTCGCGGAAGAAGGAATACTTAGTGCGATGGAAGGATGATGAGTTGCAGGAGGTGACATGGATTTCCAAAGAGGAGTTCAGGGGACTGACGAACAGTCGAATTCTTTTTCACCTGGGGATTCTGATGCAAGAGCATCAGGGCTTGGGCAGACCAGTCGAAGTTGATCGACATAAGGGAGCCGACCAATGGGGTGGCCGATGACCACTGGTGCGGGAAGCAGGATGACTTGTCAAAGTCAGCAAGTCGACCAGGAGCAGTCGGTATGTGAGCGACCGGAATAGCACACAATGGATGTTGTGATGGGTCGAGAGTCAATAGGTTATGGTCAACAGACGACAGGTGAAAGTGAGGCGTCGAGTAGTCGACAAGTGGTCGAACTACGACCTAACAGGCTCGGCGGAGCCAAGCAAGGGGAGAGCTAGCGAACCGCAGGAGATCAGAGTTGATCCGACAGAAAGGTCGAGATGTGATTGACTACTATAGCAGGGTCGAAGGAGCAGAAAGTCAAAGAGGACTGTACCTGGTAGCCATTCGGGGTTGATGAGGAAGTTATTATAGTTATTGCGAGTAGGTGAAGGAAATGACAGATGTCATCATGGAAAGAGGCTATGTAGCATGGCTGGGAGCTGACAGTTGCAGGTCTGTAGGATTTGGAAGGATTGGCAGACAGAAGAATGCATGTCTCAGGAACAACAACAATAGGGTAGAAGACGGAAGAGAATGATCAGTTGAAAGGATCTTCTTTGATCAGCCGCATCAGAGAGTAGATTCTGGAGTTGTGAGCCAAGAAAAGAGTCACACAGACTGATAGCCAGGGAGTTGAGATCAAGCCATAGATCGACGTTCTACAGTGAACCAGCAGAGGGCAAGGTCGACACATGGGAGAACACACCATAGTTACTTCTGAGTTGTAACGGTTGAGGTCAACTGTAGTTAGTTACTTGATTTCAGTTATTTCGCATTGAAACCGATTTCAGAGAAGTAATATAAGCCACTTTTGGCATCCTATTTTACACCTTGTTTGTGTAAGCATTGTGGTATGTGTCATGTGTATTGTTAAGCAAGAACCTTTATCTCAGTAAGCCAACTTGCGTCACTCAGCTTCATCAAACATGTGAGATTGGAATCGTCCTAAGCCTGAGCTATACAGATCATCTGTTACCCTCCTTAAGCTTGTTAATAAAAAAAGAGGTACTCATCAATCATGATGGGGAATAAGGAGAGATTTTGCATTTACTTGTATTAATGGAAGTACATAGTCACTCTTGAACATGGCACTCATTTTCATTCATTCAAACTGCTTGGATAATCTGCTTGTCCTCGAGTCTCACCAATTCCATGAGTCATTTTACTCCTTTGGGTCATCCGAAGAATGCATCGATCATTAGTTTCATTTGGTCTCGGTGTTAATATCATCATTTCAACAATTCCAAGTCATGTCATTACATGTTCAAGAGAATTATGTTGATTGAGTAAATATTTGCAGTCATTATACCCTCCTTTATGTCCATCACCCCTGATTTAGTCTCAAACATTACTCTATAGTTCGATCTACTCCAAAACATATTTGATCTTATTTCATGTCGATGATGGGAGAAATAACATGGCCATCCTTTGATGGGTTTGTCCTTGTCGACTTCAACACATCATCCAAGGATTGAACCTAGAAACCAGTCAAGTACCTTGGGCCTACATGCCTTAATGGTAGGATACCTCTCTTTCAATAGTAAGTCCACATCACTAACTTCTGATTGAAAGATTCCACCAAATGTTCGATCTCAACTCATTGATTCACATTTGGCGGTATGTAATTTGGTACCTTGGGGATCATTGACATCAATGATGATTTCCCTCGCACTTGTTAATAGTTTACATCAATCACCAGTAATCAAGTGGTTTCTACCATGTTCAACATCAATACATTGTAATCACATGGTTAGATTTGTATCTCTGCGGGTTCGACTTGAAGACCCTGGTTTAACTTATGTACCTTACCCAAGTTGTGATGGCACGAGTAAATTTGAAACCAAAATCCGATGGCATATATGTCTAAATTTCAACAACACTCCATCTAAAATCCGACAAAGTATTCTTTTTTTAAACGTCGGTAAAACTTCGACAGATATCCGACAGCAACAATGTCTTGTCGAATAACCAACACATTGCTGAATAGCCTACGCATTTATTTTAATCAATACGTCGCATAACCAATGCCAATAACATCGAATATCTGACAACATGTATTTACCATAAGGTCAAATAACCAAGCAAATAAACGTCGAATATCCGACAACATTTACTTACCACAAGGTCGGATAACCGACCAAGAAAACATCGAATATCCGACACATTCTTAGTCAATTAACCGACCGGGTAAACGTCGAATATCCAACAACATTTACTTACCAGAAGGTTGGATAACCGACCAAGAAAAAGTCGAATATCCAACAACATTTACTTACCAGAAGGTTGGATAACCGACCAAGAAAAAGTCGAATATCCAACACATTCTTAGTCGATTAACCAACCTAGTAAACGTTGAATCTCCGAAAAATAACTAGTCAATTAACCGACATATTTGACCACAGCCACACGAAAAAATCCGACAACAATTTCCATCGAAGGTATAGCAACCTCGTCAGAGCTAGTTGAGTTATCTTCAAATATGCGACAGCATTGAGGAATTTAAAAAAAAAAACCCTTGGATTTTCACTTTAATATTGGTAAATTTTATGTCTCCCCTAATTCCTCACCATGAAATTATTAAGGCACGATTCACATCTAATCACACAATATGTAGCCTCAAGAGACATGTCCATAAAAAACCTTAACAATTCATCACTTTTCCTTCCCTACTTCATGATCCTTCTAAATTCCACCTCCTTGAACTCCCAAATTGCAGATCTCCTAAACTATCTAGGCAGCAATCCTTGTTGAGCATTACCTACAATTGTTCCCTTTTCTACTGACTTCAAGCCTCTTTAAATCATGAAAATACCATATATTTTTTCATTGTCCTCCGTTTTTATTAATATATGGATAAAGGCTTCTCTTCTGCCTAAAAAATGTTGATACAAGTTTGAATCATCAAATATCCCATTGAAATGACCCTATCTATCGAGTCACCAAGGTACCTAGCTAAGGTGCTCACTTATTTCTCTATAACAACCTCGTCTTCCTTCAAATAAAATGTATTAAAAACTTGAGAAATTTCTACAAAACTTGCTATACTCTAATTGAACATCCAATACAATTTAAAGGTAAAGAGATGAATTGCCTTTTCTTGTTATTATTGAAGAACACAAACCATTTTTTATACTATCTACATGAATTAATCAAGATTAACCTATTGCAAAAGAATTGAGAGAGGAATTTTTCCCTAAAATGCATACAGTCTAATGTATGTATGAATTTATTCCAAAATATATTATCCTCTTATGAAAAGAAAGGTATTTGCTTCCATGGTCACCTTTTGGGTTCCTTCCCTATCAACATATGCCTACACTTCTTGAAAAAATAATCTTGGACATGATAAAAATGAAATGGCATTGTGTCTTGATAGAGTCAGGTACCAACATAGATTGGTTCAATTTCATAAAGAATATTTTCTTTTGGGCCCATTGCTTCAAAAGTATTACAGAAAACCAATGCAAATACCACACAAAGAATCTTTTAAATTTGGTTAAATTTGTAAGTTGATGAGATATTTCATTTGAGGTAATTTGTTCCTAGTTAAAAAACACATTCAAGCAAAAAGTGAAGTGTAACACATACAACACATACTTGGGAACATATGTCATAATCTCTTGACCGACCAAGTGGGTGAAAATCCAAGTCAATTCATTATATGGGTCCATCATACGACTGACTGCAATTTGGCAAGGGATAAAAGTACTCATTAATGATTATGCAAGATATTCTTTTAAGAGGTTCAATCTTACAAGCCTTGATATTCCAGAAATGTGTCAACTTCAAGAAGTTCCAAAACTCCATTTGGGTGCATAGATCCAACTTTAGCCATCCCTGTATAACATGCTTTACTCTTCTTATCTTTTCCTATGATAGCCTTGAATACTATTTGTATGCCTTTGTCCAATGGAATTATTTATGTTCTCAAGCCAACACATTTACGATGTCTCCACAAAAAGGCTCAGACTTCTTTATGCTCAACATATTTTTCTCATGCCATAGCTCTTAAGGATTCTAAAATATGACCAAATCCATGCACCGACCCTCATTATCAATCTCTTGGAGTATGTGTGTTTGATACTCAATAATTTCTGGTACGAATCAAGTTTCAATGTCCATAAAGATATTCAACATTCTCCACTGCCATTGAACCAAATTAGAAGACCAAGGTAATGAGAAAGATGAGGGTTTTTCTTCACATCTACAACAAAAAAAATGCAAAGGGATGGAACTGATGTGTCATTCAATTTCTTATTGGTTATGAATGGGATGAGGATAGGTATGACTTGGGACAACCTATTATTCTTAGGAACCCATGTCTTTACTTTGTTAGTATATTGTTGTTGGACACATATGCTTTGTAAGACGTCCCATAGTATTTGTTGATCCATAGTTTGTGTTATTGTTGTTGGACGCATATGCTTTGTAAGTCGCCTGTAATGTTTGTTGACCCATAGTTTGTATTGGCCCATGGTTTTGACCCATAGTATTGGCGCCTAGACATAGTATATAAGTGTGTGTTGAGGCCAATGAAGACACCGTGAAGTTATTTGTATTGAGCTTGCGCAAAGGAGGTTGCCCCCTCAAAGTGGTCTGTGATCAATAAAGTGATTCTGAGTTCTGTTAATACTGCTATCTCGTGTATTTTCATTAATTAATTGTTGCAGGTTCCTCACAATTCTATATTTGGGAGGGTGTAATGTGCCTAAGATCAACTCTAGTAAATGTGATAAACCACCTAATATTATAGATCCCCAAAGAAAGAATGGCAATGTAGTAAAATGTCTGAACAAGAGTTATTAGTCAAATATTGATATCTCATTCTACATCTAGATTACAAAGTCGGTCCACTTTTTGCTTTGAATTTTTTTTTTCAAATGGTGTTGGATGCCGACCGTGTTTCTCCTCTTGTAAAATGCATGACACGCGGACTAGGTAAACTAATTATTATGCAATCATTTTAATTTTTTCTAGGAATTAAAAACATATCATTTCACAAATTAAATATACTTACAAAAGTATAGACCAAGGCATGTACACCTTTATGGCCACTATGATGCGTGGCATGCAATTTGGCAAGCCTATCCTTGGAGGCCTTGTCCTGAAACATATACCAAATCAATTTAAGTATGCACAAATAAAACATAAAAATCGTTTATTAATTGTGATATAATGTTATGATCAAATTTAATTACCTGGGTACTCTCCTCTCTGGACTTCCTCCATGCATCCGACTTCTCATATGATTTTACACGTTTTTTTCCATATTTTAAGACTTACAACAATTTGCCTTTGTTTAGCCTTTGCTAGGGCGGTTTTTTTTTTCTTTGTTTGGTTGCACCAGAATTGCTTGCAATTTTGAGACATTTGTTTTTTGTCTTCTTAATAGACCAACCTGTTCCAAATTCAGTCTCCTCATGGATGACTACTTTCTGCAGGTGCATCAGTATCTTTGAGAATGACAAATGTAGATGGTTTTTGAACTGTTGAAGGCATGATTCCTTCAACTTGTTCACAAAATATTTTCTAGTATGGGAAACTTTAGGCATCATAATCATGTAATCTTTAGTATGGGAAAAATTATCCGGTTTTGGAAAAACTGTATATTGTATAGGGTAGGTTTTAGCAGTGATAAATAGACCTATTGTCTACAAGAGCACTAACGCGGAGACCTTGAGCATGGTGAGATGCTTTGTTTGGAGGACTTGGAACTTGATTTGATGTCATGATTGATGGAGTTTGGAGATATTCCTTTCTTGGGAACGTGATGTGGTGATTTACTTGGATGTTCACTTCTGTGATACGAATGACGAAGTGGCCATCTTTGGTTGGAAATGACTTCTTATAGCTGAGGGGAGTTTATTGGGCTAAAATTTCCTTCTTGTTGTTTTGAAGGCCAAATATTTCGATTGGTGAACCTAGGAGTGGTTGTTTAATGGTCAAACCCTTATGTTTTCGAGATGAGAACTTGCATGTGTGAAGGATTTGATGGGTTGAAACCCAGTTGATCTTGTGATCATAATAGTGTGGCCTCACTTTTGATAGGTATTGAAGCTACTTCATTGATGGCAGGTATAAACACCTCATTGAGATCCTCTTTGTTTCGAGAATAATTTAATATTCTCTATTGAAAAGGGCCAACCACGTGAAGGTGGAAGCTCTTATGGCCCATCCACCCCCCCCCCCCCTCACATCACTCTCAATTCCCCATATCTAATGCATGTACTTCAAAAAAAAATTATGTGCAAACATGTGGATTTCATCATAAAGAAAAATTTACATTCATTCATTAAAATATAACATTCAATAAACCACTCATTCATTCAGTAGGCAAAATATAATGCATGACATTATATTATCAAAAATAAGTATACATAGTGTTTCTTCAGACACTTCTTTCTAGGTTTTTTTCTTTTAACAAAATCAGCAAGCAAACCATCTTCTGCAACTTGTTGTTCATCTCTTGTGGCATCTACAACTTTGTCGTATTGTCTTCCTAGTGGACTACTCGCGACGTGGATGCTGCTGCAAGGGGTCTGAATTTGCTACAATAATGTAAAAATGTTACATTGATATATTTTGTTATTATAATGGCAAGTATTTCAATAAAAAAAACATTACAGAGGTGTCTTTTACCTGATGTGGCCACATCATTTACTTCATATTCTTGTATAGGCTCATCTTGTATAGTGTGACCCTCTACATGCTCTGCAGTTGAAACATGTAAAAGTACAATTAATATTCACCATTTGCAATGCAATATTTTAAATTGTAGCATATGAATACATTAATTACCAGGATTTGAAGCATGATTTTCTATAGGTTGTAACCCATCCTCGACATTAAGTGGATTGTTTCTTTCCTGCTCAAAACAGAGTCAATATTTTATGGCAAATATTTATAACAAATAGATTGCACAAGTAATCAATCTTCATTAAACTTCATTGATTTTATATACATGTGTGCAAGATGGATCACCAAAAGACTGTGTTTTCCAAGGCAATCTTTTTCGGCGTTCAACAACAACTCCAAAGTCGTGTTGGAAGCCAAGCTTCAAGTCTTGCTCTGTGGGGAATTCCTTGAATCAGTCGTCCTGCATATTTGCATAACGTCATGAATTTACCTTTTACAGTGCAATAAAATGAAAATAAATTTAAATTTATTATTTGGATGTAATATTGGCTTTTTGATACTTACAATCCGTGATGCCAAATTCGAATAACCACCAGGCCCAAGCTTGTGCTAACCATTTTTTTCTTGTCTTGACTTTGTGGCCTTTGATGTGCCTGACAGCCTATGAAAATGTTGAAATACGTTAGATGTTTCAAATTTGATATAAAAATTAATAATAATAAGGTTTATAATTACATTGTGGAAAATATTGCATACCTTCCTGTGCCCGGTGGTAGCTTTCCTTCTTTCCTCAAAGCCCTCTCCTTTCCATATTCCACTAGGGATTTCCACTCTCTTCCTGGAATCATTGGAAGGCACTCATACCTAGGGTTCCTTTCTAGATGAACCCTATATTGGTCCCTCACAATCTTCATATGTTGGCCAACCTTCTTTATGACCTCCGCTCAATTAAAGGTCTCGATTTCGAACAGGCCAACCAAGTGATTAGTGAGATCATATTTTAAATTTTTACTTTGTTTATCCCACCTTGTGCGTATCGTGGGCTCAAATATCTCCAATGAAAAATCATTTAGATGTTTATAAAAAACATCATTTCCTGCAAAACAATCATGCCATCATTAGTTGAAAAACAATGTTTTATCAGTATATTACAATCAAATTATAAACAATAACTTGAATAATGTATAAATACCTGGGATCTTCTCTACATTTATGGGAATGAGCTCTTCATACACCAAAAATGTGGCATGTAGTGTACCCGTGCTAGTGACACGGGAATATCCAGGAAATGCTGCTTGAGCAATATCAATACTAGTCTTTGCATCGACCCATTATTTTGTACGATCTAGTGTGTGCCGACCACTAGCGGGTGCACTCACATTTGGCCTCAGGGGTATCACTGAATGTTTTTTAGACTATTCAGTCGACAAAAAAGGCACATGAGATGAAAGTGGAGTCATTTTCTCATGTGACAACTCTCCATGAACATCACCAGTACCAACATCGCCTTGACCACTAGGGTAAACAATGATATACATGCTTAAGTGTAATTTTAAAATGTACTTGTTATTCTCAAGTGTTTGATGCTAGAAATATGAACTATTTTACAGATTTCGGCTAGTCTATTTTATAGATTTAAAATCTTTTTCAAGGTACAATTAATGGTTTTTTTACTTAAAATCAATAGAGATGACCCCCTTTGGCTATCAAGAAGTGTCCCAAAGTGAGAAGGACTATGTGAGGTGATATTGTCACTTTAGGCTAAGTGTTCATTCGATCCCCTTGGGACTAAATTTTTCAAGGATAGTTTTGAGTGATAAGAGAACCATAAACTGTATTTTCTCATTCGATGTCATCAAAATATATTGTATTGAGTAATAGATAAGTTGATACAATGGATGGGAATTCCAAAGGAAAAAAATGTAGAAGAAACTCATGGCTCATTAATGATCATCCTATACATCTCATAATCAAAATCATTTGGATCACCACTAGCAACACTAACATAGTGCTCTCCTTCCTCCTCCTCCACCTCCTTGTATACAATCCAATATTTGCATATAATTATTGTGAGGGATCCCCAATCGGATCACCATCATCAAAATTGATTGGTTATAGGAATGGTGCAGTAAGATCCAAGTTTCCCAATTCCAACTCAAAGCTACTATCCAAACCCATATCAATAGGAAATACCTCTAGATATGTCCTTCCCTTTGACCACTCTTCCCTTGTCCTATATATAAGATAAAGGTTTCTGTGAACATACGTGAATACCTCTTCTCTCTTCTCTTGACTATTCAAGATGGTTGTTTTTCAAAGTGTGCACGTTCTCATATGTGCACCAATTCCTCTTGCAACAAAAGGATGATCTAACCTAAGAAAGTAAATTCATGATGAATTATTGTAAAAGAGTGTATGCTACCCCATGTGCTACCCATTAATCATATACCTTCTTAATAACATTTCCCTATCATGTTGTAACATCTAAATCTCTCAATTTTAGTGGAAAACTCTACAAATCCATTATCCACCTCTCAAGGGTGGCTTTGTCCTAAGATATCTTATTAAATGATGGAATTTGCATGATTTTCATTAAATCACTCATAACTATAGTACTTGGTAATTGAAGGTGTATAATTATTTTCCCACCTAGTGCCAAGAATATCTCATATGTTGTTGAATAGATATTTTTTGTTGTCCCATATTTAGGACACTTATTCTCCAAAATAATTGTCCTCACAAGTTCATTAGAGGAGTTCCACCCCTCTTAAAAATATTTTACCAACACAAGCTAGTCTATATTTTCAAACATAACAAAACATGATATGCTGTGTGATATTAATGGAAAAATACCCTCTCCCAGTACCAATCATCCAACATTCTATCCTTGACTATTATTGAAGCATTTATGTCTTTCTTTCTCTAGAAAGATTAATACTCTAAAATAAGGATGGGTGCAAGAGTGGCCTTGACCTCCCTCAACCTATTAACCATAAATTTTCCTCTAACCATCCATCTTCTTCCCATTGTAACATATCATTGTCACACACCTATGTCTGCACCTAGCACTATTTTTGGACTTCTCTTCCACCAATAAATCATTTCCCTTACTCAACATTGCCACTATAATATACTGTCAATATTATTGGATTTATTTTCCACCTGGAAAATGAAACTAATCATAAATTCATAGTACCAATTTTGCATTTTCTTTTGGTGATTCAACCAACATGTTGATGTACTTGTCCACAACACTTCCACAAACCAGCCACATAAAATAATTATACCCAACATACACAATGCTCCGCCCATAAAACTTATTCAACCTACCTTTCACTATTCTTGTCCATCCAAGCACATCACTTCCACCAACTAGCCACACATAATATTTATTCCCACCATACACATATAAGTATTTTTTGTTGGTTGTGGAGCCAGATCTTCTAGTCTCATAGATGATATTGTATCAGTCGTGTTTGTACCCCAGTTCTATATGATATGTAGGTGGACTGTACACTCACCCCAGCGGGGGGGTGTGGGGGGGCATCACCCCCCCACGGGGTTCCAGGGGGGTCCATCCCCCCTGGCTGGGGGGTCTAGGGACTAGCGGGGGTTTGGGGGCAGCACCCCTGAGAAATGGGGGTTCGGGGGCAATGCCCCCAAAGAAAATTTTTGGGGCTGTTTTCGCCAGCTGTTTTGCGGGCCCATGGTTTTGGGTATCCCGTGGTATTTTCCCATTGTATTTCCCCTATAAAATAAAGACATTGTAACACGGCTAGGGTAGATGATGTATTAGGTTTTATGCATTGTAAATATCTCTGAGATCAGAAGAGAGACTGTGAAACAGTGAAGAGGAAGTGCAGTGGTTGTGCTGCAGGTTGTATCCCTTCACCTTGCTGGACGGTAATAATAATAAGGACTGGCAAATTCAGTGTGGACGTAGCCCAAGTTGGGTGAACCACGATATATCTGTGTCTCTCTTGTAATGTGTATGTGTGATTATATTTTCATTTCTGTTTATTGTTATTGCTCTGCGATCCTGTTTTTCTAACATTTTTTTGATACACCATGCGGAAATAAATTCTATGCAATTAAAAATGTAGTCTAATTCATGCTCATAGTGTAGGGTTTCTTAGTCCTTGAATAGGGCAGGGTGGTTAGCGGGTGACGGTAATCAGGGGTTGGAATGCTTGGAATTATAATGGGGGGAACAACCATTCCCAGGGAGCCAAGAATCATGACTCCCTAGGAACATGAAGATCGCATCTTAGGAATACATCCTATCTTCAAGAAATTCGATCATTCCACAACTCAAAACGAAATCAGTTTTTTCTTAAACAAATTTACAAAGAGAAATTATTGTGGTTTGCAGTGAATTCATGAGGATTTATAGGTTCCTAATGCAAATAAAATGAAAACCCCCAAAAATCAACTTCTCTCAAAGATTTAAAGATGAATCCGAGGTTAAATTCCAATACATCTCTATCACAAGCACAAATGAGTTCGAAGAGGGTTTTAATCACCGATTTGGGAGGAATTGGCTCCTATATGGCTATGCTCAGTGACCTCTAGTTCAGTCCCGACTTCTCTTCCTCTACTACTTATATATTGGAACACAAGTTCCTTTGCGACCTCTAGCTCAGCAGGAATTCCAATGTAGTTGGTTACCTATGCAGCTCTGCTCGGTGACCTTTGGTTCATACTATGACTTCTCTTCCTCTGCTACCTCTAGATTGGACCACAAGTTCTTTTGCGACCCCCAACTCAGCAGGAATGCCAATGTACTTGGTTAGTGGGTAAAGAAGCAAGAGTGCCAACATCCGAACTTGGTTCATGGGTAAGTGAGGTAAGTTTAGTGGTCTCTCTTTGCGTGGGAGGTAAGTCGGGTTTGAAGTTTTGGTAATTTTGTTTTATGTTTATTATATATATATATATAGATAGATAGATATAGATATAGATATAGATATAGATATATAATTTTGTTATTTTTTTATTTTTTATTTACTATTTATATTTATTTTTTATTTAGGTATATGTTTGTGTGTGTTTGTGTGCATGTGTAAATTTTTTTGTATATATACATATTGAAAAATAATAGTTTAAAATTAAAAATAAGATTTAATTTGAATTTTTTTGATAAAAACATATTAAAAATGTAATGATGATGTCAGTGTTGATGACGCTAATGATATTGGTTCCAATTACGATCATCATCATCACCAACACCACCATCCTATTCATCATCATCATCATCATCAACATCATCGTCATCATAATTTTCATCATCGTCGTCGTCATGAGTAATCATCATCATCATCATCATCATCATAAACAACAACATCATCATCATTAGTGACAATGACGATGATGATGTTGATAATGAAATCATAATTGTCATCGTAGTCATCACAGCCATCATCATCGTTGTCATCGCTACCATCATTTTTGTCGTACATATGATCATCATTATCATCGTCATTGTCATCATGAGAAACAAAAACATCAAGAACATCATCATCATGATCATCAAGAACATCATTGCCATCATAATTTTCATCATCGTTGTTGTCGTCAATAATCATCATCATCATCATAAACAACACCATCGTCATCATCATCAATGATGATGATGTTGATGATGTTGATAACAAAATCATTGTCATATTTGTAGTCATCATGACCATTGTCATCATCGTCATCATGGCCATCATTGTCATCAAATAGATGATAATCGTTATCATCATCATGGTTTTCATCAGAAAAAATAACATCGTCATCATCAAGAACACTATCATCATCATAAGCATCATCGTCTTCATCATTAGTAAAAGTTAGGACATAGGAGTGAAGCACCTTATACTTCTATAACCATGATGAGTAGAGAGTAGGGGTTGGTACTAGGATGGACCACACATGTTTCCAACAATTCATAGATGAATTATTCTATCTCATTTTTATGTGTAATAGGATTTTGATATTGGTGCACATTGGGTGGTTAGAATCCTATAGAATCGATAGAATTATATGACCGTGCTCCCCACATGGGAGTGGCAGTCTATGGGGAATTTTTTAGACTTGTTTTTGTTTGTTACAAACCAACTACATGTCAATATGAACTAATTTGGAAGCATTCTCTAAGGTATGGATGGCATTGAATTGTGCAGTAATCCATGAATGACCCTTCTTCAATAGATTTTCCATACAATGATAACTCAGTAGGTGAGATTTTCTTGAGGGGCGGATAAATATGTCGGGGAGGCACAAAGTTTTCGCATAGTCATGGAGCAATTTTTGGGTGCAAGAAAACAATGTAAATAGTTATATAATCTATCTTTTCTACCTAATGAATACAATGAACAAAATACATTAATTATATTATCCCCTTTCAATGTGGTGATTAAGAAATGTATGAAATGGGACCTGGGGTTTATCACTTTCTCAAGTGTGAAAAATACATTAACTAGGTGTAGCACAATCTAACTATAATATAAAATGTTACAAAGAGAAAGAAAATTGGGATGTAGATGTAAACAAAGAAATGGGATGGGTTTTAAAAAATTCCCTATATACATATAAGGTGATCTCGTCCTACAAAAGTAACTTTGACTACCTATATCGAATAATACAAAGAAAGGGCCACAAAATAAAATAAAAATTAACTAAATAAATCAATCAAATGAAAGGGTAATGATCCATTATCAAATGAAATTGCAATAACCACAAAATTGTTCTAAATCCACCTTTAAGACATTAAGTTGGAACATTGTATGTAGAGGGGGGTATATTCCAAAAATATCAATCAAAACAATTATAGAAGCAAAGGAAATCCAAATTCAAATGGAAGAAAAAATATAGTTTGTAGTTTCATCCAAGATGATAGGGGATCAAAGGATATAACAAATACAAGCAAACCCAAGAGCATGGGAGGTGGAAGATAAAAGATAAATCATAAGTAAGCTATCAATTTATAAGAAGTTTCGGTATCCTCATCATCATGACGACCATCATTTCCATCAACATCGCCATCGTCACCTCCATCATCTTCATTATAAACATCGACATGATGATGATAATCATGATTGTCATCATCATCGACACCATTAACATCAATATGACAATCTTCACCATCGCCATCTGTATCTTCAACATCATCATCATCATAGTCATGATTTTCATTTCTATCATCATCATCAACATGATTATGATCATCATGATTGTCATAATCGAATTTGATTCAATTTGATCAAGAAGCATGGAAGAAGGACAAGGTGAGATCATATTTTGAATACCATGAAAATTTTATAGATTTTATTTCAGCCTATCCAAAGTAGGAATAAGGAACCTAAACTCATTAATCACCAAGGTATAAATAGAAGGGAAGACTAACTAGGGCATATGTGAATGTTAGCTAAGTTGTTTGACCATGTATTCCATGCATATGACCCCATTTCAGTCCACACAAGAAAAACTTGAAAAATTTCAACGTTGGCCCCATTTAGTACATTGATTATTCTATAGGTTTGTTGTTTGATTGGAAAATTTTTTGTACACATTATGTTTGAGTATGGAAACTCTCCCATACCATCAATACATGAGTCTAGTCTAACCAAGCCAAATTTCAGTCCACACAAGCACTACTTGAAAAAAATTCAATGTTGGCCCCATTTAGTACATTGATTATTCTATAGGTTTTTTGTTTGATTGGCGAATTGTTTGTGTGAGTTATGTTTGAGTCTGGAAGCCCTCCCAAACCATTAGTACATGATTTCATTCTAACCAAGCCAAATTTCAGTGTACACAAGCACAACTTGAAAAAAATTCAAAACGTTGGCCCCATTTAGTACATTGATTATTCTATAGGTTTTTTGTTTGATTGGAGAATTGTTTGTGCGAGTTATGTTTGAGTCTGGAAACCCTCCCAAACCATCAATACATGAGTCTATTCTAACCAAGCCAAATTTCAGTGTATGCAAGCACAACTTGAAACAATTTCAACATTGGCCCCATTTAGTACATTAATTATTCTACAGGTGTGTTGTTTGATTGGCTAATTGTTTGTGCGAGTTATGTTTGAGTCTAGAAACCCTCCCAAACCATAAATACATGATTTTAGTCTAACCAAGCCAAATTTCAATGTACACAGGCACAACTTGAAAATAATTCAACATTGGCCCCATTTAGTACATTGATTATTCTATAGGTTTGTTCTTTGATTGGAGAATTGTTCTTGAGAGTTATGTTTGAGTCTGGAAACCCTCCCAAACCATCAATATATGAGTCTAGTCTAACCAAGCTAAATTTCAGTGTACACAAGGACAACTTGAAAAAATTTCAACATTGGCCCCATTTAGTACATTGATTATTCTATAGGTTTGTTGTTTGATTGGAGAATTATTTGTGTGAGTTATGTTTGAGTTTGGAAACCCTCCCACACCATCAATGCATGCGTCTAGTCTAACCATGTCAAATTCCAATCCAATATACAAGCACAAATTAAGAAAATTCCATGGTGGCCTTTAACTTTCAACGTTGGCGTCTAGTCCAACCATGCCAATGTTGTTTAATCACGTGATAGTTATAATATGTGGATAGTTTTATGACTCAAATATATGGGATAGTTTTATAACTCAAAAATAATATAGGCATGGCCTCCCCAAAGGACACAATATTAGGTGATTGAAACAAGTCAAACGATGTCAAACTGAATCCAAATGCATGTCAACAAGATCTAGATGGGGTGCACTATGGATTTAATGGATACAATGAACATGTATTAAGGGTGATATAAGAATTATGTCTACAAATATTTTCCATAACATTTGATTTAGAACAAAATCTTATCAATGAAGTCACAACTTTGAATTTGTGTGCATATAGAGGAGGCTGTTTGTTGCAACTTGTGCCCTACATAGACTATACATTCATAATTGAAATTGGAAAAATGAGGGTAGGCCATTGCAATTGTGATCTTGTGTCTAGAGACTAGTTTCCTTATCACGTGTCGTATAAGGTAGGTCTCAAATTATGATGGGGCCACTTATTCCTTATCGAACTTCTCTCTCTTTCGAGAATAATTTAATATTCTCTACTAAATAGGGCCAACCATGTGAAGGTGGAAGCTCATCTGACCCCCCCCCCCCCTTTCACATCACTCTCAATTCCCCATAACCCGACAAAATCTATGTACAAAAAAAAATTTATTGTGGTTTGTCATACTTAAGAAGCAATGTCTCTTATAACATATTCCAACATACAAGAAAATAACAAAAAAACTTAAAAACAATTAATTTATACATACCAATACAAGTCAATAATTCTATCGCAATATTAATTCAAAATATATAGAGTAGATATATTAAGGAATACGCCATTCACTTCAATGGACTTCACCATTGTCTTCATCCAAGTCATCATCGTCATCAATGTCAGTTTCGATCATCATGTCATCGTCTATATCATCTTCATCGACACTGTCTGCTACATCATATGATTCAACTAATTCTTCAAAATATTCATCTAGAACATGATCATCGACTAACTCAATTTGATCATTGACACAAGGCAGGTCGTTCGGACCCTCTTGCTTAACAAATTCACACAGATTACACAAATTCGCTCACAAAGACTATATGTGAACTCGAAATGCCAAGAAGTTGGCTTCTATATGTGAATCATTTACAAATTTACATGCAAACAAATAAAAAATTCATCCTCATCCTGTTACAATACATAGGAGTAATCTCTACTATGTATGTGTTCTCTCCTCTACGATTGACCCTCTATCATTCATCGATTGATCCCCTCTTCGATGCCTTGTCACCTCTCTTCTACTCTGCTCTACTACTTTTGCTGAGGTCCACCCTGTTTGGCTTCTCCAAGGTGTCCTTACTCTTTCCGTCGAACTATCTATGATCCTGCAGATCTATAGTTTTTAGCACCCCTGAACGTGCCTGCACAACATTCTCTTGTGGTGACATTTGGCTCAATCTCAAACACCTTCTTAACTACCATTAGCTTCCTCAACTACCCACAATGAATGTAGGTGTGTTTCCTCGACCTCTGCACCTCTTTGAATTTGCTACAGTTGTTGGTCTAATCACTATCCACTTAGACACGTCGACCATTCTGTGCTTTGTTGGTCCTTGACTTAACTTGTTGGCTTCACTTTGTCTCCACGACTGCCAGTCCGCCCCATTCCCTATGCGCCTTCGCCACTATTTTCGGTGTCAATGTTTGACCTCTCGTCGACTTTTGACTCCTTTGACTTCTACTCCTATCGACCATACTTTGATAGCTTCCTGATTGAATGCCTGGCTTAGACTGTCAGTCTTACTGCACCAGTGGTCGTCAGAAATCCCCCTTGTTGTACTTCTCTTATCGATCATATTCGATTGTTTCGCCTAGGCCCCAATGCCCCTTCAACAATCATACTCAACATGATCATATTCTTCTTCAATACCCTCTTCATTATCTTCCTCTACATTATAATTTACCTCCCTTCCCCTTGGATCACTTCTCACAACAAATGACCAACCCCCTCTACCTGGAACCTCTGAGTAAAATACATGTTCACATTGGCTTGGAAGAATATAGGGTTATGTTCCTGGCTCAAACAACCTTTTATTAACCATGGTAAATCCATTATCATGTCCAATAATACTTCTATAGGGATCACATTGATTCAATCGTAACCTGTACAATTTGACAACGAATAGAACTAATTCGAAGGAGTTAAAGTCACACTAAATAATATCTTCCAAATACCCATAGTATCAATTTTCTGAGAGTTTTGGATGTCTATCACTTCTAGAGGAAACATTGGTCACCTCAAAGACTGCATTTATCCCACAATCTGATGTTTTCTTCATTTCATCCAACTTTTTGATGCGAAATTTACAACCATTGCACCACATAGCCTTATGGTGTTTTACCTACAACAAGCCATACATGTAAAAATTACATCATGAATTGATGATTAAGTGCATGTTTATGCTCTGCAGGGAAAAAAATCAACATGTACATCAATATATTTGCAACAAAATGAAATAGTATGTCTAATTAATATGCTTTCATGCTTATCTTTTAAACCATGTGCTAAATCGATTTCCCTTTGTGTAAGATTGCTATCTCCATTGCGATGAGCTTCTTTAACTAATGAAGCCACACCTTCCCACGATATTCCATGACCAGATTGTTTACATTGTTCAATCCATACCTTCATCCAATCAATATTGTTTGCGATGTATAAATAAAGTGCATCCCACTCTCAACCAACTACTTGATGAAAATAAAATTAAAATCCAGTACAAATGTATATTCACTTAACACGGTATACACTTTTAATTGATGCATATTGAATAGTAAAAATGAAATAAGTATGATATATACATAAAAATAAACAGTCAAATGTACTATAATTAATCTCCACTGGCTAATAATTACCTTTCACCTTCCTTCATATACATTTCCCCTTCAGGTACTCCCCTTCAAAAAATTTATTGGAGTCTGGATCACAAATGCAACCTAAATTGAACTTTGATGCTAATTTAGGAATATATTCACTAATATACATCATGTTTTGGTATACCATATATCCCTCCACCATAGAACCCTCAGGACGTGCTCGTTGTCTAACCAAACCCTTCAAAAATTTCAAGTGCCTCTCAACCATCCACATGGACCTTGAGTGTACAAGTCCACACAAATCAACCTCCTCAACTTGGTGTATGAGGTAGTGTTCTTGTTCATTGAAAAATTCTGAAGGTAGATGCTTTTGCATTTCACACATGAGACAAGGAATTTCTCTCCTCCAATACTTTATATATTCTTTATGGATTTCTTTAGATGACAACCATCTACAAGTGATGCAAACCAATCACGAGATTTAACAAAAATAAACATTATATTACATAACAATTAGTAAAACAAATGTCAAATATAAGTTCTACAATGAATTAAACAAACACTTTATGCATGCAAAATATTGCTACATACCTCATGTATTTTCCAAGATTATATATAACTTGTTTGACATTGTTTTCGAAGTTGTCCAGGAGAGATAGAGGTAGAACATACGGTAACAATATAAAAATCATTTCATTATTTTTTACAAAAAGTAGACAAAAAAATACCAACAACATGCACTAGAATAAAAAAAATATAGCCATATATATACCATAATAATTACCTTGATGAAGATATGCCAATCATGCGTTTTCACCCCCGCAAAATCACCTTTCTTTGTTATGATATTCTTCATGTTCGAACAAAATCCAGTGGGAAATTTAATTTTTCGCATGTCTTATTTTACAACATTACTTTGTTGCTCTGTTAACAACCATGGAAGTGAGTTTATATTAATTTGGTCTCTGTTTCTATGTAATTTAATGGCATCTTTCATTGCATGGTTGGCTTCCTGAATGTCATTGCAAATTTTGACAGTTTTTTCTTTGTCACTCCTTCCATCCAATATTCGCCATAATATTTCAGTCACATTCTTTCCGATATGCATTATATCAAATAGATGAGCAATTTGTAGGTGCTCATAGTAGGGAAACCTACTGAATTTTTTAGGATAACTTTTATTTCCTCGTGGAAGCCCATTAATGCCTTCATGATCACGACAACCATCATGAATCATAGTTTATAAAGAAATTACAGAAATCAATGGCAATTACGTAAACAACACACAATAAATAAAAAAAAACATTTCATATACGATGATAGATAGACAATTTGATCTGTATGTACCTTGACAATTTCTATTATATTGCAACTTCCATAGGTGAGGTGTCATTCTCTGCGGTTTTAATGCAGTCTCTTGACTCCCATTGAATATATGTTTTCTTGTAGTTTGATAACTATGATTCTTAGAGAGGAAGTGCCTATACTCATCAAACACATCCTTTCCTAAACTTTTTGAATGATGAGATTTGATCTTAGGACTACAAATTGGACATGCAAATTTTCCCTTTATTTGAAGACCTACATAAAGAGATGGATTAATTATGTCAATTATAATTATATAAAATGAATGGATTATTTAAAAAAACATGCATGCATAATATATCAATTTCATAAATTAAATACTATTAAAGTGGATGTTATAATTACAAACCGCAAAAATGGGTTAACCCTGGGGAATCATGTACTGTCCATACAAGAATTGCATGGAATTTAAATTTATTTTGTTGTATTGGTCTAGATACATCATACATAGTGATTCCATTCCATAGATTTAGTAGCTCGTCAATAATAGGTTCGATATATACATTCATATCTTTAACTTGGTACTTACCTGATTGATTTGAACATATTGAATATATAATTATTACAACCATTTAGATATATAAATAATACAAAAGAGAAAAAGGAAAAAAAATATATGACATTATGCAACAAAATAAGACAAATGATATGCCACTACATTCAAAAAAAATGGTTGTAGACACATACCTAGAATAATCATTGCCAACATTATCTGCTCCCTCTTTATTGAAAACCATGGAGGAATTTTATTGTTGATAAAAAAGTAGGCCACACAGAGTAAATAGATCTCATCTCTACAAATGGATTGACACCATCTGCTTCCAAATAAATTGTAACACTACGAGGTTATTGTTTAAAGTGTGGCCATTTTTCCTCCATATCTCTAAATGCAAAACCATCTGCATGCATTTGAATAATGTCATCTTGACTTCTATTACGTGCATGGTAATCCATAAATTGCAGTATGTTTTTGCACCTGAACAGTCGTTGCAAAAATGAAATAATGGGAATATAACGAAGAACCTTGCGATGAACCTTTTCTGTTACTTGATATGTTAGATATCTACTGATATGACATTCTGGACATTCTGTTTCAAATTCATGCTGATTATAATATATAACATGGTCATCGGGGCATGTATCAATTGCTTCATATTGCGTTCCATTTTCTTTCATGATGGAAGATAAATATCTATATGTGCGAGGTAAAATATTTGACAGCGGTAACAAAAATTCAGCTATCAAGTTACAACAAATTAAAATAAAAAACTAGTTAATATAATACATAAATAATATTAATGAAACATATTTCATCTGTATTAAATTTACTTATGAATTAACAATAAAATTATTAGAGGAACAAAGATAACCTTTATCGCAATCATATATATGTGATAGAATATATTACATACCTTAACATCTGTGTGACTGATGTGTTTGAAAGACCATTCATAACCTTCAAGTTCATTATCAACAATATAGCAGAGAGAAGATTTGTATTGGATCCCTCGTAAAGGGGTTCATATGCCTTCTCAAGAAGAGGTGAATCATGAACATCATCAAGTTCATCATTTTCATGATCATAATCATCATCATCCATTCTAACATTAAATGTATCATGGATCAATGTATTTGTACCATCATCTTCAACTATGTTATTAGTATGATCATCTTCTTCAATATGATCATTAACTTGTTCTCCATTATTCATAGCTCCATGTTCCTCTGATACTTGTTCTGAAAGCACATCCTCCGGGCAATATGTCATAGGAGGTATTTCCTTTATAATTACATGAAACCATCAAGATATATTAGTTAATATAAGAAATATTAAAATGATACATACATTTACAAAAACGATCAATATAAATACATATATAATGAAATTAAAAAACTTACCAATGGACGATAGTCATGTCCCCCCTCAGCATGTCCATGTTCCCTACAATGTATTTTGGCTCTTGTGATCTTTATTCTTCTCCTTTTAACTCCCCTGCATTGACTACATGGACAATAACATTTCCCATCACCCTTTCTTTTCAATCCATCCCACAATTTAGCAAGCAATTCTCGCTATTGTTCGTATGGATCAGGAATATTGTTATGGAACATTTTTTGATACAGATCTTGACTGATGATTATTGATCTTAAAAAATAAATATACACACTTCACTATTTTTAATCACGATGACAATTGAAATAATTGTGGATTTTTGTACGGAAAACAACCCATGCAAAGATTATAATTTCCGGAAATCATCACTTGTATAGAAAACATGTCGGAATGTTTCTATAATTTATAGTTTCTAAAAATAAATGTTCGTTGGATATCCAACGAAGTTATCATAGTTACCGTTATAACCTTTACGTTGTAAATCCGATGACCTTTGTCGAATATCCAACGTAGTTCGGCGGATTTACGACGGGCATCGGAAATGCGATGACTACTAGGGTCAATTTAAGAAAATTTAAGGAAAAATTGTAATTATAAAGGTGAAATCTGACAACACGGTCAATTTCGTCGGAATTCGTCAGATTTTGGGTTCAAATTTTGTTGTGTGGATATTTTTGAGTCATATCACATGTATCCACTATTGTATTGGTTATGGCTGTGTAATTATCTCATCATCGATCTATGCTTGTGTCTAGTAGCCATGATTATGTTCAGTTAGTCGACACTACCATGGATCTGCAATGTATTGGTTGGAAGCCATGTTATGAGTCATTTGAGACATATATCTTAGATTCTGTTGTACTGCATTAATATTTGTTCGTCACTCCAACTGATGGTCCTTGCCTCAAACTTCCATATTTCAAAGCATCTCACCTACTCTATTTCACTAGATTCATGCTTTGGGGGGAATTCTATTACACCAAAATCTCGTCATCATGATTTATGTGTCCTCTATTTTCCCTAATCCCTAAAGCACTTAGGCCAAATAATTGAAAGGAGAGTTTTTGTTGATCCTTTTATCTTTTGCTGTCACCCCGATGCGCCCTGCTTATTGACAAGGTGTGTCAGACCCTTGGTGACGCGCTATGAACATTGATAGAGCACATCGGTGGTTCTTTCTACCTTTGAACAAGGTGTGTCACCCCTCAAAGACGTGAGTTTCTTGTGTACAAAGTACGACACTGTTGGTTTAAAAGGAAAAAGAGAAGCTTTGAGCAATTTCTAGAACCTTTGGTTACGTGGAGGCTTATCCCTATGTACTAGGAAACATGGCATTCGATCCCCTTACCTTTTGGGATGATCCCTTGAGCTTCTCCCACAAATCCTCAACCTATCCTATCCCTTTAGGCCTATAAATACAAACCCCCTCTCCATGGTTAATGGGGAGAAGGATAAAGAACTTAAATTCTAGTGAAATTACACTATAGTTGAGTCCCTTTCATCCATTAGGAGGCAAAAGCCTGGATCTTTGAGGCTAGGATCCTTCGGAAGGAGTTACGACGTCAAAGCTCAGTTGTAACCTCTCTCTATGCACTTATTGTAATTAAATTAATGCAAATTCTTTCCATAAACATCTTGTTATAGTAAGATCATTAGAATTGTCTTCTTTGACTGCTACTTTATATTGATCTATGTTTATATGCTATTAGTACTTGCTTGTTTCCACTTGTTACATATTGTTTTGCAGTTGAAAATCTGGAGATAAAAATCTATGTCAAGCAAGGAGATAATATTGCATTCATAAGGTGAGTTATCTTCTGATATCTTTTTTCATTTGATCAATCTAGGAAATTAATTTGTATTGTGTACTAGTTTTGTTCTAGATCCAAACCATTCGGACTAGGGAGATCGGTTTGTGTCCGCATTGAAGGATTGTTCGCAAACAAAAGGGCCCATGCTCCTTCTCCTCCTCTATTATAAAATTACTCACTCGTTGGAAAATGATTCCACTCCACCTCCTCCTCATCACTCTAACCATAAAATGTTGAGAAAGGTCCATTGGGCGTTATCCTTCTTACTCAAATTTATGAAGTGGGAGAAAGGGCTAGTGCTCCTTCTTCTCCCTACTCAGATTTTGAAAGTGGGAGAATAGGCTAGTGTAAATATTAGAATAGGGTGAGAAAGGACCAATTTTTATATTTCCCCTCTAAGTAGTCTAAGGGAGTTCCTATGCTACTCATTATAATGGAACAAGGGTGGTGTTGCACCTACAACAACCTCAGGTCCCATTAGGTTTTACCTAAACATAGGAAACTCGCATGGTCCCCCTTTGCACTTAGAAAATTCGTGTGCAATGTAAATGGCCCATGACATACATGGAAAATTTAAGGATCCATGATTTTCTCAAAGTGTAGAAAACTTGGTGAATCTTTCTAATTCTTAAAAATTGCAAACATAAAATGTTTGGTGATTTTTTGTAAAAATATTTAAATTTCTAAGGACTTTATATATTTTTTGGACAATTTTGGTAATTTTTACAATAAAAAAATTTATTCCATTGAATTTGGGCAAATCACCTTTGAAAAAAAGGCAAATTCGTGAATTGTTTTTTGGACAAAATGGTCAAAAAATAGCCCATAGTATAAATTTCGCCCCTAAAATTTTCCCTATTGACATGTAACGCAATGCACTACTTGTATCGCGTCGTGAATTGTGGGGTGCGAGGATCACAACGAAGAACCGTTTTAAAGCACAACAGGAAAACAACACAATCTGCCACGGACTCCCAAGTGCATAGTAGTGAAAAATAACTTAAAAATATCACCACGGATAATTCCCCCAACTACACCATGGCCATATCTTTGTGGCCCATTATATACTATGCTTAATAAAAATGCCGCATAAATTCCCTACAGTGCATAGCCTTTTTTGGGAAGAGTTAGGATAATAACTTTCTTTTATATTGCTGATTTATAACCCTAACATCATGCCATAGACTTGTTATTTGAATTCCCATGCTACTCATTTGAATAGAACAATTCTGGGAAAGGTCTAGTGCTCCTTGTCTCTTCCTAACAAAAAATACTAGAGTGATAAAAAGGGCCAGTTGCTCACTCAAATTACAAGAGTTTGAGAAAGGGCCCATGCCACTCCTCCTAAAAGTATAAATCCTAAGGGAGTTCCCATGCTAATCATTAGAATATAAAAAGTGTAGGATAGGTCCCATGCTCCATATCCTAATCCTCTATCTTAAAATCGAGATAAAGGGCCCATGATCCATTTCCTCCTCTATCATAAAATTACTTTCTCATTGGAAATTGAGGCAACTCCACCTCCTCCTCATCAATCTAACCATCAAATGGTGAGAAAGGGCCAATGCTCCTCTTCCCATCCGAGTTTTCCTCAACATAGGAAACTCGTACAGTCCCCATTTATGCTTACAATGTTTTTGTGCAGTGTAAAAGGCCCTTGACATATAAAAAAATGCACTAATTGCACCGTGTCGCGAGCATTGAGTCGCATCGTCACGAATGGAGAGACATTTTAAATAACCACATGAAAACGATGCAACGTGTCATGAAATCCCAAACACACAATAGTGAAAAAGAAATGATATACCACCACGGATAATTATTGTGTACTGTAAATGATTTGTGACATGTAATTGTACACACCGTGCTACTTGCACCGTGTCGTGGGGTCACAAAGGGAGAACCATTTTAAAGCACTGCAAGAAAAAAACACAGTGTACCAAATACTCTCAAACTCACAATAGTGAAAAGGAAATTTAATATCTTATGTCATCGCGGATAATTCCCCAAACCAAGACACAGACATATCCATGCATCCCATTATAAAACGTGCTACATAAAAACACTGCATAAATTTCCTACAGCACATAGCATTTTTGGTTGCATAGTTTCTATAGCGAGAGTAAGGGCTAGTTGCTCACTCAAACTACAATATTTTGAGAAAGGGAAAGAGCTCCTTCTCCTCCTTACTCAAATTTCAGAAGTGGGAGAGAGGGCCATTGTAAATAGAGGGTGAGAAAGAGCGAATGTTGCCACTCCCCCTCCCAGTTGCTCACTCAAAGACTAAGAATTTGATAATGGGTCCATGCTCCTTCTCCTCCTATGTACTAAAATTAGTATACTTGCACATAGGAAATTGAGGCCAATACACCTCCTCCTCATCACTCTAACCTTAAAAGGATGAGAAAGGGCTAATTCTCTTTCTTCTCTTTACTTAAATTTCAGAAGTGGGATAAATTGGTCCAAAGGAATTAGAATAGGGCAATCACATTCATTTATATTGTTGCATTATAACCCTGACACCGCACCAAAGACCTGTCATTTGAATTCCCATGCCACTCCTCCTCCCAAAAGTCTAATGAAATTCCCATGCTACTCATTTGATTGGAAAAAGTGTGGGAAAGGGATAGTTCTCTTTGTCTATTCCTCCCAAAAATTACTAAAGCACGAGAAAGGGTTAGTTGCTCACTCAAAGTACAAGAGTTTGAGAAATTTCCATGCCACTCCTCCTCCCAAAGTCTAAGGGAGTGCCCAATATACTCATTTGAGTGTGGAACACATGTGGGATAGGGCTAGTGCCCCTCGACTCTTCCTCCCAAAAATTATGAAAGTGAGAGGAAGGGCCCATGCTCCATCTCCTCCTATGTCGTAAAATTATTGGCACTTGGCATATAAAACAGTTCACTAATTGCATTGTTTCGTGAACATTGGATCATAGGGTCATGAATGGAGAATCATTTGAAAGCACTGCGGGAAAATAACACAATGCGTTGTGGACTCCCAATCACATAGTAGTGGATAATTCCTCAAAGTTCTCCATGTCCATATCCATGTGGCCCATTATAAACCATGCTACATAAAATGGCCACATAAATTCCCTATAGTGCATATCCTTTTAGGTACATAGCTTTGATACCATGTAAATATAAATTACCTTACTTCTTGATATGTCGTGGATCATGTATATATATGCTTCCATGCATTATCATGTAAAAAGAAAATATATATATGGAGGCCATGCAATATGTATTGAATAGAGGGTACTAACATATATAGAAATTACTATTCAATGAAAATTAATTTAATTGCATATAAAATCATTATTATTAGGGTTTTATGATGATTGTAGCTAGGGTTTTCACCCTAGCTTGTGCAAATGAGCACCTACTAAGGAGAAGGGCCTCCTTAGTAGTAGTTCAGTAAAACAGTAAAACTTGACAATAAAACAAGATAAAATTTAAGCTAACATGTGCATCAAGAGAAAATAAAAAGACAATAATATAATGGGAATTTTTCTTTTGAATTAAAAATGAGAACAAAGTTACATTTACCTCAAATGTTGAGGTCGGTGGAGCTCTTGTAGTAGTCCAGGAGGGCTGCTTCCATGCTCCAATGGGTTCATTCTCCTTCTCCAAGCTTTTTGGATAATGGGCCCAAAGGGGCACTCAAATGGGAAGCTAGCTCAAATGGTGAGCTAGGGTTTCAAGAGTGATTTTGGCATAGTGAGGCTAGGATAGATTGTGGATATGAAATGGGGAGCCTCCATCACCTATTTATAGGTTTTTAGTGGTGGAGTATTGACCTATGGTTTTTGGCACCATATGGTTTAGGTTAATGGTTTTTGCTTCCTTTTTCCTTCTTTTTCCTCTTTTTTGTATTTTTTTATTCTCTTTTATTTTGATTTTTGGGAATTTAGGGCCCTTTTAGAGGGTTTTTGCTATCTTTTGAGGAAATTTAAATTATTTTGGGGGGAAAAGGGGTTTTTTGGCCTTTTGGTGGCTTTTTAATGGTTTTTTGAGGTTTTGGAGGCAAAGGTGGTGGGAAAAATATACAAATGAGTCATGTGGTGAGGGATATGAGGTAATGAGCACTTTTTAGGTGTTAACAGATTGCCCCCTGGTGTGTGAGGGAAAGAGCTCATCGTATGTCCGATAAACATCATAGGTCTAATATGGTTTTCCTAGGGTGTGGAGAAGAGAAGAAATAGACTGGAGACCAGAACAGTGGTCCCGAAGCAACTGCAAAAACTGAAAATAAATGACCTCAACAATGAGTGAGGCATAATCTCATTAGATGGACGAGGTGGGCATACCCATGATCGTATCAAGATATATAAATAACAATGAGGCCCAAAAAGGGGACCTGAAAGATACATGGAGAACTACTGTGTACATCATAAGGGTCTAGAGGGGACACAAATCTGGGACATACTGCTGGTCTGACCATGTCTGAGCTGAAGAACTGATACACTGGAATAATAATAGTGTTGCTGAGTGTGGTACCAGAGGAACTGATGAGATGTTGGATCATAATGACGAGGAGTCATACCCTCAATGGTACACTAGACTGTAGCTATACTGGGTACTCAAGGAAGCATTTGAATGGGTGGCCTTCGAATACTATCACCAACGCAACCCAGATATCTCTGGGAACATATACTTGGGTGTTCCAAAGTGACTCACCAATGTGCTAGAGTTGGGGGAAGTCCAGGGTCTTCGACAAATAACTGAAAGGCCTAATCCCCTGTACGAATCTCAACGATGCGATCAAGGTGTTTACGTTGAGCATGTGAGAAACAATCATTTAGAGAGGCACTGAGGATGCCTTTCAAAATGATCCGTAGGCCCTCACCACTGATGGTGATGAGTCCAAGGCACAGGGACCTCTAGGTCTATCCGATGGAATAGATTAGTTGGCGTCGACAGAGGGAGACCTTGCAACTATCAAGGCAATGATGTTTCCACGATAGGAGCGTGAGGTGAAAAACCAGAAGGTGATAGTTTTGATAGTGGGACTAACATATTTTGGGGATGGGGAATAGTTGGGGTCGCAGGGGGGGGACTCAAACTTCCTTCATTCAAAGTACGATGACATGGTTGGCCTGGTAGCATATGAAACTAAATTTTGAGGGAAAGGGATCATATCTTAAGGTATTAGGGGATATGACTATAATGGGAGAGGCTCGGGGGGTCAAACTGATGTATGAGATCCATAAACTCTTAAGGGTGGCATATCGCAGAATACTCTAAACAAAGGCGACAGTATTGGGGTTGCTTCCATAATGTAGGGACGAGATATGATCTTTCATGGCACCAGGAGGCACCGTTGGGTCCTTCTTCGTGGTTTAAGGAGCTCAAAGTAGGTATAAAATGGTCCTGTCATGTGGATTTATACAATCCCTAGACAGTTCATGCTCGTGATTGCTTTCAATTTTAAGGAGTCTGAAAGAGATAAGAAGACTCTGAAATAATGGAATGGTACCATCGTGTGGATTTATACAAGCCCAGGACAGTGCATGCTCGTGGTTGCTTTCAATTTTAGAGAGTCTGAAAACAATAAGAAGACTCCGAGGGGTTTCTTTTTCATGTGTTAGTCTCCAAGGCCCAAAAAAGCATAAAAGGATGCAATGGAGAACTCTTCTAGCTGGTGTGACTAGAGTATTCCTTTTCCATAATTAGTCTACCAGGTCTGGAAAATGGTTAAAATTATACCAGATAGACGCCCTTTCAGGTACTTTAACAAGCATGAAAGGAAGCAAGATTGCTCGGCGATATTTTCATTCTTTTAGGAGTCAAAAAAGAGCTTAACAGAAACTCCCTAAGTTCCTTTTTCGTAAAGGACTTGTCCGGCCCGAAAAAGGGATAAAATTATACCGAACAAAAGGAATGGCCAAGCAAGGAGAGCGTGTTCAATCAAGGGACATCGATGAGAACCAAGAACGAGGGTTGGGGGGGGAAACTGGTGGTTCCTCCTTGCGGGATGGTGAATGGTGGCAAAATAATGAAATAACTGCAATATGAAGGGAGTGGAAAGTTCATCGATATGCTTGCAGTGTCAAAGCAAGTGTAAAGTGATGGTGGCCGTTGTGGCTCGCAGACCATGGTTGCGCGGTGGATAGACAAAATGTTAAAAAAGGGGTGATTGTGACAGCAAGAAATGATCTCAAGCATCATAACGAGTGCGGAAAACTGAATCCAATGATATAAAAAACGTCAAAAATGGATAACGACCAAGGTGGCATGCAAACCGAGACGACTAGGGCCTAGTGAAAAATGCCCAAAAAATCTAGGGGTGAGAGAGAGAAATGATCTCAAGCATCATCACTAGCTCGGAAAACTGAATCCAATGGTATAAGGAAGGCTAAGAACTGATAATGGCCGATGTGGCACATAGATTGAGATGGCGAGGTGCATGGAAAAAATTCCAAAAAAGGGCTTCGAAGAAAACAAGAAAGCGATTCGACCATTCTAAAGGTCTTGTCATTCTGATTCCAATGGTGGAAATAGTTTATAAAATGGACTCCGTATGGATCCAAAATGGACGAATCAAGAAAAGTCATCTGTCTATAAATAGTAAGTGGACCCATAATGCCAAGTGTCATTATGGGTGCGTGGTGCGGGAAGGTCTAATATGGCTTGAACTTTGAGGGGGTCGACAATGATTCCTTTGTGGGAAACAATGAAACCTAACAATCGGCCTACCGGAACGCAAAAGACACACTTGAGTGGGTTCAAGCGGATTGGATACTTGCGACAATGCAGAAAAACTTGCCGGAGTTCATTAAGGTGGTCAGATCATTTCTTGGAATGTGTTGTGAGATCGTCAAGATAGACTAATAGGATATGAACCAAGTCGTGAAAACAATAGGTCATGGCTCACTGGAAGGTGGCCCCGGCATTTTTAAGGCCGAAAGGCATGACCCGATAGGAAAAGGTGCCCCATGGGGTGGTGAAGGTAGTCTTGTATTGATCTTCTTTGTGGATCTGAATCTGGTTATACCTAGAGAACCCATCCATGAAGGATAGGACTTCATGCCCCGCACATGCATCGATGAGTTGGTCAATAAAGGGTGTCGGGAAGTTGTCTTTGGGACATGCTTGGTTTAAATTGCGGAAGTTAGTACATACCCTAATGGTGCCTTGTTTTTTGTTAACAGGGACGGGGTTAGAAACCCAAGTGGTGTATGCAATGGGGTAAATGAAGCCTGCTGCGCGAAGTTTCTCAATCTCTGCTTTAATGACGAGGAGCTTTGATGGTTGAATGGGGTGCTATTTTTGGCGAACGGGGGGCACATATGGCCACATTTCAATGTGGTGCTCTATGATAGCGGGGTCAAGACTAGGCATTTCGGTGTAGGACCAGGCAACGACATCGCGGAACTCCTGAATTTTTTTTTTGTACTTTCTGACCTCGTACTCAATGCAGGAGGCTCCCAAAGTAATGAGTTCAGGGGCACCACCTGGGGCAGAGATATCAATGTGGATTGTGGGTGAGATATTGGCCATGTTACCTTCCTTGAAGGTATCGAGAGCAGGAATGGGCTCTTTAAACCAGTCGACCTTGGTGGGGAGGAAATCTTTGGACTCAACCGAAAATTGGGTGGTTGTGGTGGTGGAGGACTCCTCCGGGAGAAAATGGGAACGTTGGTGCATATCCTCCCAGGGGTACTTAGGTGCGGTAAGAGCCTTGAGAATTTCCTCATCATTGCGAAAACGTTTTGTAGTCAAATCGGTTGACGAGGGGATGCTAGCAGTAGAGATCATATAAATGGTATTGATATCTCCTATTGTCGGAGATTCTAGGGGGTGGATCTCTTCAATGGTGGGAGGAGACGTCTCGAGGTCCAAGTTATTCATCTCGTAGAGAGCGGCTCTGTAATCTGGGAGATCAGGGCAGTGATGTGAGTAATGGCCATAAATACCGCATATTGCACAAGGGTGAGTGGTACATAGTGATTTATCACGAGGCTTAGGGTAAGGTCGAGTTGGACAACCGGGATGTTGTAGTCGTCGTTAAGCATTTGCATGTGCTTTTGTAATGCGGGTAATTGTGGACATTGATGGGTAGCATGGCCCAACTCATCACACAAAGAGCATTTGGGAGGAGCACGAAATGGGGGAGGATTCTTAGTGGCTTTAGGCACGGGCAGAGCGATGTAAGGTTGTGGGCCTCTGCCCCCAGTGTATTTTGCAAGAGGGGGTGGGTTGGTAGAGGAGGAAGGAGTGGTGACACTGGGAGGTGGCCGACTGGCAATGGTGATAGGTTGCACTGGCTATAAGATGACATTGGGCATCGAAGGGGAAACAGGAGGTGTGATGTACCATATAGGTAGTCCTAAAGTTAACCCCGGGAGGTTTAGTGTGGCCATCACCGGAGCACTTACTACTCCCGAAGGGGGAAGTAGGAAGGGGATTGTATGGATAGGTGTGGTGCCAACATGACTGGGTACCAATGGTGGTTGGGGTAGCAAGGGTGGTTGATGGTTGGGTGTTTTTGTATTATGGGAGAGGTACATAAGTTAGATATTTTGGTCGCTGTTGACGGGGCTGGAATGGATTGGAATGTGGAAGTCATCGGTGTATCTGAGTAGACTTCAGGTCCAACTAAGGAAACCAATGAGGTAGATGCACCACAGACAGGTTGTTCAACCATAGGAAGAACTTTTTCGGGTGCAGCAGGGGCATTGGGATCGTAATAGGTGAGTTGATCAATCTTGACCACTCGTCCTTCATGGGGGAACATCATGGTACGAAAAACAGATGAGGCAACCGCCCGCATGGTGCACATGTAATTGTGGCCAAGTAAGAGGTTATAATCAAGTTGGGCATTGATGACCTCTATTTCAATAAGCACTGTTTTACCAGCCAACTAGACAGGGACATTAGCTAAGAGACCTTGGGGTTGAGCCGAACGGCCGTCGTAGGCTCGCAACGCAGTGGTGGACGGCTAGAGAGTAGAGGATCCCAACTTCTGCCAAACGAATGTGGACATAACGCATGTAGAGGCACCCTCATCGATGATGCACCGATGGATTACAAGATTCTGAATGGATACAAAAACTTGGAATGCTAATGTGGAAGACAAGCGTGGTTCAGATTGGTCCAAATCAAAGGCCATCATTCATGAATCAGTCAGGTCGATAGCACCAGTGGCTGATAACAGAGTCTTGCACTGTGTAAGACAGTTTTTTAAGACCTCTAATGCAGACATGGCTGCGGGGGACTGAGCTAAGTCATCCACAATGTTGTAATTAGATGCAGTGCGAGCATTGGGGTTATTGTTGATGCGACGAAGTGGGAAGCGAGGGGCTTTTGGGGCTCCATCTAATGGGGCCGGAGGTATGCGTAATGGTTGATCAATGGGAAGAGCGTTGGTGGTTTTGTCAGTGGGAGGGGCTTCAGGGGTGAAGCCATATTGGTTCTAGTGGGTTTGAAGGTTGACATCGATCGATGACATCATTAACAAGTGATGGGTGCCTAATTCTAAAGTGGGGTGGGCAAGCACAGTGTACGTGACTTGCTGTTGTGGTGGCGCGGTTCCTTGAGGGGGAGCTAACGGTTGAGTGTTCACCACTCCTTGGGTTGGTAAAGGGTTCTGTAACACCAAGGGTTTAGTTTGAGGTGGTGGGGGGTTAGGTGGTGCCTAAGGTGTCGCGTGCCCTTGGCGGTGGGCATCATCGGTCTAGAGTTGTCGTGCCCACTCCAAATGTGGACAAGCGTGTGTGTAATGGCCATAGACCCTGAAAATAAAACAAGGGTGGTTCGTTCATCAGTTAGGGTTTTTAGCTTGCTTTGGTGGCTTGTCGGTGTTTTGGTTGGGAGGTGCTGTGTTATTATAGTTTGGGGGATTAGGTGGTTGGCCGCCTTGGTATGGAGGGGGGTTGTTCCCGTGGTTACGTCCTTTTCTGCGGTTTTGTTAGCCTTGTTGGCGTTGGGTATTTTGGTTATGATGCGGATTTTGTTGCACGTACACTTTCCCTTGGGCGACAGGTGGGTGCTGGGGTTGTGCAGGTGCGGGAGCAGGCTACAGCGGATAATAAGTGGGTGGGGGTGGAGGCAGTGCAGGTGCTGGACCTTGTGGGGGTTGTTGATACGTTTGTGTGATGGGTGGTTGATTTGCCGCAGGTGCTTCCTGTGGAAGATAATAAGCAGGGGGGCCTTGAGAGGATACAGGACCGTTCGTGACCTACGGGTGCTAATATGGTTGAGGTGCAATCGGGGGAATGTAAGCGAGGGATGCATGGCCAAATCACTGAGGTGGACATAAGGGTCCGTGGGAATGGCGGTTATGTGCCATGGGAGCATATGAATTGGTTGCTCCAGAGTGGGATGTAGCCCGCGAAAGGTTGGGGCCATTACTAATATGTGTCATGGAAAAGGGTTGGTTATGCGATGCAACATGGCCAATGATGTCGACGGCGTGGGATGCCCCCGACACATCGTTTTGGGAGGAATCGCCGTGGGGGGTGTCGGGTATAATGGTATATAAGTAACTAGACTGGGCGTAGATAAGGTCAAACTGCTAGGCTTTTAATATGGCTTCTTCCTCTGACTGGGGTCACTCGGATGCCACATCCTTGGCAATGATGGGAAGGAGAGATTTGAGAAACCAATCTAGGAAGATACAGTCATCTAACTTAATTTTGCACAGGCTTCGGCATCGACGCCACTCATGAATGTGCTCAGTGATGTGGGTGGCCGTATTCTGTCTGCAAAACAGTAGGATCTCAACTTCCGCATCATAGCAGATAGGTAACTGAAAGAACTGCAGGAAGGTTGAGGCGAGGGAAGTAAAGGTGGCATGGGTCCCATGGGGTTGCTCGATGTACCACTTGGCTGCAGAGCCAATGAGAGTTCGTCGTAACAAACGGAGTCAGACAGAGTCGTCCACTATGGAGTTGGAGGAACACCATAGATGGAAGGACATAATGTGATTTTGTGGGTCTTAACCTGCCTTGCACTCAAACATGGGGATGTCTGATGGGAGTTTGGTAGGCATGTGGGGCCACGTGGGATCATGTCTAATGGGATTGTTGGTCAATCTAGCTAGGTCAAGAAGGTTGAGACTGGCCATGAATGGAAAACTAGTAGAAGGATGTGACGTATTAGTGGGGGTGGCCATGGTGGGACCGCTGCCCCCAAGTTTGAGAGCTAGGTTCGTGTTGGGGATGTTGCCCCCATACGGAGGAATGAAGGTGGTATGGGAGGGTCCTGCTCCGCTAAGTGTAACATGAGTTGCAGATGGGGTTGGGTTGGGTATGGTAGCCACTACAATGGGACTAGTAACAGGAATGGTAGGTGTGGGACCCATCGTGGGCATACCCAAGGTAGGTGTGGTTGTGGCTAGTGTGCTCGCTGGGGTCATTGTGGACGTTCCACCGATAGTGCCTACAAAGAAGGGGTTAGAGGTCATGCCAACCATGGGGCTGATTGGTGCTGTGTAGGTAGGGTTTTCTGACTCTGCCTCAGAATCAGATGTGAAATAAGGAGCGTCAGAGTCAGGGGACGGAGCTCTATGGTGTCGACGAATGGAGTCAAGTGACGAAGCTCTAGGTCTATGATGAGTGATGTCGAGTGATGCAGCTCTACGTCTATGATGAGTGATGTCAAGTGAACTATGCTACAGGGGATTTCCCCGAAGGCATCGAGAGTGTCTCGGGGACTCAATGGTGACAAATGGTGTCAAGTATCTGGTGGTTGTGTCAAGTGAAAAAAGGCTCAAAAACCCTAATGCAGCCGATTGTGCAGAAGAAAAGCACAAAAAATACGACACTCAGGCCAACAACCAACTCAAAACGCTTACTATAACAACTATGCTACAATAAGCAGAGTATCATAACAAATGGTCAGAATACCAACAAGCAAACGGTTGCCTAAAAAATAAAAATGGTGGACTCACTAAACCAAAGGGAGGTAAGGGATCATTCAAACACCTAGCTAAATAGTATTCTGATTCGACCAGACATATCCTCTGCAAGGTGATGAAATCCAAGTCAGACAATATGGATAGTAGAACCAAGTGGCTAAAGATATCCCCCTTCCGAGAGGGGCACCAGGTAAGACAATCCTAGAAGAAAGGCAACTAAGATACCCCGTTCATGACATGTCTAGAAAAGGTGAATCTGCAGCTCTTGTCCTATCACCGTGTGGGCCTGAAAGGAACACCACACGTGGACAACGAGTAGGTATCCTTCGGTTACTAGGTGGATTGTGGTATTCCACTTAGGCCTCTGGAACCAGTCTGGCTACTTCAACCCTCCTAAGGGAGAGGCCCTCTGATAAACTAGTGGTGACCGTGCCAAAAACTACTAGGGGGTTTTGGTACCCTAAAGGACAACCACTATGTCTCAAGTGTAAGCGATCAAGGGGTGTTATTTGGATGCATATCCCCCCTATCCTACCTAACTACAATATTCTTATGTGTTTGCCAAGTGGGGTTAGAATGTTGGTTGTGTTAAGTAGTGTTTTAAGGATCACTTGAATTAGGTGACAGAGTGTGTGCATGTGAGGTAATGAACCCAATCAAAAGTGCCACGCGTGGGCATCTTTTTTAACCAATAATAATGCAGAAATTTAACTTGCAATGCAAAATTTTCTTTTTCAATGTAAATGCTTAAACTTAAAAATTCTGTAAATGGAACAAAAAGCAAACTGTAGAAAAAGGCTATAGGTAACTATGGCTACAGACAGAACAGGAGGCTATGCAGGTGCAAAAAATATTGCAGAAAAATTATGGGTTCAAAAAAGGGTAAAAATGCAAAAAACAGATCGCGGGTCTGTGACTGAAATGCATGGCCTAGAGCACAGCTATGGGGGTGAACCCTACGGTCGGATCACGGGTCTGTAGCCAAAATGCGCGGTCTGGGGCGCGGTAAAAGGGTAGAAAGTTGCAGTCGGATCGCGGGTCTATGGCTAAATTGCATGGTCTGGAGCACGGCAAAGGGGCAGAAAGTTGCGATCTGGGCCGTGGGAAAGAGGCAGAAAGTTGCAGTCATATCGTGGGGCTATGGCCAAAATGCACGGTATGGAACGTGGCAAAGGGGCAGAAATATGCGGTTGGGGCCGCGAGAAAGAGGCAGAAAGCTATGGTCGGGTTGCGGAAAAACGGCAAGAAGTCGCGGTCTAGAGCACGGGAAAAGGGCAGAAAGTTGTGATCTGGATCACGGAAAAATCGCCGAAAGCTTCAATCTGGGTTGCAGCTACAAGGAACAGAACCGCGATCTGCGGCAGAAAACCCAACTGGTCGAAGCCATAGCCGAACAGGGTAAGCAGAAAAATACTTGCAGAAAATAAAAACTTTTAAATTTTTAACTAGAAATTCAAACGCCAATAGTGGAGTTGCCAAAACTGTAGCTAGGGTTTTCACCCTAGCTTGTGTAAATGAGCACCTACTAAGGAGAAGGGCCTCCTTAGTAGCAGTTCAGTAAAACAGTAAAAATTGACAGTAAAACAGGGTAAAATCTAAGCTAACATGTGCATCAATAGAAAATAAAAAGACAATAATATAATGGGAATTTTTCTTTTGTATTAAAAATGAGAACAAAGTTACATTTACCTCAAATGTTGAAGTTGGTGGAGCTTTTGTAGTAGTCCAGGAGGGTTGCTTCCGTGCTCCAATGGGTTCCTTCTCCTTCTCCAAGGTGTTTGGATAATGGTCCAAAAGGGGCACTCAAATGGGAAGCTAGCTCAAATGGTGAGCTAGGGTTTCAAAAGTGATTTTGGCAGAGTGAGGCTAGGATAGCTTGTGGATATGAAATGGAGAGCCTCCATCACCTATTTATAGGTTTTTAGTGGTGGAGTATTGACCTATGGTTTTTGGCACCATATGGTTTAGGTTAATGGTTTAGGGTTTTTGCTTCCTTTTTTCCTCTTTTTTATATTTTTTATTCTCTTTTATTTTGATTTTTGGGAATTTAGGGCCCTTTTAGAGGTTTTCTGCTATCTTTTGAGGAAATTTAAATTATTTTTTGGGGGAAAAGGGGTTTTTTGGCCTTTTGGTGGCTTTTTAATGGTTTTTTGAGGTTTTGGAGGCAAAGAGGGTAGGAAAAATAGACAAATGAGTCATGTGGTGAGGGAGATGAGGTAATGAGCACTTTTTAGGTGTTAACAATGATGTTTACAAATTGCATCAACTTGTATTAACAGAGCATACCTCGCATTGAACACATGGATATCAATTGGCTAAATAACACTCATAGTTGATTAAGATAAGTTAAGATAATTTTATTAATGTGCAATGAATGACCACAAAAGTAGGTCAATGGGACTAAAAGGATACAAATAGTATGAATACAATGTGGGAGTGCAAATTCAACTCCTAGTCAGTGCCATAGATAAACCTAATATAGAGTAAAATAATGAAATAAATGTGCAAGAAATGAGACACCCTTAAGAAACAATGAGGCTGATGAATTCAAGAACATATGATTCTAATGATCGATGTCGATGGGGATGATCGAGACACTAGCTCGCTATCACTACTAGAGTCCTATGGAGCACTAGTTATCACTACCAGTGTCCTTCGGTAATGGATATCACTTCCAGAGTATGATGTGGCATAAATGACTTCAATGGTATTATGAATAGTTCACTGATGATTATCTAGGGCTTGTTGACTTTATTAGTTTTCTCCCTTATTCATCTTTTATATCCTTTTGTGGGCCGCTTCCAAAATGAAAGATCCAACCAGACCCAATTTGCCTCACCATGATTCAACCTTGTTGTGCAGCTAATCCTTAAACATATTCTACTATTGCTCCTTCAGATTAAATCACCAACTCTTGTACTGAACAATGTTAGTGTACCATTTTTGGTACTAAACAACATCGATATGCAATTTTTTACTATGTGATACCAAACAAAATTACCAGATGCTATGGTACAACAGGAAACAAACTCAGAAAATGATGCTTGGTCTTTAAATATTCATTCCTAAGGACTCCATTGTATGGGAATACTACTACACGTAATTTAGTTCGATGAGAGACCAGAATATTTGATGCAATCTTCCATGAAACAATGGAAATGAGAAACTAGGATGAAGTAAGAGCACAAACACCAACATTTTTAACATGTCCGTCTTAGCTTTCAATTGAGAAATATTTCAAACTCCCATAAAATGTAGTTTTGGTTGAAGGGGGATTGAGAGAATGTGTTGTGGAAGGAATATTAGGGCCTTCTCATGTCAAAAGAACATCATATTTTTTAAAACATTCATTCAATGTGAGTCTTGAAATTCTTGTCAGGAGTGGGACATGAAAATGTCCATTCAACATGAAGAGTGAGTAGGAACAATTAATGGGGTGCTTTGCATGGAGGAAACGAGCCAAGTCTTGCGAGATATAGCATCTCATATAAAAACAATGGAATAATCACAGGAGATAGAGGGGCTATTTGCATGGCTACAAAAAATGAGACATGGTATGGCAGCAGGAAAGGGAAGCAGGTAAAAGTGGTGAGGTATGGAACATATCATATATATATGTGGAATGAAAGTGCAATGACCTTTCGTTATTCGTATGCACCCAGGTGCACGATGGGGACAATAGTTCGATTGAATGAATCGGTACTATTTGGAGTTTCTCTCTTTGTAAGATTGAAGGAGATTTCTGGAGATAATAGAAGACAACCTTCCCATGGACGTATCTCAATTGGGTGAACCACGTATATTTGGTGTATTATTTTCCTTGTTCTATTTTTGTTCTTTTTTATGTTGATATGTTATTAAATGCTTCTATAGGTAATCTAGTTTAGCTAGATCTATAACTCTGACAAAATTAGAGTCTCATCATCATTATACTCCATCATGTCAATCTCCTCTCTAGGAGTGAGTGTTATCCCATGATGACACAAGGTAATACTATAATACGAAATGTGATCATACCTTGTATCGACATGTCTTCCTTTGTCCAATCAACTTTACAATGAATCTCAAGTGGTGACTTCGAAGTTGATCCTTGTTATGCTTCTTCTGCTGCAAGTTCTTCATCTTCTTGTTCATGGGAACACTCTCTTGCAACAAACCTCTACCAACTGATCTCTATGTCACCAACATAGAGTCTTGAGAACCCACTAGTGGAGTGCACTATTTCCATGTCGTGTCTCTTGTGTTGTTCCTCTGAATCATTGATGGAAGGCTCATTGTTTGATTCTACACACTTTTATTCTCTCATGTAGTCACCTTGCAGTGACTTGCTCCAACTCATGGATCTATGCTTCTGCTTCACCACCCGTAGAGCTAGGTGGTCCATGGCTCACCTCAATGACTATGGACAGTTTTATATGCTCATCCTTGTCCTCCTTGTTGTTTCTACACAAAATGAATCCTCACATGCATCATCTTTGGCTCCCGGTGGCAACCATCTAGTTACCACTTCTTTGCACACTGTCTCCACTATACGTGCAATCCTCTCTTTATTTGCTTTACAGTAGGAGTCTTGGAATAATATTATGATATCGATAACATATAACTCTCTGAAAGATAGGATTTCACATACTTATTTACTCATTGCATAATAATCTAGGAGATACCCAAAAAGTTCTTGTGGATTTGCTCCACGGGACACCCAACCATTAACATATATAGGCTTATGTCTTACTCATATGATTGGTCGCTAAAGTAACCATAATCCCTTTATATGAAGTTATAGGAAGATCCAACTTACATATATTCATCCATGGAGTTATATTCTTCTCCATATAGCTCGTAATATTCTTCTTCAACTACAATAGGTACCAGTCTCATGGCTGCAATTTCTTCTTCCAACTAATGATCACAATGCACAAGTATAGAGGACCATGCTTTGATATCATTTTAATGTACCCAAACCCAAGTCTAGGAAGACTTACTCAAAAATTTACACTTGGAATCACAAAGTATGTATTGACACACAAAAACTATGGAATTAGTTTCGATAGTAGGCACATTCTAGAGGCAACACACCTGGGAAGACCATTTGGGTAAACCAAATGATCGGAAGTAATTTCCCCAGGAATTTTGTGGACTCTTCCACTTCTGGTGCACCACTGGAAACTATTGGACCACTGTAAATTTCCCAACCTTCTATGGACTCCAATGACTTGACCAACAAAGATTTGACAATGAAATTGTTGATTAGGTGCAAAGATAAAAACTTGGACTAGTGAAGGAGGCAGTTTCCAAACAGGCTCGAATGGAACTAGAGGCTCCAAAATTTATGTTCTATGACTGGGGATAGGATCAATTAATTCATATTTATATAAAGGGACCTTCAAACCAATTCTTAAAATCACCTTTAACAGTTAAACCCTTTAAGTCTAAAAAATTGTCAATTTTCTTAACAATAGCACAAACAATGAAAACAATTAATTTCAAATGCTATCCAGAGAACATGAATTATGTAATAAAATTGGTATATGAGTTCAAATACTTGTCATTCAACATTAGTATGCTTTAATCATACATTCGAAGGTGCATTTAACAGTCAATGAGAGAAAAACATGCAGTATGTCATAGATTCACTAGAATTTGTAACATAAAAGAAGAAGTAGAGTGATTGAGAGTAATAAAGGGATATTTTTACTATTGGATCTGATAAATATGCATAATTACGTAATATTCCATCCCTTTGATTGCACATGAACAGAATCTATAGTTCACATGGGCACTATTCGCCAATCTCCCTCTCTCCAGGCTACAACATACTACATGAAACAATACAGAAAGGATGTTGGCCTAGGACAGGAATTCCAACTTATCAAATAGACATGGAAGGAGATGGAACTATAGTAGATTATTTGCTTGATGCTCTGTGAAGAATATTGGATATCACCTCCATTAATCAATAGCTTAATTTCTCCAACTAGCTACAATGGATAGAACAGACACATCTCCAAAGTATAGAAGCGAAGAGCTCTTCAACACAAATGAAAAATAGCCAAAATATTCCTCATGGGGGATCTCATACTCATTTTATAAGCTTTTGGTGGCTTCTTTGTTAAGTTTCATTGCATATGGCCCACTTGCCTCATCAATTGCACCCTCACTGGCTAAAATTAGGACTTGCAACTTTTCCTAAGATTCTTTCCTTTCTTGTATTTTATGCTTTAGGATGCTTTTCCTGCTTTTAGGAAAAATGTGAAAACTTCTTCTTTCTTTGATTTTTTGTTGATTTCCTACTTTTCATCTTCTTTCATACTTTTAATTGCTTTTTCTAGATTCTTTTGTGGTCCACTTTATCTTTTCCTTCCAATTTTCCTGGGGCACCACCAAATAGTCTTCTCTCATAACATCTTAAATAAAATATTGATAAATAATTATTTATGAGAGGATGGGTCCTTAGCTTATTTCTCTAATGTTATTTGACCCAATATCATTTTTCCTCGCAAAACAATTATAATTGGATGTGCATGAATATTTATTTTGTGCAGGTATTGATTTTATGTGCCCCATTTCTACTTACTTGGCTCATAATGAACCTGCAGCAATAATTCCCCTATTCACTCAGCTACGGAGTTGCATTTCCTTGGAATTCCCCCCCAATGATTATTCTCAACCTTAGGAATACAACCTTATTATTTTCTCAATAATTCGAACCACAAGGACACTTTAAATTATTTGATGATCCAACCAAGGTTCCTCATCTCCTTAATGCATTTTCCTATTCCAACATATTTTAATGTGGCATTATTCCTAACTTTGGACCTTAGGATGAGCAAATAATCAACCCAAATCACCACCATGTGAATAAACATGAAAAAGTCTAGGTGACTTAGGCAATTGTGGTCCATGGCCAAATTTGGGGACATTACAAGTCCTCCCCTCCCAAGATTGATTGTTCTCAAGCAATGACATCAACTCCATAGAAAACATGAAACCAATTAATGACTTCTCACCATCAATATTATGTTGTTGAAATGACATAGCTTTGGAATTCAATTCCATGCTAAACTCAATAGGTCCATCATGATTCCATTGTGCCACTTTGAATATAACCATCTCCCTAATGAGTGACTCCAAAACCTCTGCAATGTAAAATCTATCTTCAACCTAGTTGAAACAAATGACAAGAATGTCAGGGTCCCAAATCAAACTGGTGAATGCAAGGTGACTATGAAAACCACCACTACACTGTATAATCCCTACATAAGTAACCTCCTGAAGGCTCCCAAACCAATAAGCAAGTGAATATCATTTCCATCCATCATAAGGTTCCCTAATGAGGAAATTGAACCAATGCTCCACATAGATGGACTCTTGGAAATCATGGTTGGATTTCTCTCCAATGCCAAAAACTAAAATGTTGCACCAATTCCATCAATTGTACTCGTACCAAGCAATGCCAGGGTCCCATTTTTTGTACTACACCCCAAAAGACATCAATCGTATCCAAGACAATCCATCATGCCAAGGAATTCATGGATCCCACTGTCTCAGATGCATCCTCCAAAACATCAATGGTGTCTGAAACAAACCATCATTACCTGGATTCCATGGTATCTGCTGCATACCATCCATCATCACTACTTCTTGTGACAATCTGTCATTCCGTGGTATGCAAGGATCCATCCACCAAATGGGAGATTTTCCACTCCCAATGAAAATCATCAACTCAGTGAGCCTCTCCAACAAGATGTGAAACTCCACATGTGAAAACAACACTTCAATCCCATGGATCGCATTGTTATCTTTTGTCCCACTCAAAGCACTCAATTGGAACTCCCATGCACTGTTGTGCATGTGACAAGTATCAAGTGACGCAAGTAGATGCCACTGCTGCTCACCATAGTGAAGGAGGACCAAGGGGTGTCCAAGTGATCAAAATCAATTTGCGAAGTAGACACATGTGTCTCTTACTTCTCATGAAGCATCAATAGAAATGGCCCCTCCATCAAATCAGCATTTCCTTTCACATCCTCAGGTGCTAGGAGTGGAGGAAAGTAGTCCAGCTGCAACTCTCTACAAAATTCATCCAGTGAAACAATATATGCATGGTATCCTTTGTTGGTTGGTCCAACAAGAATGTACTAGTGTCCCTCATCCAAAGTGTGACTTTCCTCCACATAGGCATGCTAAGTTCTTCCTTGCACAACGAAATTACTTAACATGTTGTATTCCAATCTCCTCATGGTAACTTTGCGTGCACAACTATCTTCCACCTAACATGAGCAAAACTCTTTCTACAAGGTATGTCCATGTGTACCATGCAATCTTCCACCCAATCCATATGTGGATAAAGCGTCAAATGGCATCCAAATGTGCATAGTTTGATGTTTATCTAACTAGGAACTATGGGAGATGTCAATGGAATCATAAGATGTGCTCTTACCTCCTATAGTTATCAACTCTGTAATGCATATATCTATAGATGGACTAATCTCTATGCTGCTTGATCCCAATAAAATGATCTCAAGTTATCTACTGCTAGGTCCAAGTGGAATGAACTCAAGTACATACTCCACAAATGAGACTTCCTCACATAGATAAATCTCCTGATCCTCTTGGTGTGAAACAAGTGCTCTGCAACCAATCCTCATATCACTGCTATCATCAAGTACTTGTATCACTGAACACTCATCATGCTCACCTTGCGCATGAGTCTCTTCCAATGCAACATGTGTGAAATCATCCACACATATCACATCACTAGTGGTCCCGAGAGAGGAAAGAGAATCTCCAAAATCCATATGAAGTTGCGCTCCTTTTGTTTCTTCTTTGTTTTCAGCAAATTTGAGGGCCATGTCTCTATCCATAAACAACTGCAAGTAATCATATTTTATCTCTTCCAACTCTCTTCTAATGGTGTAAAGCTAAAATATAGAGACTATGTCAACCATTCCACTATGTCTCTCCTCCAGCTAAACTCTCCCAATGAGATCCTTGTTGAGCCCAGAATTGGCCCTTTTTAGTCATCATTAATCGCCTTTCCTGCCCTGTCCTACACCACTTATCATGGCAATCAGACCTATTGTCCTTACCTTATTCCCCAAATTACCAAGGTATGGTTGATCATTGTTTTATTTTATTAATGCTTATGATTGTGATAATTAAAGCTGTGCATCTCTCAAATTGTGCTAACATGTTGTGATTTATGAAGGAAGTTGAGACAAATGGACTGCAGGAAGATCGGGGCTGAACAAGTCATGAAGGAAGGAATGTTCGTTGCTTGTAGAGGAATCCTTGGGGCGCGAATCATCAATCCAAGCACAGCTGTGACAGGGCAGCTGTAACAGAATTTGCTATCTTAAGTATGTTGCTGCTCGAGTCTAGCTGTGAGCTGGAAGGACCGCCACTCTTGGGTCAATTAATGACTTTCTCATATTTGGATGTTTCTGTTCTGCCACGCATTGTAACAGCTAGTTTTTTAAGGCGCCTGAAGATCAGAGATCTTCATGGCTGCCCAATTATAGGATTAGATGTTACGATTTGTATGTATAAATATGGGGAGTTACCTCGACCCAGGGGGTTGGATAGCAGACAATTAATTTGTTATATTAGCAGCTGAGCAAAACTGTGTACTGATTCTTCTGTTAATATAAGGGGTTACTTCTAAGCTAAAGAGTTGTGTTGTTCAGCCAGCGTCTCTGTGTGAAGGCTGGGCCCATCTTCCACAGAGATTGCTGAGTTAAAATAGGATTTTTAATTCATGGTTGTGTGATGCTTTGTTCTTTCCTTTTGTACGCAACAACAATATTTATTGTGTGGATTTTCAGTCAAGGATTATATTTCTGTGAGATTGGTGAATGGTGTAGGATAACAGTCGACTGAGTAGGGTTTGCTTTATGTATTTCAATTGTTTTTATACACAGCCATGTTCATCTTACAGCTAAGTCGTGATCCCATGAACCCTTACACTTTATCTTTCCTGTTGTGTGTTGATTGATTTCCATTCTGCAATTCAATTTCTTAGAACAGTTGATTCAATCTTTTGCAATTGAATTTCTAGATTAATGTTCAGCTTATGCTTTATGATTCCCAGATTGATTAGATCAGACAAGTGATTGTTCTAGAATACGAATGAGATTTCTTTTCTGCAATTGTTGATTAGATCTGGTACTGTTTCTTATTGATGCATGATAGAGAGGAGTTGAAGTATAGTAGTTAAAGGCAATTGGGATTGCATAGATTTTTGGGGATGAACATGGATGATAGAAGATAAAAATATTCACTTCTAATGGTTTGGTGTTTAAGCATATACTGTGCACTTATCCTTTGAAATAAAAAGACTTTCTCAGGTTGACAATAAATTTCATATGCTCTGTGTGTATTGGTAACAATTTATCTGCATATAGAGTGCTTGACATTTTGGCGCCGTTGCCGAGGAAGGATAAAAATTAAACATTGATCATTAGTTGCATCTGATAATTAATTCTTTGCTGAAATTATTTGGTTCGCATGAATACAAGGAGGGTAAAACGCGATCACCTCCCAACTCCCAAAACCCCACAAATTACTAACAGCGCAGGTGGTTCGGGTCGTGGTCGAGGAAAACAATTGGGCAGAAGAACATTCATCAACAATCTTGTTGACAGAACTGATTCATCCACTAGAGCTCGTCATCAAGAAACTTCTATCAGACAAAACCTTGCCGGTTCTGGGACGCCAACGTCCACGGTGGAGAATACAGGAGCAGCTGTGACTCCCTCATACACCCCTGCTAAGGAAGGAGCAGCTGACGCAGCTGTCACAACTGAATACGCAGCTGCTACAACTAGAGAATACGCAGCTGCTACAACTGAAGAATACGCAGGTGCTACAACTGAAGAATATGCAGCTGTTACAACTGAGGAGAAGAACGCAGGAACGAACGAAGAAGAGGATAAAGAAGAAAGGATGGATAACAGACATGAGAACGAAGAGGAAGAGGCAATGGTAGAATACCATTTGCCAGAAGGAACTACGGCTACATTACAATTTCCAATTCAGCAGCTAGAAGGGACAGCTCCTATGAAGAACATCTCACCATCAGTGTTGCCTCGCTTCCATGGCAGGGCAGTAGAAGATCCAGATGAGTTCCTTTTTGAATTTGATATCCTCTTTCGCAGCTATGATTATGTCACAGATGCTCAAAAGCTGAAACTTTTTCCTGCCACCCTGAAGGACAATGCATTACGATGGTTCATGAGCCTTGGGGAAGGAACTGTTGCTAATTGGAGTAAGATGAAGCAAGTATTCCTGGAGAAATATCAAGAATATTGCAACACCAGGGACAAAAGAGAGGAATTATTTAAGATGGTGCAGAAGGAGGATGAAAGTCTGGAGGATTTTGTAGAAAGGCTGCTGTACAATGTGCAGAGAGCTGGGCAGACGAACATGGGGCTGGATGTGCTCAAGATAATGTTACTTCGAGGGATCAGGGATGACTATTTAGACATGTTAAATTTGTTAGGAAGAGGAGATATCTCCAAAGATCCTTTTGAGACGATTGTGGAATTATGTAAGAGATACTCCAGGGGATCTTCCAGGAATAATAAGCGGGATAAACGAGACAAACTGGAACGTGATGTCTTTGACAGAACTCAGAAGCCATCTAATGGAGGAGCTACACGTGCAGAGATAGGCAATCTCCATGAAAATTTTAAAACAGAAATGATGAGCTCCATCTCTTCGGAGATTGATGTCCTGAAGGCCAAACAGAAACAGGCAGTGGAGGATCTCACACTAGGTGTATTCTGTCCCAGATGTAGAAAGAATCATCCACTGAAGGAATTCCCTAATGACAAAATACAAGTATGTCAGCTATGTGAGCTGAACCATGACATGAAGGAATGTCCCACACTTCCTCAAGTGAAGGCTGTCCTACAGGCATCAACTCCAGAAGTAGAATCAACTTATTTCATTGCGCAGAAGAAACCTTGGCAGCCTCGAAATCAAGGTATGCCTCTGGACTCGTTTCCATTTTTGAATAATATGAATAATTGGAATAATAATATGCAAAATGTGAATACACAATTCCCTTCAAATTATGCTCAGTGGAATCCTTCTCAACCTGCAATGCAAAATTATAACTCCTGGAGTCCTTGGACACAGCCACCACATCAACCTATGTCATGGTCTCCTGGATGGAGAAACTTCCATCTTGGGAACCAGTTTCCTCAACCACCTCCACCTCAGCAGTCACCATATTCTCCTCCATATCCTCAATTTCCTCAATTTCCTCAGTATCCTCAATACCCACCTCAGCAGTCGCAGCTGCAGCTGCAGAATAATCATGTTCCTAATATACAAATACGGCCTCAGCTGCCTGCCCAACCCAATCCTAACCCAAATAATAAAACAGTCCATCAATTGGAGACTGTCAATATGCCGGCCTACTCTCTTTCCCCTGTACCTTGTAATGATATTCGTCTACGATATGGGAAGATAATAGAACCTGTAATTACAGAAGATATTCCACCTTCTGTGCATGAAAAAGGAGAGAGTTCACAGCATCCATCTGATCCGATTCCTATCACTGAAAGTGCTGAGCATTCCTTAGATGGGACGGCTGAAACATTAAATGAGAAATCAGATAATACACAGCCTACCCAAGTGGTGAGGCAACCACCATACCCTGAGAGACTAATGCTACCAAAAATAGGGGGGCAACCTCAGTTCAACCTCCTAGGAGAGCTGAAGAATCTTTATGTTAAAATCCCCCTTCTTCAAGCCCTTCAAGATGTGCCTATTTATGCTAAAACAGTTCGGGACCTGTGCACTAAGAAACCAAGGAGGAAACCTAGAGATCCTCCCACTGTTCACGTCATAGGGAATTTATCTGCTTTAATAACAGGAAAAACCCCTGTGACCAAGTATGACGACCCTGGAAATCCTACTGTCACTGTACATATAGGACAAACGCAGATACCTAACGTACTAGTCGACTTAGGGGCAGCGATCAATGTCATAACAATTGAGGCTGTAAAGAAGCTAGGACTCACTAATTTCAGGCCGACCCCTACCATTTTAGAATTGGAAAACAGATCCACCATTAGACCCGAAGGGATTCTGGACGACCTTGTCATCTCAGTGGATTCGTGGGAATACCCTGCTGACTTTTTTATATTGCAACCAAAATCACAGCTGGGAGGACATCCATTGATCCTGGGGAGTCCTTGGTTGGCCACAGCTGATGCTTGCATCAGCTGTCGATCTGGGTCCATGACTATATCTGATGGTATGGAAACCAAAAACCTCACCCTGTATCCTCCAGCACGGCTGAGCTTGGAAGCTGAAACTTCCCTTTGGATAGAGCAGGAAGAGGAGGAGGATGTTCAGCCACTATTAACAATAGGGAAGGCCTTAACTTTTAAAAATGAAACAGAAGACGATGCCATCAGTAATTTCATTAGCGAACCTGCTTCAGTGGATAAAGAATTCTATCAAATCCTGAACATTACCCTTGGTAAGGAAGAACAAGAAAATCTTACGGAGGAAACATTGGTTGGTGATACAAACATAATCCCAGTTTTGAAAAATTCAAAAAGCATTCCTATTGAGGTAGTGCCGGGAAGAACCTTGAACATCAACCCTGGATTCTCCTCAGAAGAACAGATGCGCCTAATCAGTCTCTTGAAGGAACGTAAGGGGGCATTCGCCTGGGAGTATAAAGACATGAAGGGTATCCCTTCTAATCTGTGCACTCATCATATTTACATTAAAAACAACTCCCGGCCTGTTTGTCAACCCCAACGACGGATGAACCCAAATATGAGAGATATAGTGAAGGAGGAAATCCAGAAACTTTTGGAAGCAGGCTTTATCTACCCTATTTCAGATAGTGAGTGGGTTTCGCCACTTGTAATTGTGCCCAAGAAAAATGGTAAATGGAGAGTCTATGTTGATTATAGGGAGCTGAACAAAGCTACACAAAAGGATCATTTTCCTCTGCCCTTTATTGACCAAGTACTTGATACCCTATCAGGGAAGAAGTTCTTCTCCTTCTTGGATGGGTTCAGCGGGTACAACCAAATTCAGATTGCTCCTGAGGACCAGGATAAGACCACCTTCACCTGCCCCTAGGGAACATTTGCCTACAGGGTGCTTCCCTTTGGTTTATGTAATGCACCAGCAACGTTCCAAAGAGCTGTAATTGGCATATTCTATGAATTGGTTAATGATAGTATGGAAGTCTTTATGGATGACTTTACTCCCTATGGCAAGGATTTTGAGGAAGCACTGGAAAATTTAAAGAAGGTTTTAATTCGCTGTGAACAAGCTCGCCTCTCATTAAGTACTGAAAAATGCCATATGATGATGAGTGAAGGGGTGGTATTGGGACATTTCATCTCTACCGATGGCATTCAGGTGGATCCTTCAAAAATTAAGGTGATAAAAAATATACCTACTCCTTCAACACAGAAAGAAGTGCGAAGTTTTCTGGGACATGCTGGATATTACAGAAGGTTTATAGAAAACTTCTCCAAACTTGCTTCCCCTTTGTTTTCTTTGTTAATGAAGGATGCACAGTTTGTGTGGAGTGAAGCATGCCAGACAACATTTGATAAGCTTAAAGAGAAGCTATCCACAGCCCCTATCCTAAGGGGACCTAATTGGACCATACCTTTCCACATTTCTTCAGATGCTTCTGATACTGCCATTGGAGCAGTATTAGGATAGTAGGATTGTAGCTAGGGTTTTACCCCTAGCTTGTGCCAATGAGCACCTACTAAGGAGAATGGACTCCTTAGTAGCAGTTCAGTATATTAAACTAATTATGCAATAAACAAAACATTAAATTATTTCTAATACAAGCATGAAGCATAAACACCAAAATGAAAGAATGTCTTTGTATTGATGTTACCTTGAGTGTCAAGGTTGGTGAAGCCCTTTGCAGTGTCCAAGAGGATGCTCCAAGCTTCAAGAATGCTCCTTCTCCTTCTCCAATGTTGGGAATGGGCCAAAGGTGGCTCTCAAGGTGAAAATAGTTCAAAGGTGAACTAGGGTTTCGAGAGAGATTTTGGCAGAGTAAGGGTGCTTGTGATTGTGGATATGGAATAAGGGATCTCCATCACCTATTTATAGTTTTTTTGGTGGTGGAGTGCTGACCCATGGTTTTAGGAAACACATGGTTTTAGGCAGCTGTATAGGGTTTTTTCCTCCTTTTCCTCATTATTTTATATTTTTATTCCCTTTTTAGGGGATTTTTGCTATTTTTGGAGGAAAAGGGGGTTTTTTAGCCTTTTTTAGGCTATTTTGATGGTTTTTTGGCCTTTTGGAGGCATTTTAGGCCTTTTGGAGGCTTTTTAATGGATTTTTTGGGATTTTTAATGGAAATATGGTAGGAAAATGGACAAATGAGTCGTATAATGTGGTAAATGAGCTAGTGAGCACTTTTTGGGTGTTAACAGATTGCCCCCTGATGTGCGAGGTCAGGAGCTCATCGTATGGCCGATGGACATCATAAGTCATAAATGGTTTTCCTGGGATGTGGAGAGAAGAGAAGAAACAAACTGGAGCCCGGAACAACGATCCCGAACAACTGCAAGAACTAAAAGTACATAACCTCAATAAAGGATGAGGAATCATCTGATCATATGGACGAGGCGGGCATTCCCATGCTCGTATCAGGATATAACATAATAACAACAATGGGGTCCAAAAAATGGGGACCTGAAATATACATGACCTCAAATACTGACTGAGGAATAATCTCAATATATGGACGAGGCGGGCATACCCATGCTCGTATCAAGATATATAAATATAACTGTGAGGCCCAAAAATGGGGACCTGTAAGATACATGACCACTGTGTACATCATAAGAGTCCAGAGGAGACACAAATCTGGGACATACTGGTGAACGGATCATGTGTGAACTGCAGAACTGGTGCACTGGAACAATCAACAGTGCTACTGAGTGTGGTACCAAAGGAATTGATGAGCTGCTGGATCGTAGTGACTGGGGTCATACTCTCCATGGTACACTGAACTGGAACTGATCTGGGACTGAAACTGGGTACTCAAGGAAGCATGAAACTGGATGGCTTCCGAATACAAACGCCAACGCAGCCCGGACACCCACGGGAACATACAACTGGGCGTTCCGAAGTGACTCACCAATGTGCTAGAGTCGGGGGAAATCCGGGGTCTTCGACAAAAAACTGATGGAATATAATCCTACGCGATCCTCAACGATGCGATCAAGGTGCTGAAGTCGAGCATGTGAGGAACAACCACGCAGAGAGGCAATGATGTCTCCTCTCAGAATGATCCGTAGGCACTTACCACAGATGGTGATAAGTCCAAGGCGTAGGGACCTCTGGGCCTATCCTCTGGAATAGAGGAGCTGTCGTCGACAGAGGGAGACCTGCCCCTATCAAGGCAATGATGTTTCCTTGACAGGAGCGCGAGGTACAAGACCGAAATGTGATAGTACTGATGGCAGGACTGAGAAACTGTGGGGGGACCACTGGGCAAGTAGAGCGGGTGGACTCAAACTTCCTTTGTTCAGAGTATGATAATGGGAATGATCTGGCAGCATATGAAACTGACTCAGGGGAAATGGATCTGGGGTAATAACTGGCTGAGGGAGACTCAAGCTGGTATAAAATGGCAGGAGACTGCAGAATACTCTGAACAAAGGCGACCTAATTGGGGGTGCTGCCGAGATGATCGATTTGAGTGCCATGAGGCACGGGAGGATACTTCTTCATGGGTTACAGAACTAGAAGAAGTGTGTGGATAAAATGATACTGTCGTGTGGATTTTACGAGCCCAGGACAGTTCATGCTCGTGGTTGCTTTCAATTTTAAGGAGTCTGAAAGCGATAAGAAGACTCTGAGGTAGTGAAATGGTACTGTCGTGTGGATTTTACGAGCCCAGGACAGTGCATGCTCATGGTTGCTTTCAATTTTAGAGAGTCTGAAAGCAAGTAAGAAGACTCCAGGGGGTTGCTTTTTCGTAGGTTTAGTCTCCAAGGCCCAAAGAAGCATAAAAGGATGCAATGAAGAACTCTTCTAGCCGGTGTGACTAGAGTATTCCTTTTTCGTAAGTAGTCTACCAGGTCCGGAAAAGGGTTAAACTTATACCAGATAGACGCCCTTTCAGGTACTTTAACGAGCATGAAAGGAAGCAAGATTGCTCGGCGATCTTTTCATTCTTTTAGGAGTCAGAAAAGAGCTTAACGGAAACTCCCTAAGTGCCTTTTTCGTAAAGGACTTGTCCGGCCCGAAAAAGGGATAAAATTATACCGAACAAAAGGAATGGCCAGGCAAGGAGGAAGTGTTCAATCAAGGTTGAGTAATGATGACCAAGAACGAGGGTAGGTGGGAACACTGATGGACCTCCTTGCGGGGTAGATGAAATGGTGGCAAAATAACGAAACATTTGCAGTATGACAGGAGTGAATGGCTCATGTAAAAATGTGGAACAATCCGATGGCGGCCGATGTGGCACGCAAACCGAGGCAGCAAGGTGTTGGGACACAATGTTGAAATTGTACCAGGTGAGAGCGAGAAATGATCTCAAGCATCATCACGAGCTCGGAAAAATGAATCCGGCGATATAAAGGATGTCAAAAACGGGTGACGGCCGATGTGGCACGCAAACCGAGGTGACGGGGGCGTTTTGAAAAATGCCTGGAAAATCTGGAGGTGAGAGCGAGAAATGATCTCTAGCATCATCACCAGCTCGGAAAAAAGGACTCCGATGATATAAAGTATATCAAAAATGGGCTACGGCCAATGTGGCATGCAAACCGGGGCGACAAGGTGTCGGGACACAATGTTGATATTGGTCCTAGTGAGAGCGAGAAATGATCTCAAGCATCATCACGGGCGTGGAAATATGAATCCGGCAGGGCAAATGGTGCGAAAAACGGAGGTCATAAGGACTCCGGAATGGGCAAAGGAGCTAACTAGGTTAAAAAAAGGTTGCAAATAAAGGTGAGCCTACCAAGCCAAGGATGCCGTGGTGGGGAGAAATGATGACCCGTGGGGGAAGAATACTAGGTGTATCAAATCAAATCTACAAGTGATATGTGACCTCAAAAAATGGTTGAGATCACAAATGTGAAAAAGTGAGCAGGGTTAATGACTTGCCCCCATGCTATGTGCATGGGGTTTGTGATTATGGATCACATATGTGTGGGTTTGAACAATGGGTTCATTGACGTGCTGAGATAGATGTGATGGGGAAGGTTCAAAATGATTGATCATGCCCCTTATCCCAGGGTCGAGGGAATCTATTATGCCCCTTGACTCAGAGGTGTCAAGGTGGTGCTCTATAATGGCGGGGTCAAGCCCGGGCATTTCGGTATAGGACCAGGCAAAGACGTCACGGAATTCTCTGAAAAGGTTTATGTAGTCCTCAATCGCTTGTTTACTGCAGAATGCGCCTAAAGTAATGAGTTCAGGGGCACGTCCTGGAGCAGCGATATCAACTTGGATGACAGGTGAGATGTTGGCCATGTTGCCCTCCTCGAAGGCATCAGGAGCAGGGATAGGGTCCTTGAACCAGTCAACCTTGGTGGGGAGGAAGTCTTTGGATTCGACCGCGTATTGGGTAGCGGTGCTAGAGGAAGACGCTTCTGGGATGAAATAGGAACGGTGGTGCATATCATCCCAAGGATAATCCGGGGCAGTTAGGGCCTCAAGAATCTCCTCATCAGTACGGAAAGTCTGTGTCGTCAAATCGGTTGACGAGGGGGTAGTGGAAGTATTGGTTGAAGAGATCATGTAGATGGTATTAACCTCTCCGGAAGGTGAAGAGTCTGGGGGGTAGATCTCTTCAATGGTAGGTGGTGCCGTCTCAAGGTCCAGATTGTTCATCTCATAAAGAGCTGCTCTGTAATCCGGGAGATCGGGACAATGATGTGAATAGTGCCCGTAAATTCCGCAGATGGCGCATGAGTGGTTGGTACGTAGGGACTTATCTTTAGGCTTAGGAGTGGGGTTTAGTTCGACAGTTGGGATGTTGGGGTCATCATCGAGCATTTGCATGTGCTTCTGTAATGCAGGTAACTGTGGGCATTGGTGGGTCGCATGGCCCAACTCGTCACACAGCGAGCATTTGGGAGGAGCACGAAACACTGGAGGGTTCTTGACTGTCTTGGGAGGTGGGACAGCAGTGTAAGGTTGTGGACCTCTGCCCCCAGTGGGTTGAAGAGGAGGAGGAGGTGTCGTGGAGGACGAAGGGGTAGGGACCCTGGGAGGTGGGTGGGTGGTAGTAGCCATGGGTTGCACCGGCTGGAAGACGACATCTGGTGTCGGCGGGCGAACGGGAGGCGAAAGATACCATACAGGTAATCCCAATGTTAACCCAGGAAGGCTAAGGGTAGCCATGACCGGGGCGCTTACTACTCCTGCTGGAGGAACTAGGAAGGGGATCGTATGGATCGGTGTAACACCAATGTGACTAGGTACCAATGGTGGTTTAGGCAACAAGGATGGTTGATTGTTAGGTGGTAGGATGTCATGGGACAAGGTACATAAGTCAGACATTTCGGGCGTAGATGACGGCGGAGGAATGGATTGAAAGGTGGAGGTCATCGGCGCGTCTGAGTAGACTCCAGGCCCCGTAGAGGAAACAAACGAGGTGGTGGCAGGGGAAACAGGTTGTTCAACCATGGGGAGAACATTTTCCGGTGCCGCCGGAGCACTGGGATCATAGTAGGTGAGCTGGTCAATCTTAACCACGCGTCCTTCATGGGGGAACATCATGCTGCGAAAGACAGAAGAGGCAACCGCTCGCATGGCATACATGTAGCTGCGGCCAAGTAGAAGGTTGTAATCCAATTGGGCATTGATTACCTCTATGTCAATAAGAACTGTTTTACCACCTAACTGGACTGGAACGTTGGGTAGAAGGCCTTGGGGCTGGGCCGAACGACCATCGTAGGCACGTAACGCAGTGGTGGACTGCTGGAGAGGAGGGGATCCTAGCTTCTGCCATACAAATGTAGACATAACGCATGTGGAAGCACCCTCATCGATGATGCACCGATGGATAACAAGATTCCTAACGGAGACTGTAACTTGGAAGGCTAAGCTGGAAGGTAGGCGTGGTTCAGACTGGTCTAAATCAAAGGCCATCAAATGCGAATCGGTTGGGTCAATCCCCCCAATGGCGGAGAGTAAAGTCTTGCGCTGGGAAGGGCAGTTCTTCAAGACTTCTAACGCAGACATGGCTGCGGGAGATTGGGCTAGGTCGTCTACGATGTTGTAGTTTGACGCAGCGCGCGCATTAGGGTTATTGTTGATTCGGCGAAGTGGGAAACGAGGTGCTTTCGCGGCGCCGTCTATGGGAGGCGGAGGTATACGTAACGCCTGATCGGTGGGATGAGCATTAGTAGTTTTGTCCGTGGGATTGGCTTCAGAGGTGGAGCCATATTGGTTCCGACGGGTCTGTAGGTTGACGTCAGCAGATGACATCATCAGCAAGTGGTGGGTACCTGAGTCGAACATGGGTTGATCAGGAGCAGCGTAGGTGATCTGTTGTTGTTGGGGTTGCACGTTAGCTTGAGGGGCCAATGGCTGAGTGTTCACCACGCCTTGGGTCGGTAAGGGGTTTTGCAGCACCAAAGGGGGTTGCTGAGGTTGGGGGGGGTTGGGCGGTGCTTGGGGAGCCGCATGCCCTTGGCGATGGGCCTCGTCAACCCAAAGCTGCCGAGCTCGCTCCAAGTGTGGGCAAGCATGGGTGTAATGTCCATAGACCCCGCAAATAGAACAAGGGTGGTTCGTCCGCAAATTGGGGTTTTTAGCCTGCTTGGGCGGGCGATCAGGGTTTTGATTAGCGGGGGCCGCGTTGTTGTTGTCAGGGGGATTAGCCGGTTGACCAGCTTGGTCTGCAGGTTGGTTGTTTCCCCGATTACGGCCCTTGCCGCGGTTCTGCTGGCCCTGGTTACGTTGGTTGTTCTGGTTTTGCTGCGGATTCTGTTGGGCGTAAACTTGCCCTTGGGCAGTAGGTGGATTCTGAGGTTGCGCAGGTGCTGGAGCAGGCTGCGGAGGATGATATGTAGGTTGAGGCTGAGCAGGTGCAGCAACTTGAGGGGATTGCTGATAGAACTGCGGAGCAGGTTGTGGATGTGCCGCAGGGGCTGCCTGGGGCGGATAATAAGCTGGTGGGGCTTGTGAAGGCGCAGGAGCCGGGGCGGTCTGCTGATGGTAGTAAGGCTGAGGGGCGACTGAAGGAGCATAAGCAGGAGTCGCATACCCAAAGCACTGAGGTGGACACGAAGGTCCATGGTGATGTGTCATGGGAGCATACGAGTTGGTTGCTCCAGACTGTGAAGTAGCCCGCGAAAGGTCGGGGCCAGGGGTAGGACGTGCTATAGAAAATGGTTGGGGATGCGAAGAAACACGGCCAATGATACCATCTGCAGCGTGGGATGCCCCTGGCGCATCATGATGGGAGGACTTGCCGCGAGGGGCGTCAGGTATAATGGTATAAAGGTAACCCGACTGGGCGTAAATGAGGTCGAACTGCTGTGCCTTAAGGATGGCCTCTTCTTCAGACTGGGGTCTTTCTGAAGCTACATCCTTAGCGATGACAGGAAGCAGGGACTTGAGGAACCAATCGAGGAAGATACGGTCATCTAGTTTAATCTTGCATAAGCTACGGCGTCTACGCCACTCATGGATGTGGTCCGTGATATGGGTAGCCGTGTTTTGTCTACAAGATAGAAGGATCTCAACGCCCGCGTCATAGCGGACTGGCAACTGGAAGAACTGCAGGAAGGTCGAGGCCAGGGAAGAAAAGGTGGCGTGGGTCCCATGAGGCTGCTCAATATACCACTTGGCTGCAGAGCCAGTGAAAGTGCGCTGTAAGAGACGGAGGCGAACAGAGTCATCCACAATGGAGTTAGAGGAACACCATAGGTGGAAAGACATGATGTGGTTCTGTGGGTCCTCACCGGCCTTACCCTCGAATTTAGGGATGTCAGAGGGTAGTTTGGTAGGCATATGAGGCCACATAGGGTCGTGTCGAATAGGATCGTTAGTCAATCTGGCCAGGTCAGGTAGGTTGAGGCTAGCCATGAACGGCAAACTGGAAGAAGGCTGTGACACAGTAGTGCTGTGGACCAAGTTGGGGCCAGTGCCCCCAAGTGGAGGGACAAGATTTAGGGTGGTGCCCCCAAGTGGGGGAACTGAGGTAGTGGAGGATGGTCCAGCACCACCATGGGTAGTGTGAGCCACTGATGTAGTGGGGATAGGTATTCCCGCTGTGGGAATAGGTACCGTGAGGGGAACGGTAGATGGTTGCCCCATGGAGGGCATACCAAAAACAGGTGTAGTAACTGGTGTAGTGGTGGATGTGCCACCAATGGTCCCTATGACGAATGGAGTGGAAGTCGTACCAGCCATGGGGCTAGTAGGGGCAGTATAAATAGGGTTCTCAGACTCTTCGTCAGAATCAGAGGTAAAGTAAGGTGCGTCACTATCTGGTGACGGAGACCTACGTCGCTGACGGGTGGAGTCAAGTGACAAGGCTCTAGATCTGTGATGAGTGGTATCAACGGACAATGATCGGAATCTATGACGAGTGGTGTCGAGAGAACCGTGCTGTGGGGGCTCGCCCCTGAGGCGCCGAGAATGTCTCGGGGACTCAATGGTGACAGATGGTGTCTAAATCTCTGTGGGTTGAGGTGAGTATAAAAACAGCTCAAAAATCCTAATGCAACCGAGTGTGCAGAAGGAGAGCTAAAGAGCAAGGCACTCAGGCCAACAACCAACTCAAAACACCCACTGCAACAGCTGTGCTACAATAGGTGGAGTAACAACAAAGATGGTCAGAATACCAACAAGCAGCAGGTTTCCTAAAAAAGAAAAATGGTGGACTCACTAGACCAAGGGAGGTAAAGGAGCATGCAAACACCTAGCTAAAAGTATTCTGACTTAACTAAACATATCCTCTGCAAGGTGATGAAATCCAAGTCAGACAATATGAGTAGGAAAGCCAAGTGGCTATGATATCCCCCTACCGGGAGGGATACCGGGTAGTCAATCCTAGAAGAATGGCAACTAAGATACCCCGTTCATGACACGTCCAGAAAGGTGAATCTGCCGTTTAGTTCGTTGACCGCAATACCCCTATACAGGGATATCCCGCGAACCGCGAAAGGTAGCCCTTCGGTTACTGAATGGAGTGCGGTATTCCACTCAGGCCTCCGGAACCAGTCTCCCGACTTCAACCCTCCTAAGGGAGAGGCCCTCTGATAAACTGGTCGTGACCGCGCCAAAAAGTACTAGGGGATTTTGGTTCCCTAGTTGGACAACAACTATGTCTCAAGTGAAATAACCAAGGGGTGTTATTGGAAGCCTATCCCCCTGATCCTACCTAACTACAATGATTCTTTTGTGTTCCCCAAGTGGGGTTAGAATGTTGGTTTAGTTAGGTACTTTTTAAGGCTCACTTGATTTAATGTGACAGAGTGTGTGCTCGTGAGGTGTTGAACCCAAAAACAGAAGTGCCACAAGGGAGGGCAACTTCCAATCTATCAATAATGCTGAAATTGATTCTTTTAATTTGCAAAATTTTCTGAAATAAAAATACTGAAATTTTAAAAAGATTCTGTAAAAGGAACAGAAATTATGTTGCAGAGAGGCTGTAAGGAAGTAGGCTGCAGGTGGGACAGAGGGCTGTTCAAATGCAGAAAATATTGCAGCAAGAGGGGCTGGGCTCAAAAACAGAAAAAGAGCAGAAATCAGACCGCGGGTCTGTGGCGGGTCAGAACAGGCCGACCGCGGGTTTGAATGAAACAGCGGCGGTCAGGTCGCGGCTATCGGGCCAATAGTTGCAGTCGGGACGCAGGAAACAGGGGAAAAGGCACAGTCGGGTCGCGGCTATCGGGCCAACAGTGGCAGTCGAGACGCAGGGAAACTGGAAAAAGACACAGTCGGGTCGCGGCAAAATGGCTAACAGGCGCAGTCGGGACGCGCGAAAGAGGCAGGAAGCCGCAGTCGCGACGCAGGAAAAAGGCCGACAGGCGCAGTCAGATCGCGGCAAACAGGCTGATTAGCCACGGTCGGATCACAGGTAACAAACTTGAATCCGCCGGCAGAGCGTCGGAAGCAGTCTGAGAGCCACGGTCGGATCGCGGGTAAAGGCCTGAAAGGCGCGGTCGGGACGCGACTGCAGAGGAAAAAGACGCGGTATGCAGCGGCCGAAAGGGACAGCCGAAAGAAAAAATTTAAAAACGGAAACCAGAAATTCGAAAACTAGGGGAGTCGCCAAAACTGTAGCTAGGGTTTTACCCCTAGCTTGTGCCAATGAGCACCTACTAAGGAGAATGGACTCCTTAGTAGCAGTTCAGTATATTAAACTAATTATGCAATAAACAAAACATTAAATTATTTCTAATACAAGCATGAAGCATAAACACCAAAATGAAAGAATGTCTTTGTATTGATGTTACCTTGAGTGTCAAGGTTGGTGAAGCCCTTTGCAGTGTCCAAGAGGATGCTCCAAGCTTCAAGAATGCTCCTTCTCCTTCTCCAATGTTGGGGGATGGGCCAAAGGTGGCTCTCAAGGTGAAAATAGTTCAAAGGTGAACTAGGGTTTCGAGAGAGATTTTGGCAGAGTAAGGGTGCTTGTGATTGTGGATATGGAATAAGGGATCTCCATCACCTATTTATAGTTTTTTTGGTGGTGGAGTGCTGACCCATGGTTTTAGGAAACACATGGTTTTAGGCAGCTGTATAGGGTTTTTTCCTCCTTTTCCTCATTATTTTATATTTTTATTCCCTTTTTAGGGGATTTTTGCTATTTTTGGAGGAAAAGGGGGTTTTTTAGCCTTTTTTAGGCTATTTTGATGGTTTTTTTGGCCTTTTGGAGGCATTTTAGGCCTTTTGGAGGCTTTTTAATGGATTTTTTGGGATTTTTAATGGAAATATGGTAGGAAAATGGACAAATGAGTCGTATAATGTGGTAAATGAGCTAGTGAGCACTTTTTGGGTGTTAACAAGGATGGTCAAGTACCTTATGCCATCTATTATGTTAGTAAAAAGTTAGCCCCTGCTGAAATTAATTATACTGTTACTGAAAAAGAATTCCTTGCTATTGTTTATTCTATTAATAAGTTTCGGCATTACATTACTGGGTATCCTACATTTGTGCACACTGACCACTCTGCCATTAAGTATTTGATGAATAAACCTGTCACCAATTCCAGAGTAACCAGGTGGCTTTTATTATTACAGGAATTTGATATTACCATTATAGATAAACCTGGAAAAGAAAATGTTGTTGCTGATTTTTTATCACGATTTACTAACAATGATGACAGTTCGCCTGTTGAGGATTCTTTCCCAGATGAACATTTATTCGCACTCTCAGCTCATTCACCCTGGTATGCAGACATTGCTAATTATTTGGTTGCAGGAAAGCTTCCGCCACATATGTCTAAACGAGAGAAGAGAAAAATCATCCAGCAAAGTGCCAGGTATTGTTGGCTTAATGGTCATCTCTTTTACATAGGACCCGATCTTGAGATTAGGAGATGTGTAAGGGAAGATGAGATCTTTCATATACTGAAGGCCTGTCATGAGGAACCTTGTGGAGGACACTTTGCAGACAAAAGAACGGGGCATAAAGCGCTGCGGATGGGCTACTATTGGCCGACATTGTTCAGGGATGCTAAAAGATATGTTTAGTCCTGTGATAGCTGCCAAAGGATGGGCCAACCTAATAGAACAGATCAGATGCCTTTACAGCCCCAAGTGGTACTAGAACCATTTGACAAATGGGCATTGGATTTTGTTGGCCCTATCAGCCCTCCTTCCAAACAAAAGTTTTATATCCTGGTGTGTACAGATTACATGACCAAGTGGGTGGAAGCTGCAGCTTTGACTAAGGCTAATGACCAGGCGGTGATTGATTTTCTATACAGTGAAATCTTTACCCGCTTTGGGGTACCAAAGGAAGTAGTCACCGATGGGGGACCACAATTCATCTCACACCAATTTGAGTCCTTGCTCCGGAAGTATCATGTGCAGCATAGGATAGCTTCACCTTACCACCCCCAGGCCAATGGTCAGGTGGAAAGTACTAATAAAGTTATTGAAGCAATCCTTACTAAAACAGTTAAAAGCCATCAAAGGGATTGGGCTGACAGGCTTCCAGAAGCACTGTGGGCATATCGCACAACTTGGCGCAACACCACAGGGTTTTCTCCTTATGATCTGGTGTATGGAAAGAGTGCCATCTTTCCAATTGAATTTGAAATCAAGACCCTGAAAACAGCCACCGAAATGAATCTAGACGTAACAGAAGCCCAAAAGAGAAGATTGAATCAATTAAATGAACTAGATGAGAAACGGTTAGTTGCAGTAGACCAGACTATGCTGCTCCAGCAACAGAGATCCAAATGACATGACCGATTCATCAAGAAGAAAATCTTCCGTGAAGGAGACTGGGCACTATTATACGACTCCAGATTCAAGAAGGATTTTAAAGGAAAACTACGTACAAGATGGCTGGGTCCATATTTGGTCGACAGGGTATTTGACAATGGCACTGTTCGCCTGGTGACCATTGATGAAAACCGTATACCATTACTTGCTAACGGCCACAGACTGCGACTGTATCGTAAGCCCATCTCGAAAGATGCATTCATTTCACAAATCGCTGTCGATCCAGATTATCAGTTGGCACCAGAGCAGGAATTTTTCTCTGCCTTTGCCAATCCTTAAACTGGAAATCGTATTTGCTGTACATAAATAAATTTCCTGCTGTAGCATATAAGTGTTGTTTTTTTTCCTCTTTGCATTTGATCTTTTTGTTTGCTGTCATTTTCCAAAAATTTTCAGGGAAGCACCAGGAGAACGACTAGTTTGGACCCGTCAAGCGGAAATCTTCCTATGCCGTCCTTGCTTAAAAAAAAAAAAAAAAAAAAAAATCCGGCAGCTGCGACATATTTTTCGGCAGCTGCAACATCTTTTCCGACAGCTGTATATCTTTTCCGGCAATCACCTCATTTCCCAGCAGCCGCAAAATCCCTTTTTCCGCCTGCCGTCAATCTTTTTCGGTAGCTGCAACATCGGCGGCTGCAACATCGGCAGCTGCAACATCTTTTTCCGCAGCTGCCACCTCATTCCCCGTGACTGCCATCTCATTTTCCCACAGTTGCCACCTCATTTCCCAACAGCCGCAAAATACCTTTTTCCGCCTGTCGTCAATCTTTTCCGGCAGCTGCAACATCGGTGGCTGCAACATCGAAAGCTGCAACATCTTTTTCCGTAGCTGCCACCTCATTCCCCGCGACTGCCATCTCATTCGCCCACAGCTGCCACCTCAGTTCCCAGCAGCCGTAATACCTTTTCCCCGCCTGTCGTCAATCCTTTCTGGCAGCTGCAACATCGGCGGCTGCAACATCGGCAGCTGCAACATCGACTACTGCAACATCGGCTGCTGCAACATCTTTTTCCCGCAGCCGCCACCTCATTTCCCAGTGGCTGCCACCTCATTGACCAGTCACTGCCACATCATTTCCCAGCATCTGCGGTATCGTTTTTCGTTGACCATAAATCATTCTTCCCGGCGGCCATGAATCCTTTTTCCGGCGGCTGTGAATCATTCCCGGCAGCTGCCATTTCTTTCCAGCGGCTACAACATCATGTCACAGCGGCTACAACATATTTCCCACAGTCGTAAAATTTTTCCCGCCAGCTGTAATTTTTTTTTCGCCACCGTAAAACTTTTCCGTGACAGCCGTAATTCTCCCCGATATCGTAAATTCTTTTTTCGGCTGCCGTGAATTCTTTTCTGGTGACTGCAACTTCTTTCCCGCCGGCTGCAACATATTTTTTTGGCGACTACAACATCTATTTCGTTGGCCGTGCTATCATTTTTTTGGCAACTTGCAGTCGTAACTCCCGTGTTAACAAAAGAATTGTTTCAAACCTGCTAATCATGGTGCTGATTCACCTCAGTCGTTTCGGCGAACTCATCATTCCGACCCCGAGGACGCGATGGTTTGGGTTTCACCGACGGAATAAATTAGTGCCTTATCCAAGTCATCATGTTCACATGTCTGACTGTGCACGAGTTTGGCTCCGTGACGTCACCAACTGCATGCTCCACCAATTTCCGCAGCTTTCCGACGCACAGTTTTATGAGGTATGGCTTTCATTTATCACGTGATTAAGCATTGATATCATTTAAACGATATTAGTCGTACCTTCACTCGTACCACCATTTATACCTGATTAAACCTTTCCCTCATACGACATAACACTAATAACTGCCATCTTCCCCAATTCGGTATGGAAATTTCAAACGCTTTTCTGTGCTCAACTTTCCAAATTTGCTCATTCGCTCAACATCTCCGCTCAACGATTCGTGCATCCTCTGTGCTGCAACTTCCATTCTGGGATCCTACAATCTGTGATATAGCAGTATCAGCTTGCAGCCAGGACCATGGGGATTCCAGTTCGCCATGAAACTTTCAATACTCAGGAACTCAGGCGAAATCCTCAAGTTCTTGCCATTTTTCAAGCTGCTGGTTGGCTCGAATTCTTTGAGCGATTGGACGGATTCGATCGGGACGCGGCCCTGCAATTCGCCTTGAATCTTACTAAAACTCACTCCACGGTGTGGGGGATGTGTATAGACGTCTCCAAGATCATTATATCCGAGGTTACCGCCATCCCGATGGTGGGAAAACCATGGTTTAACCAACGAGTTCCTGCAACGGTTGCACGGGAAGAATTTTTACTTCCAGGGGAGCAAGTTGAAGCATCCAGGAGAGGGATTGCACTGAACTCACTGCCGTGGCCATGGGACCAGGTTGTTGTCTTCCTCAAGAAATACATTACCTGTGAAGGTAGATATCAAACTGTGTATAACTCTGAACTTCCTTTGCTTTCTCATCTCTGCCATGGCATTTTATTGAACATTCCATTTTATTTATTGCACGACTTGCGTCATATGGCGACATTTGTTCAGTCTGCGAAGAACCCACTTTCCTCTCTCACCCACCATGGCCTTATCAAACTAATTATTGTAAGAACCCTTGCCCAACATAATATAACTTGGGAACAATTTATAACCCGACCACAGCAACCTGTTCCCTTGAGGGTCATCCCATTACACCAGTTACCGGTTCCACCACAACAGGAGGACCGAAGTTCCTCCAGTGAAGTTGGGGGGAGGGATGAAATGGGAGAAGAACAACAATCAGGGACACAGGCAGGACCATCCGGGGTGGGTGAAACCACAGTAGAAGAACAACAACCGGGGGCACAAGCTAGGCCATCTGGGGGGGAAACTATATCAGAGGAGGAACAACCAGGGGCACAATCAGAGCCATTCGAGGGAGATGAATCTCCAGCACAGGCAGAACCAGTGGGGAATGACACTACACTTGAAGGAGATCAAGGAGAAGTACAAACAGAGCCATTAGGCGACAGTATAAACGAAACCCTTGTGGAAAACCTAGATAACAGGACAGCTCCGACAGCAGAAGGTGAAATTGGAGCAGCATCAAATGCTGCGACAATGGAACCTGAAGATGACGGAGCTAGGGCAATGGAAGAAGACATTGAACTGGTAACAATTGAGTATTCACCTGAGTGGGTAGGAGGAGGAGCTTTGATTGAAGAAGAACAGCATGAGGGTCAAAGAAATATTCCTTTGACCTCAGTTTTTCCCCCCTATATTCCAGCTCCACAGGAGGAAACACCACAAAAAGAAAAATCACAAAAGAAAACGCCACAGAAGAGGAAGAGAGCCACCAATGAATTTGACCTAATAGCACCAATCAGAAGGAAACGAACTCGATCCACCACAGTAGCAGAGGCAGCTAGGAAAAGATGGGCAACCTCAGAGACACAGGTTGAGCCCCCAATCCTTGCACCAAGACCGATGGATGCTCCACAAAGGCTAGTGGAGGAAGAACCTAGAATTGAAGGACTTCTGTATGAGAATGCAATGCTGAAAGAGGACCTCCAAGTACTTAGAAGGGAGTTGGAAACTTGGAAGGAAACCTGCAGAAAGCAGGGTGAAAGAAAAATGTACACACTAATAGAGGCTGCAGACCAAGTGGAGGAATCAGATGCTGCTGGATCTAGGGAGGAGGATGAACGAATACTCTGCCCCACCTATGGAGAAATATTTAAGGAAGCAAGCCATAAAATTCGACTTAACACTTATTCAGCACAACAGCCTGTGGCCACAGTGGGGGAAGCAGTGGAAAGAGAAGGTGCTGCCACACAAGAACTAGCACTTTTAAAAATCCTTGCTGAAGCTGTTACTTCCCACGATGCAGAAATTATGGAACAGGTAGGGGATGCTCTGGAGCTTATAAAGGAATATAGTGAAACCCTAGAGTGTTCCCACGATACAGAGATCATAGATCAGATGGGAGAAGAACTTGGAATGGAGGTCACTCTAGAGGCCAAAGAAGAATTCCATACTGTGACCCCAGAATGCTCCCAGGACACAGAAATTTTGGAAGAAGAGGTTCAAAGGTAGGACAGTGATAAACTGGAATAGGATGCTGTAACACAAGAACCAGCAACCCTAAATTTACTTGTCCAATCAGCCGAACAGGTGGGAGAAGAACCCGGAACAGAGGACACTCTGAAATTCAATGATGAACTTTGGGTTGTAACCCCAGAGGGATCCCATGACACAGAGCTCCTAGGAGAAGAAGTGCAACAACAAGAGGATGAAGGGGCAAGCCAGGATGTTGCTACACAAGAACCAACATCCTTGGAAGCTGCAACAGGAGCTCCTGAATTTCATTCAAAAGATAAACCTGGAGTGGATTTCATTCCCGATACATAGTTGGGAGAAGATGAACAGGTACCATGCTCAGGTGACACCAAAATTTTGGAGGATGAGTTGCACGATGAGAAGGAAATCCAATCTCAGCAGCAGAGGGACAAGGAAGACACTGTTACACAAGCACCAGTGTCTCTAAAAACAATGATGGTAGCTGCTGAAGAGAGCTTAAAGGATGTTGTTGTTACACAAGAACCAACAACCCTTTTATTAAACTTAGAGGTGCTAGAAGACACTGCCCCACAAGAATCGGTGCTTCTCCCTCCTAAGAATGTTATTGATGTAGATTCAGATTAAGGATGGCCCTCTAAGCTCTTAGGCACAACATAGTGAGACTGCAGGAAGATTCCCACTACATTAACTGCATTTCCAGATACCGACAATTAGCAGAGGAAGGGGAACAGTGACTCACAGAGGCTGTTCAAAAGACAGATAAGGTACCTGGGTTTCCTACAATTCTTTCATGGATAGAGCTCAGTACAGGATTCAGATTGTAAATAATGCAGGTTGTTGCATGAGGACATGCAACAGGGTAGTTGGGGGGAGATGTTGAGCCCAGAATTGGCCCTTTTTAGTCATCATTAATCGCCTTTCCTGCCCTGTCCTACACCACTTATCATGGCAATCAGACCTATTGTCCTTACCTTATTCCCCAAATTACCAAGGTATGGCTGATCATTGTTTTATTTTATTAATGCTTATGATTGTGATAATTAAAGCTGTGCATCTCTCAAATTGTGCTAACATGTTTTGATTTATGAAGGAAGTTGAGACAAATGGACTGCAGGAAGATCGGGGCTGAACAAGTCATGAAGGAAGGAATGTTCGTTGCTTGTAGAGGAATCCTTGGGGTGTGAATCATCAATCCAAGCACAGTTGTGACAGGGCAGCTGTAACAGAATTCGCTATCTTAAGTATGTTGCTGCTCGAGTCTAGCTTTGAGCTGGAAGGACCGCCACTCTTGGGTCAATTAATGACTTTCTCATATTTGGATGTTTCTGTTCTGCCACGCATTGTAATAGCTAGTTTTTTAAGGCGCCTGAAGATCAGAGATCTTCATGGCTTCCCAATTATAGGATTAGATGTTACGGTTTGTATGTATAAATATGGGGAGTTGCCTCGACCCAGGGGGTTGGACAGCAGACAATTAATTTGTTATATTAGCAGCTGAGCAAAACTGTGTACTGATTCTTCTGTTAATATAAGGGGTTACTTCTGAGCTAAAGAGTTGTGTTGTTCAGCCAGCGTCTCTGTGTGAAGGTTGGGCCCGTCTTCCACAGAGATTGCTGAGTTAAAATAGGATTTTTAATTCATGGTTGTGTGATGCTTTGTTCTTTCCTTTTGTACGCAGCAGCAATATTTATTGTGTGGATTTTCAGTCAAGGATTATATTTCTGTGATATTGGTGAATGGTGTAGGATAACAGTCGACTGAGTAGGGTTTGCTTTATGTATTTCAATTGTTGTTATACACAGTCGTGTTCATCTTACAGCTAAGTCGTGATCCCATGAACCCTTACAATTTATCTTTCCTGTTGTGTGTTGATTGATTTCCATTCTGCAATTCAATTTCTTAGAACAGTTGATTCAATCTTTTGCAATTGAATTTCTAGATTAATGTTCAGCTTATGCTTTATGATTCCTATATTGATTAGATCAGACAAGTGATTGTTCTAGAATACGAATGAGATTTCTTTTCTGCAATTGTTGATTAGATCTGGTACTGTTTCTTATTGATGCATGATAGAGAGGAGTTGAAGTATAGCAGTTAAAAGCAATTGGGATTGCATAGATTTTTGGGGATGAACATGGATGATAGAAGATAAAAATATTCACTTCTAATGGTTTGGTTTTTAAGCATATACTGTGCACTTATCCTTTGAAATAAAAAGACTTTCTCGGGTTGACAATAAATTTCATATGCTCTGTGTGTATTGGTAACAATTTATCTGCATATAGAGTGCTTGACAATCCTCCATGAATCTATGTGAACCATTAGTTATAGATAGAACTTGTTGTTGAGCCCAGAATTGGCCTATTTTAATCATCCTCGATCACCTTTTCTTCCCCTGTCCTACACCATTTAGCATGCTAATCAGACCTGTTGTCCTCACTTTATTTCCCCAAGCTGCCAAGGTATGACTGATCATTGCTCTATCTTATTAATGCTTATGATTGTGATAATTAAGGCTGTTTATCTCTCAATTGTGCTAACATGTTATGATTTATGAAGGTAGTTTGAGATAAGTGGACTGCAGGAAGGTGGGGCTGAACAAGTCTTGAAAGGAGGGATGTTCGCTGATTAGAAAGGATCCTCGGGGCTCCGATGATCAACTAAGGCACATGGTTCTAATGTAACATCCTAGATGGAGCTGTGACAGGGCAGCTGTAACAGAATGCGCTATAATTGGAGATCTTTAGTATGTTGCTGCTTAAGTATAGTTGTGATCTGGAAAGATCGCCACTCCTGGGCCAATCAATAGATTCCTCACGTTTTTTTCTATGTCTTTAATATGCCACGTTTGTAACAGCTTGTATTATTTAGGGCACCTAAAGATCAGAGATCTTCATGGCTGCCCGTTAATAGGATCGGATGTTATGATTTGCATGTATAAATATGGGGAGTTGTCTCGACCCAGGGGGTTGAACAACGCAGAATTTATTCATTGTATTAGCAATAAAGGCAAACTGTATAACCATTCTTCTGTTAATATAAGGAGTTACCTCTGAGTTAAAGAAACCTTACGTTGTTCAGCCAGCATCTCTGTGTGAAGGCTAGGCCCGTCTTCCACAGAGATTGCTGAGTTAAATTAGGACTCTTCAATTTATTGTTGTGTGATGTTTCGTTGATGATATCTCCTTTGTGCGCAGCAGTAGTAATTGTGGTGTGGATTTTCAGTATAATTAAGATTATATTTCTTTGAGATTGGCAAATAGTACAGAGTGACAGTCGACTAAGTAAGAAACTTTATGCAATTTGTGTGATAGTTGTACACAGCCTTGCTCATCTTGCAGTTAAGTTGTGATCCCATGACCCCTTGCAATTTATCTTTCCTGTTATGATTGTTGATTTTCATTCCTGTAATTCAATCTCTTAGAGCAGCTGAACTCAATCCTTTGCAATTGAATTTCTAGATTAATATTCAGTTTATGCTTATGGTTTTCAAGAGTGATCAGATTGAAGAAGTGAGTTACTTGTTCTAGGATGTGAATATGATTTCTCTTTATCTGCAATTGTCTTGAATCTTATATTATTTCTGGTTGATGCATGGTAGAAAGGAATTGAAATTATAGTATTTAGAAAGCAATTGGGATTACACAGATCTTTGGGATGGACATAGTTGTTAGAGGATAAAAGTATTTAATTACAGTGATTTGGTGTTTAAGCATAGACTGTGCATTTATCCTTTGAAATAAAAGACTTTCTCGGGTTGACAATAAATCTCGTCTACTCTGTATGTTGGAATAATCTATCTGCATATTGGGTGCTCGACATTTTGGCATCATTGCCGGGGAAGGATAAAAATTAAACACTAATCATTAGTTGCATCTGGTAATTGTTTCTAGTCAGTCTTTTCCTTGCTGAAATGATTCGGTTCGCATGAATATGAGGAGGGTAAAATGCGATCACCTCAAAACTCCCAAAACCCCACAAAATACTAACAGTGCAGGTGGCTTGGGCCGCGGTCGAGGACCACCATTGGGCAGAAGAACATTCATTGACGATCTTGTTGACAGAATTGATTCATCCACTAGGGCTCGGCATCAAGAAACTCCTATCAGAAGAAGCCCTGTTGATCCTAGGGTGCCAGCGTCAGGATCCACGGTGGAGAATACACGAGCAGCCGTGACTCCCTCATATATCCCTACTAAGGAAGGCACAGTTGACGCAACTGTTACAACTGAACCTGTAGTTACAACTGAGGAATACACAGCTGTTACAACTGAACCTGCTGTTACGACTGAGGAAGACACAGTTGTTACAACTGGATCTGCTGGCAGAGGTCCGATCTGCCACATTTACGGGAAGGTTGTAACTGAAGAAGAGTGGACGCAGTTCCACCAGAAGTCTGTTGATCAGGGACAAAACAAAGACGAAGGAAAAAATGAGGAAAAGAACGCAGGAACGAACGAAGAGGAGAAAACAGAAGAGGAGATCAGTAACAGACATGAGTCCGACAAGGAAGAAGCGATGGTGGAAAACTATCATCATGAAAATCACTCCCTACCTGAGGGAACAACGGCTACACAGCAATTTCCGATTCGGCAACCAGAAGGGACAACCCCTATGAAAAACATCTCGCAATCAGTGTTGCCTCGCTTCCATGGGAGGGCAGCAGAAGATCCAAATGAATTCCTTTTTGAATTCGATATCCTCTGTCGCAGCTATGATTATGTTACCGATTCCCAAAAGCTAAAACTTTTTCCCGCCACCATGAAGGACAATGCATTACGTTGGTTCATGAGCCTTGGGGGAGGAACCGTTGCTAATTGGGATAGAATGAAACAAGTGTTCCTGGAGAAATATCAGGAATATTGCAACACCAAGGACAAAAGAGAGGAATTATTTAAAATGGTGCAGAAGGAGGACGAAAGTCTGGAAGATTTTGTAGAAAGGTTGCTGTACAATGTGCAAAGAGCCGAGCAGACGAACATGGGGCTAGACATACTCAAGATAATCTTGCTTCGAGGGATCAGGGATGATTGTTTAGACATGTTAAACCTGCTAGGAAAGGGAGACATCTCCAAAGAACCTTTTGGGAAGATTGTGGAATTATGTAAGAGATACTCCAGGGGGTCTTCCAGGAACAATAAGCGGGACAAACGGGATAAGCTGGAATGTGATGTCTTCGACAGAACTCAGAAATCGTCCAACGGAGGAGCTACCCATGCAGAGATAGGGAATCTCCTTGAAAATTTTAAAACAGAAATTATGAGCTCCATCTCTTCGGATATTGATGTCCTGAAGGCAAAGCAAAAACAGGCAGTGGAGGATCTCACACTAGGAGTGTTCTGTCCCCGATGTAGAAAGAATCATCCATTGAAAGAATGCCCGCTTGACAAAGTAGAAGTATGTCAGCTGTGTGAGCTGAACCATGACATGAAAGAATGTCCCACACTTCCCCAAGTGAAGGCTGTTCTACAGGCATCAACTCCAGAAGTGGAATCAACCTATTTCATTGCACAGAAGAAACCTTGGCAACCTCGAAATCAAGGTATGCCTCTAGACTCGTTTCCATTTTTGAATAATATGAGCAATTGGAATAATAACATGCAAAATGTGAATACACAATTCCCTTCAAATTATGCTCAGTGGAATCCTTCCCAACCTGCAATGCAAAATTATAATTCATGGAGTCCCTGGACACAACCACCACATCAACCTACGTCATGGTCTCCTGGATGGAGGAACTTTCATCTTGAAAACCAGTTTTCTCAACTACCTCCACCTCAACAGTCACCATATTCTCCTCCATACCCTCAATTTCCTCAATATCCTCAATACCCACCTCAGCAGTCGCAGCTGCAGCTGCAGAATAATTCTGTCCCTAATATACCAATACGGCCTCAGCTGCCTGCCCAATCTAATCCTAACCCAAATAATAAAACAATCCATCAATTGGAAACTGTCAATATGTCGTCCTACTCCCTTTCCCCTGTACCTTGTAATGATATTCATCTACGATCTGGGAAAATAGTAGAACCTGTAATTATAGAAGATGCTCCACCTTCTGTGCATAAGGAAGAAGGGAGTACACAGCATTTACCCAATACAGTTCCTATCACTGAAGATGCTGAGCACCCCTTAGGTGGGATGGCTGAAACATCAAATGAGAAATCAGACAATACACAGCCTGCCCAGCTGATAAGGAAACCACCATACCCCGAGAGACTAATGCTACCAAAAGTAGGGGGGCAACCTCAGTTTAACCTCCTAGGAGAGTTAAGGAATCTTTACGTCAAAATCCCCCTTCTTCAAGCACTTCAAGACGTGCCTATTTATGCTAGAACTGTTCGGGACCTGTGCACTAAGAAACCAGGGAGGAAACCCAGAGATCCTCCCACTGTTCACGTCATAGGGAATTTATCTGCTTTGATAACAGGAAAAACCCCTATGACCAAGTATGACGACCCTGGCAATCCTACTGTCACTGTACATATAGGACAAACGCAGATACCCAATGTGCTAGTCGACTTAGGAGCAGCGATCAATGTCATAACGATTGAGACTGTAAAGAAGCTTGGACTCACTAATTTTAGACCGACCCCTACCATTTTAGAATTGGCAGATTGATCCACCATTAGACCCGAAGGGATTCTGGACGACCTTGTCATCTCAATAGATTCATGGGAATACCCTGCTGACTTTTTGATATTACAACCAAAATCATAGCTGGGGGGACACCCATTGATCCTGGGGAGGCCTTGGTTGGCCACAGCTGACACTTGCATCAGCCGTCGATCTGGGTCCATGACTATATCTGATGGTACGGAGACTAAAAACCTCACCCTATATCCTCCAGCTCGGCCAAGTCTAGAGGCTGAGACTTCCCTTTGGATGGAGCAGGAAGAGGAGGAGGATGTTCAAGAACTATTAACTATAGGGAAGGCCTTAACTTTAAAAATGAAATAGAAGATGATGCTATCAGTAATTCTATTAGTGAACCTACATCAGTGGATAAAGAGGTCTATCAAATCCTGAACATTACCCTTCGTAAGGAAGAACAAGAAAATCTTACGGAAGAAGCACTAGTTGGTGACACAAACTAAATCCTAGTTTTAAAAAGTTCAAAAAGTATTCCTATTGAGGTAGAGCCTAGAAGGACTTTGAATATCAACCCTGGTCTCTCCTTAGAGGAACAGAGGCGCCTAATCAGTCTCTTGAAGGAACATAAAGGGGCATTCGCCTGGGAGTATACAGACATGAGAGGTATTCCCTCTAATTTGTGCACCCACCATATTTATATTAAAAATGACTCTCGGCCTGTGTGTCAACCCCAACAATGCATGAACCCCAATCCAAGGGATATAGTGAAAGAGGAAATCCAAAAACTTTTGGAAGTAGGATTCATATATCCTATTTCAGATAGTGAATGGGTTTCCCCACTCGTAATTGTACCCAAGAAAAATGGTAAATGGTGAGTCTGTGAAAGCTACACAAAAGGATCATTTCCCTTTGCCCTTTATTGACCAAGTACTTGATACCCTATCAGGGAAGAAGTTCTTCTCCTTCCTAGATGGGTTCAGCGGGTACAACCAAATTCAGATTGCTCCTGAGGACCAGGATAAGACCACCTTCACTTGCCCCTGGGGAACGTTTTCCTACAGAGTGCTTTTCTTTGGTTTATGTAATGCACCAGCAACGTTTCAAAGAGCTGTAATTGGCATATTCTCTGAATTAATTAATGATAGTATGGAAGTCTTTATGGATGATTTTACTCCCTATGGCAAGGATTTTGAGGAAGCACTGGAAAATTTAAAGAAGGTTTTAATTTGCTATGAACAAACTCGGCTCTCATTAAGCACTGAAAAGTGCCATATGATGATGAGTGAAGGGGTGGTATTAGGGCATTTCATCTCTACCAATGGCATTCAGGTGGATCCTTCAAAAATCAAGGTGATAAAAAATATACCGACTCCTTCAACTCAGAAAGAGATGCGAAGTTTTCTGGGACATGCTGGATATTACCGAAGGTTTATAGAAAACTTCTCCAAACTTGCTTCTCCTTTGTTTTCTCTGTTAATGAAGGATGCACAGTTTGTATGGAGTGAAGCATGCCAGACAGCGTTTGATAAGCTTAAGGAGAAGCTGTCCACAGCTCCTATCCTAAGGGGACCTAATTGGACCCTACCCTTCCACATTTCTTCAGATGCTTCTGATACCGCCATTGGAGCAGTATTAGGACAGCAGGATGGTCAAGTACCTCATGCCATCTATTATGTTAGTAAAAACTTAGCCCCTTCTAAACTCAATTATACTGTTACTGAAAAAGAATTCCTCGCTATTGTTTACTCTATTAATAAATTTTGGCATTACATTACTGGGTATCCTACATTTGTGCACACTAACCACTCTGCCATTAAATATTTAATGAACAAACCTATCACCAATGCCAGAGTGACCAGGTGGCTCTTAGTATTGCAGGAATTTGATATTACCATTATAGATAAACCTGGAAAAGAAAATGTTGTTGCTGATTTTTTATCTCGTTTTACTAACAGTGATGACAGTTCGCCTGTTGAGGACTCTTCGCCTGTTGAGGACTCTTTTCCAGATGAACATCTATTCGCACTTTCAGCTCATTCCCCCTGGTATGCAGACGTTGCTAATTATTTGGTTGCAGGAAAGCTCCCGCCACACATGTCCAAACGAGAAAAGAGAAAAATCATCCAGCAAAGTGCCAGGTACTGTTGGCTCAATGGTCATCTCTTCTACACAGGGCCCGATCTTGAGATTAGGAGATGCGTAAGGGAAGATGAGATCTTTCACATACTAAAATCCTGTCATGATGGACCTTGTGGGGGACACTTTGCAGACAAAAGAACAGGGCATAAAGCGCTGAGGATGGGCTACTATTGGCCGAATCTGTTGAGGGACGCTAAAAGGTATGTTCAGTCCTGTGACAGCTGCCAAAGGATGGGCCAGCCTAATAAAATAGATCAGATGCCTCTACAACCTCAAGTAGTAGTTGAACCATTTGATAGATGGGCACTGGATTTTGCTGGCCCTATCATCCCTCCTTCCAGACAGAAAGTTTACATTCTGGTTTGTACTGATTATATGACCAAGTGGGTAGAGGCTGTAGCTTTGGCTAAGGCTAATGACCAGGCGGTGATTGATTTTCTGTACAGTGAAATCTTTACCCGCTTTGGGGTACCGAAGGAAGTAGTCACCAATGGGGGACCGCAATTCATCATGTAAATATGCATTTAATAAAATACCCACAACTAGCTATGCAATGCAATAAGAGATGGGGGCATGATTTTACAAGGAATTGGGAGGGAAAACATCAAACCCTTGGAGCCAATCAAGTCAAGCCAAGTGTCAATGAGAGAACCCATCAAACCCTGAACTACCCAGGTTGACTTTTGTACCCAATCATTGATTTCTCCCAAGAGTTGGTTGAGGTAGTTAATGCCTTGGGGTATGAGAGGTATGGCTGTCCAATTTCAGGTATGGGCAAGCCACCCTTCATGGAAAATTGTGTCGGTATCCTTGGGCAAGAAAAGAGCCACGAAATTTCTCTCTAAGCCATTATTCACCATTGCCTTGCTCTCTCACGTAGCTCTAGCTACCTGGGCATTTTCCTCCCTGGGTTTTCTGTGTTCCCCTTCATCTTTTAGCTAGGAAGGGGCGTTTTTGTGTTGATTACCAGTGGGGAAGAGAATAGAATGTTTTTGGGTCTTCCTGGAGGTCGTTTAGACCATTGGAAGGATCATAACTAGTGGGAGAAATCGGTTTTGCTCCCTAGGGTTGAATTCGAAATTCCACAGTTCGTTTGGGTGAACCACGAGTTGGGAGAGCCAATGTGGTACCTGTGTTGTGAGTACCTCTGTTGTAAATGTGTTAGGGTATGGGTAATGGGTAATCCATTGTTTTGGCTTTAGCTTGAGAGTAAGCGTCCAGGGTTCAAGTGTAGCCTAATAAACCCAGTTGGACTGGCTTGGCTGAGATGAAATGGTTAATTGGCTTCCTATGAGTTGAATGTCCCCTTTTCCTTGTAGGAATCATGCCCAGCTCGGGGGTGGTAGTTGTGTTGAGAGATTGATGAATACAATTGGCCTATGGTTGGCTGGAACGTTGCAGCGACATAGCTGTTGTTTGGGACAATTGCAAAATGGAGATAAGTGTTTTTCTATCTATGTATTTACTTCTACACTGTATTAATTTGATGACTATTGATATACTATATGCATGAGTAATGTGTGTGGATATTTTAATTTCCGCTGTGCATAATTGATTTGTTTTACATCTGCACACAAATGATTTATTCATATGATTCTAAGAAATTGGCTAAGATTATGTGAAAACCCTAGATATTGGCATCATGTTCCCTCCCTTGCCTTGGATGGATGGGTGGGTACGTGACAATATGATTGGTCACTAAAGTAACCATCATCCCTATATATCAATTTACAGGAAGAACCAACTTGAAAATATTCATCCATGGAGCTATCTTCTTCTTCATACAGCCCGTAATATTCTTCTTCAACTGCAATAGGTACCAATCTCATGGTTGCAATTTCTTCTTCCAACTGATGATCACAATGCATAGGTGCAGAGGACCATGCTACGATACCAATGTAATGTACCCAAACCCATTTATAAGTACACTAAATAAAAAATAGACACTTGTAATCACAAAGGATGTCTTGACACACAAAAACTATGGAATTAGTTTCGACAGTAGGTACATTCTAGAGGCATCACACTTGGGCAGACCATTTGGGTAATCCAAATGACTGGAGGCAATTTCCCCAGGAATTATATGGAATATTCTGCTTTTGGTGCACCAATGGAAACTATTGTACCAATATAAAATACTGATTGAAAATTTCCTAACCTGCTATGGACTCCACTTGACTTGACCACCAAAGATTTGACAGTGAAACTAATGACTAGGTGCAAAGATCGAAACTTGGACTAGTGAAGGAGGCAGTTTCCAAACAGGATTGAATGGAACTAGAGGCTCCCAAATTTATGTTCTGTGCTTGGGGATGGGATCAATTGATTCATATTTATCTACATGGACCTTCATACCAATTCCTAAAATCACCTTTAATAGTTAAACCCTTTAAGACTGGAAAATTGTCAATTTTCTTAACAATAGCGCAAGCAGTGAAAACAATTAATTTCAAATGTTATCCATAGATCACGAATTATGAAATAAACTTGGTAGATGAGTTAAAATACATTTCATTCAACATAATTATTCTTTAATCATACATTTATAGGTGCATTTAATAGTTAATGAGAGAAAAACGTGCAGTATGTCATAAATTAACTAGAATTTGTAGCATAGAAGCAAAAGTAGAGTGATTGAGAGTAAGGAAGGGATATTTTTACTATTGGATCTGATAAATATGCATAATTACATCATATTACATCCATATGAATGAACATGAATAGAATCTATAGTTCACATAGTTTTTATTCATCAATCTCCCTCTCTGCAGGCTACAACATACTACATGAAACAATACAGAAAGGATGTTAGCTTAGGACAGGAATGCCAAATTATCGAATAGACATGGAAGGGGATGGAACTGTAGTATAATATTTGCTTTATGCTCTGTGAATAATACTAGATATCTCCTTCCTTTATAACTAGCTGAATTGTGCCAACTAGATACAATGGACAGAAGGGGCACGTCTACTAACTGGTGACAAGGGGCACATCTCCCAATTCTAGAAGTGTAGAGATCCTCAACACAAATGAAAAATAGCCAAAATATTCCTTATGGAGGCTCTCATACTCCTTTTATAAGATTCTAGCGGCTTCTTTGGTAAGTTACATTGCATATGGACCACTTGTCTCATCAATTGCGCCCTCACTGGCTAAAATTAGGACTTGCATCTTTTCCTAAGATTCCTTCCTTGATTTCTTGTCATTTTTTCTTTAGGCTACTTTTCCCGCTTTTAGGAAAAATATTGAAACTTATAATTTCTCTTATTTTCTATTGCTTTCATGCTTTTCAATTGCTTTCCTATTTTCAAACTCTTTCCTACTTTTCATTGCTTTGTTTAGATTCCTTTGTGGTACACTTTATCTTTTCCTTCCAATCTTCCTAGGTGCCACCAAATAGTCAATATTCTCTCATAAAATCATAAATAAAATTTTGATAAATAATTATTTATGAGAGAATGGGTCCTTATCTTATTTCTCTAATGTTATTTTACCCAATATTATTTGTCCTTGCAAACAAATTCGAATTTGATGTGCATGAATATTTATTTTGGGTAGGTATTGATTTTATGTGGCCCATTTCTACTTACTTGGCTCATAATGAACCTGCAACAATAATTTCCATGTTCACTCTACTAGGGAGTTGCACTTCCTTGGATTTTTCACCAATGATTATGCCTAACCTTAGGAAATCCAACCTTAGTATTTTCTCAATAATTTTGAACCATAAGGATACTTTGGCTTATTTGATGACCCAACCAAGGTTCATCATCTCCTTAAGGAATTTTCCTAGTCCAACATATTTTAATGTGTCATTATTCCTAACTTTGGACCTTATAATTAGAAAATAATCAACCCAAATCACCACCTAGGTGAATAAACATGAACAAGTCTAGGTGAATTAGGTGATTGTGTTCCATGGCCAAATTTGGGGACATTACAATCGTATTGTGCATATATAAAGTCAAACTGTTGAGCTATGAGGAGTCGACCATAGGGTCTAAGAGATCATACTGAGGGGATTGGAACCAAAGCCTTTGAGAGTACGTCAGGGGATTAATAATGATGGGGTACTATATAAAACAACCCGACAGCACAAGGTTGCAGTAGAGTAAGCTCAAATAAAAAAACTAGATCAAAAAGCTAGTGCAACCAAGTGTGCGACAAGTGATCTAAGAAAAATAAAAGGAAATTCGTCGAAAAGAGCTAACCCTAGAAAGAAAAGAACCACTAACCTAAGATATGTCTAGACAATAAAAAAATAAAACACCAAATATACTATTGTTTGAATCTTTTCCTATGTGTGGTTATCACCTCCCCATTAGACAAAAAGACGCGAGAAGTAGAGTCGGCTCTTTTAATCATTGGACCATGATAGGGGCATCAATCCTATCTAGACCCAACAACTGAAGATATAAAGGACAGTTACAATTGCAAATTTAGGGTTATGGCCGAATCCATCTGTCCTAGGTATCCCCCCACCAAAGGGGATGGCCTCTTTGTAAGATACCTAATAAAAATGGTCTCTAGGCTACATCCTTTGGGCCACATCAACATGAGTATTCCACAATTTCAGTCCAAAGATAGTAATATGGATGATATTCAGTACTAAGTGGGGATGGTGCACCACCTAGCCATTCGGTTCCAGTCTAGTCATTTTCCCTCATCGGAGAGGCTTGCCTCACAAATTGGCCTTAAACCATGTCCTAAGTACTAGAGGACTTTAGCTCCCTAAAAAGACAACCACTATGTTTCATATGTATAGTGACAAAGAGGAATCATTTGGATTCATATCTCCGATGTACTAACTTAACTACAAGATTCTTTTGTCCTCAAGTGAGGTTATGTAATACCCCATTTTGACCCTTAGGCTATTTTGGATTTTAATATAAATAATGTATAGATGAGATGTATGTTTTACCTAGTGTGGAGCGCAAGGCCAAGGCCCCGCTAGTAGATGCTTGGATTTTATTTAAAAGGCAAGTATTTGATATTTTTATGAACCATGTGCCATTTAAGCCATGGAAATTGTAAAAATGTTGTGAATAAATATTTATCATGCAATAAAAATACAAAAGAAACTAGCTATGGGAGAAACCAATGAGAAGGGACCATGTGTATCCACTAGGGAGAGGTGAGGGGGTTGTGGGATCATGGACAACAAGATCAGTTCCAAAAGTTACACAGCCAATAGGAAAATCGAAGAGGAAGGGGCGCGATTCTGGAAAGAGCCATGTTGATAGAGTGGCCAGAACGCCCAAGAAAACTGAAGGTGAAAGGAAAACCGAAGGGGGAACCCTCAATAGAAACGCAGAGAGAGGAATATGCCAGAAATTTTTCCCAAAAAATAAAGAAAGGAAGCGGATCTAGGAAATCCAAGAATGAAGTGACGGGACAGATTTGTTTTAGCACTAAAAGCCGAGAAAATCTAGGTATGGATGACAGAATGGGATAAAGAACAAAGGTTGGAATCACTTGACAAACCCTATCAAGGCTAGAATCTCAAAGGTTCAGTAGCTTGGACCTTTCTATGCCCACCCTGAAGAGCACTGGAGGGAATGGGGACCTGAGGGACTATGCAGCATAGAAGGGGACCTTCCTTGTGTTGGGTGTGGTAGGTATTGTGGGTTCCAAGACTGTTTGAGTTAGAATTGAGATGCATGTAGCTATGTGGTTGAGATCACTGGATTAGCATCCTTCCCTTTATTTCTTTGCATGCTTGGTGAACCCAACTGTGTGTTGGCTTACCATAAAAAAGGTGCCTTTGCTATGAGAGATCCTAGCTAGCCTCCTTAGTAGATACACAACCCAACTCGGGGGTGGTCTCTCAGTTGAAAGAGTATAGGATAGACAGAGACCTATGGTTGGGTGGAACGTTGCTCTCACATAGCCAATTGCTTGGAAAAAATCATTTGAAAGATAAGTGTTCTCTGTGATTGATATTGTAACACCCCTGGCCCAGATTAGAACTGATACTGTATCTTGAAATATTTGCTCTAAAGATATTATTTTAATACAATTACAAACTGGTTGCATGAGGAGCAATACACTGAAGAGGAGATCCAAATATTAACCGAGGGTTGTGAAGGGGTAAGGTTGACATATGTACCTTGTTCCCTAAACCCTTGTTTTATAAACCTTATGTTAAAAACCCCAAAACCCATAGTCCTAAGCCATAGTCTTAATGGGGGATTAATTAATAATTAAATATTATTAATTATTAATTAATATTGAGTTAAGTGGATAATCATGATTTTGGATGAGAATTAACATGTACCTTTGGGACAGCCATGTGTGATCTTAAAGGTGGACACAGGGTTACTTCGGTGAAGAGTGCAGACAGACTGGGGGTTCTTTGGTCTGGAGAATGCACATAGACGTAGAGAGGTGGACGGGGGGAGTCCGGGGTGGATGCCTGCGGAATGAGCATAGAAAAGAAAACTTGGAAAAATCTCTGTGTGGAAACCTGAAAACGGTTATGCTGAATTAACTTGATTTAGCTTTGATTTCCTTGGATGCATATACCAGTCAATTGGAAATTGTGCATGAGACTCTGAGTGAATTCCGACGCTTGTAGTGAAGTGTATCACTGTTCGTTTAAGGGAAGGAACTCTGTGGGTTAATTGCAAAATTGATGAGGAATTGGTTATCAAACTATTGTTGTGATGAACCCCTGTGGATATCCTTTATCCCTTTTATTTCCACCTTTGACTCTGTGAGTGAGTTGAGGGGGTTGGTGAGACATATTGGGATAATGTCTGGATCTCAGCTCAGGGGTGAAATTGGGATCTGAAATAGTACAGGATGGACAAGTTCTAAGGTTGGGTGGAGCATACCTCACATGCAGCCAGTTGCCACCTTTATGTGAATTTTAGATAAGTGTATCTGTGGATGAATTATAATGTTCATGTGATTTATTATGCTTGTTATGTTCAATTTGTTGAATGAAGGTTGTAATTAAATGTAAGCCATAATTATGCTATGCTTATGCCTGTGTAGAAATTTGTATACAAGTAGGATGTTTCCTTCAATTGCATGATTTATCTGCATTATGAATCTTACATGTGAAAGATGTATGGCTTATAGTTCATTTATTAATCTTGTGTATGCTTATTCTTTCAAAACCTTATTCATGAATGGATGGTTCATGTAATGTTCATAGAATGATAGGCATAAATCTGGTTATGAAGTTTGTATGCATGATTGGGTGTCTTTTCTATGATTAAGGTTGGTTTGTGTTGTTTAACTCCGCATGCTATGATATGTATATCTAGCTTAGTGTCATTCTTATGTTTTCTTATGAATTATCCTTCACCCTGCTAAGGGATGGTTAGTCTTCACCTAGGCTCTGTGGGAGATAGAGTTGAACCCTATTATGTTCTAGAATACCTTTGTAGGTCTAGTGAAGGTAGAAACCTTGGAAGGGACGGACAAAGTTCCCCTTCTATTGATTTATGTGACTTATTTGGGGTTTTCTGAGCTAAAGTTCATTGGAGCCTTATCTTGCTTGGATTGCTCTGTTGGAGGTGGAAATTGCACCATTGGAAGGAGCTCTCCAAGAGATTTCCAATAGTTCCATTCTTGTTCCATTTGGACCAAGGAGGGGAAGTTAGGACCCTATAAATTTTGCAAGAGGTTTGGTTTCGTTTCCGCAGTTCCGCATCCGCAATGCGGATTATGGATTGCAGACATTGGAATTGCAAAGTTGTGTTTTGACTTCTACATTTCAGCATTCCGCATTTCGGATTGCAAAATGTGGAAGGTGTAATGCTTCGGGGTAGTGGACGTAGACTTGTGCATTTCCGCATTCCGCAATGCGGAAGATGGAAATTCATCGGAGCATTGTTTGGGACTTCCACAGTTCCGCATTCCGCAATGCGTATTGCGGAATGCAGAAGGTGGATTTTCTCCGGGTTGTTGGATTTACCTTTCCAGCAGAAGGCATATTTCTTCGGAGTTTCATTTTTGGTCTTCCGCATTTCCTCATTCCACATTGCGGATTGCGAAATGCGGAAGGAGGTATTTCGGATGGGTCACTTGGAGGTTTCGCATTCTGAATCCCACAATGTAGATTGTGGAATGTGGATCTGGTCTTTGCAGAAAGCCTTTTTTTGCGGGTGCGGATGGAAAGCTTCTAGCTTCCTGTGTATTAAACCATGTTTATGGGCAATTAATGAGTCTTATGAATCTAATATAAGACATAATAAATAAAGAATTATTTTCATAGTTTTATACTGTAAATTATGTGTATGTGTAATACGGGTATGTTACAGATTGGTATCAGAGCATCGGTTGCATCTCTCGGGCCTTTGGAATTGAATTTTTTTTCCTAAAGAGATAAATACTTGTATTCAAATATATGTTGTACTTAATTTGAGACTAATAATCATTGAAAATTTCATAATGCTAGCATTATACAGGAATATTCGGTCATTTGAATTGTAGACTGTCAGCAAAGACAGGAAATCAGAACTAAAGAGATGGAAGAGGATCCTGAATTATATAATTTTGTGGAAGGAATTGGCGGTGAAGTACATGGTAATGCATCCATTGGTCACTTAAGTGGGACAACGGCCGTGGATGTTGTGCAAACCCTGAAGGAATTGCAGGTTGGAAACCAAATAATTTTGCAAAGTTTGGAACAACAGAACCAAATTAATCAACATTTAATGCAAAATTTGGTTCCGCTGCAAAATCAGATGCATCAAGTGACTTCCAATGTGGGAAGAGGAAAAAAATCCTTAAACCCTATCTTGCCTTGTATTTACATTTTCTGAATCTATGTGCAGAAATTAGGGCATAGGAATGTTGAAAGTGGAAGAGATCATGTAGATGAAATGAATATGCACTAGAGGGCACATTAATAGACACTGCATAGTGCATGAGAATGTGTAGTGCATGTGTGTGAGATTGCATGTTGGTAAAATAGTGAGTTCTACATATGCAATAAGCCACTAATGATCATTGTTGTGATTGATAACCACCATTGCTGTTGGTATTGGATATAGGACCAAAGACAATAGAAGCATGGCTGAAGATGTTGATGATGATGTTTCATGTGAAAATAAATCTTATGAAGCAATGTTGGAGCAACAAATCTGTGATAAAGAGGTTCGTGGAAGGACTGTGTAGTCCTTAGTAAGAAACCAACTGATCAAGTAACAGCAGTGGGTTGATGGAAGCCTTGCAGGTAAGGTTCATTATGCTAATATTATTAAGTGTTGAGAAAGGATGGGTAAGAATCCTTTAATCATTTTTTTAGTCATCATAAAATGGTATGCATGTAATAGTGAATGCATTTGTGTGAATGGAATTCCATAGGGCATGTTATCATGTGACTATTTAAGAATTTTGAATGCATTCATATGAAAGTAGATTATGCCATGTGTATAATGGTTATGGGTTGATAACCAAGCAAGTAGGGACTTATGGTCCTATTGCGGTAATGATTTAGTGCTACACAAACCACCCATTAATTCCATATTGGTGTTAAATTAGGATGAAACCTCTTGCCAACAACCATGGAGTGAGAAAACTCAGGATGTGTTGTTGAATGGGGAAAGAGGGCATAAAATAGACAACCAAATGATTGGGGAGATGGTTGGGCATGGTGTTGGAGCATTGGCCAAAATGTCCAACTTACCATTGTAGGAAACCTGTGTAGGCACATGGATGTTCTTGACCAATGTGGTAGTACATTGGGTGCATTTAGTAAATGTACATTAAAAATATATTGTAAATCTTGTGATTAAGCATTGAGTAAATGCATATAAAAGTTTGTATACGTGTTGTGAATGTGCATACATGTGTTGTCATGTCCCCAATTTTGGCTCATCCAGTACCATGGGTGAAAGGGGACAAGATCAACCCCTAAGGTAATTAAATGGTATTAATTCTATTTGCTTAGAATTAATTTTATTCTAAGTCTCACAAATTGGCAAATTTATTTATTAAAGGTAATTTTGATAAATAAAATTAATGGATAAAGAGCAAGTGGGCCAACAGGGCACCCATGTGTAATATGTTGCCAAAATGGAGTAGGGTGTATTTTTGGAGGCAATTATACAACATGAGTTAATTAATTGATTAAATGTTGAAGTGTGAATTAATTCTGAGTTGTAATATTTTTATTAATAAATATTGCTAATAAATATTGGCAAGTGGTGATGATAAGGTTGGAGGAATTACTAGGAATAGAAGTAAAGTAAACACTAGAGTCCAAAAATGTTTCCAAAATGGAGAAAAGAGGCTTATTTCAGGAAAAGCAGCATAAATCTAGGAAAAGCAGGAAATTTGGAAAAGCAGGAAAGTTTTGAAAGTAGGGAAGTTTACAAAAGGAAGGAAAATCAGAAAACGTGGAAAGAAAAAAAGCAAAGCAAGGAAAGTATGTCCACTCATGGGTGACCTATTCTCACAGGTCACCAAGCCAAGAAAATTGCTCAACGGGTCAACATGAATTCTATAAAAGAATTATTCCAACTCCATTTCACATCTTTTGTTAGTTTGAGAATTTTTATAAATGCATTTGTGCATCCAAGGCTTGGGAGGTGTGCCCTTAGTCAAGCATGGGAGATGTGCCCCGGATTTCTATGAGACGATGATGACATCTAGCCATTATCATTGAGTGTATTTGCAGGTACTGAAGCTGACCAGGTCAAATTTCAAGTTTAGAATCATCTTCACCAAATTCAGAGATTGAATCCTTCTTCTCTCTTCTATTCTACAGCTAGTTTCCTATGTGCAAGAGGAGAGACACTTCTATCATCTTCTGAGGGGAATATTTTCATATTTATGATGTAATAACAGAGTATGTAATGTTAAGATATCAGTCACTTCAACACAAATTACAGAACTCTGATTTCTTCTCCAATTTATGCACCCCTTCTAGATTTAGCTAGAATTTGACTAGCTTTCAATGAATGAATCATAAGTCAATGAGTGAAAGTCCAAATGAATTCATTCTTGTCCTAGAGTTATATAATATATCACATGACATTATACAACCTATGTTTCAGAAATTTGATTACATTTGAGTACTATTTGGGAGTCCAAAAGTTGAGCTAATTGAGATGTCCAAAATTGTCATTTCACTAGTTACGCTATAATACTTGCTCAGATCTCTTTGAAAATTTATGGAATGATGTATTAATGTTGAATGACTGTTATTAAATTATATTTAACCTCTGTAATCTCAGAAACACCCATATCCAGTCTCTAGTTAAATACCTCACCCATACTAGTCTACATATGCTGAGAACCCTAGGAGCATTCGAGTAGAGTTCAGTCGGGTTGTTCTTGAAACATAAATGGTAACAGTACATTGTGTAGAGGTATAAAATCATATCAGAACCTTCCATCCATCCATATCCTTTGTACTTTCCCATCTCCAGCAATTCTAGCTTCCTTAGCCATTGTTTTGATCAAATTTGAGAAGCCTAGATTCTTTGTATCACTTGTATAAGTTGGCACATTAAAGTGGTACTTCCATGAACACAAATATCAATTTATTAATCCATCCCAACTCCTTTATCTATTTTGTATATGCGGATGTACCCGGAAAGCCTTGTTGTAGACTTCGGTGATGCCGATGTTCGAAGCATAAATGGTCTTCGTGCTTTGTACAAAGGATCCTAAACTTTTTCTTTCTGTCTAAATTGTTGCTGCACACTCTCCCATGTAAATTCTAGAACCTAAAGTCACCCCTAACATACTTGATCAGTGCCCCTGTACATCTCACTTACATCCTTCTCACCGTAAAGAACTTGTCTAAAAATTACTAGTGAAAATCCTGATAAATTCGACATTTGGAGTTAGTAGTTTGGCCAATTCTTGGCTGGGATATTACAGTGGTATCAGAGCACTTTCCTTGGCTCATCCTATGGAAATTAAATCTCAGTGGAAAAGAAGCTTTGCACTATTTTCAAGTTGTAGTTGTGGAATTAGTTCCATGTCATGGAATATTCAGACTTTGAGTTGTATGAGGAGGAAGATTATTTTTATGAAGAGTATGATAATTATGATGAGCAGTATGAAGAATACTGCAAACAGTATGAGGAAGAGAATTCCCAAGAAGTACCTTCCACAATCATCTCCCATGATATCATGATTGGAAGAAGAGACTATGGTTATTTTGATAGCCATATTCAAGAAAAAGTTGCATGTTCCATAGTCAAAGGTCAACCTTCTATGTAAGAGTTGATAAAAGATATGAAAGGTTTATTGGATTCATGTGACTTCACAAGAATTTTTGGATCCTCTTCAATAAGAGCCTCCAAGAATCTTCATCCTAAGACAACTAGTGAGAAGCAAGACCCAAAAACCAATCATGAGATTGTTGACACAATGGAAGAAGAATCTACTGCAAGATTCTATGGTGAGGATCTCAAGATCAGCTCAGAAGAGATTGGTAATATTAATGATGGTAAGACATATTTTGGATCAGATCCAAAATAAGAACCTAAATCAGATTCAAAGTCACCACTTGAGCTTCATAGTGAAGCAAAATTTGACCACACATCAGTTAGATGTGAACTAGTAGAATTGGTGGCAGAACAAGGCACCATAACCCCACCCATTGAAGAGAGAAGCATGATTCCAAGGTATGGACCACATTCATATTTTTGTACTACTTTGTATAATGATTATTTTTCAGCCACATCAAAGGATAATTATTGCATAAGGGAACTTGAGTATTGGATCCTTAGTGATAAGGGTGAATGTCGTGACAGGACTGAATCACAGAAAGGTGTTTACAGGATGCCTACATGGTTGGAAGAGAACCTACTGAGGAATGTTTTAAATGTGAGGAAGAATCTTATAAAGATGTGTACTCTCATATATATGTGGGATACATGGATATCCACATTGATGAAGGTGTTGTGGGTGCAATATCCATGGAGAAAGAAGGAGGTCCTGCAACAACAGAAACTGAAAATTAGAAATTGGTGGAAGGCCAAACCACCAACATACGATCAGATGGAGGGGAAAATAAAACACATGGGAGTTTTGTAAATTCTAATATCTATGTGCCTATGTGTCATTTTGATGGGACAGCCACTTTTGAAGATAAGATGGTCTTGGTTGAACCCCCAGGGGTCGAGACTCCTGAATTGGGGAGAGCTAAAAATTGGAGAGTAAGCCTTACTGGTGCACTAGAGATGAATGAGCACCCTAGTTGCAGTCAATGATATGATATTCATGATCTGAAATATGAATATATTGCAGCCCCAAAATATGGATCAACTTTCATAACTTCAACAGAATCAGTTGAAGTTGACCCTAGTAAGCTAGAAGAAGCGAAGGTTCATCTTCCAGAACCTCATTTCATTGAAGGGACACTGAAGATGAATGAATGCAAGATCCAAGAAGCCCTTCAAACCCTTAATTACACATATGCCTTAATGAATAACCTTTGTTGGAATTTGGGAGAGCAGTCTTCCATGGGAGACATGGAAGAGTTTCAGAAAGCCATGGCAAACATAAAAGGTAAATTCTTGAACCTGCTTTCTGATAGAGATAGTTTGTTGGAGCTTGTAGAATTGTTTCATGGTACATCCTTTAGGGATGATGAAGATATCAAAAACCTCAATGATGAATTAATGGCCACCCAATATTCTTTGAGAAGCACTCAAAGTTCCCTCCAAGAATCCAAGACATAAATATTGCAGCTTCATGAAAAGTTGCAAAGATCCCCCCTACCCTCCTACTCACCATTCAGTCAACTTCATTTGGCTGAAAGCATTCTTGATCATAGGGAGGAACCCCATGAGATGGTGGATCATGAGGATCATTCATTTTTATATGTGATTGAAGAGTGTGTAGAACAGTTTGATGAGAACCAAGCACTTGACCTTTTTCCAAGGGAACTTGATTTGTTCCTTGAAGACATACACTCTCCCATGGAAGAGTGGGATGAGAGCACCCAATTTGGGCAAGCCAATAATGGAGAAGTTGCAGCCATAATTATGATCATTGAAGGTTGCATACATGCAAAGAAGGTTCACAGTTCTTTCCCACATGTCCTAGATTTAGAAACACCAATGGGGAATGAACATTGGGTGAAGAAATTCTTCTGGTTTGTGTCACATGTACAGTAGGAGGATCATGATATGTCCCCATGGGAGATAGATCCTATTGTAGAAGATATGGCTGATTATAGCTCATATAAATCAGCAAGCAAGATCTCTGACTCATCCACTAGATGGATGAATAGAGGCATCACTGAAATGGAAAATATGGAAGGTAAAAAGTTCACTTGTTTCTGCAATAAATTTGTTGTTATAACTGACATTGTCTTGAATTGTGAGCAGCAACAAAGATGTATTTTGCATCCATTTGATGTCACTCATCCACATATGGATTGGGTGAAAGATTACCTTACAAGCATGAAATCTCCTTGCAAAAATGTTTATGCTTATGGTCAAGGGAAGGCAGCTAAGCACGAAAGTTGCCAAGATAAATTAATGATTACTTGCAGAAGTTGGCCTATGTGGAGGGAATCCACATGCTTAAAGGTATGCTTGCATTGTTTATCCAATAGCAGAGAGCTGAGCCATTGGATGTCTTCACTTGAAGAAACATTTTTCTCTCTACTTGGTTTCGTTGGCAGTAATGTCCTTTCAGTTATTCCCGGGATGAAAATGCACATGTTTGATGATAGATTCTTTAAATTGATTTTGAAGATTGGAAAAAGGCAGTTGATACTTTGGGATCCTGGCATTCATGGGAGTGACAGATTTCCAAAGGTGACAGAAAATTTTTGGTCATTGCAGGAGAAACAGTGGGATCCAAGAATTCTACTCAAGTTATCCTAACTGGGTTGAAAATTTTGTCCATTGCTAGTTAATTGCAGATATAGATTACAGTGTAGTTTTTCTTTTCTTCCATAGTCATTTTTTGAAGGCTCAAATTCAATTTTCAGACTTTTCAGTGGATGGGGACATTTATAATCAGAGTGGTGTAGCAGAAGCTTGGTGGAGTCCTAATATTGCTTGAGGACAAGCAATCTTGGAAAGGGAGGACTGTCATGTCCCCAATTTTGGCTCATCCAGTACCATGGGTGAAAGGGGACAAGATCAACCCCTAAGGGAATTAAATGGTATTAATTCTATTTGCTTAGAATTAATTTTATTCTAAGTCTCACAAATTGGCAAATTTATTTATTAAAGGTAATTTTGATAAATAAAATTAATGGATAAAGAGCAAGTGGGCCAATAGGGCACCCATGTGGAATATGTTGCCAAAATGAAGTAGGGTGTATTTTTGGAGGAAATTATACAACAAGAGTTAATTAATCATTAATTAATTGATTAAATGTTGAAGTGTGAATTAATTATGAGTTGTAATATTTTTATTAATAAATATTGCTAATAAATATTGACAAGTGGTGATGATAAGGTTGAAGGAATTACTTGGAGTAGAAGTCAAGTAAACACTAGAGTCCAAAAATGTTTCCAAAATGGAGAAAAGAGGCTTATTTCAGGAAAAGCAGCATAAATCCAGGAAAAGCAGGAAAGTTTTGAAAGTAGGGAAGTTACAAAAGGAAGGAAAATCAGAAAAAGTGGAAAGAAAGAAAAGCAAAGCAAGGAAAGTATGTCCACTCATGGGTGACCTATTCTCACGGGTCACCAAGCCAAGAAACTTGCTCAACGGATCAACATGAATTCTATAAAAGAATTTATTCCAACTCCATTTCACATATTTGGCTAGTTTGAGAAATGTTATGAATGCATTTGTGCATCCAAGGCTAGGGAGGTGTGCCCCTAGTCCAGCATGGGAGATGTGCCCCAGCTTTCTATGAGAGGATCATGACATCCAGCCATTATCACTGAGTGTATTTGTAGGTACTGAAGCTGACTAGGTCGAATTTCAAGTTCAGAATCATCTTCACCAAATTTAGAGATCGAATCCTTCTTCTCTCTTCTATTCTACAGCTAGTTTCCTATGTGTAAGAGAGAGACACTTCTATCGTCTTCTGAGAGGCATATTTTCATATTTCTAATGTAATAATAGAGTATGTAATTTTCAGATATCAGTCACTTCAATAAAAATTACAAAACTCTGATTTCTTCTCCAATTTATGCACCCCTTCTAGATTTAGATAGAATTTGACTAGCTTTCAATAAATGAATCATAAGTCAATGAGTAAAAGTCCAAATGAATTCATTCCTATTCATGGAATTAGATAACATATCACATGACATTATACAATATCTTTTTTATAAATTTGATTACATTTGAGTACTGTTTGGGAGTCCAAAAGTCGAGCTAGTTGAGTTGTCCAAAATTGTCATTTTACTAGTTATGCTATAATACTTGCTCGGATCTCTTTGAAAATTTTTGGAATGATGTATTAATGTTGAATGATTGGCATTAAATGATATTTAACCTCTGTAATTTGAGAAACACCCATATCCAGTCTCCAGTTAAATACCTCACCCATACTAGTCTGCATATGCTGAGAACCCCAAGAGCATTGGAGTAGAGTTCAGTCGGGCTATTCTTGAAACATAAATGGTATTAGTACATTGTGTATAGGTATAAAATCATATCAGAACCTTCCATCCATCCATATCCTTTGTACTTTCCCATCTCCAACAATTCTAGCTTCCTTAGCCATTGTTTTGATCAAATTTGAGAAGACTAGAGTCTTTGTATCACTTGTATAAGTTGGCACATTAAAGTGGTACCTCCATGAACACAAATTTCATTTTATTAATCCTTCCCAACTCCTTGATCTAGTTTGTATATGCGGATGTACCCAGGAAGCCTTGTTGTAGACTTCGGTGATGTTGATGTTCGAAGCATAAATGGTCTCCATGCTTTGTACAAAGGATCCTAAACTTTTTTTTTCCGTCTAACTTGTTGCTGCACACTCTCCCATGTAAATTCCAGAACCTAAAGTCACCCCTACCATACTTGATCAGTGCCCCTGTACACTGTCAATTTTTCATAATTTACTTCAATCTGATTTAGGATCTTAACTCAGAGAACAACATGTATAGCATATCTACAGCATATCAATCATGGACACAATAATGCAAGCACACAAGAGACACAGAGTTTACTTGGGGAAAACCATAAAGGTGAAAAACCCCAATAACTTCCTCAGAGATAGATAGAGCAATGATACAACCCAAGCATAAGATATAGACATCTCCTAGTAGCAGCTTCTCCTCCTCCACAAGTGCGCCACTCTCCAAAGAGTGTGTGTGAGAATAGAATGATCATATAGAGTGCCTCCCGCACTCTATTTATACTTGTCTTGACTTGCCTAATAACCTTTACTAGGTCGGCCTCAACTTAACCACATAACACAATGTTGACTGGGCTGACACCCAATAGGGTGGTATAATAACCCTTTGACCCACATGGCCGACCCCCAATAGGGTGGTCTAATAACCCTTCGACCCACATGACTTATACAAGGCCGACCCCAACAAGGTGGTCTAATAACCCATCAAGTATAAGTTACAACACTTACAATATAAATGATGACACTTCTGTATAGAGGAATAATAACATCTCTATAGGAATACAAACACTTCCGTATAGAGGAATAATACCATCTCTATCGGAGTACAATATACATATATCAAATACATCGGTGAAATACATTTTGAAGTTACATATACATCAACACTCCCTCTTAACTAGGAAGGTATTTCTCGACACAGATCTGCTAGCACAAGTCTTCTTCTCTGGATCATCATTAGCGAATCATTATCCTCGAAGCATCATCATCATCACTGCTGTTGCTATCTCAATCAATCTCTTATCTACTCGTCATAGGAAGTTCTACAGAGCCAGTCCTTTTTCATACGGGATGTAGGCCCACCACCTGTAGGTATTCATTGTCACTGGCCATACTGTGGAATCCTCAGGACTGATTACGTGCATCCACAAAACCTCGAAAGAGCATCCCAGGACTGATTACGAGCATACTGCTCAACCTATCGGATCTCCCAGGATCTTTTACATGTAACTGCACAACCTTTCCATGACCACGGAGTATCACTAAGCACAACCTAAATGCACACACACAACACTTAAACTCACCAACATGGGAGGACCAACCTACCACCATCCGTGAAAGTCTCACAGCACTTACATCAACGACCATGGGAGGTCCAACCTACCACCATGTTGGAATGGCACAACACTTATATTGCAGCCATGGGAGAACACATCTACAACCATGCTCAAATGGCCCTAGCACTTATATCACAGCCATGGGAGAACACATCTACAACCATGCTCGAATGGCCCCAACACTTATATCGCAGCCATGGGAGAACACATCTACAACCATGCTCAAATGGCCTTGGAAATTACATCACAACCATGGGAGAACACATCTACCACCCTGTCGGAAAACCCAGCAATTACATCACAACCATGGGAGAACACATCTACAACCATGTCCGAAAAGATCATGTGCATCTATGTCTTCGGAACTCATCACACATAATCCAACTGATTATGCAATGTATCCACCTGATACATATGATCATCCTGATCATCATCATAGCATCATCCTAATGCATATCATCTAGAGTATCATCCTGATACTGATCACTGCATCGTCCTGATGCATATCGGGAACAACATCCTGAAGCTCGTCATCCATGATCATCCTAATCATACAATGCATCCACCTGATGCATACATAGTATCTACCTGATACATATCATCATACATAATCTACCTGATCATACAATGTATCCACCTGATACATATACAAATACATGATCCACCTGATCATACCTGATACATATCAACATACATGATCTACCTGATCATACAATGTATCCACCTGATACATCTATAGATACATACCCATGATCCAACTGATCATATCCAACATCCAACATGATGCATACATACATATATATAAATGATCCAACTAATCATATCCAGCATCCAACATGATGTGTACATACATATACATATAAATGATCCAACTAATCATCTCTAGCATCCACCTGATGCATATACAGAGCAGTAACTAGAGCATTGTCCTAATGCTCATCATCCAGCACTTACATCCACATCCATGGGAAGGATCCTCCTCTCACCATGCTTGGAATGGCTCTTGCAAATGTGTCCATCACTTCTTCCTCGAAGTGTCATCAATCTGAAGAACACCAAGCCTCTCTTTGAAATACTTGAACTTCACTCTAGCTAGTGGTTTCGTCAGCACATCTGCAACCTACTCATCTGTCGCAACATACAGGAGCTTCACTGCTCCTCTCTGCACCATATCCATGATATAGTGATTTTGATCTCAATGTTTTTTGACCTATCGTGGAACACCGGATTCTCAGACAGCTTCACAAAACTCTGGTTGTCACAAAAAATACCAGTAGCCTCCAGCGGGAGATCAAATAACTCATACAGTAGCTTTCAAAGCCATACTGCTGAACAACTAGCTGAACAAGCTACAACATACTATGCTTCAGCTGTACTCAGTGCTACACAGGACTTCTTCCTGCTAAACCAAGAGATCACACCTGATCCCATACTGAAGCAGCACCCAGAAGTGTTCTTCATATCTGAAGCACTTCCTGCCCAATCTGAATCAACATAACACTGTAGGTTAAACTTTTGATTTGCATCATATTTGAGCCCATAATCAACTGTACCCTTCAGGTACCTCAGAATATGCTTTACAACAACCAGGTGAACACTCCTCGGATCCATCAGGAACTGGCTCAATGTGTTCACCACAAAGAAAATATCTGGTCTCATGTTCGTCAGGTACATCAAGGACCCAATCATCTAACGATACATAGTGACATCAACCAGCTCAGATGAAGCATCACACAGAAGCTTCAGGTTCGATGCCATAGGTGTGGCCATGGCCTTGTATTCCATCATCCTGAACCTCTTTAGGATCTCTACTGCATACTTCCCTTGTCCAAGGAAGATTCCATCTGCACTCTACCACACCTCCATGCCTAGAAAGTAGTGCATCATCTCGAAGTTCTTCATCTCGAACTTGGTAGCAAGCTTCCACTGCGTGTCAGCAATCAATCTATCTTCACCTATAATAAACAGGTCATCCAAATACAAAAGTAGTATCACTGGATTGCCTTCCTCAACCTTGTAGTAAAGTTTGGAATCCGCTTTACTCTTGGTAAAGCCTAAACTGGATAGAAAGTTGTCTATCTTACCATACCAAGTTTTGCACATATATGACTTCCCGTCATGTGTCTCAAAACCAAGTGGCTACTCCACATACACTTCCTCTTCGACTACACCATTCAAGAAAGATGTCTTGACATCCATCTGGTGTATCTTCCATTTCATCACTGCAGCCAGAGAAAGTACTGATCTAATGGAAGTGTATCTGGCCATGGGAGTAACAGTATAATCAATCCTTCTTTCTGGGAGAAGCCATGAGCTACAGACCTCACATTGTATTTTTCTATGCTACTATCTGCAGTACGCTTGATATTCTAGATCTGTTTGGAAGTCACAACAGACTTCCCTTCTAGTCTTGGGACTGCATCCCAGCCATCATTCTTCATGATCGACTGGTACTCCTCAATCATGGCATTCTTCCCGAATCCTGGGAACTTCAATATTTTTAATATATTCAATAGATAACTTTGTTGTTGAACAAATGTTGTAGTCCTTCTTTTGTAGGTGATGGTATACGATCTTTCCTACAAAACAAGTTAAATTACATGATTAGAAAACATCTCATAGTTTTTAGAACAAATTCTTACACATAAATAAATATGTCATATAGTCATGCAATTATCTTAGCCAATGCTTCAATACAACATTTATCCATATCCCGTAACTTTCTAGATGCCTTCCAATCTCTACCAGAACATTGTTAAGAGTTTGCACTACTCCCAACATGTCAGCAGAGAGGTTTCATTCTAGATAAGTAGCAATGGAATGTTGTACATTTCCATAGGCCACTTACCCATCACATGCATATTAGTAGTATACTATTCCTTAATGCAATTATTCTAATATGCATAATACACACCCTAAGTCTAGTAACATCAGTATATACATCATTGAACAGTATTATTTAAACAATCAAATATGCAAGAAATGATAATTCAAATACTTATCTTTGTTTGTTTGTTGGGTTGACTCCCTCTCAGTCTGTGCTTCCTCTCTGCAACTCCATTCTGATGTGGATTGTGAGAAGTGGTCAACTCCCTTTGAATATCTGCATCCTTGTAGAAACTACTGGAGTGTGCTCCCTCTTGATCTTTGCTTCCTGGATTACCTGTCCTTGGACTTATATCCATCCTCGATCACTATGCATGCTTATTGGTATCATTATTGTGTTATCCTCGAGATCTCATACATAATCAAACATTCATTAGTATAATCTCAATACTATCAAAACACAATAATCTTAAGCATGTATATTCATGATCATTTCAAACAAAAATAATAAGCAATAGTATTCAAGGACTCTTATGGTTAGTCAGAACATAAATTAAAGTAAGAAACATGATATGCCTAAACCCGTTATTACTCAAACCTATGAATAATCATTATCAATCATGCCATGTATACTTATATAAGAGATCCTACCACAAAGTAGGATTCTAACTTGATATAGGAAAAACATACCTGGATTAGTATGTTAGCTAGTTATGTCTAACATACCTACATGATGTCTTCTTGTTCTCTTCAATGACTTGTGCTAGTAACCTGCATATCTCATAAATTAACCATTATAGAACCAAGTTATACATACCTCGTAAATAGATCTTCTAAGTGATCCATGACAATGGATGAATCTTTGTCTTCATGTCACCATGATCATATGTTCTTGAAGTAGAACATGATTTGTCTTTCTTGGTGTACCTTTCATGTTAGAGAACAACATAAACCTCATACAACATCACAGCATTAGTACAATCATAAGTGTCAAAACCTTAATCAATGAATATCTTCTGTTATGTATTCATAATTTTATTAAGGTGATACAACAAGTCTAGTAATTAATCAATATTGTACTAACCGTACTGATATGAAGACAAACATATCATAAACTTAACCATGAACAGAATTCAAAACATACCTGTAAGTCATACCTGTCGAGATTGATTGTAATCTTCTAATGTAAGGCCTCAGCCTCATCTCCCTCTTAAACAACAACTTCTTCACTTATGCAGGTGAACAATCCATTCTCTTATGAGATTAACCCAATCCACTTGATTTGCAGGAATTGGATCTGGAGCTGGATTAGGGTTTGTCAGAGAAACCCTAAAAATTCAAAATTTGAATTTCAAACTTCTGAAAGGATAGAAAGATGCGCCTTGATGAGCTGATCAAGCCGGTATATTCAGAATTTGAAAACTGCAAAGTTTCACCCCTCAATTTTGCCTTTGAAACTTCCGGATTCACTAGACATGACCCCAAACTAGGGTTAGATAAATCCCACCCTTCTACCCAATCAAAAGGTTCGATCCAAAGCTCTAAGCTTCTATTTTTCTGAGGATCTTCCAGCCGTGGTCACAGATTTCAAAAATTCCCATTTTTGCAGAAGCCCTAATTTTTCACTTTTCTGATCAAAGTCCCAAACTAGGGTCTGATCAAGCCCCGCCTTCTTCCCAACCAAAAATTCTGATCTTGGTCTCTAAATTTTGATTTTGATGAATAGCATTCAGTCCTGGTCTCTGATTACAAAAATTCCATCTTTCTCTTAAACCCTAAATTCCTGAAGCCATGAATGAAGGTGCTCAAAAATAATTATGTTTTGACATAAATATGTACCTGATTGTTTATTGTGTAACTCCGAACTTTCTAATCCACAGGGTCTGAAACTTGTACCTATGGTATCCCGACCTGTTATCTTTCCAACCCCATAGTTTTGACCTCAATTGGATTCTCTGAAAGAGAGTTATGTCAAGTGTCGCAATGTGACCTTTTTATGGTATAAACCTGGAGAGCGAACTTGTACGGCATGCCACGTGTCACTAGTTCAGTTTCGGCCTCTAAAAAAGTTACCTGAGAAATTTCAGTCCATGAACTACCTATCACTTTTTACAAAATTTCATTTGGAGCTTCCTAGCCCATGTTATGACCTTTTTTCCTAGGTCACCTATTTATGACTCCGATCTGGAAGAGGCAGAAACCCTAGATTGTACAGATCATAAAACACAAAGTACAATTAATTAGAAGTTTTCATTTGGACACAAGGTACATGGGGATCGGATATTCGACTTGTAAAATGTTTAGATCTGAAACCTTCACCAAAATGGATTTATAGTGAAAGTGCTACGATGGCTGGTTTTTTCTATATCAAGCCCTAGCATCACAAGTGCAACAAGTGTCATACATGCCAAACCATGCCTTCTTTCAGGCTAGATCTGATACCATGTTAATTTTTCAGAATTTACTTCAATCTGATCTAGGATCTTAACTGAGAGAACAACATGTACAGCATATCTACAGCATATCAATCATGGACACAATAATGCAAGCACACAAGAGACACAGAGTTTACTTGGGGAAAACCATAAAGGTGAAAAACCCCAATAACTTCCTCAGAGATAGATAGAGCAATGATACAATCCAATCATAAGAGATAGACATCTCCTAGCAGCAACTTCTCCTCCACCACAAGTGCTCCACTCTCCAAAGAGTGTGTGTGAGAATAGAATGATCAAATATAGTGCCTCCCACACTCTATTTATACTTCACTTGACTTGCCTAATAACCTTTACTAGGTCAGCCTCAACTTAACCACATAACACAATGCCGATTGGGCCGACACCCAATAGGGTGGTCTAATAACCCTTTGACCCACATGGCCAACCCCCAATAGGGTGGTCTAATAACCGTTCGACCCACATGACTTATACAGGGATGACCCCAACAAGGTGGTCTAATAACCCATCAAGTATAAGTTACGACTTTTACAATATAAATGACAACACTTCCGTATAGAGGAATAATAACATCACTATAGGAATACAAACACTTCCGTATAGAAGAATAATACCATCTCTATAGGAGTATAATATACATATATCAAATACATGGGTGAAATACATTCCGAAGTTAAATATACATCAACATACACCTCACTTACATCCTGCTCACTGTAAAGAAATTGTCTAAAAATTACTAGTGAAAGTCCTGATAAATTCGACATTTGGAGTTAGTATTCTAGCCAATTCTTGGCTGGGATATTACATGTGTGTGGTTGCACATGTTGTGATGCATTGTGTGAATGCATAATTGGGATGTGTATGTGTCATTGCAAATTAAATAATGGATGAAATGTTGAGTTAATGGTAATTCTAAGATCATTTCATGAGCTGATGTGAATGCAGGAAGGATTAGATGGAGGTAGCATGATGAGAGAGCTTCCAAAATACTCTGTGGAAGGAAAGAGTTGTATAAAGGTTATGACTAGGAAGTAATGGGTATCGAAGGTTTATTAAAATTACATAAACAATGTGATGGTGTCTTTTAAATTTTATTATGATAAAGATGCATATAAAATACACCTATACATTTCGTTGTAAGAAGATGTTAGTAGCAGAAAGTGCTTGAATGATTGGGTGATTATAATTATGAAAATCACTTTAATGACTATTGCAATAAAAATGTTATGTACATGAAAGACTCACAAAGTGTTTGACTGGTTTGAGTTCAGATTTCAGGTAGATTGCTTTGGACATGGAAAGGTGGGTAATTCCATGATGAAGGCTGAAAATATACCATGTGCAAGATTCAAACCTCATGAGAATGATCTCATGGTTGTAAACTTAGTTATGCACATAACAGATTTTCCATTTCAGACTTGTAAATTTCAGATTTGAAAACTAATGATGATTGCTAATCACTGTTGGCTTGTATAGAACTGTTTCAGGAGGACATGTGTAAGTGGGTGTCCATGTTATGGTAACAAGCATAAAACCCAATGGGCATAGTGGTGACACTTGAAAATCCCAACAGTATCAGGATGCCTCATCTACACTACATGGTGGAAATCCATGTGAGTGAGATGGTAAAATTTATGCCAAATAGGGCATAAGTGTAACGTTAAAGAGATTGGAGTGGCAAACCGAGGGACTAACAACTCAGAGAAGGGAGCCCCACTCCTCGCAAAGGAAAAGAAAGTACATATGCAAAAAGAGATAAGTGTTATGTAACCCTAGCTAAGATATAGACATGTCTAGTTACTAGAGTTAATATGCAAAGCATGTTTTATTGTATTTATATTATTTCAAACTGCTTGAAGTAAGAGTAGGACCTGCATAGTTCACATCAGTGAGGGGTGCACACCTTTCTAGTGTTGAGTTATGCTAGGGTTATCAATATTGACTATACCTAAGGGAATGGACACATTCCTGGTATTTCAATATTTGGTAGTGAATGTTATGAAATATGTTTACCATTGTAGAACATCAATACTAATGAACTAGCTTGTTCATCTTGTGTGTCAGCTCGAACATATACAATTTGAAGCGGCACACTCATGGAGCACATGGATGACATATGTGTGTTGAGAAGAAGATATGGAACACATGGACTACTCCTCATGTGTTGAGCATAAGCTGTGGAGGACATGGATGACATATATGTGTTGAGAAGAAGCTCTGGAGCACATGGACTACTCATCAGATGTTGAGCATAATCTCTGGAGAACATGGATGACATATATGTATTGAGAAGAAGCTCTGGAACACATGGAAAACTCATCATGTGTTGAGCATAAGCCTTGGAGCACATGGATGACATATATGTGTTGAGCAGAAGCTCTAGAGCACATGGACTACACATCATGTGTTGATCATAAGCTCTGGAGCACATGGATGACATATATGTGTTGAGCAGAAGCTTTGGAGCACATGGACTACTCATCATGTGTTCAGCATAAGCTCTGGAGCACATGGATGACATATATGTGTTGAGTAGAATCTATGGAGCAAATGGAATACTAATTATGTATTGAGCATAAGCTCTGAATAGAACTAGAGTGACTCTACTTAAAAAGGTTGAACATAATATTGGGAAGCAACAGAACTTATTATATTACTGATGTTGAGCTGGGGGATTTGGAGCATCAGTAATCAGGTTGCTATTAATTATTAGGTTTCCTAGATGAGAGGCCTAGGACAAACATCAAACACTATGTGTCATAGCCAAGAAAGGGAAATTTAAGTACTCACATTGAAGTGAAAGAGGCTAAGGAGCATGGAACCATAGTGATGGTGTGACTCCGGATTAGAACAAGACTAAGAGGGGGAAACTCTTACTCTCCTCTTTCCTTTTTACTTGATGCATTACAGAAAACATAAAATTGATTGAATGCATGTTTTGGCTGAGAAATGATTGTGGTTGATTGCTTGAAATACTTCTAAAGGATGAATTAGTTAATTCCATGTGAAATAATGAACATGCATGAGTTCATGTGCATGTTGGGAAAGCATGAAAAGTGTGAAAGTCTCATGGATATAGCATGGAGTTTCCATGTCACTTGGTAAATTAATTGACTGATTTTAATGTTATTTTATGCTTGACCTAACAAAGAATTGCAATGATGAATTTCACAGGTGAGAAATTGAAATCAATTGGTTGCATCTGTTATAAAATAGTTGGTGCTAGCAAGAAAAGTGTGGGCAGTTGTGTACATTGACCATGGAAGTAGACAAAAAGTTGTTGGATTTGGAAGAAAATATTCTTCAAACAATTAACAAAACCCAAGAGAAACTTGGAGAGATACTCAAGCTACAGAAGCAGCAAAATGAGATGAACCACAAGGTTTTGCAGGGCTCTATTAGTCTGCAAAAGGAGGTAAAAATCCTTCTGAAAACAATCAACGGTGGAAAGGTCAGTGGATCAATAAAGAGGCTTTCATCCAATCGGACCACTAAGAAACATTTCAAGTGAGAATACTCAAAGGAAATGGAGCAGGAAAAGAAAAAATGGCCACTGAAATGTTGGGGATGTTGTGGGGACCACTTCTTAAACAAATGTCCTGAAAGAAGAAATAAAGGAACCAATGTGTATAATATGCAAGATGTCTCTATTGTTGGCGATGTTGTTAGAAGTGTTCCTCACATCTATGTAGCATTGGATAATCGCCAAGCTGATCATCAATATTCTATGATCGATATTGAAGATGGAACCTGAAGGGTAAATATAGGTTCAACCAATATGCATATAGGATCGCAAAAGCAAGATACTCAGGAACAAAGTCATCGGACAGTTAAAGTTCCAATGGACCCATTACAGTCTTGAGGAATCTACTTGGGAACTGAAATATATGTTGTGGGAAGAATATCCGCATCTATTTTAAAAATGTGTATGTAAATAAGATTAAACATACCTGCAGTTATTTTTTTGTATATGTTTTGATACGATGTTAATCACCGAGGACGATGAAGACTCTAAGGGGAGGGGAAATGTAACACCCCTGGCCCATATTAGAACTGATATTGTATCTTGAACTATTTTCTATGAAGTTTGTACATAGCAAGATATTATTTTAATACAATTACCAGTTGGTTGCATGAGGAGCAATACACTGAAGAGGAGATCCAGGTATTAATCGAGGGTTGTGAGGGGGTAAGGTTGACTTATGTACCTTGTTCCCTAAACCCTTGTTTTATAAACCTTATGTTAAAAACCCCAAAACCCATAGTCTTAATCCATAGTCTTAATGGGGGATTGATTAATAATTAAATATTATAATTATTAGTTAATATTGAGTTAAGTGGCTAATCATGCTTTTGGATGGGAAGTAACATGTACCTCTAGGATAGCTACATAGGAGCCCAAAGGTGGACACGGGATTACTTCGGTGAAGAGTGTGGACAAACTGGGGGGTCGTTAGTCTGGAGAATGCACGCAGACGCAGAGAAGTAGGGGGGGTATTCTGGGGTGGATGCCTGCGGAATGAGCAGAGTGAAGAAAACTTGGAAAAATCCCTGTGTGGATACCTGAAAACTGCTATGTTGAGTTAACTTGATATGGATTTGATTTCCATGGTTTCATATACCATTCAATTGGAAATTGTGCATGAGACTCCGAGTGAATTCCAACGCTTGTAATGAAGTGTATCATTGTACATTTAAGGGAAGGAACTATGTGGGTTAATTGCGGAATTGACAAGGAATTGGTTATCAAACTGTTGTTGTGATGAACCCCTGTGCATATCCTTTATCCCTGTTAATTCCACCTTTGACTCTGTGAGTGAGTTGAGGGAGTTGGTGAGACATCTTTTGTTAATGTATGGATCTCGGCTCGGGGGTGAAATTGGGAGATGAAATAGTACAAGCTAGATAAATTCTAAGGTTGGGTGGAGCATGGCTCACATGCAACCAGTTGCCACCTTTATGTGAATTTCAAATAAGTGTATCTGTGGATGAATTATAATGTTCATGTGATTTATTATGCGTGTTATGTTCAGTTTCTTGAATGAAGTTTGTAATTAAATGTAATCCATAGTTATGCTATGCTTATGCATGTGTAGAAGGATGTATACATGTAGGATGTTTCCTTCAATTGCATGAGTTATCTGCATTATGAATCTTACATGTGAAAGATGTATGGATTATACTTAATTTATTAATCTCATGTATGCATATTCTGTCACAACCTTATTCATGAATGGATGGTTCATGTAATGTTCCTAGAATGATAGGCATAAATCTAGTTATGAAGTCTATATGACTGATTGGGTTTCTTTTCTATGATTTAGGTTGTTTTGTGTTATTTAACTATGGATTCTATGATATGTCTATCTAGCTTAGTGTCATTCTTATGTTTGCTTATGAATTATCCTTTACCCTGCTAAGGGATGGTTAGTCTTCACCTAGGCTCTGTGGGACATAAAGTTGAACCCTATTATGTTCCAGAATACCTCTGTAGGTCTGGTGAAGGTAGAAACCCTGGAAGGGAGGGGCAGAGTTCCCCTGCTATTGATTTATGTGACTTATTTGGGGTTTTCTGAGCTGAAGTTCATTGGAGCCTTAGCTTGCTTGGATTGCTCTATTGGGGGTGGAAATTGCACCATTGGAAAGATCTCTCCAAGAGATTTCCAATGGTTCCAGGCTTGTTCCATTTGGACCAAGGAGGGGAAGTTATGACCCTGTAAAGTTTGCAAGAGTTTTGGTGTGGTTTCCGCAGTTCTGCATCCGCAATGTGGGTTGTGGATTGCAGCCGTTGGAATTGCAAAGTTGTGTTTTGACTTCTGCATTTATGTATTCCGCATTGCAGATTGCAGAATGTCGAAGGTTTAATGCTTCGGGGTAGTGGATGTAGACTTCCTCATTTATTCATTCCGTAATGCGGATTGTGGAATGCGGAAGATGGAAATTCATCGGAGCATTGTTTGGGACTTTCGCGGTTCCGCATTCCACAATGCGGAATGCAGAAGGTGGATTTTCTCCAGGTTGTTGGATTTTCCTTTCCATCGGAAGGAAGATTTCTTCGGAGTTTCGTTTTTGATCTTCCACATTTCTACATTCCACATTGTGGAATGCAGAAGGAGGTATTGTCAGATGGGTGGCTTGTAGGTTCCGCATTCTGAATCCCACAATGCAGATTATAGATTGCGGAATGCGGATCCGGTCTTTGCGGAAATCCTTTTTTCCGAGTGTGGATGGCAAGACTCTAGCTTCCTATGTATTAAACCATGATTATGGGAAATGAATGAGTCTTATGAAGCTGATATAAGACATAATAAAGAAATAAATTATTTTCATAGTTTTATACTATAAATTGTGTGTATGTGTAATGCGGGTACGTTATAAATATTATGTCCATTATGTATTTCTAAATGATATTAATCTCCTATGTTGTATTTATATGTTATTTGAAGTTATTGTGAATTAAATGAGTACATGCATTAACCAACAAGAAATCTGTCTATAAGCCTGAGGAAGACATAGATTTATGTTTGAATGCTTCATCAGTTGCATGAGTTTAATATGCTACTAACCCTGCAGGTTTTAGATGCATTGTTAGTTTTAGTTTCATTGTGTGTGTGTTTTGTTAAGCCTTGCATGCACTATTAGATGAACTGCTTGAAATCACCTAGACATGGGGAAGGAGTTAGATAGCCCTGAGGTGTTTCATGACCTCTCTGTGGGTCATGGGAAAGGAAGAATTCAGGGCAGAAGGCAGGCAGAGTGCCTTGCAAAAGGTTGAAGGCATATTAAGGAGGCTTTGTATAATGCTTCAATTGGGAAAATGACAAGGTTAGAGTCGTCAGCTGTGGCAGGGGATTACATCAGTGGATAGAGCTCTCCAAAATATTTCCAATGGTACCATACTTGTACAATTCGGATTAAGGATAAGGAAGTTAGAATCCTAGGAAGTTTGCAAGTGTAGGAGGTGTGGTTCCACATTTCCACATCCGCAATGCAGATTGCGTATTGCGGAGGTCGGGAACCAACCTTGGATTTGCGTGGTTATCCTTCTGCCTTTACACACCTGCAAAGCAGATTGTGGATTGTAGAAGTTGGAAGGGATATTTCCATGGACTTGGCACGTTGGTCCTCCGTCTTTTCGCACCTGCAAAGCATATTGCGGATTGCGGAAGTCGGAAGGTGAATTTTTCCGCTACTGCAAAATAAGGTTTCTGACTTATGAGTTCTGCATGCGTATTGTGGATTTCGGAAGTCGGAAGGGGGAATTTTCTAGATCAGTGAATTTGGACTTCTGCATTCCCGAGCTCCGCAATGTAGATTGCGGATTTCGGAAGTCGAAAAGGTAAAACCGTCGGGTTGTGAAGTTAGGCTTCCGCAGTTCCAAGTTCTGCACTATGGATTGCGGATCGTGGGTTGCCGATCGAAGATGATTGCAACTGCGTGTAGAAACCGACGGGATTATTGGAGAAATTGAAAAAAAATGTATACTAGGTCTCCCATCGCCTCTGAAGGGCACTGAGGGGATTGGGGACATGACAAGTTCATGTGTGTTAAGTTATGGTTTATTTTAAGGCTCCACTTGGTGGCATGAATCAAATGATAGTTTAATTTAAGGATTGTTTGTGTGCACTGATGGTGTGTACAACTACTAACTAAGAAATTAAATGTTTAAAAGAAATGAACATATTCCAATACTGATTTTAAACTTTTCTTGAAACATCATTTCAACATAGAAAGGCTATGACTAAGCATTTAGCATTCAAAGTGTAATATCCCGAATTTTGGACTAACTAATTTTGTTGTTATATTGGGCCACGACCCCAAAACATATGTTTTATTTTGAGTATTGGGCATGAGCCCTAGCACCTATGATTTATTCTTTTATATATTGACATATCAAGCATGGACCCTAATTGACTTCTTTATTTGAGTGTATACTGGGCGAGAAGGCCCCAATGTTTTAATGATTTTCTTCAGCTTTGATATGGGTACAAACCCTAATATACTGAGATGATCTTTTGTTACTTACTATGCAGAGCTATGATTTTACATGATTTGAATTATGAGTGTGTTGAACATGGACTCAGAAACACATATAACTTACGTACTGGGCATAATCCCCGACGTACCTAAAAGAATGTTTATGTACTGGGAGTAAGCACTGAGGTACATTGAGTGTTGGGCCTAAGCCTTGGAGCACTCCAAGATTGATAAACGAATACCGGATCCGAGGCAACTTAAATATTTTAGATGTGCATCACAACCACATTCTAGCACTAGTGTTGAGCAGAGGCTCTTGAATTGCACTAGTGTAACGCCCATGTGAGAGTGTTGAGTTAAAAGGCTCTAAACAACACTCGGGGTTGCTGGATCTCAAAGTGTTGAGTCGGAAGGACTCTGAATAGCACGTTTACTTTCATCACATTTATTTAATTTGATTAAATGATTAATCTTTTATCTATCATCAAGTACTGTGGGAACTACCATGTTATACGAGGGAATCCAATATGCAAAGAGAGAGACTAGAGGTGCCTATCCAAGCTTACCAAGACCGTCCAATGAATTGGACCTTGTCCTTAAAAGTTAAAAGAAGTATCATGTGAAGATACTTAATTAAATAAAAGATAATTACCACCACTTAAAGCATGGGATGACTAATAGTAGTCTTCTATGAATAACATGCATAAAGGCCTCAAGGCTAATATTATTATTAAATAGCTTTAATAATAGTATTGTTATTATGTATTTATGAAAATCATTTATTATATATAGTTTATGCATCATTTAATATTATTAATGATGTATTAATAGTTAAGCTGAAATATAAATATTGTTATAAAAAATTATTATGATGAGCTTAAATCAAAAATCACTTATAGTTAGAACAATTGAAAAAGTCTTAGTGCAAAAAGACTAGATTTTTATTAAATAAAATCTTTTAAATATTAATTATTTAAATTAAGGAAACTAATTATTCCAACAGTCATAATTCAAGACTCCCCTACTTAAAGAGGGAAGATCCCAAGTTTTGGGGGATCATCTATCTTTTTCATTATCATTCTCTTATGGTAATCAGAGAGAAGTCTTTTGCTCCAAGAAACTGAAGCAGCCTTATATAATTTCAGATCTGAACCAACAGTGAACCTAGGGCCTCTATCTTTCATTGCTTATTGGAACCAGCTTGGGGGGATCCAGTTAATACCAGGAATGGTCTAAGGGTCATGGTTGGGAGGAACATGGTAGCCCCAAAGTTATCCAACTAAGGAAAATCACCCCAATAGGTTATCTAAATACAACAGGTTTTGCATTAATTATTGTTTGAGTGTGCAAGCTTCTACAGGAAAAGATCAAGTGCTAAGCTGCTAGGCTTCTACAGGAAAGGATCGAGTGCCCAAGAAACTAGGTATGTGGTATTAATTGTTTCCATTCCCCAGTTATAGTAGACACGGGCTTTTAAATTAGAATTAATACTTCAGCATTGTTCTCATTACAAATATTATCAACACTTAGAGGTTTTGCCCAAAAACTAGTGGAGGATCTAGCAGGTCTAGCCAAGTTATCTTGTGCTAGAAAACATGCCATCAACAAACTTAGAAACCCTACTATGAATTTTCAGAGGACTTCCCTTTGTTTTCCCATATTAACTTCCAGGTTAGGGTTATTATATTTTTTAATGATTATGTTCTTATGTTTGAATTGTCTTACCAATTCGTAGTGCAGGGATTACTTCTGCTTACTAATTTCTTTTATTGTTATTATCTTTATGCTTAATGTTCGGGTACACAAGGTACTCCCAAAAGACCGAACACCTAGAGAAACCACTTCACACAAACAGATCACAGATCGATACACCGATGTTTTGACGTGGTTTAAACCCTCGAGAGGGAAACACTCCAAGGCCCTTGCCAAATAACTTCTACGGAGCAATTTATTATGCAAAGAAAGAAAGTTACAAATGAGCTTCTCATAATTGATCAACTAAACAATAACCCTCCATGCTCTTTAAATAGAGATCATGGACCAATCGGGTGTTAAGCCACGGATCAAGGTTAGGTATGATCTAAGAGAAGTTGAGCCGTCGGATCACAACATATCGTGACCGTTGGATTAAATATTTACAGATGCATACTAATGCATACTAAAGAAACACACTTTTCCTAACGGATATATTACACAAGTTGATATTAACTAACTCCTAAGTGTCTAAATATCCTAACATCCCCCCTTAAGAACAACTTGGGATAGGATTGAAGGATTTACAAAAGTGACACTATTAGGAGAAGGAAGGAGGCATTAGAGCCTATCCTCCTTTAATGACAAGTTCTTGAACTCCTAACATAGATCAAAGTTTAGAAAACTTCGCTTCTATAAGAGACTTGGTGAAGATGTCTACAACTTGATCATCTGTAGGACAAAAGAGCACTTCAAGAACACGATCATGAATAAGATTTCTGATGAAGAGCATATGTAGCTCAATGTGTTTGCTGTGTTGATGTAGAACTGTATCTTTGGAAAGCTTGATGGCACTTCGATTGTCGCACCAAAGTGGAGTAGGTTGTTGCTACTCGAATCCAAACTCTGAAAGGATCTGTCAAAGCCATAAAGCTTCCTAACTGGCATTAACTGTAGCTCGATATTCTGCCTCTACTGAAGAAAGAGCAAGAGCTTGTTGTTTCTTACAAGCCCAAGTGATAGGTCCAGCGCCCAGACTGAAAACATAACCTGTAGTAGACTTTCGATCATCAGGATCGCCAGACCAATCTGAATCAGTGAAATCAACCAACAAAGGTTTCCCCCCTGTACTGTAATGAATCCCAAATTGAGTTGTACCTCGAATATATTGAAATATTCTTTTAGCTGCTTTCTAGTGACTTTCATGAGGTGTTTGCATATAACGGGAAACACGGCCAACGACAAAGGAAATGTCAGGACGGGAATGAGTTAAGTATAAGAGACTACCAACAAGCTGACGATACAAGGTGGCATCTACTTCAGGTGAAGTACAAGTGGTAGAAAGTTTGACTCCAGACTGGAAGGGATAAGGGGCTGGTGTACAATCTTCCATGTGAAAGCGATGAAGAAGGTCACAAGCATACTTAGACTGAGAAAGAAAGATTCCTTCTTTGGTTTACAGGACTTGGAGACCAAGAAAATAATGCAAATGTCCTAAGTCTGACATTTCAAAATTTTGCTTGAGACTGGATTTCACGTGGGTTATAAGCTTAGGGTCACTACCAGTAAGAATAAGGTCATCAACATAGAGAACAAGTATGATGAGATGGTTTCCTACTTTCTTGGTATAGACATTGGGGTTAGAATGACATCTAGAAAAACCAGTGTCAAGGAGAAAGCTATTCATTTTGGCATACCAAGCTCTAGGAGCTTGCTTAAGGCCATATAAGGATTTGTTAAGGTGGCAGACAAGGCTAGAGTTATTCTGAACATATCCAGGAGGTTGTTCCATGTAATTTGCTCCTGTAAATCACCATGTAAGAAGGCAGATTTGACATCCATTTGATGGACTTCCCAGTTATGTAAGGCTGTAAGGGAAAGAACAAGGAAAATGGAGTTCATATTTGGGATAGGAGAAAAGGTTTCATTGTAGTCAATCCCTTCAACTTGGGAAAAACCTTTGGCAACTAACCTTGTCTTAAGTCTTTCAACACTTCCATCTGATGCATACTTAATTCTGTAGACCCATTTACATCTAACAAGTTTTCTTCCTTTTGGAAGAGGTACAAGATCCCAAGTATCGTTTGCCACTAAGGAACGATATTCTTCATCCATAGCTGCATCCCAATCTAGATTTTCTGAAGCTTCTGCAAAGGTTTTTGGATCATGATTCTCGGAAACTTGAGCCAAAAGAGAAGAGGCTCGCCGAAACTGAGAATGTGTTCGACGTTGATCTCTAGGATCACCGACAAGATCACCAACTGCTTCACATGTTGAACGAACCCATCGAGGAAGCACTTGTGCTGGTGCAATTGGAGGAACATGAGAAGGCGGAGGTGGATTTTCATCCTCACTGTCATCATCAGAAACTGGAGTTGGAAACCTATCAAGGAATTTGGAAGAAGAAGAAGGCACAATCGCCGAATCAAGCTCGCAAGCCAAGAGATTTTCTTCAATTTAACATCTCTTCTAATGATTATATCATGAGAATGTGGTTGAAGAAGTCTATAACCTTTTACATCTTCAGAATATCCAGCAAATATGCACTTTTCACTTTTAGGCTACAATGCTGTCTGTTTTTCATCCGGAATATGAGTCCATGCTTCACTACCAAAAACACGAAAGTGACTTACATCAGGTTTAGTTTTACTCCATGCTTCTTCTGGTGTGATACTCTATAAAGATTTAGTGGGGGTGCGATTAACTATGTAATTTGCACAATTAATGGTTTTAGCCCAAAATTGAAAACTTGGTCCGTTAGATTGGATCATACAATTAGCAATTTGTTTTAAAGTGTAGTTCTTCCATTTAGCTACACCATTTTGTTGTGGTGTATAAGAAACAGTGTGTTGTTGTTGGATTCCTTGTTCAATGCAGAAAGTAGTAAAGTTTTTGTTAACATATTCTCCTCCATTGTCGGATCTTAACTTAATAATTTGATGACCATATTATTTTTCAACAAGGGCCTTGTAGGCCAAGAACATGTTAAATACTTCGCTCTTAAGTTTTAGGAAATAAACCCAAGTGCATCTGGTGTAATAATCAATTAAAGTTAAGAAATATTTGAAACCAGAAAAGGAAACAGATGGAAGAGGACCACACAAGTCACTATGCACAAGCTCCAAGGGAACCGAGGCGTGCCAAGAGGCACGTTTGTCAAAACTGTCTCGATGATGTTTTTCGAGTACACAACCGAAACAAACACCATCCCTGCAAGATACCATTGGAAGACCTATCACCATATTGTCTTTACATAGTTGTTGCAATGAGCGATAATTTAAGTGACCAAATCACTCATGCCAAAGTTTGCTCAAGTTATCACTATGACAAACAAAAACTGAACGAAAAGGTGATGACCCAAAGTTGTTAAACTTGTACAACCTAGTAATATCATCAACAATTCCAATAGCTAGGACCTATTAGGGATCTTTAAATCCTTGATTACAACTTGGTGAGGTGTAAACATCACAGTTTTACCTTCACCAGAATGAGTGATTTGATAGACTGATAACAAATTGCAGGAAATTCTTGGAACACATAGTACATCACTGAAATGACCATTATCTACTAGAACTGTTCCAGCTCCTACAACACTTAGAGATCTATCATCACCAACAAATATTTGTTTGGTTTTACATTCATGCATAGTAGAAAATATGGATTGATCTTTAGCCATATGATAAGATGCTCCAAAATCAATGACCCATTCATTTGAAATAGAAGAAGAAGATGCATTATAAGAATAACCAGAAGCACAAAGTGCATGTCCATGAGAGGTAGATTCTGAAGGTGAATCTAGGTTGATGTGGTGCTTCTTCATTGCTACTTCCAAGGTTGTCATCTTCTTGAAACACTTAGATTCATCATTATTATCTTTCCCACAATAGTTGTAATGACGCTCAGTCTTCTTTCCTTTTGGCTTGGATCCTTTGTCATTTTTTAAAGAAGGAGCTGACTGAGAGGGTTTGGAACCCTTGTTTGACTTATTATTGCGAAAATTTTGTTTCTTGGGAGGCTTGGACTTTTCTTTCTATTGAGACAGTAAGGCTTTCCCAAATGTATCTGTATTGTTAATTATTCCAAGATGGATGATATTATCTTGATCTCTAATCAAGAAATGAGAAAAGGATTCAAGACTAAGCTCTTGATAGCTAGTTGCATTCAAGGATTCTTTCATGGAGTAAAATATAGATACAAAAATAGAATATGCAGGTCCAAGTTTGGAAAGAATATGATAAATGCATTGTTTGTCTTCCCTCTTAATCTTGCATTCTTCACATAAGAGTTTAAGAGTTTTGTACTTAGATAAATAATCTTGCATGCATGAAAAATCACTTGGATTTAAAGAAATCAACTCATTTTCGATTTGGTGACCTACAATTTCATTGTGTTTACCAAACACAAATTTCAACTTGTCCCAAACAGCATCAGCTTCATCAATTCCAGATATGTGGAATCACAAATCAATAGAGATTGACATCCCAATCAATCCACGAGCTTTGTCACATCTATTTTCTCATTTTATTTTCTTGTCATCATTAGTGGGTTCTGTTTTTTTCCCTGAATTAATTCTAAGAAGTCCCCTACTTCATAGAACATCCTCCATATGAGATTTCCATGAGAAATAGTTAGAACTGGTAAGTAGAATATCACAAGGGGTGGCCATACTGCAAACTAATGGCTATAAAAATATAAACCAATAGTCTAGATGTGAAGAGCTCAAAAAAATAGGTAGTTTAAAAAAAACGGCACTGAAAACTGACTCTGTATGATGAAGTTATGCTTGAACAAAGAAAAAGTTGAAGATGTCCCCAATAGTGACATGGCAGATAGAGAATGACCAGCGAAAAGGACCTCCCTCTTCCCAAGATGAATCTTTGACAATCACTTTACAAGAAAATTGCTTTAAGTGAATCACTTTTGTAAAATAAGTGATTTCACTTTTACAATGATGTTACTTTAAATAGTGCAGCAATAAAAATGAACTTAAGTGACTCACTTTTTTATTTTTATTTTTTATTATTTAAGTGAGATGCACTTTTACAATAAAGTAACTTGAAAATAGAAATTGCATGCACTTTTGCTTTTAAAAGTAACTTCCTAAGACTTGAACTTAAGACCTATTAAGGAATAAAGCAACTTTGAACCAAGTGAGCTAGATTAAAAGGTATGTAAAATATGGGAAGGAGGAAAGGGTTTTTTTTTATTTTTTTTACTCTTCTTGCTCGATTTCTATGCTTGCCTTTTTTTCATGCAAATCACCCCATAAACCAAAACAAAAAAAAACTTTTTATGCTTGTGGGGTTAGATCTCGTTAGCTTGCCCAGAAAGTATACGTTTTCTCTTTGTTTCTTATTTGTCGAGATCGCACAAGGTGCACGGCAAAGAGCATATGCAGCTAAGAAAAACCCTTTCCCTTTCTGTTTCTGATTTGCCGAGATTGCTCAAGGTGCACGGCAAAGAGCATACACAGACAAGGAAATCAACAATCCGAAACTAAAAAAATATAATAATAAAACTAATAAAATATGAGGATTTTTTTTCTTCTTTAAAACAGAAATAAAAAAAGCATCACTGTAACATTATACCTTCAGATCTGATAAAATACGCATTTCTGAAGCAACCGGGAACCGTTTTCGATAATAAAAAAACTGTTTCCCAATGGAAACGGTGCTCTGGATGCAATGGAACACCTCCCACAACCTAGAAATGCACAAAAATACCGAAACCAGAAACCCTTTCAAGTTTCAGCAATAACAGTTCAAGATCTAGATCATAACCAGAAGCGGCTCTTCATAAAAGATCTGATACCATGTTCAGGTACACAGGGTACTCCCAAAAGACTGAACACCTAGAGCAACCACTTCACACAAATAGATCATAGATCGATACACCAATTTTTTGACATGGTTTAAACCCTCGAGAGGAAAACACTGCACAGCCCCGACCAAATAGCTTCTATGGAGCAATTTATTATGTAAAGAAAGAAAGTCACAAATGAGCTTCTCATAATCGATCAACTAAACAATGACCCTCCATGCTCTTTAAATAGAGATCCTAGACCAATCGGGTGTTAAGCCATGGATCAAGGTTAGGTGTGATCTAAGAGAAGTTGAGCCGTCGAATCACAACATATCATGACCACCAGATTAAATATTTACAAATTTATACTAATGCATACTAAAGAAACACACTTTTCCTAACGGATATATTACACAAGTTGATCTTAACTAACTCCTAAGTGTCTAAATATCCTAACACTTAATAATCGTTAGACATAAATTACCATAGCATCAAATCAAACATCGAATCTCCTAGTCACATTACACATCAATCGTAGTTTAAACATTAAACAGTAACTATTACTTTTTTCTGCTCTTTCAAACCAAGGTATATTTCTACCTTACCAACATCTCTATGATTGCAATTAAACAGTCAACCATTAAATCAAAAACGACAACATACTTCTCTTATGGATCGAATCCCATTATCAAACCAATGTTTCCATATTAATAAACTATATTACTTTTTAGAAATAGAAGTCAAGAGATTGAACCTCACTAAAGGCCATACTATTTTAATAGTAGCCAAACGGCAGAGAAATTTCACACAGAAAATTTATACATCCAACCAAGTGTTTTCGCTACCATTGATCAAACACATACGACATCCTTTAAACATGAAATACAAGGCAAGGGATCAAATTCCTCCATTCTCTCATTTGAAGTAACCACCAGAAAGAGAACGCAGCATGAAGAACCAAAGTAAAAACCCACGGGAATGTGAGAAGATCAGACAAAGATTTCGCTCCACCTACTAAACACATTTTTTTTTGGTAGCTACTCTAAAACTAAGATTTGTAGATCCATTCAACAGGTAGAGCCACGTTAGTCACATGAAAGTTCAATAACCCTTAACCAGTATTGATACAGAGAAAACGCAGAGGTCAGTTACAGGTTCAAGTCTCGTAGAAAAACGCAGAGGCCAAACTTTTACAAGGGTCCATCCCACCTAAATTATCATTTAGACTTTAATAAACATGCACACAAACTCTTAAAACAGTAAGAAGGAGATTTGTATTATTATACTCTAAACATGTGTACATTGGTGACAGATTTACACTTCTATTCATTACAATGCTTCCGCAAAGTTGTAGGATTTACAACCAGTAAGACCATGATACTTATGGAACCGAGACCCTTCAAAAATGTCGCAAAAGAAGTACCAGTGTGGTATGTTCTTAGCAGTGCTGAATTTAATTTAAAATCATCATTTCTTAACTAGTTTATTACAATAACGGAAATTTTTTTAATTTTTTTGTACTATTTTTAGGGACATTACAAGTGGTATCAGAGCTCAGTTACAAAAACTAAGTGACCTATTGGGCTTATTACAAACAAAACATCCATTGTCGATACTCAGTAAACAGAAACATACATTTAAATTTTATTTTGTTTTATGAGAAAATAAGCTAACATATTTTTCTGCTCTTTATACTTATATAACATTTCAGGTACAGTCATTGTCTGAAAATGAATGCAGAACAGGGAAACAACATACACGGAAATCTGAACTCACCACCACGAGAGCGAGAAGTGGTGGTGGAACTAAACTCAGATTTGATAAAATCTATGCAAAATCTACAGGTAGAATTCCAGAGTTTCGGAGATGATAAGATGCAAGAAAGAAGAGGGAAGCAAGCTATAAATGAAGCTTTACTTCAAAGCTTGGCAGGGGAAAAATCCCGCGGATAGCCCACACTCTCAGTCAATACCTTCAAAAAGGGAAGTAGTCACACAAAGAGGACTGCCAGCCCTAAGGGAGAAGAGAAGGGAGAACACATACCGAAATCAATGGAAGAGGACTGTAAGAGCTCTTCCAACGACAAAGGTTCACCACCTCCTTGCAAGAAAAGGAGGAGAAGTGACGATAGCTTACAAGGAAAATTCAGAAAGATAAAAGCCCCAACATATGACAGAGAGATTAACTCCGGGGAGAAGGCTGAGGAGTGGCTACTAGGAATGAATACGTACTTCAAAGTTCATAATTACTCCAGTGAAATGCAAGCCCGACTACCCATATACAACCTGAATGGTAAAGCAACCAGATGGTGGCGGGACTTGAAACACACCAAAGGACAAGAATTGAGAGACAAAACATGGGATACTTTCAGCAGAATATTTCAGGACAAATATATGTCTGAAAGATTCTTTGACAAGAAAATTAAGGAATTTCATGAGTTGAAAATGGGTTCCCTCACCATGGAGGCATTCATAAACAGATTTTTAGACTTGCTGCACTATGTTCCATACATCAAAGACGAAAAGGTCAAAATACAACAGTTCTTGGGAGGGATGCCACCAAAATTTAGAGAAAAGATAGAGTTTGACATGCCCAAAACCCTTGATGTGACCTTACATAAAGCAAGACTGTATTATGAACACGGACAACCAAGGAATGAAAAAATCAACAAAAACAGAGATAGGTTCAGAACCTTCTCGGACAACCGCAAACCAAGTTTTAGACCTCCACCTTACTGGAAACATAACAACAGTTTTTCTCCCAATAGAGGCTTCAACCGACCACAAGCACGACCAAGTGCACCCCCACCACCTGTCAACAGGACAGCTTTCAACAAAGAGACAAAAGCTATCCCACCAACTATTTCTTGCTGGAAATGCTAAGGGCCCCACTACTACAGAGACTGCCCCAGCAAAACAGATGGAGTTTTACACAATGTCCAAGCAGAGCCTACCGTAGGAGACATGGCAAAGACCCCCAGGATTTATGCCTCTCTTGATGACTGACATGTGGATCACCAAGCCACTGTGGTTGAAATTGAGGGTAAGATCTCAAACACAACCATTTCCGTTTTAATAGACCCCGGTGCATGCCGAAGTTACATCTCCCCTAAGATAGTAGACACTTGTAAGTTGAACAGAGAGCATCACGAGAGACCGTGGTTGGTACAACTAGCCACCGATATGAAACGAAAGGTCTCTGAGTTAGTTAAAACTTGTGAGATAGACTTAAACAGTTTCCCAACTAGGTTAGAATTAAACATTACCCCTAGGGTTCTACGATGTACTCATCGGCATGGATTGGTTAGAAGAACACCATGTCCTACTGGACTTCTTAAACAAATCCTTACTCTGCAGGGATGACCAAGGAAATCAAAAGACGATTCAGGGTATATCCCTAAGAAAGTGTCGATACGACAGATCTCCACCTTACAAGCAAAGAAATGTATCAGAAAAGGTTGCAAACTCTTTTCCCTCAATATCCAAAACATAGAAACTGATAGGGAATAGAAGATCGAAGACTTCTCAGTCCTCGTAGAGTTCAAAGATGTATTTCTCGAGAAATACCGGGATTACCACCCAAACGAGACTTAGACTTTTCTATCGAACTAACACTCAAGTCAGTACCAGCTTCTAAAGCCCCATACCGCATGAGTACACCAGAATTGGTGGAGCTCAAGCTTCAGTTATAAGAGTTAATAGACAAAGAGTACATTCGACCAAGTGTGTCCCCTTGGGGCACACCGATACTCTTCATCAAGAAGAAAGACAGAATGATGCGGATGTGCATCGATTACCGCCAACTCAACAAGATGACCATTAAGAACTGCTACCCACTCCCTAGGATCGATGACTTGTTTGACCAAGTTGGAGCGAAGATCTTCTCAAAGATCAACTTACAAGCCAGATACCATCAGGTGAGGATCTATGATGAGGATATCAACAAGACCACGTTTCGAACCCATTACGGCCACTACAAGTTCACAGTGATGCCCTTTGGGTTGACGAATTCTCTGGCCAACTTTATGTGTATGATGAACAACATCTTTACCAAATACCTTGATAAGTTCGTTCTAGTCTTTATTGAAGACATTTTGATCTACTCCAAGAACGAAGTAGAACATGAGGAGCACCTCCGAATTGTTTTGCGAATACTGAGAGAACACCAACTTTACGCCAAGTTTAGTAAGTGCGATTTCTACAAACCCCAGATTCAATACTTAGGACATATCATTTCTGAGAAGGGAATAGCCGTCGACCCCAAAAAGGTCAAAGCTATCAAATAATGGCCCACACCTACATGCGTATTCGATATAAGATCTTTTTTAGGTTTAGCTGGCTACTACCGAAATTTCATTGAGAACTTTTCACGGATTGCATGTCCCATGAACTCCTTGCAGAAAAAGGCAAACAAGTTTATCTGGATAGATAAGTGCGAAGAAAGCTTTCAAAAGCTGAAACAACTATTGATTAGTGCACCAATATTACGAATTGTAGACCCCAATGGGGACTTCGTTGTTTGAACGGATGCAAGCAAGGAAGGACTTGGGGCAGTCCTTATGCAAGACAATTTTTCCATATGCTACGAATCGAGGAAATTAAAAGAACATGAGCAGAACTACCCTATGCATGACCTCGAACTAGCCACCATCATCCATGCTCTGAAGATGTGGCGACATTATCTCATGGGAAAGAAATTCCTTTTGATGACTGATAACATGAGTTTGAAATACCTTTTCGACCAACCTGACCTAAATGCCATGCAGGCCAGGTGGTTAGCCTTCCTTAGTGAATACCATTTTGAACTAAAGCATATAAAAGGCAAGGAAAACAAGATTGTAGATGCCTTGAGCCATCAAGCACATATGCTTTATGAAGTGACGGTGAGTCAAACCAACTCAGACTTACACCACAAGATTCAAATGGCATGTAAGGGTGACTGTTACTACACAAAAAGCCTTGCAAAGATCCAGGAAGATAGATTATTTCAGCAACAAAAGGAATATAAGATAGACAAGTCAAGACTACTGTGGTCGAAAGAAAGACTCTATGTCCCAGAGAGTGGAGACATTAGATCAAACATTCTCACCGAGTTTCACTAGAAACCCTATTCAGGGCATCCAGAATATCAAAAGATAATATCGATAGTAAAGAAACATTACTTTTCTCCTAAGTTGAAAGCTGACATCACCATGTTCATCGCGAAATGTCAGGAGTGCCAACTAGTCAAAGCAGAATACCAACACCCCTCCGGATAACTTCAACCTTTACCCATTCCGGAATGGAAATGGAAGGTAATAATTATGGACTTCATTACCGGCTTACCCAAGAGTAAGAAACTGAATGACTCCATCTTTGTAGTGGTAGACAAGCTGTCTAAAGCAGCTCACTTCATACCGGTAAAATCTACCTACAAGGTAGTTCACATCGCAGAAATTTTCTTAAAGGAGATCTTTCGATTGCATGGGATACCCAAGGCAATCATTTCCGATCGAGACACGAAGTTGACTAGCAACTTCTGGAGAGCATTGTTCTCCAGTTTGGAGACCCAGTTACAATTCAATACGCATACCATCCCCAGATCAACGAACAAACAGAACGAGTAAACCAAATCCTCGAGGACATGTTGAGGATGTATGTCATGAACAACCCCACCAAGTGGGAAGATTATTTGCACCTCGCAGAGTTTGCATACAACAACGGTTATCAAACCTCGTCCAAAATGAGTCCTTTCGAGGTACTCTACGACAGGAAATGTAGGACACCCATGACTTGGGACAGTCCAGTAGACAAACTTAAGTTAGCGCCCGACCTACTAAAAGACTTGGAACAACTAGTCTCCAAGGTACAACTGAACTTGAAAGAATCACAAGACCGCCAAAAGAGTTATGCGGAAAAGAAAAGAAAAGACAAAGAATACCAAGTCAATGAACATGTGTTTCTAAAAATAAAGGCAAAACGAAGCTTGTTGAGATTAGGACATTGAGGGAAACTAGCCCCAAGATTTTGTGGACCTTTTGAAATACTGGACAAGAAGGGCCCAGTGGCTTATGAGTTAGCCTTACCAGCTCATATAAAAGTTCATAATGTTTTTCATGCTTCATTATTAAAGAGATATGTATATGATACTAAACATGTTATTGATTGGTCCTTATACAGGTGGAGCCCGAAGGGGAGTTCACGCCAGAACCACTCCACATTCTGGACAAGAGAGAGGTGCGACTTAGGAGGAGGACCATTACTCAACTGAAAGTACAATGGAGGCACTTTGGACCAGATGAGGCTACTTGGCAGAATGAGACCACCATGAAAGAGGCATACCCTACCTTGTTTCATGACCTCATTCCTAGTCCCTAGAAACAATGGGACGGTGTTGTTTCTAAGCGGGGAGGGATGTAATATCCCGAATTTTGGACTAACTAATTTTGTTTTTATATTGGGACACGGCCCCAGAACATATGTTTTATTTTGAGTATTGGGCATGAGTCCTGGCACCTATGATTTATTCTTTTATATATTGACATATCAAGCATGGACCTTGACTGACTTCTTTATTTGAGTGTATACTGGGCACGAAGGCCCCAATGTTTTAATGATGTTCTTTAGCTTTGATATGGGTACAAACCCTAATATACTGAGATGATCTTTTGTTACTTACTCTGCAAAGCTATGATTTTACATGATTTGACTTATGAGTCTGTTGAGTGTGGACTCAGAAACACACATATAACCTACGTACTGGGCATAAGCCCTGACGTACCTAGAAGAATGTTTATGTACTGGGAGTAAGCCCTGAGGTACATTGAGTGTTGGGCCTAAGCCCTTGAGCACTCCAAGCTTGATAAACGAATACTGGATCCGAGGAAACTTAAATATTCTAGATGTGCCTCACAACCACATTCTAGCAATAGTGTTGAGCAGAGGCTCTGGAATTGCACTAGCGTAACGCCCATGTGAGAGTTTTGAGTTAAAAGGCTCTGAAGAGCACTCGGGGTTACTGGATCTCAAAGTGTTGAGTCGGAAGGACTCTGAATAGCACTTTTACTTTCATCACGTTTATTTAATTTGATTAAATGATTCATCTTTTATCTATCACCAAGTACTGTGGGAACAACCATGTTATACGAGGGAATCCAACATGCAAAGAGAGAGACTAGAGGTGCCTATCCAAGCTTACCAAGATCGTCCAATGAATTGGACCTTGTCCTTAAAAGTTAAAAGAAGTATCATGTAAAGATACTTAATTAAATAAAAGATAATTACCACCACTTAAAGCATGGGATGACTAATAGTAGTCTTCTATGAATAACATGCATAAAGGCCTCAAGGCTAATATTATTATTAAATAGCTTTAATAATAGTATTGTTATTATGTATTTACAAAAAACATTTATTATATATAGTTTATGCATCATTTAATATTATTAATGATGTATTAATTGTTAGGATATTTGGACACTTAGGAGTTAGTTAAGATCAACTTGTGTAATATATCTATTAGGGACAGTGTGTTTCTTTAGTATGCATTTGTAAATACTTAATCCAACGGTCACGATATGTTCCCGACATAGAGTGATCCGACGGCTCAACTTCTCTTAGATCAAACCTAACCTTGATCCGTGGCTTAACACCCGATTGGTCCATGATCTCTATTTAAAGAGCATGGAAGGTCAATGTTTAGTTGATCGATTATGAGAAGCTCATTTGTAACTTTCTTTCTTTGCATAATAAATTGTCCTGTAGAAGCTATTTGGCCGGGGCCGTGGAGTGTTTCCCTCAAGAGGGTTTAAACCACGTCAAAACATCGGTCTGTTGATCTATGATCTATTTGTGTGAAGTGGTTGCTCTTGGTGTTCGGTCCTTTGGTAGTACCCTGTGTACCCGAACATGGTATAAGAGCTTTTATGAAGTGTCGCTTCCGGTTATGATCTAGATCTTGAACTGTTGTTGCCGAAACTCGAAGGGTTTCTAGTTCTGGTATTTCTGTATATTTTTGGGATGTGGGAGTTGTTCCATTGCGTCCGGAGCATCGTTTCCATTGGGAAATAGTTTTCGTTTGATCGAAAACGGTTCCGGGTTGCTCCAGAAACGCGTATTTCATCAGATCTAAGGGTATAATGTTACAGTGACGCATTTTTTTATGTTCTGTTTTTAAAAGGAAAAAATCACATATTTTATCATTTTTTTACTGTTAGATTTTTTTTGGGTTCGGATTGTTGCTTTCCCGTCTGCGTATGCTCTTTGGCGTGCAACTTGAGCGATCTCGACAAATCAAAAACAGAAAGGGAAAGGGTTTTTCTCGGCTGCGTATGCTCTTTGCCGTGCACTTTGCGCGATCTCAGCAAATCAGAAACAGAGAGAAAACGTAGAATTTCCAGGCAAGCTAACAAGATCTAACTCCACAAGTGTGGAAAAGTTTTTTTTGTTTCAATTTGTGGTGTGTTTTGCAGGAAAAAGGGCAAGCACGCAAACCGAGCAAAAAGAGTAAAAAAAAAAAAGCCCCCTTCCTCATTCCCATATTTTACATACCTTTTAATCTAGCTCACTTGGTTCAAAGTTGCTTTATTCCTTAATAGGTCTTGAGTTCAAGTCTTAGGAAGTTACTTTTAAAAGAAAAAGTGCATGCAATTTCTATTTTCAAGTTACTTTATTATAAAAGTGCATCTCACTTAAATAATAAAAAATAAAAATACGAGTGAGTCACTTAAGTTTTTTTATTGTTGCACTATTTAAAAGTAATATCATTGTAAAAGTGAAATCACTTATTTTACAAAAGTGGTTCACTTAAAGCAACTTTCTTGTAAAGTGATTTCCAAAAGGTTCATCTTGGGAAGAGGGGGGTTCTTTTTTTTGCTGGACATTCTCTAGCTGCCACGTCACTATTGGGGACATCTTCAACAGTTTCTTTGTTCAAGTATAACTTCATCATACAGAGTTCATTTTCAGTGCTGTTTTTTTTTAAACCGCCTATTTTTTCGAGCTCTTCACATCTAGACTATTAGTTTCTACTTTTATATCCATTAATTTACAAATATGGATGCCCTTTGTGATATTCTACTTAACAGTTCCAACTATTTCTCATGGAAATCTCATATGGAGGATGTTCTACGAAGTAGGGGACTTTTCAGAATTACAACAGGGAAAGAAAAAGAACCCACTGACGATGATAAGAAAATAAAATGGGCAAATAGATGTGATGAAACTCGTGGATTGATTGGGATGTCAATCTCTACTGATTTGCGATTCCACATATCTGGAATTGATGAACCTAATGCTGCTTGGGACAAGTTGGAATCTGTGTTTGGTAAACACAATGAAATTCGAGGTCACCAACTCAAAAATGAGTTGATTTCTTTAAATCCAAGTGACTTTTCATGCATTCAATATTATTTATCTAAGTACAAAACTCTTAATCTCTTATGTGCAGAATGTAGGATTGAGAGGGAAGACAAACAATGCATTTATCATATTCTTTCCAAACTTGGACCTACATATTCTGTTTTTGTATCTACATTTTACTCCATGAGAGCATCCTTGAATGAAGCTAGCTATCAAGAGCCTAGTCTTGAATCCTTTTGTGATTCCTTGATTAGAGAACAAGATAAACTCATTCATCTTGGAATAATCAACAATGCAGATACATCTGGGAAAGCCTTATTGTCCCAACAAAAAGAAAAGTCCAAGCCTCCCAAGAAACAAAATTTTCGCGATAATAAGTCAAACAAGGGTCCCAAACCCTCTCAGTCAGCTCCTTCTTTAAAAAATGACAAAGGATCCAAGCCAAAAGGCAAGAAGAATGAGCGTCATTGCAACTATTGCGGGAAAGATAATCATGATGAATATAAGTGTTTCAAGAAGATGGCAGCCTTGGAAGCAGCAATGAAGAAGCACCACATCAGCCTAGATTCGTCTTCAGAATCTGCCTCTCATGGACATGCACTTTGTGCTTCTAGTTATTCTTATAATACATCTTCTACTTCTACTTCAAATGAATGGCTTATTGATTTTGGAGCATCTTATCATATGGATAAGGATCAAGCCATCTTTTCTACTATGCATGAATGTAACACCAAACAAATATTTGTTGGTGATGATAGATCTCTAAGTGTTGTAGGATCTGGAACAGTTCCAGTAGATAATGGTCATTTTAGTGATGTACTATGTGTTCCAAGAATTTCCTGCAATTTGTTATCAGTCTATCAGATCACTCATTCTGGTGAAGGTAAAACTGTGACCTTTACACCTCACCAAGTTGTAGTCAAGGATTTTAAAGATCCTCAACAGGTCCTAGCTACCGAAATTGTTGATGATATTACCAGGTTGTACAAGTTTAACAACTTTGGGTCATCACCTTTCCCTTTAGTTTTTGTTGCTCATAGTGATACCTTGAGCACACTTTGGCATGAGCGATTTGGTCACTTAAATTATCGCTCATTGCAACAACTATGTAAAGAAAATACGGTGACAGGTCTTCCGATGGTATCTTGCAGGGATGGTGTTTGCTCCGGTTGTGTACTCGAAAAACATCATCGGGACAGTTTTGACAAACGTGCCTCTTGGCACACCTCGGTTCCCTTGGAGCTTGTGCATAGTGACTTGTGTGGTCCTCTTCCATCTGCTTCCTTTTCTGGTTTCAAATATTTCTTAACTTTCATTGATGATTACACCAGACGCACTTGGGTTTATTTCCTAAAACTTAAGAGCGAAGTATTTAACATGTTCTTGGCCTACAAGGCCCTTGTTGAAAAACAATCTGGTCATCAAATTATTAAGTTAAGATCTGACAATGGAGGAGAATATGTTAACAAACAGTTCACTACTTTTTGCACTGAACAAGGCATCCAACAACAGCACACTGTTCCATATACACCACAACAAAATGGTGTAGCTGAGCGGAAGAACCGCACTTTAAAAGAAATGGCTAATTGTATGATCCAATCTAAGGGGATAAGTCTTCAATTTTGGGCTGAAGCCATTAATTGTGCAAATTACATAGTAAATCGCACCCCCACTAAAGCATTACAAGGTATAACACCAGAAGAAGCATGGAGTAAAACTAAACCTAATGTAAGTCACTTCCGTGTGTTTGGTAGTGAAGCATGGGCTCACATTCCGAATGAAAAACAGAAAGCATTGCAGCCTAAAAGTGAAAAGTGCATATTTGTTGGATATTCTGAAGATGTAAAAGGTTATATACTTGTTCATCCACATTCTCATGATATAATCATTAGAAGAGATGTTAAATTTGATGAAAATATCTTGGCCTGCGAGCCTAACTCGGCGATTGTGCCATCTTTGGCCTGCGAGCCTGATTCGGCATTTGTGCCTTCTTCTTCTTCTTCCAACTTCCTTGACAGGTTTCCAACTCCAGTTTCTGATGATGACAGAGAGGATGAAAATCCACCTCCGCCTGCTCATGTTCCTCCAGTTGCACCAACACAAGTGCTTCCTCGATGGGTCCGTTCAACATGTGAAGCAACTGGTGATCTTGCCGGTGATCCTAGAGATCAACGTCGAACACGTTCTCAGTTTCAGCGAGCCTCTTCTCTTTTGGCTCAAGTCTCCGAGAATCATTATCCAGAAACTTTTGCAGAAGCTTCAGGGAATCCAGATTGGGATGCAGCCATGGATGAAGAATATCGTTCCTTAATGGCGAACGATACTTGGGATCTTGTACCTCTTCCAAAAGGAAGAAAACTTGTTAGATGTAAATGGGTCTACAGAACTAAGTATGCATCAGATGGAAGTGTTGAAAGACTTAAGGCAAGGTTAGTTGCGAAAGGTTTTCCCCAAGTTGAAGGGATTAACTACATTGAAACCTTTGCTCCCGTCGCAAAAATGAACTCCATCCGCCTTGTTCTTTCCCTTGTAGCCTTACACAACTGGGAAGTCCATCAAATGGATGTCAAGTTTGCCTTCTTACATGGTGATTTACAGGAGGAAATTTACATGGAACAACCTCCTGGCTATGTTCAAAATAACTCTAGCCTCGTCTGCCGCCTTAAGAAATCCTTATATGGCCTTAAGCAAGCTCCTAGAGCTTGGTATGCCAAAATGGATAACTTTCTCCTTGACACTGGTTTTTCTAGATGCCATTCTGACCCCAATGTCTATTCCAAGAAAGTAGGAAACCATCTCATCATACTTGTTCTATATGTTGATGACCTTATTCTTACTGGTAGTGACCCTAAGCTTATAATCCATGTGAAATCCAGTCTTAAACAAACTTTTGAAATGTCAGACTTAGGACATTTGCATTATTTTCTTGGTCTCCAAGTCCTGTAAACCAAAGAAGGAATCTTTCTTTCTCAGTCTAAGTATGCTTGTGACCTTGTTCGTCGCTTTCACATGAAATATTGTACACCAGCCCCTTCTCCCTTCCAGTCTGGGGTCAAACTTTCTGCCACTTGTGCTTCACCTGAAGTCGATGCCACCTTGTATCATCAGCTTGTTGGTAGTCTCTTATACTTGACGCATTCCCGTCCTGACCTTTCCTTTGCCGTTGGTCGAGTTTCCTGTTATATGCAGACACCTGATGAAAGTCACTGGAAAGCAGCTAAAAGAATACTTCGATATATTTGAGGTACAGTTCAGTTTGGGATTCATTACAGTATAGGGGGGAAGCCTTTGTTGGTTGGTTTCACTGATTTAGATTGGGCTGGAGATCCTGATGATCGAAATTCTACTGCGGGTTATGTTTTCAGTCTTGGATCTAGACCTATTACTTGGGCTTGTAAGAAACAACAAGCTCTTTCTCTTTCTTCAGCAGAGGCAGAATATCGAGCAACAGTTAATGCCAGTCAAGAAGCTTTATGGCTTCGACAGATTCTTTCAGAGTTTGGATTTGAGTAGCAGCAGCCTACTCCACTTTGGTGCGATAATCAAAGTGCTATCAAGCTTGCCAAAGATCCAGTTCTACATCAATGCAGCAAACACATTGAGCTACATATGCACTTCATCAGAAATCTTGTTCATGATCGTGTTCTTGAAGTGCTCTTTTGCCCTACAGATGATCAAGTTGCAGACATCTTCACCAAGTCTCTTACAGAAGTGAAGTTTTCTAAACTTCGATCTATGTTAGGAGTTCAGGAACTTGTCATTAAGGGGGGATAGGCTCTAATGCCTCCTTCCTTCTCCTAATAGTGTCACTTTTGTAAATCCTTCAATCCTATCCCAAGTTGTTCTTAAGGGGGTGTTGATGCCTCGGATATCGTAGCATCAATCAGAAAGGGATTCTCCCCGATAGATGATCCCAATTAGATTATCTACCGTTTGGTATAGGGAATCCGTCCGGTTAGCGTTTCTGGCAACCGTGGGTTTGGAGTTTAATTTTAATTATACCGGTTATGGCCCGATCCACCCTTTTGGATTTTATGTTTTATAATGATGTGCAAGTGCCTAGTCTATATTTAATCTAGATGCAAGACTAAAACAGATCTAAGTCTAAAACTGAAGTAAATCTACCTATCCTTGCAAGGAGCACATTTAAACGATGAGCAATGAGCTGTAAGAGTTATCTTTAAAGAATGAACAGGTAGCCATTAAATCTTAAAGAGAAAGCTACAACTAGATAAGAGATCTCAGAAGATAGCTTCTAATTTAATATAAAACACATTTATTGCTCATGAAACAGAGAAGCAAGATTATTTAATCTAGATGCAAAACTGAAAGAACAGATCTAAATCTAAAAAAGAAAACACATGAAATAAAACTAATTGTCCCTGCAAGGAGCCAAATTAAAGCATGAGCAATGAGCTGGAACAGTTATCTTAAAGAAAGAATAGCTAGCCATTAAATCTGAAAGAGAATGTTACAGTAGAGATGAGAGATAGCAGAAGATAGCTTCTGATTTAATGTAACACATTCATTACTCATGAAACAGAGAATTCGTTTGGCATAGACAGGAGTAAAATCATTTGTTGTAAAGAAATAATTCAGATAACAAGAAAGATCTCACATTAAAGTACGGAAGCCACCAGAATAATCCAATCCACATCCGTTCTTTATTCCTATGCAAAACGTCCTCTCCAGGCTTTCAATAGAAGATTTTACTTTCATAGAACATACACAAGATAGCTCGTACAAGTCTGAAAATTAAAATCCCTGCCAAAAGTCCTTTCTAATCCTTCCTAACTTCTATTTATAGTTACAAAATTGCCCTTTGGGCCGCCACCTAGCCTCCTACACTTGTCATCTACAGAAATTTTCTCCTCTAACAGCCAAAATGTGACTCCTTTTTCATTACAAAAATTATTTTAACAGAAAATAGGGACAGCTGTCCCATAGCTCTACGTATCATACATATGCGGGCCCAAAATACAAAACAGCAAAAATACTACTTCATCATCAGCGTTCTACTCCTGCACACGTGCTTCAGTTGGAAGAGAAGCACTCAATCCACCAGTGGCTGCTGCTGTTGATGCCGATGGTGCTTGAAGAGAGGCACTCGAGCTCACTGGAACTGCTGCTGCAGCTTGGGAAGAAGGAATCGAACTGGCTGGAATATCTGCCACTGCTGGGGAAGGAGCCAAGCCAGCTGGAGTTTCTATCACTGCTAGGAGAGGAGAGTCCGGATTTGCTGTCAGGTCTGCTACTTCTGCCTTCTTCTCCTCTTCTGCTATGTAGCTATACCACATACCAGTGTCCCTTATGACTATGTTTGCGGAAGCAGGGAGCAAGATTTTCTGGGAAGTCACATTTTTTCTAAGCTCTGCTCCAATGCCTTGAACTTCTGTCACCGCAGCTTGATGTACTTCTTTAAGCAAGTGGATGTGGACTGATGACATTCCAATATAATGTTGGAGGTCGTCAATTGCTAGGACATCGATTTTCTTCACGTATTCAGTTTGGATGCCTAGTTCTTCCTTTAGTTCAGCCAAGCGTTGTTCTTCATCTGGGAAGTCATCGAGAGATTGCAGGAAATTCAATTTGCACCTGTCATGCACTCCCTGGATCCTTTGATACAAACCGTTGATCCTATCCCTTGTCCCTTGCACACTGGCTATTAGCTTACTGCCACAGTTTCTGCAGAAGTCCAAAAGGGCCACATCTTCATTAAAACCCAACACATATTTGAATGGGAGATGTGTGAGGAAATCCCCCTTTCCTTCTCGCCATTCTATCTGGCTCAGGATATTTGCCTTAACACGTGTATGCTTGGCTTTGAGCCTATGGGCCTCCGCATTAATTTATTTTAACCTGAACACCATGGCCTTGAGCTTGCAAACTTCATTAGTGATTAGCTCCTGAGTGTCATGCATTTGCTTCAGGATGCTGTAGGATAGCTCATGGAAGGGAGATATATCCATCATTCTGCTCTCAGCTTGCTCTAATTGCTCAGCTAATGCCCGCTTGTCTATTTCAAGCTGGGACACTCTGGCTACTGCATCATTCTTTTCTGCTTCTTCAATCATCATTAGGATTGATAGCTGCTCCTTCTCTTCCTCTAACCGGTTATATTTGTCTGACAGCTCTTTATGCTCGGCGTACAGGCAATTATACTTGTTCACCACAAGATCTCTGTAGGATTTCTCATTAGCCACAGTCTGTTGTAGCGTACGAGCTCTCTTTTTTGTCAATTCATTTTCTCTGACTATAACACCTACATTGTCCAGTGATGCTTTTGTTGTTTCTACAACTTCGGATGCCATAGCAAAGGGATCTTTCTCTGTATTCCGCATTACAGTGACCTCCCGGTGGGTAATGATGTCCTCCTGGAAGGGACTTTTGATCCTTTCTTCCGATTTGAGGACCATTTCTTTCCTTTTCTTGTCATAGACAAATTCATTCCACCTGGACACCGTATTTTTTTCCGATGGAGTGTACGGGACAATTGGGAGGTCCATAATGTCTATTTCTTCTTCAGCTAGTGGGGTCCGGATTCCCTGAGCTGGATCTGCTCCCACATTTTATGTACCAGAGCCACCTTCTTGAGGTGCATCTATTTCCATGTCTTGGACACCGGACCCACTTGCTTGGGCATCTTCCCCTCCTTCAACTCGTGGCTGACCTTCATCTCCTTTCTGCTGCTTTTCATCTTCAGCCTCCTTCTGCTGTTGGGATTCCTTGGCTTCTTTCTGTAGCCTCTAATTTTCGGCCTTTTGCTGCATTCTTGCCACTTCAGCTTCCTGCTGCAACCTGGCTACTTCAGCCTCCTGGAGTAACCTGGCTTCCTCAGCCTCCTAGAGTAACCTTGCTTCCTCTCTTAATCTGAGCTCTTCCTAAGCTCGGGCATCATCAGCTTCTTTCTCCTTCTGCTGGCTGGTCTTTTGGACCTTGGTTGAGCTAGAGCTTGCTCCAGTGCCTTGGCGAAAGGTTCGCAGCTCAGCCATGTTGCTGATGCCCCTGAATACCTCTTCCTCAGCATCGGGATAGTGAGAGTACTCAAAATGAGCGTAGATTTCCCTACAATGCTCGACCACTTTTCCCTTCCTGTCGTTCCTATGGAAGATCACCTCGCCGAAGTGGAAGGCCTTCAGTTCCTGAACAAACTCCTCTGCTGAGGCAACCCCCGAGAACTTGTAAGCCCCTATGCAGAAAGGTAGAGGGGGAAAGGAAGCCTTATGCTGTTTGTGGAGCATTGCTCCAATTCCATCCAGGAAGATTTGTCTTACTGCTTCCTTAAGGACCACATAACCTGTGGCATACTGCGGCAAAATGTATGGAGCTTTAGTCCCTCCAAACATTTTGAGGTAGGTGCCTTGCTCTGAAAAGTAAAAATCCCCGTAATTCTCAAGGACTTCCAAAGCATTCTCTGACAGGAAGTTGGGTTCCTCCTTGAACATCTTCTCATATAGGGGCATGATGAACCCCTCACAGATGAGTTTGTAGCTAGGTTTGTAATTATGGGCCCACATCATCCTAAAAGCGGTATAAACCGGGGTGGTGGCCTTATCCCATGTGCAGCCCAATTTGGGGAAGTCCACCTTGGCCAAAACACAATCAATCAGATATGAGGACATGAAAAATTCTTCCTTCTTCAAGGCTAGTCCTTCTCTCGCAGCAACTATCATTGAGGCCAAACTATCTGACAGTAGAGTGGCCCAGTCAAACACAGTTCCTTTAAATGCCATGAAGTGGATGATAGGAACCCACTGAATCTTGTACACGGTGCCATCTGGCATGCCGAAGATTCTGCACAACATCAAGGCGATCAATCTGAAAGGAGGTCTCAGGTTCTGGACGTCATATTCATCATTTCCTTTCTTTCTCAAATGCTTTCCTGCGACCAATAGCTTTTTGGCCATCTCAACGTTGTTCATCTGGCCTAGCCATTCATCAGTCAAAGATTGCTGGGAGCGGGGAAATTTGTAGGCTGCGGCAAGATATGCGGGTTGAAATGAGGCAATGGCTGTCTTCCCGCTGTCATGAATTACTCTTCCTTCCGCATCAGCATGTTGGAGTATCCACCCGATTACCTCAGCACATGGGAACAGTTCAGGGCGGGTAGCAGCTATGGCTATGCCTAAAGCTTTGATATTTAGATAAATCTGCCCCTCTTCTAGCAACATGTCCGGGACATCCTGGTCTCGGATCATTCTGTAGATATCACCCCATTGGATTTCAGGAGGAACACCAGTGGTGCACCTAATATCCTGGAGTGTGGTCTCAGTTTTAAGTGGTGTAGGCTGTTTTTCTGTCATCTTAGCCTTCTTCCTACCATCTTTTGGCATTTTAACTTATCCCTGATAGCAACCAAACACCAGTCATTATAAAAATGTGCAACATACTATGAGATTTTAACAAAAGAATTACCCATTTAACCATGCCAATGAGATATATGAATAAATTGTGAAACTGTATGCTGGGAGCAAATACACTATTCCAAATAAGAAATCTAGATTAAATCGTCCCAATTCTTTAAAGGGGCAAGGTTCAGAATGCTCCCGAAAGGATAGGTGTGTTGCGGAAGCAACTTGCTCTTGGACCAGCTGCCAGGGGAGAAGGTGACCTTCGTCATTGTGCTTTTAAAAGGTTAGTGGCAGGGAAGTCTGGGGTGAAATGACCCTGTGACGAAATAGGGAGCCGTTTTCATATTTATGAACAGGCGAGGGCTCTGACCGCCACTGCTATCTGAATCACCTGACGAGGTGTTCTATGGTGGGTTTTGGTTTGAGCAAGGGTGATGGCGGCTGGAGAAAGGCTGACGAAAAAGGCTCAGGCGGCCATAGTTTCTTTTGGCTTGATTTTAGTGGAATGCGAAACCCACGGGGCCTCGGGGCTTAAAAACGAAACAACGATATATCTGACCAATTCCTGTCGGCCACGTCTCAAAAATAAAAAATGAAAGGAAAATATGACGTTCTTTACATAATATGCAAACGTTTTACAATTCCTTGGTTTTATATGACGGGAAATATGCAATTTAAGTCGTATTTGACGGGAAAAATAGCCCATGACGGGCCTTTTGCCCGTCAAAATCCACCCAATGCCTATCGTCTTCTAAACAGAACAATCCCAACGGTAAACTGATGCGTGGAAGAGACAAAAATAATGGTTAGAACACCCTACGTGGCACCATGAAGATGGCTGGATGAGGTGGCCGTGAATCGTGGACGAGTAAGCTGAGATGGAGCGGTCGCGCGACATCCAACAGTGGTTCGCCAATCGACAAATAACAATGTGTTGGCTCGTACCCCCGTTGTTTATTTAAATAGACCGGGCATGTGTGAGTTTAATTTGGTGGTTGGCGCATTTAAAATGTGGCTTAAATACATCGTACGCCGCAGTCACGTCAAGTGATCTCGATACGCGCGCGACCGTCACCTGCGGGATGAACTCGCGACCGCCACCCACCGTTGCGGAAGGTTATGCTGAACTCCTTCACCGTTTCGGGAGAGGTTGGTGAATTGCTTCCGCAAAATGGAACGCGGACGATTAAGTCTTTTGGCGGCCTCTTCAGGATGAAAATGTGAAAGCTTCCGAAACTGCGGAAAGCTTTCGCAAGTGGCTTCTGCTGTTTCGGAAGACTTCCGCCAATGCTTCCGCAAAAGGCTCTCACGAATTCGAGAAAATTTCTAAGTTTTGGCCGCACTCGTTTCTGACGTTGCCGAAAGCTCTCACGATTTGCTTCCGCCGTTTCGGAAGGAATCGGTGAATGGCTCCGTTGTTTTGGTGAGATAAAGTGAAGACGTCCACAACTCAAACCAAAAATTCTAAGATTCCGCGGGGTTTCGGGCAGGTTTCGCGAATGGTTTCCGCAATAGACTTCCGCCATCATGGAAAGAAAACCTGAATGGTTCCGCAACTTTTCTCGCCGAGGTTGCGGGAAGGTAATGCGAAGGCTTCCGCGAAGGCTCGGGAAGAATATCGCCAATGCTTCTGCAAGTTCAGGACTTAAAGATTTTCAAAAAAACTAAGTTACTTGGTGGATTCGGGGAAGGTTGGCGAATTTCATCCGCAAGTTTCGGGCGGCTTTCTTGAATTCTTCCACCGTTTCGGAAGGAATTCGTCAAATGTTTCCGCAACCTTTTCAATAATAATTTCGAATCCTTTTCGGGAGACTTATGACGAATGCTTCCGTAGTTTCGGAGAAATAGTTTGAACGGTTCCGCAGTTTCGGGATGGAAAGTCCAAAGGCTCCGCAATATTTCAAAAGAAAGTTTCTAAGTCTCTTCAGAGTTTCGGAGAGGTTCGGCGAATGGTGCCCGCCGTTTCGGAAGGAATTCTTGAATTCTTCCGCGGTTTCCTTGAATTCTTCTGCAATCTTTTGGGGAAAAGTTTCCAAGTTCTTTTCGAGAAGATTTAAACAAACAGCTTCCACCGTTTCGGGAGGGAACCTCGAACACTTCCGCAACTGCGGGGCTTTATCAAATCGTTCCGCGATTTTCAGGAAGATTTCATGAATTTAACTTTTTTAGAGGAAGGAAGACTGGGAGAGGTTCATAGCAAGATTTTCTATTGAGAATAAAGATAAAAGCTGGGAATGGCCCTTAAGGCAGCCTTTCTAAAAAAAATTTAAAGGAGGGGCCCCAATATGTACAAAATTTTTGGGGGGGGATTTTGCTGCAACAACAGGGGGGATGTTAGGGTATTTAGACACTTAGGAGTTAGTTAAGATCAACTTGTGTAATATATCTATTAGGGATAATGTGTTTCTTTAGTATGCATTAGTATGCATTTGTAAATACTTAATCCGACGGTCACGATATGTTCTCGACATAGAGTGATCCGACGGCTCAACTTCTCTTAGATCAAACCTAACCTTGATCCATGGCTTAACACCCGATTGGTCCATGATCTCTATTTAAAGAGCATGGAGGGTCATTGTTTAGTTGATCGATTATGAGAAGCTCATTTGTAACTTTCTTTCTTTGCATAATAAATTGTCCTGTAGAAACTATTTGGCCGGGGCCGTGGAGTGTTTCCCTCAAGAGGGTTTAAACCACGTCAAAACATCGGTGTGTTGATCTGTGATCTGTTTGTGTGAAGTGGTTGCTCTTGGTGTTCGTTCCTTTGGTAGTACCATGTGTACCCAAACATTAATAGTTAAGCTGAAATATAAATATTGTTATCAAAAATTATTATGATGAGCTTAAATCAAAAATCTCTTATAGTTAGAACAATTTTAAAAGTCTTAGTGCAAAAAGACTAGATTTTTATTAAATAAAATCTTTTAAATATTAATTATTTAAATTAAAGAAACTAATTATTCCAACAGTCATAATTCAAGACTCCCCTACTTAAAGAGGGAAGATCCCAAGTTTTGGGGGATCATCTATCTTTTTCATTATCATTCTCTTATGGTAATCACAGAGAAGTCTTCTGCTCCAAGAAACTGAAGTAGCCTTATATAATTTCAAATCTGAACCAACAGTGAACCTAGGGTCTCTATCTCTCATTGCTTGTTGGAACCAGCTCAGGGGGATCCAGTTAAGACCAGGAATGGCCTAAGGGTCATGGTTGGGAGGAACATGGTAGCCCCAAAGTTATCCAGCTAAGGAAAATCTCCCTAATAGGTTAGCTAAATACAACAAGTTCTGCATTAATTATTGTTTGAGTGTGCAGGCTTCTATAGGAAAAGATCAAGTGCCAAGTAGCCAGGCTTCTACAGGAAAGGATCAAGTGCCCAAGCAACTAGGTATGTGGTATTAATTGTTTCCATTCCCCAGTTATAGTAGACATAGGCTTTTAAATTAGAATTAATACTTCAGCATTGTTCTCATTACAAATATTATCAACACTTAGAGGTTTTTCCCAGAAACCAATGGAGGGTCTAGCAGGTCTAGCCAAGATATTATGTGCTAGACAACACGCCATCAGCAAACTTAGAAACCCTACTATGAATTTTCAGAGGACTTCCCTTTATTTTCCCATATTAACTTCCAGGTTAGGGTTATTATATTTTTAAATGATTATGTTTTCCTGTTTGAATCGTCTTACCAATTCGCAGTGCAGGGACTACTTCTACTTACTAATTTCTTTTATTGTTATTGTCTTTATGCTTAATAATCGTTAGATAGAAATTACCATAGCATCAAATCAAACATCGAATCGCCTAGTCACATTACACATCAATCGTAGTTTAAACATTAAACAGTAACTATTACTTTTTCTGCTCTTTCAAACCAATGTATATTTCTACCTTACCAACATCTCTACGATTGCAATCAAACAGTCAACCATTAAATCAAAAACGACAACATACTTCTCTTATGGATCGAATCCCATTATCAAACCAATGTTTTCCATATTAATAAACTAAGATTTGTAGATCCATTCAATAGGTAGAGCCACGTTAGTCACATGAAAGTTCAATAACCCTTAAGCATTATTCATACAGAGAAAACGCAGAGGTTAGTTACAGGTTTAAGTCTCATAGAAAAACGCAGAGGCCAAATTTTGCCAAATTTCTCAGATAGAGGAAATCTCTGCTCACGAGAAATGCAAGCCATGGAAAGATCACGATTTCCTATTTTACAAATACTCAACCAACAACTTTCAAAACAGAGGCAACGATAGCAAATACAGAAATTGAGAACTACTACTCTTACCAAAAGAAAATGCAAAGACTAGATAACGTGCAAATCGACTATAGAAAAATGTAGTAAAGCCATTTCCTCTATTCAAGGTCCAAGGATTCTTTATAAAAAAATTACGCAAACATGTAAACCCCAGTTTGGTATTGGGTATTATTATTACAACTTCTACAAGGTTCAACATTGAGCTGAATGGCCAAACCATACCCTAAAACCCTCTAGGGACATTAAAAACCAAAACATACTTTTCGCAATGGTCTATCCAATAGCGACCTCAAGGAACCCAAACCTTGTTGCAGTAAACCCAAATCGGTCTCATGAAATCCCTCATAGCAAACACCAACAATATAATCCACAGAGGCGAGAGGAGGAGTTAAGAAATGGTGAAACTCTGAACTTACCATTTCCAACGCCATCAATGTCGATTACTGGCCATGAAGTAGAGAAACGCCAACCAACACTTGCTAAACAAACAAGCCATACAAGTCAGAACCCTGAGTTTAATATCACAATCTACCAAAATGAAATAGCAGGAAATGTAGTGCGAATTGGAGATGAATTACCTTCGTAGTTCAGTCGCCATCTCTGCATACAAAACCTTATGGTGTGCTAACCATGAGCCAAGCTCGAGTCAAAACATGAAACCCTCAAATGCATCTATAGCAAAACAAGTGAAATGAACCATGAGGAGAAACCTTCGCTGGTGTAGAACCCAAGGGAAAACCCTCAGCATAGCTAGTAGCGTTGGTCTTGTGCCAACGCAGAAATGCATCCAATGCTACCACCAAACCCCAAATATTTCGATATAGACCCAAATCTCTATAGTAGTAGAGTCACTCTTGATCAACCAAGTTTCATAAACATACAAGTATTGCAAAGACCACAAATATTACCTAGTACCAACAATACATTACCAAGTCAACAAATATTATAAGTTAAACAAGTAATGCAAACGACCTTCAAGGCTTTTAAGGTGCCAATCTTTAACCATCACATACTTTGGGTTTAAGGAATTGTTGGAAACATGAAGTAAGCACCCTAGGTAGATGTCGTTGTAAGTACACCTGCAAACAAATACAAATTGAATGCATTAGCAAAACTCACTATGTAAGTCAGACGTCTCCATTTCTTACACCCTACCTCTCGGCAGCCTTGCCGGGGTACTTTTCCCTTTGAAAATACCAAGCATCTCACCATGGGCCTCAACCACCACCAACAGGGGTCCATCCCACTTGAATTATCAGTTAGACTTTAATAAACATGCACACAAACTCTTAAAACAATAAGAAGGAGATTTGTATTATTATACTCTAAACATCTGTACACTGGTGACATATTTACACTTCTATTCATTACAATGCTTTTGCAAAGCTGTAGGATTTACAAGCAGTAAGACCATGATACTTATGGAACTAAGACCCTTCAAAATGTCGCAAAAGAAGTATCGGTGTGGTATGTTCTTAGTAGTGTTGAAGTTAATTTACAATCATCATTTCTTAACTAGTTTATTACAGTAACGGAAAATTTTTAAATTTTTTTGTACTATTTTTAGGGACATTACACAAAGTATAAAAATATTATTTACCTAAGAAAATATCATTTTTTGTCAAGTACCCACTAAAACAGTAAACATGCATTCAAAAGGAATCCTTAACAAAACTATACAAGTAGCAAATACTCAAATGTAAGGCTTTTTTTTTCTTCACCACAAGAATTGAAAAGGACAATTAAAAAGACTGCTACAATAAGCAAACAATTGCAAACATGACTAAAACGGTACTGAAAACAATCGTAAACTGAAAAAATGAAATTGACTACAAGGGGTGGAGGGAAAACAAACTGTTTGAAGGCTAAAAACTACTAAATTTTTTAGAACAAAGTGCAGATCATTCTTATCAAGACAAACTGAGCGATCTAGGTTGCTCAAATTGGGCAAACAGGCGCGACCCAGAAAAAGAGCTTAATTTTTTGGGTAAGGTTGCACTTTTCAAGGAGAAAGGCACAAATTAGGTCGCACAAAACTACCAAACAGGTGCGACTCAAATGGGAATTAGAATTGTTTACTCAAGTAAAAAATTTCAAAGGATAAAGTGTGACTTTTGCTCAAAAGGGCCAGAGAGGCGCGACACGACATGGAAAAACTAAAACACAGTAAACAGAAGCTTGGCTTGATCAAATAGGGTAGATTTAGGCTAGATTTTAAATTGTAAACTACCAGGAAACAACAAACAAACAGATAAAAGATGAAATCAAGCAAAATAAAAACTCAAACAAGGGGCGGAAATGTTGGATGAGCACAACTAAAGAACGAATCCCCACTATGGTTTCCAAAAACTGTTGCTGGTGTTTTCACACCAGCACGTGCAAAAGTGCACCTATTAAGAGTTGTGCTTATCTTAGTAGAGTCTCAGGATAAAAAGTAAAAATGAACAGAACGTGAATTAAAATAACTAATCTAACAAGCAAGAAAAACTAAATAGTAGTAAAAGCAAATCTAATCTAACATTTCCATGCATTCTTCATTAAGCAAACAGATACAAAAAACATCATGCAAAAGAACAAAGAATGCATTAATTTTTCATTATAAAAATGGAATTTTATAAGAGTAAGTGTCATCTATGATTTGTAGTAGAAGGGGCCCCTGTAGTTGTCCGAGGGAGGGTTTTCTTTGTCTCCTAGCAATCCATGGTTCTTTGGCCACACATCATGTATGCAATCTCCAACAAGGTGAGACTGTAACAACAAAGGGAGTTCCGATGTCGGAGATAGTTTTGCAAAGTAATGGGTTGAGCGATGAATGGATAATTGTTGTTGAGTGAGGGACCTCGAGGGTTCATTTCTAGGAATAATAGATAGCTTTAAGATAAGGATTGGGCTTTGATTTTTTATTTTTTATTTTTTATTTTTTCCTTTTACTTTTTTTTTTATCTTTTTATCCAATTTGGGATATCATAGAAATCATGCCAAGTTTCTTCTTTTCACGGTAAAAATGAACATTCAAAAATCAATTCAATGCAAAGGTTGCTCATCTATTTTGAGAAAGTGAGCAATTTAATTTGTCAAATAACCCTTTTTGGTGTGTGAATTTGATTTTTCTTTTAATGAAGATCCAAGGGGTGGAAATGAAATGTGGTAATGATGTATATGTACAACGGGGCTAACGACATGGTAGGTGGACAAAATTTAGGTGTTAAAATTTGTGTTTGAAATTTGTCTCGTTCAGAGCTCTCTAAAAAATCCAAATATTTGCTCCTTTGTGATCTTTAGTTTTTTTATGTCATTGTAACTCAATCCATCAGCATACTATTGTCTTTTCCTTTCTCTATAAGAAGAAATGTCGTATAGTGTCATGTCCCCCATTTTGACCCTTGTAATATTTGGGCTATAATGTAAATATTGTATGCATATTTTGTATGATTCCTAGCGTGGAGCTCAAGGCCAAGGCCCTGCTAGTGAATTCTCGATCTTGAAGAGGAAAGTATGTTGGTATTAATTAACCCATGTGCTAGTGAGCCATGGGAATTGTAAATATGCATTTTAATATAAATTCCCACAACTATCTATGCAATGCAACAAGAGATGGGGGCATGATATTTCAAGGAATTGGGAGGGAAATATTCAAACCCTTGAGCCAATCAAGTCAAGCCAAGTGTCAATGAGAGAACCCATGAACCATCAACTACCCATGTGGATTTTGATGCCCAACCATTCATTTCTCCCAAGAGGTGGGTGAAGAAGTTAATGCCTTGGGGATTGGGGAGGTATGGCTGTCCAAATTCGAGTATGGGAAAGCCACCCTCATGGAAAACATGTTTCTCCTTCTTGGGCAAGAAAACTCCCATGAATTGCCTTCCCAATCCATTCTTCATAGTCAGACTTCACCCTCTCATGTTTGGAGAGCTTGCTGGGCGTTTTTCTTGAAGCCTGCTGGGCGTTTTTAGCTTGCTGGGCGTTTTCGGGAGTTTGCTGGGCATTTTTGGCTTGTTGGGCGTTTTTATTTGAAGCCTGTTGGGCGTTTTGGCTTGCTGGGGTTTTATCCTCCACATTTTTACCATTTCCTGCATTTTTCCATGTCTGCAAACTCGTTTTGGTTAGCACACTGGCTGGGAGAAGAGATCCACGAATTGGGGGTTTAGTGGAGGGCGTTTTTGCTCCTAGGTTGTCCCCAAACGCTTTCTGAAAATGAAATTTTCCTTTCCAAGGTTGTTTTTCCATTCCTCATTTCGTTTTTGGGTTGCCCACGTTTTCCCTTCATACCCAATACTTGAGATTTTGTTGTTATGTGTACCCATGCCCAGTTTATGAGTTTCTGTGTGTAGGATATTGTTGGGATTGAAATGGGTTTCCATTGTTTTGGCTTGAACTTGGGTGGAAGCATCCACAATTGAAGAGGGTTCAGATTTAGCTTGATAAACCCAGCAGTGGTCTGGCTTTGCTTAGATCCAAATGACTATTTGGTTGTTTGGTTGTGTATGAGTTTGAAATCCCCTTTTCCTTGTAGATATCATGCCCAGCTCAAGGGTGGCCTTCGAACGGACTCAGTATATGTCGTCGAAGAGCCTACAGTTGGGTGGAACATTGCAGTGACATAGCTAGTTGCTTGGGACAATTGCACAATGAAGATAAGTGTTTTCTGTCTATGTATTTATTTATGCAATGCATTAATTTGATGATTGTTTTGATATGCTGGATGGGCATGAATTGTGTGTGGATTAGTTTCAATTCCGCTGTGCATTTTGCCTAATTTGTATCTGTACACCAATGTTTTTATTCATATGATGCTAATGACTGGGCTGAGTTTTATGAAAATCCCCATAGATTGTTATCATGTTCCCTCTCTTGCTAGGTCAGCAGGTGGGTACATGACATATAGTGCACCATTTGACTAGGTAATGGTGTTTATAATTGCATCTAGTGTGTCTAGAAGTGAGCGGTGGAACTGGTTTCCACCCCTCCACGTGCCCCCAATATATTTGATCCTCATGATTTCTCTCAATAACTCTACATTCGGATCCATTCTAGCCACTACAATCATAAATAATAAGAAAACATTAGAAACATATGCATGGTATCATGGCATTTCTTAGAAATGAAAAATGTACAACTAGTGTAACAAATAATGGCATGAGTATTTAAAATTTAAAATTTAAAATTACACTAGAGAATCAACATAAAAACTTGCCATGTTAAGTTTATGTTAAATTGGTCATGAATGCATGCCTACACAATAAGATGTTCCTCAAATATGAAGAATTGTTATTACTAATGCAAATGAAACCTTGTGACTCTATCCTATAAGGTCTTTATATGCTGGTAGCTTTGTGTAAAAAGGTTTCGAGTTAATCGCACTGATAAATGGTGAAGAAGGTGAGCCAAGAGATTATAAAATGCATGTGTTTTACAATTAAATTACATTATAAAATACATGATCAAGATTATTACTGTCTCATTAAAAGTGGTCCCAAACCACCTTGGCTACTCATTTAGTGTCTTTGAATGTGTTATGATGGTCGAGTTACCACCACTTTATGTAAGGGATTATTGATAACCAAGTACACTTTTTTAGTTAGTGTGTCTTCCCATGTGATCACTCTTGGTTGCATGTTGGTGTTAACACAATGAAAAAAATTTACCATCCTGTAATGCCAAAAATACTTGGCCTAACCATAGGAGGTCTATCAATGAGAATCTTTGGTGCAATACTAAAAATGGATCTTGGTGCAACTATAACATTATATATATTAGTGCAAAGAAAAGTTGGGGCAATGAGAGTTTTTCATGTTCTAGCAAACCAAATTTTGTTAAGTTTATAGTACTATAAACACTACCAAGGTTCAAGTACATATTGCAAAAGCTACATGTAGTTAAATTTGCATAAATAAAAACCTTGATATGGGAAAATATCCCCTAATACCCCACCTCAAACTATGGGAAATTGCATACTATTATAGTAAAATCAAGTTTGAAACTATATGAACTATTTAGAGTCTTCCAAGAAAGGAATCAGATAGGTGCATGAGAGTCATAAAGAGGATCCCTAAGGTCCCAATGTCTCTTTCGAAAAAAATTATAGCTTTCACACTCAACCTCCCAATGAAAATTTTCAAGTATAAAAGGACAAATTGGAGAGTTTATACACCAAGCCACTACAAGGAAAATTTGGAGTATTTTTTCCATGTTAACAATACCTAAATAAATAGAATGGGGTGTTACAGTGTAATTTTCTACCTTGTGAGCATCAGCATTGATTGTCCTTCAGGATCCATTTTCTTGACTCAGATCTATCATTTTCCCTCCAGGAACACACAAATCCCTATTTTTGTTCCTGTATGCTAGCTGTTCCACTATAGCCAGCGTACATGCAAGCTGTTCCACTATAGCCAGCGTACATGCAAGTTGTTCCACTATAACCCGCAGACACCAAGTGAAATGGTAAAAACCAATAAATAATTACTTTTTACTCCCAAAAAGCGGTCTTAGGGTGACCTTTGGCCCTCCATATACCCCGAAATGACTTGATTCGACCTTTCACTTACCTTTGGAAGGCTATATATTGAGCTCTTATGGTGTATGGAAGGGAGGAGAAAGGGAAAGCAAGATAACTCCAGTGGATTTTTTCCGTGACTTGAGTCTACACTCATTGATCCTTGTTGTTGTGAACTCCTTATGTTCACCTACCAAACTCCTTTCATAGTTTGAGTTTTCCATTGCATGGGGGATTGAAGTGGTGGAGGCACAAGTGGAGAGACCCAGTTCTTGGTTTAGATTGGTTGCCGACAAAAGGTCGTATAGTGTACTTCTTGTTATTTATTAATGGAAATACTCATTTTCTCGTCCAATTGATGTTGTGAATATTGTTAAATTACATTGGGTTATATTTGCTTATGATATCATGGATCATGCTATTGATTATGCTAATGTCTTTCACATGTTATATGCACTTGCTTGTACTTGTTGTTGAGACTAATCTCCAGGTTCAAGTGTAGAAGTTGAAAGCTCAACGGGGATCTACTTCGAATATCCCGTTGAAGGTTGGTATTTTCTCCATTATCTTAGCATTGTCTTTTATATAGCATTGCATTGGGAATTGAGTTATTTTATGGTAGTCAGTTGTATGTTGTGGTCTACCCCAAACCATAGGAATTTTTCTCTATAAAAGAAATGGCGACTCCGCTAGGGAGGAAATCCATTTTTGGGGATTTTTAGGCATTTGTCCTTATTTTGAGTTGTTGTTTGTCGAGCTTCTGTTTCATTGATTGGTGATCGGGATCTACAGTAGAAAACTAGCTCTTTAGGGGATGTTTGACCTTTTTAGGGCTCATTTTCTTTTCCCCATACACGGTTCAACTTAGTTTTGACCGCGTCTACCCGCCTCTGTGTGAACTATAGCCTGTGTCTACCCGCAATTTTTCTTTAAACAGTTGCATACAACTCCGGGATTGTTTGATTTTTGGCCTTGGGTGTTTGCTGGGTTGATTTTGAGTGTTCCTGAGTCTTAGTTGGCCTATTTCCTTACTGTTCCATGCCCTATTTGTGACCAGAAACTCCTCTTTCTTTTAGTTTTTGAGCTTTTAGATTTTTCACAATTTCTTGTTTTATAGCTCAGTAGTTTGGTTGAATCTTACTGTTTGGGTCTTACTAGGTTGTTTATTTGATATGTTCTGCATTTCTTTACTGAATAGTTAGATTTTGCTTGCATTTTTTCTTTTCATTATATTGAAAAAATACAAAAACATTGTTTTGCATTTTCCTTGCATTTATAAGAGAAAATACAAAAATATTTGATTTATGTACTACATTTTGCATCTGAGTGCTTGTGATTTCATCTAGGACTTGCTTGTACATTGAAACATTAAAGAGATTGCATTTTATTTCGAACCATTGGATTGATTGTCATATTAGTGGCATGCTCTTTTATTGATTAGATGAGTCTATTGTTTTTCGGTTGTGCATACCATTGAGTCATATACATCATTAGTTTCACGACCATATCCTTTGAGTAATTACAACCATTAAAATCAACGATTAATCTTAAGATTGATTAGAAACGATTTTTTATTTTATAGAGTGCACCACTAGATTAGGTTTGGAGTCTTGGAATCACTAGTACAAAATGAGAGATAAGTGACCAAAAAACCAACCAAAATCCGCATATAAATGACCACTTTTGAGTTGGTGACCACTGATAGCAAATTAGTGGCCATATATCACGCAACCAAAAATGTGGTCATATTTAGCTTGGTCATTTATAGCTTATCTTGTGGTCATATATTTGGTCGTATATGTGGTCATTAATTTGGTAATATATTTGGTAATTAATTATCACCATTAATGACCACATTTTTTGTCATGTAATAAATGACCGCTAATTTACTACCAGCGATCGCAAACTCAAAACTAGTAATTTATATGCATATTTTGGTCATTTTTTGGTCACTTATCTCTCATGTTGTATTGGTGGTCATTTATATGCAAATTTTGGTGATTGTTTTAGTCATTTATCTCTTTTTAGTGGTTTCAGAATATAAATAGGGCACGGTGGAATCGAACCACCGACCTCCTGCCTATAAGGCAGGTGCTCTACCATTGAGCTAGCACCCTTAAATAGAATTCCTTATGGGTCATGCACCTTGCAGTTATTAAGAATGCTCTATATCGAAATTTAGAGTGGATTTGCAGTGAATAATTGGGAAGCTTTCTTTGTTTGTTTGAATCAAAAGGACGCAGATTCATAGTTATGAGTTATGAGAAGTCTCTACAATGTTTCTTGATAATAAACATCTGCAAATCTTACAACCAGTGAATTAATTTGTTGCTTTAGTAGTGCATTTTTTACTAGCATTTAACATGTATCATCACTCAAGTAGCACATAAAGATGTCTTCATAATCCTATATGACACGTCCAATCAAAACTTTCAGAACTGTTCCTACCATAGCTCAAACTTGATTGTCACTATCATTAACAAGGTGAGTCACCAATGGTAGGAAAATTGTCTCTGCCTGCTCATCTACCACGTTATTGGGAAATTTTAGAATAATCACATGTAACATGTCCAGTACACCATCCCTGCCACTTGTATGCTCATAGCTGCAACAAATGCAATTAAAATTAAATTTAACTTCTATATATATAATAATAGAACTGAAATATTGGCAGTAAATTAACAACACCTTACCTAAGATTTGCAACTAAGAAATCCAAGTGTTGTTGCAATCGCTTGGCACCAAGAGGGTAGTCAAGAAGAAACTGTAAAAGAACTTGACTACATCGCTGGGGAATGGGTAGAGCTTGACTAGTTACCATCAAGCATCCAACTCTAGTGATCAAATCATACAGATCTGGAACCAGTACCTTCCACCTAACAATTTCCTTCAAAAGTGATAGTGCAATGGTAGTTGAGCTACTCTCTAAATCAATAAAGAGTGGGCATTGGAGAAGCATCTTTAATTGATAATTTGATATGGTCATATTTGCATGTCTCAAAAGCATAACAAGTAAATTAACAAAAGATTGCATTACGTGACTGTCACTCTTTCCTGATTTTAGAACCATATTAAAAACTGAGGAGGTAATGTTGCTACTGTGAATATCAATAGATGGAAGGGGAAGTCTCAATAGATGAGCAAGACATTTCACAGAATGTGATATAACTCCTTAATACTTATATTTCAGACAGTTCCCTAGTAGTTCTATAAAGGAGTCTAGCATAGCTATTAAATAGTGATCACTCTTATCTACTTTGACTTTTTTCAGATGATTTTCAAGAAGTCTCAGTGCAAACACTATAATGAAGTAGTTGGTACAGTAACTGCATCAAATAAATCAGCACATTAGTTTTTAATCCACTAAATTTTCCTTTGCAACATAGAAAAACATTATGTAATATGTAATCTCATAATGTATAAATCAAAGGTGACAATTTCTAAACATCATTCAAAATTAAGAGTAATGCAAGAAAAAGCTTGTGTGTTTCTTCATAGATTTGCGGTGCCTCCTCAGAATTCAAACCATACTAGTGTCCTATATACATGAGATTCTAGGTAATGTTACTGCTAATTAAAAAAAGATAAGCTTTAGTCATCTCAAATCTAGATGTCTATATGTCTATGTGTTTTCTTGAAGTAAAAGACAAGAAACTGATAGCTAGGTAGAGAATGTTGAATCCTCCTTACCCATTCATCAGCATCATAATGATATGAATCATCTAAAAGCAGTCTTTCAAACTTCTAAGGGTCTATTAAAATTGATGGATATGTGCAGTGCTGGAAGACTAACTCCTATCCCATGGGCATTTATATTGGACCTATCATGGATTAGTTGTATGATACATCAAAGTAGGCAAGATGAGTGTGTACAGTTAAGTTTTAGCATTTAGGATAAGATACAGTAATTTTATTAATGTTCTATAAATCAACACAAAAGTAGGTCAATAGGACTGAAAAGGACATCCAGAAACTAAATATCATTTACTACCCGGTGGATCCATGCAAGCTATCATTTATCATTATGTTAATTAAGCCAACCAGGTTCTCATTGTGAGCATCATCACAACATTTAATTTGGTTAAAGCTTAGACATTTCTGGGCAGCTCCACCAACAAGTTAACCTGTTTAAAGGTGATCAATCTTGAAGCATGAATACTTTGCCTTCATGGTATTATCTATTTTTGGAACTTGGAACAGCTATTGCTGGATTTGGCTACTTTATTTTCTAGACACACTTTTAAATCAGCTGTCCAAAAAACTCATTTCTAACCAACTAAAACCTTAGTACAGCCATTTCCTTTTAGTGCCTAGTCAATTGTCTACGCCATTAACACATTTAAGTAGCTTTCCATTCATTTCAAATCCTCTTAGCTACTTATTTCCTTGCTTGAGGGGTTTACTTTAAAGGATTAATCTCAAACCCCCTTAGCATTCCCCCAGGGCGCCATACATTTCTCATTTGCTAAACCGTAAGGCACTCTGTCTCCCACAAATCAGTCCTGTAAGTACTTTTGGAAAGCTGGTCTTCACTAGCAAGAACCCAAAAAAATTCGATTGGGGCCACCTCCCGAGGTTAGTCCAGGTTTACTTTGGTGGATCTAGGAGACCTAAAGAGAGAGGACCTTACTCACATGACACATAAGGATATTGTCTTGAGGTTCCACTAGGAAAGTAGCTTATTATTCCTTGCAATAAGGTTGTTAAGTCGTGTGACAACACTGTGCATAATTGATTATTACATCATTGGTTTGATTGGATGATTAAGACATAATTCTCATAATCAAGAGCTAATATTCCTAGGTCTATCATATTCTTTGGGCTTGCCCTTAGACCTTGTGGTACACCTTGGAGTAATTACTAAGTCACATTATGTCCATGATTTGGGGACCTATTGGTGGGATAAAGTGGCTTTCATCCTCCTCACCAGGGTTCAGACCCCCAATGAGACATTGGCACATTGTGATAAGGTTCGAAGGGTAGGCGACTCCTGGGATAGAGGTACACCCTAATGGACTTTGGGACATCTCATACCCTACTAAGTCACAATTTATTGGTATATCTGGATTGCAGACTGTTGGATATACTCTTGGGGTTATAGTAGCAACCATCGTATTTGAACCTGGGCCTAGCCCAAGTGATCCCGACGAAGTTACCGATTACACATGGTCAAAAAGATTTACTAAGTCACATTAGTAGTCGTTATCTCTAACATGTAGATTTGGTAATATGTCTTTTATTGCTTCTTGCTTATATTGGACATTTATCGAAGCAAATTGCCATTTGAATTTACCATTGCTATTGTTTTAGTTTAAGTACATCCATTGGCTATTCTTAGACGCCTAGTGTTATGCTATATCTTTATGGTGTTTAAGTTATTTCTAAGTGCATGAGCTTTAATAATATCTTACAATGTACTTAATGAATCTAAATAACTCTAAGATTGCCATATTTTCCATCTAGATCTAAATATTAAAGAATCGATTAAGTTAGGATACCCCCCTAGGCTTGCTTGGATTTAGAGATAGGCCTAAAGTGAGAGGCTGACAATGACGATCAATTTTGGTTTCCATCTCAGTTGTGCTACTGGGTTGGGACTTTTCCCACTTACGTACAAGTTGGGCAGTAACAAGACCTCCACCATGTTGATCAAATTCTGCATGAAAAGCCTACAAGGACCTGGAATAAGACACTCATATACTACTCAAAATAACACATGTGAACTCCATAAAAGCATCCCAAAAAATCTCATGTAAAGTTCCTCTGCATGGCAAGAAGACACTTCTTAGCACCCCAATCATGCTGAGAATAGCTCATGCAGAATCACCCAAATCAATCTTCAGCAATCGAATTCAAGAATGCTGAAATAAGAGTTGTCATCTTCCAAAAAAACATGCTAGTCAACCTCTGTCATTCAGTGCTTATCTCTTCCTCAAAATAGAAGAAACTCATGCACAAACTAACCCAGAAAAAGCAATTTGAAAATAGTTTAAATGAAGGCTCCATTCTTTAAGTTAAAATCATCCATACAACATGATGAACTTATCCCCTAACAGAAGGTGCACTACTTTAAGGTCCAACTTATACTTCACAGTTGCTAAACTAACTCCCAGAAAAGCACCTAGAATGAAGTGAACTAGAGTGACCCACTCTTGCTATAATAAAAGCAAGGTGAACACAACTAAGATGAGGTGCCTCTCTGGAATCTAGGATTAGAAGATTCTAAAATCTCAAAACATGCTTACTTGCTAAGCAACACAGCGCCCCCTTCCAATCTGAATTTAGGATGAAGACGTGATCAAAGATTTAAATTGCTTGTACTTCAACAAATTTCCCTTCACCAAGTCATGAAGATAAGGTTACTTTCTCTTGAAGGTACCTTCATCATAAAGCATCCATACAACACCTCCGTCAACAATAATTTGCCAATCACCCTTGCTAATCTGAAATGGCCCAGCAATCACTCAGCAAACAAATCTTGATCTTTCATCAAAGCACCTTCAATTATTGGGTTCCATACAAACCTTGCTTGCAAAGAAAGCAAGCACCAAAACAAACTCAAACAGTCTTTAAAATAGTGCTGGTGAGGACTTAACATAGCCAAATTCCTTTCCTGTAAATGTCAAACAAAACCAGCATGCTAGGTGTAATTCTCAATGGCAAAACGGTCATAAGATTGCAAAAAAAAAAACTCAAATACAGAGCTGGTACATCACCAGAGTGTGAGGAACTTATTCCAATGGCTAAGATTGTTGATCTATGTTAAAAACAATGTCAAATGATGAGGTGAACTTATACTGGCATAGGAAAACATACCTTCTTCAATAAAAGTATACAGATACATTTTGCTTGATGTTCAAGCAACCCTTCCACATACCTTGCTTACGAAAAAAAAACCTCATAATTCCTTGCTTGCTAGCAAGCAAGCATCCTCCTACAAGCAGATACTTCATCTTAACCAGTCCTCGGATGAATTATGTTGACTGGTTTCCCATTTAACTGTTTTGACCGTTTCATCCAACTTGAATTTTGAATGTGTCATATTTTTCATTTCCTTTTCAGCACATCCTTTGTTATAGTACTCAACAAAGGAAAAACCATGATTCCTTGTTGAATCTTTTGGATCCTGTAGTTCAAGTAAACCCCATTATAGAAATATCATCAAGTATAACAGTCTTGATTTATTCCTAAAAGCTCAAATATGGATGCAATTTTGTAAGTCTGAACTTTAGATGTCATACCTTTATCAAATCCAAATGTTGAAATCCAGGACCTTACTCAGAGACAACTTTTGTGAGGTCCTCTTCTTTCAAATTTGATGGGATAGTACCAAGGAAAAGCCGATTTTTTGGTTGGAATTCTGATACTCTTAATTTCTTATCCTGTATTTCAAAAAAGTTGTTATTTAAACAGATAGGTAAACTTCAACTATGAAACATGTTAATGATAAAAGGTTCTCATATGATTTGAAACAGAAATTGTCAACAACCTTAAACTCAAAACCATTCAATGTCTCAATGGAATTCTTGGTACTCTCCAGATTACTGTAGACACATTCATACTGCTTAATCACTACCTTTCTCGACCTCTTCTTCACACAACCAGAAGTCCAGAGGAATAGATTTGACATACTTATACTTCTCGCTAGCTGGTTCATGCTTGCATGTCATATGTTTGCTTTTATTCTTTATCAAGTTTAAATTTACAAACTTCTCATTATCTTGGACAGATTTGGTTTTTATTTGGTGCCCATATTTATAGATGAGATGGTTTTTTACCATTGTTAGGCACAGGTACAGGCCTGAATTTGAGCTAGCATTCCCAAGGTGAAAGTGATGTGGGTTTATTGCTTCTTTCTCACCCATGGAACTGCCCATAATTTGTCCAATGGGGATATTTACTGCCAAAACTATGCCTGGACTTTCCCAGATATGAGATTCATTGCTGTTGGGAGGCTGAGATATCCCCCAAAATGGACAAATTAAGCTTGGATTGAAGGATTAGGCTATTACAATACCTTAACATGCATAGGATTCCTGGAAATTGTGCCTAGAATTGATCTTTACAGCTGTAAGTGGCATTTTTGTTAATGTTGTTTGATGTTGAAGACAAACCCAGGGATGTTTTGTGGCTGTAGGTGATTGTAGTACTTCTGCAGAGTGCCCAGACAGGATTAGAAATCCCTAGAACCTGATGCTGTGTGGCCAAGTCTATTTATGATGTTCAGGGTTCTATTTTTAGAGTTAGTTGCAGGATTTATAGAAAGTTGTTAGGGTTTTGAAATAAGGGAGCATCAACTTCCTTTTGATATAACTATGAGCCTACGGGCGAGGAAAAGCAGTAGAGGCCAGGGCTTGTTGTGCCCACACATTGTGTATTGGGCCATTTATATTTTGAATTTGTTTTATAGAGAACAACCTTGTGTTCTTTTGAATATCTCTATAATTTGTTTCGGTATTGTAATCCATCAATGATTATTCAAGTAGACAATTAATTGTCTAGGTGTCTGTATTTACTGTATTGCAAAGTTCTGTGTACTCAAAGTTGATTTTATATAACTTGATGAATATAAGGAACAACGTTCTCTATTTGGATAAACTTGCCTCTGTTTTGGGAAATCGCCATTTGGTAGAGAAATTTTCTTTGTACACTGTTAGTTGAAGATTGTGTTGATGTATATGTAACTTCAGAATGTATTTCACATATATGTATATTGTATTCCTATAGAGATGTTATTATTCCTCTATATGGAAGTTTCGTCATTTATATTGTAAGTGTTGTAACTTATACTTGATGGGTTATTAGACCACCTTGTTGGGGTCGGCCCTGTATAAGTCATGTGGGTCAAAGGGTTATTAGACCACCCTATTGGGGTTTGGCCATGTGGGTCAAAGGATTATTAGACCACCCTAGTGGGGGTCGGCCCAATCAGCATTATGTTAAGTAGTTAAGTTGAGGCCGACCTAGTTGAGTAAAGGTCAAGTCAAGTTAGTGTATAAATAGAGAGTGTGTCTCTCTCATTTTACACATTCTATTCTCTCACTCACACTTTGGAGAGTGGCACTCTTATGGAGGAGGAGGATCTGCTACTAGGATAAGACTATCTCTTGTATTCTGGTTGTATCATTGCTCTATCTATCTCTGAGGAAGTTATTGGGGTTTTTCACCTTTATGGTTTTCCCCAAGTAAACTTTGTGTCTTTTGTGTGCTTGCATTATTGTGTCCATGATTGATATGATGTAGATTTGTTGTACATGTTGTTCTCTCAGTTAAGATCCTAGATCAGATTGAAGTAAATTCTAAAAATTTAACATGGTATCAGAGCTAGCCTGAAAGAAGGCATGATATGGCATGTATGGCACTTGTTGCTCTTACGATGCTAGGGCTTGATATAACAAAAACCAGTCATCGTATCACTTTCGCTATAAATCCATTTTGGAAAAAATTTCGGGTCTGAAACTTTTACAGGTCGATTATTAGAGCCCCATGTACCTTGTGTCCAAAGGAAAACCTCTAATTCGTTGTACTTTGTGATTTATGATCTGTACAATATAGGCTTTCTGCCTCTTCCAGATCTGAGTCAAAAACAGGTGACCTTGGAAAAAAGGTCATAACCTGGTCTAGCAAGATCCAAATGAAATTTTGTAAAAAGTGAAAAGTAGTACACAGACTGTACTATCTCAGGAAACGTTTTCAAAGGCCGAAGTGGATCCAGTGACACGTGGCATGCCATACAAGTTCTCTCTCCTGTTTTATCCCATAAACAAGTCACATTGCGACACTTGGCATAACTCTCTCTCAGAGAATCCAATTGAGGTCAGACCTATCAGGATGGAAAGATGACAAGTCGGGATATCTCAGGAAAAAATTTCAGACCCTGTGGATCGAAAAGTGCAGAGTTACACTAAAAAAAATCAAATACATATTTCTGTCAAAACAGAATTATTTTTTAGCACCTTCATTCATGGCTTCCGAAATTTAGGGTTTCGGAGAAAGTTGAAATTCTTGTAATCAGAGACCACGGCTGAATGCTAATCATAAAAATAAAAATTTAGATACCAAGATCAGAATTTTTGGTTGGGAAGAAGGTCGGGCTTGATCAGACCCTAGTTTGGGACTTTGATCAGAAAAGTGGAAAATTAGGGCTTCTGTAAAAATGGGAATTTTTGAAATCTGTGACCACGGCTGGAAGCTCCTCAGAAAAATAGAAGCTTAGAGCTTTGGATCAAACCTTTTGATTGGGCAGAAGAGCGGGCTTCATCAAACCCCAGTTCAGGGTCACGTCCAGTGAATCCAAAAGTTTCCAAGGAAAAATTGAGGAGTGAAACTTTGCAGTTTTCAAATTCTGTATATACCAGCTTGATTAGCTCATCAAAGTGCATATTTCTATCCTTTCGGAAGTTTGAATTTTGGGGGTTTCTCTGAAAAACCCTAATCCAGCTCCAGGTCCGGTTCTTGCAAATCAAGTGGATTGGGTTTATCCTAGAAGAAGATGGATTGGTCACCTGCATAAGTGAAGAAGTTCCTATTTCAGAGGGAGATGAGGCTAAGGCCTTACATAAGAAGATTACAAGCGATATCAATAGGTATGACTCATCGAGGTATGTTTCGATATTTGTTCTTGATTAAGTTTATGGTATGTTTGTCTTCATATTATTACAATTAGTACAATATTGATTTTAGATTTGTCGTATAACCTTAACAAAATTATGAATGCATGATAGAAGATATTCATTGGTTAGGGTGTTGACACTTATGATTGTACTAATGCATTATGGTGTTGTATGAGGTTTATGTTGTCTGCTAACATAAAAGGTACACCAAGAAAGACAAATCATGTTCTACTTCAAGAACATATGATCATGGTGACATGAAGACAAAGATTCATCCATTATCATGGATCACATAGAAGATCTACTTTCGAGGTATGTATAACTTGGTTCTACAATGATTAACTTATGAGACATGCAGGTTACTAGCACAAGTCACTGAAGAGAACCAAAAGACATTATGCGGGTATGTTAGACATAACTAGCTAGCATGCTAATCCAGGTATGTTTTTCCTATATCAAGCTAGAATCCTACCTTGTGTTAGGATCTTATACTATTTTGTTGTTGATAATGATTATTCATGAAGTCATAAGTTTGAATAATCATGGTTGTATGCATATTATGTTTCTTACCATAATTGATGATATGACTAACCAAAAGAATCATGAACGTATAGGTTTGAGTAATCATGGGTTTATGCATTGATGATTTAACTAATCAGAAGAGTCCTATGATCAAATAAGAATATGCATGAGTAAAAGAAGACTTCCCTGAAACCTTGAGTACTAATGTTTATTATCTATGAATGATCATGACTATACATGTTTAAGATTATTGTGTTTTGATAGTATTAAGATTATACTAATAAATGTGTGATTATGTATGAGACCTCAAGAATAACACAATGATGATACTAATAAACATGCACAATGGTTAAGGATGGATATAAGTTCAAGAACAGGTAATCCAGGAAGCAAAGATCAAGAGGGAGCACACTCCAGTTGTTCCTGCAAGAAAGCAAAGGAGCACACTTCAGTAGTTTCTGCAAGGATGCAGATATTCACAGGGAGTTGACCACTTCTCACAATCCACATCATAATGGAGTTGCAAAGATTTAGAGGGAGTCCACCCAGCAACCAAACAAAGATAATTATTTGAATTGTCATTTCTTACATAATGTTATTTAATGATGTATATGCTTATGTTCTTAGAATTAGGTTGTGTATTATGCATATTAGAATAGTTGCAATGATGAACAGTATACTACTAATATACATGGGTAAGTGGCCTATGGAACTGTACAACATTCCATTGCTACTTATCTAGAATGAAACCTCTTTGCTGACATGTTAGGAGTTGTGCACACTCTTAACAATGTTCTGGTAGAGATTGGAAGGCATCTAGAAAGTTACGGAATATGGATAAATGTTGTATTGAAGCATTGGCTAAGATAGCTGCATGACTGTATGACATATTTATTTATGTGTAAGAATTTGTTCTGAAAATTATGAGATGTTTTCTAATCATGCAATTTAAATTGTTGTGTAGGAAAGATCGTATACCATCACCTACAAAAGAAGCACTACAACATTTGTTCAGTGACAAAGTTATCTATTGAAAATATTGAAGATATTGAAGTTCCCAGGATCTGGGAAGAATGCCATGATCGAGGAGTACCAGTCGATCATGAAGATGTTTGGGATGTAGTCCCAAAGCATAGTCTATAGTGAAATCCAAGAGGATCTACAAGATCAAGCATGCTGTAGGTGGTAGCATAGAGACTTTTGCTCCTGGAGCCAGATACACTTCCATTAGATCTGTACTTGCTCTAGTTGCAGTGATGAAGTGGAAGATACAACAGATGGATTTCAAGACAACCTTCTTGAATGTTGTAGTTGAAGAAGAAGTGTATGTGGAGAAGCCACTTGGTTCTGAGACACATGACAGGGAGTCATATATGTGCAAAACTTGGTATGGTAAGATAGACAGCTTTCTATCTAGTTTGGGCTTTACCAAGAATAAAGCGGATTCCAACCTTTACTACAAGGTTGAGGAAGGAAATGTTCGGGTACACAAGGTACTACCAAAGGACCGAACACCAAGAGAAACCACTTCACACAAACAGATCACAGATCAACACACTGATGTTTTGACATGGTTTAAACCCTCTTGAGAGAAACACTCCACGGCCCCGGCCAAATAGCTTCTACGGGACAATTTATTATGCAAAGAAAGAAAGTTTTAAATGAGCTTCTCGTAATCGATCAACTAAACAATGACCCTCCATGCTCTTTAAATAGAGATAATGGACCAATCGGGTGGTAAGCCACGGATCAAGGTCAGGTTTGATCTAAGAGAAGTTGAGCCGTCGGATCACTCTATGTCGGAAACATATCGTGACCGTCGGATTAAGTATTTACAAATGCATAATAATGCATACTAAAGAAACACACTATCCCTAACGGATATATTACACAATTTGATCTTAACTAACTCCTAAGTGTCTAAATATCCTAACATCCCCCCTTAAGAACAACTTGGGATAGGATTGAAGGATTTACAAAAGTGACACTATTAGGAGAAGGAAGGAGGCATTAGAGCCTATCCCCCCTTAATGACAAGTTCCTAAACTCCTAACATAGATCGAAGTTTAGAAAACTTTGCTTCTGTAAGAGACTTGGTGAAGATGTCTGCAACTTGATCATCTATAGGGCAAAAGAGCACTTCAAGAAACCGATCATGAACAAGATTTCTGATGAAGTGCATATGTAGCTCAATGTGTTTGCTGCGTTGATGTAGAACTGGATATTTGGAAAGCTTGATGGAACTTTGATTGTCGCACCAAAGTGGAGTAGGCTGCTACTGCTCGAATCCAAACTCTGAAAGGATCTGTCAAAGCCATAAAGCTTCCTGACTGGCATTGACGGCTGCTTGATATTCTGCCTCTTCTGGAGAAAGAGCAAGAGCTTGTTGTTTCTTACAAGCCCAAGTAATAGGTCCAGATCCCAGACTGAAAACATAACCTGCAGTAGACTTTCGATCATCAAGGTCACCGGCCCAATCTGAATCAGTGAAACCAACCAACAAAGGTTTCCCCCCTGTACTGTAATGAATCCCAAACTGAACTGTACCTCGAATATATTGAAGTATTCTTTTACCTTCTTTCCAGTGACTTTCATGAGGTGTCTGCATATAACGGGCAACTCGACCAACGGCAAAGGAAAGGTCAGGACGAGAATGAGTCAAGTATAAGAGACTACCAACAAGCTGACGATACAAGGTGGCATCGACTTCAGGTGAAGTACAAGTGGCAGAAAGTTTGACTCCAGACTGGAAGGGAGAAGGGGCTGGTGTACAATCTTCCATGTGAAAGCGACGAAGAAGGTCACAAGCATACTTTGACTGAGAAAGAAAGATTCCTTCTTTGGTTTGCAAGACTTGGAGACCAAGAAAATAATGCAAATGTCCTAAGTCTGACATTTCAAAATTTTGTTTAAGACTGGATTTCACATGGGTTATAAGCTTAGGGTCACTACCAGTAAGAATAAGGTCATCAACATATAGAACAAGTATGATGAGATGGTTTCCTACTTTCTTGGTATAGACATTGGGGTCAGAATGGCATCTAGAAAAACCAATGTCAAGGAGAAAGTTATCCATTTTGGCATACCAAGCTCTAGGAGCTTGCTTAAGGCCATATAAGGATTTCTTAAGGCGGCAGACAAGGCTAGAGTTATTCTGAACATAGCCAGGAGGTTGTTCCATATAAATTTGCTCCTGTAAATCACCATGTAAGAAGGAAGACTTAACATCCATTTGATGGACTTCCCAGTTGTGTAAGGATGCAAGGGAAAGAACAAGGCGGATGGAGTTCATTTTTGCGACAGGAGCAAAGGTTTCATTGTAGTCAATCCCTTCAACTTGGGAAAAACCTTTGGCAACTAACCTTGCCTTAAGTCTTTCAACACTTCCATCTGATGCATACTTAGTTCTGTAGACCCATTTACATCTAACAAGTTTTCTTCCTTTTGGAAGAGGTACAAGATCCCAAGTATCGTTCCCCATTAAGGAACGATATTCTTCATCCATGGCTGCATCCCAATCTGGATTCCCTGAAGCTTCTGCAAAAGTTTCTGGATCATGATTCTCGGAAACTTGAGCCAAAAGAGAAGAGGCTCGCTAAAACTGAGAACGTGTTCGACATTGATCTCTAGGATCACCAGCAAGATCACCAGCTGCTTCACATGTTGAACGGACCCATCGAGGAAGCACTTGTGCTGGTGCAACTGGAGGAACATGAGCAGGCGGAGGTGGATTTTCATCCTCACTGTCATCATCAGAAACTGGAGTTGGAAACCTGTCAAGGAAGTTGGAAGAAGAAGAAGGAGGCACAAACACCGAATCAGGCTCGCAGGCCAAAGATGGCACAATCACCGAGTTAGGCTCGCAGGCCAAGAGATTTTCATCAAAGTTAACATCTCTTCTAATGATTATAGCATGAGAATGTGGTTGAAGAAGTCTATAACCTTTTACATCTTCAGAATATCCAACAAATATGCCCTTTTCACTTTTAGGCTGCAATGCTTTCCATTTTTCATCCGGAATGTGAGCCCATGCTTCACTACCAAACACACGAAAGTGACTTACATCAGGTTTAATTTTACTCCATGCTTCTTCCGGTGTTATACCTTGTAATGTTTTTGTGGGGGTGTGATTAACTATGTAATTTGCACAATTTATGGCTTCAGCCCAAAATTGAAGACTTAGTCCCTTAGATTGGATCATACAATTAGCCATTTCTTTTAAAGTGCGGTTCTTCCGCTCAGCTACACCATTTTGTTGTGGTGTATATGGAACAGTGTGATGTTGTTGGATGCCTTGTTCAATGCAGAAAGTAGTGAACTGTTTGTTAACATATTCTCCTCCATTGTCAGATCTTAACTTAATAATTTGATGACCAGATTGTTTTTCAACAAGGGCCTTGTAGGCCAAGAACATGTTAAATACTTCTCTCTTAAGTTTTAGGAAGTAAACCCAAGTGCGTCTGGTGTAATCATCAATGAAAGTTAAGAAATATTTGAAACCAGAAAAGGAAGCAGATGGAAGAGGACCACACAAGTCTCTATGCACAAGCTCCAAGGGAACCGAGGCGTGCCAAGAGGCACGTTTGTCAAAACTGTCCTGATGATGTTTTCCAAGTACACAACCGGAGCAAACACCATCCCTGCAAGATACCATCGGAAGACATATCACCATATTTTCTTTACATAGTTGTTGCAATGAGCGATAATTTAAGTGACCAAATCGCTCATGCCAAAGTTTGCTCAAGTTATCACTATGAGCAACAAAAACTGAAGGGAAAGGTGATGACCCAAAGTTGTTAAACTTGTACAACCTGGTAATATCATCAACAATTCCGGTAGCTAGGACCTGTTGAGGATCTTTAAAATCCTTGATTACAACTTGGTGAGATGTAAAGGTCACAGTTTTACCTTCACCAAAATGAGTGATCTGATAGACTGATAACAAATTGCAGGAAATTCTTGGAACACATAGTACATCACTAAAATGACCATTATCTACTAGAACTATTCCAGCTCCTACAACACTTAGAGATCTATCATCACCAACAAATATTTGTTTGGTGTTACATTCATGCATAGTAGAAAAGATGGCTTGATCCTTAGCCATATGATAAGATGCTCCAGAATCAATGAGCCATTCATTTGAAGTAGAAGAAGAAGATGCATTATAAGAATAACCAGAAGCACAAAGTGCATGTCCATGAGAGGCAGATTGTGAAGGCGAATCTAGGCTGATCTGGTGCTTCTTCATTGTTGCTTTCAAGGCTGCCATCTTCTTGAAACACTTAGATTGATCATGATTATCTTTCCCGCAATAGTTGCAATGACGCTCAGTATTCTTGCCTTTTGGCTTGGATCCTTTGTCATTTTTTAAAGAAGGAGCTGACTGAGAGGGTTTTGGACCCTTGTTTGACTTATTATTGCAAAAATTTTGTTTCTTGGGAGGCTTGGACTTTTCTTTCTGTTGGGACAATAAGGCTTTCCCAGATGTATCTGCATTGTTGATTATTCCAAGATGAATGAGTTTATCTTGTTCCCTAATCAAGGAATCACAAAAAGATTCAAGACTAGGCTCTTGATAGCTAGCTGCATTCAAAGATGCTTTCATGGAGTAAAATGTAGATACAAAAACAGAATATGCAGGTCCAAGTTTGGAAAGAATATGATAAATGCATTGTTTGTCTTCCCTCTCAATCTTACATTCTGAACATAAGAGCTTAAGAGTTTTGTACTTAGATAAATAATCTTGAATGCATGAAAAGTCACTTGGATTTAAAGAAATCAACTCATTTTCGAGTTGGTGACCTCGAATTTCATTGTGTTTACCAAACACAGATTCCAACTTGTCCCAAGTAGCATTAGGTTCATCAATTCCAGATATGTGGAATCGTAAATCAGTAGAGATTGACATCCCAATCAATCCACGAGCTTCATCACATCTATTTGCCCATTTTATTTTCTTATCATCATCAGTGGGTTCTTTTTATTTCCATGTGGTAATTCTGAAAAGTCCCCTACTTCGTAGAACATCCTCCATACGAGATTTCCATGAGAAATAGTTGGAACTGTTAAGTAGAATATCACAATGAGCGGCCATATTTGTAAATTAATGGCTGTAAAAGTAGAAACCAATAGTCTGGATGTGAAGAGCTCGAAAAAATAGGCGCTTTCAAAAAAAATGGCACTGAAAAATGACTCTATATGATGAAGTTATGCTTGAACAAAGAAACTGTTGAAGATGTCCCCAATAGTGACGTGGCAGCTAGAGAATGTCCAGCAAAAAAGGAACCCCCCTCTTCCCAAGATGAACCTTTTGACAATCACTTTACAAGAAAGTTGTTTTAAGTGAACCACTTTTGTAAAATAAGTGATTTCACTTTTACAATGATATTACTTTTAAATAGTGCAACAATAAAAAAACTTAAGTGACTCACTTGTATTTTTATTTTTTATTATTTAAGTGAGATGCACTTTTACAATAAAGTAACTTGAAATTAGAAATTGCATGCACTTTTTCTTTTAAAAGTAACTTCCTAAGACTTGAACTCAAGACCTATTAAGGAATAAAGCAACTTTGAACCAAGTGAGCTAGATTAAAAGGTATGTAAAATATGGAAATGAGGAAGGGGGTTTTTTTTTTTTAACTTTTCCACACTTGTGGAGTTAGATCTTGTTAGCTTGCCCGGAAAGTCTAAGTTTTCTCTCTGTTTCTGATTTGCCGAGATCACGCAAGGTGCATGGCAAAGAGCATACGCAGCCGAGAAAAACCCTTTCCCTTTCTGTTTTTGATTTGCTGAGATCGCTCAAGGTGCACGGCAAAGAGTATACGCAGACGGGAAAGCAACAATCCGAACCCAAAAAAAATCTAACAGTAAAAAAAGATGAAATATGAGATTTTTTCTTTTCAAAAAACGAAATAAAAAAATGCGTCACTGTAACATTATACCTTCACATCTGATGAAATAAGCGTTTCTGGAGCAACCGGGAACCGTTTTCGATCAAACGAAAACTATTTCCCAATGGAAACGACGCTCTGGACGCAATGGAACACCTCCCACAGCCCAAAAATCCAAAAAAATACCAGAACTAGAAACCCTTTCGAGTTTCGGCAACAGCAGTTCAAGATCTAGATCATAACCGGAAGCGGCACTTCATAAAAGCTCTGATACCATGTTCGGGTACACAGGGTACTACCAAAGGACCAAACACCAAGAGAAACCACTTCACACAAACAGATCACAGATCAACACACCGATGTTTTGACATGGTTTAAACCCTCTTGAGGGAAACACTCCATGGCCCCGGCCAAATAGCTTCTACGGGACAATTTATTATGCAAAGAAAGAAAGTTACAAATGAGCTTCTCATAATCGATCAACTAAACAATGACCCTCCATGCTCTTTAAATAGAGATCATGGACCAACCGGGTGTTAAGCCACGAATCAAGGTTAGGTTTGATCTAAGAGAAGTTGAGCCATCGGATCACTCTATGTCGGAAACATATCGTGACCGTCGGATTAAGTATTTACAAATGCATACTAATGCATACTAAAGAAACACACTATCCCTAACGGATATATTACACAAGTTGATCTTAACTAACTCCTAAGTGTCTAAATATCCTAACAGGAAATTCAGTGATACTACTATGTGGATGACCTGTTTGTAACAGGTGAGGATAGATTGATTGCTGACATGCAGCAGAAGCTTGCTGCCGAGTTCAAGTTGAAGAACTTGGGGATGATGCACTATTTGTTTTTGGCATGGAGGTGTGGCAGAGTGATGGAATCTTCCTTGGATAAGGGAAGTATGCAGTAGAGATCTTGAAGAGGTTCAGGATGATGGACTGCAAGGCTATGGCCACACCTATGGCATCGAACCTGAAGCTTTTCTGTGATGCTTCATCTGAGCCGGTTGATATCACTATGTATCATTAGATGATTGGGTCCTTGATGTACCTGACGAACACGAGACCAGATATTTGCTTTGCGGTGAACACATTGAGCTAGTTCCTAACAGATCCGAGGAGTGTTCAGCTGGTTGCTGTAAAACATGTTCTGAGGTACGTGAAGGGTAAGTGGATTATGGGCTCAAGTATGAAGCGAATCAAAAGTTTAACCTACAGGGTTATGTTGATTCATATTGGGCTGGCAGTACTACAGATAGGAAGAGCACATCTGGATGCTGCTTTAGTATGAGATCAGGTGTGATCTCTTGGTTTAGTAGGAAGCAGTCCTGCGTAGCACTGAGTACAGCTGAGGCAGAGTATGTTGTAGCCTATTCAGCAAGTTGTGAGGCAGTATGGCTACAGAAGCTACTATCTGAGTTATTTGATCTCCCGTTGGATGCTACTGGTATCTTTTGTGATAACTAGAGTTGTGTGAAGCTGTCTGAGAACCCAGTGTTTCATGACAGGTCGAAACACATAGATATCAAATATCACTATATCAGGGATATGGTACAGAGAGGAGCTGTGAAGCTCCTGTACGTTGCGACGGACGAGCAGATTGCAGATGTGCTAACGAAGCCACTAGCTAGGGTGAAGTTCGAGTACTTCAAGAAGAGGCTTGGTGTTCTTTAAATTGATGACACTTCGAGGAAGAAGTGATGGACACATTTGCAAAAGCCATTCCAAGCATGTTGAAAGGAGGATCCTTCACATGGCTATGGATGTAAGCGCTGGATGATGAGCACCAGGATGATGTTTTGGTTTCTGCTTTGTATGAATAGTTGGATCATTTATAAATGTATGTATGCATCATGTTGGATGTTGGATATGATCAATTGGATCATTTATATGTATGTACGCATCATGTTGGATGTTGGATATGATCAGTTGGATCACTTGTATGTATTTTTGTATATGCATCATGTTGGATGCTTGGACCATGTATCTGTATATGTATCAGGTGGATACATTATATGATTAGGTGGATCATGTATGGTGATATGTATCATGTATTTGTATTTGTATCAGGTGGATACACTGTATGATTAGGTGGATCATGTATGATGATATGTATTAGGTAGATACTTGGTATGCATCAGGTAGATGCATTGTATGATCAGGATGATCATGGATGACGAGCTTCGGGATGTTGCTCCAGATGATATGTAGTAGGATGTTGCAGTGATGATGATCAGTATGATCATGTGTACATCAAGATAATGTACGGTGAGTATCAGGTTGATACTCTGTGGCTGTGGAACAGGTTCTGCAGATAAGCATGTAATTTGTGCCCTGGGAGATTTGCAGATAGTCTTTCAAGGTTTTTCCTATGGCATGTAATTTGTACCCTGGGATATTTGGAAAATGCTCTTTCAAGGTTTTTCTTGGGAGGACATATAATTTGTGCCCTGGGAGATCTGCAGATAGTCTTTCGAGGTTTTTCCTATGGCATGTAATTTGTGCCCTAGGATATCTGGCAGATGCTCTTTCGAGGTTTTGTCCTATGGCATGTAATTTGTGCCCTGGGAGATCCGATAGGTTGAGCTATGTGCTCATAATCAGTCCTAGGATGCTCTTTCGAGGTTTTTCCATGACCACATGTAATTTGTGCCCTGGGAGATCCGATAGGTTGAGCCTTGTGCTCGTAATCAGTCCTCGGATGCTCTTTCGAGGTTTTGTGGTGACCACATGTAATTTGTGCCCTGGGAGATCCGATAGGTTGAGCCTTGTGCTCGTAATCAGTCCTGGGATTCTCTTTCGACGTTTTGTGGTGGGGTCACATGTAATAAGTCCTAGAGATCTGGACAGGATGAAAAAGGCCTCAGATGCTCTTTAGGTTTCTTGCTAGTCAAGAGACTCTTTTAAGGTTTTGTGATGCACGTAATAAGTCCTGAGATTTCCACAGTATGGCCAGTGATGATGAAGACCTGCAGGTGGCGGGCCTACATCTAGTATGAAAAAGGACTGGCTCTGTAGAACTTCCTATGATGAGTAGATTCAGAGATTGATTGAGATAGCAGCAGCGATGACAATGATGATGACTCGATGACGATTATCCAGTGACGATGATACAAAGAAGAAGACTTGTGCTAGAAGACCTGTGTCGAGAAATACCTTCCTAGTTAAGAGGGAATGTTGATGTATATGTAACTTCAGAATGTATTTCACATATATGTATATTGTATTCCTATAGAGATGTTATTATTCCTCTATATAGAAGTGTCGTGATTTATATTGTAAGTGTCGTAACTTATACTTGATGGGTTATTAGACCACCCTGTTGGGGTCGGCCCTATATAAGTCATGTGAATCAAAGGGTTATTAGACCACCCTATTGGGGGTCGGCCATGTGGGTCAAAGGGTTATTAGACCACCCTAGCGGGGGTCGGCCCAGTCAGCATTATGTTAAGTGGTTAAGTTGAGGCCGACCTAGTTGAGTAAAGGTCAAGTCAAGTTAGTGTATAAATAGAGAGTGTGTCTCTCTCATTTTACACATTCTATTCTCTCACTCACACTTTGGAGAGTGACGCTCTTGTGGAGGAGGAGGCTCTGCTGCTAGGAGAAGACTATCTCTTGTATTCTGGTTGTATCATTGCTCTATGTATCTCTGAGGAAGTTATTGGGGTTTTTCACCTTTATGGTTTTCCCCAAGCAAACTCTGTGTCTTTTGTGTGCTTGCATTATTGTGTCCATGATTGATATGCTGTAGATTTGCTGTACATGTTGTTCTCTCAGTTAAGATCCTAGATCAGATTGAAATAAATTCTGAAAATTTAACAGATTGAAGACCATAGAGATCTAGAAAGTCTGCTATGCAAAGGATTGGAAGAAATTGCTTTCTGAAAAGTAAGGGAAATTCAATCCCTCACGAAATCGCCCTTCTAGAACTATTTTGGTGTACGTGAATTTTGGAATTGAAAATTTTTTCACAACGAAGGAATCAAATTCATATTAATAGACGGACATTCTTCCATGTTTAAGAATTAAATTCATGAGATCTTATATGCCATAAGCTATGTGTCTTACCATAAAATGTATGAGGAGAAACATAAGAGAACAGGAGAGATATTGAGTGCTTGGAAAGAGAATAAGTGCTCAGAAGTTTTATTATATTTATATATATTGGTTGAGTTTTAAGAACAAGTTTGAATTTGGTGAAAGATTCCTTCTAGGGTGATGTTTTATTTATGAAGCTAATGAATAGTTCAATTTTGAATTAGATAAGGAATGTGTCCGCCCAATCTTGTACAAACACTCAAGCTTGTGAAACACACAGATTGACTTGTGAAACACATAGATCGAAGTAGAAGGATGATGGTTGAAAGGGAATGGGCATTGTTACTACATTGTGGCATAAGGAATTAATTGCAAACTCAGATACAGTGATTATCCGTGTGGGTTCCATATTATTTTAGGTCAATTTGAATGATTTATTATTGGAGAGATGACATCCATAACGCAGAGCCGATATTGTTATTCTTTTTTAATAAATGGAATTAACCCAATTGTGGGAAGGTGTGTTGAAACACCATTTTGTGGTCATAAGCATCTGGAGGATTGTGTGATCATATGAGTGGAGTGTTATGTCTTGACATTACAGGAACCAGAAGTATGGTGTTTGAATATTCTAGATGTGGTTGGTAGAAGGAAGAGGATTGGATTTATAGAGAGTTGGAGCAGGTCTATGAATAGGCATGCATCACTCTCAGTATCCACCCTCACGAGGTTCCCTTTGCTACTGATTTTTGAAGTCCTTACTTGTCATTTGTCTAAATTTGATAGCCCAACATATCGAATATATAATTCTGATTAATTTTAGAAGACATGGACATTTTGTAGGTGTTAGAGACTCCTTTAGAAAGAACTGGAAGAATCATAGAGGAATGTGTTTAATTTGGAGGCTAATATTTCAAGAGAAAATATTGAGATAGAACTTCTTTTGAAAAAAATCGAGGAGCTTAATTGCAAATATGAAATCCTGATTGAGCAAGCAGCTAAAGATGCATATGATAAAGAAGCATTATCTAAATACCTTGCTTATTTTGAGGAAAAAGTTCTAGAGCTAGAGTCTAACTTGAAAACTATTAACGCTGACACAGAAGGTATGATAAGGAGATTTTTTGATATGGTTGGAGAAGTGTTTGATGGTGAAATTCTTAATGAAATCCCTTCTAGTTACACTACTGAGCATTTGAAAGAATGTCTTAGGAATATGATAGATAGGTTCAGTGTTCTATCTGAAGAAGTTAGCATGCTTAAAGCAACCAATCAAGAGGAAGTTGTGGGAACTATTACTCTGTCACATAATACACAAATGTTGTCAAGGCTTCAGGTTGCACTTGATGCAAACGAGCAATAATTATTAGAAGTGCACAGTAAGAAAGAAGAAGCCACTGAAACTATGGCATCATATAAGAATGAGCAAGATAAGCTTATTGAAGAATGCAGAAAATATTCTGAAGAGATGGAAGCTATGAAAAAAGAAAGAGTTGCATTCAAAATACAACTTGAGCAGTCTGAGCAAAAATTGTCTGTGACAAGGGAGAAGTTAAGCATGGCAGTGAAAAAGGGCAAGGGTGTAGTTCAACAACGTGATAGCTTGAAACAACTTGTGGATGAAAAAGCAGCAGAAATTGAACAACTGAGAATGGAGCTTCAGGTGCATCAATATGCAAGTAACGAATCTGAACAGAAAATTAGAGACCTATTAAGTGCTCTAGACCACTTTAAAATGATAGAATCAGAACTCATCTCTTCAAGAAAGCATGCTATAGAGGTAGAGCAATATTAGTTTGAGAGCAATGAAATGATGTAAAGAGTGATGACTGCATTAGATGCTATTGGCTCTATTCATCAATTTCAATTTGGGGATCCTGTGGAGGTTATTGAATGGCTTGGTAAATCATTTCAAAACTTACAAGGTAAAATAATATCTGCTGAAGAAGATGTTAGGAAATCAAACAGCATAGCAGAATTACTGGTTGCAGAATTGGATGAGGTCCATGCAAGAATGGACACTCTTTAGGATAAGTTAGCAAAGGAAAAAAGTGAAATTGTAACTCTTAAGAAAGAAAAGAATGCATCTGAAGCTGGAAAGGAATATGCCATACTTCGCCTTGAGCATACAGTAGCTTCTCATGCAGAAGAACAAAATCAGGCATCAATTCAAAACTCTGGACTTCTAAACTTATGCACAGGTCTTGAGCAGTTGAGGAGAGAACACGCTTGCTTACTTCCTCTATTAGCTAATGGTTTTCTCAAGAAGTTGTCCAGCTTTTGAAAAGTATGGAGGATATGTTGCAAGGATTCTTGAATCAGCTCGCAGGTTTAAAAGTGCCCAAGGTAACTGGTATATTATCAAACCTGTCTGAAGAGGGAAAAAATTTGGGGATTGAAGAACGCAAAAATAATATTTTTCAATTTGTTAAACATTTAAACAACAACAACAACAAACAAACACATTGTTACATAAATATGAAAATAAAGCTGATATATAATATGCATAATATGTCAAGTGGTACACCACACATTAATACTAAAATAAGATATATGTCCTGAGTCATAAGTCCTTACAAGATGATACAAAATCACATCAAAACAAAAAATTGTTCGGATGATGGAAATAAAAACAATGGATTTCCCCTTGTTTCATTGATGGAAAATGGTTATAGTATCATCAGAGATAAATCCCCTAACTCGTTGTTTCAAAATAAGGGTTAAAAGACCAAGAATCCAGTTATAAGGCAAAGTTGATGTTGATAGAGAAATAATTTCCATTAACTCTTGATATCTACTGAAATAATTTCTCACAAGGAAAATATCATAATAAATTGCAGCGATAATATCACCGAAGGGTTTAACTCACTATATATTGACTTATCAACGATATATAGCTAAAAAGTGTAACACTAAGAAAGCCCACAGTTTTTGGTGGATTGGAAGAGGAGGCATAACAAAAGAAGAAAAAGAAAAAGAAACTAAAAAGGAGTCAAGATGTGTGACCTCCAAAGGCCCTCCAAATTGGGTTCTAGTCTCAGTATTGAATCAATGAGAGTGCATGTCATCTGAGTTTCTAATCTTCAAAAAACCTTCAAGCCAAGCATTTCCCTTCCAAATGGGCCCAAAATCTATCAAAAACCATAGTAACCCTCAACCATGCACCAAATATCCTTAGTCCAAGTCTCTACCATTGAAATCTCCTTAAAGCATGTACAAATCAACCCTCATATGTCCAAATGTGTGGGAAAGGAGGAAAATCTCCACACCATATGTCTAGACATGTGCATGTGGGAAAGGAAGAAACTCTCCACACCATATAAGAGATGCCAAGTGCTAGCCTCCAAGTCAACAAAAGGTGAAGAATCATATGAAGGAAGGCCCAATACAAATTGAATTGTTCATTAAATAATCATCCCAACCCAAAACTCTCCACCAAATGTGTATCAATGTGTCACATCCAAAGTGTGGCGAGATGGTCCCACGTATGGTCCATGAGCTAAGCAAATGACAAAGTTTATATATGTCATGTCAAAATCCCTTCCAATACTTCTAGGACTTTGCCTCAACCTGCTGCTTGGTGATAGGGTTACCTCAGTCTTACTACATGCCTAAGGAAAAACCCTAAACCATTATTCCATTTCAGGTATGTTGCATTATTGGCACACTTATGATGTGGGATCTTCTTCAAACATTGTTTATACTCTTCTTCAAAGGATGAACTAGGATATACTCCTCTCCAATTATGCTTCATAAGTGCACTACCTTGAGATATTCCTCAGGTTCCTGTTTCACATGCTGCCACATGTTCACTGGTATCATAGTGCTGCAACAGGAACTAGGAAATTCACTCCAGACATTATGTGCCAACTTTATCATTGTGTAACGTGTTTGCAGGTCTGAGGTTTCTATTACAAGAGATAGGACTACCGCAAGTTAGTGTATGGCTGTCTAGTGAAACCCTTTCCCCAATGCTGATGAAATATGAGAATATGTGGCATGTTAGTTACCTTGCCAACCAACAAATTTACAAGCTGCCTCACACTGCTCCTAACCAGTACCACAAAGTGGGGCATGAGGATATGTTGTTACAGATTGTTGACAAAATCTAACAATAATTCCCCTGTCGAGTGAATTTCATAGCTCCCAATTGTTGGTTCAAACTGAGATATGTAATAAATATGGCCTTGATTTAGTGCACTAGACTTTAGAACATTCTTCCAATGCAATCACAGTATTCTAGGCGAGTTTCATACCTGTCTATGCTTGATCATAACTAGGAAGGCGCACATGTCCCTCCCTATGCTCACAGGTCGACCCTCATATTTTGTAACTGTTTCGGGTCGGCTCCATCCCTTTTTTATGTCACAGATTAGCTTGATTGTTGCTTGGCAATTCTTTTGTGATACAAGACTGTTGTTAGTTCCCTTTTACTCCCCGTCCATTTTTAGAGAACGGTCATTCCTATAAGTATGTATAGAACAATGGATTATGAAAAAGAATCTATGCTCTCATTTGTGTCCACAACATCCATAATGCCTATCTAGCCACCAGCATCCCAATATATTTCGTACATACTATGATCAATTCAACAATATGTACAAATTCGATATGGATTGGGAAACCCAAACTTCTATTCCACAGGTTCCCTAATTTGAGTGCTTTGGGATCCCTAATTGCCAAATCATGTCAAAGAATTTATTTATAGTCACAGTTTGACTCTAAGCACATAATTCCACAAGGATTTAAGACCTAGGAAGGGCTAATCAGAGACAATGAGGGAAATGGGTGTCAAGTGGGTACCTATCCAAAGTAATCAACTCCAAGGATTTCAATGCCTAAGCTAAACAAATCAGCAGGCTGGGACTCAACCTAAGGGTATGTAACATAAGGATGGAACTAAAGGCCAAACTAGCAATCCATTCCAATGCATATAAGTATCACTATAAACTAGAGTAAAAAAACTAAGGACATGTATGCAATGCATGTTACAGAGAATGATGCAATACATTGTCACTGCAATACGGAGATCATCTAATTTGTAACCTTAAGAAAAACCCGAATGTTTGACATATTTCCCATTTGAGTGTAACAATAATGCCTATTGGTCTAATCTAAATCAACATATATTGGCACCAATGCAAGTGATTCAAAACAACGAAGGAATAAAGACAGCATTGACCAACTCGTTCCAACTACTTTTACAAGTGGTAACTTTAGCATGCTTCAAAATAAAACCTATATCCATTTCAAAAAATAATGACTACACGTTCTGCAATGACAAATGAACTGAACTATTCAACAATATGATATTTTTTGTTTCAGACTGTAACTAACCGCAAAACCAATAGTGCCACTGAAATAAACATGATATTTGTGATTTCATTCTGGATCATGAGACATGTACATCTACACAACAAAATGAAAATTTCAACAAATGAAAAGTTATACTCTGTCCCAATTGGACACAAGCCAAACTCAAACGAAAGCTTGAAAATAAACATATCACTAGCTCTCAGTTGTTGTTATACCAGTCCGAAATATGAATATAATATATTACTCATTTCCTTGCACAATACAATCATGTCCACAAGTTCAAATAATGGATAGATTGTAAAGAAGATGTGCACTTACCCTTGCTTCAAATGCTGCATTGCAATCCAACCTAAATTTTCAGTGTAGATGGAAACACGGTATCATTGGACCATCCTCTGATTTACCTATTCGCTCAGCAATTCGTCTTCCAGAGGCCTTCTGTTGTTGCGCATACCACATGTTCCCGTTGAAAACATGGTGATAACTCACCCACTTCTCAATCTCTTCTGAACTGGTAATTGCTCTACTTCGCCAAGCAAGATTGCCTATATATTTAACAAAACACAACCCTATTTGTACAAAAGTGTTGAAGATCACATTTCAAAGAAAACAAAATAATCAGGTTAGATTTTAAGAGAAGTGTTTAAGAACAATAGATGGTAAAAAATAAAATGATGGAAGAAAACCCTATAATAAGAAAACACCAATTTCCTTGAATATTAAATCATGAAGGGCATGGTTCACAAAACAAATATCCAATTTGTGGGTGGGAGGCCCCATTCTCATGTTCATAACTCTATGAGAATAGAATTAAGAAATTTATGAACGCAATCAAAACCCTTTGGCCCTCCCCCAGAGTCTTGTCGTCATCTAAATCATTCATATAACACCAATGGATTTTAAAAAATAGCTATATGGGTACTATATAGAATACAAAAAACTACTCGAAAAATGTCTGAATCAGAGTTATTCTGAATTTTTGTTTCAGTGGGTTTGGAACCATTGTTTGCTCCAAACAATGAATCGGGTTGTTTCTTCTTATACATGTTAACTACAGTTAGAATCAGGGTTTAAGATGGACTATTTGGAACACAAAAATGATTAATTTTGCATAGCCATCCATCTCAAATGTAGTAATATAGAAAGGGGGTTTGGTTTACCTCGGTAGGGTGCTACATTGCCTGCAAAAGAGAACCCAAGGAGGGATCTTCTGCATAAATATTGCATAAAGCTTCATATAGCTAACAAATATTTGGATAACGGATACTCCAATCTGGTTCCCAAAGAAAACTAATGACATGAAATAAAAAAGAACATAAAAATAAAAATGACACAATCGACACAAAACCAGCTAGGAAGAATTTCTAACATATTTATTGAATAGTTGTGAGTCGCCATAACCAAGCCCGTACAATCTTGATTCTGCCATCCCTTCGACATGAAATGCCAAATTGCTTATATTATTCCAATACCATAGAAATATTAATCCCTTCATATTGGTTCAATGAGATATATTCCCGTGATCCACGGTCGCTTGGATCAATTTACAAGTCTAAATGTAGAATTCCTAAAGCACCCAAAGCTCGGGATTTTACATTTTCTTTCAATCTAACACGAAAATATACCCAACACAATAGTCCAAATAAAAAAAAAATGTGATTCCAAATAAATACAATGGGATGTGCACCTTGAAAAAGCAAATCATATTCTAGAAGAACTCAACTAGGTATGTGTAAAGCAAGAATGGTGAGCCGGCCTTGTCCTTCCCCTGTGCTTGCTACTGCAAATTCTTCTACAAAATGCCCTTGGTATGTTACGCTGTTTTGCACTAAGTGAAACCCTGGTTCAGGATTCTATTTGATTTTTGTATTACCTATTTTCATAGGCCCTCAACCAATAGAAATGTAGATAAATCTCTTTCAGAAAGAAAATTATTCCAAAAACATATTTAAACCTTACAATTTCAATAGTCTATGTTGTAATTTTTTGTACCACACAAATTAATTGAAAGAGGTGAAAACAATAGTCTCTTCCAGTAGGGATTAACAAATAATATAATTTATACTCATATATATATATATATATATATATATATATATTCCAAGCAAGAGCTATGAGGTGGCAATGTCCTTGGCCTTGTCAATAGCTCTTGCTATAAGATGGCAGCTACAGAAGGAGGTGTGATGTTGAAGAAATGCATCTTGACTTACTTGATGTTTGATAATTCCAAGGGCCTATATCATTGACAAGAACCAAAGTAGGGTTAGTTTTTTTCTGCTTTCCCTAATATCTCCCACGAAAGCTATAGAAAGAAAACCTAGAATAAAAGCATCTAATACGATGTCAACAATAAGAATGCAAATGGTGGGCTTCCTCCCAATTCTTGATGCAGAACAAGACACATTCACCTACAAGCATTTCAATCATAGGGTAGGGAAGAGATGGATCCCCAAATCCTAGCGAATACTTTGTGTTTATTTGTAGAAATGGAGAGGTCAATGCAATAATCAAATCATTTTGGACATGAGAAACTATAAATTGAGAAGAGAGGTTCCTCAAAGAGTGTTATAAATTAAGAATAAAGATCTATAGTTATGGTTTGGAGAAAATAAGTTCTGTGCTCAAAATAGAATCTTTGAGATCACAAGTTGGGTTATTTTGCCAAAATTATTTATACACTATTACAGTCAAAGTAATTAATTGGAATTAATTTATGTGCAAACGTCAAAAAAATGCCCAAATGTATAGAAAACTTCATACAAAGGCAAGTTAAAGATAACCTCAAATGTAAACATTATGGAATCACGACCTTGAAGAATGAAATGAAATGAATTATATTAATGTTCACGAATGACCAAAATAGGTCAATGGACTAGGAAGAACATTTGAGAACAATCATAAGGAGTTCTTAGAGCATCTCCTAAGAAGTTCTACAATTTGAGGTCAAAGATAAGAAATAAAACTGCCTATCTCACCTTCCACTATAAGGTGAGTGCTTCATAGAGCCTTCTTTCTCCAAACCTGGTTTCAGAATGTATTTTCATGGAGTCTAGTAATTTGCGATCTAAAGCCAAAAAATTAGTGTCAGAATGGGAACATTATAACTTAATGTGTCCAAGAGAGATCCTAGGCTTAACTGATCACAGTTTGGCACATGAATTTTTTGCATTCAGAAATAAATACACCCAAATGCATAGGATGGTACTCACAGTCTTAATCATCGGCTCAATATTTTTTCCAAGGATGCCAATTGTTTTCTCAATAGCATGTTGACAAGTGACACATTATTTATGAATTCATTGACAAAAATAACACAACTTTCCTACTAATTTGTGCGTAGACATAGTCATGACAGGGAGGAGATTTCCTCGGCCAGTAAACAGAAACCCTACATAAAAAAAATTGAATTATATGCTTATATAAAAAAATTCATTCCATATGCTTACCTTTAACCAAGACACGGAGATCCATTGCAGAGTAAATCGTGTGAATTTCAGCCATGTCCATTCCATATCTTCTCAGTCGAGAATAGAAAAACCTTTTCCCAATTTCTACTTCCGCCAATTTCTATTTTCCCCCAAATTTTATTTTATTTCAGCTTCTACCAATTTCTATTTCCCCAATTTTTTCCCCATTTTTATTTCCCTCCATGTATTTGAATTTTTAAGAATGATTAATATTATTATATTATATATTTATATAATATTTATATTTTAAAACCATATCATATAAATATTATATATATCATATTATATTAATATTATGTTATATTATATTATATTATAAAATGCACATTTTATATTTTTGAGGCTGAGGGGCATATAATTGGTATGTTTTAATAGAATTGGTGATCATAACCAATTTTGTGTAGCATTTTTCTGTTTCCAATAAGATATTTGATGGAATTAGACCATGGGAAAAATGGAATTAGTCCTCTTTTTTATAGAAGGTTAGCTATAGAATTTATTTCCCTATATATATGTTGAAATGAGATATATTGGAAAAGGTCCAACATCCTAGAAATTTCCTCATATATCGGGACTAGAGAATTTTTTTTGGCTTCCTTCTATGCTCCATCCACTCAATGGCCAAATTTGAGTCTCCAAATACTTGTAGTTGTTGCACACCATTCAAGAGCCTACCGAGATGGTCAAATGATGATGGTTTTGTTCAAACAAAATATGAACACAACTAGTACAACAAGTTGAATGGAGTGACGCTAACTTTAGGACATGACAATTCCAAAAGGGAAAGACAACAAATATAGAATAAGACTCGACTAGTCAACCACGTGTAGAAAAACTCATCTATTACTTGATAAACTATATGCAAGACAGAATGTATTATCTAGATATCAACTCACCACACCCAAGGCACTAATTAGTAGAGAAATCCCTAAATGAGAATCTCAATGATTCTCCTATCATCTAACACAATAGGCATCAGGATGGCCTCAAATAAATGATCCCTTAGAAGACATGTATTGAAAAATAATCCAAGTTGTGTACTATTAATGTTACAATTTACTAAATTTTAACACTGCAGATGGATTTGGAGACTCCCTTCTAGGGGGTCTGAAGGGGGTCTCCGAATCCATCTGCAATGTTAAAATTTAGTAAATTGTACAAATTCATTATCAAAATTATAATTTTCCATTGCCTGAATGACACAACTAAAAATGACCACATAAATGACCAATTGTTGTGTGGTCATTTTTAGTTTAGTTCTTACCTCGTGACCAAATTGGTCATTTATCTTGGTCATTTTTAGTTTAGTTATTATCCCGTGACCAAATTGGTCATTTATCTTGGTCATTTTTAGTCAGTTCACTTAAAATTTCTCAATTTTGGTCATTTATCCCTTGAAAAAGTTGTGGTGACCAATTTTTTTGGTCGCTTGGTCACTTATCTCTCATTTTGTACTAGTGAATAGATCATTGTGAGTTAACAATCAAAGACTATTGAACCAACATTATGTGTTTGACCAGGGAGTGGTGAAACCCATGATATACATCAATGTTCTCAGGAAGCTCTACTCAAACCAGAGTTAAGCACGAGGTCACGGGAGGTTGGTTGCGGAGATAGCCCTCCAATATTGGCTGAACGTGGGATATATTTCCAGGATTTGTTCGTGTACGAGGGCTCTTGAGGGATCTGTACCTCTTGATTTTTGAGCTTAGAAACCTTGCCCATACGATGGATCCCACCTGTGAATGTCCCCCTAAGCATTGGTTATATTGTGGTGACCTTAGTTTCTTTACCTAGGCATCGCATAGGGTGCTTGCATTGGTTATACTATATGTATCTTGTGTCAGATAGGGGTTGGACAGCACAGTTCCTTGTTGTATAAGGATTTGACCCTATGCACGCAGTGAATTCTGGGAACCTTTATAACTGATTCTGTCACCTCCGGTTATAGTTTGGGAGTCTCAAGCCTCTCCTAGGTGAGACATACCGGCTGTAGTGTCTGGAGGTCCCTTGAGCTAGTCTTGTTTGTGTGCATTTGGCTGTATTTTCCTTAGGTGTGTGCTCTTTGATCAATAGTTGGCCGTTAGGAGGCGTTCTGTTTATTTGGAGTTATCATGGAGCGAAATCCACCTCTCCATCGCTCTCGTCGTTTAGCTGGTCTACCAGCTAATGAGGTAGCACATCCTTTTCATAAGAGACACAGGAGGATCCCCTCCGATACTTTTGAGAATTTTGATCAAATTCACGAGTACATTATGACTTCTGCATATGGAACACCGGGAGGAATTCCCGTGACTTCGTCGGTGGATGTCGATGGACAAGCCATTCCTTCCACTCCTAGGGAACTTGGAGGGGAAGGTTCACCCCCACACGTCACAGCTTTTGCAAATTTTGGGCCATATCCACCCCCGGAGACAAATCCATCTCATGGTACTTACCCACAGGGATTCCGATATGGGATGCGAGATCTCGGTGACACTACAAACCCTTCGACCACTAATTCATCTTCACTTGGTATGCATAGTCTTAATTCAAATGTTACATCCACTTCGTTGGGTAGTCAAGCTAGCACTAGCCTTGGAGCTACGGGCATTTTCCCTTCCGGGGGCGGTGCATCCTTTTCTACTCCCTCCGGGGGCAGCACAACCTCTTATGATCCCTCCGGGGGTGGCATATCCACGTATGCTCCCTCCAGGAGCGGCACGACCTTTTTCGCTCCATTTCAATTTATGTCTGGTCATGTCCCTTCATCTTCTATAGCTATTGGGGGAGGACCACATCCTAGGACTGCCCCTCATTTTAGTGGGAACACTTCACATAACATGGCTCACGTTACACAACCTAACGCGCATATTTCTACACATATACATGTGACTACGACCACGACTGCTAACCAGCATGTCCCTCCTAACACTGGGGGTGGGCACATTCCTCATACTGGGGATGGGAACATTCCCAACACTGGGGGTGGGTACATTCCCAATGCTGGGGGTGGGAACATTCCCAACACTAGAGGTGGGTACATTCCCAATGCTGGGGGTGGGCACATTCCTAATGATGGGGGTGGAAACATACCCTATAATTACGGTCGTTACTCAACTGCTCCTACTACAACTAGCACTTATATGCCCCATCAATATGGTGGAAATCCTCCTTATAATGCAGCCGGTTATGGCCCTTATTACAACCCTCCTCACCATGGTACTCACAACACATATATGCCTTCATACCCTTATACAAGTCAAGGTGGGGGCAGTTATCAGCCCTATGGTCATGGTCATGGTTCATATCATCCCTACGGTCCGCAAGGTCAACCTCTTTTGGGAGCCTTTAATCCAACTTCATAGCCACCGCTCCCGTTTCTTGCTTGTTTGAACCTATGCGATCAGTTGAAGCTGACAAATGATCCAGTGTGTCACGATCCTTCTTGGCCTCCAATCCCTACCAAGTTCCCTTCTGACATTCCAAAGTTCAAAGGGAAGAGTGGTGAGGATCCGAGTGATCATGTTACGACTTTTATCCTTTGGTTCTCCTCGAATTCATTAAATCATGACTCTATCTGTCTGAGACTATTTCAACGCATTCTCACGGGGGCAGCCACAAAGTGGTATGTCGAGTTTCTTGGGGGCACCTACAGCAGTTTTAATGAGATAGCTTTGGTTTTTTGGTTTTCTTAGATCACTTTCAGTTGTCGGTTCGCTATGATACTGGCACCAAGATTTTATCTACCTTCTGCCAGAACAAGGCCACGCACATATCCGATCATATTCAGGAATGGCATCGATGGAAGAGGCTAGTGAAAGCCAACATTCCTCCAGATATTTTGTTGGAATGGTTCCTCAAGTCTTTTCTTCCGTACATATCTAAGGATGTTTTGGTGTCCGGCATTACGATGGAGGAACAAGCTATATTCAAAACCCAATAGCTAGATTTACTCTACGCTCAATCAGGCATCCTATATGATATTATCCCTGATGCACCGCGTTCACGACATGAATCCAAGCTCGTTCCTGGACCACATGCTGATGGCATTATGGGATCCACAAGTACTCGACCCATAGACTTGGTTACCAATCAAATGAAAAATTGGTCTATTATCCAGTCTACCCCTGGACAGGCTCACGCATCGTCCACTCCTACCCAGTCGTCCGATGTTCATTTTATACAGATGGAAAACCCATCAGGTAACCAGCAACCTGGTGGAAAGAAGAAGGGGAGAAACAACCGTAAGGGTGGGAATAATTTGAACAATGGAAGTAATCGAAACACTCCTAGGAAAGAGAACACCAACCCTCCTCGAGACGGCGGAAATGCTAGTGGGGACCATAAGCCGAGAGGTAAAGTGAAATTCCCTTGCAAACTTTGTGGGGAGGATCACCTGACTCACTTGTGTCTTCAAATTGAGGAAGCATCGAAGCATCTTGAACAGATCCCAGCTGTGTTGAAATATCCCCTTCCGCATCATCAGAATATGGCTTCGAATTCTCCTGCTACTGGCTATGGGACTAATGAAACTACAACGTCTTCTTCTCATGCTGATGGCTACGGATGCATGAACATGGTCCAATCTCAGGTTAGTGTTGCTACTCGTTAACGCGATTATGGTGCACCAAAACCGAATATGGGGAATGAGCCTCCTCCTCCTCTTGACACTTCACTGAATATCGAGAATCCCACTACTATGCCACGGATACCGAAAGGTGTTCTTAAGCACTCAGCACACAATCCCAATGCTCGAGCCACACAGAACTACTCTATTGTAGAATATTTGGGTCAAACTCTGTGTTCCATGTCAGCTCTTGATGTGTTACAGGCATGTCCTTCACAGCGGCACGCCCTCTTATCTGCTTTGGGAGTTTAGGATGAGAATATCCCTAGCGTCATTAAATTCGACACTACTGATGTCCAGCCTCGCTTACCTTACCATGTAGCTTTTCAAATCCATGTAAGGTGCTTGGATAAGTTTGTTAAACGCACGGTGGTTGACAAAGGTGCTTCCACCTCGGTAATGTCGTTGGATTGCTGGAAATCTCTTGGCTCTCCTCCCCTATCTAAATCTATGACCATGCGTATTGCGTTCGATGGTCGGTCATTTAGGCTGCATGGTATTATCCCTTCCCTTGAGGTCCACTTGGGTGGGAAATTCATTCCTATTGAAGTCGAGGTGGTTGGTGCGCCCATCAAATACAACCTTCTCCTGGGATGGAATTGTATCTACGCAATGAAAGTGATCGTATCCTCCGTATTTAGAGTTATCTGCTTTCCTCATGAGGGCAGAATCATGATGATCGATCAGATAGACTTCCCTAGTTCTAATTCCGTAGCATCGTTGGGAACTGTTGTTCCCTAGATCAAAGATTCTCAGCTAGAAACTGGGAACATTAGTGTAGGAATGTATCCATCCTTGATGGTGTCCTTCGACTTTGTTGCACCAATTGCTTTTATTGGAACTGTTTTTGATTGTGCGTCCTCCTTGTTGAATAATGTATCATTTCAGACCTCGTATTTTAATGATTTGTGGACTATACCATCCATGAGCACATCGTCTGGAGACATTTCGCATGTTGGAATGGCTATGCTATTATCCACAGCTAAGATTGCGTACCATGAAATTCAACAAGCCACTGCAGAGCCGGATCCACCCTCTTCACAGACAGAGGAGGAAGATTATGTTATGTTGCCGGCATGGGCATCCGACTCGTCTTGCTCGCACCATTGTCTCGATGGTACTTTTCCTTCGTATGAAGCCATCAATGAGGCCATGTGTGGTAGTGAGAGGCCTTGGGAATATTTTCATCATCGATCTTATTTTCTTCCTAACCTCGATCTTCTTGAGCAATAATATTTTAGGACGACTCTTGCAGAGAAGGTTGGTCACGATGTGGCTCCTTTGGGTTCACATGGGATTTACGCAGAGGGGAATATGGCCAATATTTCCCCAACCATACCGATCAGCATATCTCGCACACCTGGGAAGATAGAGAACGTTTATATCGGTGTTGATTGTTCTCCCAAGGAGATCCTTATCCACACCGAACTGTTCAAGGAATTTCAGGACATTTTCGCCTGGTCATATGAGGATATGCCAAGAATAGACCCTAGTATTGTCGAACACGAGATTAAGAAATATCCCAATGCCAAGCCGGTTCAGCAAGGACTTCATGTTGTGAATCCTAGGAAGGAAGCCGCGATCAAGGCAGAGGTGGAGAAACTACTTAAAGCTGGTTTCATCTACCCGGTTCCTCTTACTGAATGGGTATCAAATCCTGTTCCTATAGATAAGAAGCAAGGAATCATCCATGTATGCACAAAATTTAGAGATCTAAACTATGCATGTCTGAAAGACAACTTTCCCACACCATTCATAGATCAAGTATTGGATGCGTGTGCGGGAAGTGAGGTTTTTTCTTTATGGACGGTTTCTTCGGATATAATCAGATCCAGATAAATCCTGAGGACCAACATAAAACAACTTTCATATGTCCTTGGGGTACATTTGCGTACCGGAAAATGCCCTTCGGCCTTAAAAACGTCGGAGCTACATTTCAACGTGTTATGACCTATGCGTTTCATGACCTTAAGCGTATAGTGGAGGCTTACTTGGACGATCTTGTGGGCCATTCTCATAAGAGAGTGGACCACACCAAGCACCTTCGCCTCATTTTCGAAAGATGTCGATGTTACAAGATTTGTTTGAATCCCAAGAAGTGCATCTTTGTCGTGAGAACGGGTTGCCTTTTAGGGTTCATAGTTTCACAAGAGGGTATAAGAGTCGATCCTCTTAAGGTTGAGGCAATACTTTGGTTTCCTCCCCCACGTAACCTAGTTCAACTTTAGATCCAGTTGGTGTTTATTATGTGTTAAATAATTACAATATTTAAATTGTCAACCCGGGAAGGTAGCTTGTGAGATGCAAACACTATATGTGTAGGATTGAAGGCTTGAACTAATATAAACTAATTTGAAGCTGGTAACCTACCTAGAATTGCTTAAAGAAATCTAAGCAATATGTAAATGACTTGGAAATAAATGTTAATCTAGAAACAAGTAGAAAACTTAATAAAGATATTTAATTGAACTTGATTTGATTTGGAAGCAAGTAGAAAACTTGATAAAGATATTTTATATAAAAGCAAGTAGAAAACTTGATAAAGATACTTATTTCTGATCCAAATCTTAAATTATGAACATCTTCATTATTTGCATGAATAGAAACTAATTCTTATGATTAACAAATTAAAACAACTTAAAAAATGGAATTATTAACTATGATTTAGAAATAAACTATCTAGAAACAAACTTATAGATTCTGAGACAGTAACTAATTATCAAATCTGATATAAAACTTAACTTTGGAAGAAGGTTGAAAGGAGATAAAGGAAGAAAATATGGAAGGAGGAAATAATGAGAAAACTTAATTAAAAACTCTATGTAACATAAAACAAGATTTAAATTATATCTAAAACTGTTAATTAGAAGCAAGAAGCATTATATCTAATAGGAAGAAGAAACTGGATTCTAGGAAACATAAAATAGTGCAGAAAAGGTAAAAATCCAAATGACAATCTGAATCTCAGTCCGAATGACAATCTAAATTCCAGTCTGAATGAGGAAAAACGAACTAAACTAAGGAAAAGGAGTAGTTTTGATGATCGAAACGGGTCACCTTTTAGGGTTCATAGTTTCACAAGAGGGTATAAGAGTCGATCCTCTTAAGGTTGAGGCAATACTTCGGTTTCCTTCCCCGCGTAACCTAGTTCAACTTCAGAGCCAGTTGGTGTTTATTATGTGTTAAATAATTACAATATTTAAATTGTCAACCCGGGAAGGTAGCTTGTGAGATGCAAACACTATATGTGCAGGATTGAAGGCTTGAACTAATCTAGACTAATTTGAAGCTGGTAACCTACCTAGAATTGCTTAAAGAAATCTAAGCAATATGTAAATGACTTGGAAATAAATGTTAATCTAGAAACAAGTAGAAAACTTAATAAAGATATTTAATTGAACTTGATTTGATTTGGAAGCAAGTAGAAAACTTGATAAAGATATTTTATATAAAAGCAAGTAGAAAACTTGATAAAGATACTTATTTCTGATCCAAATCTTAAATTATGAACATCTTCATTATTTGCATGAATAGAAACTAATTCTTATGATTAACAAATTAAAACAACTTAAAAAATGGAATTATTAACTATGATTTAGAAATAAACTATCTAGAAACAAACTTATAGATTCTGAGACAGTAACTAATTATCAAATCTGATATAAAACTTAACTTTGGAAGAAGGTTGAAAGGAGATAAAGGAAGAAAATATGGAAGGAGGAAATAATGAGAAAACTTAATTAAAAACTCTATGTAACATAACACAAGATTTAAATTATATCTAAAACTGTTAATTAGAAGCAAGAAGCATTATATCTAATAGGAAGAAGAAACTGGATTCTAGGAAACATAAAATAGTGTAGAAAAGGTAAAAATCTGAATGATAATCCGAATGTCAGTCCGAATGACAGTCTGAATTCCAGTCCGAATGAGGAAAAACGAACTAAACTAAGGAAAAGGAGTAGTTTTGATGATCTTAACGTCAGCTGGCGAATGTAGATGAACCCACAATGCAGAGAAACCAGTGAGAAGACTTGTTGAGAAGCTATGTTAATAGAAAGCAACCTATTATAATCATTGTCTAAAGGAGATAAACTATTTCTATGATACGTGAAAAGAGGATTTAGCATGGAGGATAGAAGTAACCTACAGCTACATAGGAAGGCTGATTAACTAATGGAATTAACTTGCAGCTACAGGAAGAAGAAACTAATGGAAGAAACGGAAATAACATCTATGACAAATTATGGAGGAAAACTGAAAGCAACTACATAATACTTAAGCTTGGTCGACCATTCCTAATCCTAAAAAAGAGATTGTGTTAGCAGCAGAATATGATTTACAAGAGAAGCAAGGAAATAACATCTATAGTAAACAAGAATAATTTAAACAGCTAAGAAATAAACTATCTACTTGTAGAAAGAAAATACAAAATGAAATAAACCTCTGGTTGATGAGGGGCCCTTCCCAGCAATCAGAGACGGAAACTAAATTGTCTTAAACACTATCAGCAGAGCATCAACGTACTGAAACTTCCATTAATTCTGAGAAAATTACACAAAACTTATGCAGAAGTAACTGCTATCTCCTATCTGTTCTCTATGTTATCTGATTCCCGTTTTCTCCATAAGAGGCATCTATTTATAAGTTACAATGGGAGAGAAGGTCGACACAGTCGACCTCTCTAAAAATAGAAGCTTTAATGTCTATACAATGGTTGCATAATGATTTAGGACAGCATAGAGGCTGCTTGCCTTCGTCCACGGCGTCGATTCTCCCTAACGCGAACATCTCGGTGTTAGTTTCCTTCAACCGTGGGCAGAAGCAGGCACTGGAAGGATAAGCATGGGACGACGAAACTATTGGGACGTCGATGTGGCAGGAGCATGTGCTGGCAGGCTGAGCGAACAAGGGAGTGGATATTCTAGAGCGTTAGCGTGAGCAAAGGCATGTGCTATCAATCTGGGTAGCATAGAAGTGGATCTTTCTAGAATGGAGGCTCACCAACCATAACCACCACGTTGCTAACAGAACCCACTTTCCCGTTTCTGATTTTAATGACCAGGAATATGCCAACCAACGATTTCACGAGTCGATAGCAGGGTTGAATGACGGGTTGGACGCAGCTAAACATTAGCAATGTAAACATGCAATCTGAATGGAGGATCATTTGAAAAACCACAGCCTGTAGATCAAAACTAAATGCCAAGTATGCCCCGAAATGTCACATTAAACATTAATAAATCATAATATGGTGAGATTTGACCAAAATTCATATGATAAGTGAATATATGCATTCCTAGTCTTTTTGATGATCTGAATGGCGGAAAGGGTGATTTATTATATCAAATAGTGAAAATAACGCCACTCAGAATATAATTGATGATAAAAAATGGTGACAAAAATGGACGTCAACAGAGCCTCCAAGGTAGAGCCACTTTTCTATGACACTTTGTAGTGAATTATGCTAGACTTACCAAAGGTTTTGAGCTCTTGTTGAAGAAGGACACACCGTTTATCTGGGATGAGTGAGCCCAGCAGTCTTTCGACAATTTGAAGAAAGATTTGGTATCATCCCCTCTGCTTAGTCCACCCGACTTTGCTAGAGATTTCCTGATGTATGTGGCCGCGTCTCTTGAGACGATTGGCATGGTCTTAGTTCAGGTAGATGTTGCGCTCCAAGAGCATGTCATCTATTATCTTAGTCGCAATTTAGTAGATGCTGATCTGAGATACACTCATGTCGAGAAGTTGGCACTTGCGACTGTCCATGCAGTCCAACGTTTACGGCATTACATCATGCTTAGGAAAACCACGTTTATAGTGCATATCAATCCATTTCAGTTCGTGCTATCATGACGTCTCATAGGGGGGAAGTACAATAAATGGATTGTGATTCTTCACGAGTTTGATCTCGATTTTGCTTCGACGAAGTCGGTGAAATCCTTGGTTTTCACTGAGCTCATGCCATATTTTCCATGACTTGATGAGGACATCGTCCATGAATATTCCTTTGTGGATGAGCATTTGTTTCTTATCTCATCAGCAGACCCTTGGTATGGAGATATAATCATATATCTCCAAACTTTCAAGTTCCCTTCGCATTATTCATGGGATGAAAGACGGCATGTGAGCCACCAAGCTAAAGATTATGTCATCGTCGGAAACACTTTGTATCGTCGAGGAAAGGACTTTATCCTCCATCGTTGTTTGACTCATGAAGAAGCGGAGTTAGTGCTGAATGACTGCCACAGTGGGGCGTGTGGTGGACACTTGTCTAGGCTTTCGATAGGCCAACGTATCATGCGAGCAGGTTACTTCTAGCCTTCGATCTTTAAAGATTGTATGAACGCTGTGAAGAGATGTCACCCTTGCCAGATGTTTTCTCAAAATATACACTCACATCCAGCGCCTCTTCATCCAGTCGTCACCGTCGGTCCCTACACCAAGTGGTGGGTGGATTTCATGGATTGCAAACCAGCTTTGGCAGGGGGGAATCACCATATCATAGTGGTCGTGGACTACTTTTCGAAATGGTATGAGGCCATGCGTACTATAAAATTCGATGGTGCTACAGCATCCCACTTCATGTTCAATTAGATTATTGCTCAGTTTGGTATCCCGAAAGAGATTGTCACTGACCATGGAAGTCACTTTCAGAACAAGATGATGGTGGATTTGTCACTCAAGGGGTTTAGTCAAGACCATTCATCTTCTTACTACCCCAAGCGAATGGTCAAGTTGATGCAGTCAATAAGTCCTTAAAAACCATTCTCCAACATACCATCCAGCAAATCAAGAGCAACTGGCATATTATGTTATATCCCACTTTGTGGAAATATCGAACCGCAATTAAGACTGCCACCGGTTTCTCACCATTTTAGCTAGTACATGGTGTGGAATCTATTTTACCAATTGAATGTGAAATCCCTTCATTAAAACTAGCCATAGAGCTCCTGCTTGATACGTCAGATGTTGAGCAATGTTTGATCCACCTTGAGCAGCTTGACGAACAGCGTCGAGATGCCCCTGTGGCTATAGATGCCAACAAACGTCGTGTCAAGGTTCAATATGATAGGTATGTCCGTCCTTGGTAGTATGTTGAAGGTGACTTGGTTCTCTTGTATGACCAAGCTAAGGAACCCATGGGGGCAGGCAAGTTTAACCCCATGTGGCACAATCCTTACATAGTGAAGTATGTCCTTGAGCAAGGAGCCTACGAATTGGAAGATTATGAGGGGAACACCTTGAAGGATCCCAAAAATGGGATCTACCTCAAGCAATATTATGCTTGAGCTACTACTTTTGTATACTATTGTCTAGTTGCTTCTGTACATAGTTTATTTTTCTTTTGGTTTTTTGGATTTGTTGATTCGCTTCCATTTGGTTGATAGATGTCAGCGGAATCTCCTGTGTTCTTAGGATTCGCAGATGGTGCTAGCCGTCATATACAGCAACTCGCTTCTGTTGCGTGGGTTATTTATTCACTGGACCATCAGAGAGTGTGTCTTCGAGAGGTTCCTGTCTCCATCCTACATCCAACAATGTGGCTGAGTACAGTGTTGTAGTTGAGCTACTTCGGGATTTCATTTCGCATGGTATCCAGTATTTAGAAGTTCGTCCGGATTCACACCTGGTTGTGTCTCAATTGAATGGCCAGTATCGCGTGAGGGATCCTACATTATTACACAGGTTCTTAAGGGTAAGGCTCTTGGAGCGTCATTTTGTTTCCATTACATACATTCATGTTCCAAGATATTTTAATCATGTATCTGATCCATACACTAATTATGTCCTAGATTGGCATTTTTCACATCAATAAAGAAGCACACAAATAAAAATTCATTCGTACATTTGTACATACACATATAGTAGAACCAGAGAATCATAGTTTTTATAAATAACATGTCCAAAAAGATAGTGTCACGGTACAAAACTGGAGCCTGTAGCTCTCAAAAATATACATAATCGATACAAAATATAGGACTCTGAGATATCTAATCCCTAGGAGGAGGCCTAGATGCCTCGACAGGATGTGTCTGATAGTAGTAGTGAACTGGTTGGGCTATGCACCGCAACAGTCGCACCAAAGTTCCTGGGACTCCCAGAACATGTCGTTACATCGCCTCTGGCAGATGCTCTACCTCAATCATGGGTACTCTGTTGATCATACGGGACAGGTTGACCCGTAGGGTCTCTAATGTGCGCTCTGCTATAGCGCCAACTACCTCCCCACCCCTTCCCCATGAACGATGTCTCGGGAAGCCCTCTGGTCTTCGCGGACTAGCATCTGCGAGAAAAAAATGGAATTTCAATATGTGATACTACACCCAAAAATATTTTTGCATTTTCATATATAATCAAAAATCCCAAAAAATTAAATATACAAAACATAAAAAGAGTAACGTACCGATATATCCGAATGCGGCCCCTGGAGGAAGCGGCATGTTTCGATCGCCCCAGAAGTCTATCCCGACATATGGGTAGTCGTCAATGGAAATGACCTACCGATCCCACCAATGGAAGAACTCATTTGTATATGGTGATGCCTGTTGGCCACCACCCTGTCATGTAAGAACCTCTGCCCACCAGGTCAGGGCTGGGTCACGAAGAGTATGCGGAGGGACATCAACCCTCGGACTAAGCCCCGGAACTCTCTCAAAGAAAAAGCCGCATAGTATACTGCCATGCCCAAAGTTATTTTCCTGCCCACGCTTGCAGTCTGTTAACTAGGTCTTCATAGACGTCAGTAATGTTGTGCACAAGTCATATACTATGGACTTCATGCACTCTGAGGCATAGAACATCACCAACCTTGAATCCTAGTGTAGAGCTGCTGAACCTATAATCCTGACGAGAGTGGACACGATGATATTCATACTCAAACTACCTATGGACCCAATGGGTACCTGAATCCCCACCTTTTGGGTGCCGGGCGGACAGTACCACTCTATGTAGTCGAAAATGGTGATCCCACCACCAACAATGCAAGATCGAAGACTAGCCACCTCCCCTCGGCAGGATAATCCTAAAATAAAATATATGTCATCCACCTCTGAGGAGAGTGTTTGACCATCCATGTTGAAGTTATGTGTATCTATGTCCCAGTAGTCTATCAACCGACGGAGCAAATGGTTTTGGTCCCTTAAACCCCCAATGTTCTAGAATTTATAAAGGCCACATGCTTGTAGTGCTTACTGTGCGGGAAAATCTTGGCGAACCATCTCATCCACAACATCATTCTCTCTTTCCCTCCACTCTAGAACCATCCTGGAGGAAGAAACAAAATCTCCGTCTTGTCCCACCTGTACATCATTCTAGTTTACAACATGAGTAGTATCATGCACATATTTCTTTAAAAATGATATATGAAAAACGTTATGTATTTTTAAGTTTGGTGGCAAACCTAGTTGGTATGCCACTTCTCCAACCTTAGACAATATTCCAAAATGACCGTAATACCTGAGTGCCAACTTGACACAACTCCCAAATTTTAGTGAACTCTTTTTCGGTCTTACCTTGAGGAATACATGTTCACCAACTTGGAACTCTTTATGAGTTCTTTTTTAATCTACTTGACTCTTTTGCCTATCTTGGGCAGCTTTTAAATGTCCTTGCACCTGTTTCACAATTAGTTCTAATTCCTGCAATAATTCAGGTCCTAAAACAACTCTATTTACTGGATCATTCCACGAAGCAGGTGTATTACATTTCCTACCATAAAGAATTTCAAAAGGACTAAGTCTGGCCGATCCATGATAATGATTATTATAAGCAAATTCTGCTAAGTGCAAGTAGTCTTCCCACTTACCAGGTTGATCCTTAACATACATTCTTAATAAATCTTCTAAAACATGATTTACCCTTTCTGTCTGACCATCCATCTATGGATGAAATGTTGTACTGAAATTTAAAGTTGTGTTCAACCCCTTAAATAGTGACCTCCAGAAGTTTCCTGTAAACTTCAAGTCACAATCTGAAATTATTACTTTCGGTATTCCATGTATTCTAAAAATCTATTTCATAAAGATCTCTGCAATATCTGGAGCTTTATGAGTAGTCTTTACGGGTATGAAATGTGCTTCCTTGCTAAGTTTGACCACTACCACCATGATAGAATCATGTTGTTTTTTATTTTTAGATAATCCTGTAATAAAGTCTATGCTGATCACTTCCCATTTCCAAATTGGTATAGGCAATGGTTGCAACAATCCAGCAGGATGTTGGTGTTCAACCTTCACTTTTTGACAATCCAAACATTTAGCTATGTACTCTGCTACTTCATCCTTCATTCTAGGCCAATAGTATTCTTTTCTCAACATAGTAATGGTCTTTTGATAACTTGGATGACCGGAATAGTGACTTTTATGGATCTCATCTAATATCATAAATTTTATTTATGGTATGTCTAGTACATACAATCTGTTTTTAAACAGTAATAAACCGTTTTCCTTCATGCTGTAATCTGCCATACAATTTTCAGAACTGTTGTTTGCTGTCTTTTCCTTCATTTTTCTGTATTCTTCATCTGTTTCACTCTTTTCCAGAATCTGATTTTCCAAATCACTTGAATAAGTATTGATTGCTGAAATAAAATTTAGTTTTGCCTTACGACTCAAGGGATCTGCAACCTTGTTCTCCTTCCCTTTAATATGCTGAATTTTGAAATCATACTCACTTAAGAACGTCAACCATCTAGCTTGTTCAGCGTTCAGGTTTGTCTAATCTAATAAATATTTCAGACCCATGTTATCTGTAAATAATGTAAATTTTATGCCAATAAGGTGGTGACATCACATTTTTAAGGCATGAATACCTGCCACTAACTCTAAATCATAGGTAGAGTAGTTCTTTTCATGTACTTTCAGCTTTCTAGATTCATATGCCACCGCATGCCCTTCCTGTGTCAAGACTCCATCGAGTCTTTCATTGCATGCGTCTGTACAAACTACAAAATCCTTGTTGGGGTTTGTTATCCTCAAGATAGGTGTTGTCGTCAATAGTTCCTTTAATTTCTTAAAACTGTCAGTACATTTCTGATCCCAAACAAATTTCTTCCCTTTCTTCTGCAAGGAAGTTATGGGGTTGGCAATTTTTGAAAAATTCTCTATAAACTTTCTGTAATACCCAGTAATTCCCATAAATGATCTTACATCCGACACATCTTTAGGAATCGGCCAGTCATTTATGGCCCTTATCTTGTTGGGGTCAACCGAGATTCCTTCTACCGAAATTATGTGTCCTAAATACTGAATTTTGTCTTTGTGGAAGTCACACTTACTAAACTTGGCATATAGTTGATAATCTCTTAGAACTTGTAGGATAATCCGTAAATGTTCATCATGCTCTTCTTTGCTTTTTGAGTACACTAAAATGTCGTCTATAAACACAACAACAAACTTATCTAAGTATTTATGCAGAATAGTATTCATCAGACACATAAATACAGTCGGGGCATTAATCAAGCCAAATGGCATGACTACGAACTCGTAATGTCCATACCGAGTTCGGAAGGTTGTCTTGAAAATATCTTCGTCCTTAACCCGTACTTGATGATATCCTGATCTTAGATCAATCTTCGAAAATACTGTTGCTCCACACAACTGATAAAATAGATCATCTATGCGGGGCAACGGATACCTATTCTTGATTGTCATCTTATTAAGCTGGCAATAATCTATGCACAGTTCTAAGGTTCCGTCTTTTTTCTTCACAAAGATGACAGGTGCTCCCCAAGGAGACACACTGGGTCTAATATACTTCTTGTCAATAAGCTCCTTCAACTGTGATTTTAATTCATTTAACTCCAGTATGTTCATTCTGTATGGAGCTTTAGAGTTTGGTACTGCTCCTGGTATTAACTCTATGGTAAAATCTAAATCTCTTTTGGGAGGTAATCCTAGAATATCCTCAATAAATACATCCTTAAAATCATTTAGGATAGGTATGTCCTCTAATTTCAGTTTGTCTTCTTTATCCATAAACTCATCATTTACCACGTTTACTGCAAACATTTGGCATCCTTTCCTAACTTCCCTCTTAACTTGCATGGCTGAAATCTGTCTGAGGGTTACCTTCCTTGGGATGCCTTTTATTTCTACAGTTTTCCCTTCGTCATTTAAGCATGTAATACTTTTTCCATAACAGTCCAGGATGACATGATGGGATTCTAATTAATCCATCCCAACTATAATATCATAAGAACCTAAAGGTAGAATATTCAACTTGATTTGTGTTTGTAAATGATTCATGGACAAAACACAGTTTTCTATAAAATCTAATACTTTTCTCTTTGTTCCAGTTGCTAGTCTAACTAGCCAAGATTTACTAAACTTTTCAGTTTTCAATTTAAGACTTTCTACAATGTCTGGTGATATATAACTTAAGCTAGCACCTGGATCAATTAAAACAGTAACAAGATGATCATATAGCATACCTTCAATCTCTACCATGGAGATTTGATGATCTGCTTTCCTGTTGTCAAGTGATGCATTGATTCTGGGCATTTCCCTCACCACATCTCCAACCGTAGGTTCAGTCTATATAGAGTTAATGTTGTTTGCTTTCCGCTTCCTCAAGGGACATTATGATGCATAATGAGGACCTTGGCATTCAAAACATTTGATAGGTGCCTTTGGGTCACTGGTCTTAGCATTATTAGATGCATTTCTGGGTGCTGTAGAATTATGCTATGAATTGTTCCTGGAATTGTTCCCTTGATAATTCCGATTCTGAAAATTTTTCCTTTGAAATCCGAAATTTCCACTGAATCTGAAATTTTTCTTGTTACACAAAGTTGTTGGGCTTATGATTTTTCCAATTTGACATTCCTTCTCTTTTCTGATTTGTGTCATAATAGAAAAAACTGCCTTTCTCATAGCCTCTTCCAATGTTTTCGGACTGTCGTACTTGATTCTATCCTTAATATTAAAAGGTAAATAGCTCAAGTACCTTTGAATTTTCGGTTTCTCTTCTATGAGGTATGGTACATATCTTAGTAAGTTCAGAAACTTACTACTCATTTCCTTCATGTTCATACCTCCTAGCTTCAAATCGTAGAACTCTTTGGATTTTTCTTCATAGTACTGTTCATACAAGTACTTCTTCTTAAAATATCATTTAAAAGTACTCCAGCTTACATCTTTATCTTTGATGCCCTTTACTCTTTTGATGTCCTGCCACCAAATATCCGCTTTTCCGATCAAGTTATATATAGCCATTTTTCCCTTTAAAGACTCTGAATAGTTATAAATCTGGAAGTATTTCTTCATACCGGACAGCCAAGCTTCAGCTATCTCTCCCTTCTCAGTTTCTCCATTGAAAGTTGGAGGTCTAATCTTTTTGAACTCCCCAGAAATCTGCTTATATTCCTTTTTATTTTTCTTTTTGGGTTTGAAATCTCCTTCACTGCTATCATTGGTGTAGTTACGTTTCTTTCTGCGTGTTTCAATAGCATCTCCTGATGAGGTTGAACTGTCATTCACCTTGCTGATTTTCATTTTCTTTTTTTTATCAGCGTGAGGCAGATCCTCAACTTTGGCAATATCTTTATTATCTTTCTCTTGTTCCTCAGTTTGGCTCTGTTCAAACAGCACTTGGTTTAATTGTTCTTGTGCTTGCAGAATCCATTCATTATCTTGTTTCACCGATCTAATTTCTGCTTATAATTCATGAAAGGCACATAACAGTTCTATCGAACTGTTATTTAGTTCACCATGACGTTCTGCTACATAGTGCTCTCCTGAGCTGTGACTGTTTGGATGAAATCTGTCGTCTAATTGTTCAGCTGAGTTCTCCATACCTGTAACTGAAAATAATTTCTGGAATAACATAATAATTAAATTTTCAAGTTAGTTCAATTTTGCTGCTGTATGAAAATTTTCTGCTGAGTGTTTTGGACCTCATTCAAGCTTAGAGTTCGAATCTGAGCTCTGATACCACATGTAACATCCCATATTTTCATAAAAATTTAAAATTTTTTACAACAACATTAATTATGATAATAATAATAATTTCAGAAATAATAATGGAGATTACGACAGCATTAATTGTAAAGTTGTTGGTACTAAACCTGCTTTAATTTCTGTTTTAGCAGCAATAGGATAATGACAGTTTTAACACGTAATTAGTAAACATGATTATTATAACAAATGTACTAATCTATCGGAATTATGATGCGATATTTTTCTTTTGCAATAATACTAACAGTTTGACTTTGCTGCATAAGGGTGTCCTACGAGGTACCCTGGAGCTTACTTAGCTGTAATGCTAAATCAAATTGAATGTTCTACTGTGCAGTCGACAGGTAAGAGCGAAGTACGTGTATAGTTCAGTTTCAACGTCATAATTAAATAAAATGTTATAAATTCTGTTGCAACTCACCAAAAGTGTACAGGTATGGATTTCATAGCTATAATTACTATTTTAAGATGTTGTCTGGCAACTCCATAATGTTTAAAACAGAATCCTCTATGTACGTCATCATGCTAAAAGTCTTGTGTTATAATTCTTGTTGTTGTTATAGCCGGCTTCGTCGTCGTCTTAAGATAATAAATACTTGTAAAGTATTAGTGTCGTGATTATATTACTAATCGTCAAAAGTATTGTAATAAGAGTCAAAGTATGGATTTTAAGACTAAAGCATGGTTTAATACAAACATTGGCCTTGTTACCAAGTCAAAAGTGTAAACCCTACATTAAAATGACCTTTGAAAAAGGGATAAAAGAACTTATGGTTATTCTACTAACCATACAATCTTTATTGTTTGATAACCTATATAGTTGGGTATGCTGCCTGCATACTACTCTCAAACTCCCAGGTTGCCTCTTCTGGGCTAAGGTGCTTCCATTGCACCTTCACTTGCCTAATACTGCGATTCCGAAGAATAGTTTCCCTCCTTCTGAGGAGGAGGCCTAGCTACCTCGGCAGGATGTGTCTGATAGTAGTAGTGAACTGGTTGGGCTATGCACCGCAGCAGTTGCACCAAAGTGCCTGGGGCTCCCACAGCATGTCGTTACATCGCCTCTGGCAGATGCTCTACCTCAATCATGGGTACTCTGTTGATCATACGGGACAGGTTGACCCGTACGGTCTCTAATGTGCGCTCTGCTGCAGCGCCAACTACCTCCCCACCCCTGCCCCGTGAATGATGTCTTGGGAAGCCCTCTAGTCTAGGAGGACTAGCATCTGCGAGCAAACAGTGGAATGTCAATATGTGATACTACACCCAAAAATATTTTTGCATTTTCATATATAATAAAAAATCACAAAAAATTAAATATACAAAACATAAAAAGAGTAACGTACCCATATATCCGAATGCGGCCCGTGGAGGAAGCGGCATGTCATGATTGCCCCGGAAGTCTATCCTGGCATATGGGTAGTCGTCAATGGAAATGACCTACCAATCCCACCAGTGGAATATCTCATCTGTATATGGTGATGCCTGTTGGCCACCACCCTGTCATGTAAGAACCTTTGCCCACCGGGTCAGGGCTGGGTCACGAAGAGTATGCAGAGGGACGTCAACCCTCGAACTAAGCCTCGGAACTCTCTCAAAGAAAAATCCGCATAGTATACTTCCATACCCGAAGTTATTTTCCTGCCCACACTTGCACTCTATTAACTAGGTCTTCATCGATGCTAGTAACGTTGTGCACCAATCATATACTATGGACTTCATGCACTCTGAGGCGTAGAACATCACCGGCCTTGAATCCTGGTGTAGAGCTGCTGAACCTATAATCCTGACGAGAGTGGACACGATGATATTCATACTCAAACTACCTATTGCCCCAATGGGTACCTGACTCCCCACCTTTTGGGTGCCGGGAGGATAGTACCGCTCTATGTAGTTGGAAATGGTGATCCCACCACCAACAGTGTGAAATCGAAGACTAGATACCTCCCCTCGGCAGGATAATCCTGTAATAAAATATATGTCATCCACCTCTAAGGAGAGTGTTTGACCATCCATGTTGAAGTTATGTGCGTCTATGTCCCAGTAGTCTATCAACCGACGGAGCAATTGGTTTTGGTCCCTTAAACCCCCAATGTTCGAGAATTTATAAAGGCCACATGCTTGTAGTGCTTGTTGTGCGGGAAAATCTTAGCGAACCATCTCATCCAAAACATCATTCTCTATTTCCCTCCACTCTAGAAATATCCTGGAGGAAAAATCCAACCTCGCGGTCGTACCCGTGGGCAAAAGAGTAGATAGGGGCATCTACCCGCGGTCAACGCATGCATTGACCGCATCTAGAAGGCCCTACCCGTGACCTGCAGAGCTATAGCCCGCATACATCACCGTGGAGAAGTAGGGCTTTCCCAATAAAAATAATGGAACACTAAAAACTGAAATAAAAGCTATCAAATGAAAGAGGGGGATGAGGTGACTAACCTGCTCCAGACGGTTCGTGAAATGGACGCCCACAGCTTCCGAAATCAGCAACTAAATTTCGGAGGTGAAAACTAACCAAAACCACTATTTGGATGAAAATGAAAATGAATTGGTAAATAGTAATTTGTTTTTACTGTTTATAGTTTTGTAAACCCACTTTTCTATAGTTTTCACCATTTTAAGTTGTTTTGAACTAATGAAATGTCTTGGAGCACTATTTTGAACAGATTTTTCCGAGGAGAGTTGATTTTTTTACCATTTTGCGCCTACGGCAGGTATATTTCACACTCGTCATATAGGTTAGATGTCATTTTCACCTGCATTATGCATTTGACCTTTGACTATTTGTCCTTCACCCTATGTGCGACCCCGCTTTGTAACCGACACAGAACCTTCACATTGTTATAGAAGTGTCGTTATTTAGTGGTAGGGCTTGTCTGAACATGGGTTCCCTAGTTAGAGCCTTGTCATGCCTTTTGGCGCCCATGTCGTTATTTCTCCCTAGGATCGGGAGCCTTTGTAGCTACGCCATGAATTTTTGATAAAGACTCATATTGTTAGCGTATATAACTGAGCTAGAGGTTTCCAATGTAGACCCAAGTACTTTGCGGTTCAAGGAACCAACAAAACCCCTATTCACCGGCCCTTTTGGCAACAGATTGTGAGCAGCCTGAGGTCTCACCCGAGGCGAAGCTGAGGGGGTGGTTACAGAATCACGTTTCCACAACCTAGTGATGCAAGTGTCAAAGAGATGGATGGGCAGCGTAGTAAAGGACTCTTGCTGTGGACAAAAGACTATGCGAAGTCTCTACTTCGCGTCAGATACTTCGGCAAGCGGAGGCGCTTGCACAAACTGCACATCCAGCGACTGCACGGTATGGGATACTTCCTGCATCACGACGATAAGCTATCAACAACTTACCTCATAGCACTCACGATGGGACAACGCATCAACTAGACTGTGCGCCTACTTTAAGACTTGATCAACTCTACTCAAGCTTACTTAACAATCTTTATCTATTCGACAACACTTAGGTTATTATCATTATCGTGCATGCAAATGAATAAAACATACACTACCGTGCGCTCCAATGCTACGCTCAAATCTAGTGCTTAACTATGTGACTATCAAACAGATTCATGCATTCAAAGACTTAGAAATGCTGAGTACTTAACATTCATCCACACATGTATTACTTAACATATTATTCCCATCATTCCTGCGGCGAATACATATAAAAGCAATCACATAACAGATAAATGCGGTATTAAACATCCATACTAAGCAAATGAATAATGCAAGACACAAACAATCACACTACATAGTATTTAACGTGGTTCACCCACCAGATGGAGGCTACATCCACAAGAACTTTTGTTAAATTAGTCTTTGGGAAGGGTACAACAGTTCTTAGTCTACGCACTCAGCTGCAGACTCTCTTCTCTCTCAACTAGATCTCTGCGCACTCAGCTTGCAGAGTCTTTACAATAGCACTAAGCTTAAAAGATGCAACAATATTCAAAGCTTAACCAAAATGAAGAGTTAACGCTTTCCCATACAAAAATGCCCTTATTTATAGATCATGCCCATAGGTCATGTCTTTACAATTCGCAGGCAAAAACCCTAGGTTTACAAAACTATCACAGTTTCCCCAAAACTGGACTTCTAGCCTCTAGTAGCGAATATTCCATCGTGGTGGTCTTCCATGCATGCATCACATCTCTATCGGCCTTCCTATTGCGCGCATGCCAACATGTCGCTTTCACCAAGTGGTTCTTCCTCTAACGGTTTCGTGTGACTAGTTCAAGTAATGGTGTCTTTCACGTGTGCAACCATTCACTTTCTTCCCGATTTGCTCCTGCCCGTCGCTTGGCACTCCTGGAGCATCTTTACCAAAAATAGACCACCAACGGTCTAACCGGAACACGTGCCATCTTTCATTTAACATTCTGCCTTGCTAGATCTCTATAAACTAGACACTTCGCAGCACTTCCTCCTCACAGTACTGATCCTCGTAGCTTCCTCCATTGCTATGCTGCGTGCAACTTTGCAGCATCCCAAAAACTTATACAAAATTTCTTCAACTGAATTGTGCTCAGCTCCGCAGTTCCAAAACACCTTCTTGCTCAAAAACTCCCCCCCTTGGGCCAGGCCCAACAGGCCCCTAACACTTACATGTGGCTCTCCCCCGAGCCACCTGCAACTTAGGCTTCCCTGAGCTGTTCCATCTCCTGTGGAGCTAGCTTCGCAACGAACTCATTATATGTATCGATTAGCTTTTCTACTGCATCCTTCGTATCTTGCTCGACTTGACTGAATGTATCCATCATCTCAGGTGTGATCTCATCACCTAACTGTCCTTCAACCTATTCCTGATTCTCGAGCAGCTCTTTTAACTTCTCCTCGATCTCCTGAGAGATCGTGCCGACAACTTCTAGTAAAGGCTGCACTTTGTCTCCCAGTTCGTTCTCTTTTTCCCGTAAGGCCTGCACTTCCTTCTTGAGGCTGGTTATTTCCCTGTACTTCTGGAGTCTATCTCTTGGTAGTAGGGCCTTCACATCTGTATCCAACCTCTCCAAGGCAGCTTGCTTTTCTTTCGCTGCATTCTTTACTTGCAACAATGTCGGGTCTTCTTCGAGGGCAGTGAATGCCTTCGACGCTACTTCCAACAGATTTTGTCACTTAGCCACTTCGGCAACAATATTTTGTACTGCGGCCTTCACAGCTTTTGCTCTGAGCTGCTGCTCATTCGGTGGGGTCTGAGGTTTTATCTGATCCTTTAAAGCAGCGATGTCAACCTCATGTTCAATCTCCATATCATGTAACTCTGTCTTAATATTGGTAACCAGCTCGCCAATCTTAAGAACTATATCCGAAAGGTCTACTTGGACTTCAAAGTTGTCTGCTACCGCAGTGATCATGGACTCTAGTCTTTTCCGACGATCATGCTCATCCTATAGCTGTATAATTCTCTGCGAGCTAGACTCTTCCAACTACCAATTATCTTCTTACAGCTCATCCCGTCCCTTCAGCGCGTCAGTGGTTCGCTCATGCATTTCCTCCGTACACTGTAGATGTAAATAATGCAGGCCCGGCAGTGGTATTTTTTCCAAGTCAAGCTCCACACGCTCGACATCCTTTGTATCCAACATGATTTGCTCTGGCATAGGTAAACTTACTATTATCGAGTCCAGGTGGATGATACGGGACTTTGCAGGAATGGTCATTTCTAACTGCGGTGTCTTCTGCTGCGAATTTCCTCCCAACTTTCCTTCAGACTTTGAGTCGCGCAGTGGAGGTAATCTCTTGTGGACTTCTTCGATTTTCAGCGTAATACCCTGCAGCATGGTTAGATTCTTTTCCAGAGTATAATGTATTGCCTTATCCTTTTTCTCTTTATCTGACATCAGATCTTCCATCTGCTCTGTGAACTTTACCCCGATCATTTCATAATCGTCGCTCTTGAGTACTGTATCCAACTTGCCCTTATCAGCTTTTTGTTTCTTCCTTGCCCCCTTTTTCTGTCCTGGGCTCTCAAGTTCCTTTCTTTTTCCTTTCTCCTTCTCTTTGGTAATAGGACATGGAATAGGCTCGTCCTCACCGGAGTCACTTGTGATTTCTACAATTTCCATGCGGAACTCGGCAGGCCACTCCTTCATGATATTATCGATATCCTCTTTGTACATATGGTAGTTCCCTGGGAACCATTCCACCTTCTTCTTCTATGCCTTGGCTGAAATATAAATGCCACGCATGTCAGCATAAAAATTCACAATGCGGATATACCTACTGGTTACCTGCTTTGTTATCCGCGGCGTCAGTATGATTGTTGCGCGCAGCTGGTCATAATACTGGTAGAAGACCTCAGCATTCACATGTTGTCTTTGTGAGTTTAGATTCGCCCACAGATTTGAGTAACGTGGTCCTCTGCACTCGTTGGTATCAGTGATTACACCAACATAATCCTTCGGCTCCTTCCAGCCAACAAAAGCGATCAGTACTATAAGCCAAGTATAATGGAAATTCCCTCCATTGAGCTGCGTGTCATTGAGCTCTTCCATGAACTCATTCAGAAAGTACTGAGACTAGTTAAATTGTTCTCCCTCTGCGGCTGCGGCACCCAGCAGTATTGCGCCTGCGCTTACCTCGAGAGGCTTGCAGGTGCAAAGAATATTGCCCACTAACAGTTGCGTGACAAATCTTGTTGCTTTATCATCTATTTCTTTTGTTTGGAAACCCCTCTTCCCTTTGAAGAATTGCTTGGGATCCTTACCCCTTTTACTCAACTTGGTAATGTGGTGGATGATGTCGATAGTTAGGTCAACATTGTAGTTGAGCCACAAGTAACCCTGGTGAATGCATGCCATCAGCGTATGCACTACCACATTCAGCTCTGGAGACCTATCAAAATGTGGAAGTTTGAATAGATTGAGTAGCCCGGACTAGACTACTCTAGATAACCAACTATGGGCGACCAAGTTAAGCTCACCCTTTGCATCCTTTTTCCAGCACATGTACTGGTCCGGTTGGAACTGTGGGAATTTTGGCTCTTTGGGATCCTCCCTCTGCACTGCAAGCAGATCATAATCCTCCCATCTACATTCTGGGATTTTACCTAGCAATTGTTTCTCCACCTCAACATGTTTTGAGATTGGTGATAGCGGGATGCCGTATTTGGCATTCTTTAGCAACTTGAAAACCGGTGCATCCAAAGCACGCGGTGAAATGTAGTCTGGGGTTAAGGTCAAAGGTATATCCTTATCCATTATCGGCGGCTTCTGCACTGTCGATGCCATCTTAGGTACCTTCGTTCTTGGTCCTACTGGATTTTTTCCTCTATCTTCCATCACTGGATCGTGTCTTGGTGATCGTCTTGATGCCTGACCTGGTTCGAAGACAACCTTCTTAGTTGGGGTTCTCATTAACCCTTCGATCCCCCTGAATTGGAATATTTTCACAGTCTCTTGGACCATGAACTCTTCTTCAAAGGAAGACCACTCAGACATCCACTAGGAAACTCTCACAAGTTTTCAGATAGCTTGCAAAAAATAACTCGGACAAAACTGTTTGTAGGAAAATTCTAAGTGTTTGGTAATGCCCGCGAGTCTGAATGTGGCACTACTTATAGGCGCAGCAGACCCTCCTCCATGCCCCTCAATGGATAGATAAGCATTAATTGTTGTATCTGTTGACCAAATTCGATGGATCCTTCGGTCCTTTCCATCATAAACTCGCTCATAATGGCTATCTATGCGTTAAATGCCCAAGCAGTTACTAGTAACGGCTATATTCTTCGACCGACATTGTAACGGCTATTTTCCTGAGTGTTGTGTCAAACTGCGCGGCAGGTCCTGATAGCTCCCACGTGGTCTCTTCGTGGTGCCGGATTTCTTGTTTCTGAGCTAAGTATTTTTCTCATTTAACTTGGTCTTCACAACTACCCTGTGGGGTTCGCAACTGTACAGTGCCTCTTTTCTTTTCTCTTTTCTTCTTCTTCTTTTTTTTTTCCTTCTGTGCAACTTCAGTAGTGCTGCGTGGTGTGTTTCCCTTTATCATACAGGATTCTGCGAAGCGGGACTATCGCAGTAAAGCTTTAGTCTGTTACCATTTATCAAACTTGGCAAGGTCTCTCCGGCTAAGGTAGCTAACTAAACTCCGCCACCATTAGTAACATGCATTATAGTATACGAGCCAAGCCAATGCATCTTAAACTTTCCAGGAAATTTCATGAATTTGCTATCATACAGGAGGACTACATCACCTACCTAGAAAGACTTGTTCTTGATGTGGCGATCATGCCATGATTTTTCATGCTCTTTCTGTACTTGTTGGTGAAATCCTACGATGAAGCAATCCTCCTCCAGACCAACCAAGTGTAAGAGTCATTCTTCCAGCGCATCGTGGTCTACCATGCATGTAAACGTTGATATTCTCAAACTGGGAACAATATATTCCATTGGCATTATTGCTTCTTTCCCGTAAGCCAATCTGAAAGGTGTATGGCCTGTCAATTTCTTGCATGTGATCCTGTATGCCCATAATACAGATGGAATGCACAGGTCCCAATCATCCCGATTAACATTGCATATCTTGGTTAGCACATTCTCCAGTACTTTGTTAAATGCTTCAATAGTTCCATTTGCCTATGGATGATAAGGCATGCTGCGCTGATGATGAAAGTGGAACTCTTCGGTCAAAGATTCGATGGTTCTATTCAGAAAGTGAGTACCTTGATCACTCATCAAAATCTTTGGGCATCCGAACCTTGTAAGGATATTTTCAAAAATGAACTCCATAGCTGCAGATGCGCTACAGTATTTCACTGGCTTCGCTTCGGCCCATCTGGTGAGGTAGTCAGTAGCAATAATGATGTACCTCGCACCAGTTCTTTTCCTCGGTGGGTTAATAGGACCCACAAAATCAATGGCCCATTTCTCAAAGGCCTGCAATGTCAATTGTGGATTTAATGGCATTTCATCCCTTCAGGATGGCTTTCCGGTTCTCTGACACACATCGCAACTCTGGCGATGTTCCTTTGAATCTTTATGAATTGTAGGCCACCACAACCCTGCACGCAAATTCTTCCTCGCAGTAGCTCTCCCTGCATAGTGACCTCCTGTGACTCCTGAATGTGCATCAGCCAATATGAATGGTTTCTCATGCTCTAATACACATATGCGCAGCACTTATCCGGTCCCAGTTTATATAACTGACCTGCGATAATGGTGAAGTCTGCGGCTCGCACTACCAGCTGCTTCTTTTACTGCGTAGTGAACTCTGTGGGTGTGAACCCAGTAGTCAAAAATTCAATGATGTCCTTATAATAATCATTAGCAACCTGTATAGAAAACAACTGTGCATCTGGCAGATTGTCCTCCAGATTCATCAGCTCTTCTCTTGACTCAATCCTTGATAGATGATCAGGTCCTAAATTCAACCTGTCTAGATTAACCACAATTTCAAAGTCATACTCCTGAAAGAGTAGTAACCATCTGCATATTTGCCCCCCTAACACTAGCTTATTGACTAGTTATTTCAAACCAGAATGGTCGGTGAACATAGAAAAGTGTGCACCAAGAAAGTTGTGCTTGAACTTCTGCAGCGCGTAGACCATATCGATTCCTTCTCGCTTAGTAGTAGTATAGTTCTTCTAAGTGGATGATAACTTTCTGTTGGAAAATGAGATGGGATGATCGATACCTCCCTCTCCTAGCTGAGTAAGAACAACGCCTAATGCTATACATGAAGCATCAACATGGATGTGAAATGGCTTCTCCCAGTATGGAAAAACTAGGATTGGCGTAGTGACCATCTTCTCCTTTAATGTGTCAAAGCCTTGTTCGCATTCTTCGTTCCAGATGAATGGCGCATCTTTCTTTAACAGCTTCTACATAGCTGCGGTTATCTGTGCATACCCCTTGAGGAACTTCCTGTAATAACCGGTATGCCCCAATGTAGTGTGCAACTGCTTGACTATGTTTGGTGTGGGAAAGTTTACAATGACTGCGATCTTCGCAGGATCAACCATCAAGCCCTATTTGCACACAATGTGTCCCAACAAAATTCCATAGGGAACACAGAAAACACATTTGTTCATATTCAATGAAATTTGATGTTGTCTACATTTTTCCAGCATCATCCTGAGGTTCGCGGCATGGTTCTTCAGTAACCCGAAAATAGTCCAATCATCAAAATAAACCTCTAAAAACTTATGTATGAAGTCTTTAAATGTTGCGACTACCACTCTTGAAAATATGGCAGGTGCGTTCTTCAGACCAAAAGGCATCATTGTGTACTAGGACGACCCCCATTCTGTAGAAAAAGTAGTCTTGTGCCTATCTGCGCAATCAATCCTGATCTGATGGTATCCAGAGAATCCATCAGTAAAAGAATACGCCTCATTCCCTCCAACATTATCAAGCACTTCATCTGTGAAAGGGGTAGGAAATGGGTCATGCATTGAAGTGTCATTCAGCTTTCTGAGATCTACACAGATCCTGATCTCACCCTTCGTTTTCTTATCCTGGATAATTATTGGGCTTATCCACTCAGATTCTTCAACGGGCTCAATGATCCCTGCATTGAGCATCTTATCGATTTCTACCTTAACTAATTCTTTGTAGCGTAGGTTCAGTCTATATGGTCTTTGCTTCACAGGTTTCGCGCCAGGATTAAGAGGGGTTTTCATCACTCCTAAGTCTCCCAGAATACCTTTCATCACTGTGAACTTAGTCGGGAATAATTCTCGATACTCCTGTAATATACCTGCGACCTCCTCAACTGTGTCTTCATCCCAATAGTATCTGATAGCTGCGAACTTTGGCTCTTCGCTGGTGCCAATGTTCACTTTTCTTATTTTCACAGGTCCACTCATATTTGGAATTTCCGGTGGAGGTCCTTCTACCTCCTGCGATCCCTCTGATTCAGGTATCTGGATGTTGCGTGGGTCCTCCTCATCACTATCTGCCTTATCCTCGCATTCCTCAGCGATGTGATAACAGTCAAGAGCGTGCTCTAGCTTCTCCTCCCATTCTAGTTGTAGGCACACAGGTACACTGTTTGCTCCAAAGAATTCTTCTAGCGTCATGTTTCCTTGTGTATAGTCTAGGCTGAATATTTTTTCCTTAATAACCTGCAGCGCGTCATTGATACTTGGATGTTCGTCTTCGAAACTGAAATCCTGCTGGAAGCTCGCAGTTAGGACAGACCAGTCCATTGTACCCCTGCGCAACTCCAGATCTAGGTGCCACTTCTTTGGAATTGGTTCTTCCAGTGTATGCACAAACAGATGCACCCATTCTCCCTGTGGCCTTTCCAGCCAAGCTTGTGAACAGGCTTCAATATGATCCCTTAGATCCGTCTTACCATTATATTTTCCAAAAGGTAGTATAACCTTCTCAGCAAACCTAATTTGCATCTCAATTCTGCACTGATCCCATGTGGTCAATGTCTGCTTATGCGCAGCCCACCATCTGGCAGGTGTCTCGCACAGTGCCATGTCTAATGTTGATACGTGGTATTCATCTGCAACTGCTGCAGTATATTCTTTGATAAAGCAATAAACATTAGATAAACCATCATAGGTAGGGATTGGAGTTACCTCTTTTCCAATCTAGCGGAGTGACTTCGTGATCCGCGCGCATCTCCTGGCAAATACTTCATGCAATCTTCTTTTCCAGTTTTCCAGTCCTGCATCAGTGTCTGAAATGCAAGAGCTGTCACAGTGCTAGCTGAGTGTTCCATCCACAGTTGGATTAATATAGTCAGTAGCATTAGTTGTCATCTTGTAAATACGTTCCAAGTCTTGGGATCTGGATTCCTCCTGAATCGGTTCAACATATCATTCACCCTGCAAGGGGTCCAATGGCACGATGACCCTGATATCATTGCCTTCAAATATCATTTTCATAGTCTTCAAATCAATAATGGCAGAGTTAGTCATTTCCCAATCGATACCCAGCAATGCTGGATAAGGATGGCTGTCATCCACGATTTCAATCACTTCAAAATCTGCATAGTTGCGTACTTCATCAATGTCAACAATTGTGTTGGGTAATCTCCCCAAAGGTATAACTATCCCTTGATTAGCCATTCTTAACTGTAGAGGTGACCACTGTAAATTTGGTTTGCCCATTTGATGCCATGTCTACTTGGTCAAGACATTTACTTCGGATCCAAGATCAAGAATGATCTCATCCATCTCGTAGTCCCCAATCTGTGCAATGAGACTCATTTCCCTTCCTATTCTTTTAGGACTCCTAATGTTATGGAATGCACCATGGGCAGCCCCCTTCTCACTGCGTGGCTCATATTTCCTGAGTAGTTTTTCAAATTCCATGAAAGCATCTGCGCTCCTCAATAACTTCTTGCAGCTCTGTAGGAACTGCGCAACAGAGGTCCTTGTATCTGTTGCAGCGCTTGTCTGATCATATGCCACTGGCATATCCTCTATTTGTGGTACTTCACTGTGCAACTAGGTTCTCGGGGAGACGGGTGGCGGTGTTCTGAACATGTCTCACGCTTCTTCAAATGCTCCCTTATGCTTCTGTAAGTCTAGACCCGGTGTTCTCCCAGGAGCTTTTCTAATCCATACCGGTTCACCAGGAGTCTGCTTAGGATCGCGTGTTCCAGAAGTTGAAGCTTCTGCACCTCCATCCCTTCCTGTGTCAGTGCCACTATGCGTTACCACATCTACACTTGGATCCACAGTTCTTCTCTCTACTGCGATCAACTAAATGTTGGGGTTCGACGGTTCTGTCCTTCTTCGTTTCTGCATTTCTACCTCAAGCATAGGACAGTCTTCAATAACATGATCAAATGATTTACAGTAACTGCATGTAGTGCAAGGGTTGGTACAATCTCTAGATACATGACCTGGCTGGCCATAGTTATAGCAAATTACCTGGCCGCAGCCTCTTCCTTGGGATGGGCCGACATTTCTTCCTCTCCTGCGGTATCCACCACCACGGCCTCTATATCTGCCCTGATCGTAGTGAGAATTTTCTTGTTTTGGTTGATTTTCTTCTTGGATGCGGTACATTCCAGCACCTCGCATCGCTTCCATATCTCGCTTTCTTTCATTCATGAGCTCATATGCACAACAGTTGGATTCATCATGTCCAACTGACTTACAGAAATTACAGTATATAAGTTTTTAGGTGTCTTTACGTATTTCTGTATTAGATAATAGTCCTCAAGTCGATGTCCTCTAGTTCTACAGATTTCACACCACGGCTCCTGGTTCTGATTCATTGGGTTCGGCACACCACTGTTGAGATAATCTTGAAATAAGGGGCAATGTTCTCTGGTGTGGCCTTCTCCCTTATATCCTATACACCAGACCTCATGCCTCTATTCATATCTCTGCTCCTTTCCATTCTTCATACCTTGCAATTCTAATGTTAAGGTGGTCAACTGGTTCTGGATCTAAGACATGCCAGAGCTAGTCTCACTGATTGGCAAAGCTTCTAGCTTTATCATGATCTCCAAGGCCTCTACATGCGATGCAACCTTCTGTTGCATCAATGGTTGTCTGATGTGGGGCAACAGCACAGCGATGAACCATTCCTGATGCTGTTGCGGAGCTATAACAAATCTCACTTGGTCCAACAATGTCTTAAATTTGTGGTCAAATTCCCAGATCGTTTCGGTAGGTTTTTACTTGATTTCTTTCAATTTTGTTATGCACTACGACTCGGATTTCGGTTTCTTAAAATCTGCTATGAGTGCAGCCTTGATTTCTGTTAGGGTTCTCGGTTGTGCCTGAGAATATTTCATAAACCAATGCAACGCTCTGTCTTTGAAAGTAGTGATGAGTTGCGCTCTCTTCACAGCATCATCCTGAACTTGCTTTACACTCCATATGGTTTCACATAGAAACCAGTGCTAATCAGGGTCTTCTAGACCCGTTCCTTTGAATATCGACAGTTTTATATCGTTATCTGTCATTCTCCTTCCTGGTTGTGTAGCACCCTGAGTAGTGCTCTGATTCTGTGCGGGGTTCTGAGCAGAAAAAGTAAATGTGGTACTTAGAATGGTGCTAGGGATACTACTCTGTGGAATATTCTGAGGCTGGGTATTCTGAACTGGGATAGTCTGAGTTGGAATGGTCTGAGCACCTGCTCCTGCGGTGCTACCAGTATTGATGTTCTGTGGACTGGGCTGCTCTACGCTCGCAGTGGGTGGGTTCTAAGATAGGGATGGCGCAGTATTTGCAACCAGCGGGTTTTGAGGTGTAATAGGGTGGATGGTGGCTGATGATGGCGCAGTCTGATTGGTAAGGTCACATGGGAGTTCGGTATCGACACAGAGTCTAGGTCCTTTGGGATTCTTCTCTTTATTAAACTTATATCTCTTTCCACTTCTTAGATTATGGGTTTCTTCATTAGAGTCACTATATATACTTTCTACCATGACAGATTCAAAAATATTACTGTATTCTTAAAACACCTTTCTCAGCTAAAAGCATTTTAATGTTAGACTAAGATTGTCCAGATACTTACCTTTGAATCCTTCGAAAAAGTATGCTTCAGCTTTCCTGTAGGATTTCAGCGTGTCTACAACAAATTCTGTTACAAATCCTTCAAGTATGCTATCAACCCAGAAGTCAATTGCTCGCGACAATGGGTTGTCTATTGCTTTGAGCTGCGCTGTGAGCTCTGGAGTCCACTCTGTAGGTATTCCCCTTGAAAACAGTTTTTCCTTTCTACGAGTAGCGATATCCACTCATGCATCTCATTTCCAAACGAAGCCCAGAATATCTCATGAATATCTTTCCACAAATATTTGTTCAACCACTCTACATCAGAGAGACGTGGGTGTTTGTTCTCTTTCTTTGCAAAATCTCTTTCGATCTTATCACACCAGTCCTATCTCTCTTTCTTTTCGGGATGCCAATTATCTGAACCCAATGGGAACTGATAGTCTTCGTCACACATTACTTTCCAAATACACTATCGCATCACTGAGTCTTAGCGCGGCAACAGAACCATTTGTTGACATATATAACTGAGCTAGAGGTTTCCAATGTAGACCCAGGTACTTGGCAGTTCAAGGAACCAACAAAACCCCTATTCACCGGCCCTTTTGGCAACAAACTACGAGCAGCCTGAGGTCTCACCCAAGGAAAAGCTGAGGGGGTGGTTGCAGAATCATGTTTCCACAACCTAGTGATGCGAGTGTCAAAGAAACGAATGGGAAGCGCAGTAAAGGACTCTTGCTATGGACAAAAGACTGTGTGAAGTCTCTACTTCGCGTCGGATACTTCGGCAAACGGAGACTCTTGCACAACCAACGCATCCAGCGACTACACTATATGGGATACTTCCTGCGTCATGACGATAAGCTATCAACATCTTACCTCGCAGCACTCATGATGGGACAGTGCGTCAACTAGACTGCGCGTCTACTTTAAGACTTGATCAACTCTGCTCAAGCTTACTTAACGATCTTTATCTATTCGACAACACTTAGGTTATTATCGTTATTGTGCATGCAAATGAATAAAACATACTCTACTGCGCGCTCCAACTCTACGCTCAAATCTAGTGCTTAACTGTGTGACTATCCAATAGATTCATGCATTCAAAGACTTAGAAATGCTGAGTACTTAACATTCATCCACACATGTATTACTTAACATATTATTCCCATCATTCCTACGGTGAATACATATAAAAGCAATCACATAACAAATAACTGTGGTATTAAACATCCATACTAAACAAATGAACAGTGAAAGACACAAACAATCACACTACACAGTATTTAATGTGGTTCACCCCCCGGATGGAGGCTACGTCCACAAGAACTATTGTTAAATTAGTCTTTTGGAATGGTACAACAATTCTTAATCTACGCACTCAGCTGCAGACTCTCTTCTCTCTCAACTAGATCTCTGTGCACTCAGCTTGCAGAGTCTTTACAATAGCACTAAGCTTAAAATATAAAACAATATTCAAAGCTTAACCAAAACGAAGAGTTAACCCTTTCCCATACAAAAATGCCCTTATTTATAGATCATGCCCGTAGGTCATGTCTTTACAATTTGCAGGAAAAAACCCTTAGGTTTACAAAACTGTCACAGTTTCCCCAAAACTAGACTTTTGGCCTCTGGTAGCGAATATTCCATCATGGCGGTCTTCCATGCATGCATCACGTCGCTATCGGCCTTCCTATTGCGCGCATGCCAATATGTCACTTTCACCAATCGGTTCTTCCTCTAATGGTTTTGTGCGACTGGTTCAAGTAGTGGCATCTTTCACGTGTGCGACGAGTCGCTTTCTTCCCAATTTGCTCCTGCCCACCGCTTGGCACTCCTGGAGCATCTTTACTAAAAATAGACTACCAACGGTCTAACCGAAACATGTGCCATCTTCCGTCCAACACTCTGCCTTGTTGGATCTCCATAGACTGGACACTTCGCAGCACTCCCTCCTCACAGTACTGATCCTCGCAGCTTCCTCCATTGCTATGATGTGCGCAACTTTGCAGCATCCCAAAAACTTATACAAAATTGCTTCAATTGAACTGCGCTCAGCTCTGCAGTTCCAAAACACCTTCTTGCTCAAAAATGCCCCCCTTGGGCCAGGCCCAACACATACTCTAATTGGTCTTATGCTGGCCATCTCCCATAAGGACTCCCCCCAGTTTTACCAAGTTGTGATTACATTGCATCATCATGCTTGCTGCTTGAGCCTTGTGTCGGCTCTCGCTTACTCAATTGTTACCCTGGTGCCTGAGCACTTCCCTTGTCAATCCCTGCAGATCTTTAATTATCTGTTTGCAATTTGATGACCTTTTGACCCTGAGGGAACAACCCCCCAAGTGTCCACATCCTACACATGCTTCCTTGCATTGATCATAGGTATGTTCCACTGCTTGGGACTAGTCTGCTCGCTATTTGACACTCATTCCCTCACTTGTTGTACTATAAGCAATTTTATTCTTTTTCAAGCTTTCAAAATATGAAAAAGACAAAAAAAATCAAATATTCCAAAAATCCAGATGGGAGAATATTTACTTCTTTTTGTTGGCAACTATTGTGTCACCTTTGAACAGAGCATTCATTCCACTCCATCCATCATGAGTCGGGACTATAGTAGGACCTTAGGAGCTGTACTCGTTTCTCATATTTTACTCCACCGATTGGTTAAGCTTCCAGTCACTATTGAGACCTTTTGTTGATGCCTCCTGCATCACACAGTTGTTGTTATCTTGAGTCCATGCTGCCTGAGTCTATCCATTTGCTCATGCTTTTGTTCAAAGGAAGTCCTGAAACCAGAGTCGGCCACTCCTCAGATCTCTTAACTATTGCATGTCGGCCATCCTTATTGAGTCAATCCATTCGTCCGAGTTCTTCCAAATCTTTCAGCGTATATATTACCTCGTGCTGGTTGATGGGGGATGACTCAATGCCCTCCTTCCAATGAGTTTCGTTCTATCGACTACAACTCATTTATTACGGAATTGAGACTTAGAGTCGGTTGAGTACCTTGAGGCTTGCAGTCATTAGTGGTAGGTTCTCTCGCCATCAACAGTTTTGGGAATACATCAATGTCCCCTGATCAATGGATTCATCTTATTGTTCGACCTAAACACACCTATTCGCACTTTGATGATTGTACTCTGTGCCTTGATTCCCATTTTCATTATTGGTGGGTTATCTCACGTCTGTTAACGGTATACATCATTGACCAGTAATCAGACGATGTCACATCAGATTCGACCTCAACACCTTTATTCACTTGATGGGACTTGCACCACAAATGATTTATGTATAAGACACCAGACCTTAGTAGCATTCAGTATGTTGGTCTTGATCGTGACTGTACTTAGGGTCAAAACATGAAGTTGGGAAACAATTTTGGCTTGTTTTTTACAAAAAAAACTGCTAAATTTTATGTTTTTCAACTTCGACCTCTTCAAACCCATATCTCCCTTAGGAATTTCAACTTGAGGTAAACACAAAGGTTTTAGAGAATTGAATTGGCTTTCTACTCGTATTTTTTTTTTTTTAAATTTATGGACATATCGTGGGACAAATTTGTTGTCAACATACGACATATACTTGAAACGTTTAGGTATGGATAATGAGTGACCTGTGTTGACGATGGTTTTTTGATAGATGGTTATTCATTTTAGGGAAAAACATGTTAGGCTCCTAATCTACACACACTAGACTGGATCCTGGACTATATTTTGAGTTTTTTAAGACTTGGGAACTATTTTTTATTATTTATCAAAACAACGTATGTTCAGAAAATGGTGCATTATCGACACATGTTTTTGTCTTCGTATTTTCTTTCAAATGTGACTCTTACCAAACAAACTAAAACCAACCCATTGAAGAGGAAACTTTAAGGAACATCCTTGTATTTTTTTAAATTTTTTTGGCTTCATCATTGTGATGATATTGAATTTTCATTGTGACTGATTTTTCAGTCACTAAATTTTTTAATGATAAAGTTTAGTAAAAAAATAGTAATCCTAAATGAAATTCAAAAAAATATATATTATGAGAAAGTAGATTGAATGATGAATCTACTGGTATAAACTCTGACATGTAATTCTCATGTTTTGCAATGACCAGGAAGTGACACATTTCTGAATTCTGCAGAAATGGTGCCAGAATTGTTGACCAGAAACTCTCGGGCGAAAAAATGTCTTCCAAACTCTCAGCTGAGAGTTTAGTTCAAACTCTCATTCGAGATTTTTTTTTAAAATACAGCGCATGGATTGGTTCAAACTCTCGGCCTAGAGTTTTTTTAAACTCTCCGCCAAGAGTTTGAACTCTCAAAAATCTCAGCCTAGAGTTTAAAAAACTCTAGGCCGAGAGTTTCAGGTTGACATTTTTTCCCCTTTTCATCCGCATGCCTTCTTTCCCAGCTTCACATTTTTGTCACGGAATTGTTTCCCAGCTTCGCGTTTTCACCCTTAAGAGATCTTGGTTCTCATACATCAACAGTTTGTACCTCCAGTATTGCACCAGTTGTTTCCTTTTCAGTAGGATACCATATCTTACTATATGGGTCATGGATATGACCACTCTTGACATGTATTCACTATATACTGCCTATCATGTCCATTGTATCAAATTGTTGTATTATACTGACATGTATTCAGAGAGATTATTGTATTATGACGAGTGAGCTACTCTCTCCATTTGTGTCTCCTTCACTCCACTTCTGAGATTTATAATGTATTTCAGTCATCGTAGTACCTTCTCTAACCTCACACATTAGGGGGCATCTGTTACAACGTAATTTTCCACCTTGTGAGCATCAACATTGATTGGCCTTCAGGATCCATTTTATTGACTCAGATCTATCATTTTCCCTCCAGGAACACACAAATCCCTATTTTTGTTCCTATACACTAGTTGTTCCACTATAGCCCACAGACACCAATTTAAATGGTAAAAACCAATAAATAATTACTTTTTACTCCCAAAAAGTAGTCTTAGGGTGACCTTTGGCCCTCCATATACCCTGAAACAACTCGATTCGACCATTCACTTACCTTTGGAAAGCTATATATTGAGCTCTTATGGTGTATGGAAGGGAGGAGAAAGGGAAAGCAAGATAACTCTAGTGGATGTTTTCCATGACTTGAGTCTACACTCATTGATCCTTGTTGTTGTGAACTCCTTATGTTCACCTACCAAACTCCTTTCATAGTTTGAGTTTTCCATTGCATGGGGATTGAAGTGGTGGAGGCACAAGTGGAGAGACCTCGTTCTTGGTTCAGATTGGTTGTCGGCAAGAGGTTGTATATTGTACTTCTTGTTATTTATTAATGGAAATACTCATTTTCTCGTCCAATTGATGTTGTGAATATTGTTAAATTACATTGGGTTATATTTGCTTATGATATCATGGATCATGATATTGATTATGCTAATGTCTTTCACATGTTATATGCACTTGCTTGTACTTGTTGTTGAGACTAATATGCAGGTTCAAGTTTAGAATTTGAAAGCTCAACGGGGATCTACTTCGAATATCCGGTTGAAGGTTGGTATTTTCTCCATTATCTTAGCATTGTCATTTATATAGCATTGCATTGGGAATTGAGTTATTTTCTGGTAGTCAGTTGTCTGTTGTGGTCTACCCCAAGCCATAGGAATTTTTCTTTGTAACATGGGGCCATGTTGATTCTCTCACACATACACCAAACCCTCTCACAAATAAACAATATTTTCTTTGAATGTGGAATTGTTTTGTTGGTTCAAATACTTGGTTTGTGTTTTGTTTGGTTATTTTGTGATATTTTAGAGTTCAATGTAGGTTTTTTTTTAGCATATAAATTGAATGAAAATAGACAGAGGGGAGAATGTTTACCTATGGTTGAGGATAAATTCGTTGGGAATGGCTCTAGATGTCGAAATTGGGTCCGCATTTTACCCTGGTCAATGACCGAAACGGAGATGAACAAACTATGAAGAGAAGAATGGGGCCATGGGAAAATTTGGGGGAATAATCATGCTTTAGAAAATACACATGCATTTTGTAGTTCTGTCCTTTGTGGCATCCAAGTTGGCTACCTCCAGCCTGCCCTTTCCTAGAATTAATTAACACGTACGCATTGTGATTTTTAACGACGAATGCATGTTTTGAAAAACATCAATTGCATCTAAAAATTCCCTCATCTTCGTGCTAGTGCCCATAAGTTAACCAAATTGAATGTACCGATGAAACATAACCATTAAGGAACATTGCAATCCAACATAATCTTTCAAGAATATCCCAATACGACACAACCCTTATTGAATCTTGTAATGTAACATAACCATGATTGAGAGATGTAACTATTTGATATAAGTCAACCAAGATCAATATTACAATATGACATAATCATTAAGTTATTAAATAAATTATTTTAAATAATAATATATTCTATTCTATTAATACTTTATATTTATATTTATATTTATATAATTAAAATATAAATATAACAATATTGTACATAATTATAAATTTTATTATTATTATAACATAATATAAACATTAATACATTATAAACAATGTAGTAAATGATATAAATAACAGTGTAGTAAATGATATAAATATTGCTTTTGTTATTATTATAATATGAAATAAATATATTATTTAAACCATATCAATAATATAATCTAATCCACCACCATAAAAGTTAAATAAATATTTTAAATATATATAATTAATGTTATTAATTAAAATTGTTATTTTAATAATTAAATTATTATGATAATAATAGCATACTTATTATTATTTATGTTATTATTATAATATAATATTAATATTAATAATTATGTAATATAATTCAAATCATAATATATTAGCAACTAGCATATTAATAATATTAATATGTTTGAATATTTATCGAAATGAGTATATTTAGAAAATTAACAATATTTTTTCTTTATAGAATATGTTAAATATGCATGTATTCTTACACATTAATATTATTAATATGATTGTTGCTAATAACTAGTAAACGTAAATATATCTCCAAAATATTAATACTACTATATTGTAAAATAATATAAAAGATAAATAACTTTATAAATTAATTATAATGTTATGCTATACTCATGTACATTAAATCATTAATTTAATACAATAAAATATAGTATTATATTAAACCCAATATTAGTAAATAGTAATAATAGGCCATGATATTATTATATTTTAATCTAATAAAATATTAAATATTCTATCATATTATAGTTAAAAAGCAATTAAAAATAATATTATTTTGATTCTATCTATATATAATGTATGTTGATGTGGTTTACTATATTCTTGATTAATGAACCATGATTGACTATGGTTGATGATAGTTCAATTATGGTGAAGGTTCAACATATTTAACCATGGCCGTGATATTCATTTTGGTTGACTTATGTTGAAGTGCTTCATTCCTCAATTGTTATGTTGCAACTCAACATTCATGAAGGATTATTCATGATTGAATTGATGTCACATTGGAAAATTCATCTTGTCTAACTTAAGTCGATTGTAGTGTTCATTAATGGTTATGTCACATTGTGACATTTATCTTAGGTGGCCTATGTTGAATTGCTATGTTCCTTAATGGTTATGTTGCATGTTATATTCTTCAATGGTTATGAAATATTATTTAAATTTTATGTCACATTACATTTTTTATATGTTCTTTTCCATAATTTACAAGGTTAATTGTGATGTACACTATTGACCATGCTATACTATAGATGGCCATGTTAACCATGATTGAGTATAATTCATCTTAGTTGATTGATGTCAATTGTGATGTTTATCAATGGTTATGTCACAATGTGATATTCATTTGGTTGACTTATATTGGATTGGTATGATAGTTAATGGTTATGTTTCCTGTGGCATTCTTCGAGGGTCATGTCGCATTGAATTTGTTTGATTGTGGTTGACTGTGGTTGATTGTGGTGTACTATGATGTACATCATTGACCATGGTTTACTATTAATGATGATGTTGGATATGGTTAAACATGTTTCACTTTATGTAACATTGCATATATCATCTTGGATGACTTATGTTGATTGCTATTTTCCTAAATGGTTATATTGCATTCGCTCCTAAGGTTTATGTTGGATTGGAATGATCCTTAATTTCTATGACACATTGTAGCAATCATGTTCCTAATGTTTGTGTTGCATTGCGACATTCCTCCATCATGATGTCATGATATGACATACAAATTGGCTAACTTTATGCTAAATTGTTATTTTACATTTCTCATTAATGGTTATGTTTGATTGTAACAATATTGCATGGTTATGCCACATTGCGACATTCATTGCGGTACTTTCCCCAATGGTTATATGTAGTATTGCAATATTTTGTAATGGTTTTGTCATATGTGGCATTCCTCCGTGGTTATGTCACGTTGCGACATTCAATGTTATATAGTATTGAAACATTTTCTAATGGTTTTGTTGTGTGTGGCATTTGTTCATGGTTATGTCAAATTCTGACATTCATCTTGGTTTAGTTATGTGGAATTGCTTCATTCCTCAATAATTATGTTGCATTATAACATTTATCGAGGGTTGTGTTGCATTAAGGTATTAAATGGTTATAGATCTATTGTCATATTATCATGTTCGTTGTGGTTGAGCATGATTGACTATATGTTACACGGGGACATTTAACTTCATCGGCTTATGCCAAGTGTGATGTTTCTTAATGATTATGTTCTTGAATGGTTATTTTGTATTGTGGTTATGTTCTTTAACCGATATTCATAATTGATATAATAAATCATCATATGTTATTTTTTGGATTGTGTGCAAAATATAAGTTATTAATCTGTTACTCATATTCTAAGACTCGCAAAATGAATTGCATAACATAAATCATAGAAATTTGCACCCAATAACCAAAAGTTTGAGAGATCAAACCATAATTTAAATATTCAAGATAGACATTTTCAATATATAAATTAAATACAATCATATTATTTATTATTTATTAATATATTAAAAAAATTAAAATTTATTATTTCATTTAATTATTTATATATATGTAATTCAATATTATCATATTAATCTCGTATTATACATCATAATTAATAGAAACCATAATATTAATATTATTAAAAGCCATAATATTAATATTATTATATATATATAATTCAATATTATCATATTAATCTTTTATTGTACATCATAATTAATAACAACCATAATATTAATATTATTAATTTAAGTTCTATAATTTGGTGATTATGAAAAAGAAAAATTTGAATATCAAGTATTGGATTAGTAGTTAGGTAGATGGAAAACCACTAGTCAAGCATCATAAACTTAAATATGAACTTTATAAATTAAACAAAATGTATTTGGGGTTCTCATAGATTTTCATTTTATAATTGGGTTTGTGTAACAAGATTATATTAATTTCAGAAAGTTGACATATGATACATTACAACAAGGCATAATCATAATTGGATGAACTCTGTGTATATTTCTTTTGTTATATTTATTATTATTATTATTGATCAATTTTGCATTTTGATGGTTTGGAATCACATAATGGTGTCATGCTTGTTTGAGGTAGTTGTAAGGTTATATCAGTATGATTAAGATTATGATGGTTCCATTTGATTATGTAAAAATATTTTATTTTTTGTAAATTAATATTGAGGGGATTTGAATTTGTAATTTTTTATTTATAAAGTTGTTTATCTCATTTACTTATTACTAATTACTCTGGTTCCTGTGAACGACATGTACAAAAATATCTACATGATATATTTTCTGGTGTTTTCTATTAATATTCCTCAAATAAGAAATGTCTTGTATTGATTAGGGAACTTCGTTTTCACTCTGATCGGTCACTGTACTTCTCTAACTCTCTTTTATGTTCACATTTTAACTTCGTTTTCCTTGACCTGCAGTCCTGTCCCAATAAGGTTGGTGTTTGTCAATTTGTCAGCCTATTTATAAGCTCTCTAACTACTCCCTCCCTTAGATAGATTTACTCCAAAATATTTTCTTTAGTTACTGTTATCAAAGGAGTATGATGCAATAAGATTCTCCATTTGCTTTTGGGTAGCTTTATGTCCATACCAACCTGGCATGACCTACTTCAGCAGCTGTGCAGGAACCACATGAAATTGTGTATGCACTGCTCAGTTGGATAAAGTGAACCAACTTCCTCTTTAAATGACAGCCATGGACTGGTAGCTTTCAAAGAGAAGTTGGCTCGATTAATGTGATTGTTGAAATAATCACTGTTGTTCGAATATTTTTGCTCATCATAATTAGAAAACGGTCTTAGATTTTATTACAAACTTATTGTATGACATTTTTATTAAAAGTTTGGTGAGGCCTTGAAAATCTACATAATGTTATACGTCGTGGTTTATTTACATATAAATTTGTTATATGTTTTTATATTAATTTTAATGATTCCCTGCAATTATGTTGTATGTCATGCTTTGTCTACGTTTTATTTCAATTATTTTATGTTAATACTCAAAAAAATATTTTTCTGAAACTTATTGTAAAAATAAGTTTTATATTGGTATGGGTTATTATATTGATAGGTGTTTAGATTTTGGATTTCCTTGAGTGGATCAACAAGATTAACCTGAGTATAACAAGTAACAAGTGTACAATGAGGATTCATTTTATGGTCCTCCTATCTTATTATGCTCAAATGCATCTTGATTAAGATTTAAATAAGCTAAATTAAGTGGTGGTTAAGAAAATGGATATGCTTACTAAATATTATTTGTTTTATGTTTATATTAATTAGTTTAAGATTTAGCCTTTCTTTAACGGCAAATCATAGTTGGCTAAGCTATAGATGTTCACCAACCACTTTACTTGTGGCTGTGCTAATATATTATGTGCTGTACTTCAACACAATAGAGATCCGTCTATGTATGCGGCAATTATTTATAAAAAAAAAAAAACTGTGTATGCTCTTTGAAACGTGAGTGCTTCAGAGATCCATACATGCTTCTTTTCAGAAACTTGGATCGTGAGTGATTCAAAGATCCAGAAATGCTTCTTTTCAAAGTCCTATGATGGTACCACCCATGTTGACGCCTGAGAATGATAGGGCATTTGCGGGGCGTTTTCACGTTGGTTTGCATTATTAAAGCCAGTCCACGCTACAGTTTTCTTTCAGTTAATGTTTGAATTAGAGAATCGATCTGCAAGTAAAATACTAAATTTGGTGAACAAATCTGGGTGCAATGTTCTTATTCAACTACCTTTATTTCGTAATCAAATTTCACATAATCACCAACCTTGTAAATAGTTAGATGGACGAGTTTCCTCCCAGCGTGGTCATTCGAAAACTTGTTCCTGTATAATGCTTTATTGATTGGGACTAGGTGCTGTCATGTAACTATTTGTGAGAGGGAAAGTGTTTACCTTAACATTTTATAAATGTTTTCATATTTAACACATACATGTTTTCATATTTAACACAGATTCCATACATGTTTTTTCTCATATCCTTTTACCTTTAACATGACATGGCACATGTTTTCTCTCGTATCTTTCACCACCCCGTCCTTTATATACACATGGTTTTTCTCATAGGTTTTCCACCCCATCCTCATATGAAAGTGGGGTTATGACATATGTTTTATCTTATATATCCCTCCCTCACCATCATCATCGATGATGAGAGAGGATATATGAGAGAAAACACATGTCATGTTTTTACATGTTTTCTTTTATATCTACACTATATTTTTATATGAAGGTCAAGGTGGAGGATATTAGATATACACATGGTTTTTCTCATAGGTTTCCTCACCCCATCCTAATATGAAAGTGGGGTTATGACATATGTTTTCTCTTATATATTTCTCCCTCACTTTCATATGATGATGATGTGAGAGAGGATATATGAGAGAAAACACATGTCATATTTTTATATGTTTTTTTTTATATCTATTCTACTTTATTTTTATACGAAAGTTAAGGTGGAGAAAGATCTTAGAGAAAACATGTGTCATTTTTTTTAATATATCATCCATCCTCATCAAAGTGAGAGGAGATAAAGAAAAAATGTGTCATGTTATTTCTCATATCTAACACAGATTTCATTCCCTCATATCATTCTCTTAACCTAACGCTCATCTTCATATGAGGATGAGGGTGGAGAAGATATGAAAGAAAACATGTGTCATGTTTTCTCTTCTATATTTTTTTAGCCCCACCTTCATCATATAAAGGTGATAGTAGGTAGAAATATAAGAGAAAACACCTTCATATAAAGATGGGGACTCGAGGAAATATGAAAGAAAACATCTGTCATATTTTCTTTAATATCTCCCCCGACCCCACCTTCGTCATATGAAAGTCAAAATAGAGAGATATGGGAATCATGTTTTCTCCCATATATCCCCTTACCCCAAGTTTCATCATATTTCATATAAAGTGAATAAATACACAAACCCAACTTGTTTAGAGTAAAAATTATTCTCAAATTTAATAGGAGATTTTTTTTAAGTCATAATTATCCTTCCCTTTTACAAGAATTTCAACCATACAAATATTTAACACATTTTAAAATAATCAAGCATAAATTTAAAAAAATCCAAACATAATTTTTCCTTTTCTCAAAATATAATACATTAAAGATAAAAATAAAAATTACCACTTATTAATTAAATACTATTTCATATTTTTATTATTTTTATTAAATATATTCCATTTATTGATTATATACTATTTCAATTAAATTTATTAAATATTTATTGTATTCATAATATTTATATTTATATTTATATTTAATTTTAATATATTATATTTACAAACAAAGCTATACTATTTCATATTTTTATTATTTTTATTAAATATAATCTACTTATTGATTATACTATTTTATATTTTTATTAAATATTTATTATATTCATAATATTTATATTTAAATTTAATTTAATTTTAATATATTATATTGACAAAGAAAGCTATAAAAAATCATCCCATATTTTTCATCTTCATATAGAAGGATTAATATTTTCTATATAACCATCTCATCTTCTTCATAAAAGATTAAGACTTTCTATATAATTGATTTCAATGGATTAAATGCATTTTAATAAGTTATTTATCTATAAATTTAAGTGTTTTAAACAATTAAGGATATATAGTTTATATCTCATAATGTAAAATAAATCATCCTAATTTAACTAAAGGAATACATTTAGCATAATAAATACTAAGACCTTAATTAATTAGATAAAATTTTGTCATTTTCCTTTTTTTAATATGATTCGCCTAAATTCCAAAGGATTTAAAAAATTACTTTAAAAATGAGTAAAATTGTCCAAAAACTATATAAAATCTTTATAAATTTGAATGTTTTAAAAAAAAAATATCGTCAAACAGTTTATGATTGGAAAATTGATTTCTTATTTATATTTATCTCTCTATTTTCTAGGGTTTCTCGATTTTTTTATGAAGCTATGTGACAACTCCACTTTCTCATTCTTCATTTTGGTAGCATGGTGCCTCACTCTAACCATCACACTACATTTTGGTGACTTCATTTTCATTAACATTTTCCTCTCTTCAACAAATGCTCTCTTATTCCTTGCAATGTGGTGTCCTCTTATATTTCTTAATTCTATTACTCTTGCATCTTGTGATCAACCATATCTACTTTCAAAACAATGTCTAACCCATTTTATTTTTATTCAAATGAATAATGCTCTCTTATTCCTTGCAATGTGGAGTTCTCTTCTATTTCTTAATTCTAGTACTCTTGCATCTTTGGATTAACTAATGCTCTCTTATTCCTTGCAATGTGGATTTTTCTTCTATTCCTTAATTCTAGTACTCTTGCATCTTTGGATTAACTAGATCTATTCTCAAAACATGTCTAACCTATTTCATTTTATTCAAATGAGTATTATTAATTTGCATCCTATTAATTATCGAACTACTCATATACCAATTCCTACCCAACCTTATAATATGGGGAACATTCATCCTTCCTACTACATAAACCAAGTTAACCATGGAGGATTTACACCACTTACTCCCAACGTGGCTCAAACCTTTACTTCAAGACAAGGCTATGCTATAAATTTATGACCATCCACTTGTATCCAATCAAACATACAACCTACTACTTCATGTATGACGTGTGGTGAACTCTCGCTCTACATGAGACACCTGAAGAACAAATCCTTAGATAATTTTCAGAATTTTGAAGAACTATAAAGGACTCATAATATCTTGGTCTCCAAACAAATGTTTCCTAAATAAGTATAAAACCCAAAGTGACATATTTCTCAATTACTAGATTAATTTATTCAACTTTTATTATTTGTATAAAGGACTCATAATCTCTTTGTCTCCAACAAATGTTACTAAAATAAATATAAAACCCAAAATGACATATTTCTCAATTACTGGATTAGTTTAGTGAACTTTTATTATTTGTATTAACTTCGATTTCTATTGGAATCAACATTCAAATAAATTTTTATATTGTGAAGGTTTCTATAATTGTGAATCTACAATATCCAATAGCCATAACCTAGTTTCCTATGACAAATCAAATACAAATATTTACTATTAGATCCATCTTTAAAGACACCCTTGTGAGGAAACATGAGAATGATATATGTTAGGAACCCATGTCTTTACTTTGTTAGTATGTTGTTGTTGGACGCATATGCTTTGTAAGTTGTCCCGTAGTATTTGTTGATCAATAGTTTGTGTTATTGTTATTGGCGCATATGCTTTGTAAGTCGCCCGTAGTATTGTTAATCCATAGTTTGTAACGGCCCATGGTTTCGACCCATAGTATTGGCGCCTAGAATTAGTATATAAGTGTGTGTTGAGACCTATGAAGGCACTGTGAAGTTATTTGTATTGAGCTTGCTCAAAGGAGGTTGCCCCCTCGAAGTTGTCTGTGATCAATACAAAAGTGATTCTGAGTTCTGTCATTTCTGCTATTTCACGTATTCTTGTTAATTAATTGTTGCAGGTGCCTCACATCTGGTATCAGAGCACTTTCTTGGGCTCGCTGGGTGAAATTTCTGCCAAATTTTTTTTCGCATCTGTTGCAGGTTCGGATTTGGGAATAATCCCTATCCGCTTAACTGTGGGAAGTACTTGGGCATAATCCCTAAAACTCATTGTGAGGAGTACCACAGGAACGCCGAAGTAGCTGGCCCATTGAGAGGACCTGCCAGTGAAAAGGGCAACGACCCCTACCTGATTGACTAGTTCCCACCCGTGAGGTAAACCAAGAGCTGTCGTTTGTGGCAAAGCGGTTATCAGTTTTACCTGAGCCGTGGAGTGAGGGGTATTGCCCCAATACGCAAGCCGTCAGACAGCATTGGTGGCCGAGTGAAACCCCTGAACTGTTAGGAAGCTGCACATACCTGGGGTCCATATCTACTTTCAGCTGAACTATTGTCGATCACTGCTGCGCCGTTTCAGGTCTATGTTGCAAGTCGTTCCAGATTCAGTCGTTTTCAGTCCATTCGGCGTTGTTCCAGATCTCTTTCGAGCCGTAGCCGCTCCAGTCTAAAAAAAAAAAATCAGTTTTTTCTCCATATCTCCCTTATTTTCACTCTGTTTCCCTTGAAATTTTCGGGGAACCCCTGTCATCCCATTCTGCATATTTCAGTCCTGAGAACCCTATCCCCAATTCCCCTTCCCAAAGCCCGAAATCCCACATTTGTCTATTTTTAGGGTTTGCCATAACTTCCTCAGATTTCACCCAATCACCTTCAAATTTTACCACAGAGTTCCTTTCTGAATTCTGCTTCTTTGTTCCCCTCTGCCAAATTTTCCCATTCTTTCACCCTGCTTCTGAAATCCTCATTTTTTCTTCCCTATCTATCCAAGAGTGTCCAAAACCTAGTCAAACCCCAATTACCCTTCTGATTTTTTCCCAAATCCAAATTTTCCCTTACTGAAGTAGTTCCTGTTTTTGTTTTCCTACCCAGTAAAAAAAAAACAAAAAAAAAACAAAAAAAAAAATCCTGGTTATGGTTGTCACCCGTGCAGGAGCAAAAACCATGGAGGAAGCACTTGCAGCCATCCAAGCCAAACTCCAGGATCTGGATGAAAAATTTCTCGGTCTCCATCTTGAACATTCAGCTATGAACAACAAACGGCAGTCCGAGTCTTCAGTAGACAATGGGTTCTCTGCTTCCAGCAATTTTCGTGGTCCAAAGCTTGATTTTCCTCGCTTCAATGGTACCGATCCAACTGGATGGATCTATCGTGTAGAACAGTATTTCAGTCTGCATAATACTTTTGATGTCAACAAAGTTTCGCTGGCATCCTTTCATTTGGAACAGGAAGCTCTTCAATGGTACCGCTGGTACATCAAGGCTCATCCAGAGCCCAATTGGCCAGACTTTTGCCAGCTCCTTTTGCAACGATTTGGTCCTAGTGCTTTTGATGAATTCACAGGAGCCCTCACTAAACTTCGCCAAACTGGCACTGTGAGAGAGTATCAAACCGAATTTGAGAATCTATCCAACCACACCGAAGGATTGTCTGATGAATTTTACCGGAGTTGTTTTATCAATGGTCTAAAGGATGCCATTCGCTCTGAGGTCAAAATGTTCTGTCCCAACACAATGATGGAAGCACTCGGGTTGGCTAAGTTGGCAGAAGACAAGCTTGCAGCCCAACAACGCTCCAAGCCCACTTTTGTTCCCTTCCGAAATATGGGTTCTCAGCGACCACCTATACCGCAGGCTCCTCGATCGACTCCTATCAAGCGTTTGTCTGAAACAGAGATGCAAGCACGTAGAGAAAAGGGGCTTTGCTATAATTGTGATGAGAAATTCACTCGGGGACATAGATGTGTTCAGCAAAAGCTCTATCTCCTGGATGTGGAGTCTCCGCCTGCCTCTGAAATGTGTGACGAAGATTCAGAAACACTGGATGCTCCGGTCGACATTCAGGAACCGCCTATTGACCCTCCGTCTCAGGATGACCAGCCAGAGATATCTCTCCATGCTTTAGCTGGAATCACCACCCCCCAAAAAATGCGGGTCAGGGGTTACTTCAAGAATCTTCCTCTTACAATCCTCATTGATTCTGGTAGCACTCATAATTTCATTGACCCTCGGATCGCCAAACAAGCTGATTGTTTTATCCATCCTTGCTCCAACTTTGAAGTCATGATTGCCAATGGGGGCACCTTACCTTGAAAAGGGAAGTGTTGAAATGTGCGTATCTCTATGGGAGATTATACCTTGCGCTCTGACATGTTTGCCTTGCCCTTAGGCGGATGTGATGTGGTTTTGGGCGCTCAATGGCTACGCACACTCGGCCCTATCTTATGGGAATTTTCTGAACTTTGGATGCAGTTTTCCCTCAATGGACATAAACACACATTGACAGGATTACAACCAGGTTCTCTCAGCATCATCAGTTCACATCGCATGGAAAAACTCCTCAAGAAGAGTTCACATGGTGTCATCACTCAGATCCATTCCATCCAGATGCAACCATCAGCGGTCTCCACTACTCCTTTGGATCTACAACAAATTTCGGATCGATATACAGGTGTCTTTGCTGAACCAGTGGGATTACCACCTTCCAGGCCAGAAGACCATCGTATTCAGCTCCTTCCTGGCAGCGTTCCTCCCAACATCAGGCCCTATCGCTACCCATTTCACCAAAAAACAGAGATTGAAATGCTCGTTCGGGACTTATTGAAGCAAGGTATTATTCACCCAAGCACTAGTTCCTTTTCTTCTCCAGTTATTCTTGTCCACAAAAAAGATGGGTCATGGCGCCTCTGCATTGACTTCCGAGCACTTAATCACCTCACCATCAAGGATAAGTTTCCAGTTCCTGTTGTTGATGAGCTTCTTGATGAGCTTCATGGGGCTCACTTTTTCTCCAAGTTGGATCTTCGTTCTAGGTATCATCAAATTCGGGTTCATGAGGATGATATTCCTAAAACAGCTTTCCGCACACATGATAGCCATTATGAGTTTTTGGTCATGCCCTTTGGCCTCACTAATGCTCCTTCCACATTCCAGGCCTTAATGAATAAAATATTTCGACCCTACTTGCTGAAATTCATTCTGGTATTCTTTGATGATATCCTCATCTACAGTAAAACATGGGATGAACATCTCCAGCATCTGGATCTTGTCATGCAACTTTTCTCTGACCATCATCTCCATGCCAAGCAGTCTAAATGTGTTTTTGGACAAAAGGAATTTGAGTATCTCGGGCACATTATCTCAGCACAAGGGGTTTGCGTGGATCCTGCCAAAATCGAGGCCATGAACAATTGGCCACATCCTCAGACACTCAAGAGCCTTCGTGGTTTTTTGGGGTTGACTGGCTACTACCGCAAGTTTTTCAAGGATTATGGGAAGATTGCAGCTCCATTAACTGCTCTATTGAAAAAAGATGCTTTTACATGGACACCTGATGCTCAGTGTGCATTTGACAAACTAAAACAAGCTATGTGTACTACACCTGTGCTAGCTATGCCCAATTTTTCCAAGCCCTTCACTATTGAGAGTGATGCTTGCGGCAATGGACTTGGTGCTGTTCTCCTTCAAGATGAACACCCCATTGCGTTCACCAGCAAAGCCCTTTCAGGTAAGAATTTAGCTGCCTCTACCTATGAGAAGGAAATGATGGTTATTTTGCATGCAGTACAGAAGTGGCGTCCATACCTATTAGGGAATCATTTCTGCATCAAGACTGATCACCAGAGTCTGAAATATTTCTTGGACCAGCGTGTCTCCTCCCCGGCACAACAGAAATGGGTTAGCAAACTCATGGGTTATGACTATGAGATCACTTACAAGAAGGGTAAAGACAATATTGTGGCAGATGCTCTTTCTTGCACATTTGATGCCCAAGGTTCTCTTTCAGCTATTTCTATGCCTGTTCCAAATTGGTTGCAATCTGTTCAATAGGGTTATGTCAATGACTCTTCCTTATCTCATATCATCCAACGCTTGACCAACAATCCTTCTGCTGTCCCACATTACTCTTGGGATGGTGCTTCTCTGCGATACAAGGGTCGTCTGGTGCTTCCCCAGAGCACAGATCTTCAACAGGCTATCTTCTATGAACTCCATGCTTCTCCATCGGCCGGGCACTCTGGGTTCCTCAAAACATATGAACGAGCACGGCGTAAATTCTTTTGGCAGGGCATGAAAAGGACAATTCAACAGATGGTGGCCGAATGTGATATCTATCAGCGCAATAAGGGTGAAACAACACTCCTTCCAGGATTGCTTGAACCCTTGCCCATACCTACACGGATTTGGATAGATATTTCTATGGATTTCATTGAAGGGCTCCCTAAATCTGGCGGGAAGACAGTGATTCTCGTTGTGGTTGATCGTCTCTCCAAATATAGTCATTTTTGCGCTCTCAGCCATCCCTATACAGCCTCCTCCGTCGCTCAAATTTTTATGGACCAGATCTTTCATCTTCATGGCATCCCTTCTTCCCTTGTCTCGGATCGTGATGCGACTTTCACTAGTCATTTTTGGACAGAACTATTTCGCCACACTGGCACCAAACTGAAGATGAGTTCAGGGTATCACCCACAAACAGATGGTCAGACTGAAATTGTCAATAAATGCTTGGAAACTTATCTTCGTTGCTTCACCTCGGAACAACAACATCAGTGGGCAAAGTGGATCCCTCTCGCTGAATGGTGGTACAATACCTCTTACCATACTACCTCTAAAATGACCCCATATGAAGTAATCTATGGTCAGGCACCTCCAGCTCTTCTTCCATACACCCCCACCAATTCACCAGTTCAGGAAGTTGACAAGGTCCTTCGCAACCGCGATCAGATTCTTCGCTTTTGCGGGACAATATTCACATGGCAAGAAATCGCATGAAGCAACAAGCTGATCAGCACCATTCGGAGTGCACTTTTCAAGTCGGCGATATGGTTTTTCTTCGTCTCCATCCGTACAAACAATCCTCCTTGAAACTCAAAGGGCGTCATAAGCTCGCTCCAAAGTTCTATGGGCCATATCGGATTCTTCAGAGGATTGGGTCCGTTGCTTATAAATTGGAACTTCCTCCTTCTTCCCGCATTCATCCAGTCTTTCATGTCTCTTGTCTGAAGAAAGTTCTCAGCACCAACATCAGCGGCCAAACGATTTTACCCGAACCGGATAATGAAGGATCCATCCTTTTGGAGCTAGAGGCCATCCTCAATTGGCGCACGCGTCAGCTTCGCTCTCGCTCTATCACAGAGGTCTTAATTCAGTGGCACAGCATGCAACCAGAGGATGCTACATGGGAACCACTCCTTCAAATTCAACAACAATTTCCACATCTAAAGCTTTGAGGACAAAGCTTTTTTTTAAGGGGGAGGGGATGTTAGGAACCCATGTCTTTACTTTGTTAGTATGTTGTTGTTGGATGCATATGCTTTGTAAGTCGTCCCATAGTATTTGTTGATCAATAGTTTGTGTTATTGTTATTGGCGCATATGCTTTGTAAGTCGCCCGTAGTATTGTTAATCCATAGTTTGTAACGGCCCATGGTTTCGACCCATAGTATTGGCACCTAGAATTAGTATATAAGTGTGTGTTGAGACCTATGAAGGCACCATGAAGCTATTTGTATTGAGCTTGCTTAAAGGAGGTTGCCCCCTCGAAGTGGCCTGTGATCAATACAAAAGTGATTCTGAGTTCTGTCATTTCTGCTATTTCGCGTATTCTTGTTAATTAATTGTTGCAGGTGCCTCACAATATATATCTAATTATTCTAAATTTTTCATAAAATATATTCCTACAACACTTATTACATTCACCATAACTGAATTTAATTTATTTGGCAATCATAATCTAACCTAGTTATTGTATGTTACTTAGGAAGATCCTTGGAACTCATTTAATTTTCACCTTTATCCATATTTTGAAAGCATAAGGCATGTCTACTATCTCGACATGGCTAAAAGATGTGAAACTTTAACAATATATACAAGTATCCCTTAGGGTGAATGTTAGTTACCAATTATATGGGATCAATACCTTAGGGTGAATGTTAGTTACCAATTATATGGGCTCAATACCATCAGAGAAAATTAATAAATAAAACATTACTCTGGACATATTTTGTGAAGCTGGTGGAATAAAGGCCAATTTCCAACTATCAACTCTTAGTTGATGGATGTCATTTCTCCACATTTAAGGCTCAACAATTAGCAAGCATCTTATGATAGTCAAGAGGATCAATCATTTACATACTTAGTGATACTCATTAGGATTTGACATTCTAGAATAATTAATTGAATGTACGATTTTTTTTAATAAAGAGAGCCCTTTAATATTAGCTTTATAGACATCTCGATCAAAATACTAAATACTAAATGATAATAATAAACCAGCATAGATCCATCTTAAACCCGTATCTATCAAGCACCGAGAGGGATCCAATTTCTTGAGGTGTATTTCTTTTTTTAAATTTAAACTCAAGAAATTTGATCTCTCTTGCTTTATAGATCCAGGTTTAAGTTTTAAGTTTTTATTTTATAAACTAACATCTATTTTTTAATTACTTTTCATAATATTTTATTTTATGAACCAACATGGATTTTTTTAAATACTTTCCATAATTTTTTATTTTATGAGCCGACATGAATTTTTTTAATTAAAAAAATTACTTTTTACGTTTTATTAGATGTAACGCTACATGTAACGGTACATGCACGTTAGAACATCTCCCCCATACTGGGTTGTAGAGCACCTCGTTCCACTCGGTGCAATAAACATTCAGTTATATGTCTAATTATGTAAGTTCCTATTGTTTTCTCTGAGTCTCTTAAAAAATAGGTTTGTAAAAAAAAAATTATATTATCTCTAGGCATCAAGTTCTTAATAAAATCATAAATTCAAGTTGATTAATTAGAATTTTTCATAGTGATTTGAGTACGAGGGACTTTACGGTAATTTATAAGGTAAAAGGAGATTTTAAAAAATCACAATACTTTCTCATATTTTAAGGTCAAATATAGTAAGTGGTTATGATACACAAGTGTTAAATGTATAGTATTAGGAAACATTCTACAAACCAATCTTGTGCATCCAAGATTGATCCTCCTGTATAGAGGTGAGAATTTTGATTGCCTTCAGTGTAAAGGTTGTTCCTCTCATATAGAGGTACTTGGTCAAAGTAATGATGTTGTAAAGTCTTGTTGGACAAGACTCTGAACTCAAGTGTGTCAAGTCATGATTATCATGTGAACCTTCTGTATAAAGGTATCCATGAGATGGACCTCTCGTATAGAGGTGGACGTTCTGTATAAATGCCATGATTTACTTGTTAAAAGCATTTAATGTTGTGTGATGTATTAGTAACCATGAATCAACATATTTCTATTAAGTCTCCTTTAGAGATTGATCACCTCTAAAGTGAATTACTTTAGTGTGTATGATCATTTGGTCCGGAATAATATAATATGATCACAACATCCAATAATTCTTCTTAGTATAATGTAATGTGATGGATAATTAAAGTCAGCACATATTGACCATGCAGTAAGAGATAAAGAAATAAAAGATAAAGCATAGAGATCAAGAGAATTTGAAATTGCCCATGCAAAACACTTCAGCTAAAAAAGAGAACTTGAATTGTTAAAGCTTCAGTTACGTATCAATGCTCCAGTTAAAGCATCAATTAAATATATGCCTCAGTTAACTAAAGAACTCACAGTGGTCACTTCAAGTAAATCAATCAGCATGATTCCAGTTAACTAAGTGTTAAATAAGAAGGACTAGTTAACTAAAGTGTTTTCACTTTAGTTAAACTAAAAGACGACACTTCAATTAAAGAGAGTTAACTAAGTGACCACAAAGAATATCTAGTTAACTAAGTGCTATTACACGACGACACTTATGTTAAACTAAAAGATGACACGTGAGTTGTGACACTTGCATGTCGACACTTAAGTTAGCCACCTAAATAAGTGGGAAAATGTTATCAGTCATATTGGCACTTCTTCATCTATGACCACACTGCATTGTCGGTCACACAAAAGGACCTTATGGATGGAAGAGACTAGGGTATTTTTTATGGGAAAATTATAGCCAAAAGGCGAAATTTTAGGATAATTTTTTAGAGTCGGCGAATATTTTATAATATTCAATTATATTATATTTCTCCTTATTTCAAAACCCTAATAATATTTTTAGGTATAAACAGCCAAACCATATATGGCATAAGAGAATCATATTCGCCTATTTTACATAGCGCAAGAAAAATTTGGAGTCATATTCGCCTATTTTTGGGGGGTTAAAAAAAAATCTGGAATCATACTCGCCTATTTTCAAGCAAAGGGGATAAATTTTCGCCATCACCAGGGACAAGGGTTCTATATTCTTGCTAATAATTTTTACAGCGATTTAAGGTATGTGATTTTAATGTTTTTATAGTCTAATATTGTTTTTACAATCTAATCTTGAATCTGGATTGTTTGTGTAGCTTTAAAAAATAGTAAATTTAAATAAGAACGCATACTTGAAATAAATACTGCAGGTTTATGTGAAATAGATATTTATTTGTTCCTAATTTATTACCATTAGTAAGTTCTATCAGCATTGCATGGGGTAGAAAAACCCTTATTTTTATTTTTATTTGAAACCAAAATCAAACCTATACCATTGTTTCTCATATTTTCGAGTCGATTTGTTCTGTTCATGTGGATCCATTCGTAAGGAGAGAACCGTACTAATTTTAGAGCAAGTATCCTCCTATACACGGGAGGTTAAATCCTGGGTGGGTGGGCTTGGTCATCCATGCCAGTCCTCTAAGCTATGATGTTTCATTGGTGTAAACTGTTGGGCTGTTGTTGAGGTGGCACGATGAGCTATCTACTTAGCTGGTGCCAAACAGATTGAATGTTGGTGATGGAAAATCAATGAATACCCTTCTAGCGAGATCGTAACACTTCACGAAGACTCTGATATGGATATGGATCTCACGAACACTTAGACCCTTATCATGTAACACTTATGTAATGACCCTTTTTCAAAATTTTATTAAAATGCCAATTTTTCCCCTTTTTCCCCAATTTTGACCTTTGACTAGTTTTACTGTTTTGACCTCCAAATCAACCCAAATGCTCCCAAATATTCTATAGGAGTGTATGAATGATATTTAGACTTGAATATTAGGTTCAGGGATTTTTTATGGCCATATAAATACTGCTTCAAACTTGATTTGTATTCTGATCAATATATGTAATTTTGACTAGTAATTTGTGCATCAAATCCCCCGGGGTAACACTGCAAATGGCCTTCCAAATGCCTCCAAACTCCCATGAATTTATGAACAGAGGTATGTAATGTGTTAAGTATGTGATTAAGGTCTCATATGCACCATTAATTTATTTTTACTACTGTTCTAACTCTCTCACATTCAACAGCAAAAACCCCCAATTCGACCTTTGGGGAAATGGCACTATTTCACCTCTCAATACAAACAAACTGAGTAAAAATGCTTCAAATGCTCATGTACAGTACATGAAACTTGTAGAATATATCCATGGCAGTATATGAATCACAAATATATCATAGGATCATCCATCCATTCGAAATAATCAACCTTATAGTGTCATACATCAAAGCATTGGGGAAATGGACATTGTTTGCTCATTAATCAATAATTTTGCATACAGTCAATGGGTATTTCGACCTAAGAGTTTCTAAATATGAATAATATAGGATATGAATCTATTACAATCAGAAAATATCATATGAAGCTCTCCCAATGAGTGCAAGATCTCACCCAAAGCGCAATCCCTCAAGGATCCCGAATATGCCTTCAAAATTGGAAATGGTGGAGAGAAAGTGCTGCACTAAACCAAACCATGAAACTTCCTATAGATGCTACCTGCAAATAAAACTCCATTAAAGAACCATGAAATACCTGAGTGGCCTCTCCAAACACCAACTTGGATGGGAATCTTTCACCCTCAAAATTGGCTAAGGCAAGAAACTAGTCATCCACTAGTTCTCTCTTCACAAATGCAATTTTTCTCAAATCATCAAAAGCCATTCTCATACTTGATTTCTACATTTTATAACTAACATTAGCCTTCAAGGGGTCGAAATCCTCTCAATAGATTCAATAAATTTCCATTTAGAAAATATTCCTCATTTGCCACTTGTCTCCTAGTTCCAACCTTCCATCTTCTCCCAAATTCGAATTTGAGTCTCTTTAGCTTCCCCCAACTCCATGAGCGCCTTCCTTGAGCCTATTTTTTGGGCTGACATGTCATAATGGTCAGGTGTAATAAGTCAGGTCTGAATTTTTTCATAAATGTCATAGATGCTTCATTATTGTTGTCATAAAACTAGGGAATCTAGCCCAAGTGTCCACTAGTCTCCAATTTGACTCTTCCTCTCCCATGGAGGTTACTATTCCATCCCATTTCAACCTAAGATGCTCAATGCCATGTGTTATGACTTACCAACTCACCCAAGAGTGTTCACCTTCCCATGAATTCGAATTGGCAAGAGAGAGCTGCCATGTGTCATTGAAAAATCAAGCTAGTGTGGGTCCCACCACCTCCATATGTCTCCAAAACCACTTTCCACTTAGAATTTCTCTTGAATTTATTTATTCACCATATTTATTAAATGCTTGAACCCTTCTAATGTCTAAATATCATTTATTAGCTTCCTTATTACCATCCCACATGTGCCCATCCAACCTGTGCCCATCCAACCTAGGAAACTAGTAGGATTGATGGGATTGTCTTACTATGCACTTATCTGAATGGGAAAATTACAACTTACCGAAGCATAAATATGCCTATTGGGGTGAGACGAGTTTTATAAAAGATGGATTAAGAGGCGATACAGACTCCTGCCCTTATGCCATCAATCTGCCATTAAGCCTTTGCCCTTGTTGGAGAGAATACATAGTTTGTATAGGTATAAAAGATAATGTTGTTTGCGAATGAGAGCTACAAAATAAAAAAAAAATACAAGGAAAGGATTGGCATATAATCTCAATCTAGCAAGGATATAAGGGTTCGAGCTAAATATCCCTCCTGGTTTTACTTTAATTTATTTGTGCCCAGTCATTTGAAGCTCTAGTGTGAGAGGTATCTCGATCCAAACCCTAATATTTGTCAATCGAGAACATAAATGCTAGCTCCTTTAGCCAAGTTATAGATCTTGAACTTGGGTTATATAAAAGGATTAGGTAAGACTAGATGGACCTTGTGCAGATCTCAAGTAAGATCGCACAGACCTTACATTTAATTAGTAAAAAATTATAGGTTTTAGATCCATCTATTAAGGACATTAATTCAGATACATGACTAGTAGTTTGCATGTTTGGTGATTAATAAATTGGATTGCTTCATAAATAAAGAGCAGGCTAGTGTGGTTCGAGTCAACAAAGGAATAACCAACCCCTTATAAAAATTCTCATGTTGGATGGGATGGCATGGATTATCATTACCCCATCTTGCAACAGTTGGGACACTGCGGAAGAAGTGTCCATCTTTCACTGTCTGCATCTAACGCCATCGTGTATATAGGCCCAAGCTCATCACTAAGGTAATGATCTATAAACTGCAACAAAAAAATCAAGCGATGCCCAATTACTGCTTTCACTATCTGATAGACAGAGCGTCTCAGCCTGACCTTTCATCTTCGATTTTCTTGCAAATTGTTGATGTATCCAAATCTCTAAAACCCCAAATGCCATTATGATCCACATTCTTTATGTACATGAAGGACTTCTTCGGATTATATTTGGAACAATACACCACTTTTTGTCCAATTCCTTCAATGAATAGAGTCACTTGAATATCCTACAGATTTGGGAAATGTTGCAGTTATCTCACGTAACTAGTTAGACAATGGCAGCAACCTCTTGTCTCGAATGGCCCAATCGTAAAGCTTCATATTTCTTGTGTTAAATTCACCACTTGCATAAGTCATATCATATTCACCATATGCATCATCCCAAGCGTCATCCCAAATCGGTAGATGGATTAATAAAGCAAGGAAACTAGGGTTTGATTGCGAATTGGATCCTTGCATGAGTAAACTTAGTGTTATTCACTCATATGATTCGTTGATCGATTAACTTGTCTGTAATCTCTATCTAAGTAGCTACTTTGTATTCTGCCTTTCTTGTCTCATGGAGATGATCGAAATGATCTCATGTATGTATAAAAACAATGTGTCCACATTGTTTTATGTGTTGAAGGCTCATTGCAATGGTTGTTGGCTCCACCCTTGTAGTGTCTAGCTGCAATGACTCATGGCTCGGAAGAGGCACCCTAAGAACTCAAAAGGAACGAAGAGGTACCTGGGGCTTTCATATTACTTGAGAGATATTCCACGTAATTAAGTATGGCTTTTAGGTCGGTTGACTTCCTCTCCCTCAAATGTCAATTATTTGCATAAGACAAGTTATAGAGGTGCAGAGGGGGAAATTCAACATTTACGATCAAATCTGTAAGTCGATCGAAAAGGGTTCTAGGCCTGGCATTGAGAATGAGATGGTGCAGACGCCTATCAACTCTAGGGAGAATTTGTTCCCTTATGAAATCAACATTCATTAGAAAGAAACATTTTAATTCTTCGGAATTTGTATTAATCTATTTGAATCTAGGAGGAAGATAGAGCACAAACTCCTCATATTCGTACTCACCCCATTGTTGTTCTCCATAATTCACTTCAAAGAAGAATTTCTGGACAGATAACACAACTCGTCCTTCTTCTGATCGGCTAAGAACTCAGCTACCAAATCAACTAGTTCGTTCTTCTAATTGACAGACGACTCGGCTAACAACTCAACTCATTGTGTTGATTTTGACTAAATAAATCATTTCCTCTTCAATAAATATCGTGTGTATATCATGTATAAAAGAAACCTGGAATTGTAAATTTTGGATGGAAGTCGGCTTATGTTTTATGTGTATCAATTCCTATATGATACCCACATAATGAAGGTTCTATGTATTAAAACAAGAACCCTTCTTCAATGTCATACTAGTAGCTAAACCCTTCAATCCAACCAGTAACCACTGAACCGATCTGCAGGAATTTAATCTCCATCTTTATCTTCTCCCTGTGCAAGTAAGGGTTCACCTGTTTATTTATAAAAATAAGTAGTTTACCCCAATTCCCGTTAATGAAGTTTAAACAGTAACTATAGAAATGGCATGATAGGTGGTAGTTTCATAACCAAGTGCAGAGCCTTTTTGATAGCTTGTTTGAGTTTTATCACCAGGGGCAAGAGTAGCCTCATCACCATCTAAAGTAGTAGTTGATCTGGAAGTAGCACCAGCAATATAGGAAGCAGATCCAAAGCGAGTTGTTGACCAAGAAGATCGAAATCCTACGCTTCAAAGAAATGACAAAAGTCTCATGTGGCTAAAAATCAGTAATCAATAGTGAGTTATGGTAGCTTTACCCACAACAAACTTAAACTCAACCCTTTCAATTTTGGCATAAAAAAGGTGTCCAATGCTTTAAGGATAGCAAGCTTGAGTCCCACTTCCAATGTGAAGCCGAGAATTTGTCCACATCCAACACATAACAAAAGATAAATGGCATCCCACTCTTTTTCTACATCCAACACATATCAAAAGATAATGGTCATCTCACTCATTAGGATGATATAATATAGTAATCCACAGAATATCCTAGCAAATTAACCTAAAGGAGTAGAGCACATTCATCATTTAGGGTTTTATCCTTGAGGCATTTTTTTTGTTTGAAGCCAACACCTACATTGCTTCTCACTCCTTGAGTTGTAGGCACTTTTCTTTTCCTTGAGAAAGAACATTTCCACCATTCTTGTTAGTTTTTTAGAATTTACTTCAATCTAATCGAGGATCTTAACTAAGAGAACAACATGTACAGCATATCAATCATGGACACAATAATGCAAGAACACAAGAGACACAGAGTTTCACTAGGGAAAACCAAGAAGGTGAAAAACCCTGCAACTTGCTCAGATATAGATAGAGAAATGATACAACCCAAGCATAAGAGATAGTCTTCTCCTAGCAGCTACTCCTCCTTCCTCACATGTGTGCCACTCTCTAATGAGTGTGTGAGTGAATAATAGAATGATCAAATAGAGTGCCTCTCGCACTCTATTTATACTTGACTTGACTTGCCTAATAACCTTTACTAGGTCGGCCTTAACTTAACCACATAGCATAATGCTGACATGGCCAACCCCCAATAGGGTGGTCTAATAACCGTTTAGCCCACATGACTTATACAGGGCCAACCCCAACAAGGTGGTCTAATAACCCATCAAGTATAAGTTATGACACTTACAATATAAATGGCGACACTTTCGTATAGAGGAATAATAACATCTCTATAGGAATACAATATACATATATCAAATACATTCCGAAGTTACAAATACATCAACACTCCCTCTTAACTAGGAAGGTATTTCTCGACACAGGTCTTCTAGCACAAGTCTTCTTCTCTGGATCATCATCACTGGATCATCATCATCGAATCATCGTCATCGTTGCTGTTGCTGCTATCTCAATCAATCTCTAATCTACTCATCATAGGAAGTTCTACAGAGCCAGCCCTTTTTCATGCTAGATGTAGGCCCACCACCTGTAGGTCTTAATCATCACTGGCCATACTGTGGAATTCTCAGGACTTATTACGTGTGTCAACAAAACCTCGCAAGAGAATACCAGGACTGATTATGAGCACACAGCTCAACCTATCGGATCTCCCAGGACCTTTTACATGCCACTGCACAACCTGTCCATGGCCACAGAGTATCATCCTGATACTCATGATCATACTGATCATAACATCGTTCATGAAGCACAATCCAAATGCACATCACACAACACTTACATTCATTGGCATGGGAAGACACACTTCAACCATCCGTGAAAGGCTCAACACTTATATCTACGCCATGGAAAGACACACTTCAACCATGCTAGGAATGGCACATCACTTATATCGCAGCCATGGGAAAGCACACTTCAACTATGCTCGAATGGCACAACACTTATATCGCAGCCATGGGAAGACACACTTCAACCATGCTCGAATGGCACAGCTCTTACATCAACGACCATGGGAAGACACACTTCAACCATGTCAGAATGGCCCCAGCCCTTATATCTGCACCATGGGAGGACACACCTACCACCATGTGAGAATGGCTCATGTGCATCTATGTATTCGGAACTCATCACACATGATCCAACTAATCATGCAATGCATCCACCTGATACATATCATCACATGTGATCGTCCTGATGATCATCATAGCATCTTCCTGATGCATATCATCCAGATCATCATCATGATACTCATCACACATGATCATCCTGATCATCGGCACTGCATCGTATTGATGCATATAATCTAGAGCATCATCCTGATACTCATCACACATGATCATCTTGATCATCGTCACTGCATTGTCCTGATGCATGTCATCATACATGATCCAACTGATCATACAAAGCATCCACCTAATGCATATACATATACATGATCCAACTGATCATACAAAGCATCCACCTGATGCATATACATCTACATGATCCAACTGATCATACAAAGCATCCACCTGATGCATACCATGTATCCACCTGATACATATCATCATACATGATCCACCTAATCATACAATGTATCCACCTGATACATATACAAATGCATGATCCACCTGATCATATAATGTATCCACCTGATACATATACAAATACATGATCCAACTAATCATATCAAGCATCCAACATGATGCATATACAAATACATGATCCAACTGATCATATCAAGCATCCAACATGATGCATATACAAAGCAATAACTAGAGCATCGTCCTGATGCTCATCACATAGCGCTTACATCCACAGCCATGGGAAGGATCCTCCTCTCACCATGCTTGGAATGGATCCTGCAGATGTATCCATTACTTCTTCCTCGAAGTGTCATCAATCTGAAGAACACCAAGCCTCTCTCTGAAGTACTCAAACTTCACTTTGGATAGTGGTTTCATCAGCACATCTGCAACCTACTCATCCGTCGCAACATATAGGAGATTCACTGCTCCTCTCTGCACCATATCCCTGATATAGTGATATTTGATCTCAATGTACTTTGACCTATCGTGGAACACCGGATTCTCAGATAGCTTCACACAACTCTGGTTTTCACAAAAGATACCAGTATCCTCCAACGGGAGATCAAATAACTCAGACAGTAGCTTCCGAAGCCATACTTGCTCACAACTAGCCGAACAAGCTGCGACATATTCTGCTTCGGCTATACTCAGTGCTACGCAGGACTGCTTCCTGCTAAACCAAGAGATCACACCTGATCCCATACTGAAGCAGCACCCAGATGTGCTATTCCTCTCTGCAGCACTGCCTGCCCAGTCTGAATCAACATAACCCTGCATGTTAAACTTTTGATTCGCATCATACTTGAGCCCATAATCAATTGTACCTTTCAGGTACCTCAGAACATGCTTTACAGCAACTAGGTGAATACCTCTGGGATCCGTCAGGAACTGGCTCAATGTGTTCACCGTAAAGGAAATGTCTGGTCTTGTGTTCGTCAGGTGCATCAAGGACCCAATCATCTGACGATACACAGTGACATCAACCGGATCAGATGAAGCATCACACAGAAGCTTTAGTTTCGATGCCATAGATGTGGCCATGGCCTTGTAGTCCATCATCTCAAACCTCTTTAGGATATCTACTGCATACTTCCCTTGTACAAGGAAGATTCCATCTGCACTCTGCCACACCTCCATGCCTAGAAAATAGTGCATCATCCCCAAGTCCTTCATCTCGAACTCGGCAGCAAGATTCCTCTTTGTGTCGACAATCAATCTATCATCACCTGTAACAAACAGGTCATCCACATACAAGAGTAGTATCACTAGATTTCCTTCCTCGACCTTGTAGTAAAGGTTGGAATCTGCTTTACTCTTGGTAAAGCCCAAACTGGATAGAAAGTTGTCTATCCTACACCATACCAAGTCCTATGAGATTGCTTCAAACCATACAAGGCTTTCTTCAACCTACACACATATGACTCTCTGTCATGTGTCTCAAAACCAAGTGGCTGCTCCACATACACTTCCTCCTAGATTACACCATTCAAGAAAGTTGTCTTGACATCTATCTAGTGTATCTTCCATTTCATCACTGCAGCCAGAGAAAGTACTGATCTGATGGAAGTGTATCTGGCTACAGGAGCAAAAGTCTCTTCATAGTCTATTCCCTTTTTCTGGGAGAAGCCCGGAGCTACAAATCTCGCTTTGTATTTTTCTATGCTGCCATCTGCAGCATGTTTGATCTTATAGATCCACTTGGAAGTCACAACAGAATTCCCATCTGGTCTTGGGACCACATCCCAAACATATTTCTTCATGATCGACAGATCATGGTATTCTTCCATTACTTCATCCCGGATCCTAGGAACTTTAGTATCTTCAATAGATAGCTTTGTTGCTGGAACAAATGTTGTAGTCCTTCTTTTGTAGGTGATGGTATACGATATTTCCTACAAGGCAAGTTAAATTGCATGATTAGAAACATCTCATAGTTTTCAAAACAAATTCTTACACATAAAGAAGTATGTCATACAGTCATGCAATTATTTTAGCCAATGCTTCAACACAACATTTATCCATATCCCATAACTTTCTAGATGCCTTCCAATCTCTACCAGAACATTGTTAAGAGTGTGCACAACTCCCAACATGTCAGCAAAGAGGTTTCATTCTAGATAAGTAGCAATGGAATGTTGTACATTGCCATAGGCCACTTACCCATCACATGCATATATTAGTAGTATACTATTCATTAATGCAATTATTCTAATATGCATAATACACACCCTAATTCTAGGAACATAAGTATATACATCATTCAACAGTATTATTTAAACAATCAAATATACAATAAATGACAATTCAAATACTTATCTTTGTTTGTTTGTTGGGTGGACTCCCTCTCAATCTTTGCTTCCTTGCAGGAACTACTGGAGTGTGCTCCCTCTTGATCTTTGCTTCCTGGATTACCTATCCTTGAACTTATATCCATCCTCGATCACTTATGCATACTTACTAGTATCATCATTGTGTTATCCTTGAGGTCTCATACATACATTCATTAGTATAATCTCAATACTATTAAAACACAATAATCTTAAACATGTATAGTCATGATCATTTCAAACACAGATAATAAACATTAGTATTCAAGGTTTCAGGCAATACTTCTTTTACTCATGCATATTCTTATTTGACCAAAGGACTTTTCTGGTTAGTCATATCATCAATCAAGGTAAGAGACATAATATGCATAAACCCTTGATTACTTACATTTCTAACTTCATTAATAATCATTATCAACCATACAACATTATAAGATCCTAATACAAGGTAGGATTCTAACTTGATATAGGAAAAACATACCTGGTTATCATATTTGCTAGTTATGTCTAGCAATGTCTTCTTGTTCTCTTCAATGACTTGTGCTAGTAACCTGCATATCTCATAGGTTAAGCATTGTAGAACCAAATTATACATACCTCGTAAGTAGAGCTTCTATGTGATCCATGACAATGGATGAATCTTTGTCTTCATGTCACCATGGTCATATGTTATTGAACTAGAACATGATTTGTCTTTCTTGATGTACCTTTCATGTCAGCGGACAACATCAACCTCATACAACACCACAATGCATTAGTACAATCATAAGTGTCAAAACCCTAATCAATGAATATCTGCATTCATAATTTTATTAAGGTGATACGACAAGTTTAAAGTTAATCAAGATTCTACTAACCTTAATGAAGACAACCATAAAATTAATCATGAACAGATCTCGAAACATACCTGGATAAGTCATACTTGTCGAGATTGCTTGTAATCTTCTTATGTAAGGCCTTAGCCTCATCTCCCTCTGAAACATGAACTTATTCACTTATGCAGGTGACCAATCCATTCTCTTCTAGAATTAACCCAATCTACTTGAATTGATCAACTGGATCTGGAGTTGGATTAGGGTTTGTCAGAGAAAAAATTCAAACTTCTGAAAGGATAGAAAGATGCGCCTTGATGAGCTGATCAACCTAGTATACTAAGAATTTGAAAACTGCAAAGTTTCACCCCTCAAATTTGCTTTTCAATCTTCCGGATTCACTAGGAGGACCTTGAATTAGGGTTTGAGTTTCCCAGAGCTTCACCCAACCAAATAGTTTGATCCAAAGCTCTTAACTTCGATTTTTCCAAGGAGCTTCCAGATATGGTCATAGATTTCAAAAATTCCCATTTTTGTAGAAACCCTAATTTTTCACTTTTCCGATCAAAGTCCTGAACTAGGGTTTTATCAAGCCCGGCCTTCTGTCCAACCAAAAAATTCGATCTTGGTCTCTAAATTTCGATTTTCATGAGGAGCATCTGCTCGTGGTCTCCGATACAAAAATTCCAACATTCTCCGAAACCCTAAATTCCTAGAGCCATGAATGAAGGTGCTCAAAATCCAATTATGTTTTGACATAAATATGCACCTAATTGTTTCTGTTGTAACTCCCAAATTTCAGATCTATAGGGTCTGAAAATTCTTCCTATGGTAGCCTGACCTGTTATCTTTCCAACCCCATAGGTCTGATCTCAAATGGATTCTCCAAGAGAGAGTTATGCCAAGTGTGGAAACGTGACCTATTTATGGGATAAAACAGGAAATCGAACTTGTACGGAGTGCCACGTGTCACTGGTTCAATTTCGGCCTCTAAGAATCAGACCTGTGAAAGTAAAGTCCATAGCCTACCTTCCACTTTTTACTAAATTTCATTTGGATCTTCCTAGCCCAAGTTGTGACCTTTTTTCCTAGGTCACCTGTTTATGACTGAGATCTGGAAGAGACGGAAACCCTATATTGTACAGATCATAAATCTGAAAGTACAACGAGTTAGAGGCTCTCCGTTGGACACAAGGTACATGGGGATCTTATCTTCGACTTGTAAAATTTTCATATCTTGAAAATTCACCAAAATGGATTTATAGCGAAATTGTTACGATGACTGGTTTTTTCTATATCAAGCCCTAGCTTCGCAAGTGCAACAAGTGTCATAAATGCCATACCATGCCTTCTTTCAGGATAGCTCTTATACCATGTTATTTTTTCAGAATTTACTTCAATCTGATCTAGGATGTTAACTGAGAGAACAACATGTACAACATATCTACAGCATATCAATCATGGACACAATAATGCAAGCACACAAGAGACACAGAGTTTTACCGGGGAAAACCAAGAAGGTGAAAAACCCCGCAACTTCCTTAGAGATAGATAGAGCAATGATACAACCCAAGCATAAGAGATAATATTCTCCTAGTATCTACTCCTCCTTCCTCACATGTGCGTCACTCTCCAATGAGTGTGTGAGTGAATAATAGAATGATCAAATAGAGTGCCTCCCGCGCTCTATTTATACTTGACCTGACTTGCCTAATAACCTTTACTAGGTCGACCTTAACTTAACCACATAACATAATGCTGACAGGGCCGACCCCCAATAGGGTGGTCTAATAACCCTTTAACCCACATGACTTATACATGGCTGACCCCAACAAGGTGGTCTAATAACCCATCAATTATAAGTTACGACACTTACAATATAGATGACGACACTTCTGTATAGAGGAATAATAACATCTCTATAGGAATACAATATACATATATGAAATACATTCTGAAGTTACAAATACATCAACAATTATAATGAAACTAGTAATGAAACCAAAGATAAGTTTTAGAGTAGGACATGGATGAGATAGGAATAAATAATAAATATGCAAACACAGGATTAACCATGGCATCATAAAATTTAAAGACTTATCTTTTAAGCAATTATTCTCTGACTGGTTGCATGTGAAGGTCATTCCTCCCAACCATAGGCATTGTCAAGCCAAGTCTCACTTTGACATAAATCTTCCCTTCTTTTTTTAAACCTATTAATATGATGTTCACTATTCACAAAATGCATAGAATATATAGGCTGGTTTAAAATTCAAACTAAACAATTATATAAATATATAATAATTGGTAGTTGATGCATGGATAACTAACTCATAGCTCATGCATTGGTAACAGGTAGTGATAGACCTGAGATAACCCATTTAACCCACTCTTCCATAGAATCTTGTTGGTCTTTTCATAGGTTATAATTAAAATGTAAACCTGTAGAGCTTCATTACATTAATATCGACTAAGGTGGAATCCTAGAAAAACTTCAAATAACGCCAATTATCTAGAAAATATTTGATAAAATCACATTTCAATAATGTTTACAATGTTTCCTCATAATTTCCTCCAAATGAACCAACGACCTTTTTTTATAGATTTGTCACTGGAATGTGCTTTGGTTTAGTAATTTTTAATGATATAGCTTTAGACATGTCAGCAAATGGTGTCCAATATAATGTTGTCAAAATCAATTTTTTAAATTAGTCTAATAAATGATATGGTTACCTCACTAAAAAATAGTTAGACTTCACTCTTTAATTAATAGCCAGGTTTTGGAAAAACATTGGTTTATAAAATTTTGGGAAATGTTTCGATAATGGAAATAATATGAGGTATCTAAATTTTCACACATAAGATGTTTTAATGCATAAAACTAAATAAATATAGAGAGATAATGAAGGAGTAAGAGTTTGTATCTTTTACATGTTATAGAGATAATGCATAAATATATAAAAATAATAATAATAATAAATGTACATAGTGAATTATTTTCTTTTAACATGTGATATATATATATATATATTAAAAGTAAACATTTGATATGGATATTTGCTAGTGTTTATATTTTACTTGTTTATTTTATATATATATATATATATATATATATATATATATATATATATAAATCAGAAAGTTGTTCCTTGATTATAAATGGTTAATTTAGTCTAAGAAAGGAAGCAAAACTTAAATAAAATTAATTTTTTTTTATGATAAGTTTTTTTGTTAAAATTTTACATATTAATAAAGTTTTATCATAATTTAAATTCGGTGGATGGTAGAACGACGTCGCTATATTTTTTAGGATCAATTTTGCTATGTGATGAGAGGTTGTAAACTAAATTTATAACAAAAAGAACTTCCAAGTATTAACTAAAACACCTTCTTTTGAGTGTTTTTATTGATTTTTCTAGATGTTTTTGTTTGATTGTAGTGACATGAAACTTTTTAGTGAATACATTCATAACGTTTTTCTAACATGTGTAGGAATTAAATGTTTTTTTTTTTACTTGTGATATTACTCTAATAGTATTTTATATTTAACACATTGAGCAGGGAATACTTTCAATGGAAAACAACGACAAAATAAAGACAACAACTTCAAAAAAAAACTTATTTTCATATTTTCATAAAGTGCAAAAATAGGATTCATCTAGAGAGAGAAATGAAATTGAAGAGGAATCTAACCGAGTTGATCTTTCTGACGCTTCTAGTCATAAAGTGGTTGATATGTCAACTAAATATGTACAAGAGAATTGCATTGAAAATGAAGTAAATTTGACTAGTGATGTTGACGGATTAGTGGATTTAACTAAAGAATATGAAGAATCAGGATGACCTAATAAACGTAAGAGAGGAAATTGGGATTTTGGAAGATCATTTCAGTTAGAGTGGACTTCGATATTTCCATTCATGGAGCATGTGATTTGTGAAAATGGTGATGTGATTGAAGTGAAATTTACAATTTGTAGTTGGAGATATGGTAGAGATGTTAAAATACAGTTGAAGAAGGATACCATTGAGAAGCATTGTGGAAAATTTTATTACAAGGAAGAAGTTGATGGAAAAGTGGAAAACAAGTCAAGGTGGAAGACTGCAAAGAATGCAAGCATGTTGAGAATGCTGAAATGTATGAAAAAAAATAGAAATGATCGTAATAAGAAAATGAAGAGATCACTTCATAGCTTATTCAAGGAAAAGGTATCAGCAGAAATGCAATCTAAAATAGTCCAAATGGGTATCATTTTCCATATTTTAAAACTTGGAAGGCCAATGAAAGATTATGTCCATTATAAGGATTTTTTAAACTTCCTTTCAATCCCCAAGTTTCCTTCATCACATTGGTCTATTAATAGTGGATGGGTGTTTTGAAAACATATGGCTGAAGTAGTTAGGCAAGATCTGGGAGAAACCATAAAGAATGCTGATTTTTTTTCCTTATCATTAGATGAAGTAACTACAGTAGACACTAGTTCATGGATTTGTATGAATGTTTATACAATTCAAAATCATGTGAGAAATGTGCACTTTTTGTCTTTATGTAAAATGAAGAAGAGTGCTACTACAGAAAATTTATATAATATTGTGATGAATACTCTATGTGAGATTAGTGGGTTGGATGGACTCGACATTGCTACAAAGTTGGTTTGGTGCATCTGTAATGCAAGGAAACCATAATTGCCTTTGTGTTCAATTACAAACAAGCATTGCACCTTATATGATTGGTATACATTGCATGGCACATCGAACAAATTTGGCATTCAAAATTCTTAGCAAGGAAAGATTGGTTAACAAAGTAGACATGCTCGTGGATGATTTGCATGGATTCTTTTGTAAAAGTTCAAAGAGGGTTATAGAATTCAAAAAAAAATCAACTGGTTTGACGAGTGGGAAGAATATTTTAAAAAATCTTGAAACGCGATGGATCTCACTCTACGAACCTATAAAGCGTGTCTATGATGAATATATTTCTTTGGTTGGATTTATGGTTGAACATTGTTTTAGTGTGGATAAAGCCCAAGTTCTTTTGCATCAATTAACTGATGTGGAAACACTATTGACATTATGTGGAATCCTTCCCTTGTTGCATCAGATGTATATGTTGATAAAGATTGTGCAAAAAAGAACATTATATTTAGCAGACTATACAAAGGCAAGAAAAATGGCATGTCTAATTTTAGATCATTTATATAACACCAACAGAAGCCTTTGATATCATCGATTTTACAAAATGGAAAGAACTCATTGATCTTCAAAATCCTCAAAAAAATTTGAAGCTTGATGAAAATAATTGTGTATGCATGTCAATACGTGACAATTTGGTTCCTCTTTATATTCTTCAAAAATATGGGCGCATTATAAAGGATAAGAGAGTAACTAGACATGAATTTCAAGTTGTCATTCAAGCAATAAAGTCAAATCTTACAAGTGTTTCAAGGGAATTAACTACATAAATTAGAGAAAGGTTTCCAAGAGATGAGTTACTAGAGGCAATGAGCATTGTTTATCCACAATTTTGGAATCATACATTGGACAAAGAAGTAATTTTTTTTAATTTAAAAAGAATATTCAGATATTGATTGATTATTATTGTCATACACATGTCATTGAATAACATCATAATAATGGAATCTTAGATGCTGATAAATTACATTCACAAGCAAAGTGTAAATTGTAAACATTATGATGGAGCAATTTTGAAAACTAGAAGACCCTTTTTCAAATGGGTCTATCACAAGATTATGGGAAACGTTAGACAGGAGTGATACCTTGAAGGAGCATATGTTTGAATATTTCAAATTGGTTGACTTGTGCCAAACTATGATTTTGGGATCTATAGAGGATGAAAGGATTTTTAGCTTGGTTTCATTTTTAAAGTCCAAGTTGAGGAATAGATTGGACAATAACCCCATCCCTTGTGTTCATTTATATGTATCAAATTATGATTGCAACAACTTTCCTTATGAGAGAGCATTAGCACTTTGGACATCTTAATGCAACAGAAGAGGGGGAAGTAATATGACTGACTCTTTGAAATATTTTGATTCAGAAAATGAATTGGATGATGAAGATAGTTTTGATAAATCTCAAGGTTTATCTTTCTACTATCTTAGCGATTTGGAAGATGAAACAAATGCATGGAATTTTTAGTTATGAGTGATGAATGTGTATACTTGAACACATTATATGAAGTATTTAGTGTATAAATGGAGGAACATTAGATGAAATAAGTTAATATTTCATTGTAAGTTGTAAGTTATATGCTATTGTGAAGAAAAATTTGTAAATGTAAATAGGAGATCACTTTTAATTGGCTGTGGATTTAGTTATTTTTTGGTGGGGAGAGTTTTTCCCATGGTAATTTTTGTGTCTTTTTTTATGGGACGTCTCTTTTGGTTATTTTGAATGTTTTTTTTAAGTGTAGTATGTATATATATATATATATATATATATATATATATATATATATATATATATATATAGAGAGAGAGAGAGAGAGAGAGATGATGTTGATAGAGGTGAGATAACTTATCTATGAATGTTGTGATACATTAAAGTAAATTCCATTGTGACTAAAAACTAACCAATATTTACTTAAACTATTTGTTTGAATTGCATAATGTATATTAAATATCCCATGGGTGGAATTAAAATGGATTAGCATCTTCTGGTACAATAAATCATTTCGAAGAGGAACGATAGTGTAAGAAAACAATGAAAAACACTCACATAATAGGTAAATTGGAAAAGGAATATGAATATTAGAAATAACATTGATGAGATTGAGAGTGCAAATTTTTTCCAAACATAAAAACACATACTATAAATATTCGTTCATTGTAAATTGTTTAATTAGAAAATTTCTCCTAATTACTTTCTTCAATAAGGGATTATTCACAAATTTGGTATACTTTTCCTTAGAAAAATTGAAAGATTCACCTACCTTAAAATCGATACTCAATACAATATTCGCCTCCCTTTCTATACTCTAGGATAAATATTAGATCCTTAAAGTTTCCCTGGAAGAGACTCATTGACTATAGATGCTTTGGATCCAAATCTTACAATGCCTTCTTCAGCATAGATATTTTGTGAAGTATTTTTTAGCTATAACCGTGACTCTTATATCAGTCAACTCGCGGGTCACCCACTATAGTTTACACTGACAACCTGTGGTCATTACCTAAAAATTTACAGGTCCCGCTAGTTGCTGGACACTAAAACCATGAGTTACTCACTTGTTGTCAAGAGATATACCCACGGGTACCTCCAAAATCATGAAAAAAATATTAAAAGATTGACTATGGATTAGTTATGGTAGTTATCCTAACTACCGTAAATACCCCAACCATTTACCTTTCGAGCCTATCCTCTCAGCCTTGCTATAAACACAAAGAGAGGGCCTTAATAAAGGGAGGACCATTGTGTATAAGGAAATGCTGGAGAAATATCCATTGAAGGAAGAGGAGCAAGGAGCCCAAGATCTAGTTTCAACAGTGCAGGTTACAGATCAGGTATAGTTTCATGCCATTAATGCAAGTAATACAAGAGATATTCTTTCCCATAAGATAATTTGTCTATTTTATGAATCTAGTTCATTGAATCTTTCATATCTTATATATATATGAGTTTCATGCTAAGTTATTCATCTTTGTGTATCCAAAAGCTTTGAGAAAGGTATCTTGTTTATTGCAGGTTTATCATTCTGAACTGTGGATCGGAGGAATAAAGCTTAAAGCTTGGATTAGACTTCAGTTGTCCAAGTTATGTTCTTTTGGCTTTAAACCCTAGTTCTTTTGATTAAAATAATACTTTATGCTATATCTGTTTGTCTCTTAGATTTTGTACCTTAGGAGCAGTATGTTGATGATCTCTTTGAACTTCCAAATCATAGGTTGATATACCTAACAACAGAACTGGCGACTCCACTGGGGAGTTCTTTCTATTGCTCTGTGAGTCTTGGGGTAGTTTTCTTCAGTTAGGTTAATCCTTTGGTTCTCTGGAAGAGTTTATAAAGTGTTTTTACCCTTGTTTAAGACTCAGGTTTGATATTTTCTTTTTTCTTTTTTTCTTTTTTAAGCAGGACCACGAGCTGTCTTTAGTTACAATCATGAGTTTTCCCCTTACCCACGAGTTGCTAATATCTTTACCTATGGGTCACCTACGTGATGGTGCACTTACAGTTGTGGTTTTTCCTATAGAATTTAACTTCCTTCTAGGGTTTAAACTTCAGGTATTTGCTTTGATTTTTGAACAGTTTCTCTGCTTATAGTTGGATCATTTGGACCTGGTTATAGGCTTTGACTACGTCCTTTTTGCTCTTTTATGAGAATTTTGCTTGGTTTTCATTCCCTTGTTAAGGTTACCTAGGTCTTTCAAGTCCAAATTATTTTTGGTGGACGCTTGGATTATTTCCTTATGATCATTGGTTTGTTGAAGAGCAGTTTGATGTCTTGATTGAATCTGTGTTTTTTTCTTTATGTCAGTTGATTGCATAGTATCTCTATACCAAAGTTATTTACTTCTTACTTGATTGAAGAAACTTCTTGGATTTGTTATTTTCAGACTCTTTTGATGGTATATTTCTTAGTTTTATAGGCTTAGGTACAGTCACCTTACACTTGCATTTGATTTTTCTTGTCTTCTTCATATTTAGTTGTTATTTCTTTCATTTAAAAGAAAAACCAAAATGAACAAGTACTTTTCTTTAAAGCAAGAGCATTTTTTTTTCAAAGTAGATTTTAGTTACATATGTTAATTCTTTGAAAAAGTAAAAAACAATTCGAGTTAATTTTAGGTTTACTTTGCAAAAAAATTATTTTGAAAGATAAGCAAAAAGAAAAATAGTGAAGGAACTTGCATTTTTATGTATACACTTTAATTTTCAGTTGTAACCATCTTACACACTCACTCCTTTTTGAATAAACAATAGCCCTAAAAAGAACATTGAAGTTAAAATTCAATAGCAACTTTTCTTTCTAGGGAACATACACCAACTAGCTTACGCTAGGGTTTTGGACTAGGTTCTTTTAACTATCCAAAACCATTTAAACTCAAATTGTAGTGGACTATCACTAGGTAAATCCACATTTGTGGAAGGTGCACTGGGAATCTCCACTCAAAACGAAGTTAAGCACGAGGACGTGTGAGGTTGACTAGTTGGGGATACCCCTCCATTTTTCAATCGAGCATCTTCCAAGATCAATACGCATATCGGGGTCCACTAGTACCTTTGGTTCTTTTGAATTTTGGTCTTAGTTACCCTGCCCATGCGTGTTGGTTCGACCTGCAATTGTCCCCCCGGACTCTTTCTACATTGTTGGTAGCATTAGTATCTTGACCATTTAGGAATCTACACAGGTGATAGTGAAAGGATATTTTCACTTCACCTAGGACAGATCTGGGCAGAAATCCTCTACAGCTCTTTGGGAAGGTGGTTGGGTGATTCCAGCACTTGGCCCCATCGTGAATTTACCTTGGACCCCAGATAATTGTTCTTCATTACTTCACTGGTCCGTTCTAGGCCCTAATCATCCCATACTTTCCTTTGTTCAATCATTTGTTTGCCTGGTTTGGATTACTATAGGAATTTTTTTAGATGTGTGATGTGTCTTTACTGTTTTTCTAATTGGCCCTAGGTTTATTACATAGAATATTTTTGTTGTAACTATGGAGGACCAACCTCCTCGTAAGTCAAGAAGGTTGAGAAACCTTCCTCCACTCACTATGGATCCTCCACCACAACCTCAGTGGAACAGAACAAATTCAAGTGGTTCTTTTGAACCAACTAGCACAACTAAACCCCCTAGAGAACCTCAACTCATTTCCCAAAATTCATCTATCCCACAGACCATCGAGGTTGAATGTTTGCCAACAGAAGACTTCGCAAGACACTTCAACCCTCCTTTAACAGGGCCGGATGACCCATTGTTAGAAAGAGTTGTTTCTTTACAATTACTCGAGTTAATTGTATATAGATTTACATATGGACTTAGCATGGACAATATAGGAGATGGATCAGGAGTTCCAAACACCCTCACATCGACTATCATGACGGGATGTTTTTTTCCCCCACACATAAACACTCTGATACCTAGTTCGTTGTCGATACCTTTTTCTCTGTACACTTCTTTGAGTTTCAATACTATATCCTTAGGATTGTCTAGCATTCAGATTGCTTTTACATCTACCTGTTTGACGGACAATCCGCTCGAGTGGACGCGAGCCGGATCTCCCTAGCTCAATGTGAGTCTAGAACAAATAGAACAGACTACAAATGGATTTCCTAGATCTACTTAAGGATCAAGTGCTATATGTCTTACCTTTTACTTCGCAATCCTTTCTCTTGGATGTTTATCCACGTCCAGCGGTCGTCAGATCTCAGCTACAAGACCTGTTAAGACACAAAGAACAACACAACATGAGTAAAGAGAATCTATACAATAAGAAATCTAAGTAAACAGTTAAGCAAGTAAACTACTCAATATCATCACACATTAACAATATTGGTGGAAAGCATTTGTATTACTGTAAATAGGGAAATACATAGTAGAGACATAGAACTACAACCAAGGCTTAACGCTACAACCCTTCTCCATCCAAGCCATTTTCCATATCCTCCTAAGGAAGTATGAGTCTCTCAATAGATGAGTAGAGATCTATCAAGGATGATTTCACCAGCATGTAGACATTATAGACTTCCTCCCTTTGGAGAGGGGTAGAGCTTCACTTATATAGGACTAAGTGGATAGGGTATGGATAGGGTAGGTTGAGATATGGTAGGAGAGAGATAGGGGATCCTTCCAAGAGGTTAGGAACCGAAGGCCAACTCCCCCAACAGGTCAGGGATAGGAATCCAAGTCAGCAACCTTCGAGAATGAGCTCGAAGAAGTTATTTTTTCCATTTAACTGACTTCGTCGCACCCTGTAATGGAGCAAGGTGCGACGTCGCAGGTTACATGAGTGCAACCTGCGACGACCTCTCAAAACCTAGCATAAGCACAATGATGTCCTTTCCAGGTAAATGACTTAGACAATGGGACTTCAGGGATGTATACACTGAATCTAATGGTGGTAATATTTTAGGTGTAACACTACCCCTTTTGGATCAACTATTGGTTCATCCAATGTCTTTTTTTGGGGGATACCGACAGTATCATTTACATCTTCCTTGTTCATTCAATAGCTCCAGGTCAACCCTATTTCATCTCATTTTACTCAAGGATTCACTTATCATGGAGGGCACATTGCTCCTTCAGCACCGTTTATAGGCTCGATGCCTATCCCTTCTATTGCACAATTATCGATTTATAATCCCTTTACAAGCTTTAATGTATAGTCCTCAAATGTTCAAACTTCTAATATGCCTATAGGGAGTACTCCCTTCTCGCTTTTTGGTGGAGGAGGCAGTAATACATATATGCACACTCAGTCGTAATGGACTGGGCCACAAGGGAGAAATCCACTAGCTTATGGTTGGAGCAATTTCCAAAACTCATTTTCATCGCAACCGATGGCTAGGGGAAACCCCAACCAACCTTATGTTGGGTCATGGTTAGGGTGGTTCTCCTTATCAGATTCCTCAAACTCACATGTCATAGGCAAGGCCTCATTTACCTTTTCTGGCAACTTTGAATTTTCCATATATTTCAAAGTTAATTAATTACCCAGTGTGTCATAACCCTACTTGGCCTCCGGTCCCAACCAAACTTCCTTCTGAAATCTCTAAGTTTGAAGGAAAAACAAGTGAAGTCCCAGGGGACCATGTCACAACATTTCATCTATGGTTCTCCTCTAATTCACTGAATAATGACTCGATCCAGATGAGGCTCTTTCAAAGAACCCTAACAAGTGTTGCGGTCAAATGGTATATCGAGTTGTCAGTCGTAGCTTATAACAACTCTTACGATTTAGCAACAGGTTTTCTGAACCATTTCCAACTTCTCATCCGGTATGATGTCGACACGGACCTTCTATCTAATTTTAGACAGAATAAATCTACTCATTTATCTAATCACGTTTGGGAGTGGAGAAGATGAAAGCATCTCATAAAAGCTGAGATCCCCTCAGAGTTTCTATTGCAGTGATTTTTGAAATCACTGTTACCCTACATCTCCAAATATGTATCAACTTTCGGGCTTACTTCTGAAGAGGAATCCATTTTAAGGACCCAATAACTTGACTTGATTTATGCACAGTATGGGATCCTTAATGAGAACATACCTGATGCACCTAGGTCAAATATTGATCTTGGTAAACCTAAACTTGGACCACATGTAGATGGCATCGTGGGTTCAGCAGATTCATCTGCTTTAGAAGCTTTGACTAAGCAAGTTCATGCACTTTCGATAAAGCATTCTGCTGCGGAAGCAACTACAGTTGCATCCTCCCCTTCGTAAACAGAAACTGTACAAAATGTGCAGTCAAATAAAAAGAGTCCTTGGAAGCCCAATAATAAGAAAAAGGGAAAGAAAGGGGAAGGGAACCAACATAATCCCAAAGTTAGTTTTTCATCATTTAATTCAATATGATCTAGGATCTTAACTGAGAGAAAAACATGTACAGCATATCAAACACAAGAGACAAGAGACACAAAGCATTTCACCAGGTAAAACCAAGAAGGTGAAAACCCCTGCAACTTCCTTAGAGATAGAATGAGCACCAATACAAAACCCCAAAACAAGAGATAGTCTCCTAGTAGCTTCTCCTCCTCCACTTGTGTGCACTCCTCCTCTCTTTAACTAATGCCAAGTGAGTGAGTGAATGAATGGATAAATAGAGAGGTGTTCCTCTCTATTTATACTTTACCTTTACTTGCCTTTTACTCTAACTAGGCCAACCTCCCTTAGGAGAGTCTAATAACCCATTACCACTTCTCACTAGGTCGACCCCACAAGGGTGGTATAATAACCCTTTAACTCATACTGAGCCGACCCCTCTAAGATGGTCTAATAACCCATCAAATATAAGTTACGGCACTTACAATATAACATGCAACACTTGCAAATACAAATGACGACACTGCCAATCGGAGGAATAATACATCTCCGTTGGGGATACAATAAAGTACAAAGGTAACACATACAATATAAAATTGAATATCTTCCGAAGTTACAAATACATCAACACTCCCTCTTAACTAGGAATGTATTCTCTTGAAACAGGTCATCAATACATATAGGCACAAGTCTTCAATACTGGATCTGGATCATCGGCATTGGATCACTCGAGCATCATCGTCAATTCTACTCATCATAGGAAGTTCTATAGATCCAGCCCTTTTTCATGTTGGATGTAGGCCTAGCCTCCATGTAGGTCTTCATCATCTCTGCGAGCAAGCCATCAAGTATGTACATCTCAGGACTTATTACACTTCCTCTGCAAAACCTGCAAGATCTCCCAGGACTAATTATATGCCACTACAAAACCTAAAGGAGCATCCTAGGACTGATTATATGCCTCTACAAAACCTGTGTACCATATAATCACCTCATTGTCTTCAGATCATCTCATCGTCCACGAAGCATAGCCTAGATGCACACAACACAGCACTTACACTCACCGGCATGGGAGGACACACCTACCACCATCCGTGAAAGGCTCATCACTTACATCTATGCCATGGGAAGACACACCTCAACCATGCGAGAATGGCATTGCCCTTACATAAATGCCATGGGAAGACACACCTCAACCATGCGAGAATGGCACAGCACTTATATCGCAGCCATGGGAAGACACACCTCAACCATGCTCGAATGGCACAGCACTTATATCACAGCCATGGGAAGACACACCTCAACGATGCTCGAATGGCACAGCACTTATATCGCATCCATGGGAAGACACACCTCAACCATGCTTTAATGGCACAACACTTATATCGTAGCCATGGGAAGACACAAATCAACCATGCTCGAATGGCTCGGCACTTATATCAGCGACCATGGGAAGACACACCTCAACCATGTCGGAATGGCCCGTGTGCATCTGTGTCTTCTAGACTCATCACTTCCTCCTCAAAGTATATTATATCTGAAGAACACCAAGCCTCTCTCTAAAGTACTCAAACTTCACTCTGGCCAACAGCTTTATCAATACATCGACTATCTGCTCATCCGTCGCAACATAATGGAGCTTCACTGCTCCTCTCTACACCATATCCCTGTTATAGTGAAACTTGATCTCAATGTGCTTTGACTTGTCATGGAACACCGGGTTCTCAGACAACTTCACACAACTCTGATTGTCGCAATATATACAAGTAGCATCCAACTAGAGATCAAACAAATTAGACAGTAGCTTCCTTAGCCATACTGCCTCACAACTAGCCGAACAAGCTACGACATACTCTGATTCAGCTGTACTCAGTTCCACGCAGGATTGCTTCCTGCTAAACCAAAAGATCACACCTAATCCCATACTGAAACAACACCCCGAAGTGCTCTTCCTATCTGCAGCACTGCCTGCCCAATCTGAATCAACATAACCCTCCAGGTTAAACTTTTGATTCACATCATACTTGAGCCCATAATCAACCGTACCCTTCAGGTACCTCAGAATATGATTTACAACAATCAAGTGAACATGTCTAGGATACGTCAGGAACTGACTCAATGTGTTCACAGCAAAGCACATATCTGGTCTCGTGTTCGTCAGGTACATCAAGGACCCAACCATCTGGCGATACATCATGGCATCAACCAAATATGATGAAGCATCACTCAATAGCTTCAAGTTCAATGCCATAGGTGTGGCCATCACCTTGTAGTCCATCATCCCAAACCTCTTTAGGATCTCTACTGCATACTTCCCTTTCCCAAGGAAGATTCAATCTGCACTCTGCCACACCTCCATACCTAGAACGTAATGCATCATACCCAAGTCCTTCATCTCGAACTCGGCAGCAAGCTTCCTCTACGTATCAACAATCAACCCATCCTCACCTATCACAAATAGGTCATCTACATACAGTAGAAGTATCACTGGATTGCCTTCCTCAACCTTGTAGTAAAGGTTGGAATCTGCTTTACTCTTGGTAAAGCCCAAACTGGTCAGGAAGTTGTCTATCCTGCCGTACCATGTTATGGGTGCTTGTTTCAAACCATACAAGGCTTTTTTCAATTTGCATACATATGACTCCCTGTCATGCGTCTCAAAACCAAGTGGCTACTCCACATACACTTCCTCTTCGACTACACCATTCAAGAAAGTTGTCTTGACATCCATCTTGTGCATATTCCACTTCATCACTGTAGCCATAGCAAGTACTGTTCTGATGGAAGTGTATCTGGCTACAGGTGCAAAATTTTCTTCATAATCTATTCCTTATTTCTGGGAGAAGCCACGAGCCACAAATCTTGCCTTGTATTTCTCTATGCTACCATTTGCAGCATGGTTGATCTTGTAGATCCACTTGGAAGTCACAACAGACTTCCCTTCTGGTCTCGGGACCACATCCTAGACATCATTCTTCATAATCAACTGGTACTCCTCAATCATGGCATCCTTCCATTAATGCATTCCTAATCCTGGGAACTTCAGATTCTTCAATATCTTCAATAGGTAGTTTTCTTGAACTTCGTCCCTGGAACAAATTTCGTTGTCCTTCTTTTGTAGGTGATTGTACACGATCTTTCCTACAAGTCAAATTCATTTGCATGATTAGAAATATCTCATAGTTTTCATAACAAAATCTTGCACATAAGGACATATGTCATACAGTCATGCAATTATCTTAGCCAATGCTTCAATACAACATTGTTAAGAGTGTGCACTACTCCAATATGTCAGCAAAGAGGTTTCATTCTAGATAAGTAGCAATGGAATTTTGTACAGTACGATAGGCCACTTACCCATTACTTGCATATTAGTAGTATCTTTTTCATTAATGCAACTTTTCTAAAATGCATAATATACATCCTAAAGCTAGGAACATAAGTATGCACATGACTGAACAACATCATTTAAGTAATCATATATACAGGAAATAACAATTCAAATACTTATCTTTGTTTGGTTGTTGGGTGGACTCCCTCTCAATCTTTGCTTCTTTGTAGGAACTACTGGAGTGTTCTCCCTCTTGATCTTTGCTTCCTTTATGATATCATTTATGTCTTTGAACTTCTATCCATCCTGGACCACTATGCAGTATGCACGCTTAAGTGTGCACTAGTGTCATCATTGTGTCATCATCAAGATCTCATACATAATCATACTTCATTAGTATAATCTCAAAACATTATGATTCTAAATAATCTTAAACATGTATGGTTATGGTCATTTAATACACGGTTAATTTATCATAAGCGTTAGTATTCAAGGTTTCAGGGAGGACTTCTTTTACTCATGCATATTCTTATTTGACCATAGGACTCTTCTGGTTTGTTATATCATTAATCAAAGTAAGAAGCATAATATGCATAAACCCATGATTATTCAAACCTATAAATCCATGAATAATCATTATCAATCATACAAAATTATACTTATATGAGACCCTAACACAAGGTAGGATTCTAACTTGATATAGGAAAAGCATACCTGGATTATCATGTTTGCGAGTTATGTCTAACATACCCAAACAATGTCTTCTTTGTTCTCTTCAATGATTTAGAGACCTTGTGGTAGTAACCTGCATATCTCATAAGTTAATCATTGTAGAACCAAATTATACATACCTCGTAAGTAGAGCTTCTATGTGATCAATGGCTATGGAGAAGTCTTTGTCTTCATGTCACCATGGTCATATGTTCTCGATCTAAAACTTGATTTGTTTTTCTTGATGTACCTTTCATGTTAGCGGACAACATCATCCTCATACAACACCACAGTGAATTAGTACAATCATAAGTGTTATAGCCCTAATCAATGAATTTCTTCTATCATTCACATGCATTCATACTTTTACTAAGGTGATAATACAAGTCTAAAAATAATCAAGATTGTACTAACCTCAATAATATGAAGACTGTTGGGTCCAAGAATTGTCCCTTTTTGGCCATCCTCATTACATCATTTTGCTCTGATTACATCCTATTTTCACAAGCCATACCTATGCCTTTTTTCCAGATCAACCAATAATATTGACAGGCATAATTCGTTATTGCTTTATTTATTTTATGTCTAAGATTGTTAAGGTTCTGGATCCTAGTCCTCGATTTATGCTAATCTATGTGATTTCATTTAGTCAAGGTCTAAAGCGCAGGTGTATCAGGAAAATGACGCCAGCTGCTACTCTTCAAAGACCGATTCCTCATACTCCAAGGGACGGCGCATTCCTCCACTAGAATTTGTAACAAGCTCCCACTGAAATAGAACCCAGCTGCAACAGACAGGTCGCATTCCAGCTTGCCAAATCCGTTGATCCATTGATTACTGGAGTAACAACATCCTTCATGATTAATAGCCTTATTTAATACGGTTGTAATAGTTAGATGTAACTCCGCAGCATGAAGATCAGAGATCTTCCTTGCGGCACGATTTTAGTGGATCGTGATCTGTACTTTCAATGTATAAATATAAGAAGGCTCTCATAGCCTGGGGTTGGATAATTACTATTTTGCATAAGTTGTAACAGAGCACCGATACTGTCAATTTCCATCATTAATATAAGAGCAGAGTTCTTCATTTTTGTGTCTTAATTTGTTGTGATTCTCGGCGTCTCTGTTAGAAGGCCAGGGCTCGCCTTCTCATAGAGATAGCCGGTTTAAGTAGGTAGGTTAATCTAGCTTTCTTTCTATTGTGTGGTGTGGAATTATTGTAGATGTTACTGTTAAGCTGCAACAGAGGCTAGCGTTCCTTTTGGTAGTTCACAATTGCATCTTGAATAGCTGTAATAGAGTGGTGTGACAGTTGACTGTGTAGGTTAGTTCAGTTTAATGCATGTGTGTTTGAATCAGCTGTAACAGCCAAGCTCAATCCCAATATCTTTCAGTCGTTTATGCTTTCTAGGATTTCCAATAATTATCAGTTAGAGTTCAAGCTTATGTTTAGATTTTGGTTGTTGTTGTATCTTCAATTTGTTTATTAGAACAGGCAGATTGTGATTGAGTAACAGTAGCTACTAGATGGATCATTTTGGTAAAGATTGAATATTGTAGTTTGATAATTATAGGATTTAACTTCTTGCAAAAGTAATCTAGTTTATTTCCATTCTTAGTTTTATAACTGCTAGGTTGATTTCTGTAGGAAGGTAGCTGCAATTGAATTCCTAGACGTATGAGTTAGATTAGTTTTCTTTATGGAATGAGTTTGGCTGGACAGACTAGTAGGATCATTACCTTCATTTAGTTAATCAACTGTTTGACATGTTTATGCATAGACTGTGCTTATTTCCATTGAAATAAAAGACCTCCCTAGGTTTGACAATTTATATTGAACATCCTGTGTGTTAGTTTTAATTAATTGACATATAGGGTGACCAACATTTTTGCGTCGTTGTCGGGGAATGGTAATAGATAGACAGAGTTAGTAGTTGGTTTCATCAGATTTCATTTTGGTTTAATCATTTACAGCATGCATGAATACAAGAAAAACAAATCGGGAACCCCCTTTGAATACTAACATTGCAGGTGGAAGAGGTCGAGGTCGTAATACAGGTCAAGGAAGACATACATACATTGATGAAATAATTGCTAGAGCTGATTCTTCCACTAGACCACCGTGGACATCTACAGGAAGGGGAAATTCTGTTCCTCCCAATATTGAGAATTCAGCATCAACAGTGGAGAATACAACGGGGCCTTCAACTCCTATTGCAGAAAATAAACCTCCTGAAGATAAGGGAAGTGTTTTGGGTGCACCAGATAGAGAGGAGATCTATCATATCAACGGAACTAGATTTAGTAACGAAGTGTGGTTGGAGACTCGCTGAGTAGCAGAGGAAGAGAGGAGGTGAGAAGAAGAGAGGAGAAGAGAAGAAGAAGCCAAAGCAGAGGAAGAACGCATAAAGGAAGCTGTTGAATTTTGGACTAGAGCCATGGCTGGTAGAGAATAGGAAGGTGAGAATGAACATAGGGAGAACCGGAAAGAAGAAGTGGAATATAATCAGCCTGGTAATACTGTGGCTGCATTAGAATTCCCTATCCTCCAGACACCTAGATAAGCTCCCATGAAAAATATCTCACCAACAGTTCTCCTGAATTTTCATGGTAAGTCTTATGAGGATCCTGATGAGTTTCTTTTTGAGTTTCATATCCTTTGTCGTAGTTATGATTACACCTCTAGTGTTCAGAAGTTGAAGTTATTCCCAGCCACCTTGAAGGGAAATTCTCTTCGTTGGTTCATGAGTCTGGGTCGTGAGACCATTACTACTTGGGACCAAATGAAAAACACCTTCCTTTCCCAGTACCAGGAATATTGTAAAACTAGGGATAGAAAGGAGGAGTTGTTTAAAATGGTTCAGAAGGATGAAGAAAGCTTGGAAGACTTTGTGGAAAGATTGTTGTACAATTTACAAAGATCTGGTCACGCCGAGATTGGAAAGGATGTGCTCAAGATCATTTTACTACGAGGAATTAGAGAAGACTGCCTTGATATGTTGAATTTGATGGGAAAAGGGGACATCTCAAAGGAACCTTTCGAGAAGATTGTTGAATTATGTCGAAGGTGCTCAAGGGGATCCTCTAGAACCAACAAACGAGACAAAGATCGAGACTAGGATGTCTTCACTAGGACTCAGAAGTCAGCTAGTGGAGGGGCCACTCGAGCAGAAATAGGAAACTTACTAGAAAATTTTAAAACAGACATAATGAGCTCCATTTTCTCAGAGTTATATGTCATGAGAGAAAAGCAGAGGCAAGTAGTAGAAGACCTTACACTTGGGGTATTCTGTCCTAAGTGTAGTAAAAAGCATCCATTGAAAGAATGCCCGTTGGACAAAGCAGAGATATGTAGGATATGTGAACTAGAGCATGATACCAAGGAATGTCCTTCATTACCTAAGGTCAAAGTAGTCCTGCAGGCATCCATTCCGGATGTGGAGCTAGCATACTTCATTGCATAGAAGAAACCATGGCAGCCTCGCAATCAAGGTATGAATCCAGACCCATCATTTTTTCTGAATAATATGAATGGAATGAACAATATGCATAATATGAATACACAATTCCCTTCACGTTATTCTAATAATCAATGGCATCCATCTCAGAACCCAATGCAAAATCCTAACTCATGGACACCATGGTCACAGCAATCAAACAATCAAACAACTTGGAATTCCAACTAGAGAAATTCTTACCAAGGAAATAACTTTGCCCATCACCAGACTCAGTATCAACAGTATCAACACCAACATTATCAGCAACCGCAACTCCCATTCCAAAACAATGCCGCACCTATGAATGCACCACTTCGACGACAGCTACCTGCACAATCTAATCCGAACCCAAACAATAAAGCAATCCATCAATTTGAGACTGCCAACATGCCTGTGTATTCCATCACCTAGATTCCCTACAATGATATACAATTACGATCAGGAAGGGTAGTGGAACCTATTATCACTGAGGATGTTTCATCCCCGGTTATTGAAACTGGAGTGAATCAGCACTATGAGAATATGGTTAATTCAGCAAGCCCCATTATTGAGGATGCTGATACTCCTTCCGAAACAGTAGCTAAAACTCAGAGAGTAACACACGATGTATCACAGCCTAGTGACAGTTGATGAGAGAACCGCCATACCCTGAACGATTGACCCTGCAGAAAACAGTGGAACGGCCTCGATTCAATCTCTTAGGAGAATTGAAAATTTTGTATGTTAAAATTCCACTGTTACACGCCCTCCATGATGTGCCAATTTATGCCAAGACTGTTAAAGATTTATGTGTCAAAAAACCAGGAAGAAGGCCTAGGGACCACCCCACTATCCACGTATTGGGAAAAAAATTTGAATTGATAATGGGGAAGGCCCCTGTGGCAAAATACGATGACCCTGGAAACCCGACTGTTATAGTTCACATAGGGAACTCACAAATCCCCAATGTCTTAGTATATTTAGGCGCAGCTATTAATGTTATGACCATAGAGACTGTGAAGAAATTGGGGCTCACTAACCTTCACCCGACCCCTACTATTTTGGAACTCGCTGACAGATCAACGATTAATCCTGAGGGGATCCTAGATGACCTCATGATCTCAGTTGACTCGTGGGAATACCCTGTGGATTTCTTCGTGTTATAGTCGAAATCCCAGTTGGGGGGATACCCGCTGATCCTAGGAAGACCGTGGTTGGCCACAGCAGATGTCTGTATCAGCTGCCAGTCAGGATCTATGACCATTTCAGACAGGACTGAGATCAAGAGCCTAACCTTGTACCCTCCAGCTCGACCAAGCACAGAATTTGAAACTCCATTGTGGGAAGATTTGGAGGAGGAAGAAGGTGTGCAGCCTTTATTAACAATAGGGAGAGCCTTAACGTTTAAAGATGAAACAGAGGATGATGCCATTAATAGTTTCAGCCCATGTCGATCAATAAAAATATCTATCAAATCTTGGACAGTACTTTACCTGCAACAGAACAAGAAAATATTACAAAAGAAACTCTAGTCAGTGATGCCAGTATAATTCCAGTACTCAAAAATTCGAAGAGTGTTCCAGTAGAAATCGGGCCAGGGAAAACATTGAATATCAATCCAAATCTTGCACCTAGCGAGCTAGAACAGCTAGTCACTCTGTTGAAACAACGCAGGGGAGCTTTCGCTTGGGAGTACACAGACATGAAAGGAATTCCTTACAATCTGTGCACCCATCACATTTATATTAAGAGCAACTCCAGGCCTGTGTGTCAACCACAACAAAGGATGAACTCGAACCTAAGAGACATAGTGAAAGAGGAGATCCAAAAACTTTTGGAAGCAGGATTTATATACTCGATTTCAGACAGTGACTGAGTTTCTCCACTCGTGATTGTGCCAAAGAAGAATGGGAAATGGAGGGTCTACGTGGATTACAGATAATTGAACAAAGCAATGCAAATGGACCACTTCCCCTTACCTTTCATCGATCAGGTCCTTGATACCTTGTCTAGGAAAAAGTATTTTTCCTTTCTGGATGGCTTTAGTGGCTACAACCAAATTCAGATTTCTCCAGAAGACCAGGACAAAACCACTTTCACCTATCCCTGGGGAACTTTTGCATACCGAGTACTTCCTTTTGGGTTGTGAAACGCACCAGCCAGATTCCAAAGAGCAGTGATTGGAATCTTTTCAGAAATGGTAAATGATTGCATGGAGATTTTTATGGATGACTTTACTCCATATGGTGATAGTTATGAAAAAGCACTAAAAATTTTAGAAAAGGTCTTGAAAAGCTGTGAACAAAGCTAGCTCTCTTTAAGCACTAAAAAGTGCCATATGATGATGAGTGAGAGCATAGTGCTGGGGCACTTCATCTCTTCTGAGGGTATCCAGGTAGATCCATCCAAAATCAAGGTAATTGAAAATATAACAACTCTTGGAACGCAGAAGGATGTACGTAGCTTCTCGGGGCATGCTGGATATTACAGAAGGTTCATAGAAATTTTTTCCAAACTAGCTTCTCCTTATTCACTCTGTTGATGAAGGATGCATAGTTTGTCTAGAATGATGCATGCCAAACAGTGTTTACTGAGCTAAAGAAAAGGCTATCTACAGCACCCATCTTATGAGGGCCCAACTGGGATCTGCCTTTTCACATTTCTTCAGATGCTTCAGACACTGCCATTGGAGCAGTTTTGGGACAGCAGAAAGGTAATGCTCCTTATGCAATTTATTACATTAGTAAGAACTTGTCCCCTGCTGAACTAAACTATACTGTCACAGAAAAGCAATTCCTTGCCATTGTTTATGCCATCAATAAATTTAGACATTATATTACTAGATATTCTAATTTTGTGCACAGTGATCATTCCGCTATCAAATATTTAATGAATAAACCAATCACGAATGCTAGAGTTACTAGATGGCTGTAACTGTTACAGGAATTTGATATCACAATTATTGATAGACCAGGGATGGAGAAAGTTGTTGCAGATTTTTTATCTCGACTTACTAACAGTGATGACAATTTACCAGTCGAATATTCCTTCCCTAATGAACATTTGTTTGCAGTATCAGCTCAGTCCCCATGGTATGCAGATATTGCTAACTTTTTGGCTGCAGGTAAGCTCCCAGCACATCTATTGAAGAGAGAGAAAAAGAAGATTATACAACAGAGTGCTAGGTACTGTTGGATTGATGGCCATATTTTCTACATGGGGCTTGATTTAGAGATAAGAATATGTGTTAGAGAATATGAGATCTTTAGCATTCTTAAAGCTTTCCATGATGAGCCCTGTGGGGGACATTTTGCTGACAAAAGGACAGGTCATAAAATTTTGAGAATGGGATATTTCTGGCCCACATTATTCATGGATGCAAAGAAGTATGTTCAGGCATGTGATAGTTTCCAAAGAATGGGACAACCCAACAGATTAGATGAAATGCCTTTGCAGCCACAACTTGTGGTTGAACCATTTGATAGGTGGGCTCTAGATATTGTAGGGCCTATCAACCCTGCCTCAAAATAGAAATTTCATATCTTGGTCTGCACAGATTACATGACCAAATGGGTAGAATTCGTAGCCTTGGTTAAGGCCAATGATCAGGCTATGATTGATTTCCTATATGAAGAAATTTTTACTCGGTTCGGAGTACCTAAGGAAATCGTTACAGATGGTGGACCATAGTTTGTGTCTCACAAGTTGGAAGCACTGTTACAGAAATATAATATTCAACACAGAATAACCTCGCCATATCATCCACAGTCCAATGGCCAAGTGGAGAGTACAAACAAGGTCATCGAGGCTATTTTGACAAAAAAAGTGAAGAGCGATTGTAAAGATTGGGCTGAAAGGCTTCCATAGGAACTATGGGCCTATCGTACTACATGGCGTAACACCACTAGTTTTTCCCCATATGAGTTAGTGTACGGTAAGAATGTTGTTTTTCCAATTGAATTTGAAATCGGTACTTCGAAAACGGTTGTGGAAGCAAACCTTGATTTATCAAAGGCACAGAGGGACCGACTGAATCAGCTCAATGAGTTGGATGAGAAGTGCACAGCTGCAGTACACATTAGAGAAATTTTGAGGTCAAAAAAGGGCCTCAAAACAAAGAAAATGTACTATAAAATACAACCAATCACATTCTAGTAGATGACATCATCCCCCTTGGTGAGGTGGCATTGCATGAGTTAAGAATGCTTATTTGTCAAATTTTCTATGGTGGATGAAAACACATAGTTAACCAAGGTAGTGGTGTAAGTACTTTTAAGTCATAAAGTAAAGTACTCATAATGATAGTCTTTTCATAAAATAATATTATTGTCATTTTAAAGTAAAGTACTCATAATGAATGTCTTTTCACACTTTCACATAAAATAATATTATTGTCATTTTCAAATGAAGTACTCTTAATTCATAAAGAAAGTCCTTTCACATTTTTTTATAAAATAATATATTATCATTTTTATGTTTTTAATTTTAAATTATATATTCACTCCATTCTATTTAATAACATAATGTCAAACTAATAAATAATAATAATAATAATAATGCAATGTGGATTATAATAATATTATTGACATTTTACATGTAAATAAATTCTCAATTAAATTACATTATTAAATTCATGAGAAAAGTACTAAATATAAAAAGTCAACATAAAATTTTAAAAAAAGCTCTTAAAAATGTTTTTTATTATTTAATTTCATTTGCAAGTTCAAGACAAATAAATGTTAAAGGACAATACATTTTTGGGAATTTATAATGAATCTTAGTCACATCAATGTAGACTTATTTTATTAATTTTATTTCTAGTGAATTTTGAAAAGTAACTCAACCATGGTTATTTATATTGTGCATAGAAAATAGTGTGGGAGGTGACTTGTCATATATACCTACCCCATAAAACCCCCAATTCATAATATTTTAATATATCTCATATTTTTGTAGTACATCTCTTAGGAGGCCCTTTTTTGACCTCAAAATCTCTCTAATGTCATATAGCTTTAATCCAACAACAACTCTCGAAGTGGCGTGATCGATTTATAAAGAAAAAATTCTTCCAAGAAGGAGACTGGGCTATGTTGTATGATTCACGGTTTAAGAGGGACTTTAAAGTCAAGTTGCGTACCCGTTGGTTGGGCCCCTATCAGATAGATCGGGTATTTGATAATGGAACAGTTCGGTTGATCACCATTGATGAAAACAAAACACCATTATTCGCAAATGGTCACCGGCTACGACTGTATCACAAGACGATCTCAAGGGAAGCTTTCATTTCACATGTTGCAGATGATCCAAATTATCAGTTAACACCGGGAGAGGGATTTTTCTCAACCCCTGTCAATTTTTAAGAACTACAATATCCACATGATTTGTACATAAATAATTTATTTTCTTTTTCATTCTATATTTTATCTATTTTGCATTTTCCATTTGATCAGGTTTGTTTTGAAGAATTCTGTGTAGGAATTAATTGGAGGAACAGCAGTCATGACTGGGCCAGACAATTGCAGGCACCTTGCATTGTTCCTGATCTAATAAAGCTCTTTTGAAGAAGATGGATGATTTGTTAGCTTTCAGCAACCAACTGAAAATTTTCCTGTTACTTTATTATTGCACAGCCGTGACTCCTTACCTTTCTCATTCTTCCTATTCCAGCAGCTGCGACTCCACTATTTCCACTTCATTTTTGCTCTTTGCCAGCAGCTGCGACTCCTCTATTCTTGACTATTCTGCCAAATCCAGCAGCTACGACTCCGCTATTTCCACTTCATTTTCGCTCTTTGCCAAAAGCTGCGACTCCGCTATTTTTGACTATTCCGCCAAATCCAGCAGCTGTGACTCCACTATTTCCACTTCATTTTTGCTCTTTGCCAGCAGCTACGATTCTGCTATTCTTGACTATTCCACCAAATCCAGTAAATGCGACTCCGCTATTTCCACTTCATTTTCGCTCTTTGCCAGCAGCTACGACTCCGCTATTCTTGACTATTCCGCCAAATCCAACAGCTGCGACTCCACTATTTCCACTTCGTTTTTGCTCTTTGCCAGCAGCTGCGACTCCGCTATTTCCACTTCGTTTTTGCTCTTCGCCAGCAATTGCGACTCTGATATTCTTGACTATTCCGCCAAATCTAGCAGCTGTGACTCTGCTATTTTCATTTCCATTTCGCTCTTTCCATACAGCTGCGACTTCGCCATTTTCATTTCCATTTTTTCTTTTCCCATACAGTGGTGTCCCCGCCAGTCTGCCTACTCTCCGAATGATGATGCCAATAATGATTCAATTGGGCGTCAGTTTAGTTGCTTGCTCCACAAGATCCAATCACAGTTCGCCACAAAGGAAGCTATTGGGACGTCTTGGGTGTCTGCCATATCGGGTGGAGGTAGCCATATCACTTCAGCACATGTGCATTTATACTCGTGATGACGAAATCCAACTGTAATGATTGATTCACGGCTGAACGCATAAATGCAAAGGTACGGATCGCACCTTTTACATGATTTGGTAGGAAATTAAATACGGTAATCACGATTATTCACTGTCTTAGCCCTCGATTAGCAAACCCATACCAATTAACCACCAGGCAATATGTCAAAATCACGTTTGTATTTATTTCCCGACACCTTACCCAATTTGCATCCAATACCCCAATTCTGCCAACTTTCTCGTTCCACCGAAATTTCATACCTATGCCAACTTTCCTAAAAAACCCGATTTTGAACTCAACGATCCCTTGCATCTTCATAAAACTACAAATCCCACATCTAGACTGGTAATTGTTGTATTCGTTCTGAATTGTGAGGAAATTTTGATATGGGAAACCCAGTCCGGCATGAACCAGTAAATACAGAAGCTGTATGTGCCAATGCAGAAGTTCTTAACATTTTCACAGCAGTAAGTTGGATGGAATATTTTGAACGGTTGAATGGTTTCCACACAAAACCGCATTACAATTCGCCCTTAATCTGACCGATACCCACTCTGAGGTCAAAGGACTGCACGTGGAGGTTATGGAAGAAATCATAGCAGAAGTTACTGGCCTACCTCGGCTTGGAAAGAAGTCATTTGGATGGAAGGCACATAATGCAAATGCTGTGAGATCATTTTTGGCAGTCGGAGAGCATGTTAGTCCAAAGCACCATGGGTTGGAACTGGCATCTTTACCACGACCCTAGGATCAAGTGGCAGTCTTCGTGAAGAGATATATCTCTTGTGAAGGTAGGTACCAAACTGTGTCCTTCTCTAAACTTCCCTTATTGTCTCATTTACGCCATGGCAATTTGGTAAATATACCATTTTATCTTCTTAAAGCCCTACAAACCATGGCTGGATATGCAAAAACTGCCCAACACCCAGTTTCCTCCCTTACTAATCATGGCCTAATTAAATTATCAGTCTTAAGAGCCATTGCAAATCGTAATTTAACCTGGGATCAATTTCTTGCTGGAGATGGGCCAATCAGAGAACCTGTATTAGAAATGGAGGGTGTTGGCAAAGGTAATGAGGATCGGCATTCCTCAAATCCAGTTGGGGGGAGGTTGGAGCATTAGGGAACCAGACTAAGGACGAAGAGGAGGTAAATATGGGAGAAGCAACACCAGTAGAAAACCTTGTTGCTGAGGAAATTGTGATGGAAGCCATGGCGCAGGAGGCAGTGACATCAGAAGCTATAACTGCAGAAGCAGATACTCAGGTGGAAGAAGCTGAAACTGGAGCAGCTATTGAAGCTGTGACAGTAGAAGCTGCAACTGCAGAAGCAGGGATTTAGGAGGAAGCATATCAGGAAGGAACAGCAGGAGAAGGGACTATGGAAATTTTGGAGGTTGTGTCCTATCCTGAGATAAGAGGAACCATTATTGAAGAAGAGAAGATCGAAGAAAAGACCCTTGTGTCAAAGAAACGAAGAAGAAGGCCAGGGAACAAGGTTCAAACATCCACTACAGCAAAGAAAAGAAGAAACAGAGCCGTCACGGCATCAGTAGCAGTAAGTAGTGAAGAACACCCAGTGGGAATGGTGAGGAAAAGAAGCACTCGATCGACTGTAACAATAGAAGCAGCTGTAACAGTAACAATAGCAGAGGCAGCAGAGATAGCAGAAGAAGCAGAGACAGTGGATGCGATTGGGGTTAATAATGAATCACCCTCAGCAAAGACAGTAGAAGAAGCAGAGACAATGGATGCGATTGGGGTTAATAATGAAGCACCCTCAACAAAGACAATAGAAGAAGCAGAGACAGTGGATGCAATTGGGGTTAATAATGAATCACCCTCAACAGAGATAGCAGGAGCAATCAGAGCAAATATCGAGTCACCTATGGCAGAAATAGCACCTGCAACAGGGGTAGATATAGAAATTCCCATTTTGAACCCCAAGTCATCTGCTGTTACACAGGAACATTCCATAGAAGAACCTCAAATCAAAAATCTCCTGCATGAAAATGAATTATTAAAGGAGGAGGTGCAGACACTGCGAAATGAGTTGGAAAGATGGAAGGGAGCAGTTGGAAAACAAGCAGAGAAGAATTTGAACACATTGTTAGATGCTGCAAATTTATTAGAAAATTCATCTCTTGCATTAGAAAATGAGGAGCAAGGAGAGATTGTTTTCCCAGAGTGTGGAGACATATTCTTTGCAGCAAGACACAGAGTTCTTGTGTTGGGAGTTGTATCACAAAAGTATGCACAAGTAGAGCAGGAGGAATAAAAAATGCCATAAATAGAATTGATGGGGGGGGATGAGCCAAAAATTGAAGTGATTCCTGATTCGAATATAGGAGATGAAATAGTGTAGTCCCAGCCATCAAGGGATACTGAAATTCTTCAGCACCAGTCTAATCAGTCAGAGGGATTTGATATAACCCAAAAACAATCTCAGCAGTTCAAAGAAATTGAAGGACATGGAGCTGTTACACAAGAACCAACACCCTTGGAAATATATAGTAAAGCTAAAACTCAAACAACAATATGTGACATCAAGGATCAAGAAGAGAACATTGTTAAAAAAGAACCAGTGTTTTCAAAATCATTTACTGAAGCTGCAACACAAACTGATATGGCTGAGATTGAAATGGAAAGAAAGGATGTTGTCACACAAGAACTAGCAGTCCTAAGAATATTTGCTGAGACTGTAACACAAAATGAGATGGCTGAGGTTGAAATGGAAAGAGGGGATGCTGTTACACAAGAACCAGCATCCCCAAAATCAATTGCTAAGACTGTATTACAGGCACAGACCACTACAACAACAATGGAGGATGAAATTGTTACACTGCCAAAGAAAAATGAGGAAGTCAATACAGCGGGGGACAAGGCAGGGATACAGCTTTCTTAGGGAGTCATTTATCTAGACTCTGATGATGAAAAGGATGTGGAGGACAGGAGAATTCAACGGCTAGAGAAAAATATTCTCTATCTAAATCTGGAGTTGGATAAATGGCATAAATATATTGATTAGTACAGGACAGGTATGATTTCTCTCCAAGAACATAGAAATGTCATTAGGGAGTTGAGAGAAAAGTGGGCTAAGGAGTTATTCTTCCAGAAACTCTGGTGGGAGAAACTTCAAGAAAAATTGGAAGGATTGAAGAAACTTAAGTCCCTGCAACAAGAAAAAGACAAAATGTATACTCTTTCCCTAGAATTACTAAGTCGCAGGGCTCCATCCCCCTCTTACCATGTCTTTCTCCACGAGCAGACAACTTTATTTCAATTAAGGGCTCTGAAGGAAGGGAGATCATTTGATTTAGCAACAGCTACCCAGTTTTTAGAAACTTTCCTGAAAAGTGATTTTGAGGATCAACATTTGTTATGTGAATTGTATTTACATGATAGGGCTTGTTATATTGGCTCTCCATCCAATCCCTTGCCTTGTTTGGGGGGTGTTCAGCTGAGGGAATTTTCCTCTTTTGTCATCAACCATGTAAAATGGTGAGACGCTTTCCAAACTATCCTCAAGAATGAGGAGAATTCTACTCTCTAGATTAGGGGTGAACCTCAGGATCCAAAAGGACTCATAGCAAATCATGTTGCATCTCTCAGGGTTCCTGCAATTCCCCAATACTTTGAAATTTTGCGAGATAAAATCCTCACCACATGTGTCCCGATGATTCTTAATATGCAACAAAGTGCTATAGAAGGTAGTGAATACAAATGGCTATATTCTTCTTCATCTCTAAAGGAAGGGGACCCATACTGCTTTGAAAATTTCAGGCAAGCCTTGACAAGGGTTCCTAGATATGTGCAATGCATGGAAAAACGTGGCCCTTGGTGGATTGGATTAAGATTCAGATTCCCTCTTATATGGCTTCCTGTGAGTCCTTACAGGAACAGCTATGCTTTGAATGAAGAATAATAGAAGCTGTGTTGGGAGAATTGGACAACCTATTATGGGTTTGTTCCTCAAGGGGAAACACCAGAATTTTCCTACAATCTCACAAATCTTCACAGATTCAACTCAAACTCAGATTCGAACTAGTGGGGGTTGTTGCATGGGGACATGCAATCTAATAGTTGGGGGGAGATGTTGGGTCCAGGAATTGTCTCTTTTTGGCCATCCTCATTACATAATTTTGCCCTAATTACATACTATTTTCACAAGCCATACCTATTCCTTTTCTCCAGATCAACCAATAATATTGACAGGTATAATTCGTTATTGCTTTATTTATTTTATGTCTAAGATTGTTAAGGTTTTGGATCCTAGTCCTCGATTTATGCTAATCTGTGTGATTTCATTTACTCAAGGTCTAAAGCGCAGGTGTATCAGCCAAATGGCACTAGCTGCTACTCTTCAAATCATGATTCCTCATACTCCAAGGGACAGCGCATTCCTCCACTAGAATCTGTAACAGGCTCCCACTGAAACAGAACCCAGCTACAACAAACAGGTCACATTCCAGCTTGCCAAATCCGATGATACATTTATTACTGGAGTAACAGCATCCTTTATGATTAACAGCCTTATTTAATATGGTTGTAACAGTTAGCTATAACTCCGCAGCATGAAGATCAGAGATCTTCCTTGCTGCACGATTTTAGTGGATCGTGATCTGTACTTTCAATGTATAAATATAAGAAGGCTCTCGTAGCCTAGGGTTGGACAGTTGCTATTTTTCGTAAGCTGTAACAGAGCACTTGGTGAGATCCTAATATGGATGCCTAATGAGGTCACCTTATACCAAGAGCCTACTTTAAATGTCAACCCGAGGAATGTACAAACTTGAGAGATGCATGCACTGTCTGTGCTCTTTATAAGATAATCTCTTGTCATAGTTAAAGGGCAGTATCGATGTTCTAAATATTGTCTACTAAATGTTAAGGTTGTCTACTTAATGTGAAAACTGATTATGCTACGAAATTGAATATTGGAAAGAAATGAATCTGATTAAAAGAATTAAAGTGCTGAAAGCAGTAAAATATGTTCTGAGAAGTAAAGTAGGGAATCTATTCTAAGTAATTAAAATGCTGAAGTAATCAGATGTTGATCTATTCTAAGAAATAAAGATAGAAAGACAGTAAATCTATTTGAAATAATTAAACTGCTAAAATAACTAAATGTTGAGAATGAAAATACCATAACAGAGCTATTTTACTATTGGGGAAATGAAGTCCGTAACTACTGTCTACGCACACAATTTGAGTCTTGATCTATCTTATTCTACCAATCTAGAATTGAAATACGATCATTCTATGCTTACCCATCTTCTACTAAGAAGTTAAAAGAAACTAATCACGATGAGAAACTGCAGTGAACTCCAGATCTAACCATGACATTGAAAGCTAAGCTATTACACATGTAATTGTGGATAAAAATATGCGTTGCAAGAAAGAACCTACAGGACTACCGAACTACGGAATGCATTCTAAACTACTACAGAAAACAATGACTCATTCAATGCTACCATATATCATAGAACTGTTCATCAATGGAAAATGCATACTTGGAAAAATACCTGCAAATAGGAATCTCCTGACCTACGTGTTGGAGGGGCCCTCCCCAACCCGTACTCAGAAGAGAATAAAAAACCAGAAACGCTTGTTGTAATTAATCATCAATCTTTCATTAATATGTAAAATCCATGTCAAAATAGAAATTTGTACTTCAGTATCTCAATAGTGCAGAAAAACGTTAACAATAATGTCTTTCACAAAAATAACAGCAGGGGCCTCTCGCTACCCAAGAGGTCCATATTTATACGATTTAACTCTAATCCTAACTAATCGTCAAAGTGTCGATTCATATTGAAAGTGGGAGTGTGTCCCCTATAAATCAGGAAATAGGGCGTTGAGCTTGTGGTGAACCTGTAGTCTTCTACACGTCCTTCCTTTAATAAACCTGAACCTGCTCAATCATGCTTGGTTTCCATATAATCATTTTAATTGATACGCATTCTAACATACAAGATTAATCATAAAAACAATTTCATTAAATCATTAAAGTAAAACACTTTTCCCACAATTGAGTGCGTTTCGTTACCATTGCTTGAGCTGGACTGTGGAAAAAGGGTTATCGAAATACCTGAAAAATGGACCCATCATTCTCTCCCCTACTTGAAGGATTCACCCATCCTTGGGTGACCTGTTCCTTTCGTCGATGACCTCCCTGATATCCCATGTTACCACCTTAGGTTCCCCTGCCTGCCTGAGATACCCAAAATTCTGATCCTCCCTGGCCCATGCCTTCCTCTCCTCCTCTTCATTAATCTGTTCTTTGAGGACTGGGGAAAGAAAGAATGGAGGATTCAATCTCATCCCAATCCACCTTAGTTGGTTTCTTTCCAGGGATTCTTTATAGAGTATGGTTTTGAAAAGAGCATCCTTAAGCCTTAGGGGAGAGTGGAGTTCTCTTCATTTTAGATCATTTGCCACCCTGCTCCACCTTTCCCTGATGGACTCATCAACTTCCTTTTGCGTGTTGCAGAGTGTAATGTCGAAGTGACTCACCGCCTGCTGTTGTTTTGCGAGGAGAATGGGTATCAGCTCCTCGTCCTCAGTGAGGATCCTGTGGTTATAAATTATTCCCTCAGGGTGAGTGGGCTCAGGCTTGATCATTAATGGAGTTTGCCATTTGAATGCCACATAGAGATGATAGTCCTGGGCTCACTCAATTTCATGGTTCATCCACGAACACAATGCCCTTAACTGGAAATCACCCACATATGGGTTTGGTGACCAGTTGGGCGAGCCAGAAACTATGAAATTGTGCAAGAAGAACTCACTCAATCGGTCTTTCTCCAGCTCTGTGGAGTTCAATGATGCATCAATAAATTCCTTAGGAGTGCTTACCTCTATAGGGAGATCTTTCTTCAATCTCTGAAGCTGGAATTCGCCCCATTTTTCTTGTAAATAAACTGCATAGACCATCGATGGTGGTCTGAGGTTACGCATTCTCTCATATATGCTGATAGTAGTGGCAAGAACATCCTTAATTTTGATAATTTCCTGCTCCTTCCTTGCCAATTTGCTATGTGCTTTGGCCAAATTTTCTTGCAGCTCTAAATTCTTCTGTTCGACCAGCCGGAGCTCTTCTGCATGCTACATCTTTAGGATTTGTGTCTTCTCGGATGAGAATGGGGGAGGTGTGGCCTGGCTTACTAGCTGAATTCTTAATGTTGCCAACTCATTTATGAGCCTTTCCAATTCTGCTCGTGCTTCAGCGAGCTGGGAAACGACCTCAGGGTCTTCATTACATTCTAGAGGGTTTTCCTGAAAGTTACCTTTCTCCTGTAAGCTATGCCCTTCTCCTTTATCCATCTCTTCTTCCGTATCCTGTTTTTTTTCTTCATTCCCTTTCTCTTCTTCATCCTCTTCTTCTTTTTCTTCTTCGTCCTCTTCTTCATCCGTAGTGGAATCCTTTTGATCTATAAAAGGATCAATGTCATCATCAGACACATTGGTAATTAGGGGGCTGGGTTCCCTTTCTTTCTCCTTGGAAACTCAGATTTTAGATACCTGTGTGAATCTCTTGCTGCACATCTTCGACCCCTGACTACTGGTAGGAATATCTGGGTCTGATTTGGGGGAGTCCTCTTTGGAGTGTTTTATTTTGACCAAGGTGTCAGCCACACTGTCCAAGTCGATTTTTCTTTTTTCCCCTGATACAGAGGTGGTCTTACTTTTTGATTCAGGTGGCAAGGGCGTAGTCCTCATTCTCTGAACGTCCTCAGCAGATACCACAATGAACTCCTCCCAAGAGAGCTCTGGAATCTGAGCTTTTAGCTCCTCACCAACTATTAGTTTGATCAGCCCATGATGGGCCAAAGCGTCGTCTTTTCCCTTAGCCACCTTCCTGCTCATCTTTGCTAGGGATTGGAGCAGGAAAAATGGAATGCTAATATTGTTGTTTGATGAAATGTGACTTATGTGCCTGAGAAGCTCTAAAATACGAAAATGGAAAATGGGAACATAGCTTAATATTCCAGTGCATGTAATATACCTTAGGACAATTGCGGCCATTTCATCCCATGGTGTTGGCATGGAGGGTCTCTTGACTCCATTTTTGTCCTCATCATAAACTTCTCCACGCTCAAAGAATGCTTCTTTTGCTGTGTGGTTTTCCTCCCGGTCGTTGTTGCTCCAATGCAGGCCCATTGGAAGACCAGTGTGTTTGGCTATCATGTCCTCATCCACTTTTATGCGTAACCCCTTCACCTGGGTGACATACTATTCATCTTTTATATGTGTGAAGTTTCTTGCGAACTCCTGGGCTACCCCTGTGTGGTATCCTCTCAGTCCAAGGATAAATGGCATCTAGCTTAAGTTGCGAATGATTTGCAGGACTCTCGGGCTTTGATAAATGGCACTGTGATCTTCCGGATCACTCTTTTTAAAACCCTTCATCATTTTTCGACTCTTCTCTATAACCAGATAGGCCAGGGCTTTGGGATGCAGTTTTATACTTTTAACTTGGTCGGGCTCTGCCTACGGGCTCAAGGAATGCAATGGTGGTTGCTTCTCGGGAATTCTGGGTGGTTACTTATATGCAAAATTGTGGAATATGCTGCACCCGAATTCACTGCCTTTCTGCACCTATTCTTTTCATCATACCTGTACTTGCCACTTCTAATCCCCTATCTTTCATGAATGATCTCTGCCTTCTTATGATCGACCTCTGAACTTCATGTGGTGAAGGTTGCGATCATGATTTGCTGAGGGTGACGGGACTTTGGTAGCAATCATGAGTTATGAAGGTCATTCCACCATGCCGTTGATTTGAAATTGAAGTTGTCCTCAGCTAACTAGAAACGACTCTATTGTGGGACAGTGTTTTACCGTAAAAATCAAATAAAATCGTTTAGAGATTACCTTGGCATGTATGCGTACCTGCATTGATGAGCTGGTCTGTTTTTCATGCGCGGTGGATTCTGTAGTAATCTTAGCGGTGTCTATAGTTGATTTCTGCATGTCAGTAGTTACGTGCGTAGGGTGCTTTTTCCGTTATGCGCGTTTTGAATTTGCTGAGTATGTGCTTTTGAAAATTGTGCCAGTTGTTGATTCGACTCAGGCGATTGTGATTTATATTTGGATGATTGCATGGCTAGATCTGATTGGCTCCCTTGAATAAATTTTCATTCTCTCTTGAATATGTTTGAAAAAGGTTGGCGTGGTGTGTCTTTGATGAATTCCGTAGTAGATGAAGACTTATTTTGCATGTAGACGTGGCTGGGTCGCGTGAATCGCTTTCAGCCTCACTTGAATATATGGCAGCCTCGTTTGATTTATTTTTCAGGCTTGCTTGAATTGATGGAAGCCTCACTTGATATAAATTGTTTCTTGGATGAATTGATGGCAGCCTCACCTATATTATTGGCAGGCCTCGCTTGATATATTTTGCAGGCTCTCTTGAATTGCTAGCAGCCTCGCTTGAATTATTGTGCAGGCTCGCTTGAATAGGTTGATGCCCTGTTATTCCTTTGTTCTCTTTTTTTGTTTTGTTTTGTTTTTCTCTTTTTTCTTTTCTTTTTTGTTTGTGTTTTTTCTTCATGAAATGTGTTGAAGCTTACTATTTTGGAGCATGCTCTATCAGCATCAATTGTTGCTGGTAGAGTACTTGTGTAAATTCCTCTTTGGACTTTGGTTGTTTGTAGAGTTTTAGGCGGTGCCCATTCACGATCATGCGGAACTCATCATCATCATTTGTAATAATTCTCACAGCCACATTGTCATAAATTGTCTATATACTGTAAGGTCCAAACCATCTAGTGGTTAGCTTCCCTTTGAATGTGTGAAATCTGGAGTCGTAGAGTAGTGCCCAATCACCCTCTTTGAATTTCTTATCCTTCAAATGTTGGTCATGCCATTTCTTTCTTTGCTATTGGATGATTTTAGTATGTGTAAGTGCTTGTCGGCGATGTTCATCCAATTGATTTAGCTGTAGCATGCGTTCTTTTTGAATGTCTGATAGGTTCATATTTAGATCAGCTGCAATTCTTAATGTTTTTACTTCAAATTCGATTGGTAGCATGACCTTTTTCCCATAGACCAGCTCATAAGGTGTGAATCCTATTGCTGTTTTCCATGTAGTATTGTAAGCCCAGACTACTTCACTAAGTCTGTCAGCCCAATCTCTTTTGTGAATTTGGACAGTTTTTGTCAAGATTCTTTCTAATTCCCTGTTGGTTACCTCAGCTTGACCATTTCCTTGAGGGTGGTAGGAGGATGACTGTCTGTGCTTTACATTGTTTCTTTCATCAAGTCTTCAATTAAATTAGATGTGAATTGTGGTCCTTGATCCGAAAATACTTCTCTTGGCACCCCAAATCTGTGAAAGATCTGCTCAGTAAATAATTTGGCCACACTGGTTTCATTTGCAGCAGCTGGTGCTGCTACCTAGGTCCATTTTGTAAGGTAATCAGTGCATACAAGGATGTAGCTCTTCTGATTGGACTGTGGGTTGAATGGGCCAACAAAATCAAATCCCCACTTATCGAATGCTTCTAAAGATATTTGTGGGTGTAGTGGCATTTCTTGTTTTTGTGTTGGCTTTCCCATTCTTTGGCAATCGTCACAATGGGACACATAATCATAAGCATCTTTGTGGAGTGTTGGCCAATAATACCCCGTTTGCAAGATCTTGTAGGATGTCCTTTTTGGAGCATAGTGTCCTCCACAGGGTTCATTATGGGTGGCATGCATTATGTCATGTACCTCATCTTCCCTAATGCACCTTCTAAGTACTTGATCTGGTCCCTATTTAAAAAGCATGCCCTCTATCCATGTATATGTGGCACTTTGTCTTATTACTTTTGTCCTTTCTTTATAACTGTAATGTTCTAGAAACTTCCCGGAAACCAAATAGTTTGCTATGTCAGCAAACCATGGACTTTTTATTGATATGGCAAAAAGGTGTTCATCAGGGAAGTTACTTGGACCAATTCATTATCTGTCCCATGTGTTACTCTTGACAAAAAGTCTTCTACGACATTATGCTTGCCTGGTTTATCTAATATAGTGATGTCAAATTCCTGTAGAAGTAGCATCCATCGAATAATTCTTGCACTTGTATTAGGCTTGTTCATAAGATATCTGATCGTTGAATGGTCAGTATGTATAAAACTTTGGTATCCTGTAATGTAATTCCTGAATTTGTTGATTGCATGTATGACTGCCAGAAATTCCTTCTCTGTGACTGTGTAGTTGAGTTCTGCCCCAGCCAAATTTTTTCTTATATAGTATATGGCATAGGGTTTATTGTCTTGTTCTTGCCCAAGCACAGATCCGATTGCTTTATCTGATGCATTGGTGTGAATGTGAAATGGAATTTCCCAGTTTGGTCCTTGAAGTATTGGTGCTGTGATGGTTTTCTATTTAAGACTTTCAAAGGTTGACATGCAGTTTCTTGTCCATATGAACTCATTGTCTTTTATGAGAAGTGCAAACATGGGGGCAGCCATTCTGCTATAATTCTCAATAAGCCTCCTATAGTACCCTGTCTGTCCAAGGAAGCTTCTCACATCTCTTTGTTTGATAGGTGGGGGCAGTGTCTTGATTACTGATACTTTGGCTTGATCCACCTCTATACCTCTCTGTGATATATGATGTCCTAGAACAATTCCTTCTTCCATTAACATCCTGCATTTGTCATTGCTTAGGCACAAGCTCATCTCAATACAATTTTTCAATATTAATTCAAGGTTTTCCAATGCCTGGTCAAAGCTTTGTCCATAAGGTGTGAAATCATCCATGAATACTTCCATTTTGTTATTCAGAAAATCGAAGAAAATACTCAGTATGGCTCTTTGAAATGTTGCTGGGGCGTTACATAGACCAAAGGTTAAGACCCTATAGGCGTAAGTTCCCCATGGGCATGTGAATGTTGTCTTATCTTGATCAACTGGGTGTATTAAAATTTGGTTGTAACCACTGAAATTGTCTAGGAATGAAAAGTACTTGTTTCCAGATAATGTATCCAGCACCTGGTCTATAAATGGAAGTGGAAAATGATCCTTCTTTGTTGCTTTATTCATCTCCCTGTAGTCCACACAAATTCTCCATTTGCATCCTTTTTTGGGCACTATTACTAGTGGTGAGACCCACTCACTATCAGATATTGGATAGATGAACCCTGCGTCTAATAACTTTTGTAATTCCATTTTGACCATGTCTTTTAGTGTAGGGTTCAGCCTTCTTTGTGGTTTCCTAATGGGAGTAGAACCCTCTTTGATGTAAATGTAGTGTTTGCAGATATCAAGATGTATTCCTTTCATATCTGTATATGTCCAGGAAAATGCTTTACTTTGTTGTGTTAGTATCTTCATCAATTTATCTTCTTGCTCTGGTTTTAAATTGGAATTTATGTTGACTGTCTTGCCAGGGTTAATTTCCACGACTTTTACCTTCTCAATCTGTTCTAGTAGCACTTCTGTCCATAAGTCATCCATGTTCTGTTTTGAACTTTCACCTGTTTCTGTAGAAAAAAATTCTTGAATAACATGATTGTTAGGAGATATATTTTGTATAAATCTATCTATATGGCCATCTTCATCTATTGCCTTTAAAGATATTGCAGCATCAATTGTTAGGATAGGTCGGAGGTTTTGATTTGGTGTGTTCTGGTAATCATCAGTCCAATTTTGATATTCTAACTCTGAGGATTTCATTGTTGGTGGGTAGATTGTTATCTTCTTCCCGGTATGTCCACTAGTGATTGTCATATTTCATGATCGGCAACCTATGTAAGCATCCGCAGTCGCTAACCAAGGTCTACCCAGGATAATTGGATAGCCACTAAGTTTGTTTTTTATTTCGATTATTATAAAATCAGCTGGGTATTCCCAGGACTCGATATTTATCATGATGTCTTCTAGAATTCCTTTGGGCTTCACAGTGGACGTGTCTGCTAGTTGGAGTACTGTTGTAGTTGGTATTACCATTGATTGGAGTCCTAGGTATAACATGGTTTCTTTAGTCATGACATTGATCGTAGCTCCTAGATCAATTAAGCTTTTATTTATTTGTTTGTTATTTATGGTGACACTTACTACAAGACTACCAGGATCAAGATATTTAGGATTTATTATGACACCTAGCATCAAATCGGCCAATTGTCCCACTACATTAATAGTTGGTGGGTCACGCTTCCTTCTTCCTGGCTTCTTTAGGCAATTCTCTCTAATGAATTTGTTGCAGATGGGCACATCCCTTATGGCTTGTAAGATTGGGATTTGGATGTTTAATTGTTTGAATTCGTTTAAGATTATATTCTCTTCCTCTTCTTTTGTATTCCAGACAAGTTTTTCTGGAAATGGAGGGTTTCTATTTCGTGTTAGTGGTATAATTTCTTCCTTAGGAGGTTCTGGTTCATCAGGATGCTGAACATAGGGTTCTGATGTGTGGTCCTGAGCTTCAGGTACAGGTTGTTGGATGTTGTGTGGGGGTGTATTCTGCAACGTTTTTCCAGATCATAGGTTTATGTCATTTATTTCTATGGTGTCTACAACATAAGTTGGGAATTGTGTGATATTAGTGTTGTAAGACTGCTGCTGTTGTGGGGGCCTGTTATTATTAGGATTTGGAATTGGTTGGGCTGGAATAGGAGGAGGTCTAGGGGGTGGTTGAGGTTGTGGGGGTGACATAATGAGTGGCTGTTGTAATGGCGCCCTCCAATTTGATGGATGTGGGTACTGGTTTGCATAGTTTGTGGTGGATGGAAACAGTGGGGGGTATTGAGGATAAGATGGTGGATAATATGGCTGTTGATAGGATGGTTGATATGCTTTCTGGTTTTGTTGCCATTGGTTTTGATTTGGCTATGCTTGCCATGGAGTCGGTGCAGAGTTCCAATTTGGTTGTCCTTGATTATAGTAATTTTGATTGCTCTGCTAATATGGCCTAGAAAAATTATTCCTCCTCTGATTTATAAAACAGAGTTGTTCTACAGTTCCTTCAGCTACTGGGTCTCGAATGGCTGCCTTATATGAGGGTAAGAGGGGACATTTATCAGTGGAATGGTCGTCGATGTAGAGACCACATACTTCTACTGTGTTTAAGGTGCACTGCCCCTTCTCATGCTTCTTCCTACAACGAGGATAGAATACTGCCAAGGCTTGGTTAATTTCATCCTGTTTCTTTTTTATTTGAAGAGCATCAAGTTGCATGGCTAGGGATTGCAGTATGTCAGTTTTCATGTCATCCAGTAGGTTTCCTAAATCAAATTTTGTAAGTGAGGATCATGATCCACTGGTGGTTGCATGTGTATCCCTCGTCCCATTCTTAGTTTTCCTAGATCTTGAGTAGTTTTTTAAGATGTACAGGATCTGGTCAAAAGATTTTTGGAATATGTCTCCATCTCCAAGGAGATTTAAGACTTCAAAATTCTCCTCTTTTACACCCCTGAGAAGGACAAGCTTTAGTGATTCAGGATCCAATGTGCAATGGCTGGCTCGTTTGTGGCTGAGTTGAAATCTTTGGGCATAATCTTCTAATGACTCTCTATCTCCTTGTTGCATCCTAAAGATTTCATCCCTAGTATCTTTGGCCTTGCAGTAGTCCCTATATTTTTCTAAGAATGACTGTTTCATTTGATCCCAGCTAAAGATATTATTTCCTTCAAGGCTCATGAACCACCGAAGTGATAGGTCTTTTAGTGTGGAAGGAAAAATCCTAAGCTTTTGTGCATCAATAGTGTAATCAAATGATCTGCAAAATACCTCAAATTCAAACAGGAATGTGTCAGGATCCTCTGAAGTCAACCCATGAAAGTTTGGCAGATTATTAGGATTGATGTTCTTCATTCTGGCATCTCCGATAGGTATGCTAATGGGAAAAGTGAAAAGCTCCCTAGGTTCTTCCTCTTAATTTGCCATTGAGGTGTTTGAGCTGGAGCTGGTAGTGAAGTTGCTTCTGTTTGGATCATATGTGGAGTCAGTCTCATTTTCAGAGTATATAAATTCAAACTAAGAATGGTCAGAACTATTATTACCGTTGTTGCTCATGGAATGCTTGGGCAGAAAGCGGCCAAACCTATCCCTTTGCCAACGGGGCATTCATTGGTAGAAGATATTTATGTTTTTGTTTTATGTAATTTTTTTTTCCTTTTTGTGGTTTTTAGGTGATGTCTCCTAAATGATTTAGCACCTCCCTGGCAACGGCGCCAAAAAGTGATGAGCTCCTAATATGGATTCCTAATGAGGGCAGCTTATACCAAGAGCCTACTTTAAATGTCAACCCAAGGAACGTACAAACTTGAGAGATGCATGCACTGCCTGTGCTCTTTATAGAATAATCTCTTGTCACAGTTAAAGGGTGGTATCGATGTTCTAAATATTGTCTACTAAATGTGAAGGTTGTCTACTTAATGTGAAAACTGATTATGCTATGAAATTGAATACTGGAAAGCAATGAATATGATTAAAAGAATTAAAGTGCTGAAAGTAGTAAATATGTTCTGAGAAGTAAAGCAGTGAATCTATTCTAAGTAATTAAAATGTTGAAGTAATCAGATGCTGATCTGTTCTAAGAAATAAATATATAAAGACAGTAAATCTATTTGAAATAATTAAACTACTAAAATAACTAAATGTTGAGAATGAAAATACCATAACAGAGCTATTTTACAATTGGGGAAACGAAGTCTGTAACTACTGTCTGCACACACAATTTGAGTCTTGATATATCTTATTCTACCAATCTAGAATTAAAATATGATCATTCTATGCTTACCCATCTTCTACTAAGAAGTTAAAAGAAACTAATCACGATGAGAAACTGCAGTGAACTCCAGATCTAACCATGACATTGAAAGCTAAGCTATTACACATGTAATCGTGGATAAAAATATGCGTTGCAAGAAAGAACCTACAGGACTACTGAAATTGTTTTACTGTACTACATAATGCATTCTAAACTACTATAGAAAACAATAACTCATTCAATGCTACCATATATCATAGAACTGTTCATCAATGGAAAACGCATACTTGGAAAAATACCTGCAAATAGGAATCTCCTGACCTACGTGTTGGAGGGGCCCTCCCCAACCCGTATTCGGGAGAGAATAAAAACTCAGAAACACTTGCTGTAATTAATCATCAATCTTTCATTAATATGTAAAATCCATGTCAAAATAGAAGTTTGTACTTCAGTATCTCAATAGTGTAGAAAAATGTTAACAATAATGTCTTTCACAAAAATAACAGCAGGGGCCTCTCGCTACCTGAGAGGTCCATATTTATACGATTTAACTCTAATCCTAACTGATTGTCAAAGTGCCGATTCATCTTGAAAGTGGGAGTGTGTCCCCTATAAATCAGGAAACAGGGCGCCGAGCTTGTGGTGATCCTTTAGTCTTCTACACGTCCTTCCTTTAATAAACCTGAACCTACTCAATCATGCTTGGTTTCCATATAATCAGTTTAATTGATATGCATTCTAACATACAAGATTAATCATAAAAGCAATTTCATTAAATCATTAAAGTAAAACACTTTTCCCACAATTGAGTGCGTTTCGTTACCATTGCTTGAGCTGGACTGTGGAAAAAGGGTTATCGAAATACCTGAAAAATGGACCCATCAGCACTAATACTATCAATTTTCATCATTAATATAAGAGCAGATTTCTTCATTTCTGTGTCTTAATTTGTTGTGATTCTCGGCGTCTCTGTTAGAAGACCTTCTTACAGAGATAGCCAGTTTAAGTAGGTAGGTTAATCTAGCTTTATTTCTATTGTGTGGTGTGGAATTATTGTAGATGTTACTGTTAAGCTGCAACAGAGGCTAGCGTTCCTTTTGGTAGTTCACGATTGCATCTTGAATAGCTGTAACAGAGTGGTGTGACAGTCGACTATGTAGGTTAGTTCAGTTGAATGCATGTGTGTTTGAATCAGCTGTAACAGCCAAGCTCAATCCCAATATCTTTCAGTTGTTTATGCTTTCTAGGATTTCCAGTAATTATCAGTTAGAGTTCAAGCTTATGTTTAGATTCTGGTTGTTGTTGTATCTTCAATTAGTTTATTAGAATAGGCAGATTGTGATTGAGTAACAGTAGCTACTAGATGGATCATTTTGGTAAATATTGAATAGTGTAGTTTGATAATTATAGGATTTAACTTCTTGCAAAAGTAATCTAGTTTATTTCCATTCTTAGTTTTATAACTGCTAGGTTGATTTCTGTAGGAAGGTAGCTGCAATTGAATTCCTATACGTATGAGTTAGATTAGTTTTATTTGTGGAATGAGTTTGGCTAGACATACTAGTAGGATCATTACCTTCATTTAGTTAATCAACTGCTTGACATGTTTATGCATAGACTGTGTTTATTGCCATTGAAATAAAAGACCTCCCTAGGTTTGACAATTTATATTGAACATCTTGTCTGTTAGTTTTAATTAATTGACATATAGGGTGACCAACAAAGACAAACTTAATCATGAACAAGTTTCAAAACATACCTGTATCTCCTCAAGTCATACCTATCGGAATTGCTTGTAGTCTTCTTTTGTAAGTCCTTAGCCTCATCTCCCTCTAGAACTGGAACTTCTTCACTTATGTAGGTGTCCAAATCATTCTCTTCTAGGATTAACCCAATCCACTTTGATTTGTTGAAACTGGATCTAGAGCTGGCTAGGGTTTGGCAGAGAAACCCTAAAAATCCAAACTTGGAATTTCAAACTTCTTTCTAGATAGGGAGATGCATTTGATTGAGGCGAGCAAACTAGTGTGCTCAGATTTTGAAAACTTCAAAAATTGACCCTCCAAAATTGACCTGCGAATTTCGGATCTGCAACTTCTGTCAAAATCTAGTTTTCTGGTCCAAAACCCAAACTAGGGTTCTACCCAACCAAAAACTTCAATATTGGTCTATAAATTTCGATTTTGTTGAGGAGAGAAATCTTGTGCTGAGAGCATTCCAAAATTTCACTTCTGTCAAAAGCCCTAATTTCTCGCAGCAGTGACAAACCAAAAATGAAAGTGCTTAGAATCCAATTCTTTTTTGACAAAAATATATGCCATATTGTTTCTGATGTATCTCTTAAATTTAGGATCCTCGGGGTCTGAAACTTCATCTTGTGGTAGACTGATCTGTCACCTTTCCAACCCTATAGATCTGAGCTCCAATCGATTCTCCATGAGAGAGATATGCTAAGTGTCACAACATGACCTGTTTATGGGATGAAACAGCATAGCGAACTTGTACGGAGTGCCACGTGTCACTGTTTCAACTTCGGCCTCTGAAAATAGGCCCTGTAAAAATACATTCTGTGCCCTAATTTCCACTATTTACGGAATTTCATTTGGACCTTCCTATATCGAGATATGACCTTTGTTCCTAGGGCACATGTTTAGGGCTACATTCTGGAAGAGGCAGAAACCCTAACTTGTACGAATCATATCTCACAAAGTACAACAAATCTGAGGCTGAAAGTTTTACACAGGGTACATCTGTGTCTGATATTCGTCCTGTAAAAAATTCAAATCCTAGACCTTCTCCAAAACGGATTTATAGATAAAGTGCCATGATGACTAGTTTTTACTACACCAAGCCCTAGCTTCCAATTTGTCGCAAGTGCAACAAGTGTCGTAAATGCCATACAATGCCTTCCTTCAGGGTAGCTCTGATACCATGTTAGTTTTTCATCATTTAATTCAATATGATCTAGGATATTAACTGAGAGAACAACATGTACAACATATCAAACACAAGAGACAAGAGACACAAAGCATTTCACCATGGAAAACCAAGAAGGTGAAAAACCCCGCAATCCTCAGAGATAGAATGAGCACCAATACAAAACCCCATAACAAGAGATAGTCTCCTAGTATCTTCTCCTCCTCCATTTGTGTGCACTCCTCCTCTCTCTCACTAATTCCAAGTGAGTGAGTGAATGAATGGATAAATAGAGAGGTGCTCCTCTCTATTTATACTTTACCTTTACTTGCCTTTTACTCTAACTGGGTCGACCTCCCTTAGGAGAGTCTAATAACCCATTACCACTTATCACTGGGCCGAACCCACTATGGTGGTCTAATAACCCTTTAACTCATACTGGGTCGACCCCTCTAAGATGGTCTAATAACCCAAATATAAGTTACAACACTGACAATATAACTTGTGACACTTGCAAATAGAAATGACGACACTTCCAATCGGAGGAATAGTACATCTTCGTTGGGGATACAATAAAGTACAAATGTAACACATACAATATACAAGTGAATATCTTCCGAAGTTACAAATACATCAACACCTAAGACCACTGAAAATGTCAAGTAGGGCAAAAGAGAAAAGAAGAAGGTGAAGTTTCCTTGCAAACTTTGTAAAGAATATCACCTAACTCATCAATGTCCTCTAATTGATGAAGCCCAAAAGTTGTTAAATCAAAAGAAACCAGTTGTCCTAAAGAATCCTTTTCCCAAAGGAAAAATCCCAGCTTCTTGCAGCTCTAATATAGGGGCACTCATCGTGCCACATAGACTGATTAATTCTATATAAATATGGTTAAATCACATCCTTTACTGCAAATGAGAGCCAGGAATTATACCCTGGATTTTCCGCAGAAAGACAAAGAAATCCATGAGTCATCTATTCCTCTTCATATAGAGAGACCTGCAAATCCTATGTCGAAGATACCAAAAGGTGTCTATAGATGGGAAACGCACAACCCTAATGCAAGGTCTGCTCCAAACTACTCAATTGTAGAGGACCTATCCCAAACATCGTGTGCTATGTCTGCTCTAGAAGTCTTGCAAAGCTGCCCATCACATCGAAATGCACTTTTAGCGGCAATAGGAAGTATGGATTCGTCAAGTATGTTGTCTATATTTGATATGTCAAATATCAAACCCCGTTTGGCATATCATGTGGCCTTCCAAATTGAAGTAGTCCATGGTTCGAAAACCATTGGATGAAGAGTAGTGGAGGAAGGCGCGTCAACGTGCGTAATGTCTATCTCTTGTTGACAAGCCTTAGGATCTCCAGAGTTAGCCCCTTCGGTTACATTACTTACCATTTTGATGGGAGATCCTTCCATCCACATGGAATATTAACCTCGTTTGAGATGGAAGTTGTAGATTCTTCTCTCAATTACAACTTCTTTTTGGGAATAAGTTGGACGTATGCAATGCAAACCATTCCTTCGGTTTTTTTTCGGCTACTTATGTTCCCCCATGAAGGAAAGATCATCACGATTGACCAACTCTCCTTTTCCCGGAAAAATAGCATGACTCCTTCAGATTTGAATATCCTGTGGATTGATCAAGCCCATCCACCTAGTGAGAGCTTAGGATTATGTATGTAAACATCATTGGTGGGCACCTTTGATTTACCTACTCCTGTGAATTTTATTGGTTCACCGAGTAACAATAATATGTCATCTAAGGAGGTCTTAACAAATGTTCAAACAATTGATCCTTGTATTCTTCCTACACAAGAGGAACCAAGTGTGCCCCTATACGTCACATAAGTGACTTATCAAGCATCACAAAACTCTACGATAGTTTATATCTCGACTCCTTCACTCTCCATGGAGTCAAATATCGATTATGCAATAGCATGGGCAATAAACTCTACCCATTCCTTTGATTCTTTAGACATTGTTTTACCATCAGATGAAGCTATTCTAGAAGCTATGGTGGGTCTAGATCATCCTTGGTAACATATGCATCACAGATCCTATTTCTTTCTAGATATGAACAAAATCAAGAATGGAGATTTCTCAGTGAGACCCGGTGGAAATGTTGACTTGTCCATCAACCCTTTAATGAAACAAGGGATTTTCACTGAAGTTTATATGGCTAACATTTCAAAAACTATCCCGATCAATATTTCCACCAAACCGGATGTCGTGGAAAGTATTTTCATCGGCGCAAATTGTTCTCCTCAAGGGATCAGTTTGTACACCAACTTATTTAAAGAATTCGACAATGTTTTCGCCTGGTCATATGAGGAGAATCATGTCAAGAATCGACCCGTCCATTGTCGAACACGTCATCACGACATATCCTAATGTGAAGCCAGTTTGGCAAAAGCTCCTTCCATTTAACCCTAGAAAGGTTGCAAGCATCAAGGCTGAGGTTGAAAATCTCCTCAAAGTCGGCTTTATTTATCCTATCGACATCAAGGAATGGGTGTCTAACCCAGTCCCTGTTGATAAAAATCAAGGTACCATATGTGTGTGCACAAATTTTAGGGACCTCAATAAAGCTTGTCCAAAAGACAACTATCCCACGCCATTTATTGACCAAATCATAGATGCGTGTGCGGGCAATGAAATATTTTCTTTCATGGATGGATTTTCGGGATATAACCAAATTCGAATCAAACCCGAAGACTGGCATAAGACAACTTTCATATGTCCATGGGGTACCTTTGCGTATAGGAAAATGCCGTTCGGATTGAAGAATGTTGGAGCCACTTTCGAGCAAGCTATGAAATTTTGTTTTCTTGACATCAAGAAAGTGGTTGAACCTTACCTGGATGATCTACCTGCGCGATCTCAAAAGGGAAGAGATAATCCTAAACACTTACGGCTCATGTTTGAACGATGCAGATACTACAAGATTCGGTTAAACCCCAACAAATGTGTATTATGCATCGATTCTGGACGACTATTAGGTTTCATTGTGTAAAATCGAGGGATCATGGTCGATCCGTTGAAAGTCGAGGCCATTTTCAAATTGCCTCCTCCTCGCACCATCAAAAAAATTCAAAGTTTACAAGGCATGTGCAATTTTCTTAGACGTTTTATCATTAACTATGCAAATATTACTAAAGGTTTCATGCAACTTCTTAAACAAGATACCCAATTCTTTTTGGTCAAGGTTGCACAAAACTCTTTTGACGCTTTGAAAAAAGCACTATTGTCAACCCCCTTGTTGATCCCGCTAGATTATACTCAAGATTTTCTTCTATATCTAGCTGCATCCGATTCCACAGTTAGCATAGTCTTGGTTCAAGAGGATGAAAAACTCCAAGAGCATGTCATGTATTACCTCTCTCGTGCGCTTGTAACACCTGAACTAAAGTACTCACACGTCGAGAAATTGGCAAGCTATTGTGTATATCATTCAAATCCTACGTCACTATATTTTACTGCGAACTACCACAGTGATTGTGGATGTCAATCCTTTCCAATATTTTTTAACCCAGTGCATTATCGGGGGTAAATTCAACAAATTGATTGTCATTATGCAAGAATTTGATCTTACCTTTAAATCCGCTAAGTCAAAGAAGTCTTTGGTGTTCGCAGAACTGATATCTAAATTTCCTAGTGATGTAAAGTTCAATGAAGAAGATCCTTCATTCCCTGATGAACATATCTTCCTCATTGCAACCTTTGATCTATGGTATGGATACATTTTAATATATCTCCATACTTTGAAGTGTTCACCGACTTTTTCTAGAGAAGAACGATGAAAACTCAGGCATCATGACAAGAACTACCTCATTATTTTAGATACGCTATATAGACGGGGGGTAGATTCGATATTACGTCGTTGTTTGACTCTGGACGAAGTCGACTCAGTATTGAATAATTCCCATAGTGGAGCCCGTGGGGGTCATCTTTCTGGGTTGGAAACAACCCAGAAAATACTTCGTGTTGGGTATTTTTGGCCCACCATCTTCAAAGATTGTGTGGAAGCCGTGAAGCGTTGTCACCCGTGTCAACTATTCACAAAGAAAATGTGAGCACACCTGGATCCTCTTCACCCTGTTATCACAGCAAGCCCCTTCCCCAAGTGGGGATTTGATTATATGACTTTCAACCTAGTTTTGGTTGGGGGGAATCAATAAATCATTGTTTCCCTTGACTACTTTACTAAGTGGGTGGAGGCAATGCCGACTGTGAAGGAGGATGGTGAAACTGTAGCCTATTTCATATTCAATCAAGTCATTTCTAGGTTTGGAATACCTAAATAGATTGTCACTGATCATGGTATACATTTCCAGAACCACATGATGATAGAGTTGACCACTATGCTAGGCTTTCGACAAGAACACTCATCTCTTTTCTATCCGCAGGAAAATAGTCAAGTTGAAGCGGTCAACAAAAATCTGAAAACCATTCTTCAACACACCGTCAATGCCAGTAGGTTAAACTGGCACATCATGTTGTATCTGGCTCTTTGGGAATATCGTTCTAATGTCAATACTGCTACTGTTTTCTCACCATTCCAACTTGTTTATCGTTTGGAGGCAGTCACACCTATTGAATGCGAGATCCCGTCATTAAAATTGGCTATCCAACTACTACCTGAGACTTCTTCTTTAGAAGATCGTTTTCTTCATCTGGAACATTTGGATGAACAGCGTAAAGATGTGCTTATTGCCAATGAAGCTCATAAGAAATGAGTCAAACATCAATACGATAAGTCTGTAAAACCTAGGGTATTCTCCGAAGGAGAACTTGTTCTGGTTTACGATCAAGATAAGGACCCCCTGGGGGCAGGTAAGTTCAATTCTATGTGGCTTGGTCCCTATATTGTTTCTAGAGTCTTGAAGAAAGGATTGTACGAATTTATTGATGATGATGGAGTTACGATGCCCGATCCTAGAAATGGGCTATACTTGAAAAAGTATTATGCCTAATCATACATTCTTTTTCTTGTATTATAGTTGTACATTTTTGTAGAGCTAGTCTTTTTGGATTTTCTTATGTGTCTTCTGGATTGTATTTCAGATAGAAACCAAGTGGTTTGTAGGATTCACCGATGGCGCTAATCTTCACACTCGTAACTTGGATTCGGCTTCTTGGGTGATCTATTCACCCACAAGCCAAATTGTTTCCTCGGGAGGTGCTTGTATGGGCCCTACGACAAACAATATAGTTGAGATACTCCGAGATGCTATTCACCAAGGCATTTCATGTTTGGAAGTAAGAATCGATTCACGGTTAGTTGTACTTCGGTTGATGGGTGAGTATTGGGTTAGAGATCCTTCTTTGCTACGTGAGTTTTTTAGGGTTAGGTTACGTGAGAGACATTTTGATTACATTTCATATCAACATATTTAAAGAAATCACAATACATTAGTTGATGCATACGCAAATTATGTACTTGATTGGAATTTGTATCATGCACGATAAGATAAACCATTAAAACACATAAAGAAAACATGTATATAAACCAATGATGTATATATATAGGTCTAAAAAATATATGAGTCTAAGTCAATCTCTGTCAAAATAATAACAATATATACAAAGTGGGCATAACAGCCTCAAAATAAGTGTCAATCTCTCTAAGGAGAAACAGGAGCCTCATCCTGCTCTGCTAGGGCCTTCCTATAACAGATCACTAACCTAGCTACTTTCCTAAGTAGTTGGATCCATGCAGGGGGCACGCCCACCACAAGTTCTTGCATATCTAGGGGCATCCCCTCAATATGATATGTGGGAATTTCATGTGCTAACTGGCCCATATTTCCCTCGATACTCCACATCATGGCATCAGTACCACCTAGATCTATTGGTCACACGTATATACTAGGATGCCCAGACGGCCTTACTGGCCCAATATCTGCATAGAATCTATGTTGTTAGAACTCAAACTCATTAAAAAAAACATGTATATGTTAATATAAAAATATTAAAAATTAAATAACTTTCAAGACAATTTGTGGTACCTACATCTCCCCAGGATGCTCCTAGAGGAAACATGAGCTCGGGATCACCCCGAAAGTCCATACCGGCATACGGAAACTGTTCAAATGCTAGCACCTGGAGGCTCCACCATCCGAGATAATCCTCATCAATATAAGAAGCACTTGTCTCACCTCCTCCCTGGCATAGGAAGATATCACCCCATGGAGTCAAAAGAAGCTCACGGGGGTTGAGTGGTAGGAGAGCCATTCCTGGACTCAAGGTAGGGACTCTCGAAGAAGAAGAAGGTACAAAGTATGCTTCCATATCCAAATTTCTTCTTCTTCCACGTTCTACATTTCGTAAGTTGGTGTTTCATATTCACCAACAGACCGGAACACCAATCAAATATGACATTGCGTATCCATTCCATGCCAATCTGCATATAGCTTTGGGAATCTAGATGTTGATCTGCACTTCCACCGATCATGTTTATGGTACTCAGGATCATTTTCAAAGGAAAGTTGGCTACTTGGCCAATCGTCCCTTGACTACCGCTCTTCCCAGTCCCTTCTATACAGTAGGTATTGATATAATCTTGCACCGACAAGACTCCAACACCTATGAATGTGTCTTTGAGGTTTACCACCTCTCATCGATGGGATAGTCCAGTAATGAAGTAGATATCATCCACCGTGATATCTATCATATCCCCTTGGATATTGAACATCCCCTTATCAAGATCCCAATATTGCACTAACATTTTGAGTAAGTGGGATTGCGCCCTCATGTTTGATGTGCGGAAAAACTTGAGGATTCCACACCATCTTAAAGCATTTAATGTCAATGGGTCCCCCATGGATGTTCTATCCATGGCTTCATGCTCTCTTTCCCTCCAAGTGAGCACCATTCTACATTGCATCCATTTATTTTTGCATTAGTTTGAATTTTTTCAATTTGGTTTGTGCCACCCGCGGATTTTATTTTCACACAGGGGCGGAAACCCACAAGTTGAGTTCATTCCAACTAGCGGCTATTCCGCGTACCCATGAATTCAAGAATGCCTACCTGCGGGTACGCAGACCTAAAAGTTTAAACTCAAATAATAGCTTCAAAATACCATTTAAAAACTTTAAAAAGGTATTAAACATGCAAAGCAGAGAGAGATTTGTTGCCTCCAAGCAACAGATTCTGAAATGGTCCTCTGGATTGATCGTATGCAACGTCTGAAGTCGTAGGTTTTTTCCTCTTATCCAATGGTAAAAATGGTAAATGTGGGTTATTTTTTATTTTGTTACTATTTATAAAAAGATTTTTTATTTTTACCCACTTTCTATAGTTTCAAATCTCTTTTTTGTTATTTTTCTTAATCCTAATGACTAATTCAGTTGTTTTGATTAGGTAAAAGTACAAGAAGGCACTTTTTTGCTATTGTGTCCATACCGGTGTTCTATAAAAGGTTTGATTTCCTATGAGATGTCGATTAGATCACTGCATTGCATCTATATCTCGTCATTTTATCCCTTAGGATTTCATTTTTTACCATGGACTTCGGTTTAACCCTCATTTTTACCCTCCATTGTTGTTGTTCCTCCATCGTTAGGACCTTCCTTCACATGAGTCACCCTAGATAGGAAACTATGTCATACTGGTGCCCATGCCGTCGCTTACCACTTTGGGGACTTGGTCACTCATCATGCATCATTTTTCCACTCATATCAAGTTCTCGTCCTTATGGAGTTCTTCATGCTCTTGTTAGACTCCTTAAAATTGACAAGATTTCTGAGTATACTTGTCTTGTTTAGACTCGTTAAAGGTCTTGAATAGACATCCACTTAGATATAGTTTTATCCCTTTTTCAAATCTTAGACATAGACATCCACGAAAAAGGTACACTCTAGTTCTTTCGACTAGAAGAGTCCTCTCTCGTACACTTTTAGACTTTTTTGGGAGAGGAGGCTAACTTTACGAAAAAGTACATTATGGAGTTCTTGTTTAAGTTTTTCTGACTCCTTAAACATGAAAACACTAGAGAGCACGAACATATTCGGGATCTATATTAAAATCCATGGAACAGTAACCTATCGAGTTCTATTTTATCTATTCTTCAAACTCATTAAAAAATGAAGATAGTATTGAGTTTCCCTTCCATGGGCTCGTTAAATTACACATGGTTGGACCTATATCAAGCATTCTTCTCTCTCTTCTTCGAGCTTGTTCAAAATGAAGAAGGTCTTTTGAGTTCACTTTCTTGGACTCATTAAACTTTAACAAGAGAGATACTATCAAGCTTCCTTTTCAATCTTTTCATGCTCTTTAAACAAGGAAAAAACATTTAAAAAGAGAAGGGAAAGAGAATCTCCGTCTCATTATTTCATCATATGGCAGCAAGTCTAATTCATCCTTGAACATAGCACCTTTGTTGATTCAATGGGTCTTAGTTTTGGCTTTAGGATTTAACCTGATTCCAGATTTGTGTACTCCTCTGATTGGTTACTCTTCTGATCATATGGAGTGTTTGTTATGTCTCCTACATAGAAAACTTACATCATGTTTCATGTCTATTCAAAGCTACCTAAGTCACTTTTCTATAGTGCTCAATGTTCAAGGATTACCCCTGTGTCGGCCATTATGTAGTTCATCTTGACTCCTCATGTCAGCCATCCCCTATATCAGTCTTGTTCCAACTCAATCTTTCAATGTTCCTCGTGTGAGATGATGAAGGATACCTTAATGCCTTCTTTCTCACAAGTCTCTTCCTATCGACATCAACACAAGTTTTGCTCTAGGAAGTGGACTTAGATTTCTCGGTTAGTACCTTGAGATTTGCATTCATTAGTGGCAGATCCTCTCATTGTTGAGTTATGGGAATACATCAATGTCCCTTACTCAACAGGTTCTTCAAGTGTTCAACTTCGAGACTTCTTATTCACACTTGTAAGAATGTACTAGGTACCTTGGACCCCATTTTCACTATTGGTGGGTGTCCTCACATTTGTTAAAAGTTCTCATCATTGATCGGAATCAAACGAAATCCTCCATGTTCGAATTCAACTCCTCTATTCACATGGTTTAGGGTTTGTATTATTTATCAACGGTTGGTTTGAAGACCTTGGGCCTATGCTGCAACTCCTTTGTTATCGCACAAGCTGAGCAAGACCGAGCCTTACTTATATCGGCTCCTCATGATACATAGCTCCAGTTTTTTGTTATGGCTATGATCTCCTTTTGACATGGATCCAAACTTGTATTTCAGTGGCCATGCTATAAACATATTTTTTGTTATGTATTAGAGATCATATTCTAGCATTCTGAACATCTCCTTATATCAAGATTGTAATTGCTCGTTGACCTTGTTTTGTTTCAGGTATTGTTTGAGACTTTGTTTATGTGGATTCCAAGATCCTCCACTTCTTGGTTTGTAATGCATTTCGGCCATCATTACCTTCTGACCTCATGCATTAGGGGACATCTGTTATCAGTCAGATTGGCACTTCTCTGTCTGTGACCACACTACATTGTCGGTCACACAAAAGGACCTTATGGATGGAAGAGCCTCATTGAATATAGATGATTTGGATCCAAATCTTACAATGCCTTCTTCATCATAGCTATTTTGTGAATTATTTTAAATCTATAACCAAAACTCTTATATCGGTCAACTCGCGGGTCACCCACTGGAGTTTAATTGAAAACCCGCAATCATTACATAAAAAGTTACACCTACTAGTTTCTTGATACTAAACCCACGAATTACTCACTTATTATCAAGAGATATACTTGCGGGTACCTCCAAAATCACGAAAAAATATTAAAAGATTGATTATGGATTAGTTATGGTAGTTATCCTAACTACCATAACTACCCCAACCATTTACCTTTTGAGCCTATCCTCTCAGCCTTGCTATAAATACAAGGAGAGGGCCTTGAGAAAGGGAGGACCATTTTGTATAAGGAAATGCAAGAGAAATATCCATTGAAGGAAGAGGAGCAAGGAGCCTGGGATCTATTTTCAACAATGTAGGTTACAGATTAGGTATAGTTTGATGCCATTAATGCAAGAAATACAATATATCTTATTTCCCATAAGATAATTTGTATATTTTATGAATCTAGTTCACTGAATCTTTAATATATTATCTATATATGAGTTTCATGCTAAGTTATTCATCTTTGTGTAGCCAAAATATTTGAGAAAGGTATCTTGTTTATTACAGGTTTCTCATTCTGAACTGTGGATCAAAAGAATAAATCTTAAAGCTTGGATCAGACTTCAGTTGTCCAAGGTATGCTCTTTTGGCTTTAAACCCTAGTTCTTTTGATTGAAAGAATACTTGACGCTATATATGTAGGGCACATCAAATTCAAGACGAATCAAGCTAAGGCCAAATGAATCATCTATGATTCAGTAAAACATAATTTGATGCTCGTGATCACACCACTGAAGATCGTGAAAGAATTTTATGATACGTTGACTAATATATATGAGAAGAAGGCCCTGATTCAAAAGAGGGTATTGAAGAATAAGCTTCGAAACTTAAATATGGATATTGAGGAGACAGTGGCCTCCTTCTTCTCCAAGATCTATTAGGTAAGAGATCAACTTGCTAGTATTGGAGTAGTGGTGGATGAAGATGATCTTCTCCAAACCGCTATTGATGGTCTCACATCCTCATGGGAGACATTCTTGGCTGCGGTAAATGGACGAGAGGCACAACCTAACTTCGAAATGTTGTGGCATGACTACCTCCAAGATGAGGGGTGAATCCATATCAAGTCAGTGTGCATCAAAGAATAAAATATTTCCCTCATGGAAAGATTGAATAAAGGAAAGAAATCCTTCTTCCAAAAGAAGTTCTCTCATTCAAAGAAGAAGGAGTTCAACAAAGTATTTGACAAGTCAAAATCTAGATACTTCAATTGCAACAAGAAATTACATTTCTCAAGAGATTGCAGAGCAAAGTGGAAAGGAAAGTTTCATGCTTCTACTGCCATATAAGATGAAATCACTCAAAATAATGCATCCGAAGAAAAGGAGACAATAAGGGATTATTATCTTATCTCATCCCTTTCGAGATCCGTCATCACAAATGCAGACACGTGGTTGATTGACAGTGGTGCATCCAAACATATGATTGGTTACAATATTTCCATCACCGATCTAAAGGAGAAAGAATTCACATGCATGGTAGATTTGGGGGACAACTCAACTTATCTGATCTAAGGAATTGGATACACCTCATTCCAGCTGAGCATCGGTGATATTCTACATGTGGAGAACATTCTATATGTTCCAGGCTTGAAGAAGAACCTGATTTTAGTTTCGGTTCCTGAAGACAAAGGCTTTCAAGTTATATTCATGGATAACAAATGTTGGGCGTATGAACCCCAGGTTCTGCGTAGTTGTGGTCTAACAAAACCCTTCTTCACTGGCCCTTTCAGCAACAGCCTTTGAACAAGATGAGGTCTCACCCGAGGCGAAGTTTATGGGGGATTACAAAATTAGGTTTCTGCAATCAGGTGATGTGCGGTTAACAGAGTGGGGAGTTGCGCAGAGTTATACGGACCTTGCGGTTATCACTTATACGATTGCACACACGGGGATTGCACGCTTCAGAATGAATCTTAAAAAAGGGACAGTGCAACTCCAGACTGCGCTACTTCTTCACAATCACACACACTGCAGGCTTCACTAACTTAGTGTAAATATGCATTCAACACACAGGATTGTGCACTTTGCGAACTCATGCAATACGGTGAAATGAAATGCAACCGCGCACTTCCGGTGTTGCGCTTTCATGGAATCGCACTTAACACAGACTTCACTGACTTAGTGTTTACCCTATTAAATCATGCATTCATCATATCCGGAATTACTTGCACATTCAACATTCAAGCATATATGTTTGGCACTTAGCATATTATTCTCATCTTTCATTGATATGGTGATACATATAAAAGAGAAGATACATATAATCACAAGCATGAACTTAACCATTAACAAAATCAAAAGCACAGATTCAATCACACAACACAATATTTACGTGGTTCACCCCCCTGGATGGTAGCTACGTCCACAAGAACTATTGATTATATTAATGGGAAGGGTTCAACAGTTCCAGTCTGCGCACACAGCTACAGAATCTCTTCTCTCTACAATAGGTCTCTGTGCACACAGCTGCAGAGCCTCTTTACAATGCTCAATCTCTCAACAGAGATAAAAAAAACTCAACTTAGAGATCACTAATCAACAACAACCCTTTCCCTTACAAAAATGCCCCTTTTATAGATCATGCCCTTAGGTCATGTCTTTACAATGAATATGGTCCAAAACCCTATAATAACCAAAACTGGTGCGGTTACCCTGCCAACCCAGCCTGTCGTAGTCAACAGCTTCTCCGCTCACCCCTAACCGCCTTGCTGGGCCACTCGTGGATCTAACAGCCGCAGTCCTCATGAAACGGATCTAGCTGCATAGTGGCGTGCCGCTTTATTCCCCTATGGCCTTCTTGCCACTGTCGACCCGTGGCTTTGCTTCTAATGGTTTCCACCACTCTAACTGATAGGTCACTTTAATCTGCTTCCACGCTGCTCCTTACCCAACTCTCGAAAATCATGGAGTCACTTACCAACATAGTTCTCTTTCATCTGCTTGACCTTTACTTATATTCTTTGCCCAAACATAACTTCTGCATTGGCGCTATGCATCAGAAAAACTGCACCATGCTTAGGCTTTGCACTCCCAACTGCACATATCTGACTTCGCAATCCTAACTGCATTATGGACAAAACTGTGCCACTTTGAACTTCGTAGTCCAAATTGTGCTATTGCCAAAATTGTGCTTCATCAAAATTGTGCCAACTTGGACCATGCCCAACAGGCCCCTAACACTTACTCGCGGATCGTCCCTGATCCACTTGGCTCTTGCTCCTTGTCCTCTGGAGGGATCAATTTTTCAGTGAATCCCTGAAGAGTTGCACTCAGCTTCACAATTGCTTCCTTTGTTTCTTTCTCTAAGTCCATAACAGTTTGCAACATGTCCTTAGAGACTTCTTCCTAAGCAAACTCCTATACTGTCTTCTCCGTGCTACGGAGTTCCTGTAATTTTTCCTCAATTGTATCAGTGAGGGAGAGTGCCTCTTCTTGCACTGGCTTTAGTCTCACCCATGTCTCAATCTCCTTATCCCTCAAAACTTTTAGTTCTCTTGTCAAGTCCTTGACATGCGCGAACTTTTGGATTTTCTCTCTTGGTGTTAATGTCTTCATGGCCGCATTCACAGCGTCCAACTCTGTCTGGCATTGATGCAAGTCATCCTGAATTTGTTGTAGGGAAGGATCCTCCTGCAGGGTATCCCATACCTTTGTAGCTTCCTTCAGCAAATCTTGACATTTTTCTATTCCGGCAGAGATAGTCTATGCCGAATCTTTTAGTGCTACGACTCTTTATTCTCCCATGTCTAGTGGTGTAGTAGGTGGCTACTAGGTAGCGAGTTTAGCAACCTCTTCCTTGTGGGAGATATCCATCTCCACCATCTCTCCTTTCAGATCGCTTACCACCTTGCCAATCTGTACTATCGTGTCTTCTAACTCTGGTTTTACTTCGCATTCAGGTATCTATGCGCAAACAGTAGCAACTATCTCTTCCAGCCTTCTTCGCTTTTCCTGTGCCTTGGCTAGTTCTGTGGTTTTCTGTGCACATTCCTCTGCTAGTTTTTTGTAGATCTCCTCTAGGTGTACATTCTGGTTGTAAGAGACGATGTCTCTATCTATTATCTCCTTAACAACCGGCAGATGCAGATCATGTAACCCCTCAAGATGTATCATGCCAATGTTAATGTCAAGATGCTCTACCTGCTTCACACCTTCATCCATATCCTCACTCGGGAAAATGATGTTGAGTGGCTGCATTTTGACTAGGCTGGGATTCATTGTCACAGCCGGTGGCCTTCTCCTTGGTCGACTAGATTCACCTGTCTTACCTTCTTAATCAGATTCTCAGACCAGGTCCCGATAGACTTGGTCTATCTTCGCAACCATAAGTTTGAGCTCTGAGAGGTTTTGGTTCAATTGCGCTTGTGCCTCTTCGTTCTTACTATCTTTTGTAGCAAGCGCCTCCTCTAGATACTTGTGTATGCGTAGAGCGATGCAGTCGTAGTCGTCTTCGTGCAACTTTGCTTATGGGTTGTCTTTAGTTGCCTTACATTTCTTCCTTGGTCCTTTTTCTAGTATTGAACTTTCAAGATCCTTTCGCTTTTCTCCTTTGGCACTTCAGTAGTGTCTTTTTCTGTTTCCTCTTCAATGATTGGAGTCTTAGTGTTGCTTTCATCTGATGTAGAATGGAATTCTAGTGGCGCATCTACCTTCCACTCTGGTGGCCAGTCTTCTATAGCTTTCTCAATCCTTTTCGCATCCAATTGGTAATCCATAGGGAACCAGACTGGGTTCTGGTTTTCGGCCTTTGGCATAGTAAATAGAATGCAAGTCGGCCTTAAATATCATCTTCTGAAGAAACATTTTGGTCTTATCCTTTGAAATACATGGAATGCACAATATTACATCGCACAATTGGCCAAAGTAAGTGTGGAATTGCTCATTATTTACACGTTGTCGTTCCGGCTGCGTGTTTTCCCACATATTGGCATACTTCGCGGCTCGAAAATCTCCCGTTATCATTGTAAGGTTGTGTTGATAATGTGGCTCCTGCCAGCCTATAAAAGCAATCAATATCATCAGCCATGTGTAGTGGAATGCGTTTCCTGTCTCCTGGGTTTCACTCACATCCTCTAGAAATTCATTCAACAGATAACTAGCCCAATTGTATGGGTGTCCATCTTTGGCCTTCGTAGAGAGAAGAACTGCTGCAGCCGGCACTTCCACTGGTCTACACTTTCATAAAATCCTGCCTACGAGCAACTGGACAGTGAACTTTGTGGCTTTGTCTTCAATCCCATTTGTGATAAAGCCTCACTTCCTCTCCACTAACTTGTATTCATCTTTCATTTGCTTTGCGAGCTTTTTATCCTTTGTTTTTCCCACAAACTCCCCTACAACATCATCGCCTCGCTTACTGAGATGAGTGATGTTGTAGATGAGGTCGACATTGATGTCAATTTTGTGGTCAAGCCATAGGAATCCCTAGTCTGTGCACGATATCAAAGTGTGCACCACCGCGGTACATTCTGGACTTCGCTCAAAGTGGGGTATACTCAAGAGATGCAACAAGCTAGAGGGCACCAACTAATTAGCCCATTCCTGTGGAACGATCAGAGGTTTTCCTAATTTTGCATCCTCCATGCGGCACATATATTGGTCATCTTGAAACTTAGGATATTTTGTCTCTTGTGGGTCTTTTGCTTATAAGATATTGTGGTCTGCGAACTTGCATCCTTCTACTTTTCCAAGTATATTTCCCTGGATTTCCACATCATCGTAAATCGGTGGTACCGGAATGTCATACTGTGCGTTCTTGAATAGTGTAACTGCTGGCGCATCAAGACTTCTTGGTGGGATATATACATGTGTTAGGTAAATGGGGTTGTCCCCTGGTGGCAATGGCAGTCTAGGCTTCGATTTTACTATTGCATCCGGCTTCTTAGTTTCCTTGAGGGTTCCCTTATCCTTTTGTTGCATATTGGCTATGTTCCGGGGTGAGCTTCTTGATGCGGAACCTCTCTCTGAAACTGATTTCTTAACGGGCGTTTTCATCAACCCCGCAACCCTGGATTGTTTGAAGTCCTTCACAACCTGCTCAACTATAGATTGCTCTGACATTCACCTGGAAGTCTGTCTATGGATCTTGATATTGCTTGGCACTCATTGTTAAAAACTGAACTGTTCTTTGCGGGAAAATTTGAAACTTATGGTAAAACCCACGAGTCTGGTCTTAGCGGTATTTATAGGTGCAATTAGGCTTGATCCGCGCCCATAAACGTCTAGATGAGAATTAAATTTCATAACCGTTGGCCAAATCCGTCGAGGATCAGGCTCCTTTCCTTCATTGAATGCATCAGAACGACTAAATTTACGTTAAATGCGCAAGCGGGCTTCAGAAAAAACACTGTATAATGGCTAGTTTTTCGACCGACATTTTAATGGGTAGTTTCTTCGAACTGTGCTCATGGCTTGGACAAAAGATTTCTGCACGGTTCCTCTGGGTACTTGTGCTCCTTTATTTTTAACTTCGCAACTGCACTTTTAACTCTTGCTTCGCATCGCAGCTTCCAGTGTACACTTCGCATATGTGCTTCCAACGTGCACTTCGCATCCAACTTCCTTCGTGCACTACGCAATTCATATTTCATGGAACTTCATATTTCACCAAAATTTTGTGCAGACTCTTTATTATGTCATTCTTAGTGTCCAATTTCAACTGCACTTGACACTTAGAATTTCTTCTCTTCTGATCACTGAGGGCTTGGAGAACTAGGACTATCCCTCTAGGGTTTTACTCTACTTTCATTAATTAGACGTGGTAGGTTTTCTCCTGCTAATGTGGCTAACTGAGTTGCGCCACTGTTACTAACATGCATAACAATATATGGCCCTAGCCAATTCATTTTAAATTTTCCAGGAAACATCATGAATTTACTATCATAGAGGAGGACAAGGTATCCTACCTGAAATAATTTGTGCTTGATGTGGCGACTATGCCATGCTTTTTCTCTATCTTTCTGCACTTGCTGGTGAAATCCTGCAATGAAACGATCTTCCTCCAATCCAACCAAGTGTAGAAGCCTTTATTCCATTATGTCTTCATCTGCCGTGCCTTTGAATGTTGCAATCCTCAAACTTGGTACTATGTATTCCATTGGCATCACAGCTTCCTGTCCATATGTTAATCTGAAAGGTGTATGTCCTGTCAACTTCTTGTAAGTTGTCATGTATTCCCATAACACAGTTGGTATTCGTAGATCCCAATCATCCATGTTTGTATTACATACCTTGGTTAGCGCATTTTCCAACACTTTGTTAAATGCTTCAACAATTCCATTAGCTTATGGATGATATGGTGTGCTCTTTTGATGGTAAATATGAAATTCATCAGTCAAGGATGCAATGGTTCTATCCAAAAATTATGTTCCCTAATTACTCATTAATATCTTTGGACATCCAAACCTTGTTATGATGTTTTCAAAAATGAACTGTGCGGCAGTAACTTCACTACAGTCCTTCATTAGTTTTTCCTCTGCCCATCTGGTTAGATAATCTGTAGCTGTAATAATGTATCTTGAACCAGTTCGTTTCCCTGGTGGGTTAATAGGTCCCACGAAATCAATAGCCCACTTATCAAAGGCTTGCAATGTCAACTGTGGTTTCAATGGCATCTCATATCTGCGAGATGGCTTTCCTGTTCTCTGAAAAACATCGCAACTTCGGCAATGTTCCTTTGAATCTTTATGGAATGTAGGCAACGACAGTCCTTCTCTTAAGATCTTCTGCGCAGTATCTCTTCCTACGTAGTGGCCTCCAGACACTCTTGAATGTGCTTCAGCTAGTATCAATGCTTTCTCATGTTCGAGAACACATCTGCACAGTACTTCATCTGGTCCTAGCTTGTATAATTGCCCTACAATTATGGTGAATTACGTTGTAATGTCCCCTCCTATCATACCAGCATGATAGAGAGGATCATTGTGCTAAAACCGGGCAATTGGCCCCGATGCTTACTAAATAAAACATCCACATATATAAAAAGACAAGCATGCAGATGTACAAATCTAAGCAAACACAACAGAAGTAAATCATGTGCAGAATTAACACACATCCCTCATACATTCTAGATTTTCATGTCATTCATCAATTAAGCAATATCAAATTATCAAATGAGAATACTTATCTTAAACCAAGTAGTCCCTGAGCAACCAGCTACGCTTCTGCAACGTTCCACCCAACCGTAGGCCAGTGTGCTCCTCAATCTCTCAGCACCACTACCACCCCCGAGCTGGGCATGATCTCCACAAGGAAAAGGGAAAAACAGGCTCATCACATAGCCAAAGATACGCCAGAATCCGCCAAGCCAACCAGCAGTTGGGTTCTCAGGATGCTAAGAGATGGGCAGAGGTGAATTACTAGGCTAGTGGCTCAACCCTGGAGCTATGGATACTTCATTGGGCTCATCAAGCCAAATCTATCCTCTTCCACTCTTGAAGCTCCTGCTCACAGGTTCAAATCCAAAATGGGATGCACTTAACAACAAAACCACAATTGCTGGCATGAGGAAAACGTTTTCGACAGTGGGATGCATGAGATGGGGCTTCAACTAACTCAGAAAAACGTGGGAACACACAAAAACGAAATTGGAAGATGGGGAACAACCCTAGAAATCCAAATCCATTTTTAGAAACTCATCCTTGGACATTCGGGGGCAAAAACGACCTCCATACAGTCCCCAAATCGTGGCCCTTCTCTCCCAAGCTACTGTATATGCAAAAACGAACTCCCAGGCATGGAAAAATGCAGAATTTGGATGAAAAACGTGTAGGGAAAGACCAGTTAGCTCCAACCGCGGGAGTGCATGAATGCCATGGCTGAAGAATGGATTTTGGGCACAACTTCGTGAGGGTTTTCTTGCCCAACAAACCAAAACTCGATTTCCCAGGTTGCTGTCTTGCCCATACACGAAAATTGACAACCATACCTCTCTCATCCCAAGGCATTAATTGTCTCAACCAATTCTTGGAAGAATTAAATGATTGGGTGCATGGGACCAAATGGGTAGTTGAGAGTTCATGGGTTTCCTCAATGAAATGGCTTAACACCATGGGTTTGGTTATTTTCCCTCCTTATTCCTTGTAAAGATCATGCCCCCATCTCTTTGTTGCATTGCATAGCTGGTTGTGGGTTTTTCATTAAAATCGCATATTTACATGATGTCCGAATTTTCATTGTGCACGGCTATCACAAGAACCATATGCATCTATTCTAATTGCCGATACATAGAACGATAAATCAATGGCGGGGCCTTGGCCTTGAGCTCCTCACCATGACTAAATAACAATATTTACATCATTTACAATATTAATGCATTAGGGTCAAGATGGGGACATTACATTCCCCTCCCCTTGGAATGACACCGTCCTCGGTGTTCCAACACTTCGGAAATAAATACCCACTTTACATATGTCCAAAATTCACAAAATGTGGTAGGTTTGTCCTACATTTCACCCTCTACTTGGGTTTTTCAGGACTAAGTCCTTTGGTCTTTACAACCTGCTCTTGTTGGCTGGGACCTTCTAGCTCTGCATAAGGACATCGTTCCAAAACAATTCCTTCCTTTTCTTTTCCTTCCAACTGGTCCACGAACCTGGGGAATTTACAGTTGCTACCCCCTTGATATTCTCTTGTTGGGCAGTCACGGAGGCAATGATTTCCTCCACATCCCCAACATTTCATCGACGGCTTTACCTTTTCCCGATCCATTTCCTTTGACTCTTCCCACCTGGGACATTTCTTAATCAGACGATTGGATGAATGCTTCTTCATTGACCCACTTTCATTTCCCTTGTTGATTGCTCCCAGAATGCTTTTTACCTCTTTTTGCAGACGAATAGAGTCCTGCAAAGCCTCATGGTTTATCTCATTCTGTTGCCTCTGTAGCTTGAGCATCTCCCCAAGATTCTCTTGGGTCCTGGCAATTGTTTGAAGAAGACTTTCAGCCAACTCTAATAGCCCTCGGTCTGCTGCCATGGTTAATGGGCACAACTGAACACACCTTGCTTACTAGCAACACTTTCTTGTGTCGGCTGCAACCAATGGTTTCACTTTCTTACCTTTGAAATTCATCATGGGAATTCTTTGTTAGGACAAGCATAATGTAAACATTAAGATTAGTCAATTATTTTCCCAATTAACATGGAATGTCCATGCTTTATTCATGGGACTTCCATACTTTCATGCTTTCCCACCATACACATGAACTCATTCATGTTCATCCTTTCATAGGAAATTTAGTATTTCAGCATTCACAATTCATCTCAAGCAATTAAACACAATCTTTTTTTTCAGCCATGATATGCACTCAACAATCTTTTGTTTTATAAATGCATCAATCAAAAGGAAAGAGAAGAGTAGGGGTTTCTCCCTCTTAGTCTTGTTCTATTATGGAGCTACACCATCGTTGTGGTTTCATGCTCCTTAGTCTCTTTCACTTCAATGTGAATGCTTTGACTTTCCTTTCTTGGCTATGGCACTTAGTGTCTAAGGTCTGCATATGGATTTTCAGCTAGGGCACCCTTCCCATTATTGCCTACAGAACCTTGGGTTGCTAGGATCCACTTGTATCCACTAGCACCATCTTTCATTACTGCTCATACTGAGCTCTTTAGGATGGTCACATGTCCACATGCATCTCCAGGATTCATAATCCTTGCTTCCAGCAATACCTACACTCAAACATTGAATCAATTCACATGTTTAGTTCATTTTCATAGGGTTTTTCTCTAAACAAGAGTTTAGGAAATCATAACCAAATCATATACACACGTATATTCATAAGAAAGAAGCTGCAAGGTAACTGAATACTTATCTGTATTGGATGTCTTTACTTTATTCCACGGGATCCTTCTTTGCTTTACAAGCCTTGGGTTTCCCGTGAACACAATAACGAATGTTGGGCCAGCACATAGGCTACTCCACAATCATTCGAATCGGCAATTCCAATCCAGTACGCCGACTGGGTTTATCAATCACTTCCTTTAGCATTATGCTAGGCCAGTGCTCCGACTTGTTTTATCAATTGTTTAAGGGGTGTTGGGCCAGCGTACACGCTGCTTTACCCTACCAAGTAGTTAATGCCCAACTAGTCACTCTCTGGACTTATCAAGAATTTTATAGCGTTCAACCAGCTACTCCCTGGATTTCTTAATAATTTATATCGCCCACTCATTTACTCTCTGGATTTACTAGCAATTTATATCACCCACTCATTTGCTCTCTGGATTTACCAGCAATTTATAGTCTTTCAGGGTCTTGCCTTCCTGCAATGACCAAGGTTTCCAACAAAGAAACAATAGTGTATCAGCTTAGCTGTTAGAAGACTTATACCTGAAATCTTCATTATTCCAAACAAGACATAAATGAAAACGAATACTTATCTGTATTGTGCGTTTCCCCTCTGGTCCACAGGATCCTGCTTCGCTTTGCAAGCCTTGGGATTGCCTATGGACTTGGATATAGTTAATGCTTAACTAGTACGCCTCCCCATCGGCTGGATTTACCAAGCATTTGGTGGTGCCCAACCAGTCCCATACCTGGTTGGCCCTCTCCAGTGCCGAGCCAGCACATTCGTCTGGGTCATCGACCAATGGAAGGAAACTACGCCACCGACCATTATAGGTCAAGGCTCTACTATGGAGCCATAGGTATCTCAGGGTTTTCAGTTAGTCTTCGGCGCCCGCCCTCCCACTGCTGTCCCAATAGAGATCTCAGGGTTTTCAGTCAGTCCTCGACGCCCGCCCTCCCACTGCTGACCCAATAGGCATCTCAGGGTTTTCAGTCAGTCCTCGGTGCCTGCCCTCCCACTGCTGACCCAATAGGCATCTCAGGGTTTTCAGTCAGTCCTCGGTGCCCGCCCTCCCACTGCTGACCCAATAGAGATTTCATGGCTTTACCAGTGTCACCACACCCCTTGCACTGTAACCCTTCACACACATCAACTCTTGGTTTATACAAAGGACGCCACTCCTTCTCTTGTGCAAATCGGTGGTTCCTTTTAGGAAATTTATAGGTGACTTTCTTGACTGCAGGTTAACATGACCCCTACTCACACAAGGATGATACCTTCTCTTATTACACAACTCTTCGAGCCTGTCCATCCCATCTGGTAATATTTCACATGAGCATAGAAAGGTTTCCAATTCCCATACAGTCCCTTTGCGTACCCTTCTTCACTTTGCCCCTTAATGTGCAGTATCAATCTGCATCTGTGTAGGCTGACAACACAAGAAGGATAAGCAAGCTCATCAGTATGGTTGTTCAATTCTTAACCATATTCCATATCATTCACTACCAAGTATTGAAACACCAGGAATGCATCCATTCCCTTAGGGTGTAGTCAATATTGGAAACCCTATCATGACCCATCACCAGAAAAGGTGTGCACCCCCTTCCTGATGTGCGCCATGTAGGCCCTAATCATACTCAAGCAGTCTGCAATGATATAAATAAAATAGAGCATGCTCTACATATTAACCCTAATAATTTAGACATGAATGCTCTTGTCTAGGGTCACAGAATACTCATTCATTTTGCAGATGTGTCTCACATGCCTTCTGGGCATAGCTTTACCATCTCACTTTCATGGTTTACCGACATGCGGTTTGACTGAGACATTATCAATGGCGTTTCACCCGAAACCCATTTCCTAAGCATGGGATCCTTCCCATCTAGTTTGGCTTCTGCAGGCCATCACGCCTGGTCTTCCTACAATGTGTCATCCTGGCACACTTCGTCAAATAGCCAAACAGTCAGCAACATTTAGCAATAAGCTTCAAATATGATTGTTTCATAACCAATCAATAACATTAATAATTAAATTCAACATGAATTTTACAATTCTGTCTCCTACAAAAATTGATTTGCTTAGCAATGAAGCTTATCCTCATATTGTTTGGCTCTTGTTCACGGTAGATTCCAATCTTCATCATGGACTTATCCATATTTTCCATGCCCAAAGCAATCTACCTGAAATCTGAAACTTCAATCAGCCATATGATTTGTAATTTTTTATGCATATAATAATTTCATTGCTGCCACAGTCACGAAAGCATTTTAATATCACCAAAACCATCTACTTCCCGTGAATTATTACCATACTAGAGTTGCATGGTTCGATTTCATCATTTTATGCAATTATTCTCTTGATCTTAAGATTGATAATAGTTTACCATTCCATCTATTATCTAATTGCAATGAAACATACATCACACTCATGCATTCTCACAATGCATCTCATCATGTGCACCTATATCTATGCATGCATATTTACCTCACTCACATAATCTTTTAATGTGTATCTCCTCAATGCACAACCACAAGATTGTGCATAATATCTTAATGCACATTTCCTCAATGCTACCTTGCATTAAGTTATGAGTACTATGCTTTCAACATAATTCAAACATAGTTGAAGGGATCTTACCAAATCCTCTTTCCTCATTAATGCAATTTGGCACTAATAATCATTACCTGCCTGGTTACCATTAACATCGCCTGATGTTACCTGATCAATTGGCCTCTTACCAAGGCTGCTCAGTCCTTTTTCCAACTTTATGATCATAGATTTGTTGCACCATCCTTTCTACATAAGGTTGTTGGCTTCATGCAACAACATCCTCAGCACATTTAGCCATGCTCTTTGTTATCTTTGGTCCTGCAACCAATACCAACATCAATAGTGATTATCAACCACAATATTCTCCATTAGTGGTTCATTGCATATGCAGACTTCATTATTCTACCAATATGCAATATCCCATTTATGCACAAGCATTTCCATATGTACTATGCAATGTTTGTTAAGATGCCATCTAGTGCATATACATCTATGTAATCCCTTACATTTTTAACATTTTTATGCTATATGACAATTTCATAATTGTAAGTATGATAACAAACAGGGGTTTAAGGAATTCTTCCCTTTTCGATCCCTCATCGTAACATGGAATTCCTCTTCCATATCATGCAATTGTAGAAATTGCCCATATTGACAACAAAATGTGTTCGTCAAAACAGCCGCTGGCACTCTTTTGCACTAAATATCTATGATATATGTAGACTTCATTCAAAATCTGGTCATGCATCATTGTTCCCTACTGGACAAGCTTCCCAATGCCTGTCTTCATGCTTCATTCCGACACTGGGTGTGGAAACTGCATCTTTTCAAAAATGACAACTTTCACTCCAATTCTGCACATTTTACACAGTTGCATTTTGGTCCAGAATGCCAACTTTAGCCACCTGTGGAAAAAAATCTATGAGGAATCACCAAAACTTTTATATTGGGCGAAGCTATTCCATATAACAAGGAACACTCAGCAATTCACGGATCTCAATTCTGATGCACCATTCATCTTCTATGAATTTCTGGGTTTTACTACTTCTCACTTTTTCACATTTTTCCCAAAATTCCAAATTTTGGGCCAAAAATGGCTATCTCCCAAACGGTGTATTTCTGGGAAATCTTCGTCTAACGGAAACTGTCCGTCTTAATGAGAATATGAAATGTCTAGTTCAGTAATTTTTTTGATTCCCACATCTAGGATCACTTTTACTGCCCACAAGCTTTTCAAAATCCCGAAAAAGTGGCCCGGAATAGTGCTTTTTGGCCTTCTTGCTCACCCCGACTCTACATCCTTTGGAGTTTGGCTCCAAGATTCTGAATTTAACACTGTTCCTACTTCATGGCCGCGCCCGATCAATTTCAGCTCAAACCGACCTTCTGTCAAGCCTCGGGACTTCGTCCTTCAAAAGTCACTATTATCCATTTTCTGTCAAATCGGAGTGTATTGGGCTCAGGGTCTTCACTGGTCCTTTCATGGCCTTCGTCAATGGCCTCCGAGCCCCACAGGAATCATCCCATTCTGAGCCCGGATGCTCCCTCTATCCAAAAATCAAGTTTTGGTCACTTTACTTTTTTCTTTCGCCAGCCGCCGTTGCGGGACGGTTCACCGATCGCTCCTGCAATTGCGGAGCCATTCGGCGAAGGCTCCCGCTGTCGTTGCGGGACGGTTCGCCAATCGCTCCCGCAGTTGCGGAGCCATTCGGCGAATGCTCCCGCAATTGCGGAGCCATTCGACGAATGCTCCTGCAATTGCGGAGCCATTCGCGGAACGCTTCCGTTGCGGAGCGATTCGGCGAATGCTCCCGCAGTTGTGGAGCCATTCGTAGAATACTTCCGCAATTTCGGAATGGTTTGCCGAATGCTTCCGAAATTTCGGGGCGATTTGGTGAAGTCTTTCGCAAATTTCGGAACGATTCGCTGAAGTCTTCTGCAAATTTCAGAACGATTCGCCGAAGTCTTCCGCAATTTCGGAACAACTCGTCGAACTCTTCCGCGTTGCGGAACGATTCGCCGAAGTCTTCTGCAAATTTCGGAACGACTCGCCGAAGTCTTCCGCAATTTTCGGAACAACTCGCCGAACTCTTCCACGTTGCGAAACAATTCGCGGAATCCTTCCGCAATTTCGGGCCCAATTGCCGAACTCTTCCCCAATTTCGGAAGAGAATTCCTTCTGCAATTTCGAGGCAATTCGCCAAATGCTTCCGCAGTTTCGGAAGACATTCGAGAATTCTTTCTAAAACAGCGTTAAACGAATTTTTTTAAAGACACTTAGGAAAAATTTAAAAACTTTCTTTTCTTATGACTGCAATTGGATTTGGCCCATAGAGGCTCGATGCTGCAACCAGCAGCTCTGATACCAAATGTAATGTCCCCTCCTATCATACCAGCATGATAGAGAGGATCATTGTGCTAAAACCGGGCAATTGGCCCCGATGCTTACTAAATAAAACATCCACATATATAAAAAGACAAGCATGCAGATGTACAAATCTAAGCAAACACAACAGAAGTAAATCATGTGCAAAATTAACACACATCCCTCATACATTCCAGATTTTCATGTCATTCATCAATTAAGCAATATCAAATTATCAAATGAGAATACTTATCTTAAACCAAGTAGTCCCTGAGCAACTAGCTACGCTTCTGCAACGTTCCACCCAACCGTAGGCCAGTGTGCTCCTCAATCTCTCAGCACCACTGCCACCCCCGAGTTGGGCATGATCTCCACAAGGAAAAGGGAAAAACAGGCTCATCACATAGCCAAAGATACGCCAGAATCCGCCAAGCCAACCAGCAGTTGGGTTCTCAGGCTGCTAAGAGATGGGCAGAGGTGAATTACTAGGCTAGTGGCTCAACCCTGGAGCTATGGATACTTCATTGGGCTCATCAAGCCAAATCTATCCTCTTCCACTCTTGAAGCTCCTACTCACAGGTTCAAATCCAAAATGGGATGCACTTAACAACAAAACCACAATTGTTGGGCATGAGGAAAACGTTTTCCACAGTGGGATGCATGAGATGGGGCTTCAACTAACTCAGAAAAACATGGGAACACACAAAAACGAAATTGGAAGATGGGGAACAACCTTGGAAATCCAAATCCGTTTTTAGAAACTCGTCCTTAGACATTCGGAGGCAAAAACGACCTCCATATAGTCCCCAAATCGTGGCCCTTCTCTCCCAAGCTACTGTATATGCAAAAACGAACTCCCAGGCATGGAAAAATGCAGGATTTGGATGAAAAACGTGTAGGGAAAGACCAGTTAGCTCCAACCGCGGGAGTGCATGAATTCCATGGGTGAAGAATGGCTTTTGGGCACAACTTCGTGAGGGTTTTCTTGCCCAACAAACCAAAACTCGATTTCCCAGGTTGCTGTCTTGCCCATACACGAAAATTGACAACGATACCTCTCTCATCCCAAGGCATTAATTGTCTCAACCAATTCTTGGAAGAATTAAATGATTGGGTGCATGGGACCAAATGGGTAGTTGAGAGTTCATGGATTTCCTCAATGAAATGGCTTAACACCATGTCTCAAGGGTTTGGTTATTTTCCCTCCCTATTCCTTGTAAAGATCATGCCCCCATCTCTTTGTTGCATTGCATAGCTGGTTGTGGGTTTTTCATTAAAATCGCATATTTACATGATGTCCGAATTTTCATTGTGCACGGCTATCACAAGAACCATATGCATCTATTCTAATTGCCGATACATAGAACGATAAATTAATGGCGGGGCCTTGGCCTTGAGCTCCTCACCATGACTAAATAACAATATTTACATCATTTACAATATTAATGCATTAGGGTCAAGATGGGGACATTACATACGTTGCTTTTACTACAAGTTGCTTCTTCTGCTACTTAGTAAATTCTATAGGTGCCAACCTTGTATTTAAGAACTCTAGAATGTCCTTATAATATTCATCTGGGATCTGAATAGCAAATAAATGTGCATCTAGTAGACTGTCTTCCAGGTTTGTAGGTTCTTCACCTGACTCAATTCTAGACAGATGGTCAGGTCCTGAGTTTAGCCTTCCTGGCTTAACAACGATTTCAAAATCATACTCTTGAAAGAGTAACAACCATCTACAGATTCTCCCCCCTAACACTAGTTTATTGACCAGGTATTTCAAAGTTGAATGGTCAGTAAATATGCAAAAGTGCGCACCTAGCAGATAGTGCCTGAACTTCTACAGTGCGTACACCATAGCTAGACCTTCTCTTTTTGTGGTTGTATAATTCTTTTCTGCTGAGGATAGATTCCTGCTTGAGAATGCAATAGGATGGTCAATACCTCCCTCATCGGTTATGCTAGCACAACACCAAGTGCAATGGATGAAGCATCTACGTGTACATGGAATTGTTTGCTCCAATCCGGAAAAACTAAGATAGGCGCAGTTACCATCCTTTCTTTTAGTGTGTCCAGTCCTTTCTAGCAGTATTCATTCCATATGAACTTTGCTTTTTTCTTCATCAATTTCTCCAAAGGTACAATTATCTGTGTATATCCTTTGATAAAATTTTTGTAGTAGCCTGTGTATCCCAATGTAGTGCATAGTTGTTTTACTAAATTAGGTGCTAGAAAATTCACAATAACTACGATTTTAGATGGATCAACCATCAGTCCCTGGTTACAAACAATGTTTCCCAATAGAATTCCATAGGGAACACAGAATATGCTCTTCTTTAAGTTTAGGGTGATCTGATGTTGTCTACACTTTGCTAACATTAGTCTTAAGCTCGCATAATGGTTCTTCAAGAACCCAAATACAGTCCAATCATCAAAATATACTTCTAGAAATTTATGGATGAAATCTTTGAATGCAGCAACAACTACTCTTGAAAAGATGGCAGGTGCGTTCTTCAGACCAAAGGGCATAACTGTGTACTGAAATGAGCCCATTTTGTGGCAAAAGTGGTCTTATTCCTGTATGTTGTGTCAATTCTAATCTGATGGTATCCATAAAATCCATCAGTGAAAGAGTATGCCTCATTCCCTCCAACATTCTCTAATACTTCATCAGTGAATGGAGTAGGAAATGGGTCATGTAACGATGCATCATTTAACTTTTTGAGATCTACGCAGATCCTGATTTCTCCTTTACTCTTTTTGTCTTGGATAACCATGTGACTTATCCATTCTGATTCTTCTATCGGTTCAATGATTCCTGCATCAAGCATCTTATCAAGCTCTGCTTTTTCCCTTTCTTTGTATCTTGGATTGAGCCGATATGGTCTCTGCTTCATGGGATTCGCATCTGGCTTGAGAGTTATTTTCACAACCCCCAAGTCGCCCAAAATGCCTTTCATTTCAGAAAAATTCGTAGGAAACAAGTCTTCATATTCCCGAAGTAGATCTGCTATCTACGCAACTGTCTCTTCATCCCAATAATCTCCTATAGAGGAGAACTTTGGTTCTTCAGTGGTTCCAATGTTCACTTTCCAAGTTTTCACAGGATCACTCAGTTCCAGAGTTTCCAATGGAGGTCCTTCGACTTCGCTCTTTCCTTCTGACTCAGGTATATTGACATTGCATGGGTCGTCATCATCCCTTTCCTCTTCTTCTTCATCTAAAACGAAGTTGCAACATTCCAGGGCATGCTCTATCTGTCTTTCCCATTCTAGTTGTTGATACACAGGTTTTGATGTGTCATTGAATATTTTCTCTTTGATGACTTGTAATGCCTCGTTTATACTTGGACATTCATCTTCGAAGCTAAAAGTTGCTTGGAAATTCTTAATCATGACAGACCATTCTGTTGTTCCTCTGCGCAGTTCCGTTTCTGTGTACCAGTTCTTTGGAATATGATCTAATGTGTGTACAAACAGATGAACCCATTATGTTTGCGGTCTATGCGTCTATGATTTCTTGCAATTGTCTATGTGATCCCTTGGATCAGTTTGTCCATCATATTTGACTTGTACAAGCTCAATTTCTTCCAGAAATTTGATCTCCATCATATGCTTGCATTCTTCCCACGTGGTCAGATTTTGCCTATGCGCGGCCCACCATCTAGCAGGTGTAGCGCGCAATGCTATATCCAATGATGCTATCTTATGTTCATCTTAAACTGATACAGTATATTCTTGAAAATATGTATGGATGTTAGTCAAGCCATCATAGGTAGGGATTGGACTTACCTATGTTCCAATCCAGCACAGTGATCTCGTGAGTTGCACGCATTTTCTGGAAGATACTTCATGCATTCTGCTTTGCCAATTCTCCAGTACTGCATTTAAGTCTGATATGCAAGAACTATCACATCACCAACTCAATGTTCCATCATCAGTTGGGTTGACATAGTCATCCTTTTTCATTGTCATCTTGTAAATACGGTCCAGATCTTGAGCTCTGCATTCTTCTCTTATTGGCTCAGTGTATATAGGTCCTTGTGAAGGGTCCAAGGGTGCGATGACCTTGATATCTGCCCCTTCAAATATCATCTACTTCTTCTTCATATTGATGATTGCGAGGTTATCCATGTCCCAATCTATCCCCAATAGTGCAAGATAAGGTTGAATATCATCTACGATCTCAATGACTTCAAAGTCTGCTCTAATTCGCACTCCATCAATGTCAACAATAACATTTGCTAATCTCCCAAAGGGTATAACCTTTTGTTGATTGGCTGACCTTAATTGTATTGGCGACCATGATAACTTCGGCTTCCCCATTTGTTCCAATGTCTGCTTTGTCAAGACATTCACTTCTGATCCTAAGTCCAAGGTAATCTCATCCATTTCAAAATCTCTGATCTGCGCATTTAGTCTCATCTCTCTTCCAATTCTTTTATGGCTCTTCATATGATGAACCACTCTGTGTGCTTCATTTACTGTATTGTGCTGCTCGTAATTACTTAGTGGGATCTGTAATTCGGCTCAGGCATTCTCATGTTTTAACAGCTTCATGCAGCTCTGTAACAAGTGCGCAACAAGACTTATTGCATCTGTTGCAGTACGTGTATGATCATACGAGGCTGGCATATCCTTCACAGGTGCGGTCTCACTTTGCAACTTGATTCTTGGGGTTACCGGTGTTGGTTCTTTGAAGGTTTCTCTTGCTTCCATGAAGGCTTTTTTTGCTTTGTTCACCTCAAAAGTAGGTGTTTTTCCCGTTGCTTTCCTTATCCAAGCCCCTTCAGTAGGCTTTTTCTTAGCATGGTAATTATCGGAATTCGAAGCTTCTACTCTTTGATCTTCACCTGTTGTAGCTCCACTTCGTGTCACAGGATTAATGTTGCAATCTATATTCCTTTCCTCAGTTGTGATCATCCGTATGTTCTGGTTATGCGCTTCTTGTCTCCTTTCTTGCATTTTTTCTTACAAAACAGGGCATGCCTCAATGACATGATCAAAAGACTTACAATATTTACAGGTAGTACAAGCATTCGTGCAGTCTCTAGATAAATGTCCTGGTTCAACACAGATATAGCATACTATCTGACCTCTTCCTCTTCCTTAGCCAGTGTTTCTTCCTCTGCCTCTAAATCCACCATGTCATTTGTATGTGCCTTGATCATACTGTGCATTATCATTGTTATACGATGTTTCCTCTTGAACTCAGTAGACATCATGCTTTCTCTCTATCATGAGTTCATATGCTCTATAGTTAGTATCATCATGGTCAACTAATTTACAAAATGTGCAGTACAAGTTCTTAGGTGTTTGCACATACTTATGAAGTAAATAACAATCCTCAGGACGATGTCCTCTACATCGGAAAATCTCACACCATGGTCCTTGTTTCTAATTTAATGGGTTTGGATCTCCACTATTGGTGTAGTCTTTAAAGACCGGATAGTGTTCTTTGGAGTGACCTTCTCCCTTACACTTTTTACACCAAACCTCTTCTCGGATTTATTTTCCTTTCTTCATATCTTGTAATTGTAATGTCATATTTTCTAGTTGGGTCTGTATCTGAACCATACCTACGCTAGTCTCTCCTATCGGTGAAGCCTCTAGTTTCATTGAAATCTCTAGGGCCTCTTTCTACGAAGCAACCTTCTGTTGCATCAATGGTAATCTAATGTGTGGAAACAACACGGCTATGAACCATTCTTGGTGTTGTTGCGGTGCTATGTCAAATCTAACTTGATCTAACAGCGCTTTGAACTTCTGATCAAATTCCCATACTGACTTAGTCGGTTTCTGTTTAATTTCTTTAAGCTCTGTGATACACTGCAATTATGACTTGGGTTTTTTAAATTCTCTGAGGAGCGCAGTTCTAATATCCACTAGATTCCTATTATGTCCAACAGAATACTTCATAAACCATGTCAAGGCTCTATCCCTGAATGTGGTAACTAACTGTGCTTGTCTTATAGCATCATCATGTACTTGTTTAACATTCCACGAGGCTTCACACAAAAACCAGTGTTGCTCAGGGTCTTCTAGACCCGTTCCTTTGAATATCGGAAACTTGATGTAGTCTATCATTCTTCTACTAGGAGGTGTAGTGTTCTGTGAGGTGTTAGGTATACTACTGCTCGGAATGTTCTGAGTACTTTCTCCTACGGTGTTACTACTACTATTGTTATGTGGGTTAGCAGTATTCGTATTGTCAACTGGAGGGTTTTGTGGAGTGATGGGATGATAGGAAGCTACTTGAGGTTTTGTTTGACTATCAGTCTCAACTTGTAACTCAGTTTCTATAGAAATGTGAAGTTCATGTTCATTAGGCCTCTTCTCAGTACTAGACTTGTATCTTTTACCACTTCGTAATGTATGAATGTTTTCCTCAGTATCACTGTCTTTATTACTGAACATTGCAGACTCAAAACTTCTATGGATCTTATTGCATTCTTAAAACACCTTTCTCTACTAACAACATTTTAATGTATATACTGAGATTGTTCAGGTACTTACCTTTGAATCCTTTGAAGAAATCTACCACTCCTGCGTTGTAAGACTTCAACATGTCCAAAGCAAATTCTGTAACGTAGCCTTCTAGTATGCTATCGATCCAGAAGTCTACTGCTCTTGAGATTGGGCTATCCACCGCTTTAAGTCTCTAAATCAGTTCTAGAGTCCACGCCGTAGGTTCTCCTCTCTGAGAACAATTTTTCTGTCCTGCTAGTCTTGACAACCACTCATATAGATCATTGTCGAAAGATGCAAAGAAAAATTCGTAAATATCAGAATATAGGTATCTCTTCAACCATTCTTTATCAGAGAAATGCGGATGTTTTTTCTCCTTTCTTGCAAACTCCTTTTTTTATTGTCCACCCAGTTCTGTATTTTGGTTCTCTTGGGATTCCAATATTCGGAACACATCACTAGTTAAAGTGCGGAAACGGAACCATTTGTTGGTTGTATGAACCTCGTTCTTTAACTTCCTTGTATTGACTCGGGTTCTGCATAGTTGTGGTCCAACAAAACCCTTCTTCACCGTCCCTTTCCTCAACAGTTTGCGAACAGACTGAGATCTCACTTGAGGCGAAGTTTATGGGGGATTACAGAATCATGTTTCTGCAATCAGGTGATGCACGGTTAACAGACTAGGGGATTTCGTGAAGTTTCACCTACTACGTGGTTATCACTTATACGATGGCGCACACGGGGACTGCGTGCTTCATAATGACTCTTAACAAAGGGACAACGCAACTCCAGACGGTGCTACTTCTTAACAATCACACACCCTACAGGCTTCGCTGACTTAGCGTTAATATGCATTCAACACACGGGATTGTGCACTTTGCGAACTCATGCAATGCGATGAAGTGCAATGAAACTGCGCACTTCCGGTGCTGCGCTTTCAAGGAATCGCACTTAACACAGACTTCGTTGACTTAGTGTTTACCCTATTAACTCATGCATTCATCATATCCAAAATTACTTACACATTCAACATTCAAGCATATATGTTTGGAACTTAGCATATTATTCTCATCTTTCATTCATATGGGGAATACATATAAAATCTAAGATACTTATAACCACAAGCATGAACTTAACCATTAACAAAAGCAAACGCACAGATTCAATCACACAACACGATATTTACGTGGTTCACTCCCCAGATGGGATCTACGTCCACGGGAACTGTTGATTATATTAATGGGAAGGGTTCAACAGTTCCAGTCTGCGCACACAGCTGCAGACTCTCTTCTCTCTACAATAGGTCTCTACACACACAAGTGCAGAGCCTCTTTACAATGCTCAATCTCTCAACAGAGATCAACAAAACTCAACTTAGAGATCACTAATCAACAAAAACCCTTTCCCTTACAAAAATGCCCCTTTTATAGATCGTGCCCTTAGGTCACGTCTTTACAATGCATATGGGCCAAAACCCTAGAGTAACCAAAACTAGTGCGGTTGCCCCGCCAGCCCAACCTGTCGTAGTCGACAGCTGCTCCACTCGCCCCTGGCCGCCTTGTTGTTCCACTCGTGGCTCTGACACCCTTCTGACAGCCGCAGCCCTCATGGAACGGCTCTAACTGCATAGTGGTGTGTCACTTTCCACCCCTCTGGCCTTCCTGTGGATTTGCTTCTAACGGTTTCCACCACTCTAACTGATAGGTCACTTTCAACTGCTTCCACGTTGCTCCTTACCCAACTCTCGGGAATCGTGGAGTCACTTACCAACATAGGTTGCTTTCATCTACTCGACCTTTACTTATAATATTTGCCCAAAAATAACTGTTGCGCTGGCGCTACGCATCAACAAAACTGCGCCATGCTTAGGCTTTGCACTCCCAACTGCGCATATCTGACTTCACAATCCGAACTATGCTATCGAAAAAATTGTGCCACTTTGAACTTCGTAGTCCGAACTGCACTACTGCCAAAACTGTGCTTCATCAAAATTGTGCCAAATTGGGCCATGCCCAACAACAAAGCACAAATTATGGTCAAAGAACAAAATCCTAGAATCTGTTGTTGTGATTGGAGTTTGAGAGGGAGAACTCTAGAAGGTACCCGAGAAGTACATTCAAGCTATGATTCACCAGACTGTCAGTCCATGCGAGCTATGGCACCGAAGGCTTGGAAACCTACACTACAAAGCGCTTCCAGGACTTCAAACGATGGTAAAAAGTATGCTCGTATTTGATATAGTGTATGTCGGGGTTGTGCACTTGGGAAAAATGTTAAGAAATTTTTTTCTAGCAATTCTACTAGATCTAAAGGGATTTTACATTTAATACATTCTGATGTATGTGGTCTCATTTCATCCCCCTCCCTAAGTGGCTTATTATATTATGTATTGTTCATTGATGATTTTTCTAGGAAGTCATGGATTTATTTCATGAAGGCTAAAAGTGAAACTCTAGCAAATTTAAAGAGTTTAAATCCCTAGTTGAAAATCAGAAAGAAAGGCACATTCGTGCATTAAGGTTTGATAATGGAGGTGAATTTGATTCACATGTATTTAATGAGTTATGCAGTGATGCAGGAATATGTAGACAATCAATAGTACCTTACAACCCTCAGTAAAATGGGTTTCCGAAAGGAAGAATGGAACCATATGTGAAGGCTGCAAAATCCATGATGCATGATCAAGATATGTCTACCTCATTATGGGTAGAAGCCACCCGTACAGTTATGTACATCCAAAATAGAATATCACATGTCATTCTATATGAGAAGACGCTAGAAGAAGTGTTTACCAGTGAGAAGCCAGACATCTCGCACTTGAGGATCTTCGGGAGCCCAGTATACATTCCTGTACCGAAATAAAAGAGAACAAAGAAGGAGGCCTCTAAAAAGAAAGGCACCTTTGTGGGTTATAGCGAGTCATCCAAAGCATACTGAATATATGTACCTGGTGAGAGACACATTGAAGTCATCTGATATGTTACCTTCCATGAGGAAGTTGCTTTCAAAATATAGAAAGAGATTCAATGTGATTCAGAGATGGAGGATCTCGAGTCTGATTCTCCCCCTTCATAGTTTGAGAGGGAGAAACCAAAATATGCCTCAGATTCGCTAGCTCCTGAAGAACCAGTAGAACTAGTTGAGAGGTCACCTGATGAACCTCACACTAAAAGAAGATTTTCTTGGTGTCAATACATCTTACAAAATGCATAGAAATGTGGAGCACCAGTAGACTCATCCCGAGAGCGCAAGCAACCTAATAGATATTCAGATTATGTTGAACGGATGAGTCACATTAGTGATTCAGAACCATCCTCATATGAAGAAGCTGCAAAGAATCAAGTTTGGAAATATGCAATGACATAAGAGTACAACTCTATAATGAAGAATGATGTTTGGGAGGTTGTTCCCAAACCTTATGGGAAGTCCATTGTGACTTCCAAATGGATTTACAAGATAAAGCATGTTGTGGATGGTAGCATTGAGAAGTATAAAGCCATATTCATTTCCAGAGGTTTCTCTTAGAAAGTAGGCATCGATTATGATGAGACCTTTTACCATGTGGCAAGGTACACCACAATCCGAGCAATGATTGCACTTGCATATGTTCTAAGATGGAAACTTCACCAGATGGATGTGAAGACAGCCTTCCTCAATTGTGAGGTTGAGAAACAGGTTTATATTCAGAATCCTGGAGGATTTTTGGTGCATGGGAAGGATTCCCATGTTTGCAAGCTAAAAAAAGCTCTATATGGGCTTAAGAAATCCCCCAAGGCTTGGTACTCCAGAATTGATAGCTACCTTCAGAAACTAGGTTTCTGTAAGAGTGAAGTTGATCCAAATTTGTAATTCAAAGTAGTGAAGAACCAATTGTTGATATTGGTTATGTATGTTGATGATTTGTTTCTCACTGGAGAGGAACGTCTGATTGCTTGGTGCAAGAGGGATCTCGCATCAGAGTTCAAGATGAAAGACGTAGGTCTAATGCACTACTTTCTTGGCCTTGAGATCTGGAAAAGAAAAGATGAAATTTTTCTATCTCAAGGGAAATACACTATGGATATATTGTGTAGGTTTGGCATGATAGATTGAAAATCTATGACTACACCAATGGTTTCCAATTTGAGGAAAATTCATGAGTCAGGATCTGGATCAGATCCAGTAGATCCCACTTTGTATAGACAGCTTATAGGCTCGCTAATGTACTTGATACATTCGAGGCCTGATATATTTTTTGTTGTGAACATTCTGAATCAATTTATGTCTAATATGAGACATAGACACTAGACAGCTGCTAATCATGTGATTAGTTACCTTCGAGGTACAATTTCATATGGACTTAGATATGCCTCCAGTGGAGGATTCATGTTACTTGGTTATACAGACTCAGACTAGGGAGGAATCATTGTGGACCATAAGAGTACATTGGGCTATTGTTATAGCCTAGGATCAGCTATGATATCTTGGTCGAGCGAGAAGCAGGGCTCCGTAGCCCAAAGCACTATCGAAGCATAATACATAGTTGCTAGTGTTTACTGCCGAGAAGAAGTATGGAAAAAAAAGCTACTTGCATGGTTGTTCAGTGAAAAGCTTGATCCTATAGTTATTAAGTGTGACAATCAGAGTTGCATAAGCTTTATGAAAACCCAGTGTTTCATGACAAGTCGAAGCAAATTGAAATGAAGTATCACTTCATCCGATACATGGTACAGAAAGGTACAGTGAAACATAAGTACATTTCTACTAATGAGTAGATTGTAGATGTGTTAACAAAGCCTCTGTCAGTGATGAAGTTCAGGTACTTCCGAGACAATCTTGGTATGGCAGAGAATGCCTCCCTCACTGGGAGGGAGTGTTAAATGTACAGCATCAGGAGACATTCTCCAAACCAATCTTGTTCAGCCAAGATTGATCCTCCCGTATAGAGGTAAGCACTTTGATTTCCTTCCATGTAAATGTTATTCCTACCGTATAGAGGTACTTGATCAAAGTAATGATGTTGTAAAGTCTTGTTGGACAAGACTCTGGACTTGTGTGGCAAGTCATGATTATCATGTGAACCTTCTGTATAAAGGTATCCATGAGATGGACCTCTCGTATAGAGGTGGACCTTAAGTATAAATGCCATGCTTTACTTGTTAAAAGCATTTAATGTTGTGTGATGTATTATTAACCATATTGCTATTAAGTCTCCTTTATAGATTGATCACATCTAAAGTGAATTACTTTAGCATATGATCATTTGGTCCAAAATAATATAATATGATCACAACATCTGATAATTATGTTTAGTATAATGTGTGATGGATAATTAAAGTTAGCACATATTGACCATGCAGTAAGAGATAAAGAAATAAAAGATAAATCATATAAATCAAGAGAATTCAAAATTTCCCATGCAAAACACTTCAACTAATTAAAGAGAACTCGAATTGTTAAAGCTTCAGTTATAAAGCTTGAATTATAAAGCTTCAGTTAAGTATCAATGCTTCAATTAAAGCATCATTTAAAAATATGCCTCAGTTAACTAAAGAACTCACAGTGGTCACTTCAAGTAAATCAATCGGCATGATTTCAGTTAACTAAGTGTTAAAGAAGAAGGACTAGTTAACTAAAGTGTTTTCACTTTAGTTAAACTAAAAGAGGACACTTCAGTTAAAGAGAGTTAACTAAGTGACAACAAAGAAGATCTAGTTAACTAAGTGTCATTACATGATGACACTTATGTTAAACTAAAAGATGACACGTGATTTGTGACACTTGCATGTCGACACTTAAGTTAGACACCTAACTAAGTGGGCAAGCTTTCAGTTAAGAAGCGAGTTCATCCTAAGTGACAACTCAGTGAGATAAATCATTGCATGAGAAGTGGGGCGCACCTCTGCATGCAATATTAATACTAGTTTGAGGGCGAGTTCATCCTGAAGTTAAAGTTAAAAATAGAAGAGAAGAATGTACAAATATGTTATACGGGATTGATGAATCTAGTGTGAAGTGAATTCTCTTCTCCATTGAAGGCAAAGCGCTTCTCTTTGTGCAGGGTATTTTCCGTGCTTGTTATTGTTGTGCTAGACACACATACGATTGATCTCTCTTCTCTATTGCTTTTGTATCTTCATCAAGAGTGTTTGGTGATCTTTTATCTTTCGAAAGCAATCTGCTATGTTGTAAAAGAAAGCATTCTCTGCTATCCATTATATTATACTGAAAAGAATTGTTGGGGTTTTTGTTCTCATAATTTTGAGGATTTTCCCAAGGGTATATCTTGTGTTATGGTTGTATGAATTTCATGGACTAAATTGTCTCATTGCTTCAAGTCTCTGCATCTCAAAGAATTAAAGATCAAAGCTCAACCAAAAATCAACAACAATTATTTTCCACATACGTTTTCCATTATAAAAACTTCATCATCATTTATGAAAAATATAATCAAAATCTTTTATCTTAAAGGAGGAACAAGATAATGTGTATACATATAGGAGGACTAATGGTGAGGTGTTGGTATGGGTTTATAAAATAATGAGCTAAATATTGAATAATGGAGCACTATATCACAAAATTAGGATAAATAAAACACTCTTAATTTCTAAGAGATAATGGAGGGGATGGAAGGATCTTGTAACTATCTTTTCAAAGCATATAAATGATTGATGATATATTATTATTTTACTTTTTATTGAATTTATATGAAAAAATTATATTTAAAGCATTTTTATAACTCTTCATTTATGCATGGTGTTAATATAAATTATTAATGATATATTATTTTATATTTTATTGAGTTTATATGAAATATTTCGGAAAAATTTTAAGAACCCCCTAAATTTTTATGTATAATAAATGGGCAAATCTCCATGATATATAAGAAAATATGAAGGCTATTTTATCAATGTTATATTGTGTATATATAATTTTTTGGTGAATCTCTCATTGAATTATATAATCTTGTAAAATCTTGGCAAATATTTCACTAAATTATAAAACCTTGTTAAATCTTGGCGAATCTTCCACTAAATTATAAAACCTTGTAAATTCTTAGCAAATATTTTACTAAATTATAAAATATAGTGAATTCTTGACGATTTTTTTTATAAAGTATATAACAATATATAGTAATAGGAAAACATATACAAAAAATACTAAATATGAGATAAATATTAATAAATCATCACATAACAAGCCTTATTTTGGTGCTAGTTTGGTACCTCACTCTAACTATCATAGTACATAGAAATTCACCATACTCTAGGAAAATTATTGGAAAACAACAATGATTGTTTTCATCACCACGAAAAATAGAATCAATATTAATACAAGGGCCCACCAACACCTCGATCCTCATTTAGCTCTTCATGCTATTTCAAGGGCCCACCAACCCTCTTTTATGCACACACCTTACCAAATTAGAGGGTTAAAAACTCTAAATATGTGTTGTTTATTTCAATGCACTTGGAACTATTCTAAAAAATAATTGCCATTCTATATGGAAAGCAAATGTGTGTTCCAAGTTAGTCAACAAATGTTTATTCAACCAAATATGATCCACGTGCTTCCAAGCCAAATTAAAAACCAACTCCACTATGCATGATATATTTCCATGCAAAAATAGAAAAATGCAGGTCGTTGAGAGTGTGGTGATGTCAAGACATTGGTTCAAGTCTTTAAATCCATGAAAGGAAGGCTACAAAACTATGACAGAGTTAGTAGAAGAATAATGAGGCAGACTGTATTGAATCTAGGATTGCTTTTACAAATACAATAAATAAAGTAAAAAAATTTCCATGCTTCAAACAAAGACTACATTATTTTCTAATGTTTCTACAAACTACTCACAACATGCAAGTTGAATTCAAGTTTCCACAAACTACTACAAAAATCCTTTGAGAACCATAAAATTAAATAAACAAAACAAGCAACATGTCAAAATACCTTACAACGCCCAAAGCAAAAGAAGCATTAAAGACAATTTGGGATTCCAAGTTGCTCCACCCATGGCATGTCCCATAAAGAAGAACATAAACACAAGTAGAAAAAAAATGGAAGTGGTTATAAGAAGTGTCATGGCCCCCTACACTCCCAAATACATGACTATGAATGAAGTCCCATCCCCCGGGCATGATGCCCCAAACACCCACAAAACCGTTATAGCTACATCACCGATCGCATGCTTCACAATCCCCATACTTCTTGGGGAAACTTTGGATCTAAGGCGATGGGATTTTGAACTCTCCTAGATGCAAATGGGTCGCTATATGACTCGATAGTAAATATCAACTTCCCTTCTCATGTGGACATTAAGCAACTTGCAAAATGAGATTCAACCCATAAAATCTACATGAATGTAACTCCGAATTCAATTTCCATGATCAATATAGGGCGAAAGAGCCCCTGGAAACTGCCACTTCTAGAAATAGGGGGTGAATGGGAGCTTCCTAGTGATTTTAGTGGGCGAACGGAGGTTTAAATTGATTTTTAGAGGGGTGAAATTGTTTTATCTTTGATCCCATTTCTAAATTCGATGAGGCTACATCCTATTCATTAAAAATAAAATGTAGACTAATCATATAAATGGATGTTTAATTAAAAAATAGCATATTAAAAATTTAAAACCCCTAAATTTAATCCATGGGCTAAGATTAGCCCCTAAAATTTTCCATGAAAAAAATTATGCTCAAAACTTTTTTGATGAACTTTTTATTTATGCATTGTAGTAAGATTTATTTTAGAATGACAATGGTGAACTCTTTAGTCCAATATGTCTAACAATGGCAATGGTGAAATCTTCATTTATGCATTTGTAGGTGAATGCTCTAGTTGATTCTTCTCTCATTTGAAAGATGCTCTCCATCATTACTCTTCACCACACTAGGTGCAAATCCAATGTATTCGACCATATCAAACATTTTGTAATTTGTCATTAGAAGAAAAGACAAAAGTCCGTCAAACCATCATTAATGAATTTATGTCAAATTCCAATTATTCAAAAGCACCTCCTTTTGATAGTTATGTCAACACAATGCAACCCCCTTGCCAATATAATCAACCATGGACAATAAGAATGCAATACATGTGTGATTGCATACAATTATAAATGACGATTTTATTTTGGATCCACCATATAGATTTATAAAATTGGCATTAAATCAAATGTATTCCATCATAGAGATAAGAAAGATATAAATAAAATCTGATCCAAAAGGATAATACTAATACAACTATAAAATCCAAAAACTCAAATCAAGCTAATAAATTAAAGAACAAAACCCTAAATAAAATAAAAATCTAAATTGAAAAAAAAAAACTTAAAATTAAATTAAAATTTTTGAAAACCCTAAATTAAAACCAAAAAAATAATGCTTTAAAAAACCTAAAATAAACATATTTAAAACACCTATTAATATACCTTAAACATAATAAACACACTTATAAACTAAATCGAAAAAGATAAAAAGGGATAAAGCCTAAAGACGGGAATAATACATAAATTTTCAACGAAAATAAAAAATTAAAACTCAAAATTATATAAAGATCGCATAAAGAGGAAAAACACTGAAATATAGTAAACAAAAGCTTCAAGGAACAAACCACGAAAAAAGTGAAAAAAAAATACTAAATAAAGATAAAAACAAGAATATAGTAAACATAAATATTTTAAGAAAATAAAAACTAATAAATTAATAAAAACAAAATATTATATAGAACAACACAACCAACATAGAAAATAAAATATAATTATAGGAAAGAAAGAAAATAGAAGAGGAACAAAAAGACTAGAGAAAAATTGAAAAATGAAAGAGATAAAAAAGTAAAAGAAGGAGAAGGAGAAGAATAAAAAATTTAAGGACAAACAAACCCACAAAACCACAGTGGAAAAAGAGGAAACCAAAGGAAGGAGAGACATAAAAATAAGAGGACAAAAAAAACTATGGAAGGGTTACCTAGAACCAAACTTGAATAAGTTATATGGAATCAAACTTAGTTTCTAGAGTTGGAATCCAATTACTATTAATATTCCATCCATCATCTCTATTAAGATTATTGGGTCGCTTCTCAATCTCAATGGCTCCCCTGAATTTTCTATTAAAATAATGATACTCAAGGGATAGAATCTTGGCATCCTCAACACATATATGATGTTTGGTCTTTTTAGAATATTCTGTCAACGCAAAAGAATAAGAAAGATTGTGTTTAATGTCAGTTGCATGTTCTTGAATCCTAGTTTTGAAGGAGCGTCAAGTTTTTCTGACATAAGGTATTCCACATGAGCAAGGAATCATGTAGACACATTTTTTGTGAGTGGAATCAATGGGATTCTTAATAGGCCTAAGGGTGTTCCTAATGGTTATTAAGGTTTTGAAAGTAGCTCCAGTATTCTTCTTCTTTATAATTTTGTTCAACTTGTATGTTGTCCCTTTATGTAAGGTAAGAAAACTTTGGAGACTTCATCATTCATATAATCTTTAGTCTTGGGTCCTCTATTGGAATTATAAAATGACTTGATCCCTTGATACTTTTTGTAACCACTGTCCTGAAATACCTTTAGGCCCGATCATTTTATTCATATTCTAAATTGTCTTCATCAGATATTCTTGAGGCCCGTATTGCTAGGGTGCTAAGAAATCCATTTTTTTGAGTTGGATGGTGATGGGACTAGGCATGGAGATACTGCTCAATGTGAGTTTTATTTCAGTAAACTTAGTGTTCCAAAGACCCATCAAGATCATTAGTGGATCAGACATCTAGAAAGGGAAACCTCCCGTCATCTTCCACTTCTATGGTGAATTTTATGTGCTCAAACTACCCATTAAGGTGATTATTAAATTTGTAATTTATCGCTCTCATGGGTCCAAATGGAAAAGGTGTCCTCCAAAAATATAATCCACATCTTGGGTTTAAGGTGGGAGGATGTAATGGCTTTTTTTTCTAGATCCTCCATGAATAAATTAGCCACAATGGGGGGATAAGGGGGGTTTTCATGGAAACTCCACAAGTTTTTTCATAAATTACTCCTTGGAAGCTAAAAATTGTTGATCACGAGAAAATCTCAACCAACTTAATAGTGTTTTGACCAGGTATTCTTTTAATGACCTATGTTTCTCCATCAATGGGATTTTGGTGAAGAGGGAGACAACATCAAAACTAACAAGAAGATCATTGGGGTCAATATTGGCATCCTTCATTTTGTTAACAATGAAAGTGAAGTCCTTAAAAAAGGAGCTTGTGTTACCAACCAAGGGTTTAGGTTTACCAACCAATTATTTAGCAAGAGCATAGGTGGGACTCCCTATGGTGTTGACTATGGGTATGAGGGGGACTCCTTATGAATTTTGGGAAGGCCTAAAATATTAGGGTAGAAGGACAACTAGCAATCAATTTCATCAACTTGATACTATCACTGCTTGATTTGATGGCATTGGAGGCCTCATTCATAATATTGTTCTCAGTTTTCACAAAAAACATCCTTACTATTCTTATGAGATTTCAAAACATCGCAGATATGCAAATTTCCATTGCTTTTCAGATACAATCTAGAAGCATCCCTACTTGAAGCATATGGGCTATTGTTTTCTTGGGTAGAATTCGGGGAAGAATATAAAATGGAGTGGGAAAATTTATTTGCATTCGTTGTTGGAAATCTAGGTTGGATTTCATCCAACTTCATAGAGGCATCACTAGGGTGCATGGAAAGGATTTCAACCGGGAGACTGGAGAGCACAAAACTAGTTAAAAAGTTTGAACTGCTCACTGGGACCAATATATTCAGACCTAGTTTATGAACAAGTTTATTGGTTTTTACGACGTCCTTACTTTTCCTATAAGAGTTTAAAACATCATATCTATCCATATTACTCTTGATTTCCAAATTATCAGAACATATCATAGGGCTAGCTCTCAAATTGATATCATGTAGATTCAATCTTGGATTGTTAAATACCACATCTAAAACAATGTTTCTAAGGCCAATATTATGGTTTGGGCTCACTAAACTGTACAAATAATTGGTGTTGAGACCAATTACGTGTTCATTTTTCACATCAAAGATCTTAGGGACGTGAAGAAAGCTATTTTTACTCCATTCCTAGTTTTTTAACTCCTCCATTTGATGGTCATGAATAAGATTGTGAAGGAAGTCTCTGATTCCATTAAATTAGGCAATGATAGTAGTGAGTTGATGAAATTAACTATCAATTATCCTTCTACCCCTAGTATTTATAGCCTTCCCAAAACTCATAAGCACGGATCCCCCCTCAAACCCATAGTCAACATCGTAGGGAGTCCCACTTATTTGCTTGCTAAGTGTCTAGATGGAAAACTTAAACCCTCGATTGGTAACACAAGCTCCTTTGTTAAGGGCTCCAATTTTTTTATTAACAAAGTGAAGGATACTAATCTTGACCCCAGTGGTCTTCTTTTCAGTTTTGGCATTGTATCTCTCTTCACCAAAATCTTCACTGATGGATCAATGGAGGTCATTAACAAAATAATTGATCAAAGCATTTCTAAGTTCGTTGAGATTTTCCTGAGATCAACATTTTTTAGCTTCCAAGGGGTATTTTGTGAACAAACTTGTGGAGTTTCCATGGGATCCCCCCTATCCCCCATTTTGGCTAATTTATTCATGGAGGATCTAGAAAACAAATCCATTACATCCTCCCCTCTTAAACCAAATATATGGATTAGATTTGTGGATAACTCCATTTTCATTTGCACCATGGGCATGATAACTTGGACAAATTTATTGATCACCTTAATGGGTAGTCCGAGCACATAAAATCACCACAAAAGTTGAAGATGATGGGATATTTCCCTTCTTAGATGTATGATTCACTAAGCGTCTTGACGAGTCTTTGGCACACCAAGTCTATAGAAAGAAATCTCACACCGAGTAGTATCTCCATGCCAAGTAGCAGCATCATCCAGCTTAAGAACTTGGATTCCTTAGCAACCTAAAAACAAGAACGATGAGAATCTATGATGAAGACCATTTAGAATATGAAAAGAATCATATCGTCAAGGTCTTTGAGGAAAATGGTTACAACAAGTATCAAGGGATCAAGGCATTTGAGAATGATAATAAAATAGCCAGGACTAAAGATTATATGAATGATGAAGTCTCCAAAGTTTTCTTACCTTACATATAAGGGACAACATACAAACTAGCTAGAATTATAAAGAAGAAGAATATTGGAGATGCTTCCAAGCCCCTAAAAGCTATTATGAACTCCCTTAGTTCTGTTAAGTATCCCACTAAAAAAAAAAGTGTCTACATGATTCCTTGCTCATGTGGAATAACTTATGTTGGCAAAACTGGGCATTCCTTCAAAACCAAGATTTAGGAACATGCAGCTAACATTAAACATAATTGTTTTAGTTCTTTTGCTTTGGACGAAAATTCTAACAATACCAAGCATCATATATATATCAAGGATGCCAAGATTCTAGCCCATGAGAAGTGACCCAATAATATAAACAAAAACAATAAATCGAATATTAGTAATAATTATGTTCCAACTCTTCCAAATAACTCAACCAATTTTGGATCTAGGTAACCCTTCCATAGTCTTCTATGTCCTCTCTTGTTTCTATGTCTCTCCCACCCTTGGTTTCCTCTTTTTCCTTCCTTGAATCTATGGTTTTGTTAATCCTTAAAATTGTAATCTTCTTCTAGTCCCTCCTTGTTCTTTTTTTTTTACCTCTTCCCTTTTTTTTAAGTTTTTCTCCCGTCCTTTTGTTCCTTTGTTTTTTTCTCTTTTCTAATTTTTTGTCCTTTGTTTTTTTCTCTTTTATGTTGGTTGTGTCGTTCTATAATGATATTTTCTTTAAAAAAAAAACAGTTAAATATTTTTAGTTTATTAGTTTTATTTCTTAAAATATTTATGTCTACTATAGTCACGTTTTTCTCTTTTATTTGTTTATTATTTTAAAAAAAACGTTTTTCTCTTTTATTTGTTTATTATTTTAAAAAAAACGTTTTTCTCTTTTATTTGTTTATTAGTTTTATTTCCTAAAATATTTATGTATACTATAGTCACGTTTTTCTCTTTATTTATTCAGTCTTTTTGTTGTATTTTTTATTTGTTTTTTTTATTTTTAAATTATTTTTTATTATGTAATTCTTTGTTCCTTAAACTTTTGTTTACTCTATTCTAGTTTTTCCTCTTGATGATGTCTTTATATTAATTTTTGAGTTTTAATTATTTTGTTTTCCTTGAAAATTTATGTATTGTATTTGAGTGTTTAGTCTTTATCTTTGTTTTATCTTTTTAGTTTATTAGTTTATTTATTATTATTTTTTATTAATTTTCATATTTAATATTTATTAATAAATGTTTTAAATGTTTGACTAATAAAGGATGTTTCCAAAATATCAAATATTTTGAGAGACTGTTTACACAAACAGATCGCAAATCAACATACTAATGTTTTACATTGTTAAAACTTTTAAAAAGGGAAACAATTCATAGCTCCAACAAAATAGCTACTTGAGGCAATATATTAATTTAAAGGAAAAATTATTTTACAAATGAGCTTCTTATGCAATTGTTCATCAAGCAAATGACCCTCCATGCTTTTTAAATAGAGATCATGAACCAATCAGGTGTTAAGACACAAATCAATAATCATTAAGATTGAGGTGAAGATGAACCGTTGGATCACTCTATGTCTTAAACAAATTGTGACCATCAAATTACATAAGTACAAATGCATACTAAAGAAACACAATTTACGTAAAGGCACATTATACCAAATCGATCTTAACTAACTCCTAAGTGTCTAAATATCCTAACATCCCCCCTTAAGAACCACTTAGGATAAGAGAAGGATTTACAAAGGTGACACAATAGGAGAAGGAAAGAGACATTAGATCTTATTCTGCCTTAATGACAAATTCTTGAACTCCTAACATAGATCAAAGTTTAGAAAACTTCACTTATGTAAGAGACTTTGTGAAGATGTCTGCAACTTGATCATTTGTAGGGAAAAAGAGCACTTCAAGAACGTGATATTGAACAGCCTTTTTAATGAAGTGTGTTTATATCTCAATGTGTTTGTTGCGTTGATGTTGTACTAGATCTTTAGCAAGATTGATGGCACTCTGAAATGATCTATCGAAGCCATAAGGCTTCTTGACTTGCATTAGCTATGGATCGATACTCTGCTTCTACTGAAGAAAGAGCAAGAGCTCGTTGTTTCTTACAATCCCAAGAGATAGGACCAAAACCAAGACTACAAACATAACATGCAGTAGACTTTTGATCATCAAGGTCATTGACCCAACCTAAATCAATGAAACCAACTAACAAAGGATCCCCCCTGAACTATAATATATCAAACTAAATTGTACCCCAAATATGCCAAAGTATCATTTTTGTGGATATCAAATTTCTTTCATGGGGCGTTTGCATGTATCGAGCAATGAGACCAACAACAAAGGAACTATCAGGAAGTGTATGACTCAAGTACAAGAGTCTACCAACTAGATGACGATACAAGGTGGCATTTACTTCGAGTGAAGTGCAAGTGGGAGTAAGTTTGACTCCATACTAGAAGGGAGATGGGCTTGGTTTGCAATCATCCATGTGAAAGCGACAAAGAAGGTCACAATCATACTTAGACTAAGAAAGAAAATTTCCTTCTTTGGTTTGCAAGACTTGGAGGCTAAGAAAATAATTCAAATGTCATAAATCTATCATTTCAAATTTCTTCTTAAGGCTATATTTCACATGGGTTAAAAGGTTATGGTCACTACCAGTAAGAATAAGGTCATCAACATAAATAACGAGGATGATGATATGGTTTTATGCTTTCTTGGTATAGACATTAGGGTCATAATGACATCTAGAAAAACCAATGCCATGGAGAAAGATATATACTTTGGCATACCAAGCCTAAGGAGCTTGATTAAGGTCATAGAGAGATTTCTTAAGGTGATAGAAAAGGATGGAGTCATTCTGAACATAACCAAGAGGTTGTTCCATGTATATTTATTCTTGCAAATCCCCGTGCAATAAGGAAGACTTGACATTCATTTGATGGACCTCCCATTTAAGTGAAGCAACAAGGGCAAGAACAAGGCAGATGGAGTTCATTTTGGGGACAAGGGAAAAGGTTTTATTGTAGTAAATTCCTTCAACTTGGGAAAATCCTTTGGCAACTAACCTTGCCTTAAGTCTTTCAACACTTCAATCAGATGCATACTTAATTTTATAGACCCATTTACATTTAACAAGTTTTCTTCCTTTAGGAAGAGGCACAAGATCTCAAGTATCGTTTTCCATTAAGGAACCATATTCTTCATTCATAGTTGCATGCCAATCTAGATAGACGGAAGCTTCTGCAAATGTTTTTGGATCAAGAGTCTCTAAAACCTGAGTTAAAAGAGAAGAGGCACACTAGAATTGTGAACGTGTTTGATGTTGATCTATAGGATCACTGACAAGACCATCAACTACTACTCATATTGTACAGACCCATAGAGGAAGTGTGGTTTCTGGTGAAACTAGAGGAAGGTGAGCAGGCAAAGGTGGATTTTCATCTTCGTTCTCATCATTAGAAGAAGAAGCCAAAGTAGGAACAACATCAAATAAGTTGGAAGTAGAAGGTGGCACAATCGTCAAAGATGGCTCACGTATTGAAGATGGCACAGATGTCGAATTATACTCGTAGGGTAAGATATTTTCATCAAATTTAACATGTCTTATAAGAATAATGTCATCGAATTTTGGTTAAATAATTCTATAACTTTTTACATCTTCAGAATATCCAACAAATATGCATTTTTCACTCTTAGGTTGCAATGTTTTATCAGGAATATGAACCCATGCTTCACTACCAAACACAAGAAAGTGGATTTCATTTGGTGTAATGTCACTCCATGTTTCTTCCTGTGTGATATATTTTAGAGCCTTGGTGGGAGTGTGATTAACTATGTAATTGGCACAATTAATAGCTTTAACCCAAAATTGAATACCTAATCCCTTATATTGGATCACATAATTAGCCATTTCCTTTAATGTTTGATCTTTCTCTTGGCAACACCATTTTTTGTGGTGTATAGGGAACAATATGTTGTATATCGATTCCCTATGCAGTGCATTAATTTGTCAATTTATTGTTTACATATTCACCTCCATTATCTGTTCTTAACTTGTGTATTTGATGTCCATAATGTTTCTCTACAAGGGCCTTGTATGCAAAGAACTTGTCAAAAACTTAACTCTAAGTTTTAAATAGTAAACACAAGTGTGTTTAAAGAAGTCATCAATGAAATTTTATAAATACTTGAAGCCATAGAAGGAAGCGGACCACAAAAATCACTATGAACAAGCTGCAAGGGGGTCGAGTCATGCCAAGTGGCACATTTTTCAAAACTATCCCAATGATTTTTTCGAGAAGACACTCGAGACAAACTCCATCTGTGTAAGAGACAAGAGGGAGATCGGCTACCATTTTCTAATTACATATTTGTTGCAAAGAGCAATAGTTTAAATGACCAAATCACTCATGCCAAATCATTCCTAAAGCCATCACTATGAGGAATAAAATTTGAGGGAAAAGCTTATGACCCAATGTTGTTGAATCTATACAACCAGGTAATATCATCAACAATTCTAGTTGCTAGGACATGCTTAGGATCTTTGAAATCGTTGATTACAACTGGATGAGGTGTAAATTCTAAAGTCTTACATTCACCAGAATGAGGGATTTGATAGACTGACAAAAAATTGATCACTCCAAGATCTAAGAGCTTATCTTTCTCTTGAATCAAAGCATCGCAAAAGGATTTAAGAGAGGGTTTTGTATAGTTAGTCTCTAGAGCTTCTTTCATGGAATAAAAGGTAGATACAAAAATAAAATAAGAAGGACCAAGTTTAAAAAGAATATGATAAATATATTGATTTTATTTTTTTTATGTTGCATTCATAAACTAAGAATCTAAGGTTTTTATACTTAGATAGATAGTACTGAATGCAAGAGAAATCACTTGGATTAAAGTAAACAATTCATTTTCAAGCTAGTGACCTCAAATTTCATAATGTTTACCAAATATAATTTCTAACTTTTCTCGAGTTGCATTTGGTGTGTAAATTCCTTGAAGGTGGAATTGTAACTCATTAGAGTTGGACATCATAATTAACCCACAGGATTCATCACTTTTATCATCCCATTTTATTTTATTTCCAGCATTATAGGAGGCAGTTTCTTCTCCCAAGGTGATACGTTAAAGTACTCTACTTTGTAGAACATCCTCCATATGGGCTCTCCATGAAAAGTAGTTGATAATGGTAGGCATAATATCACTTAGAGTGTACATTTTAAAATATGCAAGTAATATGGCTTCAAATGCAGAAAATGATGGTCTAGATGCAAAGATCTCAAAAAGATAATAAGTTTTTAAAAAATGGCACTAAAAAGAAACGTTGGATGTCAAAGTTATGCCATTTTGAAGAAAAAACATAAAAAGGAACCAAGAAGCCACATGGTAGGAGAAGGTCTCCAACACCCTAGCTCAAATGAGGGCATATGATATATGGTTGGAAAGCTCTTTCCAAACCCCTTGAAATGGTAGAGAATGCAAAGCCAGATTCATCACAGTATGGGAGCGCTGGAGTCATCTTTCAGGTTGTTTTTGTTGGTTTCGGGGTAGTTTTTTTATAGTTCGGTGCCTTGTCTTCAGGAGGGTCGATATCACTCATCCTAGATTTGTTTGGGGGGTGCCATATATGGTTGGAAGGCTCCTTTTGCATTAGAGAAATTTTGAGGTCAAAATGGGCCTTAAAACAAAAAGACAATGTAGTATAAAAATCAACCAATCACATTTTAGAGAATGACATCATCCCCATGGTTGAGGTGGCATTGCTTGAGTTAAAATACTATTTATCAAATTTTCAATAATGGATGAGAATCGATACTCAACTATGGTAATTTTATAAATACTTTTGAAATAATAAAGTATGGTACTTATTTCACACTTTTTCAATATAAAAATATAATCATCCTTTCATCATTTTTAAAAAAATAATATATATATTTAGAAAAACATCTCTATTTTGAAAAAATACGTTTTTTAATTATTTATATTTTTAAGATATGATAAGACACTTGCACTTAAAAGATTCGCATATTTAAGATATTTGGAAAATAATAAATTATTGAAAAAATATTTTTATTAAACTCGTGGCATAAAAGCATTTAACATATTTTAGAGTTCACGGAATTTTAAAAGTTTTTTTTTTATTTTTTTATAAAGACAATGTAGCTGGCGCTCGATAACGCGGGGACGCCTTAGAACGAGGGCGTGAGGTTTGATCCGGGGTGGGGACGGCCACAGCCGACCGCCCCAGCCACCCCGCCTGTTGGCAGGACCCCGAATTTTAAAAGTTATAGGAGAAGGATCACGTGCCTTGGGATAATATATCACAATATATATATATATATATATATATATATATATATATATATATATATATATATATATATATAACATATTTTATATGTAACATATGAGTTGTTGTAATATGTAACATATTTAATATGTAATATATATAATATATAAGCATATGTTATATATATTTATTACATAATATATTATATGTTACATATTAAATATGTTATATATTATAACAATTCACGTGATCCTTTCCTTATGGAAGCAAATCGAGCTCTTCCACGTCCTAAGAAGCCTCAATATGAAAGAAGACAAGCAGGCCAATCTAGGAGCACGACCTTTGAAATAATATTGTATGTTACATATTAAGTATGTTTTTTTTTTCATAAAGAAAAATTAGTTTTTATATTAGAAAACAAAAGCCGACCACAAGATGTGATCATACACTTCACAGGCTTAGGAGCCATATCCAAGTACATATGATGAGCTGTATTGCTAGGTATTCCTCTTAGCATAGTATGTAACCACTAAAATACAATAAAAAACAGCTAAAGATGATGACACAGACGTCCATCATTCAGTTCTATCGAAATAGTAATCAACAACCAAATTGTAGTGGCGGAATATAACCATATAGCCAACCAAAAATGTGATTCACCCCATTAAAAGAGGTTCATCACAGAGGTATTAATGACCTTTCCTTCATAGAGTTGCTCGCATAGGAGTTGTCCATTCATTTCTCCCAAAGACCAACGAGACAGGTGATCAGCAGTACCATTTAATTCCCGATAGATGTGCTTGAAATGGATGGAGTTGAAATTGCTTACCTTGTCCAGAATGCAGGCCTTCCAGTGTTTCAGCTGAAGTGCATTAAGTTGCGTACCCAGTCCAACCCAGTCAATGATACATTTTGAATCTCCAAAGATCCAAAGTGAGTGAACAGCACGTGAGTGGGAAAACCAAAGAAGGATCCAGAGAGCAATAAGTTCATCCCTCGTATTAGTGCCAAATCCAGCAGCATATGACAGGTGAAAATGATGCACCGGGCTGATACACAGGACTACACCAGCCCCGCACTGGTTGTTCTGCGCTGCCCCATCAAAAAAACCATGCGGTAGCGAGCAATCAGCCATAACCAAATCAATGTAACGCGACCGGCGAGGAGAAGGATGCCCCTTGAGAGAAGAGAAAGTGGCAACGGTGTAATTCGCAACCCACTAAGTTGAAGGTTGTAGATTATTGAAAATGGCGCTATTCCTAGCTTTCCAGACAAACCATATACAGAGGCAAATGATAGTGGACAACTTGCTATGTCTTCGGCGCCAGTGCAACAGGGAATCCTCCATGGAAGTTTCCATCCCATGTAAAATGGATATTCAACATGACTAATACTTCACAGATAGTATTCATAATGAACGTACAAGCTCCAAAAATATGTGACGTAGACTCGGTATCTCTCCGGCACAACACACAACAACTAGGTCCAAAAAAACCTTGTTTCTGCAAATTTTTCCACGTTAAAATCTTATCATTGAGTCCAAGCCAAAGGAACAGCTTCACCTTCATAGGGAAATCTACCTTCTACAACCATGGTATCCACCAAGGCACATTGACAATAGATGGTAGAGTAGCGAGCTTAGTATATGCCAAAGCCACAGTGACCTCCCCATTAGTCGAGTTGCAGGTCCAAATAAGTCTATCCTCCTGATCAGAAAGAAAAATCCCGGCACTAGATAAAGAACAAACATAACAATCCCATTCCTCCGCGAACAAACCACTCGAGTGTAGATCACCGAAGCATAGCCAGGATGAAACATTGTCCACCGATGGGATATATACATGTTTGAGCACATAAAAATTCATGGTATGTAAGCAACTCAGCAGTGCAGGAGACAAAGTGGAGTCCGATTCACAGCCCGAAATGGGATCGATTAAAATGTATACCTAGGTACCCACGCCCAATATCCCATGCAATGGAGGATTGTATCAACAATAAAGATTTAATGAGGCTTCTCCAGATGGTAGAAGACGCACACACACCAGTAGAGCGGTCCTTGAAAAGATAAGAGACAGGAAATCTCTTAAGATATTTCATTTTTATCACCCTGCCCCCACAGTCCCCCATCGAAAAGAGACCTCCAAAGACTCTTAGTGCAGATCTCTCTGTTGAAAAGGCACAAATTCTTAATACCCCAACCACCAAGGGACTTGGGCAATGAGATAGATTCCCAAGCAACCAAGTGGAATTTGGAACATCCAGAGTTACCTGCCCATAAATAGGAAAAGATGATCCCTCGCAGTGAAGTAAGGATACCCAATGGAATACTGAATAGTGAGAACCAGCAGACCGGTATACTCAGGAGTACAGAGTTTATAAGGGTAACCCTGCCCCCCAACGAGAGCCACCGGTAAGACCATGAGTTTATCCGGGCCTGGACCTTCGAAACAAGCCATTGCCAATATGCCTTAAGATAACCATTCGGTTTCAACCGAAAGCCCAAATACTGAAATCCATCATTTAAATCCACCCATTTGTATGGGAGCAATTGTTGTAAAAGAGTGAAATAATAACTTCTGCAACGCATCTGGAATGGAGGTCAGCATTCCTAAATATGTTATATATATTATCCTAATACCTGTAATCATTTTTCATTATTATATATATATATATATAGCCTTATAAGTGTATTTATATATTTTATTTCAAAAATTAATTGTTGAAGGACAGATTTTTTTGAGAAACTCACTTGTATTTGTATTCACATCTTTTATTTCTAGTCACATCAATGTAGTGTTTTTTATTAATTTTATTTCTAAGCAACTTTTACATAGATTGTAGTGTAAAAGGTAAGTTGCTAATATACATTCCCCACAAAATGACAAACTCTTAATATTTTATTATATCTCTTAGAAGGCCCATTTTAGACCTCAAAATCTCTATAATGAGACATTTTCATTTACATAGATTGTAGTGTAAAAGGTAAGTTGCTAATATACATTCCCCACAAAATGACAAACTCTTAATATTTTATTATATCTCTTAGAAGGCCCATTTTAAACCTCAAAATCTCTATAGTGAGACATTTTCAAAGGTATAGAACGCTCATTCCAGATTCCTATTAGTTTGGGAGCACTAGAGTCATCTTTCAGGAAGTTTTTGTTGGTTTATGGGTATTTTTTATGTAGTTTGGTACTTTGTCTTCAAGAGGGTTGATCCACTCATCTTAGCTATGTTTGGTAAGTGCCATATATGGTTGGAAATCTCTTTCCAAGACCTCTCCAAAGGTGTAGAGTACTCAAAAAGATTCCTAGGGGTTTGAGAGAATTGGGGTCATCTTTCAAGGCATTTTTTCACCTTTTTGGAGTTATTTCCAGCACTTGGTTTGACCTTATTAGCACATGCGTGGACCATTGGCATCATTTAAGGAGAGGTCGTTACACACTAGACCTTTCCTTGACATTATTGATGGGATGTCTCACACATGTGACCCATTTGAGGAATTTGTTACATGTTTGATGGAGTGCTCTAGGGTTTTTGACCCATGTTGGACCCCAGTAGAACATTGCACACTAGATTGGTGGAGCGCTTTTAGTTTTGGAGTGGTTTTCTTGGAGGGAAACCCCCCCCCTTTGAGGTTTCCACATCATTTGGCACCACATTTAAGGAGATCGTTGAGTTGTTAGAGGGATCTAAGAGGTCAAACCCTAGATTTAACCTCTTTTGAGCATTGTTTGACCTAGATATAGCGATGCACCCCCCTCTCTTGGGCCTTACGTTTATCTATGACATTGTACATGTGACACTAACCACCTCATATCATGGTGTTTGTTAAAGTTGGTTAGATTTTAGCGGAGTAATTTTAATTGTTTACTCCTCCCTAGGATAGATCTAGGGCTTTTGGCAGATCTATTATTATTTTATTGTAAAGGAAGTTGAGCACCTCTCCTATATAAGAGAACCTCTTCCTCATTTGTATTCATGGTTGGATTTTGAGAGATCCCTCTCTATTGAATCTTAATAAACATATCTTTCATGGAGAAAATTGAACTGTAAGGTTTCATTTTTCATTCTAAGTGTGATTTTCCTTGTTCTCGTCTTTAATGTTGCAAGTGATTTGTAGAATATCTAGACTTGTAATTAGGGACATAGAAAGGAAAAATTGTCTCATTCAAAGGGTTGTTAGAGAAAATCTCCTCCAATCCTTTGCTAATTTATGCATGATTTGTACTGTTATAGCATCATGCCATCTTTAAGAGTATTTGCTTTCTAATACTTCTTTGCATAAATCACACCCTAGTTACAATGTTTTGATTTGCCCCTTTAAGGGATCTCCTAGCGATGTCTATTTATCATTTTGTAGCATGTTGGGGCTTATTTGTGGATTGTGAAGGCAACCCTAATTTCCCTAACCCTTCGTGAGCTAACCCCTTTGTTGGACTAGCTTCCCATGACTCCAGTTTCCCTAGGGATTGGCACAAGTCTTCAACATCCTCCCATCACCCCTTTATCATATACTACAACACAAAAAATTGTTTTGTTGAAGCCACTGTTCCAAATCACCTTGTGCATGATTGTCTAAGCTTTAATAACCCTATCTTAGGGAAGACCCCCGTGAGTTAGAGAAGAGCCCACCTAAAGTGTAGAGAGGTTGTTACTGAGGTCCAAGCCAAACTACTTGAAGAGTGCAATTGGCGGGCCTGTGAATTGAATTTGAAGGTCCAAGGGCTTCCCTTACCCTCCCCTTCCCAAGATCCCACGCAAGTTGGTGCCATGTTTCTCTTAGATTACCTTGAGCTTACCAATATTCCTCTTGAGAGAGCTTGGTTTGGTCATGATTCTACATTGTTTAGCCAATTCAGATCAGCAGGTGACAGACTTCGAGCTCTTCAGAATAAACGTAGGCTATTCTCTCTCCCTACTAAGATTTTTCTAGTCGTCGACCTTACTAGGTCCCAGGTGGTGTAGATAAAACGATCTAGGGAGCTCATTGTCGCTGCTCGACAGGAAGGTAAATGGGCAGTCATTCGAGACCTCTGGGCCATCATTCAAGATTCCCCGACTCTCGAGTACTTACGGCCTGGGTTCTCTAAATGACTAGCTAGAAGGAGGAGACGGTGTGGAGGTGGGATTTTAGTGGGATGTTGGAATGGTAATGGGTCTCTTTGGTTTCGTCGGACGTGCTACAAGATACTCTTGGTTCTTTTGATCTCCTTTTTATTACCGAGACCCATGAGAGCCCAGTCAAGCCGCTTCTGAATATTACAGGTTATTACTAGTTGTCTGCTTGTTGTCAGGAAACCCGGTCTTCATGTGGGGTCTGAGGTTCTAGTGGTGTGGCATGCTTAGTGCGGGATTCACTTCGGGGTAGAGTTTCTTTGGTCATAGCAAATGAGTTTGCTAGGTTTATGTGGGTATGGCTCAGCGAATTATCCCCTCTCCTCAAAGATATCTTCATAGCAGTTTGCTACTTTCCCCCAACCTCGTCACAGTTCGATATCCATGGCGAACCTGACAACGACCCATAATTGGCTCTATAATCTGACATCATCCAACGTTCTGTAGTGGGAGAGGTCATCCTATTGGGTGACTTTGATGCATGAAACAAAGCCCTCCAGGTCCCTCTAGATGATATCTCTGAGGACGTGTTCTGTGTTCAAGAGATCAATCCAGCTTCTATGGGACTTCATCGATCATCTAATGATATTTTGGGGCCTCTCACAAGGTACGGCAAGAAACTCCTGTGGCTTGGAGAATCCCACGAGCTATTGATCCTTAACGACCTCCCATACTTCTCGACTTCCCGCTCTTTCACTTGTCAGCCTCACAGTGGTGGTCAGAGTGTGGTAGATTATGTCATTTCTAATCAAGACCTTCTCCCCTTCATTCATCACTTCATCGTAACCCCCATCCCTCTTACTATTCATGCTCTTCTCTCCTCCCTCCAAATTGGCACCCCCCCCACCCCTGACCCCCCTCCTCCACCTCAAATCAATATTCTCATTGCTAAGGGAGACCCCAACACCTTTACTTCCACCCTCCGCCAGATGCTCCCTTTCATATCTCAATTTCCTTCCCCTGAGTCCACCTCTGCCAAGTACATGTGTCTTTCTTCTATCATCTGGGATACTACCCTTCAAACATACCCCCACTCCACTCGATCCACCTCCCTCCCCCCAAAATCCTAGGTGCTACCCCATGAACTAGTGGTATGACAATCACTGCAAGCACCTCCACACCCAACTTTGACATGCCTTCAACCATGGTCACTTCTTCTACCCAATTCTCAAATATTCCTATCGTCGTCTCCCCCGCCCTCTGGCTTCGCTTCTTCACCCTCCAACGGCATTCCCAATCAAGACCAGGCTCCACTCAAAGTATCACTTCCTTCTTTCAGGTGCTTTCTTCCTCGAAGGGCACCAAGAGACAGACAAATGATGGCACAAACCTTGATCACTCAGTTAGAACACAGTAGTCCACCTCTACCTTCACCCAACACTAGCAACGGGGACAGTCTTGACCCCATCTCAACACTCAGATGACTTCTTCCAAGATGCAGCATCAAGCACCCCCCCCTCCAGGCAGTGACGTACTACCCATTGCAATTCCTCTTCTAGCTCGTCCTCCAAACAGAGTACTCTTTTGAGCTTCCTTCACTCGGCCTCGAATGGTAGCAAAGACACTCCCAATGCTTCTAGTGTTTCTAGTGCTTCCAGTGGCCCATGATAGTGTCAGTTTCACCATTTTTGCATCATCGTTCTCGAATCCACTCTCATTTCTTGGATCAGCTCTCTCCTTATCTCTCCTTGCATATATTTTTCTCTAAGATCAGCTCTCCATTTATAGAGTTGGGGTTTGGTTTTAGTTATGCTTTTAGCCTTTTATAGCAGCTACTTTTACACTCCCACTTTGTATTGTTATCATGGCTACACAATCCCATTGACCTACTTTTGTGGTCATTTGTTGGACATTAATAAAATTATATTATCTTATCTTCTCTAAGTTAAAGTTGGGCCAGCTTTGTTCTTTGGGGCTTTAATCATACATGCTAGTTCAAGCTGTAACAAGGGGTACATTCCCTAGAGCCACTTTATGAAGGCCATCTATGCTTGCTTCAAAACAAATACTCATTATTTGGGAAGGTTGAGCAAGTTGCACCAAACAAGCACAATCAAAGTTTTTATAGTGACCTTTGGCAGTCCGCATAGAAGGAATGACCAATTCTTTTTCAAAGAATGTTTAATAGTGGTCAAAAGGATGAGATTAGAGCACAAATCTTGATGGCCCACCCCACTACTTGGTTGTAGGCCTATCAATGAGCTAGAGAAGCATAAGCGGTGGCAATTGCACAACAAAAATACATGCTTTTATTCCCCAACCACACACCCTCTTATGTCTACAAGAATGTTCCACGGAGTTTCTGAAACGGGGGAGTGCGGGGGCAAGGAAACGCACAAGGGGGATGTGTGGAAGCCACCCCAAATTTTAGGGAAATTGTGGGGGGATGGGGGGACGTCAAACTCATAAAAATTAATTTAAAATATGAAAATGATAAATCCCAACAATGACTACAATAACTATTACCATATAAAAACTAAAAACTAAATTTATCATTATGCATTGTACATCTAAATTCAAATTTCAAATTTGTAAATGATACTAAACAATTTCATTTGTACATGATACTTAACTACTAGCAATTGCCCCATAAGGTGCAAAGGAACGCCGAAATGAAAAATAAAATAAATAAAAAGTAAAGTGAAAGTGATGAAGCCAAAAAGGGAATGCCTTTATAGCATAATCATTAGCAATTACCAAACCAGACATTGAATGCCTTCTTGTAAATTAACTTAGAAAAGTTGTAAATTCAATTTACAATATCTATCTCAGCAACACATTATCCTACCAAAATTAAATGGCATTAGAGCCACGACAGCCTTTAGCCAACTCATCTTAAGAACTTGGCTGAAAAAATAAAAGCTTCATAATGTATTACTAAGTCTATAAGTTCTGCAATTCACCAATACGGAAGAGAAAAGACATCTGGGCCAATAATTTCAATACCATCACCATCAACTAACTTCAACAGAACATTTCTATCATGGCAATATCACACAATGCCATTTGGTACATCAGTATATGTACATGGTACATCAGTATATGTACATGGTACATAAACTTGGCACTTAGAGAAGGTAACTCAAAACTCTGTTTCCATTTTGTCTCAACTTAAATTTTATGTGACAAAAAAAATGATATGATCTCTAAGTGGAAAACTATGATTACACACAGATTGAAGCATAATTTGTTGGATTGATCCTACACTTTAGAAGAAACAAAATCCTGATGCCGCACACATAAAAATTTGTGCAGCTAAAGAGAAGGTAATGAACGCTAACGCACACATATTAACAAATAAAAATTTGTGCAGCTAAAGAGAAGGTAATGAACGTTGCCGCACACATATTAGAAGGTAATGAAAGCTCACCACAAGCCAGGAAGTACACCGACAAAAAGCTGCGCTGGAGACACAGAAATGACGAAGGAAGGTTCATAAATGAATTGACGGACGATTCTAAATTTGGCGAATTCATTCTGCTACGTTTGTAAATAAAGTGAATTCGGCCGGCTATGGCAGCTACGCAAGAACATACTATAAACGCGTAAAACCATTGGGGAGGTTGCCAGATCTCGCTGTCGATGACCATCACCATTTTCCACTTCAAAATTGTCAGTCAGACCCTGGTTGCTGCTGCCGGAAACGATCTGTGCCTCCAAGACCATTAATTGATACAGTCCGGCATGCTTTGGAAAAACTTCAGGATACCTTCGGACCAATTACCTCTGCCTATTTCCCGTCGAAAATCATCTCGCTGGTTTTAAATTAAAAACTTATTAAAACAAAATAGTCTTTATTTCTATCGACCACCGACAACGCACGCCTGAATTTTTGGTCAGATTTGCTCTGAGTTTTATCACGAAAGAAATGTACTTTATTTTAACTCTTTTGTTGCTGAATTTGGTTTGTTAGATTTTGTTCCCTCGGTGAATTTATTCATAATAACAATAATAATAATGATATCCCCACTGCTGTGTATATACTTTATTTTTTTGGAATTTGAATATGTAATTTTTTAAGGGACTGGAATCAGAGAATAGCAAATTACAAAATAGATCAAGGCAATACAAGCCACCGTTACAGTTAGGAGAACCACGGCGAATATAAGTTCAGTATTCTTCTCCATTATCAGCTTCGTCAGAAGCCTCTGCCCCAACTTCTTCATAATCCTTCTCCAAAGCAGCCAGGTCTTCACGGGCTTCAGAGAATTCACTGCCTACATACCAATGGACAAATGCACGTTTGGCATACATCAAATCAAACTTGTGGTCAATCCGAGAAAAGACTTCAGCAAGAGCAGTATTGTTGCTAATCATGCACACTGCACGTTGCACCTTAGCAAGGTCTCCTCCAGGCACCACTGTGGGTGGTTGGTAATTGATACCACATTTGAATCCTGTGGGGCACCTGGTAACCACCAAAAATATATTGTAAGAAACAGAGGAATAAATTTTAGAGGTCTAGTGAGGCTTCAAACTTCAAAGTTAAAACAAATAGAAATTTTCATCTGCCAGTCTACAAACTGAACAGTCCGTTTAGTCTTGATGGCTGCTACTGCTGCATTCACATCCTTTGGCACAACATCCCCCCGGTACATGAGAGAGCAAGCCCCACAACTGCAGTAGAAACCTGAAAAAAGGTCCAATCCCATCAATACTTATATTTCAAGACCTAAACCTCCATGTTCATAATTTATTCAGAAATTACAATTTACAAGGTCGTGTACTACACTTTCTCTGGCCTAAACTTAACACCGGAAACAACTCTCTCCAGCAACTACTAATGACCTGAAAACTTCGGCATCATGCATAAAGCGAGCTGAAGCTACTATTTCAAGTCCAATGTGCTTTGTTCTTATAAAAGACCTTTAAAAAAATACAAAACAAAACAAGAAACAAATTATACAATTTAAAAACGAGTAAGTCACTATAAATGGCAAACATTTTGAGGGTTACAATTTTCCTCCAAGTACTTGGGAATGCTTGAAAGCATTGGGTGTGCATCAAGCACAAGACTGCATAATCTCATCCTATATTGATCAGCAAAATTGTGAGCAACAAAAACAGAACATATTCATTTAAAGAACTTGAGGATGCTAGCCCTACCATAAATCTTTAAACTATGGGGAGGCAGCACATCTAAGGAATGCTGCAGTAGACATGAGGCACTCCTAATATGCTTGATTATAACAAGAGAAACAAGGTGCATTCTACAGCCGAGATGAGGGTACAGATCCAGCAACTCTTAGTGATCTGTAACTGTGCATTGAAACTAAAGGTGCATTGAATAATGACACTAGCCCAGACCCATATCATTCATACAAATGGTAGACTTCACAAATATCAGGACTCTCCATATGGAACCTTGAACTTCCCAACCTCGAGATGCAGCACAACAGACCATAGACTCATATCTCAAATCTACACAAATGACGGACAGTCAAACATTCAAAATCTAGATATCAACCAACAGCGTAGCGACATGGAGGTGCATATCAGGACCGTTTTAGATGGGTCTGGACTAGTTAATACAGTATACTATAGAAGAAACACTAACACTACATCCAATAACTTCAAAACCTTTTGTTCAAATGAAGACCGTATCCAGTTACTTCAAGACCCTGTGATCATGTAGCATTCAGCATTGTTCCACAGAAAAAGGTATATCCAATATTTGGTGACAATCCTTATAACTTCAAAAAAATAGATTATAAACATTGCAAGCACTACCCCAAATGACTGAAATTAATAAAAAGATAGAATTGGACTTAAAGTAGCATAAACAGACAGCATGGAAGAAGAGAAAAAATCCAATTTAAATGTGAAGGCAATAGCAATGATGTTTATGAAGATTACAATACTCTTCCCTCGTCTAAATACTTTCAACTTGGGCCACAAGGTGAGGATGAAAATTATTTAAAACCTTTTTTTTGTTATACGAAGCACCCACTTGTATAACTGAATCTTTTGATTGATGCCAGCAAGCAACTTTCTATTAAATGCATTCATATTATAAACAAAGCCCTTTGTCTCCTTCTCAGTAACAAGTTGCAGTTTACCATCTTCAACAGAAAATACTAAAATTTTGCCCTGTTAACAAAAACAAATGAAAATAAAACAATTGACTGAGATTTTAAAAAGGGAAAGTGACTGTTGCATGCAAGTACAAGTCATCCATCTAGCATGAACCTTTGTTGTATTTACTATTCTCATAAAATGGTAATAAAACCCTATAAAAAATGAGAGTGTTAGAAGAGCAAGCATGAGTGATTTTCTAAAAGAAGAAACAGAAGTTTCAGAGCTTGCCTTGTTAGGTTTGTTCTCCTCAGGCAAGACATATGCTGTCCCAATGCAATAATAGGCATTGTTGTCATCAGAAAATGAACAACTCAGGATGGAACACCCATTTTCATAAGGATCAAGTTGATATGATAAAATAGTTTCAAATGTCTGATCATCTAACAGACGCACAAAGTGTGTTTCTGACTCGTCCACATTCAACTAGGAATACTTCGCACTGCAAATGGCAAAAGTTCGAGACTTCTCCTTATGGAAAATACGACGAGCATGCTCTCCAAGAGGAACTGCACAAATGTAAAGTTTGTGAATGTCATCAATTGACCCAATGGTAAGCAGGTCCTCCTTTGCAATTGCAAGTCTGCTCCATCAAAACAGACCATAAATGTCAATTTCATAACTAGAACAAAGCATCAACATTCTAAAATTAATCAAGTGGTCCCACAGGGATGGTCTAGCAAAAAGCAGCAAGGTGATCAGGCTTGTATTAATGAGAAGACCGTGTTCAAAAGCCCTCAAGTGGTTGCAGATAAGGCCAGGTGCAAGTCCTAGGTGACTTTACAACATAGATACACCCATGATAGTGCAGCAGCTTAGGCAAAGAGACTATAAGACAAATTTCTCAAAAAAATCAAGTGAAATGAATTCTACATCCACAACTTTGATAGAATTTGCAGGGCTGGAGAAAAATGTAAATTGGAACAGGTGGAATGACTATGTTGATTAGAGACTACAGAAATTCATATAAGAGAGTGACAATTTTGCCTCCACTTATAAATCAATGAGACACAATCCAATGTTACTGCTTAATTGCATTTTCATCAAAAACTCAAAATATACCATCCTAAATCACAGAATGACAAACGATTTTAAGTCAATTAGACTTGTCTGGGCCCCTTGGTTATCATAGTTTCTAAAGCAAGAAAGAGTCTGATTAAAATATACATCCCAATGGAGCATTATTGTAAAATTGGCAAATAAACCCTGTCTGCTTCAATCCTATAGCTGAAACTGCGTACCAATAGCTTTAGCATTAAAACAATGTGACGGCATTCCGTAATGACAGCTTATCATTAATTAACCATGTTCAGACATTATTCTAGATACTTCTCACAACATGGAAAAAGCACTAGGCTTGTATTGGAATTTGAAATTTTGAATTGCTTATAGGACCTCTCCCATTCCAGAGGCAACATATAATATCATTTTAGTTTAAGCATTTCTACATCTTACACCTTACAATGCAAATATAAGACAGACAACATACTCTAATATTGCATTGTATGTGTTTCTAGTTTCTACAACTTTAGGTTCTCAAGAATTGTCTAGATATGGGTAAGATTCTTCAAAACACGTCAAAATCTAAGTGCAGAAAAATACAGTTTTTTGTTCTAAGTTGCAGGAAACACCATAATAGTGGCCATACCATGTTCTTTCAGTACAGAAACAGGGAAACACATGTGGTACAGCTTGGAAATGTATTTCCAACCATACAAACACATCCCACGTGCGGGAAGCATGTTTCGTACAGCTGGAAACACCTTTCTGGGCCATGCCAACATCCATATGATGCACTTCCTTCTCTTAATCTGTCTATTTTGACTTGGTTTGACTCGGTTTTCTTTACTAGGTTTAACCATAAATGAAACTTTTACTTAAAATTTGGCCAAAGTCAACCAAAGTCAACCATGCTTAGGATGTTTGAGAGTGGTTCCAACCTCATTGGTCTTCATCTATGTTACTGGATCCATCACCCTAGTCAGCAGGCAAATCTCTTTCATGAACAAAAACCACAATAATCACAAATGAAGAGACATTCACCATTTACTAAGTCAATTATGTGAACCTAATCACACACTGTCCCTGTGACACATTTACTAAAAGCATAATGAAACACAGATTATGGTATGAGCTCACCAAAGATCCCATAAAATGTCAATACACAACTACATAAATGGGACTATAACAGACCATAGTTGTTGTATTGAAATAAGGTTTAAATACTAGATGATAATAAGTCCTCATACAAAGTTTTTAAAGTATCGAGTTTACAAAAAGGGCAAAAAGGGGGATTTTTTGTTGTCCCTTGTGTGGTTTACAAGTGCAGGTAAAGTGAAAGTAATAGTTACAAAATTATTAATTTCCAGCTGGTGGAATTTCTAAGCTAGACAAGTACGTATCCCATTGATCTGCTTCTGCAATGAGTACACTAAAAGCTTGAGGTTCAAGTAATTTAAGAGAAATTTCTTTTTCCACTGAATCCTTTCTGATAGTTACCAATGACTTAGTAACATTGTTGTAAATACGGTTTAGACTATCAACAGCCACAAACCTTTGGCCGATATAGTGCTGCAAATCTTCTTCAGTGAGTGTATCAAACCTTTGTACATATTCGCGTTCTTCTTTTACCTTGTTTGTTAATGCTTCCAGGTGGCGTTCTTTAGCAGGTAGAGCATGTAAGTTTTGAGGAAGAAAAATGCTGCATTCCATATTTTCAGTAAACATACCAGCATAAACATGTTCACATCTTTGTATAATATTTGGTATTCTTGTTTGCATATTGGTAGCTGTTGTTCTGCATCTTTAAAGAAGTGCTATGTCAAGCCTGTGTTCTTTCAATGTCTTTTGTGATAAGTATTCTGGGTATGTTCCTTTTTTTTGTAGCCACTGTATAATCCTCTTGACTTTATTGGATGCATCAAGAATGTTATGCTGTATCATTGCAGCATCTTTAGAGATTTCTTCAAGTCGACTTACAATATCCTTAATTTTGTATACTTCATCAGTTAACAATTTGTGCGAAGTATGAATTTGCTCTAGTAGGTTCGTTGTAGCATAGGCATGAAAAGCAGACATATCTTGTTTTCGAGTTTGTGCAACTGCAAGTTGTTTCAAAATAGTATTCTTGTCATGCAGATGTGTAATGTTGTCTCTTTGGTGTTCCACTTCGTTTTGTAAGGGGCCTAGTTGAGCTTCCATTTTTTCTTTTCCAATGCGTAAAGAATCTATTTGTTGTTGCAAGTGTAGTAGGTTGGTTTCTAGATCGTGCAGGCGAGCTTGCAAATCTCCTTTCTCTCTCTTCAATATGAGCAATTGGACTTTGAACTGATCACTTTCAGCGTGCAAATGTTGCATCTTCTGTGCTATGTTAATCTTTTCTGATTCTGCAACATCTAATTTTTTTTGTAATGCAAGGGCTTCTGCATCTGTGTCTTTACTTGAACTGCTGATTGTTTTTTGGTTTAACCTATTATTAAATGTTGAAATCTTATGTGCGCCTCTATATATTTCTTCATCTTTAAGGACATAGTTAGCGTACTGAAAATGCACCTTCTGCAAAGAACAATGGTGTGCAACTTTATGTTCTCTATCATGACGAAGGAAAATATTCTCACCAAAATGGAATAACTCTAGATCCTTGACAAACACTTCAACTCTTTTTACATTTCGGAACTTATAGGATCCAATAACAAATGGCAAGGGAGGGTAAGATGTCTTTTTATATTCATTCAAAAAACTGCATATCCCATTGACAAAGACTTGTCTTACTGCTTCCTTATGGACCACGTAATCTGTGGTGTACTTGGGCAATAGGGAAGGTGGTTTTGTATTGCCATACATTCTGATATAAGTTCCCTCAAGGGAACAGTAAAAACTCCCATACTGGCAGATAACAGGCATGGAGCGATCTGAAAAGCAATTTGGCTCTTCATTGTGAATTAGTGAATATAACGGGATTATAAACTCTTCACAAATCAACTTATAATATCTGTGATACTTGTGCACCCACAAGATTTGGTAGGCAACATAAATAGGCCCTTCAGATGGAGTCCAATGGCATGCAAGCTTAGTAAAAGGATTGCTTGCCAATATACAGTCTATAACAAAAGAAGACATGTAGAAATTTGCTTTTTCCTGTGTGTTTTTTCCTTGAGATGCTTCAATCATTGAAACCATACTATCTGAGATTATATATGCCCAGTTAAAGATAGTACCATGCGTCGCAACATGATACATAATAGGAATCCAAGACAATCTATAAACAGTCCCAACGGGTTGGCCAAAGAGCCTACTCAGCGTAAGCGATATAATTCTGAAAGGTGTCTTCAAATGTGCAACATTATACTGTCCAGAAGGTTTTTGCCTAAATTGCCTACCTGGGAGTAGCATCTTCTTTGCATATTTGATGTTATCAATATTGGTTGACCTAAGCCAATCATCAGTTAGCAGAACTTTTGGTTGTGCCAACTTATATGCAAGACTAATGTGAGCAGGCTGGAATGAAGCAAACCCTTCCCCACTTGCACTTGCTATGATTCTAGTTGTAGTGTTAATATACGGCAGTATCCAACTTATCACTTCTGAGCAGTGAAACAGTTCAGGTCTAGTAGAAGCTTTGTGAAGATGTGATCTTTTGATGTTTTCATATAGCACTTTCTCTTCAATGGCATTGGATATATTGGTATCGTGGAGTGCAAGATATAGCTCTCCCCATTTAAATGCAGGGGCAATACCTATGGTGGGTTTAGTGTCCTCACACAATGTTTCAAGTCTAGTTTCTTGAACTATCTCATCATCAGAGTCCGACTCTACCACTATTGTTGTTCTCTTTCGTGCTCTCTTAGTCATATCGGAATCCTGTAAAGCAGACGATGTACATAGTTTCGATGTTACATAAATACTAAGAAAGAACTAAAAAGTAAAATGTAGAGGATTATTCATTCAAGAGAATGGAGAAACCAAATCTATTTCGTGATTCGTTATCTATTTGGTGGCCAAGTTTATAATATGATTTTGTTGAGCTGGGTTGTATTTTGTGGCAATGGATTTTTTGGCCACTTGTGCAACAATAAACTAGAGTGTAAAATACTTATCTTATAAAGACATACAAGGCTTTCAAGACTTATCTTCTGCACGTCATAAAAAAATTAGACATGTTTTTCTTTGTTTGTCACTAACTAATTATAATCAAATCACTGATTTGTTTTTGCATAGCCCAAACAATGCACAACAGAGAATCCTGTCACAATTTCCAAATGGAGGTTTGAACGAAATGGTAGACAAGGTATGCTTTTTGTCCAATTATCATTTAACTATACTTTTGGAAGAATGTGCAGTTTTCCTTACTTATTATATGCATTGTTTGAAATATTCTTTTATGTTGTTTTGATATCTGCTGCACATATTGTGCAAAAACTGGCATTTTCCACATTTGTGATTTCCAATGACTCAATGGGCAATGCTATTCTACAGTAGTCCTAGAATAATTGGGAAAACAGTGCAAAGTCTTACCGTAAAGAACAAGATATTGCAAAAATATACAAAGAACTAAAAATACAAGGTATCTAGACTAAACAATATTCATTCAGTGACATGAACAAATTGAACTCAGATCAACTTCAAATGTTCTTGCACCTAATTTTTTTTAGATATTTGTGTTGTAGCATAGAAAACTAGGTTCAACCTTGCAGTTTTCTTACATATGCTTGATGAAAAACGAATATGCAATTTTCTTTACTTATTATGCAAATTGTTCCAAATAAGCTTTTATGTCATTCTGATATCTCCTGCATATACTATGCGAAACTGGCATTTTGCAGATTTTGATTCCAATGACTCGATGAACAATGCCATTTTACGATAGTCCGGGAATTTTGGTAAAATAGTGCAAATTCTTACTGTCAAAGAACAATATATAGCAACAAGGGACAAAGAGCTAAAATGTGTGGTAACCACACTAAGTGGCATTTGTCAAGTGACATGAACAAATTGAACTTGGATAAACTACAAATGTTCTGGGACCTAGATTGTTTTTTTGGGCTTCGTATTGTAGCATGGAAAGCTGGGTTCAAATTTCCAGTCTTCTCACATTATATGTTTAATGCAAAAAAAAAATGTCCTGCACCATCATGTCCACCATCCAAAAAGATATAAGAGTAAACAAAATTTAATAGTGCTTTCATTTTTCATGCACATGAAAGGTCATATATTTTCTATTCCCAAATGCTATTCTATATTTGCAGAGTCCAAACTATAAAAAGCAAATAGGCTCCTACCACAATATGCAAATGGCAATTTGAACCAAAAGCAACAAAGCCATAGGTAATACAAAGCTTAGTGATAAGTAAAGAAGAGTAGGTCACAAGTATAAGCAAAAAGGGAGAAAGATGCAACTGTGCCACTGTACAGGTGGTTGTAAAGACTTAGAAGCAATCAAGGTCTCCTCTTTTATCCTACGTTCCACATAGGGATTGTTGCGCATACGAGAATATCTGGAAAATGAGAAAGATGGAGATATGCGAAGGCCTAACAAAGATTTGACCCTTGATATTGCAGTGAATGTAAGTCCTTGTCGATCAATGTTGCCAATATCAATTGTTGCATGTTGTAGGGTCATTCCTTAGGCTTTATGGATTGTTAAACCCCATGCCATACGAAGTGGAACTTGATGACGTGAACCCCTTGTTATGGGAGGGACGGGAACATAGTGTGGATTGGAAGCATCCCATGGGGGGCCTTTGTAGTGTAGGAAGTCAACAACTACAAAAGATGGCAATGCAAGTGATTGATCGTTGCAATTATAGACAATGGAAATGACTTTGCCGATTGAGCCGTTGACGAGGCCTATCTTTACACACAAATTAGCTGTCAACCTTACCTGTTGTCCAACAGCTAGCAGAATCTTCAAGGGTAGTTGTTCATCATCTGTGGAGGCATGCGAATGTGGATTCTTTTGCTCTGCAATGCAACGTGCAACTGGCATTTGAAGGAGTTTTAGCATTTGTTTGTTGTGCAATGTAACAACGTTGTTGGTTGCGTACAAGTGAGTGCACTGATCAAACACATGGTTCTCTTCTGCTGAAAGTGTGGAGGTTGTCCTTGACATGAGAGTCCAATCTTCAAGAGTAAGTGTTGCATTTTGAAGGTTGAGTAGGAGTTGGCGAAAGGAAATTTGAGAAGGGGTGCTGCCTTGTTGTCGAAATATGGTTGAAAGGGTCACAAAAGTATCAAAAGTACACCAAAGAGCATTGTCGCGTGAGGTGCTAACATACATTGGAATGTCCTTGACTGGGGGAAGTTGGCCAAAATCACCAAGGAGAATGATGGAACAACCACCAAAGGGGCATGTTCGGTGGGTAGGGAAAGCTTCACGCAGACGATCATCGATACGGGTTAAGTAGGTTGGACCAATAAAGCTCATTTCATCAATGAGAATGTAGTGAATATGACGAAATTGTTCTTGGAAGCTTGAAAGGGCTTGACCTTCAAGAGGGTGCATTTCACCAATGGGGATACGAAGGGCAGAATGTATTGTAAGTGCATGTATGTTGAAGGCAGCAACTCCAGTTGGAGCATGTTGGGCAGAGGCCTTTTCTAGTGCTACTTGGAGGCAAGAGATTAAGTAAGATTTGCCTGTTCCTGCAGTGCCTTGAATGACCATGTGTAGTGGGTCAGGGTTTGTAGGAGTGGTGAAGTGGGAGAGCACACGATCAAAGGCAATGCGTTGTGTGGGAGACAAGGAAGCGAGTGAATAGGAAGAGGAAGAGGAAGTCTGGTGCACCTAGGTGGAAAGGCATGTGGAGTCAATAAATGATGTGGTTGTGTCATGCATGTGTGAAGGGATATGGTTTGTTGTCCAATCGTGTTTTTTGTCAAAATCACAATGGCCAAGCATGTCAAGGTCATCAACTTGGAGGTTGTTTCCAGGGCGAAGTTGAGAAAGGAATTCCCATTCATCCATGTTAGGGAATGAGGGCAAGTGAGATGGTTCATTATCAAAGTCATCAGAGGAAGGGTGAATGGGATTTGGTGGCTAGCGATCAACATGCCATGCAATGTATGTGTCTTTAATGTCAAGCCAATGAGAAGTGATTGCTTGATCTGTGGAGCCAATGTCATCAGGGAGGGTACGAAAAGGGTGGTAGAAGAGGAGCTCGCTCCAACAGAATGCAACAAAGGAGTCTGCATCAAAGGGTGGAATGGTAGTGAAGCGAGGTAAGATGCTCACAATCTTTGGAGGGTATATTTGGTTCCATTGGGAATGTTTTCTACAAGGTGAGAATGACCAAGCACGGGCAGCTTCAATAAGGGCAAGGTGTTCAAGTTGTGGGGGTCTCTTCATGTATGCAGAAATGAAGCTAGTTGTTGGGAGGGTGTTGGAGGAGTCGTCAAAAACACGGCGGAAGACGTTTCGGCTAACATTTAAGGAAACAAAGTTGCGGCTGCAAAGCGTAAGTGGGAGTTTTTGAAGCATGTGGCTAGTCTCTTGGGCACTAATATCACGGTCGGCAACTGTTTCAGATAGGAGACACATAATGGGTTGGAGGACAGGGCAGTCAAGCGGTGTGGCAGCTATGAGGCGAGAGAGAATTGCATGGTAGCTTTCAGACTTTGGCTTTGCCTTGGCTGCATACTTTGAAATATATGTAAGGACAGCATGTTTGCAAAGTACAAGTTGGAAATCAACATTGGCTCTCCATATGGCTAAAATGGTAGGGTTATGAATGTTTAGAAGAGCATCGTTCCTTGCTGGGTTGTATGTTTTACGGCCATTTGCATCAATGAACAAAGAAGAGGTAGGTTGCAAATCGAAGGGGAAGCCATAACAACATTTAAGAGTTTGGCCTTTTTTGCGGAGGCATGAAGATTGTGAACATTTTGGGTGCCTTTGTACACAATTAACAAGCTCTTCATATTCAACAAGTTGATCAACTGCAAATATGGCATCTCACCCAAGAGTGCATGGGTCAGTCCCAGCAGGTTGCAGAAACGCAAGCGTTTGTAGGTGGTTGCCGCGTGGATTCCAAGCTCTGACAAATTTGTCAAAGTAAAGTCTTGCATCTTCAACATTGGAAGCATTATCCCAATCTAATTTATCCATGTCAGGTGCATTTTCCAACCATAAAAAACCATGTATATGGGCAAAGCCCCTGTTTTGCCATTCATACCTACACAAGAAAGGAAAATGTCAAGAAGGGAAAAGGTGTGCAATTTTGAATACAACATGAAAGAAAATGAATAAGAACTATTGTAAACCTACACCAGTAATCTTTTGTGGCAAGGCCTTTTTGAATAACCTCTTCAAGGAATATTTTGAATCTATTGTGCATGTATTGAGATGCAACATGCGGATTAGTTATAATGTTTTGAATCCTCCATTGGTGGTGTTGATTAGAAGTTGTTGGAGCTTGCCCTGGCATGAAAGAATGCAAATCATGCCATTTAGTGTCGGTTGCGCTAAGAGTGAAGAAGAAGGTTGGTGTCCCTTGTTGAGTAATCATGTCGGTAAGCTCACCTCTGCTTTTGTTCCAATAGGAGCGTGTACCGCAGAGTGTCGAACCAAAGCGCATGACGCGTTCAACGATTTTAGCATCCGGAAAGTCCTGTAATTGATGTACAAGCTCTGAGATTGTTGGGGGGAAGGTGTCTTCAAGGTTCCGTTTGACAAAGACCGAAGCAGTAGCATGGCTCCGATGGCGCATCATGAGGTTGTATATGTAATAGCGGAACCGAGGATGTTGACTGAATCGATGGTCATGGTATCGAATTAGGTGCAATGCATACTCGTGCATTCCAACCTCTTTCATGTGTGGTTGTTTAAGCATTGCAACACCGTTGGGAAACAAGGTTGGGAAGGCCATAGAGAGGAGGCCTATTGTGTTGTACTCATTGATAGGGGAAATGCCTATTGGGGGCCAATCAATGGAAGTTGGAAGGGGGGCATCTCTTGTGTGCAAGAAGCGTCTTATTTCCTGTACCTCGGTTCTAGAATTTGTTTGTGTATAAACAAAGGAAGAGGATTGTACTTCATGGGGTTCAAGGGAGCTTGGTGTTTGCATCGGAGAAGCTGATGTAGAGTTAACAGGTGGGGTGGAATTGGGGCCAACATGATGAAGAAGGGAGGAAATGTTTGTTGGTTCAAGAGGTAAAGAAGATAATGCATTTGTGTTAACTTGAACATCTTTGTAGTAGGGATCATGTGAAATTTTGTATTCAAGAGCAGCAAGAACTCGTGATCGGCTAACAAAGAATTCATAAGGCGTATTTGTAGCATTGCATTTGCATACAATCAGTATGTCGATGTCTGAAAGCAAGTGAGGGAGGGAAGTGGCAATGCTAGATATGTCTTGGGGGAAGCTAATAGTGTGGCCAGAATATGTGAATTGTCCACCATGAGCATGAGTGACTTGAAGGATTGGGCTAGCACGACAAATGAGCATTTCTTCAACTTGAGTGAGTACTGCAAGGACAAACGGTTGCATACCTGGGTCCATATTGTTTGCCAAGGAAAACCGATGGCCATTTCGTTCCACAATACAACGTGAACATGCATATGCATTAGCAAATTTCTTGGTTTTAATGCTAGGATAAGATTCCATGCATATTGAACAGACATTCATCGGAGATAGGTTGTCCAAGCGCGTTCGGAAACGGTGTTGTGCAGCATTTAGGGTGGTTGTGGATGTAGTATGAAGTGGGTGCATATCTAAGTTTGTTGCAGACGTGGATGGTGAAGATGGTGTGATGGAACGTGGAAGAATTTGGAATGGAGATGGGATATGAACAAATTCACGAGCAGCTCTATATAGAAGACGTTGCCGCTTGTTTTCTTGTTTCCTTTGTGCATATACAACTCTTCTACATGCATTAACTTGGTCAACATCCTGAGTGTTCGACATACCTACAAATAAAATGTGAATTGTTTATGGATTTGATGGTGGCATAATTTGAATTGCAAAGTAAATAAAGTTAGACTGTAAAGTTAGCTAACCATCAGGAGAGCAAATAAAGTTAGATTGTAAAGTATAAAGGAAGCATACACTAGTATGATAAGTTTGTGCGAATATATGTGGGACGGACTAACATTGTTCACAAAGAAACTAAGTAGAAAAGAATTGTATATTTAAGATAGGTCAATAAGGTTACAAGTAGAATTTAAAAGAACCACGATAATTTCACATTGTTTGGCATGCCTACTATTAAAATGTGAAGTGCTTATGAATATCATTGTGCCATGGTTGAAAACGTAACATATTATATAGGTGACCATCGAGAAAGTAAAGAAAGTAAAGTATAAAGGAAGCATACACTAATATGGTAAGTTTGTGCAAATAGATGTAGGATGGACTAACATTGATCACAAAGAAACTAAGAACAAAAGAATTGCATATTTAAGATAGGTCAGTAAGGTTACAAGTAGAATTTAAAAGAACCATGCTAATTTCACGCATTGTGTAACATGACGATAATAAAAATGTGAAGTGGTTATGAATATCATCGTTTCATGGTTGAAAACATAACATGTTATATAGGTGACCATTGAGAAAGTAAAGAAAGTTATATTGTAAAGTATAAATGAAACATACACTAATATGCTATGTATGAAGCATACAAATAGCATTTAAAAGAACCATTTAAAATATAAGTGGAACAAACAAATGGAAGATGAGAATAATATAGTATTGAAAACTGTACAAGTCGGTTACAAAAATCACTTCAGTAAGAAGTGGCGATATTGCTTAGGAAATAAGTGCATGTGGAAGTTAAGTTCAACGACACGTATTTAAGTGTCTGCATTGGTCGTGGTTACTGGCATTGCAATCTCCTCTGCCATTACAATAACCACCTTTTAACGAGCATTTGCATTGAACGTCTCAGTCTTCACTGACAATGTGAAAAGGAAGTGTCGTGCACAAACACTTTGAACAATTTCTGGAAGAGTGTTTGGTTCATTTGCTAGTAAGCAAAGGTCTTTTGTTGATACCCCCAGGAGTTGACTTGCAAGATCATCAAATGCTATGACATTATATAGTTGTCTTGTAGCATCTGTAAGGTCAAGCTTGAGTATGTATCGATAATCACATTCTGGAAACTCCCCATCACATTTAGTGCAATGCCAAACATTTCCAACGTGGTGGGAAACTTTTTTTCATGCATTGTATCCCATCAACAAATAGTGGGCATGCAAGGAAATGAAAGTCTTCCATGTTAATATGTGTGATTGTAGTAAGCACTGAATACCAAGTGGCTTTCTCAGAAGGTTGGAGAGTTTGTAGCGCAGAGATGGTAATGCGTTTATGCGAAGTAGAAGAAGAGGATTTGTATTTTCGGCTCAAAGAGGGGGAGGCTGAACGGAACCCATTGGCATCGAACCATGCTTGGAGAAGAACAGCTTCTTCAATACTTGGGTTGATAAGGACGCTGGTATTGGAGATGGTTCCAATAGTTTTATCGTTGAATTCTGTAAGGCGACCACCTTTGATTGCAAGGATTTGGGGGGCAAGCAAGATGCGAAGTTTAGCAAGCTGTGCACCTTCTATGTCGCAATGGTCCCCCCAGAGCGTGATGTCTATGCTAAATCCAGACATGTCTTGGATGCCAACAATTCGGCAAACAGCTTCTGCACCATCCCGTTTGCATATAGTTGATGCAGGGGAAACAGAAATGGCAATCCCAATCAGGTCGACCATGGAGTTGAGGAGTGCAGTTTGGATGTCATGGATAGATTTAATGTGGAAGCAATGAAAATGAATTAAGGGGTACTCTTCAAAGCACGGTTGGATAGTTGAGGATGCGATTAGGAAAATCTCAAAAGTGCTTTTCAAGTGGTTGTATGTTGGGTTGCACGGTTTGATTGTCCCATTTGAAACAATGTAGACAACGTCAACTTGTATTTGGTCATACAATGTTGTTGCTAATTCATTGAACGCTAAGACATGGACCTCATCTTTTGAAGCACTAACAAGGTCAAATCCGAAGAGTTTACCTGGCCCTTTTATATTATGGTAGGTAGTGATGTTGGTTTTAGAAATAACTCGACCTTGAATGGCCCAAGTTTTGTTAGAAGGGTTGAGTGATGTGAACTCAAGCGTAGGTGGAGCTAGGATTGGGGATGAATTTGGTGAGGAAAGAAGGGTTTGCGGATCAAGGAGGATGCTTTGTGATGTAGAGGAACCAGTTTGGGTAGTGGATTCAGCAGGCAGATTGAAAGGGGATGGTTCCCCAATAATTGGTGATTCCGTTGTGATGATTTCAAGCGCGAGAAGTGTGACAGTCCTGGTAAGAAAAAATGAAAACAGGTAAGTAAGGGAGAAAATATGTTACAAGTAGTGGGGAGTGGAAAATGGAGTAAGTTAACAAAATGGAGGGTAAAAGAAGGCATACGTTATATTGTGTAAACTACTGCATGTACAGTTGATCACTTTGATTATAGAACCTTCTTGTAATTGTTGATCCTCAACAGTGCTATTGTAGACAACTGGGAGCAACGTCTCGTGCCTATGAATCCCATCATAGATATTCGTTCTATATCGAGCAGTTGCTGAGTTAAGAGAGTTGACTCGGTTGAGAGAAACTACTTGCATGAGTGGGCAAAGGTCAACAGTACCATGGAGCAAAAGTGACACAGCATCTTCGGTCAACAAAGTGCCCATAACTTAATAGTGCAAAATAGATACGCTGAAAAGATGAGCTGCAATAAAAGGGAAACCTTTGGCAGTAAGTGTAAAGAGTTAAGACACTAACTTTGAATGTAGATGCCTAAATGTTTTTTGGGAAATTGAAAAGTTTTAAGTGCAAGACATGTGAAATTGTTAAAATTGCAAGAAATTGCTAAATATAACTATGTGGCAATGACTTGCATGATTTAGCTATAAGAAGTTAAAGCTTAGCAGTACAAGTAGTGACTGCACCCATGTGTTAGCAATCAGTGTGTGACAGTGGCTATATAGTGGGCCCTACCAAAGTACACAAATGGGAAATCAGTACAGTAAAGGGAGGTATAATACACTGTTGGCAGATTAAAATGGTTTTTTTTGCATTTTGAAAGTACAATTGTTGAACTGGAATGTTTGGAACCTGATGGAAAATAGTTAACAGGTAGACTTATAAATAAAGCTAGAATTTGAGAATTAAAGTTTATTTAATAGTTAACAGATAGACTTATAGATAAAAAGCTTTACATTAATGTTTATTTAATTCCATCCATTTTTTGAGAATTTGGTTAAAATTAGTCAATGGAATAAAACCAGTTTAGATCTATTATAATATGGATCTATTAAGAACCTAGGGGTCTAAAAGATATCAAGGTGCAACCCCACCAATGGCTACAACACCAAGGTTAATAATAATCAGGTTGACTTCAACTTTGTTTTCATTTTCATTTATAAGCTTTATCCATATCACACATTTCATCTACAGAAGGCCATAAAGTGTACCATACTTCTCTTGGTGCAAATAACTAATTAAGATTTTTCATACTAAACTGATATAATGTTAATTTGACAACAACTATTTCCTTTTCATGAATTCCATGGACCCAGACCTTGCATTCTTTCATTGGCCTCAAACAAGGTGCCCATCAATTGGTTACACAATGGCAAGGATTTTAGTCAAGGAGATTGGTGAAAAGAATATTCCATCATTTAAGTGCTTACTACCCTACAACATCCGTTGTTGTTTTAACATTCAGGTATTTTTTATCACTGAGATGTTTTAATTGAGAAGTAATAATTCAATAGAACCGTCAAGGCTTCAGCATATGCTTACTGAGATCCTGCCTATATCTCTGAGAAGTGAGGCCAAAATTATTCTTATTATGGCATTCAAAATTGGAAAGATTATTAGATTTGACTTATGGTTGCAAGAGTGAAACTAGGAGGGGAAGATGGAGTATATGTGTTACATATACTCAAAATTGTGTACAAAATTTTACTCTAATGGAACAACAATGAGCCCCGGTCATGGTAATTAAAGATCATTTTGTATAGTCATTAGAAAATGCACAGATTTTTTTTTTATTTCGATAGATGATCAGTGAAGTTCTCAATAGCACTTATAAATTTGTTTAGGTTCAGTTTCATTGTAGTAGTCCAGTTGCAATTTCCATCGAAACACCAATGCACTTACCTGAACCTGTATCCACTAATAACATGGTATGTCAGATGAATGGGTCAAATCCTCTATTTGACAGATTCAAAAAAGTGGGTTGGCAATTTGGCAGTATACGGCTTCTCCTAAAGGATAAAAACATATTTCCCCGATTCCCTTTGCATATTAAACAATTACAGTCACTGCAAAAAGTGGCATGGTTTGGGAAATGTCAAATCTTACACGTTGGTCATATATCTTCATTGGAGCAAGAAAAGCTAAGTGTATTTTACAGTTTAGAATGAGGGAGATTAAGTGGTCACATCCTATTTTTGTTGTCATGCATTTTCAATGCATCAAGAGAATCTAGGTGTATTCTACAGTTTAGTATGAGGAGATGTGTGACTTAAATATCTAATGTTGAACCATGTACATTTTGCATAATATTTGTAAAAATCACTCCCAGCACAAAGGAAGTACACTCCCAGAACAGAGGGAACCCTTAAATGTTACATGAGAGCCTTTCTGTTGGATCAGTAATTCTTATCCTGACGCCTGGTTGGACCTATAAATCATAGGAGCTTTACATAATGATTGCAAGCATCCTTGATGCCCAAAGTGAGGGTAGCATCCCATCAATTTGTTGACATTCAGATTAAGTGAATGGATGTTTCTCTCTTGGGTTTAAATGGTGTCCACAAGAACACCATTTTTGCATGCCTGGACCGAATTATTTTAAATGAGAGATGGATGCTTTTGTACGTAATTAGGAAGAGGGTTTTATGTTGTATCTGCATGATTTTTTAAAGCAGCCCGAGTAGAGTGGAAGCTAAGCGATGTAAATTCTTTCTAGAGTATTAGCTAAACATGAGAAAGGTAGGATGTCCCCAAAAATATTCTTGAAAGAACAAAGGCATCTTTCTTAGTTTGTATGTCCCAACAGTTCTTACCATCTACTATATATTTAGTAACATTATTTTTACACTGAACGTTTTTTCTCTATAATAACTATCTTGTGATTGGATATTTGTGCACTGATAGCTCTTTATATTTGTTAGACAGTTGTCAGGGCAATGAGAGCCATCCATTTGTTTCCTTATCTCTGCATATTGCATGTTGAATCGCTGACTATTTTGATCTAGCCACATAGTCTTCCACTAATATGCATATGCACCCTCACCACTATCCCTCTGCCCATTAAGATATAAAATGCAAGGAATGAAGAAGGGACAGATTACTGTCAATCAAAGAAATGACATATACCCTACAGTCTTAACTTGTATTTGCAATTTTCTGTTGGAATTCTCTATTTACATTAAAATGTTTGATTCAGATATGCTCAGAGAATCTGTTTGGGACAATCCCTGATTTGTCAGAAATCTTATCCCCTGGGTTCAGGATCAGGGGATTTGTTTGAGCTATTTATAAAAGTAGTTTTTTTATAAAAGGGACATCGAAGGTATTTGAAAGCACACACCATGAAAAAGGATAAAAGATGCAATTATTTATTGTTTTTTATATTTATTTAAGAGATGCAATTATTTATTGTTTTTTATGTTTATTTTTGTTGGGTCTAATTTGTTTAATATGTTGGTTATTATGTTACATATTTTTTTTGAAATTTTTAAGATATTTTCTTTGAATTTTTTTTAAGATATTTTCTTCACTTTTAGGATATCTAGTAAGACCTAGAATATTTTACAGAGAATAGTGAATCTAAAAACTTGACATTACATTACAAAGCATATTACTTCTCTTATATATTAAGATTGCTGATATGTTTATAAAAATATACAGTAGAACATCTAGCTTCTCTTGCTCCATAAAATTGTTGAATCTCTTTTCAGAGATATCATAATTTTAAAAGAGGCTGTGTATAGTAAATTTGGTTTGTGAGAGGTTTTAAAGGTTGAGAACATGTTGGCAATATGTTGTTGATATATTTTTAAATTTATAAAAATACATAGTAGAACATCTAGCTTCTCTTGCTGCATAAAATTGTTGAATCTTTTTACAGAGATATCATAATTCTAAGAGAGGCTTTGTAGGATCAATTTGGTTTCGTGAGAGGTTTTAAAGGTTGAAAACATGTTGGCTATTGAAACACCTTCATTCTGGAATAGTAAAATTAGTAACTAGTTTTGGCTAGTTTAATTTTTAAATTTATGTAAGTTATTAGAATTTTTATCTAATATTTATAAATTTAATGTATTCATGTATTATAGATTTTTAATATTCACTTAAAACAACTTTAATTTATTCTATCCTTGAGTCAAAGCTATCATTTATGAAAGATTTTGCAAGTTACAATGTCAATAAACTTTCAACCTTCAATGTGAACATTAATAAAATTCATCATTACCTTCAATCTTCACTGTGAACATTAATAAAATTCATCGTTGCAGGTCGGTGGATGTATTTCTCTAATGAATAAACGAATTCAAGCAGAAAACAATAGAACATCAATTTCAACTGTCTCACTAGGATGTCCGATGGTTGGTGTCGATGGTGGGCATGATGGTTCACTGGATCTTTGTGCCAAACTCTGTTTGGTTGATAAAAAGAAAAACTGCTTTTCTATACATATGTGAAGCCACAGCTTCCAGTTACAAGCTACAGGTAGTGCTTATTTAAGCGGTTGCAGGAATTTAATATTTGATTTAATTTTCCCTAAAACATCAATTTCAGCTATATCACTAGGTTGTGACTCTGTGAGATGTTTTGGTGGTGGGAATGATGGTTCACTGGATCTCTGTGCCAAACTCTATTTGGTTGATAAAGAAGAAAAACTGCTTTTCTATACATATGTGAAGCCACAGCGTCCAGTTACAAGCTACAGGTAGTGCTTATTTAAGCGGTTGTAGGCATTTAATATTTGATTTAATTTTCCCTAAGAACTTTTGGATGAAAAATTGTATGGTAAGTGGCATCAAACCTAATAACTAATTATCTGTATAGGTATGAGATAAGTGGCATCAAACCTGAACATCTGAAGAGCGCAATGCCACAGAAGCAACATTCTAAAGTTGACAATTTGTTGGACTTTCAAGCTTCAGTTATCCTTGAACCCGACAAGGGAAATAATCAAATTTTAAAAACAACTCAAATAATTTTTTGGTGTGTAATAGTGCGAATAGGTCTGATAAAGGACAACCCTTATGGTTTCCTAGATATACCAAATAGAGATGCCAATTTTAAGTGATCACGCTATCAGGGGATTATAGGGCAAGCTAGCAGGTGGTTCAAAAGGGTGGTTCGGGAAAGCAACTCAAGAAGAAGGGAACATGCACCGTTTCAGGACCTCAAACACTACAGAGCAGGTAGAAATGTTTTCATTGCAGGTACCCACAAGTCTCGGCAAATAAACTACCCAAACAAAATACTCATAGCGGGCTCAATTTGCACTTTGCAAACTATCCATACAAATGAAAATGACAAACTAAAAACATGGTTATGGGCATGCCATCAACAGAATCCATATGCCTGGCGAAACCCTAGCCAACAAAAATACACCCACACTCATTAAAAAACGATGCAAACTTACCCGATACAATGCTGCAAAGACCACGAACGCAGAAGGCACGAACCAACAAGCACGAACAACACAATCACAAACCTTCGCTTGTGCTCTGCGAAAACAAGACCAGGTTGAAGGTGATTCGAATCCCAAACTGAGGAATATGAAAAAACAATAACAGTTTAATAGGAATGATAGAAAAAAATTACTTACGCTATAAAATTTATCCACGGACAAAAGCGGTGCATTGTCGCTGCATTGAAGACGACATTTATGCCCTGACAGGATTCATCGGTGACGTGAGAGGGGTCTTCCTCTGTTTCAATCCCAATCGGGCCTTTGTGTCTGTGTCACCCATCACCAGTTATGCCTCCATGCTCCATCATACTGGCTCCAAATCTGCGTGATTCACGGCAATCTACCTCCTCCTTAATGACAGAGATCTCCGGGAGCTGTTCCATTCCATGCATAAGATGAAGCAATGAAAATGAACCCGAATTCAAGCTCAGAATTGGCCAAATCCGATAGGGTTTACATGTATATGCGAAGGCAAGGGGGTCCGATCCTCCATCCTTCAAACCCTTGTACGGGTAGGTGACTTGAGCCCATACTACGAAGTTGCGAAGTGACATGAACCCTTGTATGGGCAAGGCATGCGAAGTGACGGGAACCCAGGACCATGACAGAACCCAAGACCATGCGAAGTGACAGGAACGTAGGACCATGACAGAACCCAGGACCATGGCAAAGCATGAACGGTGGCGATGAATTATTTGTCGAAGAGATAAAGAATACATGGCGCAATTCTATTGGTTCTATACACGAAGAATCCTGCTACAGGGCCAAGAATTCTCTTGGCAGAAAGAACGCCTTACGGCGTAGTTACCAAATTTCAAATTTGTAAACTATTACCATGTTAAAAATTAAATTTGTCATTATCATTATGCAATGTATATCTAAATTCAAATTTCAACCATTAAAATAATGTTGAAAAAGCTTCCCATTCTAAATAAGTGATTTTGCTTGAGTGAAGAGTACACTTTTATTAAGGTCGTGACATAGGAATTCAACAATCAACACCATCAATATCAAAGTATATAGAGGGGTTGATGTTAAAAATTTAACCATTGCATGGAATGTTGTTAAGTGTTGTTATTGTATTAAAGCTCTGCTGAAAGGAGGTTGCCCCTTCAAAGAGGCCCATGAGCATTGCTCTCTCACTTTAAAAGGGTCCTCTTTATTAAATAAATCCCACTAGATGTTTGCTACTAGTTAATGATGGGACCACTAGTAGTTAAGGTTTGCTAGTGAGAAACTATTTAGTATTTATAGAGCTAGAAGGCTATGTAATGTTTGTGAAGTGTTGTTATTGTATTTACTAGTAAAGCTCTGCTCAAAGGAGGCTGCCCCCTCAAAGAGGCCCATGAACATTGCTCTTTCTCTTTTGGATTATCAATACAAGGGTTATAATTTGCAGGTTCTATATCATTGTCTCTCTTATTTACTTTTTCACAACCTATATTTTTTTAATAATGGTTCAATAATTACTATTTATGCTGGTTAAGTACATTTCAATATTTGCAACAATCTTAGTCTTCAGAATCATACACTTCTTAACAAATAGTTGATGTGGCTACACCATAAACTTTTACTCATATAAATCAGTTGACAGGCATCTTATTTACATTTAGTACAAGTGTCGAGTACAATTTCAGAACAGAACTATAGTATAAGGAAATGAATAAAAATACTGCAAAAAGTCCTCTGACACATTTAAAATTGCAGATCCAGAAAATGGCATGGCATCGTAGTTTATTGAAAATCCATGTGAAATACCTCTTATAATCTCTCCTGAAATACTCATTTTACAAACTAGCACTGATTTGTCTTAAATGTTTTTTAGTCATATCTTGACCATACACTGGTACAAAATGGACCATCATTACCTGAGGCAGTCACCCAGCAGCTTCAAACTTGAAGTTATTCATAATCTTTAGAAAGAATTTTTGCTTATGAATTGACACGATTAGGGACCAGGTTTGCCACACAGAATACGTAACTAGTGAGCACTGTATTCTGATTCCCTGGGAATTAAAATAGTTCAGTCGAGGCATGAACATGCGGGCAAAGTTGCACGACCCTGAATTGGATCAGACTTGGTGAGCAATTCAACTGTGTCAACTCAGAAATATTAAAAAATACATCAAATATAAGACTGAATTTAAACAATATAATTTCATCAACAACAATGGAAATACAAACAATCAGTGACCAAATATACAAGTTTGCTGATTTCTATTGAATGCAAGTGTGCAAATAGGCAAAATCATTCAAGATACCAAAAAAAGTTCTAAGAAACCTAACATAAAAGTTTTGCAAAACTTTCTGATAGACTTAGAATGTATAAAAATCGTGACTCTAAATGGACTCCATAGTCCAAAGTTCATCAGTCTCTAATCTAAATAGTAAAATAAAACACAGGCAGCTCCAAATGAGTGCCAACAGCAGGCAGGGTTTACTTACCAAAAGATCCACTCTCCAAATGCAAGCAATGACTGATAAATGAGGTGAAGGTGGCTCTTCAAAAGCAAAAATAGGTATAGGATTGTTTTGCATTTATAATTTTTTTCTTTTTTAATATTTTAGTGTTTTTTAGCAGCATGGAGTGCCTGCCATGGGCATGAATTCCTTTCTTATCTTGAATTTGTTATTGATTCTCAATCCTAAGAAAGTCAAAGAGTGGGTCAGTGGGATTGACATCTGAGAACTCAACTCGGTGCAGGGAGACCCTTCACTTCAACCACCTGAGCAGCACATGCAACCAGTAATGGATTTTATGGATGTTGAAGAAGAATGGAAGATGAAATGCAACAAAAGAAAGGAATCCAGATCCACCCCTTGGTTGGATAGAATTGTGAGGAGGAGAGCCATGGTAAGCATCCCAAATCCTATAAAGACTCCACCAAGAGGCCTCCTGGTCGACAAAATTTGACATTGGGTGACTTTGTATCTGGCAACAGGTTTAACAGTGTGTTTGGGGGGGGCAGCAGGGGAGTCATGAATGAAGCTGTCCTTACTCTTGTGGACTATGAGAGTGATGGCTATCCCCGGTACAAAGCAGTTTGTGAGAATTGAAAAAACTTGTGACTTCTAGCCTTTCAGTTTCAACTAATGTCATAGAATTGAAAGAACTTTTCAATGATATTAATTTCCTAAAGGATTATGACAACAAATTCATTTGGAGCCCAACATACTTCAGGATTTTTCTCACTCGTCCTGTCAACTAGTTTACTATAGACAACAAAACAATCACTTCAAGACCAACATTTGAAAGGGGTTTCTAATGACTCAAGAATGAATTTAGCACCACACATGTTCTTTCTCTTATTGACGTCTAACAAGCTTTTGACATTGAAATAAATGCAACACCATTTGACTTGGGCATCACTCTTTAAGCAAGGCTACCAAGTAGCATACCATTTCAAGACTTTTTCACAAGCAAAGATAGTTAATCCCCAAAGAATTGATGGCTTCTTACATGGTTAGGAAACCATTATTCACATTGATCACTAAGTCTTGCAATTTCTTAACTTCCAATTTAAAATCAAGAGACTTGCTACATTAAATGGGCTTCTTCCCCATATCAATTCCACTTGGTAAAGTACAAGAAAGGAAACATAAATGAAGTCATTGATTGTATGTGTTAGTTGCTTAATCAAGTCCTTGGCAACATTTTGGGTGCTACATGTAGCAATTATGTGGAGAGACTTCTATCCCACTGAACCACACTTTTGATCTAAGCCCATCCGCTTCGTAGTGGTCTAGAAATCAATTAGGAACCCTTCCAAGATTACTATCTCGATGATGGACTCTTCCATAGGCTAAAATAATTGTGTCTTTTAGTTGACTTAAATCTGAACAACTGCATAGAGAGCAACACTCTTTCTCCTATGGGGTACTTTTGTCTTCTAGAGAAATGCATACAATATCACATCAATAACGATATATTAAAGAACTAGACGACAATCACACAACTTCTTAGAAAGCAACACTCTTTCTTCAATGGAGTACTTTTTTTTCTGGAGAAATGCATATGATATGACATCAATAATAATATTTTAAAGAGCCAGAGGACAATCACGCAAGTGATATAAAAAATCATACATTAAAGAGCCAGGGGGCAATCACACAAGTACACCCTCCCAAAATAAACTAAGAGGTTAAGCATGTCCACTTTGAATCTATTACGCCTCAGAGCTACTGCAGCGTTCCAGCAGGGCCAAACCTAGAGCAAGGGGTTTAAATTTTTTATTGTAAGGGCCAAAGTAGGGATATATTGTATGGATATTTGGATTAGGGGATGTTGTCCCCCTGGATTGGTTATAGCAAGCTCTCTTGGTTTCACCCTTAGGAGTACTTGGCTTTGTGACACAGCTGACTGCTCCTTCGATGTGTGGATGTCCCCACCATGCAGGGCTTTAAGCCCATGAGTTGGTGTCCGGGGCTTCTAGGGGTGACCAACCAAGGCACATGACCACCTTGGTTTTATTTATGTAGAGGTGATTGCATCTTGTAAAGGGTTGTTATCCCCTATTTAGCACACCTCCTTGACCCACTTGGACCTTCTTTCTAGCATTCAAAACCCCTCCTCTAGAGATTTGGCCTATGACGTCATCCTTCCAAAGTGAGCCTACAAGCTTCGAAAGGGGGGCATTGAGGGATAAATTTTAAAAAGCATCTTTGGGGTTAGTTGGGGCATGACATCCCCCTTTGGCTCACTATTGCATCAAGTGAAGCCTTATTTTAGTCTTAGTTGCTATTTTATGTCTATTTCAGGGCTTAGTCCCCAACTTGTGGGGGATTTACCCTAAAAAATATTCTAATTTAATGTTGACTTGTAGGCTCAAAAAATTAAAAGGTGGATAATGAATCATCTAAATAGATCACCTCACCTCATTGTAAAATCATAAGGACAAGGGTTCAAATAATGATATCTTTCATCTTTCTCTTGGTTTATGAGCTTTTGAGCTAATGTGCACCTCTCTTGGATGAGTTCTTTTTCGCTTAGTGGATGAATGTGGATGAATCTAGGGTTTATTTTGTGCTCTTGCTAAGTGGATGCTAAGAATAGTTGAAATAACTCATGCTCAAGGATGACCTAAGGTAACTCTTGCTCATTTCTTGATTAATGTTGGCATATTTTCTCTTAAGGTAGGTCTAACGTTGCTCATAAGGTGCTTTAGACTGATTTCAGGCTGTATGTTGGCATTTTGTCTACTTGCTTAAGGAAACCTTCCTTTACAGGAGCCCTTCATTGTCACTTTCGGCCTTGGACTTCCATATTTTCCCTAGCTGGTGCTTTGCTACCTAACCCTAAAGGTTGCTAGCTTATGCCCTAGCTACAAGTATTGAAAGCCATCTTAAGTAGAGGGATGTTGATCTCGATCTCTCATATCCCTAGGGTTAGAGAAGATAATCTAAAACCCTTCCTTCAACTCTCTTCATTAAATTCTTGTACCTTTTCTTATTTTACATACAATTTTTATGATCAAAAAGCCCTAAAAATCTGAAAAATTCAAAACTCAAAAAATAAATTTGAAATTGGCAAATATGATCCACTAATCTGGTGCGCTTTAGTGGATTTGTCAACAAATCCTCAATGGCGTTTTCACATGTCACATTGGGATGCGTGCAACTACCTAAAAACAGAATTTACTGCAGACTGTCACACGAATTTAGGGTAAAACTTGTTGGCAGATTTGGCTGGCTAATTCAATTCGCCCTTCTCATACACCTATCGCTAGCCCAAGGCCGAGTTTTTCTATGGTCTTCAAAGCATTTTTCAGTGCTGCTAATCATAGTAGCATAATTCGGTCGTATTGGTAGTTCGTGTACGGAAATTCAGAAAAATTCGAATTCGTCGAATATTCGGTGTAGGTATAATACGGATATAGATTTTTACTAGTGAACAATTAAATTTTTAAAAACAATTTAAAAAAAACAAACTTTAATTATTTAAACATTATAAAACAAAAATACCATTCAATTTAATACTATCTTTTTAAAATAATTACTAATAACTACTTGCCGTCTCTCACACTAACCATATTCCATGTTGTTGAGATTTTATATTTTTGTTTTTTAAATAAATTTGATTTTATTATATAAATGTCTATGCACATTTATGGTGTATTTGTGAATATTTGATTAAAAGTATTATATGTAAGCATTCTACTTCCGTATTTTAATTTTATTCATACTAGATTTTTTCATTACGTATTTTTTCCGTATCGAATTGTATTCGTATCCATATTCATACTCGAATTATGCTACTATGCTGATAATTACTACATTAAATAACAGGACATTAATTTACAGTGGCAGCTTAGTTTCAGCAGACCTCGATTTGCAATTTAGACTGGGTTATTAAGTTCGCCTTATTCAATTGACAGCTATTCCCTTAAGGCCGAATTTTTTATGCTGTTTAAAGTGATTTTTAGTGTTGATAACTTCCTGTGCCAAGTGACAGAACCTGAGTTTAGTGGCTGTACTTTTATTCTCAGTGCATGAAGATAAGCTGAAAGTTTTCCTTGTTCTCGAACTTGTTCTAAAGTGTTGAATATCTTATACAAGACTGGATTAACTCCTCTTGCAATTTAGGCATTAATTCTTGACACCATTTGAGGCACTGACCTTGTGAAACATTGTTCAAATGCTGGTATCCTATGTGGCATAAATACAGTGACTGCTTTATCTATGTATTTTTAATTTCAGACCATGAATTGCAATTGAAAGTCTGTGTTAATGCTTGATTTGCCTTCAAAGCACTAAATATATGTTGATAGCAAACTACAGGGTTGAATTAACCTCTTTTCTCAGATCTTAGTTGTCTTCGTTATACACTGTTTGACTCCATACCAAGGCAGTGATCTCTGCTACAAGGGTCGTAGAAAGGTGTTTGTTTGTTTGGAGTTGTTTGCAAGCATCTTTAAGGGCTCTCCCTTGGGTTAGGAGTTACCTGAAGAAGTTGAGAGGCTGGGCTGTGGTGACATTTGGGCCTAGACCTCTCCCACATGCTTACCATTCGCTAACATACACAGACCATATTGAGCTGCTAATTCAAGACTGCTAGTTTGAACGGTAACATTTTTTGGCGCCATTGCCGGGGTCACTTTAGGATAATTGAAGTGGTTGACTCAGGTCATAATTTTCATACCCTTGCCAAGAACTATATTTGGTAAGAAATTGAGGTAAGTCCTTGCTTGATATTTTACGACATATTACTAAGGACTAACCCTACAAGTCTTATTTGGCGACTCCAATCAAAAGTACTTCAATGAAGAAGGATTCCTGGGTGGATCCATTGATCTTTCAGAGACATCCTACAACATACTAAGGTTACGTTTTTGTTTTGTACTTTGGTGAGATTTATTGATCTAACTTGATAGGTCTCTCCTGGCAACTCCACAGAAGAAAACATGTTAAAGAAGTGCAATTCAAAGTGACCAACCTCAGCTATCAATAGAAAGATGATATGGGGCTCTTTGTTCCACTGGATTTCTCAAACATTCCAAGATATCCGAATGAGTTGGATAAACGTGGTTGTCTTAAATCCATCCCAAAGTTTCATGAATATGAAGATACAGTTGCAAAGCATATTACGACATTCAAAGAATTTCTTGAAGCATGGGATATTGTGGACGAGGATATCAAAATGAGGTTATTTGTAATATCTCTTGATCTACAAAATAATCAGGATGTTAGAAATTGGTATCAAGAGCTCTCTCCTAGAGAGTTTCCTTCACTTGGACATTTGATCAAGGCATTCAGCATAGGGTGGGAAACTGGTATGGATGAAGATCGTGACGAATAAGTGCTGAAGGCCATAATTTCCTTTCCAAAGAAAAAGGTTGTCCAAGAAATTTCCAATCCAGTTGATCTATTTGCTCCTCTTAGGCTATCAAGCATTCCAAATGAGTTACCAAAGGCAATCTCGTTTTTGTTCTATGATCGCGATGATGATCCCATAGAGCATATCGAAATTTTTCTGGCAAATGCTCTCGATTTCAGTATTCAGAAAGATGAAAACACCTATATGCAATCATTTATGGTGCACTAGGATGAAGAGGCCCATGTCTGGTTTAAAGGCTTGGGAAAAGGTACAATATCCTCTTTCGCAGAATTGATAGAGATATTTTGTAGCTACTGGTGTCCAGAAGAACGAAGCGAGTGGATGTCTTATGTCGAGTATGCAAAGGGCTTATTCAAGAAGGAAGAACATGTGGATCTTGTTGAAGAGGTCCCAGAAGACCATGAAGCAGCCCTTGCTAAAGAAGTTCGTGAAGACAATCAGGCCTCGGAAGGTTTGCTTGAGGAAACCATTATTTAGGGTCAAGTTGATGACATCCTAGACCTTATCACTGAAGATGAAGATTCTTCGAAAAGTGAATATGATCATGCTGCAAGAAATGAAGACCAAGAATCCCTAGTTAAAGAAATTGAAGAACACAAGGAAATGGTGAGTTCTCCTTACCATCATGTCACAGTCTCTTATGATATCTCGGGCCTCTTGGAGGAAAATAACAAGATCCTTGGAGATGATGATTATTGGAAGTTCATGGGTCCAGCGATATATGATTCTTCAAGACTAAGCAGTATTGTTTCCGAGCCATCTAGTTGCACATATTTTGAAGAAGAAGTCTACGATATTTTCCTGCCATTCATAGAAGAAAAAGAAGTTGTATGGATCAGTTCGAGCCAGATTTTTATTCAGATATGAAGCAATATAAAGAAATCTTAATTACCTTGAAGAAGGATATCGAAGACATAATAAATGAAAGCCTCAATGAAGAAGATATGATTGTTCCTTCTCCTTGTTGCATCGACGATGGAGATTGGATCAATCCTTTTGCGATTACAGTTGATGAGGAAGCACCTCAGGACGTGGACCTTTTTGCTATTACAGACAATCACCATATGTAGTTATTCCATTATGATAAAGGATTTGAAGATTTTAGAAGCCACAGCTCCAATGAGTTTCCTTTGGGCTCAATTCAGTCGTGCCTACCCAGCATCAAGGACAGTATAGGGTGTCATACAAAGAGTTCCTTTACAGGTATTGAGTTGATCGGTTTACACTCTCCTAGGGTGGGCCATGATTATCTTTCCTAGTAATGTCTCTCAAGCATTACAGAAGTTGGGCATCCCTTTCTATCTGGTACTGGTAAGTTTTCATTTTCAATGATGCATTTCTACGGAACCGAGATAGAATGCTTGAACAAGTATAGGGACATATTACAGTTGGCCTTCAAAGATTCTCCAGAAATTTTCCAAAGCTCATCTTTGCAAGTGGTCTCCCAAGTTCAAGATTAGACAAACAATTTAATGCTTGCAAGTAACCATCCTCCAAGGAAGGAATTTGAAGGTTTCCAGGTTTCCAGGTTGACCGTCATTCCAGTTCCATTCCGAGAAGATAATGGTATATATTTTGTTCATCATCGATGTGGTTTCGTCCTGGATTGTTTCCAAAGATAAAGGAAGAAAAAATGGCATGAATCATATGCTCAAGTGGCTACATCGGTGGTATGATTTCAGTTGACCTTTCTTTGTTATCATAATTAGGGTAGATAGGTATAGTTTCATTCGAGTTTAGCATTTACTATTACCCATGCATTGCACTTGTTATTATTTCATTTTGAGTTCTTTGCATTTCATTTGGAACAAGGTAGGACGGAAGTGTCTTCCTTCAATGCATTTGATGTCTTTGTTGTAAGATGTGTGTGCAGGTCTACAGGTACCCAGAAGATGCTAGGGGGTTCTCATACACTCCCAGGAAGAGTGCATGTCCCATAGTTGGAGCCAGTTCTTACGCCTCAGAGCTACTGCAGCGTTCCAACAGGGCCAAACCTAGAGCAAGGGGTTTAAATTTTTTATTAGAAAGGCCAAAGTGGGTTTATATTGTATGGATATTTGGATTAGGGGTTGTTGTCCCCCTGGATTGGTCATGGAAGGATCCCTTGGTTTCACCCTTAGGAGTACTTGGCTTTGTGGCATAGTTGACTGCCCCTTCGGTGTGTGGATGTCCCCACCATGCAAGGCTTTAGGCCCATGGGTTGGTGTCCCGGGCTTCAAGGGGTGACCCACTGGGGCTCATGACCACCTAGGTTTCATTTATGCAGAGCTGATTGCGGCTTGTAAAGGGTTGTTATCCCTTATTTAGCACACCTCCTTGACCCAATTGGACCTTTTTTCTAGCATTCAAAACCCCTCCTCTAGAGATTTGGCCTATGACGTCATCCTTCCAAAGTGAGCCTACAAGCTTGGAAAGGGGGGCGTTGAGGGATAAAAGGCATCTGTGGGGTTAGTTGGGGCATGGCGTCCCCCTTTGGCTCACTATTTCATCAAGTGAAGCCTTATTTTGATCTTAGTTGCTATTGTATGTCTATTTTGGGGCTTCCCAACTTGTGGGGGATTTACCGTAAAAAATATTCTAATTTAATGTTGACTTGCAGGATCAAGAAATTAAAAGGTGGAGGATGAATCATATAAATAGATCACCTCACCTCATTGTAAAATCATAAATAATGATGTCTTTCATCTTTCTCTTGGTTTCTGAGCTTTTGAGCTAATGCGCACCTCTCTTGGATGAGTTCTTTCTTGCTTGATGAATGAATGTGGATGAATCTAGGATTTATTTTGTGCTCTTGCTTGTTAAATTCCATACATTCATAGCATAATATTTCAATTGCATAAATAGGATCACTAGAAGAAACACAAAGCACAAAACAACAACACAGAGTTTAACCTGGGAAACCCAAATGGGAGAAAACCCAACAACCTTCATATAGAGATGATAATCCCGAGATCAGGATACAATCATAAAAGAGAAAAGATGAAAATGTCTTCCAAAAGTAGAAACCCCAAAATAGACTCCTTCTCCAGCTTGTGCGAACTTCTCTCTCTCCCAAGTGATGCGAAATTGTCAAGTGAGTGAATGAGATAATGAGGTGCACTTTACCTCTTATTTATACAAGTGCAAATTGACCTTTTACCCTAACTGGGCCGACTTCTCTAGGAGACTGGTCCGACTTCACTTGGGGGGCAAATAATAATTTATTTTTAATCTTTTACTTTGCTTCTTTTCTCCCCAAGGTTTACATTGATTCTTTCAGGGTTTACATAGATAAATTACATCAAGTTCATCTCCCTTAGGAGGTACAATCAAGTACAATAAAATACAATAAATAATATCTTCTGAAGTTGCACAAAATCCAACACTCCCTCTCAACGAGGAAGGTATTCTTCGGTCTTCATCAGCATCACGGTCATCTAGGTTTCATCTTGTACATCCATACTGTCTCCATCATCTCTATACATACTGAAGTTTGTCCACACAGTCTCAATCCTTCGAGAACTGTCATCATGTATCAACTTCACCAGTCCTTCGGTGAGTCCAGGAGAATCACTCAATCCTAGATATCTGAGATTATCAGCTATACCATCTCTGCTATACCATTTGCTACCTATCTGTCTCATCTGCCGATGGGGTCCTCCCATACCTGGCTGAGATCTCAGACGAGCAAATGGGAACGACCATTTACTGATTGTCTGACTCATCTGCCTATGGGATTTCTCCCATATCTGGCTAAGTACCAGGACTGTAGAGGTACCTGTGCAATCACACGACCAACTATTGACTGTCCTACTCATCTGCCGATGGGATTTCTCCCATACTTGGCTGAGTAACTGGACTGCAGAGGCACCTGTGTGAACCCGCTCAACTACTGACTCTCCTACTCTTCTGCCTATGGGATTTCTCCCATATCTGGCTGAGTAACTGGACTGCAGAAGATACCTGGGTGAGCCCGACCAACTGCTGACTGTCCTACTCATCTGCCTATGGGATTTCTCCCATATCTGGCTGAGTAACTGGACTGCAGAGGAACCAAGGCAAAGCAGGGTAAGCATTTCAATGTCATCTTTCCCTCTGAAGGAGGGACACGTTCTCTTCGACTCTAAGTCTTTCGCGAAGGTATTCGAACTTCACCCTAGGAAGAGCCTTGGTGAGAACATCTGCAATCTGGTCGTCTATCGGCATGTACTGTAACTCGACCGCACCTTTCTGAACCATATCACGAATGAAGTGATATCGAATCTCGATATGCTTCGACCTGTCATGAAATACAGGATTCACTGACATCTGCACACAGCTATGGTTATCACAATGAATCACGGTCGGCTCTGGTATCTGGCCGAACAATCCTGTCAGGAGTTTACGAAGCCAAACTGCTTCTCGAGTTGTTGTGCTGGCGCTAGCAGCCATGTACTCGACCTCTACAGTACTGAGTGCTACCGATTTCTGCTTCCTGCTGCACCACGAAATAACTGCAGAACCCAAACTAAAGCAACATTCGGAAGTACTCTTCCGATCTGCAACACATCTAGCCCAATCTGAGTCTGTAAACCCCTGCAATCTCAGGTCACAATCTGAAGCATACTTCAATCCATATCCCACAGTGCCACGTAAATATCTGAGCACATGTTTTGCAGCAATCTAGTGAATTTGCCTCGGTTCGCACATGAACTGACTGAGGGCATTCACAGCAAAACATATATATGGTTTGGTGTTGGTCAGATACATCAATGACCCAATCAACTGGCGATACATGGTGGGATCAATCAAAATCTGAAGTAGAATCTCTCAACTTCTTCCAATTTGCATCCATCGGAGTAGCCATGGACTTGCAGTCCAACATTCCGAATCTCTTCAATATATCAATGGTGTATTTTTCTTGTCCTAGGAAAATCTCTTTCTACCTTTGCCATACTTCTAATCCCAAGAAGTAGTGCATAAATCCAAGATCTTTCATTTCAAACTCAAAGGCGAGATTCTTCTTACACCATACAATAAGTTTCTCATTTCCTGTGAGAAACAAGTCATCAACATATAGAACCAAGATCAATGGTTCATCATCTACAACCTTGTAGTAAAGGTTGGGGTCTGCATCACTCGGAATCCATTTATCCATCCATACCAAGCACGAGGTGCTTGCTTGAGTCCATACAATGCCTTTTTCAATCTGCTTACATGAGACTCCTTTCCTTGGACAACAAAACCATCTGGTTGTTCGATGTAAACTTCTTCCTCAATAACACCATTGAGAAAGGTTGTCTTCACATCCATCTGATGCAACTTCCATCCCATAGCTAAAGCAATCGCAATAATGGATCTGATGGAAGTATATCGGGCCACAGGAGCAAATGTCTCATCACAATCGACTCCCTCTTTCTGAGAGAATCCTCTGGCTACAAATCTGGCCTTGTATTTCTCAACACTATCATCTGCACCATGCTTGATCTTGTATAGCCATTTAGAAGTCACTACTGACTTCTCCTTAGGTCTCAGCACAACCTCCCACACATCATTCTTCATGATGGATTGATATTCTTCCATCATGGCATCCTTCCAAACTTGATGTTTGGATGCTTCTTGGTGGGTTCTGAATCAATAATGTTGCTCATCAGTGCCACATAACTAGAGAACCTCTAAGGTCTTTTTCTTTCTCTGAAAGCGCCATGTGGAGCTTCATGCCCCTCTGCATCCTGCAGTGTCTGTTGTGCCCATCTAAGTCTTTTCTGACCTGCAACATCTCTGGGATATCAACTGGATCTATGGGATCGATAGGTTCATCCTTTTATGTTGGCTCCCTCTGAACTGGAGGGGGAGATGATCTCATCTCCTTTAGTTCTAGCATTTCTTCATCATCGATCTCCATATCTAATCCTCTGCCTTTCCTGAGAGCCATCTCTTCTTCAAAGGTCACATCCCTACTGACTTCAATCTGTCTAGATCCTAGAATGTAAATTCTGTAATCCTTAGAAGACTCACTGTATCCCACAAAGGTTCCCTTCTTGCCTGAAGGTTTTAACTTTGATCTTTTCTCCTTGGGCACATGTATGTAGACTAGGCAGCCAAATATTCGGAGATGGCCCACTTCTGGTTTCACTCCTGTGAAGGTTTCTTTCTGAGTCATCCTTCTAGGCTGAGAGTCGTACTCCTGGAAGCTTCTTGCTGAACATCAACGGTATTCATGTGTCCATCACTTGTTCATCGGAACAAGTCTCATCATCCTTCTCTTGTAGGCCATATCACATGGTCTTTTCCCTACAAGTCAAATCCCGACTGATGATCAGTGACATTGTATAATCAAATGTACAGACAATAGTTTACACATGCATCTTAGCTAATACTTTATCACAACAATCATGAACATGTCTACCAAACATATCTGGGAACTATCTAGATGTCCGTTATCTCCACTACAGCATGCCATTAAGAGTGTGCACTACCCTAAGCATGCAGAAAGGAGATATCATCTAGACTAGCTTCATGAATGTTGTGTAGTTCATATGCATAATAAATATAACAGGGTAAACTATATCAACTGCTCAACACATTAGATCTGCATATAATAGTTATGAAGACATATAAGACAAGACAGATCTATGTAAGCAAGAAAACAAAATACTTATCTCTTATTGTTTTTGTGTGTGGGCTCTGTTATCACATATATAGTAGCCGGGCTACCATACATTATTTTTCTTATTCCAGTACACTATTCAGCCAGTTCCCTTGCATTTGAGAGGCCGAGATGAGCATCTTTATTGGATCACTATCAGATTGTGGACAGCAGTTGCATTCCCCATGCCATGACTGAGTTTCAGGACACTCAGAGAGATGACCGATATAGCCATTATATCATTGGTACAGAGCAGACAGTAGTGCCCAGAGTTACAGCAGCAGTTTCAGAGGACAGATGATGGTACAGGTTGACGAGCTTTCAGGTATATGACTCAGCAGGTATATCATGGTGTTATGGTTAGATTGCTTTTATACTTATTCTTATAGCATGTCTTAGCACTTAGTGTCATGATCTGGCGATCATATAGATATATGGACCTGGTTGATCTATTATATATATTGTACCGTCCCTACTCAGACTTAGAAGTTCACTATTCATACTCATTGGTACATACCCTCCTTAGGGAGAATAGAGGTGATCATTACACCATACTCTGGCTTGCTAGTGTTGGCTCCATCATTTCATTGTCTTCATCCATCCATGGCCTACCTTTTAGATTATCACCCTGACTTACTACTTGACTAGTGGCATGGAGGACTTTCCCCCACTGTAGCCTCTGTATTGGATGAGCTTCCCTGTTTATTGTGTCTCGGCTCTGAGTTGGTGACAAAACTTACCTATGGTGAGTTGGAGTTCCTTGTGAATTCCCCCTAGTCATTAAAGTTGTGTTGGCTAAACCTGAAACTTTTAGTGCTGCCATCAATACAAAATCTGGAAAATGAAATGTTATATCTTGTATGAAAAGCCCATTCATGCAATGTGTTTCTAAACACACATGAATGAGAGGCAAGCCAAATGAACATGGCAATGAAAATAAAATGTTGTATCTTTTGGAAAATAAATACCTAGGTAAACAAGCTGTCCATGACACACCTAGAAGTGCTCAGGTAAACAAGTGCCTTAAAAACACACCTGCAGCAGAAAGCCTAAAAGAAAAAATGTAAATCTATGCAATGTGTTTGTAAACACACATAGATCAAGGCTATGGAAACTTCAGGCCCAAAAAAGCAATGAAACTTAAATGCTATATCTAAACAATTGCTGGCCTTGTTTGTATTATGGATTGTGCGCATCTGTGAAGGTGAATAAACCCTCTTTAAACAACTCATCCATTTGTGAGACACCGCCATTCCCTGTGTTATTGCTCATTCAGTATATACTATGGTGTATTCCCTTTCCCTTGCCAAAGTGTCACAAAGTCAAGACAGTTAAGTCATCCCTTAGCCTAGCCAGTTAATTTAAACCCTCACCCTTCACTAGCAAATTGATCACAACTATGAAGTGAGTATGATCCTGAAAGTCTAGTCTGAGTAATAATAATAATTAACGACACTATATATTTGGATTTAGATCGCCAGTCATGATTACTCTGTGTTATAATTGCTATTTGAATAAGTTGTAAAGCATGTATTAACCTTGATACTTTTTCAGTAGCCTTGGATGATGGACTGAGTTATATTTGGTCTTGGTTGGACCTAGTTTGACCATGGAGGACCATGGGACATGAGATGTTAGACCTTATGATGATATGGACAGATGATATATGGTCTATGTACACATACAGGATGATTCTATGCAGCAGCTACAGGGTTATGATGATGATTCTGGGGTTACAACAGTGTTTGATCATCTACAGAGCATTATTATTGGCCTTGTTCCGGTATATTGAATATTTATTTTGATCATGCAGAGACTCATATGGTGTATGAGTACACATCTTGGATAGATTTGGACCTTCTGAGTCCAATGGGACAGTTTGTTTTCAGTTCCGGGCACTTACAGTGATGATTGAGCCTCAGTAGGCTGTCCCAGTGCAGTTTTGGTCTGTTGGAGGCCCTGTCGGAGCAGATGTGATTTTTATCCGGTTGACCTAGGGCGCTGATGATGGAGGGGGTGGTCCAGCCACTTGTTTTTACCATATTACCCCCCTTCCGGACACACTGGTGCCCTCACCTTGACAGTGCCAGCACTCCAGGAGGCTGTTTGGGGCAGTTTCACGCTTCCCGAGGCATTTCAGGATTGGTAGAAATGGCTATTGAGGAAATCGATTTGGGCTACTGAGGCAAAGTTATGGCATGGGATGATCAGTGATGATAGATCGGGACCTTCCACACCTCCTCCGGCAGTTTCAGCTTCATCGGGGCCCGCATCCATCATTTATGGCACTTTCTGTGGATTTTTGAGGTCTTTTGAGGACCACGACTTCACTATGGAGGCACGATTTGGTACATTCATGATTATTTATTGGTTATTGTGCTATGGGGATTGACCAAGGAGGGATAAAATTACCCCTTGGACCCACCATAAGCCTCTTATGATATTTCATCATCATGATTTGGTGGGATTCCCCTCTTCTAGGGCGATTTTGTCCACTTATGTTATATTTTATGTGTGATCCATGTATTATATTGTTGAGCTCATCTCAACCATTGATTAGACTTTTGTATCTTATAATCTTAGCCACTCATTCAAAAAGTGGTTAGGGTTTTGGTGCCTCTCCTTCCTATTTAAAGGAGAGAGCCTCTCATTGTAAAGGGTCTTTGGCTCTTGGATTATTGGTATAGAAAAATATTCTTGTGGAAATTCTTGTGGTCTCCTTTGCATCTGGTGTTCTTATATGGTGATTGGAAAGTCTATTGCAACCTAGCATTTGGAAATTGTGGCAAGATCTATCTTTTTTTGGAAATCATTGTTTGTCTACAGGAGGGCGACTTCAACAAGGGCGATTTTGCAAGGCTTCTTCAAATCGACTTTCTTGGCATTCGCTTGTATCAGGGGGTTATCATTAGTATCATTGTGATCTATGCTATCTTTCTGTTACTTCTTTTGTGGCATTAGTCTTATCTCTTGATGCATCAAATCTGATATTGTTGACGTTTGTTGTGCAGGAGAGAGGGCGCATTGGCTTCTTGGACCAAATCGACTTGCATAGAAACTACCTCAAAGCTTCTCAAATTGATCGGGTTTGCATAGATCATCATCATCAAGGCATCTACAAGGTTACCCAGGTAAGATCCACAGGTTTGTTTCTCTTTCCTCTATCCAATCCATTGACATAATTCATAAATTGTTAAAACCCTAAATATCTTAAAACCCCCATTTTACATTTTCTCAGATCTACTTAGATCTAGTGGGTTGTTGGGCATAATACTGAAAACCCACCTCTATAGCATCCAAGGCATCCCGGATCTATAGTTTGGTGAGGATTGGCTTCCGTTTGATCCCCTTCCCAGGCCAACTTAGCCTCTCCCAAGCAAGGCGCACTTCACTAGTTGGGCAGGTTAACCTAGATCTAGGTGGTGGGTGTTGGAGATTCCACTTGATTTGACATCTACACATCAAATAACATACACCCAGGTTGTCATTTTTCTGAAATTCACCTTGTGGGCCCTATTCCACATTTTAAGGGATTTAATCCCCATTTTGGACCACTTGGAACACTTAAACTCAGATCTACTAAGATCTAACCGGTGGATTGCCACGAAATTATAGATCCATACTCCTACCTGACCGATCTACTAGGATCTAAAGTTTGGATGCCATCCGACATGATTTGACCCACCTAAACCCCAATTGAAGCCTCCTTGGGTAAAGTCGCACCACCTTGGAGAAGTGAGTTCACTCACTTCTAGGAACTGGGTACTTGAGATTATTGCAGATCTGAACCGGAATAATTCAAAACCTAGGTCTAGACTATCACTTTGTCAAATCTTGCCTTGGGGACAGCATTCCTTGTTTTAAGGGATTGTGGTCCACTTGGGTCAAACCTAGATCTAGACATATTCAACCATCAAGACCTATATCTCCCACTTATCTCATGTTGTAGGAGTCCTAAACCATAAGTCAACCCTACTTTGACTCCACTTCCCAATTCCCAAGGCACTGGTTTCTCTACAAGGTAATTCAACTTTCCTAGATTGTTGGATTGACTTGTGGTTTGACCTATGCATGGTAGACTATACCTTTGAAGACATCATGAACCATGGTCAAGCTTGTCTCATGTACTAGTTAGCCCCAATACAAACCTTAACTATCCTGCATTGGACACGGTTCCCAAGGCAGTGGATCTTTTGACATTGACCTAGTACACTCAACCTAGATCTCACTTCAAACATTATAAGTCACTCTCACATCAACTATGAACCAAAGCTATACCTATTGAACCCCCACTTGGCTTGTGACTTCATCTTTAGGTCTAGGATAAACCATACACCTAACTTCACTTGGAAATACCCTGATTTGGTGTCTTGGTTTTGATCTCTCCTGTCGGGAGTAGATCGGGTCTCCCCCTTTGTTGTCTGGGCTAGATAACATAAAGCGAAGGTTGCCTCGACTGGCGTGACAACCATATATTGGAGGTCGAGGTGATCGTGGTTGCGCCTTTTGAGTTGCCCTTCCCTATTGCCATCCATGACTGGATCCATCCATAGGGGTAACTACAGTTTAGGTGATAACAGGCTCCCACTTCCTTCTTGTGGGAACCATGAGAGACTTTTGTTCTTGCAATCTGGATCTTCATATCTTCTAGAAGAAGAACTTCAAACGATCATCATCCCTTGGCTTCTTGTGATGATGGTCTTCTTCTACATCAGCAGTTGAGGCTTCATGCTTCCTTTTACTTGAACTTTGACAGCTATTGGCGTAATGACCATATTTCCTGCACCTATAGCATTGAACTTGACATAAGTCCTTCTTCTCCTTCTTTTGATCAGGGGAAGGACTAGATCTCCTATCTTGGTGCTTGTGTTTATAAAACTTTCTTCCCTTTCCTTTGCCTTTCTTGGCATGGCATATGATTCCTGAATGCTTGATTCTCCTCTAGTTGAGTGCCATGGAGTCTTTGTCGTGCTGCAATCCTTGTCCTCCTGAGTACAATCTGCCCAAAGCTTATCAAACTTTGGTAGTTTGGATCTACCACTTATGCTTTGGATAAAGGACTCGCAAGATGGTGGAAGACCATTCAAAGTAGTGATGACAAGCTCCTTTTCATCAATGGGATCTCCATTGGTACTAAGCTTGTCCCTTAGTTCTGTGATCCTCATGAAATATGAGGCAATGGATTCTGATTTGAATATCTTCATATTTGAGAGTTGGTTTCTCAATGTCATGGATACATTGAGGCTAGTGTGTTCAAACAACTTCTTTATGGTCTTGAACATTTTCCTAGCAGTCTTCTTTCCTGAAATTTGTGGAACCAAATGATCTCTTACTGAGTCCACTAGAATCCTTCTTGCTCTGGAATCATTCTTCCTCTATCGGGGTTTGTCTTCTTCGGCTTCTAGTTCAGGGACCTTCTCATTTACAATTTGTAATAGATCATTTTCTTCTAGTAGTAGAAGAACCATAGACTTCCAAGAGATAAAGTTGGAAGCTCCTTCCAAACGATCTTCAACCTTCATACTAATCATCTTGACTGTAGATTTGGTTCAAAAACCCTCGCAGGAGCTAGGTCAAAAATGAAAGTTGATAATTTGAAAAACTGAAACCACAGATAAATGCACCTTGCCAAGGCGATTTAATTGAGGTAGGGCTGATCAAAATATGTGGAGAGAAGTAGGTTAAAACTGAAACCCTAATTCTATTGCAGTCATAGAGTTAGGTCAAAAATTGAAAATTCTCAGAATTTAATTCTGTCTTCCCAAAAGATACGCCTTGCCAAAAACGAAATTCCTAAGGCTGTTTTTCTCCAAAATGATGGGTGAAAACTTCACAAGATGAAACCCTAGTTTCGGCAGGGTTCCGACAATGTTCCGGCAATTGCTTCTTCTAGAACTGCTCTGATACCATGTTAAATTTCATACATTCATAGCATAATATTTCAATTGCATAAACAAGATCACTAGAAGAAAGACAAAGCACAAAACAACAACACAGAGTTTAACCTGAGAAACCCAAATGGGAGAAAACCCAACAACCTTCGTATAGAGATGATAATCCCAAGATCAGAGTACAATCATAAAAGAGAAAAGATGAAAATGTCTTCCAAAAGTAGAAACCCCAAAACAGACTCCTTCTCCAACTTGTGCGAACTTCTCTCTCTCCCAAGTGATGCGAAATTGTGAAGTGAGTGAATGAGATAATGAGGTGCACTTTACCTCTTATTTATACAAGTGCAAATTGACCTTTTACCCTAACTAGGCCGACTTCTCTAGGAGACTGGGCCGACTTCACTTGGGGGGCAAATAATAATTTATTTTTAATCTTTTACTTTGCTTCTTTTCTCCCCAAGGTTTACATTGATTCTTTCAGGGTTTACATAGATAAATTACATCAAGTTCATCTCCCTTAGGAGGTATAGTCAAGTGCAATAAAATACAATAAATAATATCTTCCGAAGTTGCACAAAATCCAGCATTGCTAAGTGGATGCTAAGAATGGTTGAAATAACTATTGTTCAAGGATGACCTAAGATAACTCTTGCTCATTTCTTGATCAATGTTGGCATATTTTCTCTTAAGGTAGGTCTAGCGTTGCTCATAAGGTGTTTTATGTAAATCTTTGACTCAGATATCACTACTCCCTCTGAATCACCCTAAGATCTCAAACAGTTTGAGTCTCGATATCAATACATACTCATAAATATAAACTCAACAGCTAGATCTTCATTACCAAACTGAAACATATGCAATCACACAAAAAACACCAAATATACCCTGGAAACCCCAACCGGGGAAAACCAACAATCTGTGGGGCTATCTTCTCTCTCGAGCCCAAAGCATATAAATAAATTGAAAAGTACAATACAGGATTACCTCAAAGGTAACTCAATCCCTTAACCGGACAGACTCTAGATCTGCATGCATCAACTGATGCATGCACTGGAAGGGTAAGCCCTAACTGGTAAACTAGATCTGAGTGTCTCTGCAGGTGCCTCTGACTAACCTGCCTCCTCTGTATCACACTACTCTGATCTGCTCTCTCTGAAGACTACCCTCTGAAGAATGCGACCTCTACTGCATGCACAAGTGCACCCTCCCTCAAAGCAAGAATAGCTCATACGAAATCAGATCTCAGCAAATCTGAGCTTTGATCATCACTGATCTTCCTCAATCACTGAGACGAAGATAGTCTGCAAGTTACAGACCCTCAAACGCTCAACCGGATGCTGTACAAGCTTCCTCCTCCTCAAAGAATGCGCCCTCCTTCCCGAGGAAAGTCGCCCACCTCTCAACTGATCTATCTAGGATCAATTATCTCGGTAAGGAAGACAGACACCTTCTATCTCGTTATATCAACTCACTGAAAAAATAGGTTTACCAAAAACTTGAAAGTAGGTGCATGCAAACCCTAGCATGCATTTCTTCTCAAAGATTTTCCTGGTTAATATTTTAACACTCCCTCTTAACCAGGAAAGGGTTCTGCACAACTCCCATCTTCTCCCTTAAGTACTCAAACTTATTCTTCATCCAGGACTTTGTCAAAATGTCTGCAACCTGTTCATCTGTGGAAATGTACTGGAGCTCAACTGCTCCCTTCTGAACATGATCACGAATAAAGTGATATATGATCTCAATGTGTTTGGATCGATCATGAAACATTGGATTCTCAAAGAGCTTGATGCAACTCTGATTATCACAGTGGATCATCGTAGGCTCCAACTGCTGATCAAATAGACTTACTAACATCTTGTGAAGCCAAATGGCTTCGCAACTGGGTAAACTAGCCGCCATATATTCTGCCTCGGCAGAACTCAATGCAACGGACTTTTGCTTCCTGCTAAGCCATGACACAACTGTCGAACCTAAGTTGAAGCAACACCCAAAGGTGCTTTTCCTGTCACCTACATTACCTGCCCAATCTGAATCTGTGAACCCAACAAGCTGAACTTCTACTTGCCTCACATAGTTCAGCCCATACTCTGTTGTTCCGTTGATGTACCTCAGAACATGCTTTGCGGCCACCCAGTGCACATCTCTAGGTTCTACCATGTACCGACTCAACGTGTTCACCGCAAAACTCAAATCAGGTCTGGTGTTGACCAAATACATCAAGGAACCAATGAGCTGTCGGTACCTGGTGGGATCAACCAACTTACTCTCAAAAGCTACTTGCTTCTTCCAATTGGTTGTCATAGGGGTATTCATGGGCTTGCAATCCAGCATCTGAAATCTCTTCAGTATGTCCATTGCATACTTGCCCTGACTGAGGAAGATATGCCCATCCTCCTACCAAACTTCCATTCCTAGGAAGTAATGCATCAATCCTATATCCTTCATCTCAAACTCAGATGCAAGATCCTTCTTGCAATCACTGATGAGTTTCTCTGCCCCTGTAATAAACAGGTCATCTACATAAAGTACAAGTATGAGCGGATCCCCTTTTACTACGATGAAGTAGAGATTAGGATCTGCCTCACTTTTCTGAAACCCTAGCTGCTGCAAATAGGTATCTATCCTAGAATACCAAGCTCTGGGTGCTTGTTTTAAGCCATATAGGGCTTTCTTCAATCTACATACATGAGACTCTCTCCTAAGTACCTCAAAGCCCTCTGGATGCTCAATGTATACCTCCTCCTCTATGAGACCATTGAGGAAAGCAGTCTTGACATCCATCTGGTTAATCTTCCATCCCATTTCTGCTGCAACAAAAATCACAGTCCTGATGGAAGAATACCTGGCCACAGGAGCAAACGTCTCATCATAGTCAACTCCCTCTATCTGTGAGAACCCTCTAGCCACAAACTTGGCTTTGTATTTCTCAATGCTACCATCTGCAGCATACTTAATCTTATCGAGCCATCTAGAGGTGACTACTGATTTTCCCTCTGGTCTGGGTACAACTTCCCAGACATCATTCTTCATGATGGAAGCATACTCTTCCAACATGGCATCTCTCCAAGCCTGCTCACCTGCTACTTGTTCATATGAGGATAGCTCAAACTCACTGATACTGCTTACTAGAGCTAAGTAACTGCAGAATCTCTGTGGAGCCTTCCTTTCTCTTACATCTTTCTTGGGAGTTCCTACTGCTTGAGCATCCTTCAAGGTATCTTGAAGCCACTTGGGCTTCCTCTTCCCTGAAGAGACATCCTGTGACGAGAACTCCTCATCCTTGTCCCAATAACCTATATGAGTAGAGGTGCCTGTAGTCATCGATCCTGTAGCTTGAGAACCTGCAATCTGGGACCCTGATCCAGATTGATCACCAACCTGAGATTCGGTGCCTGTTCCTACTCCTGTGCCTGTGGAACCCGTAACCTGTGTATCTGTCACTCCAGACACTTGGGACCCTGTTGGTTGCTGAGCAGTACTCTGACCTGTGTCATGTAGGGAGGTAGCAACCTGCTCTTTTCCCTTCTCTGACTCACACGACTTTCGAAAGGCCCGATCCTCCTCGAACTTCACATCCCGCCTCACAACAGTCTTTTTGAGAGCAGGGATGTAAATGCGATAGGCTTTCGAAGTCTCATCATACCCAACAAGAATTCCCCTTTCTGCTATTGGCTCCAGCTTTGTCCTTTTCTCTGAAGGAACATGAGAGTATGTAAGGAATCCAAAAATCCTGAATTGCCCAACTTCGGGTTTCTTCCCAGAGAAGGCCTCCTCAGGGGTCTTGTCCCCCAAAGCTTTATGAGGGCTCCTGTTCTGTATGTAAGCTGTAGTGTTGCATGCTTCAGCCCAAAGGAAAAATGGCAATCCTTGATCATGCAACATGGATCTAGCAGCTCCAACAATGGCCCTGTTCTTCCTCTCAGCCACCCCATTATGTTGAGGTGTATAAGGTACAGTCAACTGCCTCTTGATGCCTTCCTGAGTGCAAAACCTATTGAACTCATTGGAGGTGTACTCTCCCCCATTATCTGATCTGAAGATTTTAATCTTCCTTTCTGTTTGTTTTTCCACTAGAGCCTTGAACTCTTGAAACTTCTGCACAACTTCCCTTGACTCTTTGCTTTTCAAGAAGTAGATCCAGGTTTTCCTGGAATAGTCATCAATGAAAGATACATAGTACTTGTATCCTTTTAGTGATGTCGTGGACATCGGACCACAGAGGTCAGAATGAATCAAATCAAGAGCTCCTGTAGCTCTGTTGTCACTCTTTGGAAAAGTTGTCTTGACGTATTTCCCGAGAGCACACCCCTTGCACACATCAGCGTGCTCAGCGTTGAACTTAGGTACTCCTGTCACAATCTCCCTCAGAATCTTTAGAGTGAGATGATGTAGATGAGCCATCCTCCTGTGCCAGAGCTCACAGGTGTCACACCCCTCATCTCGGCTACTATGACTGAGAGCATGATGAAGTTGAAAGTTCAGTTTGTATAGCTTCCCGCTACGGACTCCAATCCTCTTAGCTGAGGTAACACTGGATCCCTTGGGATGAACTAGTACATTTCCATCTCTTAACATCACCCATAGTCCTCGATCTTCAATAGTAGATACGGAGATCAAGTTTTTCTTAAGACCTGGAACGTATAGAACATCACAAACTCTCATTTGTTCTCCAGAATCTTTCTGGAAAGACACAGTTCCTCGTCCTACTGCTTTTAACATAGAGTTGTCTCCCAGGACAATCTCAAGATCTATTCCATCCTCTGCAAGGTCAGTAAAATATCCTCGAACGCCCGTCATATGACTAGAAGCTCCACTGTCTATGTACCATACACTAGAAGTGGAGGCCATCAAGGATTGACAAGTGTTAAGAGCCATCTCCTTGTCAATCCCATTGGTAGTACACTCATCAATATCTATAGCGGAGCAAGAAGTGCAAACAATTTGATCCTCTCCCATGCTAGTAGTCGTAGATCTGATATTGCAGCTGCAGATCTGAGTGTGATTGCTCTCCCTGACCCTTACCAAGGCCCTGATACCATGTAAATCTTTGACTCAGAGATCACTACTCCCTCTAAATCACCCTAAGATCTCAACCAGTTTGAGTCTCGATATCAATACATAATCATATAAATATAAACTCAACAGCTAGATCTTCATTACCAAACTGAAACATATGCAATCACACAAAGAACACCAAATATACCCTGGAAACCCCAATCGGGGAAAACCATCAATTTGTGGGGCTATCTTCTCTCTCGAGCCCAGAGCATATAAATAAATTGACAAGTACAATACAGGATTACCTCAAAGGTAACTCAATCCCTGAACCGGACAAACTCTAGATCTACATGCATCAGTTGATGCATGCACTGGAAGAGTAAGCCCTAACTGGTAAACTACATCTGAGTGTCTCTGCAGGTGTCTCTGACTGATCTGCCTCCTCTGTATCACACTGCTCTGATCTGCTCTCTCTGAATACTGCCCTCTGAAGAATGTGACCTCTACTGCATGCACAAGTGCGCCCTCCCTCAAAGCAAAAATAGCTCGTACGAAATCAAATCTCAGCAGATCTGAGCTCTGATCGTCACTAATCTTCCTCAATCACTAACTGATCTTCCTCAATCACTGAAGATACTCTGCAAGTTACAGACCCTCAAACGCTCAACCGGATGCAGTACAAGCTTCCTCCTCCTCAAAGAATACACCCTCCTTCCCAAGGAAAGTCGCCCACCTCTCAACTGATCTATCTCGGATCAGTTATCTCGATAAGGAAGACAGACACCTTCTATCTCCTTATATCAACTCACTGAAAAAATAGGTTTACCAAAAACCTAAAAGTAGGTGCATGCAAAACTCACTTTTGCATGCATGCATGCAAACCCTAGCATGCATTTCTTCTCAAAGATTTTCCTGGTTAATAATTTAACACTTTAGACTGATTTAGGGTTTTAAGTTGGCATTTCGTTTGCTTGCTTGAGGAGACCTTCCTTTACAGGAACTCTCCATTGTCACTTTGGGCCTTGGACTTCCATATTTTCCCTAGCTGGTGCTTTGCTACCTAACCCTAAAGTTTGCTAGCTTATGCCCTAGCTACAATTATTGAAAGCCATCTGAACTAGAGGGACATTGATCTCGATCTCTGATAGCCCTAGGGTTAGAGAAGATAATCTAAAAGTTAAAACCCTTCCTTCAACTCTCTTCATTAAATTCTTGTACCTTTTTTTTATTTTAAATGCAATTTTTATGATAAAAAAAACCCTAAAAATCAGATATTCCTAAAAACCCTAAAAATCAGATATTCCTAAAAACCCTAAAAATCTGAAAAATTCAAAACTCAAATCTGATCCACAAATCTGGTGCTCCTTAGTGGATTTTCCCACAAATCCACAAGGGCATTTTCACCTGTCACATTGGGATGCGTGCAACTGCCTAAAAACAGAATTTACTGCAGACTGTCACATGAATTTAGGGTCAAACTTGTTGGCAGATTTGGCTGGTTAATTCAATTCGCCCTTCTCATACACGTATCACTAGCCCAAAGCCGAGTTTTTCCATGGTCTTCAAAGCATTTGTTAGTGCTGATAATTGCTGCATTAAATAACAGGACATTAATTTACAGTGGCAGCTTAGTTTCAGCAGACCTCGATTTGCAATTTAGACTGGGTTATTAAGTTCGCCTTATTCAATTGACAGCTATTCCCTTAAGCCAAATTTTCGATGCTGTTTAAAGTGATTTTTAGTGCTGATAACTTCTTGTCCCAAGTGACAGAACCTGAGTTTAGTAGCTGTACTTTTATTCTCAGTGCATGAAGATAAGCTGGAAGTTTGCCTTGTTCTCAGAATTGTTCTAAAGTGTTGAATATCTTATACAAGACTGGATTAACTCCTCTTGCAATTTAGGCATTAATTCTTGACTCCATTTCAGGCACTGATCTGTTTACTGACCTTGTGAAACATTGTTCAAATGCTGGTATCTTCTGTGGCATAAATACAGTGACTGCTTTATCTATGTATTTTTAATTTCAGACCATGAATTGCAATTGAAAGTCTGTGTTAATGCCTGATTTGCCTTCAAAGCACTAAATATATGTTGATAGCAAACTACAGGGCTGAATTAACCTCTTTTCTCAGACCATAGTTGTCTTTGTTATACACTATTTGACTCCATACCAAGGCACTGATCTCTGCTACAAGGGTCGCAGAAAGGTGTTTGTTTGTTTGGAATTGTTTGCAAGCATCTTTAAGGGCTCTCCCCTGGGTTAGGAGTTACCCGAAGAAGTTGAGAGGCTGGGCTGTGGTGACATTTGGGCCTAGACCTCTCCCACATGCTTACCATTCACTAGCATACAGACCATATTGAGCTAATAATTCAAGGTTGCTTGTTTGAACGGTAACAGAATCCAACATCTAAAGAGTGTTCATCTATCCTAAAAATATTCATTCTAGATGAGACTTGTAACAATGTCAGATATAAAATTGTTAGTTCTCCAAGTGGAATGGAGTAGATGCCTCATGAAAGGTTGTTTGACATCACCTTTTCATAAGAAGGAGAAGCTTGTTAATCTAAACACTCCCCACATATTCCTTCCCTTCTTGTCAGCTCATCCATTTATCCCCAAAATGAGCCCCTTTCTAATGAAGGGGACAACAAAGAGAATACTATATATGACAATGTAACACTGGGACATATCCCTGCACCTGGTGAAAGAACCCCTGGTGTCCCCCTGTCCTTTGCGACAAGGTGACATGACAGGGACACCGGACATCCCATTGAATCAAGAAACTCTCACCATGTACTTTGTCAAAATCGATCTTCAAAAAAGTGCCTTCAGTCCAGTCTCCCTTGCTCAATCAAGAGTTTCCTAGGTTGTAATAAGAATTCTGGAATCTGAATACCGACTATGAGCTGGCATTTAATCTTGTTTAGAAATTGAGGTTATATTAGCACCTGTCGATAACTTCACAACCACAGATATGTATTTCCATGAACTTCACCAATCAGTTGCCAATGGCACAGCAACAACATGATTGCGTTTTTGTGGCCATTGTCAATTGTCTAAGTTGGTAAACTTCATTCCTTGTAGCAAATCCAATGTTGCAACCAAGACAGGTAAATGATTCTATTGAAAAGTTTGGAAGTATTTTCAATTATTGTTGTCTATCATTTCAGATTCAGATTCTCAGTTCCTGAGATAGTTTTGGTGAGCAGTATGGAAAATGTTGGGCTGTCAATTGAAGTTTTCTACGTATTTCCATTCCCAAAGGAATGGACTAACAGAAGTTGTTGATAGGATATATGCTTCTAAGTTATGTGACACAATTGCAAAAGGTTACCGCATGGGTTGATTGCTATTTGAGGTTTGCTGCAATTTTCTATCCCTTGCACGGTTGCACCATACAAGCTGCCAATTGCTCTTCCAACTCCATTCACAGCATAGGAGCAAACATATCAAGGAGCAGCAACTGCCTTTATAGAGAAGTCAGGAGAAGACACTGCCTTTATCAGGAATTTAGCACAATTATATGCTGGAATGAAGGTCATTTTGCTTCAAACTCTAGCACAATATACAGCTCAACAAGATAGATATAGGGTCCAACATCAAATACAGGCAAGAGACAAAGTTTGACTATAATTAGACAAACAACAATTCAAGCAACATCACAAGCTCAAACCTATCAAAAATGGCCCATACACTATTTGACAGGCCAATGAACTGAATGACTTCCACCTTGACTTGTTGCCTCATCTAGGCATAAATGGTTGCAATGGTCAACAATTTTATATTTCATGAACTGCCACAGTTGGAAGAAGTAGCACAGATTCACAGGCACTGATTGCAACTTTCGGCCTCCACTTCCAGTAAATACACTTCTTGACACCAAGAATTAAACTAGTAGGACAAAGTAGATTGTGACCTATTTAATTAGAAAGAAAAGAAGCTTGCTACAGCAAGCCAAGCAATCTTACAAACCACATTAGAGCAACAGTTAACCCATTTACAGCATGAAGAAATACAGAGCAGATGATGGTATTTTATGTTAGTCATACATAAGTTCATACTCTGTTAATCATACAATGGCATTTTACATTAGTAGTACTTACCATTAGTCACTCTTGTTATTACCCCATTCAATTGTTAGGTTGTTAGCCTTTATGCAAGTCCATTTATAACCGATTCAATAACTAGATATGGAGTTCACACTTGAATAAAGGCCCCCAATCTTACTGTACATTCAATCTGGAAGCCTAATACAAGTCTCCTATCTTTCAGCGAGTCCAGTACCTTCCCTTGACACTGTTAAAAGTTTAACAGGGTTTCTCACCTCGCCAATTTCATCTATCAGTACTAATCCTCTTCAAACAAATGTGGATTACTAAAATAACTGCAGAGTTATAATCTAAAACATAATGTGACTTAATGTGACTAGCCCCTTCATAGACGAAACAAACAGGCATACAGAGCAATTATCCACTGATAGGTACTGTATCATGTCATAACAGAGGCACTAATGTTTACTTACGCAATAATAACAGGACTAGGCAATAATAACAGGACTAGAACAGGTAGCAGTAGTATCAATATCCAAGACTCTTGTATCCAGTCTCATACACAATACAACCTAATTTGAACACCGCTTAAAACTAAAGAAGGAAGTAACCTATATAAAAAATGCAATGCCAATGCAACTCAAGAAAAACTTCTGGTGTGCAAGCATAGATTCTCACAGTCTCACTATATTGAAGTAAAACAAGTGCCACAAAAACACAGTGTCCAGATGTCATACAAAAGCAATGCAGGATCATGATTCATAACTGAATACAAGATAAATACCTTAACTCAAAATCTCCCTTTGTAAGGCTAAGGTTGTTCATTTCTTCCTGTGTCCGTGCCTTCTTCCACCACACTTCTTCACATATTTTTATCAATGTTCCCCCAAGGTTCCGGGACGGGGGGACGCAGGAGCGGGGAAACACACATTTGGGACGCGTGGAGACCACCCCCAAATTTTAGGGAAATTCGGGGGCGACAGGGGGACATCAAGGTCATAAAAATTATAAAAATATAAAAAATATGAAAAATATAAATCCCAATGTAAATCAAAATCTAATAGGTTCAGGAGGTTCGGAGTTTCGTGGGGGGTCGTCCAAGAGGTTCGGAGTTTCGTCCAGGAGGTTCGGAGTTCCGTGGGGGGACGTCCAGGAGGTTCAGAGTTTCGTGGGGGGTCGTCCAGAAGGTTCGCAACAGAGAGAAACGTTTCTCCTTGCGTTTCGCCAAGGTTCGCCCAAAGAGAAACGTGGAGAAACGTTTCTCCCAGAGTCCCCCCGTCCCGGGGACGCGAGAAACGCTTCCCCGTGGAACACTGATTTTTATCCCCTTGCATTCTGAAGGATTATGATTATTCTTGCTTGCTATTATTCTCTTTACTGCAACTAAAGCTGCTTCCCTAGTTAGGGATATTGGATTTTACACAATTCTAGCTTTATAATTAATTGCAGATAATAAACAGGATTACTAAAAGAATACCCAAGCACAGAAACAATAGACACAAAGTTTTATCCTGGGAAACCCAACAGGGAGAAAACCCAGCAACCTTCGTATAGAGATAATCAGTTCAGAGATCAGAGTACAGATACAAGAGAGAGAAAGAGAACCTTCTCTAAGTGTAGATGCCCAAAAATACTTCTCCTAGCTGCTGCTGCGAACTTCTCTCTCTCCTTGAGCGAACTTGCTTGAGTGAGTGAATGACCAAATGAGGCATTCGACCTCTCTATTTATACACATGACAAAGTGACATTTTCCCTTACTGGGCTGACTTGTCTTGTGGGAAGATAAAAATACATTTAATAAATCTTTTCTTTGTGTGGTTTCACCCCAAGTTTACATTGATTCTTTCAAGGGTTTTACATGATCAAATACATCAATATCTTCTCCCGTAGGAGGCACAATAATAAAATAATAAAATACAATAAGAATAACTTCCGAAGTTGCATCATTTCCAACACTCCCTCTCAACAAGGAAGGTATTCTTCGGACACGGTCATCAACAGCATCATGATCATCTAGATCTCATATGTACATCACATCTGTCTCGAACATCTCTATACATATGGAAGGTCTTCAACACAGTCTCATTCCATCAAGAAGTGTCATCAAGCATCTGCTCCACACAGTCCATCGGTGGATCCATACATCAGCTCAACAACTCTACACAAACCATCGGAGAGTCCAATATGCATCATCTCAACCCAGTCCATCAGGGATCATGCATCAATACAATGTGCCTCAGCTCAACCTAGTCCATCGGGGAACATGCACATGGACAGTGTGCCTCAGCTCAATCCAATCCATCGGAGAACATGCACCAACTCAACCAGTCCATCGGTGAGTAGATACAAGAGTACCAGTGTGCACCATCCTCTCCATCCTATCTCAGGATGTCTGAGAGATCTCCTCACTCTTTTCAGAGTGATCTGGAGAATGCACTAAAATTCTCCATGAGAGATCTCCTCACTCCTTTTGGAGTGATCGAGAGTGTGCGCTGGCCTCTCCATCCTTTTCAGGATGTCCGAGAAATCTCCTCACTCCATCTCAGAGTGATCGGGAGAATGCAATGGCCTCTCCATCCTATCAAGATGTCTGAGAGATCTCCTCACTCCATATTGGAGTGATCGGGAGAATGCAGTGGCCTCTCCACCCTACCAGGATGTTTGAGAGATCTCCTCACTCCATCTCGGAGTGATCCGGAGAATGCTTTGTCTCTGTATCATTTTTCCCTCTCAAGGAGGGACACATTCTCAACCACGCCAAGCCTTTCACAAAAGTATGCAAACTTTATCCTGGGAAGAGGCTTGGTAAGAACATCTGCAGTTTGGTCATCTGTTGGAACATACTATAGCTCGACTGCACCTTTCTGCACCATATCACGAATGTAGTGATATCGAATCTCTATATGCATCGACTTGTCATGGAATACGGGATTCACTGACATCTACACACAGCTCTAGTTATCACAGTGAATCACAGTTGGCTCTTGAATCTGGCCAAACAATCCCACAAGGAGTTTTCGAAGCCACGCAGCTTCATGAGTTGCCTTGCTAGCATCCATGTACTCGGCCTCTGCAGTACTAGGTGCTACTGAGGTCTGCTTCCTGCGGCACCAGGAAATCACAGCAAAACCCAGGTTGAAGCAACACCCGGAGGTACTCTTCCTATCTGCGGCACATCCAGCCCAATCTGAATCGGAAAATCCCTACAATCTCAAGTCACATTCTAAAGCATATCTCAGGCCATACCCCACAGTGCCACGCAAGTATCTCAACACATTTTTGCAGCAACCCAATGAATCTGTCTCGGCTCACACATGAACTGGATGAGGGCATTCACTGCAAAACATATATCTGGTCTAGTGTTTGTCAGATACATCAAGGATCCAATCAGCTGGCAATACATAGTGGGATCAATCAAATCTGAATCGGAAGCAGAGTCTCTCAGCTTCTTCAAATTCACATCCATCGGTGTGGCCATGGACTTACAATCCAACATTCTGAATCTCTTTAGTATGTCTATGGTGTACTTTCCTTGACTTAGGAAAATCTCATTATACCTCTGCCATACTTCTAATTCCAACAAGTAGTGCATCAATCCAAGATCCTTCATTTCAAATTCAGAGGCAAGCTTCTTTTTACACCATACAATAAGTTTCTCATTCCCTGTGAGAAAAATATCATCAACATAAAGTACCAAAATCAGTGGCTCAGCATCCACAACCTTGTAGTAAAGGTTTGGGTTTGCATCACTCTTGGTGAATCCCAAGCTCACCAAGTATCCATCTATCTGACCATACCAAGCACGTGGTGCTTGCTTGAATCCATATAAGGCCTTTTTCAACCTGCATACATGGGACTCCTTTCGGAAGAGGGAGTAGTTTCCTGGAGCCTTGGTGTGGCAGCTCAATCTAGGATTAGTACGTCAGCCTGACAAGGCCTGGTTGATCTGTAAGGACTGGTATGTCAGTCTGGCTAGATCCTAGGGGGATTGGTATGTCTAGCTAGGCTTGTTTGGTCCGAAAGGATTAGTAAGCCAAACAAGGCCTATTTGGTCCCCAGGTAGATTGGTATGTCTGACTAGGCTTGTTTGGTCCGAAAGAATTAGTAAGTCAACATCATCTACCAGAGTGCCCACCGCAGTGCATATTCCAGATGTTGATGATGTTGTTCCAGCACTTACATGTTGATGATGTTGTTCCAGTATTTATATACTGATGGTTAATGATGTTGTTCCAGCATTTACATGTTGATGATGTTGTTGTTAGAGTTTGCACTTTAATTCAATTTAACTAGGATCTTTAACTGAAAGAATAACAAGCACAACAAAACACAATAGACACAATAGTTTTCCTCGGGGAAACCATAAAGGAGAAAACCCTACAACTTCCTCAAAGATAGATTCGTCACTAATACAATATCACAAAATGGAAAAACCAAAAATAGGAAGTCTTTTGCAGCTCTCTCTTCTTTCTCCTCGGCGAACTTGTCTTCTCTCTCTTGCTTATGCGAACTTGAGTGAGTGAGAGGTGTGTCCAAATGAGAGAGCAAGCTCTCTATTTATACTTTATGTTTGGGCAACCTAATTCTTAATTAGGTCGGCTTGACTAACTTGACTGGGCCGACCTGTCCTAGGGAGACTCCATAATATATTTTACATTCATTCTTTGTGGTGCTATTGCCCCAACTTACAATGGAGGTTTTACCTCAATGACCTAGCATGACCAAACATAATAATGACATCCCCGAACGGAGTAAAAACATCTTCGTCGTAGGTACAAGTAAAATACAATAATAATATCAATATAAAATACAAATGAATATCTTCTGAAGTTACAATTACAACAACACTCCCTCTTAACTAGGAAGGTATTCTCTCACCACAGTCATCATCATTCTGGACAATGTCATCAACGTTGGATCATCATCAATGTTGAAGCATCATCATCAACACTGGATCATCATCGTTGCTGCTGCCGTAATCCTCATTTCTTTGGCCATTTATTAATGACATCTCTCGAATCTTTTCGTCATAAGAAGTTCTACAGAGCAAGCCCTTTTTCATGTTGGATGTAGGCCTAGCTCTCATCTAGGTCTTCATCATCTCCACGAGCAAGCCATCAAGTAGGTACAGCCCAAGACCACACATTACATTGCCACAACAATCACCTGAGTCTCCTACTGTCATCTCATCGTATCCATATCATCTGATCATCATATAGGAAGCACAGCCCAAATGCACACCTCATGCCCAACAGACCACCTGCATCTCCCACCCAGTGGGTACATCCCAGGAGCACCCCAAGTGCATTACGTCTCTCAATGGTCAGCCCGCATCTACTAGCATGGGAGTACAGCCAGGAGCACCCCAGGTGCATTACGTCCCAAGGACCACCTGCATCTTCCACCATGCGAGAACCAACCTAGACGCACACAAAGTGTCTTTGTGACCGGTGGACCTCTCAACGTCTCCAGCATGGGAGTACAGCCAGGAGCACCCCAGGTGCTTTACGTCCCGAGAACAACCTGCGTCTTCCACCATGCGAGAACCAGCTCTACGTCTTCTCCAACATGGGAGTACAGCCAGGAGCACCCCAAGTGCATTACGTCCCAAGGACAACCTGCGTCTTCCACCATGCGAGAACTAGCTCTACTACATCTACGTCTTCCGGTCTCATCATTCCCTCTTTCAAGGAACCTCGATCTGGATAACACCAAGCCTCTCTCTGAAGTACTCGAACTTCACTCTGGCTAACGGCTTGGTCAACACATCGGCTATCTGCTCCTCTGTCACCACATACTGGAGCTTCACTACTCCTCTCTACACCATATCCCGGATACAGTGATACTTGATCTCAATATGCTTTGACTTGTCATGGAACACCGAGTTCTTAGACAACTTCACCCAACTCTGGTTGTCACAGAAGATACAAGTCGCTTCGAGCTCAAGATCAAACAAATCTGACAGTAGCTTCCTAAGCCATACTGCATCACAACTAGCTGAACAAGCTGCAACATACTCTGCTTCGGCTGTACTCAGCGCCACGCATGACTGCTTCCTGCTAAACCAAGAGATCATACCGGATCCCATACTGAAGCAACATCCTGAAGTGCTCTTCCTATCTGTGGCACTGCCTGCCCAATCCGAATCAACATAACCATGCAGGTTAATCTTCTGATTCACCTCATACTTGAGCCCATACTCAACCGTACCCTTCAGGTACCTCAATATATGCTATGCAGCCGTCAGGTGAACATATCTCGGATCCGTCAAGAACTGGCTCAGGGTGTTCACAGCAAAGCATATGTCTAGTCTCATGTTCGTCAGGTACATCAACGAACCAATCATTTGCTGATACATCGTGGCATCAACTATCTCTGATGAAGCATCAACATAGTAGCTTCAAGTTCAATGCCATTAGTGTGGCCATTGCCTTGCAGTCCATCATTCTAAATTTCTTCAGAATCTCTATTGCATACTTTCCTTGACCAAGGAAGATCCCATCCGCACTTTGCCACACCTCCATGCCTAAGAAATAATGCATCATCCCGAGGTCCTTCATCTCAAACTCTGCGACAAGCCTCCTCTTTGCATCTGCAATAAGCTCATCCTCATCTGTCAAAAACAGGTCATCTACATATAGCAAAAGTATCACTTGTCTTCCTACTTCAACCTTGAAGTAAAGGTTGGAATCCGCTTTACTCTTGGTAAAGCCTAAACTCATCAAGAAGTTGCCCATCCTGTCGTACCACGTCCTGGGTGCCTGTTTCAATCCGTACAACGCTTTCTTCAATTTGCACACATGAGTCTAACTATCATGTGTCTCAAATTACAGTGGTTGCTCCACATACACTTCCTCTTCTACTACACCATTCAAGAATGTTGTCTTGACGTCCATCTGGTGTACCTTCCATTTCATTACTGCAGCCAATGCAAGTATAGATCTGATGGAAGTGTATCTTGCTACAGGTGCAAATGTATCCTCATAGTCTATGCCTTCTGTTATCACATATATAGTAGTCAGGCTACCATACATTATTTTTCTGATTCCAGTACACTATTCAGCCAGTTCACTTGCATTGAGATGTTGAGATGAGCATCTATTATGGATCACTATCAGATTTTGGACAACAGTTTTATTCCCCATGACATGACTGAGTCTCAGGACACTCAGAGAGATGACCGATGTAGCTATTTAGCCATTTGTACAGAGCAGTCAGTAGTGCACAGAGTTACAGCAGCAATTTTAGAGGACAGATGATGGTTCTGATGATGAGCATTCAGGTATATGACTCAGCAGATATATTGTGGTGTTGTGGTTATATTGCTTTTATTTCCATTTTCTTAGCATGTCTTAGCATTTAGTATCATGATCTAGTGATCATATAGATATGTGGACCTAGTTGTACTATATATATATCATATTTGTCCCTACTCAGACTTAGAAGTTCTTGGCCTATACTCATTGGTTTTACCCTCCCTAGGTAGAATAGAGGTGATCATTCCCGCCATACTTTGGCTTGCTAGTGTCGATTTCATTATTCACTGTCTTCATCCATCCATGACTTACCCAGTTTGTTCATTACCTTGACTTACTACTTGACTAGTGGCATGGAGGACCTTTCCCCACTATGGCCTCTGTATTGGATGAGCTTCCTTGTTTATTGTGTCTCGGCTCTGAGTTGGTGACAAAACTTACCTATGGTGAGTTAGATTTCCTTGTGAAATCCCCTTAGTCACTAAAGATGTTGTTGGCTAAACCTGAAACTTTTGGTGCTGCCATGTATACAAAGTATGGAAATAAAATGTTGTATCTTGTATGAAAAGCCCATTCATGCAATGTGTTTCTCAACACACATGAATGAAAGGCAAAGCCAAATGAAAATGGCTATGAAATATCAAATGTTATATCTATTTGTGAAATGTAAATACCTAGGTAAACAAGCTATCTATGACACACCTAGAAGTGCTCAGATAAACAAGTGCCTTAAAAACACACCTGCAGCAAGAAGCCTAATTAAATGTAAATCTATGCAATGTGTTTATAAACACACATAGATCAAAGGCTATGGATACTATAGGCCCAAAAAGCAATGGAACTTAAACTCTATATCAAAAAGATTGTTGGCCTCATTTGTATTATGGATTGTGCGCATCAGTCAAGGTGAATAAACACTCTTTGAACAACTTACCCATTTGTGAGACACCGCCATTCCCTCTGTTATTGCTTGTCCACTATATGCTATGGTGTGTATTCCCTTTTCCATATCCAAAGTGTCACAGTGTTAAGTCAGTAAGTCATCCTTTGACCTAGCCATGTTATTTTTAACCTTCACCCTTCACTAGCAAATTGATCACAACTATGAAGTGAGTATGACCTTGAAAGTCTTGTCTGAGTAATAATAATAATTAATGACCTATTATATTTGAATTTAGATCGCCAGTAATGATTACTTCTTGTTATAATTGCTATTTGAATGGATTGTAAAGCATGTTTTAACCTTTGACACCTTGCAACAGCTTGATGACAGTTTGAGTTATATTTAGGTCATGTTGACTTGGTCAAACCCAGTTTGACCAAAAGTCAACCACAGGACATGAGGTGGCAGACCTCAGATGTTACAGATAGATGATATATGGTCTGATACAGGTCACCATGGTGGGATTATGCAGTGGTTTCAGGCTTATGATGATGATTTGTGCTTTTTAGCACTTTGACAGATTATTATTCTTTGGTCTGCCGGATATGATGAGTATTTATTTTGGACCATGCAAAGGATTATATGGTATATGAGTACAAAATTTAGATGGATTTGGACCTTCTGAGTCCAATGAGATAGTCTGTTTTCAGTTCCGGGCAGTTACAGTGATTTTTAGCCTTAGTTGGCTATCCTAGTGCAGTTTTGGCCTGTCAGAGGCCCTATCAGAGCAGTGATAAGATTTATTTGGTTCAACTAGGGCGCTGTGCATGGAGGGGGTGGTCCAGCCACTTGTTATTACCATATTACCCCCCTCCCAGACTCATTGGTGAGCTCACCTTGACAGCGCAGGCACTCCAGAAGGAATTTTGGGCAGTGTCACACTTCCCGAGGCAGTCCAGAAATGGTAAAAATGGCTACAGAGGAATTCGATTTGGGCTACTGAGGAAAGGTTATGGCATGGGATGATCAGTGATGATGAGTGGGATGTATTCCACACCTTCTCCAGCAGTTTCAGCTTTATCAGGACCCACATCCATCACTTATGGCATTTTTTGATGATTTCTAGAGCCTCCTAAGGCTCACAACTTTCCCAGAGAGGCACGATTTGGTGTCTAGATCATTTATTCTTGGATATTGTGCCATGGGGATTGACCAAGGGGGTTAGAAATTACCCCTTGGAGCCACCATGAGATATTTCTTATATTTTATCATTATGATTTGGTGGGATCCCCTCTCCTAGGGCGAGTTTGTCCACATATTGTTATATTTTATTATTGATCCATGTATTGTATTGTTGAGTTCATCTCAACCATTGATTAGATCTTTTGATCTTTTAATCTTAGCCACTCATTCAAAAAGTAGTTAGCATTGTGGCCTCTCTCCATTCTATTTAAAGGAGAGAGCTTCTCATTGTAAAGGGGACTTTTGGCTCTGGATTATTGGAATAGAGAATTATTATTGCATCTATCTGTTGTGTTGTGGTGAATGTTTTTGGAGTTCGTTCGTTGATTCTTCCTTTGCACTGGGTTCTTGGAGATTTTGTCTTGCTATATTTTGTACCACAGTATTGCATCTACAAGTGGAGGCCGAATTGATTTGAGGAGGACGTATTGGTAGGGGAGGACCCTCCCTACTTCTTCTTTGGGTTTCTTCGTTGGTAACAGGGAGTATTACTGTCTTTGACCTTCTATTTCATGTTATCATTGCACTTCGCGTGTATTTCCTCCATACTTGATCTAATTGATTGAATCGACTTTCCTTGGTTTGACAGGTAGAGGAGGTCGCACTTGTGGGCTAAGGCATCATTTCAGCAAGCAACATCAACAATTTCTCATTTGATCTCTGCAGGAGTCTTCCTCAACAACAAGGCATCTACTTCCATTACTCAGGTATGATCTCAAGGTAATTTCTCATTCCATGTTCTATCCATTTGTCTAAATGCTTCAAACCCTCATTTTACATTTTCTCAGATCTAGCAAGATCCACTTGGCCTTTGGGTATAAAATTTAAGACCCACCTCTATAGCATCCACGGCGATCCGGATCTATAGTTTGGTGAGGATTGGCCCTCATTTGACCCATTTCCCGAGGCAAAGAAGCTTCTCCAAGGGAGGTCGCACTTCCTAGGAGGGGTGAGTTTGCAAGGATCTAGCACCTGGGTAGGTGAGATCCCACTTGATCCTTCATCTCCATAATTGATAACCTACCCCTAGTGTGTCACTTCAGTGATTTTCACCTTGTGGGCCCCATTCCTCATTTTGAGGGTTGAGCCCCACTTGGGTCACTTTGTGATACATTTCAATCTCAGATCTACTGAGATCTAGCCATTGGATGATCCTAATTTTCAAGATCCACCTACCTCAACACCTCAACATTCATGATCTACAATTTGGTGTACATCCGACTCCATTTGGCCCATTTCCCAAGGCACTGATCTTTCTCCAAGCCAATTCGACTTTCTTGGACTGTTGAGTTTGCTTGTGGTTTGATCCTTGTTTTGGTTGCTTGAGTACCTTGACACTATCATATCCATCCATCAAGCCTTTGGTATTGATTAGCCCCAATTCGGTCATTAACTACCCTGCATTGGACACGGTTCCCAAGGCAGTGGATTTTCTCATAATTGACTAGTACCCTAATCCTGGATCTTATATCAAATATCATAAGTCACTTTCACATACACAATGGACCAAAGCTACACTGTCTAAACCCCTTGATCCAACCTATTACTCATCTTGTGACTTCATCCATAGATCTAGGATTCACCATACACCTTACGTACTTCACCCATTCTTGATTTGATCTGGTGTTTTGGTTTGATCTCTCCTATCGGGAGTAGATTTGGGTCTCCCCCTTTGTTGTCTTGGGCTAGATAACATAAAGTGAAAATTGCCTCGATTGGCGTGACAACCATCCATTGGGAGTCGAGGCTATCTTGGTTGCACCTCTTTGGTTGCCCATCCCTTCTGCCCTCCATCTTGGATTCATCTCTAGGGGCAACTACAAGTTTGGTGATAACACCTTCCTTCTGGGAGAAGCCACGTGCCACAAACCTTGCCTTGTGTTTCTCAATGCTACCATCTGCAACATGCTTGATCTTGTAGATCCACTTCGAAGTCACAATAGACTTCCCTTCTGGTCTCGAAACTATCTCCCAGACATCATTCTTCATAATCGACCAGTACTCCTCGATCATGGCATCCTTCCATTCTTTCTTCTATGTTGCTTCTTCGTAGTTGGAAGGTTCTTTATCAATGATGTCACATAGCAGGGCCACATAGTTGGAGTATGGTCTGGGTCTCTTGCTTTCTCTGTGCATCCCATCTGGAGCGCCATACTTCTTTGCATCTTGTATTGCTTCTCGTACCCATGCTGGTCTTCTCTTGTGGGAGTTCTTCTCACGAGGTGGTTCTACAGGTTCTTGTGGTTCTGCCATGTCGTGATCTTCAAGATTTTTTGGAATCGCTTCTTCCATCACTGTGTCTCTGACTCTGGTTGCTTCAGGTTCTTCAACCTCTTCAATAGGTAGTTTCCTTGATTTGTTGTATGCTTAGTCTTCGTTGAATGTTACGTCTCTGCTGATGTCGATCTTCTTGAATCCTGGGAAGTATATTCGGTAGGCTTTTGAAGTGTCGCTATATCCCACAAATATTCCCTTCTTTCTTGACGGATCTAGCTTGGTTCTCTTTTCCTTCGAGATGTGTATGTACACTGGGCAGCCAAATATCCTGATATGGTTGAATTCTAGTTTCTCACCTGAGAAAGCCTCTTCAGCAGTCCTATTGCTTAATACTCGGTGAGGTGTACGGTTCTGTACATACACAGCTGTCCTTGCTGCTTCTGCCCATAAGTGCATCGGAAGATCCCGATCATGTAGCATTACTTTTGTTGCTTCCATTATCGTTATGTTCTTTCATTCTGCAACGCCATTCTGTTGAGGATTGTAAGGAGTGCTCAACTCCCTCTTAATCCCAGATTCTCTGCATAAGTTCTTGAATTCTTCCCAAGTGAATTCTCCACCATTATCCGATCGAAGAGTCTTGATCTTTTTCTCGGTGTGATTTTCGAGCAAGGCTTTGAATTCCTTGAACTTGCTAAATACCTCATCTTTACTTTTCAAGAAATAAATCCAAGTCTTATGGGAAAATTCATCTATAAATGAAACATAATATGCATACCCGCTTAGTGAGTTGGATGACATGGGACCGCATAAATCTGAGTGAATTATGTCCAGTATTCCTTTTGCTTTGCTTTCACTGCTGGGAAACGCCTTCTTTACATTATTTCCTTGTGCACATCCCTTGCAAATGCCTTCATGTTTTGTCTGGATTTCTAGTAGTCCTAAAACTACTTTGCTTGCAATAGGTAGTGCTCTATAGTGCACATGTGCTTGTTCAGGTTGTCCCTTCAACTTGTACAAGCCTCCCTCTTGCTCTCCAATTACTGTTGCATCATCTATTGTCTTTCCTTTTGGCCACATTAGGACTTGGCCATCGACAAATGCAACCCTCATTCCTTTAGCATCTAGTGTTGAGATGGAGAGAAGATTCTTCTTTAGTCTTGGAACATATAGAACATCTTTCATCTTCAAAGATTTGTCGGAATCTAGTTTGTAGGAAGCTTCTCCACTTCCTTTTATGGGGTATTGATAATCATCCCCAAGTTTCACCTTGTGAGGTGACTCATGCTCAGATAGATTAACGAAGGATTCTTTGTATCTCGCCATGTGCTTGGATGCTCCACTATCTACAAGCCAATCATTGCTCCCGTGTGTGATGGTGCCCGTGAGTGCAGAGATTAGGACATATTCTTCATCGCTTGAAGAATCGTCTCCTTCTTCTCTAGTTCTTTTCCTTGCTAGTTCATCGTCTTAAGTGATGTGAGCATGATGTCTCTTCTTGTTAGTCTTCTTGTTGGAGGAACCTTTGTTTCTAGGACAATCTCTGGAGTAGTGTCCCTTCTCATCACATGTGTAACATCTAACACTGGATAGATCTCTTCTGGGTCTCCTTTGTCTTCCGTGATGGTGGTTCTCCCTCTTGTTGTGATGGTGGTACTCCCTTTTGTTGTGATTTCTTCTAGCGTGAACTGTGAGAGCTTGATCATCATTTGCTCCCATCTTCTCTTCTCTTGCTATTAGCTGAGCTTCTTCTTGAGTGCATTCTTCCCATAGTTTGTTGAAAGTGATCAACTTCTTCCTGGAACATATACCTTGAATGAATGAGTCTCATGATCTTGGGAGACCATTCAAGGTGGTCATAACGATCTCTCCTTCTTCTACCTTTTCTTCAACTGCTTCAAGTTGTTCCTTGATTTGAGAGACCCTTGTGAAGTAGGATTGCATGTCTCTGAGTTTAGGATCTTCACATTCTTGAGCTGGTTCCTTAATGTTATATTATGATTGATGTTCTTCCCTTCAAATAATTTCGTCAAAGCATCGAACATCTCCTTGGATGTCTTCAAGGATGACACATGGGGAATGAGATGATCTTTAATAGAGTATACAATAATTCTCTTGGCCTTGACCAAGTTCTTCTTGTGGATAGCCTTAGCCTCATCTCCCTTTGGTGTTGGAACCTCCTCATTAACATATTTGTCCAAATCATTTTCTTCAAGGACAAGAGCAATCCTATACTTCCATGCTCGGAAGTTGTCAGCTCCCTCAAGCTTATCCCCAAGCTTGGTGTGGTGAGTCATTTTGAAATGAGAACCTCAAATGGAAATAGCAGAGATTTAGATCTTACCAATTTGAGATGCCCAACCTGGTTCTGGAGCTGGATGACCTAGGGTTTGTCAGAGAAACCCTAATTTTCCAAAGTTGAAATTTTGAACTTATGCGCCTCCTCAAGGAGAGTTGTCCAATGTACTACTTTTTCCAAATTGATGGAGAAAAACACCAAAAGCTTGATGCCCTAGTTTCCCCCCCGACGGTAGTGACAGGGCCAAAAATGAAAATTCTCGGAATTTGATTCCGCTGCCTCCAAAAGATGCGCCCTCCTAGGGCCAGTTAGCCTAGCCCTCTTTTTCAGATGATCTGTTGGGAGAAGACCTTAAACGAGGAAGCCCTAGTTTCCCACTGCTGCACAATGCCTTCTTTTCAGGTTAGCTCTTATACCATGTTAGAGTTTGCACTTTAATTCAATTTAACTAGGATCTTTAACTAAAAGAATAACAAGCACAGCAAAACACAATAGACACAATAGTTTTCCTCGAAGAAACCATAAAGGAGAAAACCCTACAACTTCCTCAAAGATAGATTCGTCACTAATACAATATCACAAAATGGAAAAACCAAAAATAGGAAGTCTTCTGCAACTCTTTCTTCTTTCTCCTCAGCGAACTTGTCTTCTCTCTCTTGCTTATGCGAACTTGAGTGAGTGAGAGGTGTTTCCAAATAAGAGAGCAAGCTCTCTATTTATACTTTATGTTTGGGCGACCTAATTCCTAATTAGGTCCGCTTTACTAACTTGACTGGGCCGACCTGTCCTAGGGAGACTCGATAATATATTTTACATTCATTCTTTGGGGTGCTATTGCCTCGACTTACAATGAAGATTTTACCTCAATGACCTAGCATGACCAAACATAATAATGACATCCCCAAACAAAGGAAAAACATCTCCGTCGAAGGAACAAGTAAAATACAATAATAGTATCAATATAAAATACAAATGAATATCTTCCTAAGTTACAATTACAACAACAGTTGTTTCAGTATTTATATATTGATGGTTGATAATGTTGTTCCAGCATTTACATGTTGATGATGTTGTTCCAGTATTTATATACTGATGGTTAATGATGTTGTTGCATCATTTACATGTTGATGTTCCAGTATTTACTTACTGATGATTGATGATGTTGTTCCAATATTTACTTACTAATGATTGATGTTGTTGTTCCAGTATTTGCTTACTGATGATTGATGTTGTTGTTCCAGTATTTACTTACTGATGATTGATGTTGTTGTTCCAGTATTTACTTACTGATGATTGTTGATTCCAGTGTTTATATACTAATGTTGATGTTGTTGTTGATTTCAATACTTATGTACTAATGATTGATGATGTTGTTGATCCAGTATTTACAGACTGATGATGATGATAATGTTGATGTTCCAACAGTTCCTTGCTGACGATGATGTTGATGATGCTCCAGCAGTTCCATGTTGATGACGACTGTTATCACATATATAGTAGCCGGGCTACCATACATTATTTTTCTAATTCCAGTACACTATTCAGCCAGCTCCCTTGCATTGAGATGCCGAGATGAGCATCTATATTGGATCACTATCAGATTTTGGACAGTATATATTCCCCATGCCATGACTGAGTCTCAGGACACTCAGAGAGAGGACCAATGTAGCTATTATACCATTTGTACACGAGTAGTCAGTAGTGCCCAGAGTTATAGAAGCAGTTTCAGAGGACAGATGATGGTTCAGAGGATGAGCATTCAAGTATATGACTCAGCAGGTATATCATGGTGTTGTGGTTATATTACTTTTATATTCATTCTTATGGCATGTCTTAGCATCTAGTGTCATGATCTGGCGATCATATAGATATGTGGACCTGGTTGATCTTATTATATATATCCTATTGTCCCTACTCAGACTTAGAAGTTCACTATTCATACTTATTGGTTTTACCCTCCTTAGGGAGAATAGAGGTGATCATTCCACCATACCTTGGCTTGCTAGTGTTGGCTCCATTATTCATTGTCTTCATCCATCCATTACCTACCTTTTAGTTTATCAACCTGACTTACTACTTGACTAGTGGCATGAAGGACGTTTCCCCACTGTAGCCTCTGTGTTGGATGAGCTTCCCTGTTTATTGTGTCTCGGCTCTGAGTTGGTGACAAAACTTACCTATGGTGAGTTGGATTTCCTTGTAAATTCCCCCTAATCACTAAAGTTGTGTTGGCTAAACCTGAAACCTTTAGTGCTGCCATGAATACAAAGTATGGGAAATGAAATGCTATATCTTGTATGAAAAGCCCATTCATGCAATATGTTTTTAAACACACATGAATGAAAGGCAAGCCAAATGAAAATGGCTATGAAATAAAATGTTATATCTTATGAAATGTAAATACCTAGGTAAACAAGCTATCTGTGACACACCTAGAAGTGCTTAGGTAAACAAGTGCCTTAAAAACACACCTGCAGCAAAAAGCCTAAAATAAATGTAAATCTATGCAATGTGTTTATAAACACACATAGATTAAAGGCTATGGAAACTTCAGGCCCAAAAGCAATGGAACTTAAATGCTATATCAAAATAATTGCTGGCCTCATTTGTATTATGGATTGTGCGCATCTGTTAAAGGTGAATAAACCCTCTTTGAACAACTTATCCATTTGTGAGACACTGCCATTCCCTGTGTTGTTGCTCATTCAGTATATGCTATGGTGTGTTTTCCCTTTTCCATATCCAAAGTGTCACAATGTTGAATCAGTAAGTCATCCCTTAGCCTAGCCAGTTTATTTTAAGCCTTCACCCTTCACTAGCAAATTGATCACAACTATGAAGTGAGTATGGTCTTGAAAGTCTAGTCTGAGTCATAATAATAATTAATGACACTATATATTTGGATTTAGATCGCCAGTAATGATTACTTTTTGTTATAATTGCTATTGGAATGAGTTGTAAAGCATGCATTAACCTTTGACACTTTGCAGCAGCTTCTAATGATAGACTGAGTTATATTTGGTCATGTTGACTTGGCCAAACCTAGTTTGACCAAGGTCAACCACAGGACATGAAATGGTTGGACCTTGTAATGATACAGATAGATGATATATGGTCTATGTACATGTACATGATGGTTCTATGCATCAGATATAGGTTTATGATGATGATTTGTGGTTTACGGCAGTATTTGATCATTTACAGATTATTATTATTTCACTTGTTCGGGCATATTGGATATATTATATGATCATGTAGAGATCCATATGGTGTATGAGTACACATCTTGGATAGTTTTGGACCTTCTGAGTCCAATGAGACAGTTTGTTTTCAGTTCCGGGCAGTTACAGTGATGATTGAGCCTCAGTAGGCTATCCTAGTGCAGTTTTGCTCTGTCGGAGACCCTGTTAGAGCAAAGATGGATTTTATTTGGTTCACCTAGGGCGCTGTGCATGGAGGGGATGGTCCAGCCACTTGATTTTACCATATTACCCCCCTCCCGGACACATTGGTTCCCTCACTTTGACAGCGCAGGCACTCCAGGAGGCAGTTTGGGCAGTTTCACGCTTTCCGAGGCAGTTCAGAATCGGTAGAAATGTCTACAGAGGAATTCGATTTGGGCTACTGAGGCAAATTTTTGGCATGGGGTGATCAGAGATGATGAGTGGGATGTCTTCCACACCTTCTCCAGCAGTTTTAGCTTCATCGGGACCCACATCCATCACTTATGGCATTTTCTGATGATTTCTGGAGCCTCCTAAGGCCCACGATTTGTCCATAGAGGCACGATTTGGTACGTTGATGACTATTTTATTATTATTGTGCTATGGGGATTGACCAAGGGTGTCTAAAATTACCCCTTGGACCCACCATGAGCTAGTTGTTATATTTTGTCATCATGATTTGGTGGGATCCCCTCTCCTAGGGCGATTTTGTCCACTTATGGTTATATTTTATTGGTTATATTTTATTAGTGATCCATGTATTTTATTGTTGAGCTCATCTCAACCATTGATTAGACATTTTGATCTTTTAATCTTAGCCACTCATTCAAAAAGTGGTTAGGGTTTTAGTGCCTCTCCTTCCTATTTAAAGGACAGAGCTTCTCATTGTAAGGTGACTTGTGGCTCTGGATTATTGGAATAGAAAATTATTATTGCATCTATCTCCAGTGTTGTAGTGAATGTCTTTGGTGTTCGTTCGTTGATTCTTCCTTTGCACTGAGTTATTGGAGATATTGTCTTGCCATATTTTTGTACCATATTTTGCATCTACAGGTGGAGGCCGAATTCATCTAAGGAGGACATATTGGTAGGGGAGGACCCTCTCTACTTCTTCTTTGGGTTTCTTCGTCGGTAACAGGGAGTATTACTGTTCCAGGACCTTCTATTTCCTGTTCTATTGCACTTTGCTTGTATTTCCTCCATACTTGACCTTTCTGATTGAAATCGCTTTCCTTGGATTGACAGGTAGAGGAGGTCGCACTTGTGGGCTAGGGCATCATTTCGGCAAGGAAAATCAACAATCTCTCATTGATCTCTGCGGGAGTCTTCCTCAACAACAAGGCATCTCATTCACATCACTCAGATATGATCTCAAGGTAATTTCTTTCCATGATCTATCCATTTGTCTAAGTTACTTCAAAACCTAATTAATCAAAACCCCCATTTTTACATTTTTTCAGATCTACTAAGATCTAGTGGCTTCTTGGGTAAGATATTTAAAACACAACTCTATAGTATCCACGGCATCCCGGATCTATAGTTTGGTGAGGATTGGCCTCCATTTGACCCCCTTCCCAAAGCAACTTAGCCTCTCCAAGTGAGGTTGCACTCCTTGGTTTGGGTAAGTTAACCTAGATCTAGTACATGGGTAGTTGAGATCCCACTTGATTTGCAATCTACATATCCAATAACCTACCCCTAGACTATCACTTTTGTGATTTCTACCTTGTGGGCCCTATTCCACATTTTAAGGGATTAAAACCCCATTTTGGACCACTTGGTATCTTAAAACTCATATCTAGTAAGATCGAACCCTTGGATTGCCTTGATTTTCTAGATCCACATTGTCACTTGCTTAAACTTCTTGGATCTAAATTTTGGATGCCATTGGACTTGTCTTGATCCCATTTATCACACCTTTAACCCTCCTTGGGCAAAGTCGCACTTCTTGGGGAGATTGAGTTTGTCCACTTGTAAGACGTGAGTAGTTGAGATTTTGGTGGATTTGGAACACACACACCTTGAAACCTAGGTCTAGTAGGTCATTTTGTGAAATCTTGCCTTGGGGATAGCATTCCTTGTTTTAAGGGATTGTGGTCCACTTAGGTCACATCATGAATTATTAGTAGATCTAGATAAATCCATCCATCAAACCTTTAGTAGCCCACTGGTCTTATGTCATAGGGGTCATGATCTACAAGTTAACTTCACTTTGACTCCATTTATCCCAATTCCCAAGGCACTGATCCTTATCCAAGCTCATTCGACTTTCCTAGATTGTTGAGTTAGCTTGTGGTTTGATCCTTGTTTGGGTTGCTTGAATCCCTTGACATTGTCATATCTTACAATCAAGCTTGTCTTTAGTACTGGTTAGCCTCAATTCAACCTTTAAACTACCCTGCATTGGACACAGTTTCCAAGACAGTGGATTTTCTCACAATTGACTAGTACTTTAATCCTGGATCTCATTTCAAATATTATAAGTCACTCTTACATCAACAATGAACCAAAGCTATACTCATTAAACCCTTTATTCATCTTGTGACTTTATCCTTAGATCTAGGGTACACCATACACCTTACAATATTTCACTTATACTTAACTTTGATTTGGTGTTTTGGTGTGATCTCTCCTATCGGGAGTAGATCTGGGTCTCCCCCTTTGTTGTCTGGGCTAGATAACATAAAGTGAAGGTTGCCTCGATTGGCATGACAACCATCTATTGGAAGTCGAAGTGATCGTGGTTGCACCTTTTGAGTTGCCCTTTCCTACTGCCATCCATTAATGGATACATCCATAGGGGTAACTACAGTTTAGGTGATAACAACGACCATGATGATGATGCTGATGATGATGTTCCAGCAGTTCCTTGTTGATGATGATGTTCCAAAAACTTCCTATGACATACAGAGTTTCACCAGTCAGTTGTACAACTGTTGATGTTGATGATGATGTCTGTAGAATACCTTCCTAGTTAAGAGGGAGTGTTAAAGAAATGTAACTACGGAAGATATCCTAAATGTATTTGTTTATTATATTATTGTTATTCCTCCTTCGAAAGATGTCATTGATGTAATTGATAATGTAAGATTCATTGAAAGAGCAATGTAAACCCTAGGAGTTGTGTCCACCTAGAAGAATCCAGCAAAAAAAAAAAAAAAAAGATATTTTATTATGTATTTGACAAGTCGGCCCAGTCAGTTAGGTCAAGTCGGCCCTGATGGGGAAAATTTGCCCCAACTAAACAATATAAATAGGGAGGTCGAGTTTGTCATTTGTATCACTCACTCACTTGTGCAAGTTTGCATAAGAAGAAGAGAGAAGTTTGTTGGAGAGGAGAAGTAGTTTTTTTTGTCTTGGGGCTTTATCTTGTATTGGTGAATTCTATATTGAGGAAGTTTTGTTGGGGTTTTCTCCCTCGTGGTTTCCCCAAGAGAAATCTTGTGTTCTTTGGGATTGTTGTGCTTGTCTTTCTTTCAATGATTATATTGTTTAATGTTATTATGCTAAACAAGTAAAAACTTAACAATTAAACACTTCATTCATTCCACCCAAGTCCTTGAAGATTACTCGATTATACACATCACCATCCAAGCTCTTCTCTTTCGTTTTCTTCCTCTTGGCTCATTTAGGATTTTCTTACCATTTTCACTATAAAGATCCATATCAATCTCCATTTTACTAGCAACAATCTTCTTGTTGATATTATACTCAACAATGGCTTTGAGCAATTATGGGGTTTAGCCATCATCATCACCATCCTCCTGCATGATTTTGGTGTTGGAGGTCTCTAAATGGATTCAGGGTTGGGGGTAGGGTTAGCATTAGTATCATAGCTTAATCTAAGAACATAATTCGCGAGATCTAAGAAGTCATGTTGGTTGTGCTTTAGGCCCTTGGATGTGATCATATGTTGTCTATGTAACCTTGTTGTAATCCAACCTAGTCACTAAGTTTGACTTGGTCAATAGATGTCTACATGTCTTCTTGTGCATTGGTTAGTGATTCAGAGTGTCGAAATGGACAAAGCCTAAACGAGTATGGACATGATGGAAAGTTATTGTAAATTTGAATCTATGAGTTTAGGTTGACACATCAACATGGACACAACCTTCAACAGTTATCACATAGTGGGCAATTAAGGAAGTCAACATCATAAATGGTGATGGACAAAATGGTCATTAAGTGTAAAGGCGACTATGTCACCTAGTGAGCATTTATGAGCCAACCCCAAATTATGTTTACGGTTGTCCTATTTATACAACAACATTTGTTGGAGATTAGGTTTGATTGTGGATGAAACATGTTGGATAACCAGGGAATTGCAGAAGTGAAGAGTTAGAAACATGTATCAAAGTTGCCCCTGAGGAGTGTAGACCAATTGGCGATAGGGTGCTCTGTTAAGGCACTCTTTGCAACATCACGGGTTCAAACCTCAACTGGCCTTGTGTGTCGCGTATGGGGCCGCACAGTACATCTGGGGTATAGTGGCAACAAACTGGAATCGATCCCGTGTTATGCAAGTATGAGCCTGGCCCAGTCACTGATTCCCCCAATTTGAATTCTTTTTTTTAAGTACTAAAAAACAAACAAACATGTATTATAGCTAAATAGTCTCCAATCCTGACAAAGGAGAGAGGATTAAGTGAGATCAACATGGAGTTGTTGCATGATCTTAGGTCAGTGATGAGAAGTAAGTAGTGAGTGCAATGGGGGTAAGTTAGTCTATATATGCTAGGTCATTGGTCATGGCAATGGAGCATGTGGCCAGCATGTACAACAAACGGTGATGCTACATGTTGGACATAGACATGCGTTTGAGTATCATTTCAATTGAGTTGTTGTAACCTTTTGATCCTAGTGGAAATTATTGTAAAGTGGGTTTTCCCCTGGTACTTGATTTCCCACTCTACATTTTATCTCTAAGTTTATGGTTTGAGATTATTATTATCAATTTGTTTATGTTATTTCAGCTTTTGCATGGGTTATTTGTGACTGTAATTTTAAGCTAAATATGGGTCATTTTCCTAATTTGGATGACTTAGATATCTAAGTTTAAATAGACACAGCCCAATTGGACTAATGGAGTCCGACCTGTTCTGTTAAGTTGGTTATTGGAAAGCCAAATTCATTGGATAGACATTGACAGACCAATGGGTCTTGGGTTCGAATCCCCTAGAGTATCATTGACATCCCAGAGCTCCTCTAATTCCAAAATCTCAATGCCCTACTCAATTCTCTAGTTAAGTTACTTGGCCTCCTTTTGCTTAAAAATTCCCTCTCTCGGATCTTTTTTTGGTGTTTCTAGGTGTTTCATAGTGATCAGCCCTAGATGATTGAAGGGTTTGAATGGCCCACCACACTGATTTTTCTAAAATACTCTTCTTTGTGTCATATGTACTCGTAGTTATTTATTCTCAGATAATCAACGTCTAAGTCAGGGTCAAGGAGGTCATGGGTAGAGGATTAGTTTAAATCTTGTAAGCACTGGGCAATCGAAAATGAATTGTGGAGGCTACGAGAGAGGCCTTTGCCTAAACTTACCTGTGATCTCTATTGCAGGAAACTCCATCCGGAAGGTCATACCCGTACTGGAAACTAACTGAAACGCGGGTACTGGTACGAAATGCAGCCAAAACGCCGTTTGCCATACCATACGACGTTTCACGATTTGGAAACGCCGTACGGTACAGCCGGTGGCATTTCAGCTGCTTTTTGTACCTGTACGACGCATTTCCAAATTTTTTTTGGTTACGTGGGCCCAAAAAAATAACTATTTTTTAAATTAATTTTGTAATCACCTCAATAGTATCTAGAAGCATCTAAACCTAATTTTTTCACTTTATGAGCAAGCTGCTGCTAATAAACTGTTCACCGCAGTCCACATCGTTTTGAGAACAACATCATTCCAAAACAAAAAGAGAGATTGGCTCTTCTTCAAATCCATGCTCTAGTGTTATAGAACAAGCATCTTGTTCTATTTTTGAGTTTGATGATGAGGCTTATATGTAATTATGTCTTTACCTTATGTTTTATTTCATTTCCAGCACATATAGCCTCATGCATAAATGCTAATTTTGGATGTAAAGCCTCATCTATAAAGGATGAGTTAATAAAGATGTGCTTTTCCTTCTAAATTATTGTTTATCTGTCTCATTCCTATTATTCTACAAAACAATGGGGTAGTTTAAAATTATATATATATATACGGTGTTTCCCCTGGCGTACCCATTTTGGGAGGGTCACGTTTCTAAGCGTCCCCGTTTCGAAAACTCGAAAACTTTTCCACGTTTCGTGCAACTTAGCTTGTGACATAGTCAAGAGTTGTAAGACGATAGTCACCTTCCATCATATTCAACATTTCAGCGTTTTGGCATAATGACAATCCCCAAAGTGAGAACAAACCCTTAAAACCATAAACTCTTATAAGCCGCGTGGCATGATGTTGGTCATTGACTCCTAACTAGGATATTGGTAGTCTCACTATACACTAGCCCATTTAAAAGGTCAATGAATGATGTGCCAAGGGACACCTCCGAAAAGCTTATTGGACGGTAGTCAAACTAGTTAAAAGATTTGCTTAAGCAATAGTCCATTTTTCCACACTTACTTCTAAACTTCCATCCTCTCATGCATAATTTTGAATAACTTGTGTAAGAAGCAATTCGCTTAACGTGAGACTATGTTATCGAAAAACTTCACCTCAAGGTGCTGGAAATGCATTTCGAAAACATTTCCTGCACAACTAAAACGTTTTTCCAATTTCAATGGTGTTTCAAATTTTTTAAACATTATTGCGCTGAGGAGGCGCATTTCTACAACCCGAGTGGGGGAAGTGTCTATCTGTCCAAAACATTAAATTAAAAAATGAAAAAAACTAAATTTCTTATGTCGGCCATAAAAAATTTAAATATATAAAAATAAAAATTTCTTAATGAGGAAGATGACATGGGTTGCCGAGACTGCACTTCTACTGTAGCAGACAATCCACTCTAGAAATCAAAGAAAGGAAAAGATGATTCAGATCTGGTTTGCAGGCTAGACGAACGCATCAAATATCAAATCTGGCATGGTAATTCCAAACAAGTAAACACAGTTATAAAGGATACGACCAAAGTATGGCCAGTGAATGGGAGGTTAGGAAATTAAGACAAAGTTACAAAGAGGGCAGAGGTGAGAACGTGAGTAGGGAATAGACATTCCCTCAGGAAACTCCAGATTAAACGTCGAGATGGACCCAAGAGGGCAATATTTCTCTACCAAGAAAGAACAGAGAACCAAGACAAAACCAACCTCAAGATGACTGATATTAGGAACTTTCCAGAATAGGAGATGAATGAACATTGAAAGCTAGGTAAACCAAACACCCTTTCTCCATGATTCAAGTACAATGAATGATTAACAGTATACTGTCAGGTTTCCATCAGTAATTGATCCAACCGAGCTAGTTGACACGCTAACCAATACCATGCAGTCACTATCTGAAGAATTTTTGAAGAAATGACTAGAACATTTCTTCAAACCCTTGTTTCACAAATGACTTAATATTTGTCTGAGTTATTTAATGACTGAAATAACTGAAATAAAAGTACTCAATGAAACATTCACCAATAAATCTCTGCAATAAATGAACACTTGAATTTAGGGCCAATGCCCAGGGAAAAACCTCAGTGTGAGGAAAACCCAGAGAGATGTATTTTATTATGTTGGAGCAAAACTGAAATTTCCTTTACAAAACTCGGAAATTTATACTTCAAACAACAAACTCAGAAATGCATAAATAACTTCTCTGCCCTCCTTTTTGAAAATTGTGCAAGCAAAAATTAATACCAAACTATTCACACGTGTGACCAAACTAAAGATTTATGGGAAAATGTGCCATTGTACGGCCTGCAAACTGACAGACTGTACAGTCTGCAAACTGACAGAAAATCTGCAATAAATGCACAAACTATCTTGGAAATCGTGCCAGATCTGTACCGTAAGGATTTGTCCTCTGCTATACGGAATGTGTCAAATCCGTACTGTACGGATTCATCCTCTACTGTACGGATTTGCTGCTGTCAGAACTCCTCGAAATCTGTGCCTTCTGATTACTGAAAATTTTCTGTATGAAACTATGTTGTACAGATGCACTGTACGAACTTCTTTGGCCACCTTGAAAACTGTGCACTTTAGTTTGTGAAGCAAATGCTCTCTCTCAATAAAAATTGATCTCTCTTTTGTCTTGTGTGTGTTTTTGGCTCTCTTCCCAAGATGTATTATATAGGTGACTTTATCCTCCCTAAACCCTAACTAATTCAAACTACCTTTTGAATGGCTAAGATCACTTTAGATCTAAGGGCTTACATTAATTGCACATTAAATGTCATTTTTAATCATTTAATGCACAAATACATTTAATAAAGTCACTTAACTTTTAAAACATAGAGTCACTTTTTATATTTCAAAAGTACATTTTCTGGGAAAGACAACTTGTGTCCCCACCATGGTAAACACAAAAACATGATAAGACACCTAACTCATTACAATTTTCAACACTCCCTCTTAATGAGGGAGGTCCCAACACAATCGTCTTGACCACTGTCAAGAGCTTCAACTAAATCTGGAAGCTGATGTTGAAACATAACTGGATCTTGCTCCTCTTCTCTGCGCTGATTGAGTCTTCCACCAACAGTGCAGCTCTCCCCATTTTGAAAGTACCATCTGTGCCTTTGCTTCATTCTCAGACTCTGATTCAGATAGCCACCCCCGTGAACCTGAAGCATCACCTCTCCATGCAGAAAGTAAATTGTCTTTTCTATTCCCAAGTAGAATAGTATTATCAGAGTTTTATGTCCGGTAGAGGAACTTATTTCCTCTTTTGATGAAAACTCCATACCCATCATCCTCCAAGGATGATATAGAAAGTTTGTTGACTTTCATGCCTGGGACGAACAACACTCTGTCTACTTCAAGAATTTCTCCAAACCTGAGTTGGATTTTTACAGTTCCAACTCCTCTAATTTCCGCTTGAGGGCTTCCAATACCTGTTCAAACAAAATGTCCTCTGGCTATTTCTTCAATCTTCTAAAAATTTCCATATTTCCCCGTCATGTGGCTTGTCGATCCACTATCAACTACCCACATGTCATGGAAATCTATATTGCTCCCTACACTAGTTTGTACATAAACTAAAGAGAATTCATTTTCAAACTGGGAAGCAAAATCTCCCATCTCTGCTGATGGTGTTCCCTCTTTTTCTTCATTCCCTTTCCTTTTTAGACACTGACTAGCATAATGACCATTTTTATTACAACAGAAACAACGTACCTTGCTGAGGTCTTTTTCCTTCTTCTTCCATTTTCCCTTACCTTTAGTTGCAAGGGCAACATTGTCTTCACTGTTCTGAGCTCCATTCTGGAATGTCCCCTCCCGGGACTCTTCTTGAACAAAGTCATCCCATAACCTTGTCCAATCTGGAAGCTTTTCTCTCACAACAACTCCTCGCACAAAAGTGTGCCAATTTGCAGTGAATCCATTTAGAGCATACCTTACTAGCTCTTCATCGTCCACTTTCTCACCTGTAGCACCTAGTTCATCTCTAACTTGGGTGATCTTTGTGAGATAAGCAGAAACAGTATCAGTTTCTGTCATCTTGGTGTTCCTCAGCTTCTCTCTGAGAACCATCTTCCTGTTCTGGTTCTTACTCTGATATAAGGTACATAAAGAAAACCACATTTCAAAAGCATAAGTCTTACCAGAGACATGAGGTATCACATGATCCTTGATAGAGTCCAAGAAGATCCTCTGAGCTTTGATATCCTTCTTATCAAAGTCATCGTTCTATGTGGGATCCGTAGGAACTGTTATTGTAGCAGAAGCTCCAACAACACCCCACAAACCTTGCTCCTTGAACATTATCGTGATACGCTCCTTCCATGGACTGCAGTTGCCAGCTCCATCCAGCCTATCTTCGTACCTTAATCCTGCTAAAGCCATGACCCTCAAACTGGTAACCACTTGCAAGACCCTTCTTTTCTTCTACAAAAAATAAATGTTCTGCCCACTTCAAGAAACCACAAGATTCATAAACTTACAGAGTCAAGCTCTGATACCATGAAGAATTTTTGAAGAAATGACTGAAACATTTCTTCAAACCCTTGTTTCACAAATGACTTAATATTTGTCTGAGTTATTTAATGATTGAAATAACTAAAATAAAAGCACTCAATGAAACATTCACCAATAAATCTCTGCAATAAATGAACACTTGAATTTAGGGCCAATGCCCAGGGAAAAACCTCAGTGTGAGGAAAACCCAGAGAGATGTATTTTATTATGCTGGAGCAAAACTAAAATTTCCTTTACAAAACTCAGAAATTTATACTTCAAACAGCAAACTCAGAAATGCATAAATAACTTATCTCTGCCCTCCTTTTCGAAAACTGTGCAAGCAAAAATAAATACCAGACTGTTCACACATGTGACCAAACTGAAGATTTATGGGAAAATGTGCCATTGTACGACCTGCGAATTGACAAACTGTACGATCTGCAAACTGACAGAAAATCTGCAATAAATGCACAGACTGTCTTGGAATTCGCACCAGATCTGTACTGTACGGATTTGTCCTCTGTTGTACGGAATGTGTCAGATCTCTACTGTACGGATTTGTCCTCTGCTGTACGGATTTGCTGCTGTCAGAACTCCTCGAAATCTGTGCCTTCTGATTACTAAAAATTTTCTTTATGAAACTATGTTGTACAGATGCACTGTACGGACTTCTTTGGCCACCTTGAAAACTGTGCACTTTAGTTTGTGAAGCAAATGCTCTCTCTCTCAATAAAAACTGATCTCTTTTTTGTCTTGTGTGTGTTTTTGGCTCTCTTCCCAAGATGTATTATATAGGTGACTTTATCCTCCCTAAACCCTAACTAATTCAAACTACCTTTTGAATGGCTAAGATCACTTTAGATCTAAGGGCTTACATTAATTGCACATTAAATGTCATTTTTAATCATTTAATGCACAAATACATTTAATAAAGTCACTTAAATTTTAAAACATAAAGTCACTTTTTATATTTCAAAAGTACATTTTCTAGGAAAGACATCTTGTGTCCCCACCATGGTAAACACAAAAACATGATAAGGGACCTAACTCATTACAATTTTCAACACTATCAGTTTAATTTCCTATGCTAGTCATGACTGCACACAGGAAGGATTGAAGCAGCAATACTTCATTGTAAAGAGGAGTTTGTTGTCTTTGGACCATATCATATACTTCACCATATGCTTGCCTGTATAGCGGGCGATGTTGACTAGTAAATCCTACGGATTCCCCGCTACTTGGTTCACTGACTACCTTCCTTTATAGTCTAGTAGGAACAATTAGTCGCTGAAACCCCTGATAAGCGAGCAACGCAGGGGATTCCTATTTCTAATTTGGTGCATTATCAGTGGGGAGCTCCCAAGCAAAGAACATCAATAAACTGCCATAACATTGGACTACCGTTGCTTATCTTACTGCAAAAGTGCAATTGCCGTGGTGCTGGATGATGTACAACAGAACAAAGTGAGCAAACATGGACTCACAAATTTGTTTCGCTTCCATATACACAGGGCAACTGGTCCACTACTCCCACACAGAACACTGTAATTTGGGACTAGGACATATGTGTCTTCAATGTTAGTTTTTCATCATTTAATTCAATAGATCTAGGATCTTAACTGAAAGAACAACATGTACAGCATATCAAACATAAGAGACAAGAGACAAGAGACACAAAACATTTCACCGGGGAAAACCAAGAAGGTGAAAAACCCCACAACTTCCTCAAGGATAGAATAAGCATCAATACAAGGATCACAATGATCAAACCCAAGAGATAGATATCTTCAGCAACATGCTCCTCCTCCACTTGTGCGCACCCTCCTCTTCTCTCACTAATGCGAAGTGAGTGAATAATAGAATGTGTAAAATGAGAGAGACACGCTCTCTATTTATACACTACTTCACTTGTCTTTTAACTTTAACTAGGTCGGCCCCAACTTAACCACTTAACATAATGCTAACAGGGCCGACCCCACTAGGGTGGTCTAATAACCCTTTGACCCACATAACTCATACAGGGCCAACCCCATAACTCAACACTCCCTCTTAACTAGGAAGGTATTCTCTTGACACACGTCATCAATACATATCGGCACAAGTCTTCAATTCTGGAGCTGGATCATCGTCACTAGATCACAGAGCATCATCATCATCACTGTTGCTGTACTCGACATCTTGATCACTGGGCTATCTCTGAATTCTTCTCGTCATAGGAAGTTCTACAGAGCCAGCCCTTTTTCATGCTGGATGTAGGCCTAGCCTCCTGTAGGTCTTCATCATCTCTGCGAGCTGGCCATCCTATGGAATCCTCAGGACTAATTACGTGCATCAACAAAACCTCGAAAGAGCATCCCTAGCCTTTTACGAGCACACAGCTCAACCTATCGGATCTCCCAGGATCTTTTACATGTGACCTTTACAAAACCTTAAAAGAGTGTCTTGCTCAACAAGAACTCTAAAGAGCATCCGAGGACTTTTACGTGCCTAGCACAACCTTTCCGAACCTCCAGGACTGATTACATGTAATCTCCACAAAACCTTAAAAGGGTGTCTTGCTCAGCAAGAACCCTAAAGAGCATCCGAGGCCTTTTATGTGACTAGCACAACCTGTCCGAACCTCCAGGACGTATTACATGTGGTCCCCACAAAACCTTAAAAGGGTGTCTTGCCCAGCAAGAACCCTAAAGAGCATCTGAGGCCTTTTACGTGACTAGAACAACCTGTCCGGATCTCCAGGACGCATTACATGTGGTCTAGCAAAACCTTAAAAGGGTGTCTTGCCCAGCAAGAACCCTAAAGAGCATCCGAGGCCTTTTACGTGACTAGCACAACCTGTCCAGATCTCCAAGACGTATTACATGCTACCCTTGCACAACCTGTCCGGATCTCTAGGACGTATTACATGCTACCCTTGCAAAACCTGTCCACGGCCACAAAGTACCATCCTGATACTCAAGATCAACCTGATCATCCTCGCACAAAGCATCATCCTGATGCATATCATCCAGAGTATCATCCTGATACTCGTCACACATGATCATCCTGATCATCGTCATAGCATCGTCCTGATGCACATCATCCAGAGTATCATCCTGATACTCGTCACATATGATTATCCTAATCATCGTCACTACATCGTCTTGATGCATATCATCTGGAGCATCATCCTGATGCCCATCACACATGATCATCCTGATCATCATACATAACAGTAACTGGAGCATCGTCCTGATGCTCATCACACAGCGCTTACATCCACAGCCATGGGAAGGATCCTCCTACCACCATGCTTGGAATGGCTTCTGCAAATGTGTCCCATCACTTCTTCCTCGAAGTATCTTCTATCTGAAGAATACCAAGCCTCTCTCTGAAGTACTCAAACTTCACTCTCGCTAGTGGTTTAGTCAACACATCTGCAATCTGCTCATCTGTCGCAACATATAGGAGCTTCACTGCTCCTCTCTGCACCATATCCCTGATATAGTGATATTTGATCTCAATATGCTTCGACCTGTCATGGAACACCGGGTTCTCAGACAACTTCACACAACTCTGATTGTCACAAAAGATACCAATAGCATCCAACGGGAGATCAAATAACTCAGACAGTAGCTTTCTAAGCCATACTGTCTCACAACTAGCCGAACAAGCTGCAACATACTCGGCTTCGGCTGTACTCGGTGCTACGCAGGATTGCTTCTTGCTAAACCAAGAGATTACACCTGATCCCATACTGAAGCAGCACCCCGAAGTGCTCTTTCTATCTGCAGCACTACCTGCCCAATCTGAATCAACATAACCCTCCAGGTTAAACCTTTTGATTCGCATCATACTTGAACCCATAATCAACTGTACCCTTCAGGTACCTCAAAATATGCTTTACAGCAACCAGGTGAACACCTCTGGGATCCGTCAGGAACTGGCTCAATGTGTTCACCGCAAAGCAAATATCTAGTCTCGTGTTTGTCAGGTACATCAAGGACCCAATCATCTGACGATACATCGTGACATCAACCGTCTCTGAAGAAGCATCACACAATAGCTTCAGGTTCGATGCCATAGGTGTGGCCATGGCCTTGCAGTCCATCATCCCGAACCGCTTCAGGATCTCTACTGCATACTTCCTTTGTCCAAGGAAGATTCCATCTGCACTCTGCCACACCTCTATACCTAGAAAGTAGTGTATCATCCCCAAGTCCTTCATCTCGAACTCGGCAACAAGCTTCCTCTTCGTGTCGGCAATCAATCTATCCTCACCTGTCATAAACAGGTCATCCACATACAATAGTAGTATCACTGGATTGCCTTCCTCAACCTTGTAGTAAAGGTTGGAATCCGCTTTACTCTTGGTAAAGCCCAAACTGGATAGAAAGTTGTCTATCCTACCATACCAAGTCCTAGGAGCTTGTTTCAAGCCATACAAGGCTTTCTTCAACCTGCACACATATGACTCCCTGTCATGTGTCTCAAAACCGAGTGGCTACTCCACATGCACTTCCTCTTTGACTACACCATATCCATCTGGTGTATCTTCCACTTCATCACTACAGCCAGAGCAAGTATTGTTTTGATGGAAGTGTATCTGGCTACAGGAGCAAAAGTCTCTTCATAATCTAACCCCTCTTTCTGGGAGAAGCCACGAGCTACAAATCTCGCCTTGTATTCCTCTATGCTACCATCTGCAACATGCTTGATCTTATAGATCCACTTGGAAGTCACAACAGACTTCGTTTCAAGTCTTGGGACCACATCCCAAACATCATTCTTCATGATCAACTGGTATTCCTCGATCATGGCATTCTTCCATTACTGCATCCCGAATCCTGGAAACTTCAGATTCTTCAATATCTTCAATAGATAGTTTTCTTTGAATTTAGTTTGCTGGAACAAATGTTGTAGTCCTTCTTTTGTAGGTGATTGTACACGATCTTTCCTACAAGTCAAACTCAATTACATGATTAAAAACTTCTCATAGTTTACAGAACAAAGTCTTATACATAAGTAGTAAGTACATATGTCATACAGTCATGCAATTATCTTAGCCAATGCTTCAATACAACATTTATCCATATCCTGTATTCACACGGTAACTTTCTAGATGCCTTCCATCTCTACCAGAACATTTGTTAAGAGTGTGCACAACTCCCAACATGTTAGCAAAGAGGTTTCATTCTAGATAAGTAACAATGGAATGTTGTACAATACCATAGGCCACTTACCCATTACTTGCATATTAGTAGTATCTTGTTCATTAATGCAAATTTTCTAATATGCATAACATACATCCTAAATCTAGGAACATAAGTATGTACGTGACTGGACAACATCATTAAGTAATCATATGACAATTCAAATACTTATCTTTGTTTAGTTGTAGGGTGGACTCCCTCTCAATCTTTGCTTCCTTGCAGGAACTACTGGAGTGTGCTCCCTCTTGATCTTTGCTTCCTGGATTATCTATCCTTGAACTTATATCCATCCTGGACCACTATGCATGCTTAAGTGTGCACTAGTGTCATGATTGTTTCATCTTCAAGATCTCATACATAGTCATACATTCATTAGTATAATCTCTATACTATCAAAACATTATGATTCTAAATAATCTTAAATATGTATGGTCATGATCATTTCATACATAGGAAATAAGCGTTAGTATTCAAGGTTTCAGGGAAGGCTTTTTTACTCATGCATCTTCTTATTTGACCATAGGACTCTTCTGGTTAGTCATATCATCAATCAAAATAAGAAACATAATATGCATAAACCCTTGATTACTTAAACTTCTAACTTCAAGAATAATCATTATCATTCATGCAAAAGTATAAGATCCTAACACAAGGTAGGATTCTAACTTGATATAGGAAAAACATACCTGGAATATCATGTTAGCTAGTTATGTCTAACATGCCCAAATAATGTCTTCTTGTTCTCTTCAATGACTTGTGCTTAGTAACCTGCATAACTCATAAGTTAACCATTGTAGAACCAAAATATACATACCTCGTAAGTAGAGCTTCTATAATGGCTATGGATGAGTCTTTGTCTTCATGTCACCATGGTCATATGTTCTTGATCTAGAACTTGATTTGTCTTTCTTGATGTACCTTTCATGTTAGCGGACAACATCAACCTCATACAACACCACAGTGCATTAGTACAATCATATAACCCTAATCAATGAATGTCTTATATCATTCACATGCATTCATACTTTTACTAGGGTGATAAGACAAGTCTAAAATTAATCAATATTGTACTAATCTCAATAATATGAAGACAAACATATCATAACCTTAATCATGAACAAATTTCAAAAACATACCTGTATCTCCTCAAGTCATACCTCTCGAGATTGCTTGTAGCATTTTTATGTAAGGCCTTAGCCTCATCTCCCTCTGGAACTGGAACTTCTTCACTTATGCAGGTGTCCAATTCATTCTGTTCTAGGATTAACCCAATCCACTTTGATTTGTTGAAACTGGATCTGGAGCTGGATTAGGGTTTGTCAGAGAAACCCTAAAAATTCAAATTTTGAATTTCAACCTTCTGAATGGATAGAAAGATGTGCCTTGCTGAGTTGATCAAGCTGGTATACTTCAATTTTGAAATCTCCAAAATTTGACCCCTCAAAATTGCCTTTGAAACTTCCGGATCTTCTGGACAGGATCCCGAACTAGGGTTTGATAAAGCTCGGTCTTCTACCCATCCAAAAGGTTCGATCTTGTGTTCTAAACTTCGATTTTTCTGAGGATCTTCTAGCCGTTGTCACAGATTTCAAAAATTCCAACTTTTGCAGAAGCCCTAATTTTCCACCTTTTCGATCAAAATCCCGAAATAGGGTTTGATCAAGCCCGGCCTTCTGCCCAACCAAAAAATTCGATCTTGGTCTCTAACTTTCGATTTTGATGAGGAGCATTCAGTTGTGGTCTCCGATTCCAAAAATTCCAACTTTCTCCGAAGCCCTAAATTCCTGCAGCAGAGACAAGCCAAGAATGAAGGTGCTCAGAATCCAATTCTGTTTTTACATAAATATGCACCTGATTGTTTCTGGTGCATCTCTAAAATTACGAATCCACAGGGTCTGAAACTTCGGCCTGCGGTAGCCTAACCTGTCATCTTTCCAACCCCACAGGTCTGACCTCAATTGGATTCTCTAAGAGAGAGTTATGCCAAGTGTCGCAACCCGACCTGTTTATGGGATAAAACAGGAAAGCGAACTTGTACGGAGTGCCACGTGTCACTAGTTCGACTTCGGCCTCTGAAAAACTTACCTGAGAAACTACGATCCATGCTCTTATTGTCACTTTTTACAGAATTTCATTTGGAGCTTCCTGGCCCAAGTTGTGACCTTTTTTCCTAGGTCACCTGTTTATGACTGAGATCTAGAAGAGGCAGAAACCCTAGATTGTACGGATCATATCTCACAAAGTACAACGAATCGGATGTTGTGCTTCGGACACAAGATACATGGGGATGTTATCTACGACCTGTAGAAGTTTCAGAACCTGAACCTTCTCCAAAATGGATTTATAGCGAAAGTGCCACGATGACTGGTTTTTGCTATATCAAGCCCTAGCCTCCAATGTCGCAAGTGCAACAAGTCTCATAAATGTCATACCATGCCTTCCTTCAGGCTAGCTCTGATACCATGTTAGTTTTTCATCATTTAATTCAATAGATCTAGGATCTTAACTGAAAGAACAACATGTATAGCATATCAAGCATAAGAGACAAAAGACAAGAGACACAAAACATTTCACCGGGGAAAACCAAGAAGGTGAAAAACTCCGCAACTTCCTCAGAGATAAAATAAGCATCAATACAAGGATCACAATGATCAAACCCAAGAGATAGATATCTTCAGCAACATGCTCCTCCTCCACTTGTGCACACCCTCATCTTCTCTCACTAATGCGAAGTGAGTGAATAATAGAATGTGTAAAATGAGAGAGACACGCTCTCTATTTATACACTACTTCACTTGTCTTTTAACTTTAACTAGGTCGGCCCCAACTTAACCACTTAACATAATGCTGACAGGGCCGACCCCACTAGGGTGGTCTAATAACCCTTTGACCCACATAACTCATACAGGGCCGACCCCATCAAGGTGGTCTAATAACCTATCAAGTATAAGTTGCGACACTTGCAGGTACAACTGACGACACTTCCAATCGGAGGAATAATACATCTTCTTTGGGGATACAATAAAGTACAAATACAATATACAAGTGATCGCCTTCGTCCATCTGCTTCCACCGCTTTATCTTAACTGTTCCTTTTGCCCATTTCGCCTATAAATTGATGAGCTATACTCTGCTGGGACTCACATTGTTTCTCGGCTCCTTCTGTAAGCTGTGGAGGAGGGTTTGTAACCACAATAACTCGATTTGTTCTTCTCTCCCATTCGTTAAATCAAATCTTATATAAATAAAACAAGCGTCACGTTGGTTAAATCAAATTTTATATAAATAAAATAAAACAATATTCTAAAAAGACTATGCATTTTCACATACTACACATTTTCGGTAAATAAATAAAGTAGTTTAGTAAATCGGTTTGAATGGTTGAGTGATATAGTTTAGCAGGGAAGTAATCAAAAGTTAATTTAATTAAAATATTTCCCGAGTTAAATTAAATAAATATATTTCTTAAGTTAAATTTAATTAAAATATGATAATTATTATAAGAAGAACATCTTTTTTCTTAAGTTATATTTAAGAAAAATGGAGTTTGCACCTCAAGGGATTTGATCCCTCTCATGCTTCGCAAAACCGGAATTAGTTGGATCTATACTGATATTAGTCATTTCAGCCAATGTTTTGGCCATCTCCGCTGAAGTATCCATTCGCAAAACCGGAATTAGATGGATCTATACTGATATTAGTCATTTCAGCCAATGTTTTGGCCATCTCCGCTGATGTATCCATCGCTTCAACCAACATCTCTGTCACTAAAATAAAGAAAAGCATTTTTTTTAAAGAATCCTAACACTTAATTCTTACAAATCTAGTAAGAAATATAGAGAGACGGCCTCTCTTGGTGATAAACTTAACTTGTTTTATTTCCAAATTTGATATTAAGGAATGGTATTCTGGAATTTTTTTCTCTTCGTTTCTTTTGTATCATACCCTGATTTTCTAAAAACTTGTCAAATCTGTTTCAGATACCACCCTGATTTTCTAAAAACTTGTCAAATCTGTTTCAGATACCACATCTGTATCTATGCAATTTAGACGTGAGATATAGAAAGTGAGATATCAATTTGATGTTTTGAATTTCCATGTTCTTAAACGAATCTCTTAATAACTTCTATAGGCAGATATTTGATTACCATGAAGTATAAGAAGCGAGACATCAATCTGATATTTTGAACTTCCAAACTTGCAAATAGATTTCTGAATTACTACTATATGAAGCAATTTGATTATTATGAGCACCAGCCAATTCGATTACCATGTGCCGAGAGCCCCCAGCTGCTTCCCAACTGACTTATTCCAGATCACAACAATCTCAGCACGACAGCGGCTGATCAACGCATCACGTTGGCTGGGTTTTCAGAGAAAGAAGACAGTGCCACCATAACCGAAAACACAGTCCTCCCACTAGAATAATACATGGCAGAAAGATTCCATGTATGTCAATGATAGGAATTTGCTCAGCTAGTCACAAAAGTTTGTAAATGGCAAGATGACCTAGAGAACACACGATCAATGTTATGTTATGACTCGCTCTAGAGTTTATCAGTCTTGTAACTCTGTTTTTCCTCTAAAGAAATAATGAAACAGGGCTTTAGGATTTTGAGGTTTTGGGTTCTTTAAGAAGGTATTAATATGCATAGCCATTAACAATAAGCATAGCCGTGAAAATATAAACTAAAAGAGGATTTTGTATGTTAATGTCTTAGGCTTTAAAATTAAGAAGTAAAAATTATTTGCTGAGGCGCTGTATTACTTCAAATTAATCTCTTGCGATGCAGAATTTCAGTCTACTTCCTTTGACTGACAGTTTACAAGATGTGTGCTGAACAGAACTGTTACAATGTCTAAAGATAATTCGCTTCAGCGTTAGCTAATAACAATGACTATCTGCCTACCTCGAGTCTGGTATTTGCTGCAGCATGATCCTTTCTTTTGATTATCTTGCTTCTATATTCTATTGGCCTTTATGGCATTTAAACTTTGGGACAGTTTGCTGTTTACCCTTTTGCGAATTGCCAAGTGGTGTGATATTATGTATTTGTGATATACAGCAATTTTGCTAGTTATTGTCTCAGTTACTGCCTCTAGCTTATGCTTGGTATGCCCACCAAATATTTGGTTTAAAATGCCCTATATGTCAAAAGGAAGCATTTATTTGAAGAAAACAGAGAGACGCCCACCTGAGACTCCAGAAACCACTTCAGTAGCCGAAATTTTGTAGAATGGAACGCCTGTCTCGCTAGCTATGGCATGTGCCAATTTAGTTTTCCCGCATCCAGGTGGCCCGTGCGACAAAATACCCTTTGTGGGCTGAACTCCCAACCAAGGATATATCTGCGGTTGATACAGCGGATAAATAACCTCCATTATATCATTCATAACGCTCTTCCACCCAAATCCTTAAACATTACCCGGTTATCGACAACAACACTACCCGCGTTTTTCGCAGGCGTTTTCTTCTTAAACCCTGCTTTGGGTTTATGCCTTAATCTCGGATCATCCAGGGTTTTCTTACAATTTTCACTGGAGAGCTCAATATCAACCTCCATTTTACTGGCAACAATTTTGTCATCGACGTTGTACTCAACAGTAGGTTTGAGCAATTCCGGGGTTAAGGCACCGACCTCGCTATCCTCCTGCGTGTTCTTAGCCTCGGAGTGCTCTGGAGTGGGGTTAAGGTTAGGGTTGGCATTATAGCTTGTTATGAGAACAAAATTCATGAGATCCGAGAAGGGTCTCGGGTTCGAATTGCCCGGAGTGTTGGTGCCACAGCTGCTCTCCTCGGATTCTGAAGTATCGCTGCCCTGCCCAGTTCTCTGCTTGAGATACTCGGCCTCCTTCTGCTGCAATTTTTCCTCCGCGGGATCAAGTCTCTTAAGGTTTCTTCTTTTGGTATTTTTTGGGGGTTTCATAGTCGTCGGCCCTGGATGATTGAAGGGTTCGAATGGCCCGCAGCACAAGCTTTCTGAAAGGCTCTTCCTTGTGGCGTCTCTACTTGCGGTGGTTTGTTCTTAGATGATCGACAGCTGTGTCGAGGTCGAGGAGGTCGTGGTTAATGGAGTAGTGTTCGAGTCTCGGGCGTATCAGGCATTCGAAGAATGAAGGGTGGACGCCGCTGCGCGGTGCAGAACGAGGTTTTTGCCTCATCTTGGCCGAATATAGACAGAGATATGTCCCTGTACATACAAGAGATGAGTCAGATAAGCCAACAGCACTGGAGCAAACTGGGATCTGCATTAAGATGGATATAAATCAATTGAAAAGGCAGTTCCATCGGTCCTGAGATCTTCACTTCTTGTGTGACATGGGACTATCTATAACGACTTTGCGCAACTCTGAAAACATGCGATTGCACAGAAACCAAAACAAATTTCACAATGGAGAGTTACGCTACATTAAATGAGCGTAAACCTAAACACCCTACGATTTCAACTATTTTTGGCTAGTTTCTCCAGTATGGACTAATTTGTGGAGTATGATTTTGATCTATTCCATGGACTGATTTGTGCATTATGATTTTGATGAAATTATTTTGAGGATATGATTGGGTTTTTGAGTAACTTGAATTTATTTATGCATTCAGAATCGCAATTTAAACACTATAAAACTCAAATTTCACCAAATATTATCCATAATTAAAAACTGAAATAAAAATATATATCTAATAATTCACAACTCTTAAAGAATTTAGGAGTATTTACAATGTTGGAAGATCCTTAACGATGGAGTTTGGATGTGATTATACATGGACTTAAGTTATGGTTGAATTCCAAACATTCACATAATTTTTTGTCATAAAATCCCAAAATAAATCATTTTTTTATTTTTTGTGATAAGGTATTTCCAATAACAAAAAAATTAATATTATATTTCAACTTTTTTAAATTAGTGTAGATATATCAGCCTAGATCCAAATCCTAGGCTTTATCAAGTCCGGAGAGGGATCAAATCTCCCGAGGTGCAAACCACTTCTTGAATAGCTCCTTGAGTGCAATACACCTTATTTTTTGTGATAAGGTATTTCCAAAAAAAAATTAATATTATATTTCAACTTTTTTTAAATTAATGTAGATATACCAGCCTAGATCCAAATCCTAGGCTCTATCAAGTGCCAAGTGGGATCAAATCTCCTTGAATAGCTCCTTGAGTGCAATACCTGAGCTACCTAATCTTAAGCTCTAAAGTCTCTAGTTTAAGTCTCATATTTACTTTTTACTTTGTATTAATTTTTTTGTTTATGGCGGACATAATATTTATTACTTTTTACTTTGTATTATTATTTTTTGCTTACTTTGTATTATTTTGTTACTGGACAAACACTTTAAAGTCTCATATTTACTTTTTACTTTGTATTAAAAGTAAAAAGTAAAGTCTCTAGTTTAAGTCTCATATTTGGCTTTTTACTTTGTATTTTTTTTTGTTTATGGTCGACATAATATTTACCACGTAATCCTAAGCTCTAAAGTCTCTAGTTTAAGTCTCATATTTACTTTTTACTTTGTATTATTCTTTTTTGTTTATGGCCGACATAATATTTATTACTTTTTCCTTTGTATTATTCTTTTTTTGTTTACTTTGTATTATTTTGTTACTCGACAAACACTCGACTCACAAGATCTCCCCCATACTGGGCTGTAGAGCGCCTCTCGGTGCAATTAAGAAGAAACTTACACCTCAAATATTTGATCCCTCTGGTACTTGATATATCTAGGTTTAAGATGAAATTAATATAATTTAATTTTTTTAAAGCCGAGATCATTTACACTTTTATTTAAATTTTTATGGGAACGTCATGCTACATAACATTACACAATGTTGCGCATTACAACATCTCCCCCATACTAGGATGTAGAGCACCTGATCCATCTTAATTATGTCTCTATCAAGTAGCGAGAGGGATCAAATCCCTTGAAGTGCAAACATTTCCTTAGGTTTAGGATTCTAAAAGGGGTTTGCACCTCAAGAGATTTGACCCCTCTCTGCGTTTGATAGTCATAGTTAAGATGGATCTATGTTTGTAATAATCCAGGCACCAACTAGTGCACCCAAGTGGACTCAATGGTTAAGAACATGTGTTATCTTTGGGGAGGTCACAGGCCCAAATTTAAATTTGGAGCCAACATATGCTTCGTTTTATAAAAAAACTATATATTTAGTTTTTGGCGCTGACATGTGACACCTCAGCTTAACAAACATGACACATCTCATCCCTTTGGGATGTAGAAAGCACCTCTCGATGCAAAAATAATGTTACTTGTTATTCATAAGACTTGAATCAAAGATAAAAATAAGTGTCCATCACTATCTAATAATTCTCAAAACCATTCACAAATTACACAAGTTAAAAATATAAGCTTCCTATGATACCCTTTTAAAATTCCAACAATAAGAATAATGATTGATTGGTTGCAATGTGAATATGCGTGTTGTTTGGATTTTCCCCTTTCTTTCTATACGGAAGAAGAAAAAAAAAAAAGAGTTTCTCTAGGAGTACTATATTATTCCTTTCACATGCTTTACAAAAATGTCTCTTAATAAATTAGATATGCTTAAAAATCTCTATCTTAGAATTGTTTTACACATAAATATCTCTTTATACAAAAAATTAATCCCACATTGGCCAAGAGATGTTGCCCATAACAATATATAAGCTTTAATATACCATGATATTTGCTAATGGGAGCAACCACAAGGGAATGGTGCCTCCTACTAACATAATTGTTTGTATTGGTGTAAAAAATGTAGCTCAATCATGGACTTTTGCACATGTTCAATGTGAATGTGTCATAAGTAGTTCTAGTTAATTCTATTTTGTAATCCACTTTAAGAATAAAATGAAAGTTTTATATTTAGTTGTTGAGTGTGTAACAACCCTCATATATGAATATAGAGTTGTTGAGTGTGTAACAACTCTCATATATGAATATAGAGAGTATTTAATATAATAAATATAAAATAATGTAAAATAATAATATAATTGGGAATATGAAAGAAAATAAGGGAAAACAAATTGCATTAAATAAGAAATTAAGAAATTGGGAGAAGGAGGAGATAAAAGGAGGAGGAGAAGTGAAGAGGGAGATCTTTTTGGTCTCTTTTTGTCTTTGGCCATCTTGGAAGAGGAGCTCTGGAGAAGAGGAAAGCAAGATAGCGCTGGCATAGGGTTAATTGTTAGGGGCTCGGGGGCCTCAGCCTTTGGCTGGGGGTTGGTTGGGTGGAGAGTCGTCCCCCCACATGTATGGCTCCTTTATTTTCATAGCATATTTTTCTATTATATTGATGATTAGATACACTCTTTTATTACAGATCTTTTATTGCATGATGCTTCTTGTTGTATACTGGTTTTTATAAGTTTACAGGATATCAAATCCATGGTACTTTTCAGATCTTGTATTGCATGCTGGTCATTTGTTTGGTTTGTTATTTTTATGGGTTTACAGTTCTTACATTTGGTATCAGAGCTGTGTTCAAATGCTTGGACTTGAATGCCCATTGATTGCTTCCCCTTTCTGTGAGAGAACTGTTTGATTAAAAGAAAAGGGTTGGGATTAATATGTTGAATTTCGTATTGCATGCTGGAATACTGATCCATTTCCCCATTTAAAATTGGTTATAGTTTGACTGTAAGGATTCAAAAGGAATCATATAGTTTTTGAACTTTGTTGTCTATATTTCTAGGCCAAACTTGTAAATAAAACTTTAAGATTTAAATAGTTGTCCCAAATATGAATATGCATTGTATGGAATGGGATCCATTGATTAAAATCGTTATAGTTGCTATGTAGGTGCATCCATCTCATATATTGCTTATTGAATGATAGTAGTAGAAATTAAATTGCAGGCTTCTTTAAGAAGATTAGATCCAATTACACCTTGAGATGATTCAGAAGGAATGAAGTTAATTGTCTACCCCTGCTATGACAAACTGGTTAAGAGTAAGTTTTAAATCAATCGAATCACAATTTAACTCTATTACAGATCTGATTAGTTGGTTCCTTGAAAGCTTGCAAATATTGTATAGTCTTGGGTGCGAAGCTTCATTGATAAGAGCTCTATCCGTCGATTCTAGGTTCATTTAATGAACTCGTAATTTTGAACTAAATCATTCTAAGCTATCAATGAATCAGAATCTTTGGTTCCATTTAATCAGAATCTTTGGTTCCATTTAAAACTGCGTTGGATGAGAAATTTTGAAAATCGACACACTTACCAATACAATCACTGCTAACAGGAAGTAGGGGAATCGAGATTTTGAGTCCCATCAAAATGACCAAATTCTGATTCTCCCTCTGCGAGCAATTGAAGAACCATATATTCAATTCATTCTCCCATAGATCCTATCCCATGTACGTTACAAAAAAAACAAAAAAAAAAAGATTCATTTAGCTCTTGTCTTCGATCTCATACCCTGCATAACACTCCCTTTCTAGTTTCATGCCTGCTGTGCTTTGATTATGGGAAAACTCCTTCCTACCAGGGAGTTGAGCTCGTTTGAGGTGATAGATGAGTTCCTTTGCAAATTTGCTGCAGGGGTTAACTACTGCATGCATCATTGCTTCCTGTAACTGAAATGTTTTGCATGGAGTTGTAGGCTAGCTATGCATCTACATTTTTTATTTATCATGGTCTCTCCACTGCACGGTGTAATTCTTATGGGTCAGATTTGGGATGATGGGGTTAATGCATCATTTAATCAAGAGCAATGGGTTTCGGTTTGCTATCATTCCACTCTGCCATCGTCTTGCTTCATTCTGACCGGCTTTACTTCATTCAGAATGGCTAGGGTTTCATCTATTGTCCGTTGATTGCCTCCAGATTGTTTCATGCCTAAGTGTTATCTCTTAGCTGCCAGGTGTGCCCTAATGCAAGGTGTCTTTTGAACGTAGAGGCGTTTTTATTTCTTCATCTTGTTGCCAGGACTGTTACTCTATCTATTGCATGCCATTGATTACACACTGAGCGTTTCTTCCTTTAGGGATGATGATTCCAGCCATAACGTTGTTCATACCACTTCTACCATTTCTGAGTTGTCGTCAGTATTATTCCACGTGGTGTGGAGTGGATTGAATCCGAGGATTTTAATAAATCTACTTGGATTTATTAATTATTTATTTTATTATTTATGGGTTGAGGGATTCGACCCACGACCACAGCGATTCAAACCGATCAATTTGGAAGACCCGAGTTCAGAGCTTGTGGAAAGAGTGTAACCCCCGTCGTTCTCCTCCTCCGTAACCAAAGCCCAAGAACGATGAATCCCAATCAAGCCAGACAAGAAGACTTAACATAGACTCCCCCCCTTGTAAATTTGGTTCATGACAAGCTACAAACTGCAGATCTCTGCTGTCTTGAGAGGTTTCCAGATTTGCGCCCTTTTCCGTCCATAGAAGTCCGTCAGTTTGGGTCATCGGTTCTCTGTTGTATTATTATTTCAGAAATGGATCTTCCGAGCTTGGCCGTTATCCTGCAGGGGGGCGCTCAGTCCCAACCCTCAAGAAAGAAAGGCTGCGAAGAGAGCCTCAATCAGATCGGTACATTTATCTTTATTATGTATTTTATTTAAGACAATGAGGACATGCGCATACTGCGCTTGTTGATTGCATCGACGGCAGGAGATTGCTTGCCTCGTTAAATACTTATTTTAGCTATCCGAGTCCATTGTTTGCAAGGGCTGATGCTTAGAGCTGGTTATGTTAAGTAGATTGCCGCAGATGGATTAGCCGATGCTTTGTTGTTAATATCCGATGTCATTGTAGTTGTATTTGGTTTGGTATTAATAGCCATGAATCGTTAATGTCACACACAATGGTAGTCACTTTACATGCCCCAACACTGGACTTATTTATCCAGGAAGCATTACTGGTTCCTATTTCTATTACTGCTCCCCGGCGTCTTTTTTTTAATAATTGCTTAAAGATTCAGACAATAACATCCTGGTTAGTACCGTGGGACTCTAGGAGGGTACTATGATACCACTACATCACATGCGCATCTGTTGTCACATTTGATAACAAAAAAAAAAAACTTTGCATTGGCATATCTAGTGATAAGACTCATCCTGGACTCTCCCTGGTTGTTGTGATTGTAGCTGAGGAGTTCCTGGTTTAAATTAATAAGCACCCGGGTGTTCATACAAATGATTATCATAACCCTGATTGATATTACCATAATAACAATAAGGAAGTGTATTGCCGTTTAGATTATACCCATCAAGAACATTTGTATTCACAACCATATTTACAGCGTGTGGATAGAGAGGGGCATGAGGGTATCCATATGCATATCCAAACAGATATGGACCTGGGTAGCAATATTGATATCAATCATATCCATATGGGACTTCTTGCGGTTGTGTCACCATGGCCGTATTGGTGTTTGCACTGGTTTCAACATTAATTCTGGCGTTTAACTCGTTCCACATTAGTATTACTACCAATACTTTTGGTTGCTTGATCCATCACTGCAACCAACCTGGGCATTGATTCCGGCCACAAGGAATTGCAGCATGCACATCACTGCAATAGTCCAAAATGCTTTTTATATATTTTTATATTTTGAAGAAAAAGATAGTTTCTCATGAATAGATGAACCCAGCTTTTCACATTTAAGGGTTTCCTGTGTTTCGGTACTTCTTAGCAAGAAAGGTTTCTTTTAGGAAGCGTGGGTTCTAATATGAGTTAATTGTTGTTTTTCTTATCGATGGCCTTATCATCTTGTAGAGAAGAGAGGAAACTCTGTCTCGATGGCATAACCCTATAAATTTTATAAAATAACAGAGAAAGGAAAGGTGGAGAGACGCAATCCCTGAGAGGACGCAGCCCTCATAATTTGCTTTTTGCTAAAAACTAAGAAGGTGACCCCCTCTGGGGAAGGTGCCAATCCTCATGTAATATAATTTTTGTGTTATTTCGTTTACAAATTCAGAGTAAATCCTCTTGGAGGACACGTCATTCTTTCATTGTGTCTGAGCATTGTTTGTATCTATAATTCTATCTTATTTAGTAATAGTATGTGTTCGCTATAGTGACTTGAAGAGACAAATCCCTGAGGTCCCTCAGAATTCTCTATTGATGGTTGTACAATAGAGAGGGTAGCATCTTTGGGGCGGCGCACCTTCAATTCGTTGTTTTGATTACATTCATATCCTATAAGTTTTAGTTTCCAGGGAAGCGGTGCAATCCCCGGAGGCTTTTGATTGGAAATCTATGTTCCTGTAAATTATGTTTCCCATGTAAATCATGAAGTGATGCACCTAGTTAAAGCAGCAACCTATAGCTCATAACGGTCGTAGCTAGCAGATTTAATACGACCAATCTGACAGTAAGGGTTTAACCATGTATTGTGTGGTTTAACAGACTCTTTCTTTATATTTTATATACATGTTGAAGGGTCAATAAGGGTGTGGCCCATGGATTTGTGTAGAGAGACGTCTTATGGATGTCCATGATATTTTTACTTTATAGGTGTAAAGGATTGGGTTTGAGACATTTATTTGAGACGATAAATATCTCATTTCTTCACTCACCCACCAGAGCCGATACACATCCAGATCCAGGGCATTCGAAGAAGAAAATTTTGGTGATTCCCATGAATTAATTATAAAATGCAATCAAGTAAGCTTGACAAATAATGCTGGGCACATTTTGAAAACATGATGTAATGTGTAGTCGTACGATATTAATTGTATGTTCAATATTTAAAGTTAGTTTTTTTATCATGTCCATCCATATTAATAGTCTTAAACTGTAATGGTGCACTTAACAGAGTAGCTTCTATTTGACAACTCTTTCTTGTACATGCCATATATGTATATATGGTAGGGCTCTTAAGCATATTATTGCTTATAATATTTTAAAGAGCTTGATAGCCTCTTTTAGAAGTGAATAGTGAATTGAATGATTCAAATAACGCAGGTGATTGAAAATCAATGTAAAGTCTCTTGATTGTAGTGAATTGTTTTGGAATCTCCTGAGTGTGATTAGCATGGTCATACAACCTAAGACGATTTTACAGTTTTACATTTGTTTCTACAATGCTCCACGTATTTTGCTATTCCCCTTCGTTCGCATGCACTGGTGCTCTAAACTTAAAGTTTGAGGATTGAAGTTTGTAAAGATTTAGAGTTGCAAGATGCTTTTAAGGAAATTAGTTTGACTCTTTTAGCTTGGAATTGGATGTATCAATTTCGTCAAACCTTTGATGGAAACGGTTCTTGGCTGCAAGAATCTTCACACAGTTTTTCAAGATGGAAAACCAAAATGCAAATCAGCTAGACCCTCTAAGGAAGCCAGATGGGCTGATGAGATGAAAATAAAACTTGGCTGCCAACCTTCACACATAATCGAGCTCCTTGTTTTCTTTTAGAGTCTGGATTCAAACCCATAACCATGCATTGGAAGTTCCTTTACATTTGCTAGGGTTTTTTTTTGGTCTCATACTTTTCGATTGTCAACAGGATATGACATTTCGAAAACCCTAATTATCTAACCCCCTGCTCATAAGTGATGGTGAGGACCAGTCGAGTAAGCATGTGGTGGTGAGATAAGGAAGTTTCAAACTTAAATTGTATTTGATAGATACAAGTATTGTATGCCTTTTTGGTGATGATGGTGACCTCAAGCTTCAGCATAGATTTCCTCTTAGTTTCAAACCTAAATCTATAACTTGCACCTAGAAAAAAAAAATGAATTCAAAAGACCTAGCATGTATCCTTGAAGCCCGTGCATAAGTTTGAAATCTCTGGTTTTGTTTGGACTTAAGAGTCGACTAGCATTAATATTTAAGGTTAAGCATATGCGTTCCTTTATGGGAATTGTTGCATCTATATCTTGTTATCCTTAGTGGTTGTTTTCAAGGGAATGCTACAGGTTTGCTGAAAGAATACAACATGAACATAGCACATTGCCTTTGAAATTACTACATATGCATTGAACGATTAGTAAAGGTTGAATGTGAACTCAAATTCGAGCCTCATGAGATTTGATTCCTCTCTCTTCAAGTGAGCCTCACGAGCTCGAAGTCATAACCAAGTTCATGAGTTGTCTTATTGGAGCTTGATATCACCCTAGCAAACAACATTTATTTATGCAAGGACTCGTAGATGGCAATGCAAGGAATATTATGATGAATATCTTATGTAGGCACAATACATAGACTTGAAGAAGTACAACCTGAGGCAATGTTTGATAAAGATGATATGGAAAACCAATGTTGATAGAGATGATATGACAAACCCAGATGAAATAAAAAAGAAGAAAGAATATAGACTCCTAGGCATGAACAAAAGATGTAGTGACAAGTGGCAATCGATAAAAAGGAAGCAACACAAGAAGCAAGGTAACACTAAGAAGCTAAACTTCATATCGTGTGCCAAAAAAAAAATTGAGATGTAAAACCACTAAAATGAATCCATGAAAAAAAAAAAATGGAAATCCCTATGAAGTTTGATGACCTCTTTTGATAAATTTTCTTTATGATCGAGAAGAAAATGGTAATGGTAATGGTCCTATTCACCATGACTCTTTATTATTTACATGACAAATTTTACATTACAAAAGGATCGACTAGAGGTTCTACCCCTATGCAAAAACGCAATGAATACAGGGGTGAATACTTGATTTGTTTTGAAATAGTATACTCCACAACCAATCTATTGTGAGTGTTGGCCTTCTCAAATGTCTCACTCTCTACAATTCTTCATTACAATTTTTGAGCACTTGAATTGACTTGTGGGCACTACCTCTCCCATGATACAAAACCTTGAACAAATCCCAATCAAGATACCAAGAATCCTTAAGAAGACATGTGTTTATTAGCATATGGATCCACTCCACCTAAGATATATGGTTATTAGGTTGTGCATGTGATACTTCTGGATGTTTTGATTACATGTTATTCTTAGAATGATGCCTTTTAAACATGTGAGTCATGGTCATGCATTATTTATATGAAATTTGATGTTGTTATTTCTAGCCATGGGTTGTGCATGTGATACTTCCTGATGACGTCATGGTGCTTTATAAGATAGATGAGATGTGGAACATAAAATGATATTATAGCTTATCATTGCATCTAGAGATAAATGGAATTTGGCACATAAATGGTATGAAAACATGTTGTGATATAATGATGGATTATGTGGGTTGTCAGAATACATATTTGATATAATGATGGAGTATGTGAATTGTTACTCCATGTTGATATTACTAATGTTGAAATATGGTAGCTTATCATGGCATGTTAATGAGATGCTTAGTGAAATTATGAAAGTATCATGATCGGTTATGTTCTAATGGTAGCACAGAGCACCTAAATGCATTAGATGTTAAACTTGGCATGACTTATCGTGACAATGGCTTATGATGCAATGTAATGCAATATGAATTGGTGGCTAGACATTCTTGTTAGCACATAATTCAAGGTTGATCTATGATATTATTATGAGAAATGGTTACTAATGATTATTCATTATGGCAAGTGCCAGTAGTTCCAAGTGATCTGCCCAAATAGCCTGATGAGGCTAAGTATTCTATGATTTCGTGGGAGCCCATAACCACGAATGAGAATGGCTACTATAAATATATTATGGGCTGGGGGACAAGCCCAACAATTAGCTCTATGCCAGCAGCGCTTGAATTTTGTACCAGAAGTTGGGAAGGTGGTAGTGCCACAGATACTTCCTGGAGAACTTCTGATGTGACCAGAGTCCACGGTTGGAGACATACTCACCGGGAGGGAGGCTTATGTAGAAGGACTTCTGATGCCCGGGGCTAGTGCCTTGAGGGTGCTAGGGAGGATGTTTAGGCTAGCCTTCCAATATGCCTGGGGTATAATGATCCTAATATCAGGATCGAGGGTACCGGGAGTATCAAGATCAGGGTACCGGGAACCAGATGTCGGCTAGTATCGATGAGGCCCAGATTCCGTTAGAATCCGATGAGGTCGTATTATTACCAGAAGTTGGGAAGGTGGCAATGCCGCGGTAACTTCTCGGGGAACTTTTGATGCCTACCGTATGATCCACAGACAGGTTACAGTAGGGGGCCCATGCCATGGCAAGCGGGACCATCCGGAGTTGGAGGGGAGGTGTAGGGAGGTTGATCAGATGGTATGATTCTCAGGGAGAGGGTGAGTAAGGAAAGAGGAAGTAAACAAATACACAACTATTAATTATTAAATAATTATCTAATGCTTTTTGATGCATAATTGTTGTTATGGTTCCATACTAGACTCATAGGGAATTAATTAAGAGCATGTTGTAACTTAGGGCGTTTGATTGTATTAGTGTGGCTTGGAGACTTCTATGTGGTGGCCACACATATAAATCTCTTAGCTTCACAATAGTACTAGCTACCTATATATTCTAGTATTTACTTGATTGATTGATTGAATAAGTATTGTATTTATTGCTTGAATATCATAACTTCGAGACGAAGTTTCTTGAAGGGGGAGAGTATGTAACAACCCTCATATATGAATATAGAGAGTATTGAATATAGTAAATATAAAATAATGTAAGATAATAATATAATTGGGAATATGAAAGAAAATAAGGGAAAACAAATTGCATTAAATAAGAAATTAAGAAATTGGGAGAAGAAGGAGATAAAAGGACGAGAAGAAGTGAAGAGGGGGATCTTTTTGGTCTCTTTTTGTCTTTGGCCATCTTGGAAGAGGAGCTCTGGAGAAGAGAAAAGCAAGATAGCACTGGCATAGGGTTAATTGTTGGGGGCTCGGGGGCCTCAGCCTTTGGCTAGGGGTTGGTTGGGTGGAGAGTCATCCCCCCACCTTCAGTTGCACTATTGGATCTGTGAGCTAATGGTAGCTGCTAGGTCATCTAACCAGGTATGGCTCCTTTATTTTCATAGCATATTTTTCTATTATATTGATGATTAGATACACTCTTTTGTTACAAATCTTTTATTGCATGATGCTTCTTGTTGTATACTGGTTTTTATAAGTTTACAGGATATCAAATCCATGATGGTACTTTTCAGATCTTGTATTGCATGCTGGTCATTTGTTTGGTTTGTTATTTTTATGAGTTTACAGTTCTTACAGAGTGTAATAAAGTGTTTTTTAATGGGGATAGAGAGAGGAGGCATCCATGGTGGCTAGGTTTTGCCTGAAATTCTGGTTCGAGTAAAGTGAAAGTTTTATATTTATTTGTTGAGTGTAATAAAGTGTGTTTTAATGGGGATAGAGAGAGGAGGCGTCCATGGTGGCTAGGTTTTGCCTGAAATTCTGGTTCGGGTATGGAGATATCATTATGGACAACAGTAAAGTTGATGAGGACTAGGACTTGAACATCAACTCACCAGACGAGGAGCTTTGGGGAAAATGCGGTATGTTAAGGTCGGATAGTGAATTTTTGACAAGACTTCAGGGGGCACGGTCCGCTAGGACTAGTGGGGTCGAGAACCATCATTCCATCAAGGCTAACGACCCGGGTTTTACATCTCTGGGCCCATTTATTAAGGAGTCAAGTCTGGGTGAGAATTCAAGTGGGAGTTGTGGCACCAAGAATTTACTAAATAAGACAGCCAAACAAGACAAGAAGGATGATGCCTCCACTGTTGAATGACACGAAAGTCACATGCCTCGAGCATCGGAGCTACATACGGGAAAAATTCTGGCACGCTTAACTTCTTCTAAGAAAGGAGAACAACTACCAAACCCATATGGCTTCTCGGGAGGGAATTCATTTGATGGTGGGTCATCACGTCATAAATTCAAACATTCACAAAAAGCTCTCAAAGTCAAGGTGGCTCATCATAGGGTTTCTTTTGGCTGTGAAATGGGCTTGGAGGAGATTGTTGTACTCTCTGAAAGAGCACTTGTAGGTTGGTTTGGATACTCATGCACTCCCAAGAAATATTATAGTGACCTAGATGACAAAGAACTGATTACCGATACTAAACTAAGTGTCGGTTGCAACCTCACTCAGAAAAGGCTGCTACTCATTTTTGTTCCAATCTACTAATGAAGCAAAGAGGATACTGGGTGGTTTTTAGCTGGCCAGGAAGGGTAGTCTTATGCTTAAGAGATGGCATATAAACTTTGACCCTGAAATGGAACAGTTTACCCTCAAGCATATTTGGGTTCTCCTACCCAGTTTCCCCATGCAATTTTGGAATCTAGAGGCCTTCGCTGTAGTGGGAAACGCCATTGGTAGATTCATATATATGGACGAAAGAACTTTCTCAGGAGCGAATAAGCAGGTGCGCAGGCTATTAGTCAAGATTGATGTCGGCCAAGGTTTATTGGAAAGCCTGGAGATTGAGTGGCGGAGAAGGGTATTTAACCAAGTCTTGGACTACTAGAAAATTCCCTTCCTGTATCTGAGATGTAAGCATGTGGGACATCTAATTGCACACTGCCCTTTCGGGAGACGGGTAGTCTAGGAGTAGCCAACTCAGAATTCTGACTAGCAAAAGAACCTCCATTAAGAACCTTCATCAGAAGGGAATGAAGGAGTGCTGACTCCTACTACATTTGTGGAGTTTGTATCAAGTAAGTCTATTTCTCCATCTGCCCCTTTCCCGGCAGTTGTTTCATATTTGGTACTTAATGACCTCTGGTTATACCTTGGCCTACTAGTTAGGTTGAACAGACGGTCCCTTTGTTATGCAACCAAGTCCTAGATATAGCATAAAAATAGCAGAAATAGACCAAAAGAAAGTAATCAACACCTTAATAATGAAGAACTTAGATGAATAACAATCCTCTTCGAGGGAGGAACTTCCTTACACAATGTACATAAGACAAGACAAGATACAATGATGACTAAAATGAAAAGGTATCCTTCCTATATATAGGAGACAAAGGGGTACAATAACAACTAATAGACACAAGCTGACATCAATAATATGTAATGCACCATAATAAAGGGGGTATTGTGCCAATATTTAGGGCTTAACATGCCCCTCTCTTGAGACAAGTGTTGTCCTCAAGATTGATTAGTTGTGGATGCTTCTGTATGAAGGACTCATCTTCCCATGTCGAATCTTCCACTAGCAGGTTCTTCCATTTGATGAGGTACCCTGTAATAGCCCGATTTCGGAGTTGTTTGGTCATTGTTTCAGTGATTTGTTTAGGTTCCAATATGACTATTCCTTCTTCATCAAGCTCGGGCAAGATTGTTTGAATTGGGATCTTGTCTCCTATTACCTTCTTTAAGCAAGAAACATGGAAAATTGGATGCACTCTTGAAAATGAAGGAAGCTCCAATTTGTAAGCCATACTACCAATCTTTTGCAACACCCTATAAGGACCATAATACTTGGGCTCTACTTTATTGTCCCTATTTAGTTGCTTGAGGGGCATATGCTTGTAAGGTTGTAACCTTAGAAATACCCAATCCCCTTCTTTCAAACTCCTTTCACTCCGATGTTGGTTAGCTTTTTGTTTCATCATGTTTTGTGACATAGATAGGTTGTCCTTAAGTATCTGGAGAACTTCTTGTTGGTGCTCTATGTGATCTTCCATGGCTTGAACTTTAGATTTTCCCTTTAACGTAGATGTGATAGATGGAGGCCGGTACCCATAAAGTGCCATAAATGGAGACATTTTTTATGATGTATGGAAGGAAGTATTGTACCACCATTATGACAAAGATAACCATTTCACCCACTGTGTTTGTTTATCATATGCAAAGCAACGAAGATATCCTTCCAAACATTTGTTCACTATCTCAATTTTCCCATCAGATTGAGGATGATAAGATGAACTATGAGCCAATTGGGTACCTAAACAAGAAAATAATTCAGTCCAAAATTTTCCAGTGAAAATTGGATCTCTATCGCTTACAATAATCTTCGGATTTCCATGTAACTTCTGAACTGTTTCTAGAAAAGCTGCGGCTACTATAATTGCATTAAAAGGGTGAGAGAGTGCACAAAAATGTGCATACTTCGTGAGTCTATCAACAACCACCATAATAACATTCTTTCCTTCTGACTTGGCTAGACCTATGATAAAATCCATTGAGACTTCTTCCCAACGCTGGAAAGGTATGTCTAATGGTTGTAGAAGTCATGGGGTCTTAACTGTTTCCACCTTATTCTATTGGAAAAACAAGCATTCAGCCACAAACCTTTGAACATTAGATTTAAGACCTTCCCCCAAAAATTCCTTCTTGACCCTATGGTAAGTTTTCAGGAATCTGGAGTGCCCACTGATAGGAGACGTGTGTAATTATGAGAGGACCTTTTGTTTTAGTTGGGAGTCTTTGCATAAATATAAGCGATCCTTATACCATAGTGAATCATTTTTCCACACAAAAGTATCTGATACACTGGGATCGTCCTGTAGCTTTTGAATGAGAGTCCACACATATAGGTCATTTTTTCATTATTAACATGTTATACAACTTGACGAGAACTATTTACTCAAAACGAGAACTCTAGCCATAAAAACCCATATTTTTGAATAAAAAACACCAAAAAACAACCCCGAATCAAAAAGTGGTGCTATCGGTAGAACCACTTTTTGATTTGGGGTCAAAGATATAGAATTGAACCAAAACGTTTGTTATTGTTGTTTGCAAAAACCTTAAAATCAAGCTCTAAATTGAAAACGCTTGCTACTGGTAGCACACTTTTTTAAAAAATGGCATTTTTATATGATTTTATCAAAATTGAAAATTGTGCTTATTTCATCTATTAGTAACACTGTATAAAAAATGCATTGAGTTAAACACAAATTATTCAATAACCACTATTTTCATATAAAATACAAAAATTTAAGTAATTCATCAGAAAATCATATAATAAACCATAAGACGTAGAAGTAATTCATATCAAAATTCAAGCACTCCTTTAGAGTTGCCTTACAAACAATGGCATATTAATCAAAGTTGACAAAATGTTTCATGTGTGAATATTCAAATCAACACATGGATTCTGACACACCATCAGAATCTACATTTTCTTCAGATGAATGACTGGATAAAGATGTAGATGACCTATATTCTTCTCTAGTATCAACGAGTGGACCATCTGAATCTTCATGTACGCCCAACCTTTCATATGCCATATTCCTTCTAGATCTACGCCTTGGTTTAGCAGACTCCCATGTTGCAACTATTTCTGGTGCCAACAATCTTTTGATAATCTCTATACTCTTGGAGTGAAGAGTGCCTTTCCTTTTCAACTGGAAGTCATAAACTAGTATGTCAACATCCTCTAATTTCAAAATGTCTATTCGACGATGATTTACATTTTGACCCTTTCTTTTTCTCTTTTTGCAAACCCTTTTCTCGATCACCATCTCCGGCTTGTACACACCATGAAATGGGTGTGTGTCTGTTGCATACCAGTGTGCTTCAATAGATATAACTTCTTCATTTTCTTTATTAACCTTCATAACTTTTGCAATCCAGAATGGATAACCACATGGATCTTCTGTGGCCAAAACTGCAATCATGCAACCCTCCTTAATATCTTGTATTGAGCCTCTATAAAGGTCTCCCATCGCCTCACATCGTGCAGTTGATCTTCTAGACCCAATGTACATTTCCCTTTCTTCTGGTTGAGAAGGCTCAAAATTTCTCCCCTCATTTTCATTTGACATACTGTGTGGCCAACCAAATGGAGTCTTCATAAAAATGTCTCCATTTGTAAAGTTTGTAATTATGTCATTTTGCTCCATGAAAAATGACTCCCACTAAACAGAATGAACAACCTCAAAATAGTCATATGTATCTTTTATAGACTTTTTGACTTCTTCCAAGCATTGAGAAGAATCGACACATCTATTGTGTCGACGTGAATTTTGAATCTCAACAGCTGATTGCAACAACGATAACTTTGAAGCATACATTTGACGACCTGGGATGAATTTCAGAAATGCTAAACCTGATGTAGGCCCCCATTCTGCACTTGTTGAGTACTTCTTACCCCATTGTAGTGTTTTCCCATCAATTTTTTTTATGCGAAATTGATGTTGAAAGCTAATGTCATTAAGTTTCTCAATGCACATTTCTTCACCATGCGATCCCAAAATAAATCTTCGCATGTCAATAGTTTCCTCAAATGTTCACACAACAGGTTCTGGACTATATGTTTTTCTAATAATTTCAGCTAATGATGGCAAACTCCCAACATTCTTCTTCCCTAATGTCACTGCAAAACGGCTAAAAATTTGATCAATATGGTCATGTGTATGCCCAACAAGAAGGAAACCAACTTTAACCTTCTAAAAAATTCTCAATTCAAAAAGCATGTTCAGATAACCAAACATGATCTGATTTTTGTTTTCCCGGCTAGTGTTGTCCAATTGCAGATATAGAACTCTAGGAAGATTACCAGACCAATGAGTCAGCACATGGTGAATTATGGTAATGGTCAGATTTGCATCATTATGAATATTGGGAGCTGTAAAGTAAACCTTTGGAGACATTTTACCATTAAAAACCATACAACCAACCAAATGAAACTGAATAACATTTTCATCCTTTAAATTCTTTGGTACACGAACAAAATGTGGCAAAAGTGGACCAAATGAAACTGAATAACATTTTCATCCTTTAAATTCTTTGGTACACGAACAAAATGTGGCAAAAGTGGTTTTTTTTTTTTTTTTTCCATGCCATCAATTATCAAACCCAATGCCATCAATTATCAAACCCATATACTTATTTGGTTCATCATAACACTTCTTGCGATGTTTGTATAACTTTTGTCGTTCAACTGATTGTTGATTGCGATGTGCTTGAAGTTCTTTAACAACAGAATCTACAAATAAAATAAAAACAAAACATTGATGAGCTTTCGTAATAGATATTTATTGCAAAAAAATAAAGTTGTTAGATACATACCTTTCTCTATCCCTTCTGATTTATCCCTTATTTGTTTGAGAGAAGCACATATACTGCAAACCCCCATCCTTGACCTCTTAGGAATACGGACATTGTTGAACTCTATCTTCCATAGTCTTGTAAAATATGGATATCTGATAAAATTGTTATTTCCTTCAGCATCTTGAACAAATGCCTTGTATAAGTTGTAGATTTCTAGCCTTGAGAAATTATCTGGAATGTGTATGGTTTCTCTATCCGGCATACTCTCTGCATGCTTAGAAAAGAAGTCACGCATCCATGACATTGCAATGTTTGTTAATGGCCCACTAGCTCGTGCATGATACTCTTTAGAATAAAATGTAGGATCCTTTTCTAGCCTTGTCTGGATTCTTGATAATCTAAGATTACCAATTGAGTGGATTCTTTTGAATGCCCTTCTGCAAAGCATAAAACTTCCAATTCGATAATCATAACCTGCCTTTGTAGAAATCATGCACCCTACCAAATATGAATTTTGCATATTTTTGTTCATTGATAGATATGCTAGTCTTTTCTCAAAAGCCTGATTGTAGTGTATTTTTTTCAGACAATTGTTTTGGCAACACTCACTTGAAATCAAATGAGTAATAGAATTGGGACTTGTGAGCAAATCTTTCCTAGACCTTGTATAACTAGAATGCTTTGGGTTGATATAAAATGGCCTAGTCCTACACTTAATCTTGCTCATTGGTTCAATTTGCCTGTGTGTTTCATCAACCATAAAATCATCCTCATTAGAATGAATATCCTCATCAATGTGAGGAATATCATCCCTCTCATTGAGATTATAATCACCAAAATTAGTAGGAGAATCAGTATCCGCACCAGTATCAAGTTTATCACTTGAGTTTAAATCAACATCATTGTCGGGTTCATCCTCCCCAGAATCATCATTTGTCTCATTAAAATCCTCGCTTGGAGGAAAATCATCATCAATGCCATCAAAATCCTTGCTTGGAGGAAAATAACCTTCATCATTATTGGTTTCTGCATCCTCACCAGAATCATCACCTGTCCCTTTAAAATCCTTGCTTGGAGGAAAATCATCATTAGTCCCATCAAAATCCTCGCTTGGAGGAAAATCATCATCGGTGCCATCAAAATCCTTGCTCAGAGGAAATTCATCTTCACAATTATTGGTGCCCTCATCCTCACCAACTTCATCATCCGTCCCATTAAAATCCTCGCTTGGAGGAATATCATCATTGCTGCCATCAAAATACTCGCTCGGAGGAAATTCATCTTCACCATTATTGGTGTCCCCATCTTCACCAACTTCATCATCCGTCCCATTAAAATCCTCGCTTGGAGGAATATCATCAGTGCTGCCATTAAAATCCTCGCTTGGAGGAAAATCGTCTTCATTTCCATCATAATCCTCGCTTGGAGGAAAATCATTATCGGTGCCATTGAAATCCTCGCTTGGAGGTCAATCATCTACACCATCATTAGTGCCTTCATACTCACCAAAATTATTATCTATCCCATCAAAATCCCCGCTTGGTGGAAAATCAAGTTTGTTGTCTTGTAAATCCTCGCTTGAAGGAAATTCATCGTTTGTGCCCTGAAAATCCTTGCTTGGAGGAAAATCTTGGCTTGAAGGAAAATCATTGTTGATGCTTTGAGAATCATTTCCTTGAGCAAAATCATCATTGGTGCCTTGAAAATCGTCACTTGGAGGAAAATTTTCATCATCTTCCTCAGTGTCTTTAAATTCTCCAAATGGAGGAAGCTCTTCATCATCATCATCAATGCCTTTAACATCTTCACTTGAAGGTAAATCATCATCAATTCCTTTCAAATCTCCACTTAAATCAAAATTTTCATAATCTTCAGACATTGAGATTGATTCAGACGAGTCCATGACTTTTCACTAAAAACTTTAAGAGAATGAAATTTTCTCACAATCCTCACCCAAAAATACAATGTTGCATCTATCAACCCCAACAATATTATAGCTAAAAGAACAAATTTTCCCTCCCAAATTTTTCCTCCAAAATTTCACTTCAAAATTTTCCCTACAAAAATTTCATGCAAAACAAATCACACATTTCAAACACAATTATAACACTAGTAAAAGTAATTTAATTTATCGTATAACAATTGTAATAATACTAATAAAATGGCATTTAAACAATGCTATCCAAACTGCCTAATACAGTATTAGTTATTTACATTAATTTTTTAAACCAAAAGTCACAACACTAGTCAAATTTCATTCAGTGTCTTCTTCTCTATATTTAGAAATAATGCATTATCTAATTACACAGTTTTTAATCCCACATTCATAAAACGGTAAAAAAAACCTATTTTAAGTTATATTAACGCAGTTTGGTTTTCTATAGTCACCATTTGCAAACAGCGATCCAGAAGGCTTTGGAGACCATTGAATAGCTTCAAACATTATCCAAGGTTAGTTAAATTAATTTTTGTTATGTTTTAATGCAATTTTTTTTACTTTGGGCTTTGGCATGCTCTCTGTAAAACCTGGGTTTTTTTTTTTTTTTTGGGGGGGGGGGCAAGGGCATAGGCACCTTAGCCCCCATTCCATAGCACATTGGCCACGGCAATTGCATAGCCCGACGGGGGGGCGTTGTGAGCGCCCAGAGGGAGCCGGGGTGGAGCGGCTCCTGACGGGGGGGCGTTGTGGGTGTTATAGCTTAAAATGACACTTCTCCATCCGTGACAACACTTGCATCGCTTGGTCGCATGATGACACTTCTTGAGATCAAGTTTAGTCACACAACAGGACACTTGTGGATTGAAGGATCATTAGGGACACTGAATATGGTTGAAATTACCTCACTCTTGTCCCATTTTATGGTTATAACCCTTAGGAACACTTTTCCAGACCAAACCAACTCCTGAAAATCATCAAAAAACCTTGTTTTTGGCCATTTTTTCCACAAAAACGCTGGTATTCTATGCATAGAGTAGGGCATACTAGGATGTGTGCACTACTCTTATGCCTATGGAGTAGGGCATGTGCGCAACTATCATGCTTGTAGGGTAGCGCGCACCTTGAGAAATGCGCTGGTTTGCATTAGAAAGAGTAGGGCACTTTCCTGAAACAGTCAAAATCTTGATTTTTGGTCAAATTGAGTTGGTTTGGGAACCTCCTAATTGGTTATAACTGCTTTTCCTCTCCTTCATTGACTATATAAGGAAGGTAGAAGGGCCATGAGTGGGACTAAGCCCATAATAATGTTATGCTGGAGGAATGGAGACCCTCATTCCCCTCTCTTGTGCCTCAGTTTCTTATAAACCCTAGCACAGCTGATTAGAGGTTGGGATCCTTGGAGAACAGAAGTAGGAGACCATGAATCTAGTTTTCGTGAAGTGCCAAGCTTGAAGGAAGGTATATTTTATGTACTTGCTTCATTCATTAATAAAGATCAGACGTTCTTCTCTTTCTAAATATGACTTATTTATGTGTGTCTCATATTTGATTACAGTTTGTTTATAGTTTGATTTTTTCTTCTGTCATGAATATCAGTCTTATATATGTAGTCAAATGTATTTGAGAAAGGTATGAAGTTGTTTTGCAGGTGTGGGTATTGCAACACTTAATAGCATTGAAGAGCAAGGAAGTGGAAGGTTTGGACCAACCTTCTTAATAAGGTACAAATATTTCTAACCTTAAATATCTTTGCTTATTTGTTGTACTTGTAAAACATTTGTAGGTCTATATTTCATCCCTGTAAGTTGGTAGTTTCTCCCTTGAACTATAGGTGTATTTCCCTAACAATAGTGGGCGCCTAGAGGGGGCCGGGGTGGAGCGGCTCCGCTCCACCCCGGCCCCCTCTGGGCACCCACAGCGCACCCTCGTTGGGCGGCACGATTGTTAAAATCACGCCGCCCTCTAAGGGGGGCGCTGTAAGCACCCAGAGGGGGCTCGGGAGCAGAGCTCTGTTCCATCCCGACCCCCTCTAGGCGCCCGTTGGGGCGTCCCATTGCATAGCCTGTGGGATATGAAAATGACCGCAATTGCCAATGACCATTGCATAGCCCTTGGGCTATGCTATGGGCACCCCGTAGCATATCCCAAGGGTTATGCATTGGCCACGGGGGCACCAATACATGTGCCAAGGGCAATGTTAAGCCATCAAATTCTTAGTTCTTTGGTTACTATACGTTAACAATTGATTTGTATTGCAAATTTTTTTTTAAACATATACTAATTTTGTTTTTTTGGTTTCTGACTATAGGGAAAATGACATCGAGAAAGCTATCTGTAAACATCTCTGGAGCGACATCGTCGATGAAGTCATCAAAAAACATAGTTGAGCCATCTGACAATGTTGCGTGTGATGAAGTTGTTCCCAGTGATGAATTAAAAGCCAAGAATTGTAGAGAATGGAAACATGCATCAACTGAAGAGAAACTTGACTATTCTTGGTATCTGAAAGAGAAATATCAAGGAAACTCAGATAGTATTCACCTATATTGTGCTGGATTTGAATATCTTAAACATGATTATCACTCTTTGGGATTGTTGTGAGATATTTGTTCAGTGCTGGGTAAAGGCATTGTTTATGCACTAGTGAAACAAGCTAAAACCTTGGTCAAAATCCAATATTCTCTGAAGGTTTCAAACTATAAGATCGACGAAATTTTCACAGAATTTTGTGTAGCAATCGTGCACAAAATCGAGAGCAAGAGAGTAAGTTTCTATATTTTTATATCTTTTTGAATTTCTTATACTTTGAATTATATGACAATGTAATAGATTTAATACAATAATGTTTTTATTTTGCAATACTTTGCTATGCCACTTTCCAATATTCTGAATGGAATTTATTCTACAGAAGAAAATCCGATGGATGTCATTAATGCCCCTCTTCACAAGGGAGAAGCACCAAAGAAGGGAGAAACACCAAAGCAAAATCGAGTGCAAAATTTTCCTGGAGAAGTACAAGCACGGAAAGGAAAAGGAATCCAACAATCAAATGAAGTTGCTAGGAAAGTTACATTCAAAAGCATATCTTGCCCAGTTGAACATGATCGATGAATTGTTGGTGATGACAATGTTAGTTCTACTGGTAAGAGAAATAGACAGTCTTCTAAAAGACCTATGGATGAGGATGTTTTCATTCATGATCAACAAGTTGTTATTTTAGATACAACTGCTTCAAGACATAAAAGGAGGAGAGAAAATGTTCAATCCAATGTTGAAAATCATAGTGAGAACTCGGGGCAGTTTGAAAATCATTACTCCTGGTGGTGATCTGGATGATGGTGTTGTTAAGACAACACAAAATACTATTCGAGATCGATTGCGGAGGGATAAGTTGGTTCACAATGGACATACGTTTGATTTAAATGTAAAACAACTTTATAGGCACACAGAAGTCCAAGAGAAGTATCAAATTAGGAAACCACATCGTTTGCATGTTCATAACTTGAAAGCATTAATGAGGCACAATCCCTATGCATATGTGGTTGACTACCTAGTTCTTGTTGACCCAAAAGATGTTCCTGTTAGAGATGCATTTGAAGAATCAAAATGTTTTGATTACAACTACTATGTTTTAAGGGGAAATCATTCTTCGGAGGCTAGAGGAGAATTGATGCAAGAGTTTCCAAAAAACCCTATTTTTCAAACAGTGAAATGCATCATTTACATTGGTTTAACAGATGTGGAAGCAAAACTATTGGCATGGGATCACAACACAGATAGTGACTATAGGATGTCCATGACATTCATTCAAAGAGTTAGATTTATCCATAATGAATTTGAACAAATATGTGGTGCGGATAGATCGAAAGTTGATGCAAATTTCCGGAAACAATGTTGTATGGAAATAGGAATTCTTATTAAAGAGGACAATGTGAAACAGAATGGTTTGAAAGGAAGTGATGCATTCAAAACTATAGATAACTATTTTTCAGTTGGAATTTATATCAGGCCCCATATGGAATTTGATTGATGACATATTTAGCATGTGGGAGAATATTGGTGTAAAAAATCAGAAGGTAAAAAAATGTAAAGCAGTTGCATGGAGCAATAGTCAAGGAGGTCCCGATGTCAAGAACTTGCCAGAAGATTTGACAATAACACGTTGGAGATCATTGCAAGGTGTGAAGGATGAAACACTTATATCTACAATACTATCACGTGTAAAGTCAGGTGAATTATCCATGGAAGAAATGTGCAATGATTTAGAAAAGTAAGTTTATAAGTTGTTGTTTTTTTAAGTTTATTTTTTGAGTTTAAGATTTTTTATTAAATAAGCATTGTGTTATTATTAGATGTCATTGTTAACGCCATTTATTTTTACATCATGTAGTCATAAGGTTACATGAAAATACAAGAGGATATGGTTATAATGTTGGGTGAGAAGAGTTGGAATGATGTTAGATGCAACTATCCATATTCAAGCTCCATGGAAAGCTTAAAAGACTTTTTTGTTGCATACAAAAAGGTATGATGGTTTATGATATTTTATATTTTATTTATTTCTAAGTGAATTCATTTCTATTTTATTACTTATCTATATATATATATATATATATATATATATATATATATATATATATATTTCAAAGATATCAAAGAAGAATTCAGTACCAGAGTCTTTCAAAATTCAAATTCAAAGAGCCAAAATAGAACGACAAAGAAGACAACGTCTTGCAAATGTTGAACTTGATGACACCCTTGATCATCATGTTTGGAATGGGCTCAACACTGTGCAATATAAAGTGATTTTGGGTGATTCTGCAAACATTGCAAATCTTGTTCCCAAAAAGGAGTACTCCCTAGTTATTGCAAATATCCCTCATGGATTCAATATCAAAAACATTATTTATGATTGTGAGCCTTATACATACCAGTCATTCAGTAAAGTGGTTTCGGGATTTCTGAACGTCACAACGTCACCCCTATGGAGATTTCTTGTTTTCCATTCTGATGTACAAGGAGGAGCAGTGATAACAACATTCAAGGATAAATCAAACCTAAGGAAACAATTGTATTGGTAAGTAGCTCCGGCACTGATCTATTTATGAGCGATACTGAAAACATACATCTTGCATGTTGGAAAAAAGATGAGACCTATGATACTCTTTTAATCAATGAAAAGAGTGAAGGCAAATATAGTCAAATATTGTCTTATAATGTCGTGGTTAACATGTTGACATATGAAGAAAGAGATTTGAAAGGAGAGATTGTAAACATCTACCAGAAGCCACAATCATTGATTAATTATCTCACAGATACTTTTTCAAGAGAAGGAGATTGGGTTTTAGATTTGTTCTCGGGATCACGTAATATTTATGACGTAACATATGAAACTAGTACCGTAATCTAAATTCAGTAATATATATTTTTAAATTTATGTTTCATTATGTTATTTAACTTTTTTTGTTTTGTATGTGTTGATTAGGTACAACAATAGCATGTTCATTACAAAAAGGAAGAAATTGCATATCCATTGAAAATGATCTACTACAGTGCAATTATATCAAACAAAGAATTAATGCTATGAAGGTTCTTCTAGATGAAATGCAGATTGAATAAAGGAGAATTTAGTGAGTCACTTGTGGCAAAGATGTCAAAAGAGCCTTAGCCTCCTTTAAAAGGGATGTTTGGAAAAGATCACTTTGGGCATTATGCAGAAGTAGAGGACCCAATGGAAGAACACATTGAGGTCCAGGAAGAGATCCAACCAATAGAAAATGTCAATTTCAATGAAGAGTTCGGGATGCAGGATATTCTTGATTAATTTCATATTGTTGAGGAAAATGTCAAAGTTGACAATTTTTTTATAAGATATTTTGTAATGTTTTGAATTGAAGTTTTTATTTTGAGAATTGAAGTTTATGTGAATCGTCACTTTATGGAAAATAATGTTAAAGAGTATCATTTTTATACATCAAATAACAGAAAATACGTTGAAAAATGGTTTGGAATGTCTTTTTTTTCGCATTTTGTTTAGAAATTTGTCCAAAAAATTACTTCTTTAAGATAAAAGTTTAATGAAAAAACTTTGAAAATGCATGTATTTTTCGTTCATACTAGCTTCTAAATCGTACAAAAATTCAAAAATGTGTGTGTTTTTTTACTATAGCTAGTTATTAAATGAAGTTTTTTTGTAAAGTTTGAAAAATGACCATTTTTCCTAAAAGTTATAATTTTCTTATGACCGAGAAGTTTCAAAATCACAAAAAAATGGCTCAAAATGAAAAATGGTGCTACCAGTATACACCCTTTTTGAAACGAAGGTCAAAACAGCTACTAAAATTGACCCCCCAAAAAACGAGAACAATGACAGGTTCTCGTCAAGTTGTATAACATGTTTCTTCCCTAGCTACTACTATCCAATTAGGTTGTAGAATGGAAATTGCACAAAGTAATGCCCCAACATCTTCATCTTTTCTGGAAAGTGCATCTGCCACCACATTATGTTTCCATTTTCGATAGATGATTTCAAAGTCATATCATAACATCTTTGTTACCCATTTTTGTTGCTCTTCCGAAGATAATCTATGTTCCAAGAAGTATTTAAGATTATCATGATTTGTTTTGACCTTGAAGTGTCTACCTATTAGGTAAGGACGCCATTTCTTAAGAGCATGTAGAATTGCCAACATTTCCTTCTCATAAATGGACTTCTGTAAGTGCTTTCCCTTGATTGGATGACTTGTGAAAGCAAGCGGGTGTCCTTCTTGCATTAGAACAGTGCCAGTGCCATTTCGTGAAGCATCACTTTCCACAATAAATGTTTTTATGAAGTCTAGTGTGGCCAAAACAGGAGCTTTGCACATAGCCTCCTTAAGTTGTTCAAAAGCTTCAGTTTCCTCTAGAGTCCAAGAAAATGCATCTTTCTTCAGTAATGTTGTTATAGGTGTTGCTATTCTTCCATAGTTCTGAACAAACTTGCGGTAGTACCCTATCAGACCTAAGAATCCTCGAATATTCTTCATGGTTTTGGGAATCGACTAGTCCATCATGGATTTAATTTTGTTGGGGTCTACCTTGACACCTTCCTGAGTTACAATACGACCCAAATATTCTACCTCCTTTACCCCAAAGAAACATTTGGAAGGTTTTGCATATAGTTGTTGCTCATTTAGTAGTTGTAGTACCCTGTCAACATGCTGAACATGTTCTTCCCAAGACTTGTTATAGATTAGTATATCATCAAAGAATACTAGCAAAAAAAAATTAAGGAAAGGATTGAAAATGGAATTCATCAAACCTTAAAATGTGGAAGGCACATTCATGAGACCAAATGGCATGACCAAAAACTCATAATGACCTTCATGAGTTCTGAATGTTGTTTTTGGAATGTCTTCCTCCTTCATTCTAATCTGATGATATCCGGAACAGAGATCCAACTTTGTGAAGAAAATTCATCAATGACAAGAATAGGAAATTTATCTTTAATGGTGATCTTGTTGATCTCTCTATAATCTGGACATATACGCCATGATCCATCCTCCTTGTGTACCATTACCATTGGTGCAGAGTAAGAACTTTGGCTAGGCCTAATTATGCTAGCCTCTAACATTTCTTCAACCATGCTCTCAATTTCACTCTTTTGTCCATAGGGGTATCTTTAAGGTCTAATGTTAGGAGGAACACTTCCTGGAATTAAGTGAATAGCATGATCAAAATCTCGAACAGGTGGAAGACCTTTTGGAATATATTCAAATACCTTGGAATGCTTATTAATCACCTTTTGGAGATCTGGGGAAATAGGAGACTTAGATGTTTGAACATCTAATGAGCATAATTTTACAATTACACTTGATGTCCCTTTTTTTTATCAATTTTGTCATACCATTAGAGCTTATCACCTTACTTGGTTTCCCTGTGATACCATTTAACTCATATTATTTTCCTTCCCATAAAAATTTTATGAAAAGCTTCTGAAAATTAAAAGCCATTGTTCCCAATGATTGTAACCATTGAACTCCTAAGACAACATCAACATCCCCCATTGGAATAGAAATCATTGGACTATTCAATACATATTCTCCCATAGTGAGATTGATATTATGGCATTTTCGTGAGCAATTTATAATTCCTCCATCTGCAATCATTACTTGAAACTCTGGTGCTGGATATACAAAGCAATTGAGAACCTTAGCCAATTTATAGTGAATGAAATTATGAGTACTACCAGAATCAATCAACATCGTTACCTTTTTCTTTTTGATATATCCTTCGATCTTGAGAGTTTGAGGAGTACTAATTCCAGCCAATGCATGACAGGATATGATGGGAGTAATCTCTTTGGAAGTAGTATCCTCTATTTCTTCATCTTGAGACGGTTCCTGTTTTTTTGGTGCTTCTTGTTCAATTTCTTCCTCTACTTCACAATCTATGTAAAATAGTTTCTTCTCAGTGCACTTGTGGCCCTTAATGTATTTGCTATCACAACTGTAACAAATCCCTTTTGCTCTTTTTCCCTCTAGTTGTTGTGGTGTCAACCTTATAGGTTTTGGATGACTCAAGACCACACTTCCTTCTTTATAGTTGTATGTGGTAGACTTCCTTGTTGCCATAATTTTGTTTTCAACTTTTCTTGCCACCCTAAATGCATGATCCAAGGATTTAGGTCCCCGCAGGTGAACCTCATGTTGAATGTTATCTCTTAAAGTTCCTATGAAGATGTCATTTAGATGCTCTTCTAGAATATATGTGACCTTGATATTCAATCTTTGGAAGTTCTCTATGTGCTCCCCAACTAAACCCTTTTGTTTGAGATTTATCAGTTGGCTAAAGAAGGTATTTCTCTTGGTGTCCTCATAATGTGCAATCAATTCCTCCGTAAAAATTGTCCAAGTGACAAGTGGTTTATGAAATCAAAGCCATCTATACCACACAAACTGATTAGGTTCTAAATATAAAGATGCAACGTGTACCTTTTGTGTGGATTGCACCTCGTGTAGCTCAAAGAACTGCTCCATCTGTAGTATCCATGTGACTGGATCCATGACATCAAACTTCCTCATATCGATCTTTGGGATTTAGTTGGTCTTTGACCCCATGTTGGAGTCCCTAAAGTCATGGTTTATGTTCCTTTTGTTTTCATCATGAATTTCATGGGAGGTCTTCTCACTTCTAGGAAGCCCTTTTTGGCGCAACTTTGACAAACCTTCTTTCAAAACTTCCATATCCCCCTTCAAACCCTTCAAATCATCTATGTCCTTTTTCAAATCACACATTTTCACTTCCATTTCATTCTTGGTTTGACCTAGGATTGATATTAATGCATCTTTTGTCACTATTTTCTATTGTAAATTAGATATGTCATTGCACATTTCTTCACCTTCATCATAAGTCCATGTAGAACTATATGGAGGCTTAATTGGTGTAGATTTTCCCACTTTATGAGGCATATAGAACACTATATATAGGTATCACACCCTAGGGTTCACCACAATTAGATCCTTCTACTCAAGTTAGTCAAATTTAAAAAGACATAACTTTTTCAACCCTGATTGGAAGACTGTTTTAGGGCCGAATTAAAACTGAGGTAAAATTCAAATTTCAACTCCTCTGAGTCTGAAACTTCTTCCTGTTGTAGCCTTATGTGTCCTCTTTCTTATGCCATAGGTATGACCTAATTCTGATGTGCCTATAGAAAGTCACTTCGAATCTCCCAACACTTCTTATTTTTTGTCATTTCAAAAGATCGAACTTGTACAGACTTCCACATGTCCAATATTTTGGATCTAAGTATAAAAATTATACCACAGATACTATGGTCTGAAACCTTTATGAGGCAACTGGTCTCACTCAATTTGGATCTCACATGCCCCTGCTATTACATTTTTCCCTAGAACACATGTTTTAAACTAGTTTTTGGACTAGTAAAAAACCCTAACTTCTGAGGCCAATATCTCTAAACTTGTGATGTCTCAGGACCTGAATTTAGTACCACAGATAGCTCGGCTTGTGTTTGAGGTGGGTTTTTAATCTCATTGTCTGAATCCTTGTAGAAAAAAAATTATAGTGAAAATTCCAAGATGACTCATTTTGAAGAAGCCAGTCCCGAGGAAAGAGCTTTGATACCAAATGTTATGCAACCAAGTCCCAGATATAGCATAAAAATAGAAGAAATAGACCAAAAGAAATTAATCAACGCCTTAATAATGAATAACTGAGATGAATAACAATCCTCTTCGAGGGAGGAACCTCTTTACACAATGTACATAAGACAAGACAAGATACAATGATGACTAAAATGAAAAGGTCTCATTCCTATATATAGGAGACAAAGGGGTACAATAACAACTAATGGACCCACTAATAGATACAAGATGACATCAATAATATGTAATGCACCATAATAAAGGGGTAATGTGCCACTACAAAGGGGTAATGTCCCAATATTTAGGGCTTAACACCCTCCATGTGAGACTCTCTCAAGTGATCACTTAGCCATTGTTCTCTTCTCTGTGGAATTGGGGTTAGATAATTTCCCAACTTTAGACGAAGTTGTTACCACTCCCGAATCCCATTTTGAGACATCAAAAGACCGGGTCTTTGGTAACTCTGGGGCTTTCACTGATTTTGAGACTGAATTCCCTTTCATGGAAAAAACGTTAATACCACCTGAAGGGAACCCGTTGGGTGGAGACGTGGACCCTGGACCAAGTTTTAAGGAGATCCTCACTAGAGTTCCCTTACAAATCTTTTCCGGAGGATTAAAATACCCACAAAGAACTGGGTGGAGGAAACGAAAACTCCAGTTGAATTGAATCCACACTCGGTACAGGTGGGTATTGGACACAGTGGTAGAAAGGGTAAGCGATCTACTAAAGGGGATATTTTAGGAGGAACTGAGAAGACCTCTACTCCTTTGGGAGATTGGACTGAATATTCGGTGGGCACTACCTTCTCGTTGGACTTCTCGATTAGGAGCAACAACAGTGGATTTAGGGCACTTAGAGCTCATAAATCCCTCGCCAGGTTGCCTAAATGATCATTTTATCCCTTAACGTGAGGGGATTGGGAGGCCGTCCCAAACTGCATCCCTTAGTAGATTGTTGGAAACAATAAATCCTGTGGTGATTTGTTTTCAGGAAACCATGCTTCGTGGGGGAAAATCTAGGGGTATTTATGGTCCACTTCTTAATGGGTGGGAGATGTGTACTGCCGAATCCATAGGTCAGTCGGGTGGACTGCTGACTGCTTCGAATCCCATATTAGCACATTTTGATCGATATCAAAATCAAAATCAACCACTTCAACTTTCCCTTAGCTACATATCTATATTGATCTCCATTATGTCTTATCGATATCCTTACTCCAATATCCACCCATCATATCAATACATTCCGTGATTAACTAGTTTTTACTTCCTAACTGCCGTCTATCATTTCAATGCATTAATAACCCAATGCTATTTGAAACCACTAAATTACTTTCTCTTACCACTAAATCTACAATGTACAGAAACTTTAAATGACATTCCTTTCAAACAACTTCCATTGACAAGGCCCTTTAGTGGATCGGCCCATAATGTCTGCAATTTCAAGGCGCGAACTTTAATAATGTACACTATATGAAATGGTCTTATCCACCTCATTCGGAGTTTACTGACATTTTTTTATATATTTTCAGTCATATAGTAACACTAATGAGCTAGGTTCCAACTCTCTTCGTCTTATATTTTGATCATGCCACACTTTATGTCGCTTCTTTTCCACTTGATGAAAAATACCACAATCAATCTATCTTCTTCCAATTCCATCAATTCGTTCAACCTATGTTGCAATGATTGATCATTTGTCATCTGTGTCATAAATTCAATCATGAGGCTAGGCACTACAAACTCCAAGGGCATGACCGCTTCCTTTCCATAAACTAAATGAAACGTTGTATGATTTGTTAACCTTCACAAGTAGTTCAATAAGCCCATAATACGACGGGTATTCTTTGACCCCAATCATCGTGTTCAACATTACAAACCTTAGTCAATGCATGCTCCAATAATTTATTAAAGGATGCAATCTTAACATTTGCTTGTGGTTGATAAGGTGTTCTCTTCTGGTGATGAATCATAAATTCTTGAATTAAAGCACGAATAATAGCATTCAAAAAATGAGATCCTTGATCACTAATCAACAACTTAGGACACCCAATGTTAACAATCAAATTAAAACCCTTAGTCATGTGACAGAAGAAGCACATTTTTACTATGCGCCCGCAACATGAAGACAGAACACAAGTACATTCAGAGACAAATCATCTTTGATCTAATCACTTCTCCCATAAAGGGAAGGATTAGGTGAAGAAAGTAAGAACCTAAGGAGACCAAGTTCGGTCATCGAACCACTCATTAAAGGTCCAAAACTAAGCTACACCAATCAAAAAGTGAAGAGAAACGCATTAAAGTGAATTAATTGTGCTTAAAGTATGCTAAGTTGTGCAAAAAAGCATAAAAACTATGGTAAAGTGAATTTTTGAGTGAAAATAATCTAAAATAATGAAAAATACCAATCCCACATTGTGAGAAAAAGCTTGAAGGCCCACTTCCCAATGCTATATAAGAAATGCATTTGGGGCATTGTAAGGTACACAAAGGAAGAGAAAAGGCATGTTGAAAAAATTCTAAAGGAGGAGGAAAGGCTCAATTTATTCAAAAGCAAGGGTGGAGAAAGGAAATCTCATGGCAATGAAAGAGGTATTCACACCAAGATCCATGGTAGGAATGTATCTCTTCATTGTTTTAATATGAAATGATTTAAGTTTGTTCCATTTGAATGTTTGAATGTGGCTTATCTTGCATGATTTAGATTTTTAAATGGCATTAGATCTTAGCTTTGTTTATCTTAATTGATGAATGAATGTAGATCTGATTAATGACTTGTGATAATCATTTTCATTTGCTGACATAGAAGCTCACCACTTCTTAGTAAAATATCATTCATAGAGTAGACAAGTCCCTACACTATTTGTTGTTATCAAATTGGCGACCATACTACTTGTTGACCTTTCTTGAAATTTCTTGATTGTTCTTCATTTTTTTGGTGTTCTTTCTTCAGATCTACTCCTTTGTGGCTTAAATATCACTACAAGAACCTTAGATCTAGCTTAATAAGCTCAAGGACAGCCTAACTACACCTCTAATTCATCAAACTACCTCAAATTGCATTCAGATTTGAGTTTCTTAAGTTTTGAGTTTTTTGAATTTTGAGTTTCTTGAATTTTGAGCTAGCATTCTGCGTGTTTTTCTTAAAGATCTGCACTTAATGTCCTGTGTGAATGCAACTCTGCCAATCTTAAAGCTCTGTACCAATCTTAAGGATGCATGAAGCGTAGATCCCAGCTTTTGAAGCTCTGCCATTAACGCTCTGCGTGAATATTAAATATCAGAGTGAATCATAAAGATCTTAAATATCTTGAAGACCAGCATTAAATCTCAACCTTTAAATTGTATGGTGAATAATGAAGATCTATGTCCTTCATTAAACCTCTGCGTGAAAACTTTAAAGCTTTGCGTGAAGCCGATCCATGTACTGAAGGCAAGATCTCTGTATCAGGTTCAATTTAAAGGATTGACTGTTGTATTGCTGAATGCGTTTTCATTTCAAGATTGAGTGTTGACGGTTAATGCGTTGCATATTTCTTTAAATTGTATGGTGAATGCATGTTCATTTCTAGAATTGAATGGTGAATGCATTTCCATTTCCAAATTGAATGTCGAGTGTTGTAATGCATTTTTATTTCCAACATTGACCGTTGTATTATGAATGCATTTTCATCTCCCTCATAGATCACTGCGTGGATCTTGAAACCATTACATCTCTGTGTTAAGATTTCCCTAAACCAATCTTTAAATCTCTGGGTGAAAGCTTTTGCATCTCTGCGTGTTGTCTTGAGCTTAGTACACATCCTTGAATCAACGTGATACTCAGATATCTCAGCGGGAAACCTTTAACTCACTGCGTGGATTTTGAAACCATTAAATCTCTGCGTTAAAGCTCTCAAGACTAGCATTAAATGTCAACCTCTGCGTACAAACGCTGCCCAGATCTTATAGCTCAGCGTGAATCCCAATCCCAATCTGAAAACTAAAACTCTCCGCATAAAAGATCTTAAAGATCTTGATCCTCTCAGCATTTTGGTTTGTTGTTGTTTAATGTGACATGCGCCAGATCATTTCTCCGAACTCTATACTCCATTTCCACCTGCAACTAGAATGTGAAATGTAGTTTCAACTCCTAAGATGGCGTTTCCAATTTCTTTAAAATTTATAGTATTGAATCCAGAATTGGCGCTATGTAGTTTCAACCTCTCAATTTGGTGTTTCCAATTCTTTTAAAGTTTACAGCATCGAATCCAGATTTTGGCGCTATGTAGTTTCCACTTCTAAGTTTAGCGTTTCCCATTCTTGTAAATGTTTATAGTATTGAATCCATATTTTTGTGCGTTATATAGTTTCAGACTTCTGAGTTTGGGCGTTTTCATTTAAAAGCGTTGAAGGATAATAATGCACAGCGGATTGCATGGTCTTTAATGGCGATTGACTTTTCTTTTGACGTCCATGGAATGCATTAGAAGATTTCACTCTGTCGCCACTGGACTTCTTTTGTGGTGATTTTTACTATCAGTATCAAAGGTCAGCGTTAATGATGGTTTAAGTCTGTATAAAATGCCAAAATGTGTTAGAACAGAATTTCTAGTGCGTTGAATGCTAGCATTTGAACGCTGTGGAGAAGACATAATTTCCATTCTTTGAGTGCTGATTCGTTGAGTATTGATTCAAAAGTGCTGGTTCATTGAACGTTGGTTTAAATGCTGCTTACAAATGCCAAAAATGTGTCAAAACAGAGTTTCCAGCTCATTGAACACCAGCATTTGAATGCTGGTTTCAAGTCTACATGAAATGAATTCAAAACATTAAAAAGAATTCAAAAAAAAATTGCAACAGTTTTACATAGTTCGGGTTCAAATCTTTTTCTATGGATTAAAAAGAATTAAAAAAACATTTTGCATAGTTGGGGTTCAAATCTTTGTCATTTGGTTTAAAAGAAATTAGTTTATTTTTCCTTTTGAAAAAGTTTAGAAATTTTTTGAAAAGTTTTGCTTAAATTGGATTAAATCTTTTTCATGAACCTTTAAAAGTAATCCAAGTTGCAATTTCTTTTTAAATTTTTCTTTAAATGTGTAATAGATATTTTTGCTTAAGACCCTATGCACATGCTTCTTGGAAACATCAAACCAAAAACCAATCAAAACCATATTGAAAAGATCATCTAATCACATTTACATTGAAAAACAAACTTTGACCATTACATGTGGACATAATTTGAGAGTAATTTTTTTTCCAAAAGCAAAAATAAGCTTCAATTAGTTACATTTTGTTTTTTATTAAGAATATTTTCATGATTCGCATGCACAATTAGAGAGAGTTGCACCTTTAGAGTTCAGTTTTCTTGAGATATATTGTGTATGAGGCACTGTATTCTCTTCACTCACACCTTATGGTGATCTTGTGAATGAGAAAGTGTATCTCGCTTGTAATAGTTTAGGAGTTGGTTTTTTCAAAGCATCTTATATCGAGCCACCATATCCTCTTCACTTGGGCCTTATGGCGATCTTGTGAATGAGAAAGTGGATCTCACTTGTAACAGTTTAGAATTTAATTCATAAGCATTCCAAAGGGCTCTGCGTATGCTCTTCACTTGGGCCTTATGGCGATCTTGTGAATGAGAAACGGAGATCCCCTGTGTAATAGAATTAGATTCATGTTTATTTGAGATATATGTTTGGGTTACATTGGTCTTTAAACATCAATTATTATCCATATTTCAGACAACCCTGTGCATAAACATACGAAATCTACCAGAAATTTTGCATGTCTGAAAGAAACTCATGAACCTCTAACTATTCCTTAATTTAGAATATTCATCAAATTAAAAGGTAGAGTAGTGAGCATTTTGCATTGTTTGGTTCATTTTCCTGTTTTCGAGTCAAAACACCACCAGTTTCACTTCCACTCCCGAGACTAAGCAAACTACCCTTAAAATTGGTGCTTAATCTAAAATTGACCAACTTTTGATTTTCATATCAACAACAAGATTAGGTTAGTGCCCTGGATTAGTTTGGAGAATTAACACTCCTGGGCTGCAAAACTTTGAAACTAGCATTGATTACTGAGAGTAAATCCATTAGTAGCAAAAAACATTTGTCGGGAAAGTGCTTCTGAAACCTGCGTCAAGCATGAGGTCAATCTGGATAAGTAAGGGTGGTTCCCCCCTCTTGCTTATTTAGTGGGACATGATCTTATCGAGGGGATTCTATGTTTAGTGACAAGTCCTCGGGGTGACATCATTGTTTCTAGAGTTCCTGGTTATGAGAGTTGTCCTCGAGTTACAACTGTTCTGCCCAACCGTTGATTGTGAAGTGGTAACTTTAGTAGCTATTCCTAGGATATCACATAGGCTATTGTGAGTGGGAAACACTTGCAATACCTGAGACACACTTTGGAACTTTTACTCCTTGGGAGGGTGATTGGTCAGGAACCAACGCTTGCACCCCTACCGATTAAAGTTTATTGTAATTGTTTTTCATACCTTCACTGCCAGCAATTGTTTGAGGCTTGAGATCCCTCAACATCTACTAGTTTTGGAAGGCCCTCCAATCCCGCTTTTCACTGAGATTTGTCTCTTTGAAAAAGTAGTTTGCTTGCTTGGAACTATAGGACATTTTTACTGTGTGGTCACTTTTTATTTTTGTTGAGTCTAGACTACCTTAGGATTGTTTGATTAAGAATATCATTTTAAACACATCCTTTTATCAACTTCATAGAAGTGGATACTCTTCCGATCCACCAGTCAAGGTGGCAGCGAGGTGATTCACCAGAAATTGAAGGCCCTACTACATTGCAGAGACATATAAAAAAACCACATCCTAATGACTTGGAAACGGAACTGATTTTAAATACAATTAATATTACTCGAGAAGAACAACATCAAACAAACCCTGAACATTCATTATCACATCACAGACTGAATATAGACATAGTTGATGATCTTACTCTAGTTGAAATTGAAACATTGAAAAATCACACAAATGCTCATGTAATTCCACCTTTGATGAGTCTTTCAGAACCAATTGTACTTACTATCCATGAGTCACTGGGTGATATCAAACCTCTTTTTGAAAGTTTGAATGACATGCAAAATTCAACAAGTGACCCTATGGCTTCGTCAGGAGCACAAGGGACTACATCGTCACAACATCAACCAGTTGCTAGAGGTAGCAATACTTCCAATTTGGCCTCTACATCAATCCCAACAGTTAGCATACTTGTTAGTAGCACAAGTTCAACCAGCACTTCAGTGCCAGTTGGTATAGTTTCGGGTTCCAATCCCGGAAGTACATCCACTTCGTCTGCAAGAATCCCTACTGAAGGGTATGCCTTACCAAACATTGGTTTTCCATATGGTTCGGCTAATCAAGGTCAACACGGACAAGGTTTAAACCAGAATCCTCTTGGTATGCCTAACACTTGTCCAAATTCTACTTATGGGGGAAACCCTTCACCATGGAATGATAATATTCCTAGCAAAAGAAATGAACCATGGAACATTTATGCCAATTGGGGTTATGCTCCTCAGATTAGTGGAAATACCCCAGGGGGTTATCCTCCGACTTATCCTAGCACAATGCCTAGCGAAAATCCACCTATCAACCCCATCCCACAATGGAGTGGGGAGGTCCTAGGAAGTAACCAATCTTTTTGGGCACCTCCTTTGCAAGGAAGAAATCAACCTTGGAATGCTTATCTAATCCAAGGAAACAATCAATGGTTTGGTCAGATTCCGGAAAGTAACCAATCTAATTGGTGCCTACCTCCGCAAGGGGGCAATCCATCCATCCATCTTGTTTCACCATGGAATGGACAACATTCAGGAAGTAACCAATCTTTTTGGATTCCATCTCCGCAAGGAGGCAATCAACCTTGGAACTCATATCCAAACCAAGGAAACAATCAATGGAGTGGTCTAGTTCCAACTAGTAAACAATCTAATTCCCCCCCCCCCCTCAAGGGACAATCCACCCATGAATTCCAACCAACAATGGAGTGGTAATGTTCCACTAAGTAACCAATCTCAATGGAACATACCCCCGCAAGGGGGCAATCCACCCATGAATCCCAACCAGCCAGGGAGTGGTAATGTTCCACCAAATAACCAATCTTTTTGGAACATATCTCCGCAAGGGGGAAATCCATACATGCAACCTAGTTCACAATGGACTAGGCAACATCCAAGCAATAACCAATCTTTTTGGATGCAACCTCCGCAAGAAGGTAACCCCTCTTGGAATGATTTTCAAGCCCAAGGACCACATCAATGGAGTGGACAAGTTCTAGAAAGTAACTAATCTTTTTTGGGCCTAACCCCGCAAGGGGGAAATCCAACCATTAACCCCATTCCGCCATGGAGTGGTCAGGTTCTAGAAAGTAACCAATCTTTTTGGAACCAACCTGCAAGACCTGCGTTTGATCCAGCTAGGCTGCCACATGAACCTCATGCCAATGGTATGATGGATTATGTCAACCATCTTGAACAGATTACCCCACATTTGGGACAAGTTTCTATTCAGAATTTGCAACCCACAACTGGCCAGTCAATGCAGGAACCTGCTAATCCTTCCGACACTTCTAAAATATTCACAATCTCATCGATAGACCTTAGAGGAAAGAAGAAGAAGTATAAGGGTAAGCAAAGTGTTAATCCTTCCCAGAATTTTGAAATTCGTACAGTTGAGTCCAAAGACCTTAGGGAAAAGAAGAAGAAATACAAGAGTAAGCAAAATGCTAATTCTAGGAAACAGGATGCACCAACTATGCTTCAATGCGGTGGGAAACAACAACCCACTATTTTGAGACCGTCACCCCCGCCAAGGGGCAACCAGCCAACCCCCCCGCAAGGAGGAAATGATCCCAATGCCAATGTCTTCATGTGTGATCATGAGATGAACATTCAAACAAGACTCGATTCTTATGATGTCTCTCCTAGTACAATCGGATCAATGGGAATCACAGCCAAGTGGTTATCTCTACATTGAGAAACCAGCCATAGACTTAGTACGATACCCCCCCAAAGGTATTCTACGTAGAACAATGCATAATCCTAACACGCGAGTTGCTCATAACGGTAACGTTCTTGAGGACCTAGCTCAAGTACCATGTGCCATGTCGGCCTTGGAGGTGTTGCAATATCATTATGCGCAAAGAAAGGAACTATTGTCTACCATTGGTGTTGTTGATCCATCCGATGAGACTTTGATCACATCAGACATAGACCATTCAATATGTAGGATCCTTTCTGAAGTTGCTTTTCATATTAAAGTAACGACTCATGGTAAGAACATCTGTCTAACCATAGTGGATGAAGGGACCTCAGCTTGTGTAATGTCATTTAAATGTTGGCAAGCATTTGGATCACCCCTATCTGTCGTAGAAGTTCCATACCAAGCTACTCAAATAGCTTTGGCAGATTCGGATCAAAATATTCCCTTGATGGAGGAATATGATTCGGTTACCTGGCCCATTTGGGCTGTGAGATATCCCAGCTCACATGACTTCTTGGATTACATTTTATCATCAAATGAAGATATCACTGAAGTTGTAAACATTTGGTTACACCCACCTAAGGACAGCTTATGTGGGGCCTGGGAGCATAATTGGATTAAATCTAGCCAAGTATAGGAGCATGATCTGCATGTTCCTCGATCTGATCTGGAATATTTGGAAGCTTGCATATAGGTTTAGGTCATCCCTTTGTGAAGATGCATTTGAACCTTTTGCAACCCAAACTTGCCATAGGGACGAACCTGTTGGAAATTGGTGGGTTAGCCCTTCATATCTGTATTTTCCACCATTCTGACAGAAGAGCCTACCAAACATGGGACACCCTAGTCAGCACCCCATTGTCCTTTTGGTTCCCATGCTGAGTTATTCTCATAGGCCCCGGGGCCCTATTAGTCCCATCATGACTTGGAGTTTGAGACCACATATTTCTCTTTCATTCATTTCTGACCATATCCTGATGGGCTCCCAATTTTTTGTCATTTTACATAAGCTTGTGTTAAAATATCCACTTGAACATCCGTGCAAACTGCTTCATTGCTTATTGCTTATGTTGCTTATTTTCCTTTGCAGTCACTTTATGTTACAAGATGCCTATAAACCATTGCTTATGTATATTTGACCCATACCCATGGAGGAAACATCTGTAAGAGTGTACATAACTAGCTTAGCCCTTATTTGCAATACGGATCTTTGCCTTGGCCCGACCCATGCTCTTGACATTTAGGCGCATGCCCTTGAGACACTCTTTTCCTCTAATGTATCATAGCATGCTCTATTCTTTTTTCAAGCTAATAAATGAAAAGGTTAAAAAAATAATTGGAAAACACAAATCCAAAAAAGGAGACTTGAATCACTTCATATCATAAACTTTGAAGAAAATGGCAACAGTCAGTCCTTGTCGCCCTTGAACACAGCACATAATATTGTATCTGCTGTCAGTACACCATCTGCATTTGCCTTAGGAAATTGTACCCGGTATTTTGAACAGATCTCCACCGATGGGTTATCCTTCCCGTCACCAATGGAGCTTTCGTTAATGCATTTGGCATTAGCGGATTTCATTAAGGTCGGTTACTCAAAGTCCTATGTTTCCAAATGCCCATTCTACGTCGTGTTATGTGTTCAAGGGAAGTTCAAACCGAGTCATCCATTCCTCAAATATTCCTGACCAATCATGTTGGTCTTCCTTGTGTCAGTATACAGTGTTGAATCTTGCAGTTCTACCAAATTATATCAGACTATTGATCTTTGTTTCGTATCAGTTGATGTGGGATGCATTAATGCCCTCCTTCCGATGGATGTATTCCCATCGACATCAAATCATCATCTAGGACATGGATCTAGAAAGCCAAGAGTACCTTGGATCTTGCAGTCATTAGTGGCAGGTTTCCTCGCAAATGACAGTGGGTATACATCAATGACCCCTGCTTGTTTGATTCTACAAGTGTTCGACTTCAGAACATCTATTCACTAGTTTGTACTCAGTACCTTAGAGTCCATCATCATTATCGGTGGGTCTCTTCGCATCTGTTAACGGTATACATCAATGACCAGTAATCAGATGGTGTTTTATTATGCTCGACATCATATCATTTATTCGCATGATATAAACTCGTAATATTGTCGGTTTGTATTGAAGACCTTGGGAAAAACAATTGTATCACTCATCAATGCACTGCCCGAGCTGCACAAGATTAGACTGCCGTGTCAGAAGTTCGATGAAGACCTTGTTCTCGCACTCATCAAAGTGCATGTTTACACTTCTGAAAAAATTACTTTTGACATGGATCCACTGTGTATTGTTTGTGGCCATGCTTGTTTACTGCTGAGCATGGGTATGCCCGCCTCACGAAGATATTATATATTTGAGAAATTGTTATGTTTTGCAGGTGTGATCCTCAATCCTGCGCCCGTGAGTTTTTCCTTTCCTCATCCTTGCTTTGAATGATAAAGAGTATCAGTATACAGAGTATAAATTTCAGGAATGCATTTCAGCCCTTAGCTCTGCTTCGGACCTCACACATTAGGGGGCATCTGTTAACAATCAAATGAACACCCCTATTCATGTGACAGAAGAAGCACATTTTTACTATGCGCTCGCAACATGAAGACAGAACACAAGTACATTTAGAGACAAATCATCTCCGATCTAATCACTTCTCCCATAATTGGAAGGATTAGGTGAAGAAAGTAAGAACCTAAGGAGACCAAGTTCGGTCATCGAACCGCTCATTAAAGGTCCAAAACTAAGCTACACCAATCAAAAAGTGAAGAGAAATGCATTAATTGTGCTTAAAGTATGCTAAGTTGTGCAGAAAAGCATAAAAACTATGGAAAAGTGGGTTTTTGAGTGAAAATAATCTAAAATAATGAAAAAGACCAATCCCACATTGTGAGGAAAAGCTTGAAGGTCCACTTTCCAATGCTATATAAGAAAGGCATTTGGGGCATTGTAAGGTACACAAAGGAAGATCAAAGGAATGTTGAAAAGATTATGAAGGAGGAAAGGCTCAATTTCTTCAAAAGCAAGGGTGGAGAAAGAAAAGCTCATGGCACTGGAGGAGGGATTCACACCAAAATCCATGGTAGGAATGTATCTCTTCATTGTTTTAATATGAAATGATTCAAATTTGTTCCATTTGAATGTTTGAATGTGGCTTATCTTGCATGATTTAGATTTTTAAATGGCATTAGATCTTAACTTTGCTTAGCTTAATTGATGAATGAATGTAGATCTGATTAATGACTTGTGATAATCATTTTCATTTGCTAACATAGAATCTCACCACTTCCTAGTAAAATAGCATTCATAGAGTAGACAAGTCCCTACACTATTTGTTGTTATCACCCAAACCTTGTAATAATATTTTCAAAGATAAACCACGCAATAGTTTTTGCACAACAATCCTTCACCATGATCGCTTATGCCCATCTGGTCAAATACATATCGTGTGTTGGTTCTCTACACAAGGGAATAGAGTGGTCCTACAAATCAATCACCCACTTTTTGAATGGATCCAACACAATAACCATAATAAGTGGTAATTCGTCTCTCCCAAAAGGTTTCCCAATTCTTTGACAAACATCGCAACGTTTACCATATAAAATCTCAAGTTTTATTGTTAAACAAATTGTATAACTCATACCCATGTTGTTTATTTTGTGCTTTTGGAGTTCCTAAAGTATTCAACATTTCCCCATAATTGTATTTGACATCAAAGGAAGAGTGTTATATATGCACTTTTTCCTTTTGTGGGATTCTAATTTTCGTTCAATGCAATAAAAAACTATAATGATACATAGCCCAATTGATCTTCTTTTGTGCCCCTATAACGTATTTTGTTATTTCATACTGTGGGCATATAGATATAGTCATGTGATAGGACCCCCTCAACGTATTTTGTGCCCTTACAACATAGTTTGTTTTTAGATATACTCATGTGATATGTCTTGCGTATGCCCAGTGTATGTCATTTATGAATACATCCATGCATTAATAGCTAAAAGGGAGTGCATGAAGTATTTCCCAAATCTTAACAAAAATAAATCTTATACTAAGTAGCACTAAATCATCAAAAAAGAGAAAAAAAAATTGAATCATGGTGGCTAAACTTATATTCGCCTTTGGAGTTGTCTAGGTATGATTGGGATATTTTGTTATTTGTGCACAATTCTATTCATAATGTTTTTTGTCAATTGAGAATTCGGCATGTTCAAGATTTTATGTGTGCTTCCATTTGAGCTAAAAATAGTATAAGAGATGCAATATTAACATTTCAATTCTAAGAGTCAATCAATGTTTGCCTCCATTTTCATGTTCTTTGCTTCGAAATGTAATGCCAAGGGATTAGGGTTATAAGGATTGATAGTTGAGGTTATAGATTATAGGTGTTAGGGGTTAAAGCAATTAGGGGTTTCAAGGAATGTGGATGTAGGTGATGAACTTTGTAATGTAATATGAGATCCTCCCCGCATCTCACATCACTAGTTAAGCACAAAGTGATGTAGGATGCACATCACGGGAGGCAAGACTTTACGGTGGGAAGTGAGACCTTCCCCACATCTGACATTCCCTTGAGTCTCATATTGAAATATGGAGGGTGGAGGATTGACACTCCACTTACATGCAATCATTGTATAAAATAGAAGATGGATAATGGGCTCTCCACTACCACAAGGTTTGAGCCAACTTTAAAAGTCTATAACATCAATCTTTGAAATAACAAGAACAAAAGGGGTACTTATGCATTTGTATCGAAGGTGAATTCGGTATCTAGATCTCTAACATTTTCCTATATAGTGGTACATGATTATCCCCTTGTGTGATTTGTATGCGTCAAGGTCATAGGTGGGGGGGCAACGAGACCCACCTACTATGCCATGCTCGAGGATGTGAGGGTTGGAACCCAACATTCCAAGAGTTCGAGGGTGGAGCCTCCATGCAAAAGTTTCTAGACCTTTCTAGTGTATTTTAATTCCTTTTGGAACCCTCATTTGTTTTCTATAAAAGGGTATTGTATCACGAGAGAAGAAAGCATTGTAATTTTTTGTCAAGTTATAATAAAAGATTGAAGCTATCATTGCCCTATGGTTTCCCTACGTACAACAAGGTTTCCACATAAATCTCACGTTTTATTGTTATTATCGTTTGCTTCTATTTTTTGATATTTTCCTAACAGAAGGTGGTCCCCACATGCCACATGGAACCTACTAATAGGGCCATGCATACCTTTTCCTTATGTCCATATCACCTCAACCTATCATGTGGGACCTATTTATTAGCATTCATAAAGCCTTGGGTCCATGCTTATAGAGGGTAGTTTGAAAGAGAAAGGCAAAGCAACAACCATCGTTAGATCTTATGTTATTCAACGTATGTCATTAAATATGGTGCATAAACCTCATTAGGTGAAAAGAGTCTTTATGACTTAAATATGTAAATTCTTTCTTGTTGTATTTTGCGAGAGTGAGAGGCTCTATGCATTCCCCCCTTCATATACGCCATGCATTATTTTTGGTCCCATGTGCCACATGGTCACCCCCTATCATGCCATTTTTCCTCTCACCTCTCTAGATATCATGCCAACTCATGCCCCATTTATATCTGTCATGTTGTCAATGGTCCATGTAAAGTCTATATGTTAGAGTTGGGCAAGCAAGAGTATTTTATGTAGGGCAGAGGTAGGATTATAGAGGAATGTGGGGCAAAGGAAAACACGAGGAAGGAGAAGAAAAAATACCTTTTCCCTCCACCCAATTCAAGTAGACTCGTGATGGAGCAAAGGTAGAATGTAGATGGAGGTAAATAAAGTATGGGGAATAGGTATGTGGGTCAGAGGCAACACATAGATTGGGAAGTGAAAAATGCCTCCACTTTCTACCCCAATAAAGGAACATAAGCATTGTGGAGGAGAGGAAAGGGAAGGAAAACTAAGAGTAAAAGGGGCTCTACATCCAAACTTATGTGGACAAGGATATGACGAAGAGAAGACTTTGTCTGGAGTGGAGGATGGGTTGTTTTCTACATCGACTAAAGCCCACAATTTCAGGGGTAGTGAATGGGCTCTATGCACCATGACTTAAACCCATAAAGTGATCATAAAGAGGAGGGTAGAGGATGGACTCTCTGCTACCTCAACTCAAGCCTATAAAAATTACTATGTAGTCATAAAGAAGACGGTGTGGGATGGCTCTCTACAACCTCATAGCATCTCCTCATCCCTAATATTTTAATGAATACTTGATGGGGAAAAGACAATAAAAAGAAAGGGAAAAAGAGGAAGATGCATATTTGAATCATAAGACTTTGCATAAAGTAGGAGAAAGCAAGGAAAGAGACTAAAAAACAAAGACTTTTAGGGAAAGGAAACTAGGGGAAAACCCGCAACACTACAAAACTTCTCAACTTTTTAGGTTCTTTGGCAGATAGGATTTAGGAAAAGGGGGGAAGCCATAATTCCATTACACTTTGAAAATCATTAGTTTAGATGTCAATCTTTCCCATTATATGCTTTGAAGGAAAATACCTATTAACAACCCAATCATGATATTGCTCTTCAAGAATGCAATGGCCTTCTTCATGTTCTCACTCTTGAGAGAAAGTGCAAGCTCAACATTCTTTATAATTGGAGGCCAATCGCATAAGGCACAACTTTGAGTACCAACAGGTGCATCATTAAATTGAATGGTTAATGCTCTTTAAGTTCTCCAACTAAGTCATTTAAGCTAGTTTGTTGTTTTGTACCATGTGTCTATACGTTTGTCAAATTAAAGGGTCAATGTTAAAGGCACTCGGTATGGATCATAAAGGCTTTGTTTCTTAGCATGCCTAATTTTTTCCATGTCAAAGAAATATATTATGTTTCCAACTAAATTTTTAGTCGAGAGATAAGGAGGACATGACATACCAATTAGCAAAAACCACCTCTAGTAAGTGTCCATGCCACATGAACCTAAAGCTATTAATCCAATGATTTTCATTAATGTACTATGAGTTATAAAATATAGGCCTTTGTCAAATTTGTGTGGACTCCTATGAAGTCAAGATAGGTGGACTCATATGACTCAACCATAAATAAATTGACTACATTTGGGTAGAGTATTTATCAGTATGCTAGTGCAATGGCCCAACTATGAGAATTCAATTGGGAGAGGCATATAAGCCCCTTCAAAAAAAACAAGCAAGACTGAGAAACTCCATTTATTCCTTTTATTCATAGAAAAAACCCAACACATTTAAAGTTCCCAAATACCTATAGCTTTGTGTAAGAATTTAGGTTCCTATGTGATGCCAATAGACAATCTTAATGATGCAAGCCAATGAAAATTGAAAACCCCAATATTTTGGTTGGAAAATTTCCTACCACGTTGTGACATTTTATGAATAATAGAGACAATGTTCTCAAATTTGTGAACAATGCAAATGATTTTGGACTCACTCTAACCAACATGGTAAGAAGAACCCAAACATTTTCCACCACCACCACCTATACCAAGATGGAAAACACCTCAACAAGTTCTACTAATATGACCCAATGAGGGAATAAATGGAGGTAAATGTATATGTAATAGGAGGCCAACATGTTCAAAATATTGATGTACTTGGGTCATTTGGGAGTGACCCTCTTATCATTGAGTTTGTGTCTCGTGACTTTGAATATACTTATACCTCTAACTAGTGGCAATGTGTTACCTCTATAATGCTTTTTTGCATCATCTAAATCAAGAATTTCAACCTTCATTAACACTTATAATCCTTATGCTTTTGTATGTCAACCTGCAACTTCTAAATTATTTTTTGTCATCACTCAATTCTTAACGTACTTGTGTGTTATTCTTCTTTTGGAACTCTACCACTTGCTTCTGGAGTTGTCTATTTCCTTGTTTTTTACCTTCAATTGCTACCAAAATATTCATTTGGTTTCAAATTTAGGTTTGGTCATTACTGAATAACCAACTTTTTTGGTACCTTCTTTTTCAAGTCCTTTGATTTCATATTTTTTTTAATATATTCATCTTCGCTCTCTTACAATTTTTGGTGAGGTGCTACTAATTCATGGTCTCCATTGAGTTCAAAATTAAAATATTGATGCTTAAGGCCTAAAATCCCCTCATCCTACCACTCACACACTCTATAGACACTCCATATTCTCATCCTTACACAACATCAACCAAAAGTTAGCCAAACTTCTTTCTATGGGTTGGATCATTTATTGAAGTGCCCATTTGGGTCATCTATTACCCAGAGGGACAAAAGGAAATCAAGGACTAGGAATTAAAACCAACAACAAGGCAAAAGTGTTGATATTCCAAGGCCTAATTGTGTAAAGGGACGAAGGAGTAAGTAAGCTCTGGTGATTGGGGACTCAATGAGCCCTACACCATTAGACCCCTCTTGAAAAATAACGATCTCTAGAGTATTCCAAAGCATCCTCTTGTTAACAAAAAATTGGATCAATTTAGCTTCTTCCACCTCATGCAAAGATAAATAAGTTAAATGGGGTACTAATTCACTATCCAACCAACGTGCACAGTTGTAAGAAGGGGAAAATAAACTAAATAGGGGTTGATCATCCAAAGTTCCATCATTCATCTCCCATGACATTGAGTGTACTATGAAAACCTTGTCACCTATTAAGACTTGGCTTCACATGTAAGCACAAAAGGAGAGGGCATTAAAAAACCCATGCCACCCCCAAAAGGAGAGAATATTAAGAAAGCCCCACTCTCATTTACATTCTCTACCATCATAGGCTCTAATGAACTGTATGATGGTGGATCTACAACCTATGTGTGGGATTTCTTGAGATGATATTGATTTATGGCTTATCCAACATCACATCCACTCTTGGGCACATTAAAGGGTTGCATGAACCCACTCTTGGGCACATTGAAGGGTTGCATGAACAACGACCTTTGCTTGTTGCTTGTGCTGGGAATTTCCTTCTCAACAAATAAGGTATTTGGCATTATAGGGTATTCATTCAAAGGAAGGGTAGATAGAGTTATGGGCATTCATGGGGTTTCTGCAACAACTATTATTGTCTCTCTAGTTTTTGGATGATTGTAAAATAGCACATGTGCATCTTAGCTTACAAGGCAAGAAAGCAAGTAGGATTCGATATAAAACAATAGAAAAAAGAAAAGGTTTGATACATAACCATGAGAAACCTCTTCAATTGATGTCAAGACCTAAAGCATATATCCTTTCACCTAACAAGATATTAAAAGGTAAAAAATAGATGGCTTTTGTTTGTTAGAATATTACGGAAAGGTTTGTATTTGCATAAATACATTCCTATATAAATCAATGTAGGAGGGTACATATGCAACATGTATTATAGAGTAGAATCTACACAATATCATATGTATTGCATTGCAAGGATCAAGTCACTCATCAATACATATGCACATGTATCATACATACACAAGGAAGACTCGTATTATAATTGAGGCATCATCCATAATGAACACGAGAACAATCAAATAGCACCAAGGGGTTTAAGTTGTGTCTAGTGACAAAAACTATGAATTCCAAAAGTTTAATAGGCCAAGTCTTGTTACTAAAAGGGACAACAAATTTGCAGAAAACTAATGTGTATAAAAATATCAGCGTAGATCCATCTTATACCCAGATCTATCAAGAACCAAGAAGAAAATTAATACCTCTTATATGTCTATGTTGGTTTTAATTTTCGCACCCAATTACAACAAAAATGAGAGGTTTAAGTTGTGTCTAGTGACAAACTATGAAGTTCACAAGTTTAATAGGTTTGGTCTTGTTGTTATGTAAAGGGACAACAAAGTTGCAGAAAAGTAATGTGTATAAGCACCATGAGAGAAATTGATCTCAGTTTTGTCTATGTTAGTTTGTTGTTCGCACCCAATTACAACAAAAATGAGAGGTTTAAGTTGTGTCTAGTGACAAACTATGAAGTTCAGAAGTTTAATAGGTTTGGTCTTGTTGTTATGTAAAGGGACAACAAAGTTGCAGAAAAGTAATGTGTATAAGCACCATGAGAGAAATTGATCTCATTTTTGTCTATGAGAGAAATTGATCAGCGTAGATCCATCTTATACCCAGATCTATCAAGAACCAAGAAGAAAATTAATACCTCTTATGTGTCTATGTTGGTTTTAATTTTCGCACCCAATTACAACAAAAATGAGAGGTTTAAGTTGTGTCTAGTGACAAACTATGAAGTTCAGAAGTTTAATAGGTTTGGTCTTGTTGTTATGTAAAGAGACAACAAAGTTGCAGAAAAGAAATGTGTATAAGCACCATGAGAGAAATTGATCTCATTTTTGTCTATGTTAGTTTTAATTTTTAAATTTTGTCTTATTTTTAATTACTTTTCATTTTGTTTTAATTTTTTATTTTATGAATCAATATATTATTTTTTATTTTATGAGTCACCATAATAAATTTTTGCTGGTTTTAATTTTTTTTTATTTTATAAATAGGCATGGATTTTTTAATTACTTTAAAATTTGTTTTATTTTTTAATTCTTTTTTACTTTGTTATAATTTTTTTGAATACATATTACATTTTATTTTATGAACCAAAATAATTACTTTTTATTATATTGTAAAGCATCTTCTCCTCTCAATGCAATAAAAAATAAAAATCCAAAAAAATTATAAAGAAGTTGGGATGATCAACTTTTATATTTTATAAATAGGCATGAATTTTTTAATTACTTTAACTTTTGTTTTATCTTAATTACTTTTTATTTTATTATTACTTTTTTGAGTTAATATATTACATTTTATTTTATAAGCGAAAATAACTATTTTTATTATAGTGTAGAGCACCTTGCTCCTCTCAAAACAAGAAAAATAAAATTCCAAAAACATTAAAAAAAGTTGAGATGATCAACTTGCTTGCAGTATTGAAATGTACAATGAATGGCGGTGTTCAAATGTACAATGAATGTTGTATCAAAGAATTGGTCGAGAAACAAATCCCAAATGTATTTTAGTTGGTTTCACGAGACTTATAGCCCACAATAGTTTCACGAGACAGTATGTTAGTTCTACAGACTATACCTTCTTTCTTTTCGACGGAAGACAATGCTCTTATAAACTGTCCGGTTACTTTGACAGAAGAGGGGATTTAGCGGAAGATGGCCAAGGACAAAAGTCTCGGGCCTGACGGATGGTCTGTCGAATTTTATCTACAAATTTTTTATCTTATTGGGTCATAAATTTTCAATCTGGTCGAGGAATCTAGATTGTTTAGTCAGGTTACATGTGATCTTAATGCTACTTTTATTTCATTAATCCCTAAATCTTCGGATCCGAGAACTTCTCAAGATTTTCCTCTGATTTTGCTCTGTAATTTGCTTTATAAGATTATCTCAAAAGTCATTGTCAATCGGATTAAAGCTGGCCTATCCAAGGGCAGATTAAAGCTGGCCTATCCAAGGGCATTTCGAAGGAACAGTTTGGCTTTTTGGATCAAAGGTTAATCTTTGACGTGATCGGTACAGCACAAGAGACTTTACACTCAGCTAAATCTTTTCGCAGTCCTTCTCTTGTACTGAAACTCGATTCGGTCAAGGCTTATGATCTTGTTGATTGGTCGTTTTTAAGACTCCTTTTGTTGAATGCGGGTTTAGACTTCCCCGGCATGTGTTTCTTCTGCCAACTATGCAGTTCTTGTTAATGGATTTCCAACAGATTTTTTTCAGGAATCGCGTGGACTACGTCAGGGATGCCCACTCTTCCCCTACTATTTATGTTGGTTATCGAGGGTCTCAGTCATCTACTTAACAAGGCGAAGGCAGATGGTAGGATTTTTGGTATTAAGATCTCAAAGAATAATACTATAACACATTTGTTATTTGTTGATGATGTGCTAATATTTGGGATTGGTAAGATTGAGGAATGGTTACAGTTTAAATCTTTGTTAGATCTTTATTGTCCGGCCTCGTGTATGGTCATCAGTGTTCCGAAATCCTGCCTGTATCATATACATGTGGACGAAGATACATGCACACAGGTTCGCTCTCTTTCCTTTCACTTGCCTGCCTCTGGAGGATGGTATGGATTACCTGGGTATTTTATGAAACCAAATTGCTACCACATTAGTGATTGGAAGTGGTTGCTTTAGAAATTTGAGAAGTATAATAGGAAATTAACCCTGGGTGGTAGATTGATCCTTCTTCGTTCAGTTCTTGCTAATCTCCCAATGTATTGGCTCACTATGGCACAAGTACCGGTCTCCATTAACTTTCAACTTTCTTTGGTCCGCATTGCCTTATAGATGAAGGGTGTCCACATTTGGTGGCTTGGGACCGATTAGCATTACCCAAGAATTTGGGCAGCTGGGGTATCCGAAATATATTTTGGGTCTCTCAAGCTCTTCATCTTAAAAGAAAGTTTGTGGCGTGCCCTTACACATTCAGGACTATGGGGATTAATAATGAGGGACAAATACCGACGGGAGTATCTAATACCTGGAGGACTCTTTTGGCTTGGTCTGTAGGCAATGGCTTTCGGATTCATGATGGTGTCGACCCGATTATTGGGTGTAAGTCTACCCTTTCGACTTTTACTTTGTTTGCTATACATCAACGTGGGATTTATTTCTTGAATCATGCAAACAAGGACTGGGATCACCTTCAACTGGATATTGGCTATCGGCTTCTGATATTGGCTTATTGGATACTTGTGGAAAGGAATGGGATGACTATATACAGGTTCTCTTAAATGCTGGGATTCGACTTTTGTCTCACTCTGATAGTCTTACTTGGTCATGGGAGGACTCTACTGGGGGGACATTTCATCTCAATTGGCATATTCAACGATAGTACATCGACACATTTCTACTTTGGAAAGACGGTGGTTTAATAGCCTCTGGAAATGGGAAGCATCGATTAAAATGGTGTTTTATTTGGTTGGCACTCTCAAATAAGATTCCAAAGAAAACAACCACTATCGTATACGTGGTATGGGTTCCATTGGTTGCCCATTGTGCTATCAAGATACAAAATCCGTGGACCATTTGTTTTTGCAATGACACATTACATTACAACTTTGGCATGCGGTTATTGGCCGCTGGGATAGACTTTATGTCGAACAGGAGTACACTAGACACAATTTTGGCATGTTGGTTTAGTAGCAGCAGATCTCTTTCTTCTTTTCCATTGTTTTTTATCCGGGGCATTTGGCATCTGAGGAACGTTGTCCTCTTCGAGGATATCAGGCCCACCCGTGTTCAGGCTCACTCCATCTTGATTGACTACATCTCTGAAGTCTCAAATCAGCAAAGACCAGTACAATCTCGTCTTGTTATTCCCCAAAGGTAGGTGGATTACTGTAGGCCTTTGGGATATTTCGATGGGTAGGACAATGTGGTTACTATGGTGCAGGTTGTCTATTGATTATTTCTCCTTCAAGATATTATGAATTGTATTTTGGATGCAGAGTAGACAGCAACTCCAAGTGAATTGTATTTTGGATGTAAGGTAGACAGCAACTCCAGGGCAGAGCTTCTTGCTCTTAGGAGGATTATTGTACTTTGCTAGATCTAAAAATTTCACAAATTTCCAAGTTCTTGGAGACTTATTGACAATCCTTGATTGGGCCAGTATAATTTGTATTTTTGTATACTTGAAACCATCTACAAGATATATGTCTATTAGAAATTTCTTTGATTCACCTATGAATAACAAGACTTTTAGTTGGAAAAAAAAACCATTATATTGAATTCACATATCCTCATATTTAGGCAAAGGGCAAAAGTATCCAAAGCGCCAATATAAGAACAAAGAACAACTTGCTCATGGTAGTCACAACCACACTTTTGATGGACAAAAATGTAATTGAAAGTCTCTTATACTGGTGATTCGCACATGATAAATGCTGCAATGGTTGGTTCCATCAGGAGGTCGCTACCATTATCAAGCATAGAGATCAGGCATGCAATTTCCATCAAGCTGATAAAAAGTTAAAATGCTAAAATGCCAACTCACTGGTCTTCCAATGGATAGATCAAAGGAGAGACCGAGTGAGACTATGAAACAATGTTAAACATACTTTATGGAGCCATTTTTAGATAATATAAAGGATGCAAAGACTTTCAGTCTAGGAGAAAAGAAAATTACTGCAACTAATATTTAAAAACAAAACAGGTATGTCGCCAAAGTACTTGTAATCCACCAAACATGACAGAAAAATTATATATTATTTGGGGATTACTTTTGGATTCATAATGTGGGAAAGAAACAATTAATGAAGGATAAGAAACCAAGGACTTGTACTACAGAACACTAAAAAACAATTTTCTTTGGAGTATTGAATAGCAACAATTAAAAAGGAATTCCCCCACTGCTACCCAAATCAATTTTGATGCAAGACTTTTGATTTCGTAATGTGGAATCTACAGAAGGAAATGAATTGAAGAGAGTTTTACAGATTTGAAATATTTGTCAGGGAAATAGTTGCACCCAATCTCATAGAACAAGAGAAACAATTAAAGAAAGCATCTGGAAACAGGGATTGGGTAACCACAAAAGGCCAAAGGAAACACGTTTTTCACCACATATATTTAGGAGGTTTGGAGGAGCCTACAAGCATGGTCAAGCAAGAGTAGACATGTAAAGGGATTTCTGCTGTGGCCGCGAGCAATGCTGGCATTTGAAGGTACTTCTGCTCCTGCCGCGATCAAAGCTCATGACCTTAGGACCTGTTAAAGGGCTTCTAATGCTGCTAATGTGAAAGTTACTGATCACATTGTAGAGGAAGATTTCCATTATGCACCAGCATTTTGACCATCTTCTAATGCTGCTAATGTGAACGTTACTGATCACATTGTAGAGGAAGATTTCCATTATGCACCAGCATTTTGACCATCGCAAACAAAATAAAGTTGATACGAATGGACATTTGGTGGCCCCTCTGAAACTGACCACCACAAAATGCAGGGACTCCAACTTCAAAAATGTTCAGATATGAAAATACCAGCTCAATATTAAGTTTACAAATTTGAAAGTACACGCTTAGTGGGGTGAAAAACTATTGGATTCAGATATGGGTTAGACAATAGAGCATATCAACAAGCTGAAAATCCTAAACAACCTAGATAAACGCAAACAGGGGAAGGGGGAAATTTGAGGAGAGAAATTGCCTGCAACCCCAAGGATTTACAGATCTCTAAACGAGAAAGGACAGAGAGATAAAGATAGAGGAGAGAAGCTGAATGAAACCTGAGTTACAGATCTCCCACTAGGAGGATGACTTGAATAAGTTGATGAGAGAGAAAAATTGGGGAGAAAGTAAAAGAGCCAGAGAAGCTATACTGTAGCTGGGCCCAGAACGCAAGATTTATCATAGAAATGTCATAATAAGAACAGGTGACGAAAAAAGATGATTGTATGGCCTAGAAGGAAGATTGAATGTCAAATCATCAGAACCAGTAAAATACAACCCAGCAAATATTATTAGAAGAAAAACCAAAACATAAATAAAGTCCAGTGAAATAACAGGAAACAGTACTCCATATACCCAGAACCCACCAGAACATAATGTATACCTATTATAATAATGTACAAACTAAAAAAGTAACGAAGGATCTCTTCTCGAACATTTAAAATACAACAGAACGCAAAAGATAGAGGGTTTATAAAAGTTCTTTTCGAGAATATTGCCCTCTAGTATACATAAAAACGTTGCAAAAGCGCAGAACTTAAGCCAGCCCTATTTTATTAACAACTGAAACAAAAGACGTACTAACGGAGCAGCTCAGAGTGGCTGTAAATTAGGTTCGATTCATGCCAGCTTTTTCCTCACTCGGATCGGAAGAGGGAGCTTAGTATCATCATAGCTGCTTTTACCCATAAATCAACGAGAAACGAGAACAAAGACATTCAAATACATTTCAACAATTAAAAACTTAAGTAACAAGAAATTCCAAACAATAGCTTATGACTTCGACTTATTCTAGCAACATGAATTTTCGCTGCTACTTTCCCCCGACAACTAGTAACATAAAAGAAATTCAAACACCCAAACGAGAAAATAAAAAAAAATTAGAAAGGAATAGAAGGGGTTGCTCAGTTCAGCGGGGTTGTCGACATGCAACTCGAAGAGGAGCAGCAATCCGGTCTGTTGAGCTTGAAATCTTAAAATCATCACCGCAACCCTTCACAGAAGACAACAAAAACCTAATCGTACCATTCATTTCCAAAAATTCCACGATGAAGAGATCAAACATGGAGGATTATAAAAGGCCTTTGAAGCATAAAACCCTAAAATTTCGCATGAAACCCTAACCGCGTATGACCTCTACTACGGCGGCAAACGACCTAACTTTTCTTGTAAAACGTCTGGTAAATTTTCAAGGGCAAGGGAAATCTTCTATATCTCGTAATCTTGATGTTAGTGTTTCTCATTTCATTTAATTGCATTGCATGAGGTAGAGTTAAAAACTATTAAAGATATTAATCAACATAGATCCATCTAATTTCTTGAGCTGTAGTTTTTTTATCTTAAACTCAAGAAATTTGATTCCTCTCTTATTCGATAGTTTTAATTTTCTATTTTGGATATGGATTTTTTTAGTTATTTTTCATATTTTTTTTTTAAATTTATGAACCGACATGGATTTTTTTAATTACTTTTCATAAAAAATTTATTTTATGAGCCGACATAAAAATTTTAAATTATGGTAATGTTACGTTACAATATCTCCCCCATACTCCATTGTAAAGCACCTTGCTCCTCTCAAGATTTATTTTAATATTAAATCTCCAAGGAAAATTTGCATTTTTAATGGATTTATATAATATATATAAGTATTTATAATAATATGCCCTTTGGGCTCTTCTACATTTGACTACGCTTCAAGGCATTACAAAAATGCAAATACTTACCGATTCTTTTTTTTTCACTAAAACGATTAAAATTATATTTAAAAAGAAGGTCGCGGCTGTAGCCTAAAACGACTAAATTACAATTTTCCAAATAATTCTAAGTCTGTTATGATCTTCTACCACAATTTTGCCCTATGCAGCAACAATATTCAAATATTTAGTCCCTTTTTTCACCAGAATTTTGAGATCAGAGTCCTAAGATTCCAAATATGTATGCAATCTTGATGCTTTTATAGATCTGTTCCCTGTCAAGCCTTTACTCTAGCTTTTCTCTTGCGCTTGATTGCACTACCATTGCCATGGGAATAATTCATTACTCTTGCGCTTGCATACAATGTCGTTTCCATGGGATTAGTTCATTATACCTTCACTCGATTACTCTATTGAAGATGCTTGATACCACCACCCTCCAAGAATGAGACTACTCCTGCGCAGGGTCGAGCTGGCTAAGCTTGCTACTACATGTCCTTTAATTCTAGAGGGTCCCACCGTTTCATGGAATTGTATGGAGAATTATGGAACCTTCATTTGTTGTTAGATGTTCATGTGCTAACTTACATCCTATATTTTCCCACCTGTCCGCTGCTTGATTTGAGCCATGCAGAATATGATAGATTTGATACTTGGAAAATCGTTGGAGAGTGTTTCTGATCCTTTCAAGGATCATGTTTAACTTGACATTTCCATATTGATTCTTTGTGTTCAAAGTATTAACCAAAATTTGTGAATCGCCAAAGATTTGAACTTCAGTGTAATCCTCACTTAGTACCAACTGACATCCTTTGAGAAGAGCAAGCGCTTCTACTTGATTGTTGGAACATTTGCCTAGTCCCTAGCTTAAGTTAACTTCTTGTTCTCTTGCAGGGGAAAATATCACCCCACCAGCTCCCACCAGTCCAGGATTCCCTTTAGACGCTCCATCGAAAAAAATAGTAGCTTTGTCTTGTATTTTCCACCATCTCTGAAATTCCTTGTCCGGAAATCTAAGTATCCAGGCTGGTGTAGGAGCCGGTCTTTTACCTATGTTCTCCCTTTTATTGAAGATTGTATATCCAATCCAATTTTCTCTAAATTAGTGAGAGAAGCATCCAACTCTTTCACTTGATTTCTAATTGCTTCCAGGAGGTAAGCCTTTGCTTTGGCAGCCACTTGAACAAATGTTTGCACCTGATTATTGAAGGTTTTTCTATTCCGGGCCAGCCAGAGTTTCCAACAAATGAATTTAGGCAATGTTAGCCAAATATTTTTCCATACAGGCTTGTTTGAAAGGGTGGAAGCATATCGATTTTTCTAGGAAGAGAATAGAGATCTGTGAAGGTGGGGGAATTTTCAAATTCTGAAGAGAAAGAGTCCATACAAAAAGCGCAAAAGGGAAATCCACAAATAGATGGTCGATGTTTTCCGAGCTTTTGCAGCAGAGTGGGCATATATGCGGTCCTATAAAGCCTCTTTTTGATAGATTTTCACCTGTCATAATTTTCCTATGCATTAAGAGCCGAATGAAAAAGTTGACTTTGGGGAGGCCATAAGGATTCCATACTAGCTTCCATAGTGATGGGGTGTGTAGGGGGATCTCAATTGCTTGTAGCTCTTTAAATCCTTAGGCGGCTGAGTAGACTCTTGATTTCCCCCATCCCCACTCGTCTTTAGTATGAATATGAAGAGGGACTAGCCCAGTAAGTTTGTAGAGGAGCATTGTCTTCTGTAATGAGAGTCGTTCTGGGACTACTAGCAAGGACCACGCCAGCCAGTTTCCATTTTTATCCCAATGGGAGATATCAGCCAATGTGACTAGACCTCTTTGAGAGAGCCAATCCCGAATATCTGAGAGAGAGTCTATGCTTCCAAGAGGGGGATTATCAATCATGTTGTCTGTCAAGAGTTAAGTTTTTGCCCCATTCCATGGGATGCGATACAACTGATTTTGGAAATATTCAATTCCTGATCTGCATAAATTCCAGATTGAAGTGCCTTTGGGTATATTATCAATGTGCAGGTTACGAATAAGACCCCCATTAAGATATTTTTTCCACAATAATTTACTAACCGGGTGGGCATGATTTGAGAACAAATTCCAAAGGATTTTCCCACATAGAGCCAAGTTGACTAAGCGGGGATCTCTTACCTAGAGTCCACCTTCCATCAGAGGCATTTTCACTATATCCCAGTTGACGAGATGGAATTTGTTTTGATTTCCTGTTCCTCCTTTCCAAAGAAACTCTTTGATTAGACGAGATATTTGATCCATTATTGACTTGGGCGCCATGAGAATATAGGATTGATAGATAGGGAGAGAAGAGAGCATTGATTTGATAAGGATCAGTTTTCATGCGTAATTGAGCCATTGTCCCCCCCAGGCGTGTATTTTTTCCTTAACCTTACTTGTAACTTCTGTCCATAGAGATTTTTTGGTCATTCCCAAGGTTAGGGGAAGGACAAGGTGTTTGATTTGTTCCCATGAAGCAGACCCCGAGAAACCCAAGAGGTGAGTTATTCTATGGATTGTATGTTGCTTTGCATTCCATCCATATACTGCACTTTTTATGTTATTAACCAAAGCTCATGTTACCTAGCAGTAGTTTTGTATTATCTCTTCGAAGGCGATAGCAATATTTAATGAGGTTCCTCCTAGAAAGAGATAATCATCGGCAAAAAGAGCATGATTTAAAGAAGGAAGGCCTTTAGCCAATCTTATTCCTGGAATTTTTCATGCTTGTCTTACTGCCTCCAACTTCTGGCTCAAAGAATCCGCCATCAAAATATAAAGAAAAGGGGATAGAGGTCAACCTTGTCGAATTCCACGCGTAGCCTGGAAGAATTTTGCAGGTCTTCCATTTACTAGAGGGGAAATCCAAGGCTTGTCAATGCAGACTTTCACCAGGTCTATAAAATTTATGTTGAATCAAAAGGAGGACAAGACTTTGTAAAGATACGAGAGTTTAACTCGGTCAAAGGCGTTCGCCATGTCGAGTTTTATAAGCATACCTTTTTCTTTTCTAAGCTTGCTGGAGTGCATTGCTTCCTACACTAGGATCATGTTATCTAAGATTTGCTTTCCTTTTATAAAGCCTCCCTGATTGGGAGAGATCAACTTGCTGAGCAGTGGTTTAATCCTGCTGGCTAGAAGCTTAGAAATTATATTATAAGAGGCGTTACAGAGCGAAATAGGTCAATATCTGTCAAAGGATCTAGGATTCACTTCTTTGGGAATTAGAGCAAGAAAGGTGGAATTAGTATTACCTCCAATCTTGTCTTTTTTATGAAAACCTATAATCATACGGATAAGATCAGATTTGATTGTGAGCCAACACGCTCTGTAAAAATGGATTGTAAAACTGTCCGGTCTAGGAGCTTTATCCGGCTCCATATTCCATATCACGTTGATGATCTCTTTTTCTGAAAAAGGTTTCAATAGGTTTTGGTTTTCAACAGAATTGATTATATTGGGGATATGAGATAGGAAATATGTCGTTGTCTCCTCATCATGATGGCTATCCTCCGTGTACAAGGCATGGATATGGGTTTCTGTAGCCTTTTTTATCTTTTCAAACCCTTTGATAGTTTCTCCTTCTGATAGGGTGATATCTGAGATATGATTTCGTAATTGTCTAGCTTTGGCTTGTCGATGAAAGAAAGAAGTATTATGGTCACCTACCTGTAACCACAGGCTGCACGATTTCAATCTCCAATGATATTCCTCTTGGCGAAGTGTTGTGAAAACGTTGGCTTGGAACTGCTGCTCCTTAATCAAATCCGAGGGAGAGATGTCTTTTTCTTCCAGCTCCATCTGGAGAGAAGACAGCTCCAGGACTGCTTCCTTTATATTTGCAGAGGGGCCCTTGATCGCTTTTTTTATCCAATTTTGTAATGCTTGTTTTGTGTTTTTGAGCTTTTTCTCCCAAACAAAACTCGGGGATCCTATGATAGGAATGTCCCAGGCTTTGGACACTTCTTCCATAAAACCTTCCTGCTTGATCCAGAGTGGACTAAACCAGAAGGGGATTAGTCCTAGATCTTCCTCGTCATTCAAGTGAAGGAGAATTGACTTATGATCAAAGACTAATTTGAGTGTTATTTTTTAGAAAAATATTTTCTTTTCAAGAAGAAGAGTGCTCTGGATTAAGAATCGATCAAGGCGCATTGCAATGTGTTGAGATCTCGTCCAATTGTTTGTCCAGGTGTATTGTCCCCTCTTGGGCTTTATATCAACAAGATCCCATTGATGAATAAGATCTTCGACCAGGTGAAGCATGCGATCTCTTCCCTTGTTTCCCCCTTTTTTTTCCTTTTGGACTTGTAACTATATTAAAATCCCCCGCCAGAATAATATTCGAAGGTGTGTAGATCTCCAGAAAATATGTTAGAGTTTTCCAACAATCTTTTTTCTATGAATAGTGGACAAGGACATATAAATTGAATAAAGCGAAAGTTAGCTTGCTTTGAATGTGATGGAGTTCAGTAAAGATCCAGTGTTGTGTTGCAAAGGAGTTTTCCAAGGTGAACTTCTCTTTGGACCATAATGTAGCAAGCCCGCCAAAGGACCCTCTTGCGCTTACTGCCTTTCTAGTGTTCTTCTTCCATTTGGATCTGCTTATAGAGAGAAGAGTTTCCTCTTCTATTTTGGTCTCTTGGAGCATAAGGATATTTGATGTATCAATTTTGAGGAGATCTTTAACTACGTTGGATTTCGAAGGATTCCCCAATCCTCTACAATTCCAAGAGACTAGATGGAGGTGGGCCACCTTTTGGGGTCCTGTATCTGGTATTTCTGCCATAGGCCATGTCAATGGTTCCCTGGCTTCCTTGCATCTTGTGTCTTTCATCCTCCTCTTCTCTTATTTCTTTGTTAGATTTCCTCCTTGCTTTCTTCGAGGACCTCTCCGAGAAGTCTTCCTCTGAGGAGGAAACCACTTATGTATGCTTTCTTTTTGTCATTTCAGCATAGTAAGGCGAAGAGGTAACCTCTTTCTGAGGAGAGGATGGAGTCTTTTCCTCCCCCTAAACTTGTTGCTCTCCCTCTTCCTTCTCCTCAGAAGCAGCCTGTTCGTCTGAAGTGCTTAGGATTTCAAATTGGTTTCATGAAGCTTCTACCCTAGGGTGAGAATTTTCGGGTTGACCTTTCTCTGTTGAGGGATTCATATTCCCATAAGGGTTTCCTTTCCCTTTTGTCTTGGAAGTAGGTTTTGTCGTTGCCTGTTTCTGAACTCGTTTCCACTGATCTCCTTTGTATTTTTCTGTATCTTCCTCAGTTTTTTTTTTGTAATGACAAGCAAAATGGCCATATTCATGACAATGTCTACATTTAAAAGGAATGTGTTCATAGTCTAGCTCCTAGATGTGGGACCAATCTACAACGGTTAGGTTTATTGCTTCCTACAGTCCTACTTCAAGATCCACTTCCACACATATCCGAGCGCAGCTATATTGATCTTTTTTTTTGCCTTATATATATATCATCCCAAAGTATTCCCTATGGCCTCTAGTGATTATGGATTCCAGCAATGTAGTGGAAGGTGGGGGAGCCTGACCCAAACAGGGACCCCTGAAGGAATATCCTGGGTAGGATAAAAATACAGGGTCCATTTTTTCAAATATAGGCCTTGTGGTCCCATGAAATAGGGCCCATTTCAGAAGATAGGTCCCAATCCACTGTGCTCTTGAATACGAACACAAAATATCCCTTGCCTACTAGATAACTTTTGATGTCTTTAGCGATAAGGGGTTTCCAGTTCTGCTGCACGCATGATTCTATGGCTTTTGGAGATGGCCATAGTCCCGTGCACTGGCCAATGAGGCCTCTCTCCAAAAGATTCAGAGTTGTTCTGCAGGGCCGCTCAAGTGGAGTCACACTGTAGGAATCACTGCGAGTTTTTTGACAAATTTATGTTGAATCGATGTTGTCGGTCGCTTTCCTTGTGCTGCGATTAGTATCTTGAATGTTGATATCTCAAGAGGAGTCGGTGAAGGAGGAGGATCATGTCCTCCCCCTGGAGCCATGACAGCGAAAGCCCTAACCTCTTCTCATCGAGTGCGCTCGAATCCGTTGCCTGCTTCTCACGTCACCATATTGTACTTACCGATTCTAAGAGAATGATGGATTGGATGAATAATATGGTCACCTTGGTAGATGTATGTTTGAACCATCTTTTGTTGGAAATCAAAATATTGTTGAACTCTTTCTAGTAGACAGGATTCACCCACATATATCGAAATCTCAATAAGAAAGTTGACGAACATTCAAAGGAAGCCTTAACATTGGATTGTGGTACTTTTGTTGTGATGGAATTTATGGATGGACAGGAAACAAAAGCTATGACTTTTCACTACTAGTGTATACGACTCTTCAGCAACTAGCTTGAAACAATGTTTCTTTTTGAATGGACGATGTAAGAAGTCTTTGGCTCCTAAAATAAATTACGGAGAAAGATATAACATATGATCCCCATGGGTGATGGGATCGACCACATGATTTAAGTATGAGTTGAGGTGGCTTTGTCTCTTTTGATCAGTCCACTCGAATGGTACTATGAATATTCTCCTTTATAATGAGTATAATATTTTTTCCTTAGAAAAAAATGTATTTATAATATTATATTTTTATTTTATTTTATTTTTCCCCTCGTGAGCATACATTTAAGTGCATGGATCAATCTACAAGACAAAATTCAAATAATATGTTATATTTGATTGGACTAGGTCTACATACATGAAGCATAGTATTAATACACAACGACTCTAGATTACTTTATTATGCAACATACTCCCAAATTGATATGAATAGTTATGTTTTCTTCTAAAAGTAATTATAACACCCTTGCACATGTTTAAACTATCATTGATGAACCTTTGCAAATGCACTATGAAGAACTATATCGCGAATTTCCCTAGTTAATGATATACTTTAAAATCTAAAAGCCACAATAAGTAATGTGCACCATGCAAGTTGCTAATAATTGTACTAAGAGCAAATCTTTGACATTGTCGCAGTGCTCTTGACAATGGCTTTGTTGGCCATTGCTCGCCCCGTAGCATGCATTCCATTGCTCACTACACAGTGAGTGATATGCACCATGCAATTCACCAATAGTTACCCTAAGAGAAAATCTTTGATACTGCCATAGTTCCCTTGACAATGACTTTGTCATCCATTTCTCGCCACACAGCATGCATGTCAATGATGATGCCAAATTCCACATGACTTTTGATGATGGTCATCATTCGTAGGAGGCCCACACTATGAAGGTGTATTGTAGGATGATCTGGGCAGTGTCTTAATGGATGCATGAAAAATATTAATAAGTGCCCTTACCTACTACTTCTTCTGTCCTTGTCAAGTATTGTCAAGAAATTAATCTACCATAAGTCATTGGACCTAGAGGTTTCAAACAAGTTCTTGTTGTTCACTATGAATGCCAAGGACAATGCAATATACTTGGACCAATCATCCATATCCTGCAACTAATTCCATGAATTCTTTTGGGATTCAACAATGCAAGAAATGTGATAGTGGCCAGGGCCCATTACAAGTGTAATCTCAATAGTCTTATATTCATATGTGGTATCAACGATGTTGAAGCACTCCAAAATTGGCTATAATAGTGAATATACACTTTGTAGTGAACCATTAACATATCCTAAAAAATTTCTCCAAACACTCTTTAATGGAAAGAAACTTACATGCAATAGCGCCACAAAATATGCTAAACACCTATCTTGCACTAAAATGAATTTGAAGAGATGCTTGGGCACAATTTATTGTGAATTAGATACATATTATGCATCAAGCTTAATGCTTGGCATGACATACATATAAGCATAAGGCCTCTAAAAATGGTGATGTGATCTTGTTATATGATTGAAACATCTAGGTACATATTATGCATAAAGTTTGGTCGGGCATAGATATAAGCATAAGGACTCTAAAAATGGTGATATGGTCTTGTTATATGATAATAAACATTTGAAACAGCTAGGTAAGTAAAATATGTGTAAGTTGGATCCTCTTCTAGCGATGGAGATGAGGGATTTAGGATTTGTAAGGTTAACTATTTAGCTTGATGACACACTATGGTTGATGCATAACACCCCTTGAAACCTTTCACCCTTGCATATTATTAAAATTTGTTCCACCCCTACCTAGAGAAGTATGTACCTAATATTTGGTTATTTAATTAAGTTGTGTATGTTTAAGTTTATTTTCTCTACTTTATTATAGTTTAGGGACCGACATCTTTTAGCTTTCGCGTAGTCTAAAAGTTTGACGATTTCCAATTGAAAATTTTGAGTTTTACGACACTATTTTGAAAAAATCCGGTAGAAAATTTTTAACATTGGGGTTACAACTATTGAACTTTGAAAATTTGGGTGCTCCAGGGGTTTTTTATGGTGTTGAATCCATTTCTACCATCAAAATAGCCATTAAAACACAGTTAAATTCATATTTTTCAAAATAAAAAACTGTGTATTTCGGCGAAAAGCCCCCATCCGATCCAAATCATCGAATATTTAGACAACTCCTTTAGCTTTTGGGTTTTAGAGTTTTTTTTAAAGTCACACTCATATCCTTTTGGAGTTTTGTTTAAGGATATGTGTCACATCCCCTCCCATCGTTCCCGAGCAAGGGAGAGAACATGACACAAAAACTGGGCATCTAGCCCCATTATCATTAACAAAATTCATTGAAAACAAAAAAACATATGCAGATGTATAAATGTAAGAGACACAACGGAAGTAAATTCAACTAAACATCTAGCATGCATTCAACATATTCATGATATTCATCAAATAAAGACATTGCAAAATTAACACAAGAGAGTACTTATCTTGAAACAAAGTAGTCCCGAGCAACTGGCTATGCAACTGCAACGTTCCACCCAACCATAGGCTAGTTGTGCTCATCAATCTCTCAACACAGTTGTCACCCCCGAGATGGGCATGATTTCTACAAGGGAAAAGGGAACAACAGACTCACACATAGCCAAATATACACCAAAATCAACCAAGCCAATCCACAGTTGGGTTTATCAGGCTGCTAAGGCAATGGAAGGGAATGAATTGCTAAGCTAGTGAGCTCAACCACAGAGCTATGGATACCTATGCAAGATATATCTAGCTTGGTCCCCACAATACCTACACACCCAACACAAGGAAGTATCCCTTCACTACTACACAGTCCCTCAGGCCATACCTTCCATTCTAGTGCTCTTCAAGGTGTGCATAGAAGAGTAGCCAGCCCTTTTGATCTTTCTGTGAGGTTCCTCTCTTCACTAGGTTTATCAAGCCAACGCTAATCCTCTTCCAATCCTAATTTCTTGCTCACAAGTTAAAACCAAAACAGGGATGCACATAACAGCAAAACACAAGTGTTGGGTATGAAGAAAAACGTTTTGACTGTGGAATGCTCCAAATGGGATTTCCATGAGTTTCCAAAATCGTGGGCAACCCAAAATGAGATGTTAGATGGGAAAATCAACCCTAGGAGAGCAAATTCGATTTCAGAAAATGTTTATGGGCATTCAAGGGGCAGAAATGACCTCTATAAACCCCCAAATCGTGACCCTCTTCCTCCCATCCAGTCTGCAACACAAAAATGGATTCCCAACTATGGAAAATGAAGGAAAGAGATGGAAAATGTGAAGGAGAAAGCTCCAGCTAGCTCAAATTGCGCGAGGGAGCAAAGACCGTGGGGGAAGAATGGCTTGGGCCCAATTTCGTGGGCGTTTTCTTGCCCAAGAAGCAAAAATACGATTTTCCAAATTGATGGCTTGCCCATACACGAAATTGTTTGTCATACCTCTCCATTCCCAAGGCATTAACTACCTCAACCAACTCTTGGAAGAATTAAATGATTCGGTGCATAAGTCAAAATGGGTAGTTGAGGGTTTATGGGTTCTCTTCTTGACACTTGGATTGACACTTTTGGCTCAAGGGTTTGGACATTTTCCCTCCCTATTCCTTGTAAAAATCATGCCCCCATCTCTTGTTGCATCGCATAGCTAGTTATGGGTATTTCCTTAAAATTCATATTTACATGATGTCTTAATTTCTATTGTGCGTGGCTAGCACAAGAACCATATGCATCGATTTTTAATTGCCGATACATAAAACGCTAAATCGATGGCGGGGCCTTGGCCTTGAGATCCTCACCATGATTTAATAACGATATTTACATCATTTACAATTTTAATGCAATAGAGTCAAAATCGAGATATTACAATATGCCACACCTTTCTAGTCCATGGAAAGAAAACAAACAGTTTAGATTTTGATGCTTTTACATGATCGTGGATATCTTGATCAATTTGGGTTACGTCCTTGCCCATGTGAGCTCAATTTTTTTTAAAGGGTGAGTTGAAAGAAGGAAATTTGAGTAAAGTTCATGCCAATGATAAACTAGGTATGACTATATGTTGCATCATGAATTTTAGGTTACATTTAGGATTAGAGTTACATCACAAGGATGGGGTAGTATCAATGTTGCAACATGTTGGGTGATGTGATTGATGGGACAACGTGTTAATGCATGGTTTTCAATTTTTAAAGACTATTTTTTTTGGCAGACAATGTGAATTTATGGATTTTTTTATCTAAATTTATCTTTAAGCATGGGAAGGATAGTTGGTTTTAAATATGTACAATCAATGCAATATTGGGTTACAAAAGATTGAACTTAGTTGTTTTTGGCTCATTTTTTAAACTCTTTGTGCTCAGCGATCTTGTGACATTTTGGAAAAAAGGGTGGTGAGTTTGAAGTCAATGTCAAGGTTGTGGAGTCTTATTCATTATTGGGATTATGCCTAGAGATTACCAAAGTTTATAGTCAAAAGCATATATAGCAAGTTGCCAACATGGTGAAGGTCAATGCTCGCAATGTTGAGCCAACAAAAGCTAGGGGTAGACAAAAACATAGTGAACCCTTTCTCAAAGCATCAAGGAACAAATAATTTGTGGTGGATAAGGTTGTGGAACCTCGAGTCAAAGTTCTACAAAATTTGAAAAGAAAGGCCAAGCATACTAAGGTCATTGACCATGACCTCATTGATGTAGATTTATTTACATAGTTCCAATACATAGTGTACAAGAAATAGGTTCCTTTAGTGAATTACAAAATGCAGTCCATATGGGGAGATGAATTCTAATAGTTAAAGGAGTCAACACTATTAAATTTGTTGAAGGTCCCTACCTTCGAGAGCATGGGTGAGATGGCTCATTATGTCAAGTGTTTATCATGTCAAAGTCACCAGGGATGCCATTGGGTCGATAAGGCTTACAAATTACACTACAAGGTATTCACCTTATCATGGGCCTCTCGATAGAAGGAGAAGATGTAACAAAGGGGTTTTGGGGTTAAAACCAACATTGACAATTTATATTAGAAGTATGTGACCAAGAGAGGTAGCAAGGGAGATAAGAATGTTGGAAGTTTTATTGTCAATGATGTCAATAAAGGTCTTGAAGTGTCTTGATGCTTGAAGCAATAATGATGCCATTTTGGCAAAGAGTTGAAGTGTCAAAAGAAGTCCCTTAAAGGAACATTAAAACAACTTGAAGAATCCCTCTTCTAAATATTGTATTTTGAAGAGACACATAAAGAAAAGCAAATTGACCCTATTTTACCCCAAGTAACAACATAAAAGGTGCTAATTTTGAAAGGGATTGTTATCCCATAAAAGTAGCTCAAATGGAAGGGAAAGTTACATAATTAGATAGCTTATTCCAAGACCTTTCTGATTATACGTGGCACATTTTCTAACTCCACATGGTTGAGCATATATGAATGTTTCTTTATGCCCAGTCAAAGTGCCAAGTCGGCCCAGCCAAAGAAGTAAGGTTGGTCCCGATCTTTAAAACACATTTGACTTGTATAAATATAAGGAAAGGTGCCCTCATTTTAATGGATCGATAAGCACATTTTTGAGACAGTGATTTGAGGCAGCCAATCGAGGACATATAAACTCATATATGAGGAAGCAGAGAAGCGGGTCGAAGATAGTCCTAAGAAGGTCGAAATGAAGAGTAAGGGTGAAGTTTTGAAGAACTGAGGAAGGTGTAGATCTATAGGAGACTCTAAACTAGTTTTAGCAGTGATAAAGACAATTTTGATCTATGGCAGAGTTTGAGGACTATCTTTGACTATTTAAGCACATAATTCAAGGGCAATCTTGGCATAGATTTCAAGACAAGTTAGAGAACGATTTTGAATATTTTTGGAGCAACTTTCAAAGGAGAGTATTGACAGATTTGTTGGTTGAGCTTACACAGTCTTAGGGACTGCTTAAAGGTCTGATTTGCAACAATATTAAGGACTATTTAAGGGAAGATTGTGAATCCTAAATGAAACATCATTGGACAGAGTAAGGGCGGTTTTTGGAGAGCTATCTTAAAGGCTAATTTGTAACCTATGATAGGACATAATTAACAGAGCTTGGAGACAATATCTAGACTGATTTTTTAGAACAGAATTTGAAGACAATGTTTGAACTATTTTGGGACAGCATGGCACATATTCCAAGACAATTTTGAAGGATCATTATGAGGACATTTAGAAGGTGTTTGATAGATTTTCTACATATATTCAAGGATAGACTTAAGGGTGGCAAGGTGGTGCAAGGAAAGATTGAGTTGGTGCTCAAGAGGAATGGTGTATTCATCCACTTAACAAGTTGGAGACTGTTAATTTGAGTTGGTGCTGAAGAGGATTGGTGTCCTCATCCCTCCAACAAGTTGGTGCATGGAAATTGCAAGTTTCTACTAGCACGAGGGATTGGTGTCCCTATTAGATTGGTGTCTAATAAATTTGAGTGGGTGCTTACACCATCATTGTAGATTTGTGTCTCCTACAATTCATTGTAATTTATGGTTTTATCAATTCATTAAATTGAGTTTCCATATAAAGATTATGTGTATTGTTCTTGTATGTTGATGATTGTTTATGATTGATAAGGGTACATAATTAATGAAGTGAAAATTGAAAAAAGTGTGTGATATTGATTCACCCCCCCCTCTCGCAGTGTCATTGCATGTTCCAACAATTGGTATCATAGCGGGTTCCTTCAAGACAATCCAACCGTTGGAAGGAATATCTCTTAAGCACACATGGATGAATATGAAAGCTTCTTTTCTTCTAATGGAGCTCCATTGTTTAGTGGTTCAAACTATGAGTTATGGAACATAAGGATGAGATTCTATTTACATGCACAAGGTTATGGCATTTGGGAATTTGTTTTGAATGGCTACACCACTCCAAAAATACCACCAAAATATGTTGCAAAAAAGGAGTTGAAGAAGAACAATACAATGGAAATGGATGCCATCCTAGATGGATTATCTGATTCTCTGAAAGATAAAATAGGAAAATGTGCATCATCCAAAGAGCTCTAGGATAAGCTACAAAATCTCTACACATTTGAGAAGGTCATTAAAACAAATAAAGAACCAGATGTAAAAGGTGAAAGCATCTCATCTAATGATAGTAATATACAAGATGCCATATTCATGGCCAAGGATGAATCATTTGAAATAGATGATGAAATCATTGAGAGAAAAAAAAATGCCTCTAAAGATAAAGAAGATTCTAAAACTAAAGGACAAGTGGATCTTGAAGGAGAACTTGGCAGTGCTCTAATTGAACTAAGGAAAACTAAAAGGGAGAATAAGGAACTAAGGGAGTAATTGCAAAAGAATCAAGAGAAAAATCACGAAGACAACAAAGAGACTGAAAAGATTATTATTGGTCTAAAAGCACAGATTGAGAAGACACAAAAAATATTGAAAATCAACTATAGGAGAAGGAACAAATCTGCAAGAAGCAATAAGCAAGAAGTTGAAATTGTCTCCTTAAGAAAGGGGCTAGAAGAAATACAAAAGAACCATGAAGAAGCTAAAGAGACCATTGTTGGTCTAAGAAGTCAAATAGTAGAGGCAGAGAAAATTGAAGAAGACCTAACAAGTCAACTTCAAGAGAAGAAAGAGCTTTTCCAAAGGCAAGAGCTTGAGATCATTTCACTAAAAGAAGATTTGGACTAGACAATTTCCTAGTTGGAGACAAATTCAAAGTTTGAGAAGAGCACCATGATCTTAGATCACATCCTTCGTTGTCAAACATCACCATATGATAAGATAGGTCTTGGGTTTGACAACAATCAGAACACTCTTGAAGAAAGCTCCAAGTCAATTGAGGAGAAGGCTAAGGTCAACAGAAATGTCTTTTTAATCTTTGTGTTGTTCTAGATTCTTGAAGAGGTAATCTATGTGTTTTTAATCTTTGTGTTGTTCTATAGGTTTGATCCCTTGATCTCTTGATGTGAGATGCATTCTTCAAGGATTTATATGTTTTTGTAGAAGTTGGTTTAAGTCTCTATTTTCAATGGATTGGGTAGTGTTGTCGTGTAGCGTTCACATCCATCATTCTGACAATAGGGGGTAGTTACGAATGTCATGTTTCTAAATTTCTCCCCATGGGAAACATAAACTAAGAAATGCATGTGCAAGTGCATGAATATAATACACATCGTAATCAACAACTATAATTCATACACACATCATGCATAAATAATCATATTCATAACAAGAAGTAAATAAAATCATTTCACATTCATAGACAAAGAGAATACTTATCTTTTAACAGAGAAGATCCAAGCAACTGTCCTTATAAGAGAAATTTTCCACCCAAACTTAGGTATTAGTTGTTGATACCACCCCAAGCCGGGTGTTGACACAGTTTTGTCGACAAGGGTTCACTTCACACTGCTGTCAAAAAACACCAACCAAACACCCTTAAGCACCGGCCCAAAAAGGTTTTACCCTTTCAAGCAACACCCGCGAAACGAGTGAAGTCTCACCCGAGATGATTAAGGGGGCTGCAGGAACAAGGTTTTCACAGCGGGGGAAGGACATGCATCTATTCTCACTCTATCGCCACAGGAACCAGAGATTTATCTTCGCATCATGCTTCGCAATTCAAACATACATTCATCATTCGCATATTCAATATGTAATCGACATTTGCATTAACAGGGTAAAACTAGCAATCACATCAATCAGAAATTACAGAACAACAACATTTAAGCATGACACAATATTTATCATTCGACACAAACAAAGATAAAAGCGACATACCCGAACATCAAAATCTGTGTTACAACCTTCGCAGGGATAGTTCAAAACACCTTATCGCGGATCCATACAAAACTTGCCGAAGTCAGAGCAAAACATTACACAATTCATCCGCACATCTATTGATCAAATTCTGAGATGATTCTAAGATACCCTTAGGATTACAATCATATTCCTATTTATAGGCAACCATGGCGGTTACAAAATGGGCCAAATGACCCATTCTAACTAACTAAACTAATATTGCGCTTTCGTCGGCTCCTTGTTCTCTGCGAATGGTCCTTTCTTCTGTGGATGGTCCTTCTCATCACTGTCGGCTTCCACACTTCATGTGGTCTAACCCCATGCCAACATGCCCCCAACACAAACTTGTGCCTCACCCTCAAGCCACTTCGGTTGGGCTATGCTGGAACTGTTCTCGTCCTTCGTTGCTCTATACTTCTGAGGCCGATCCTTCTGTCTGGTGCTCGTTGTCATGTACTTCTTGAACTCATCCTTTAGTCTCTTGGTCGCTGTCATGTACTTCTTGAACTCATCCTCCAGTCTCTTGGTCGTTGTCACGTACTTCTCGAATTCATCCTCCAGTCTCTTGGAACCTTCATCATCTATTCCTTCTCGACTGTCTATTACCTTTGACCCTGGCTTGTGACTGGACATAAGTTTATCGACAACACCAACTTGTGGAAAGGGCGTGGTGGTCCTGCACATCTGTTTCACACATTCAATCATCTTTTGCTGGTGTCGACGTGCCTTTGCTCTTGGTACTTTTGCGTTCAGAAGGACCGCTTTTCTTCAAACACTTGAAACTTGCTTAGACATCTCAGGTAAGACCTCATCTTTTTTCTTCCTGATACCTAGTGCCTCTACATCTGCTGGTTGCTCATGAACACTTGTCGTCCTTTCCCTTAGCGCACCTTGGGTGCTTCCGCTGGAAACGAAATGCACCATTGCAACTCTCTCACTTCCTTATTCCACAGCTTCCTTGGAATTGCTCATCCGACTTACTGAATCTCTTCATAATGTGCATAGGCCTTCATCCTCCAATCTCTTCACTTGTATTTATGCTTGTTCCTCATGTCCTTGATGCATGATTGGTAAGTTATTCGCTAAATATTTCCCATATTCATCAGATTTTTCCCTCAAGTGTGTCATCATAAACCTCCGTCGTCTTCCATTGATGCTTAGCCGCAGTAATCATCCTCTGACTTGACTCCCACGTGCTAAATGTCGACGAGCGACCAGTATTTCCATATCTCCCACATTTTGTCATTATTGCTTTTTTCTTTCACTCATTTCTTAGTTACTATGCGCATGGTCATGGCGATAGGGTTTCAACCGATTCCCATTTACTAGATTTGTCATGTCTCGTATAACCTTTGTAACTGCACCGCACCTCCATCAGTAACAAAATTTATGACATAAGGACCCAACCAATGCATCTGCAGCTTACCTGGATGCTTTGCAAACTTACTGTTGTATAATAGAACCATATTGCCTTGCTGGAAGTGCTTTGTTTTGACGTGGCGATCATGCCAAGCCTTCTGTTGATCCTTTTCTACCTTTTGATGGAATCCCGTGACGAATCGATCCTCATCAAGTTGTACCAACTGCGCCAATCGTTCTTCAATCGCTCCATCGTCGCTCATATTTGTAGGTGCTGCGATGTGCAAACTTGGGACGATATATTCCATTGGCATTACTGCTTCCTGTCCATAGACTAACTTGAACGGGGTTTGTCTTGTCAATCATTTGCAAGTTGTTCGATATGCCCAGAGTATCACTGGAATCTTCAAATCCCAATCATCACGGTTTGTGTTGCACACCTTTGTGAGTGCATGTTCCAATATTTTGTTGAATGCCTCAATTGTCTCGTTAGCTTGCGGATGATATGGGGTGCTTTTCCTGTGTTGAATTTGAAACTCCTCTGTCATCGCTGCAATTGTCTGATTAACCAAAAGAGTACCTTGGCCGCTCATTAGTATCTTTGGGAACCCAAACATGGTGACCGCATTATCGAAGAGGAACCTTGCTGCAGTCGCAGCTTTGCAATCCTTTTCTGATGCAGCTTCTGCCTGTCACGTCAAATAATCTGTCACAGTAATTATGTAGCGCGACCCTGTTCTTTTTCCTAGTGGTTTGATGGGTCCCACAAAGTCAACTGCCCATTTTTCTAAATCCTACAGTGTCAATTGAGGTACGAATGGCATTTCATCCCTTCATGACAGTTTTCCTGTTCTTTGACATGCATCGCAGCTTTTTGCGTAGTCCACAACATATCCATGTATCGTTGGCCACCATAGTCCAACTCTAAGTATCTTTCTAGCAGTGGCACATCCTCCATAGTGTCCTCTTGCAATCCCATCGCGAGCTTCCGCTAAAATCATTTCTTGTTCATGCGGAAGGACATATCGTTGAAGTATCTCGTCCTGTCCCATCTTATATAGTTGCCTTGCAATCAGTTGGAAATATACGGCTCTAACAACTAACTGTTTCTTCTAGTTGGTAGTGAATTCCTCTCGTGCCTTCCATGTAGCCAAAAATTGGATAATTTTCTCATAATGATCATCGACCATTCCAACCTTGAATAACTGAGCATCAGGCAGTCCTTCATCAATATTCCTTGGTTCTTCTCCTGATTCTATCCACGACAGATGGTCTGGTCTTGCATTCAGTCACCCAGGCTTTACAATTATCTCGAAGTCAAATTCTTGGAAGACTGATAGCCATCGACAGATTCCCCCCCCCAATACAAGCTTTACAATTATCTCGAAGTCAAATTCTTGGAAGACTAATAGCCATCGAAAGATTCCCCCCCCCAACACAGGCTTGTTCACTAGGTATTTGAGTGTTGAGTGATTAGTGAACATTTTAAAATGGCCGCCTAAGAGATAATGTCGAAACTTCTGTAAGGAATAGACCATTGCCAAACCTTCCCTTTCTGTGGTTGTATAGTTCTTCTCCACAGTGGACAGCTTCCTACTTGCGAATGCGATCGGGTGGTCAATCGCTCCTTCTCCTGGATGGGCTAATATTACTCCTAGTGCAATCGACGGCGCGTCGACATGAACATGGAATTCCTTCGTCCATTCCGGAAACACTAGTATTGGTGCTGCAACCATATTTGCTTTCAATATATCAAGGATCTTACGGCACTCTTCATTCCATTCAACCTTGGCATCTTTCTTCAACAATTTTTCCATCGGTGCTGTGATCGTTGCATAACCTATGATAAAATTCCTGTAGTATCCTGTGTGCCCCAACGTCGCTCTTAATTTCTTTATTGTTGTTGGTGGTGGTAGGTCGATGATAATCACAATCTTCGCAGGGTCAACCAGCATTCCTTCCATGCATATAATGTGTCCCAGCAAAATCCCAAACGGAGCACATAAAATGCACTTCTTCAGGTTCAACGAAATCTGGTGTTGTCGACATCTTTCCAACATCAACCTCATATTCGTGACGTGATCCTTGACCAACCCGTACATTGTCCAATCATCCATGTATACTGTAAGAAATTTATGGATGTAATCCTTGAATGCAACAACTACCAGTCTTGAAAATATTGATGGTGCATTCTTCAGGTCGAATGGCATCACCGTATATTGAAAACATCCCCATTCTATGATGAACATTTTTTTGTGCCAATCCTCCTTTGCAATTTTTATCTGGTGATAGCCTAAAAATCTGTTTGTGAATGAGTATATTTCCTAACCTCCCACACCTTCTAACACCTCATCCGTGATCAATATAGGGAATGGATCATGTAAGCATGCATCATTCATCTTTCTTAAATCAACACAGATCCTGACTTCACCGATTTTCTTATCTTGGACCACCATCGGGCTGATCCACTATGATTCCTCCACTGGTTCTATAATTCCTGCTTCCAACATTCTCTCGATTTCGGCCTTCACTCGCTCCTTATGCCTTGGATTCAACCTGTAAGGTCGTTGCTTTAATGACTTCACATCAGGTTTTAGTGGGATTTTCATCTCGCCTAGGTCCCCAGAAATACCTTTCATCTCCGAGAATTTTGTCGGGAACTTGTACAATAGGTCAGTCATCTTGGCAATGGTCGAGTCATCCCAAAAATATTTGATGCTCGTGAACTTGGGATTTTCTTCCGATCCAATGTTCACTTTCTTGATTCACAATGGCTGCTGGAATTTGTTGAAAGGAATATCTGGTGCCTCGACACTGCGACTTCCTTCTAACTCCGATATATACGTAGCCCTTGGATCATCCTCATCATCCGGTTCTCCTGTTATGTTGTGGCATTCCATCAGCATTTTTGGTGTCGCAATCCACTGAAGTCCCATAGGTTTCTTTGTCAGAACTACTTCGAGTACTTTCTCACGGACCTCCTGTAACGCACTGTGGATGAAGGGGTTTTCGTCGGAGAAACTGAACGTTTGGCTAAAGCCAATAGTTAGATGTTTCCATGAGGTTGTTCTGTGTCATAGCTCTACTGCGATATAACAACTTCGCAGTACTTCATCCAATGTATGAATAAATGCATGGACCCATTCATGTTTCGCTCGTGGTCCCCATTTGCTTTGACATTCATTCAAATGCTCCTTCGGATCTCCTTTGCCATCATACTTCCTTCCGCAGTATCCTTCAGTGTCGTTGAACCTAACCTTCATTAGGTGTTGACATAATGTCCAGTTGGTTATTGTTGACTTGTGCGCTTCCCACCATCACGCTGGTGTAGCCTTCAGGGCTTCCTCCAAGGCCAGTAGTCATTGTGGTTCTGCCACTTTTTCTTCAAACTCAGTGATAAATGCAGCCAAGTTGGGAAATCCATCATATGTTGGCAGTTTGCACTCTTCTGTATCTACCCATCTTAGCGACTGGGTGATCTGTGCACACCTCCTAAACAATACTTCAGGTAGCCGATTCTGCCAAATTTCAAGTGCTTCATCCGAATCTGATGACGCCAAATTTCCACTGCGCCATCCTAACTCTCCATCTGCGGTAGGATTGATGTAGTCTTCTGATATGTTGTAGAGACTATCCCATCCCTCAGTGAATTCATCCCGTGTCGGCTCAACATATCTCTGCCCTTCTGTAGGATCAAGAGGTGCGACTACCCTCATCTCACATTTTTCAAACGACATGGTTCGTTTCTTGAAATTGATGATGGCATGATTCTCCATCACCCAGTCTATTCCTAGCAGCACAATATAGGGGCTTGTGTTGTCGACAATCTCTATCACATCAAAATCTACATATGTTTTGATTCCTTCTATCTCAACTAGGACCTGGCATAATCGACCAATCGAGGTGACCTTACTTTGATTCGCTAGTCGCAGTTGTACCGAGGACCATGCCAACTGTGGTTTCCCCATCGTTTCCCAGGTCTGTTTTGTCAAGATGTTTACATCTTACCCCAGGTCTAAGGTAATGGACTCAACATCAAATGCTCTGATTTGCGTAGACATCCTCATTTATCTTCTTGTCTTCCTCTTGTGTATTCGATTGACCATTCGCTCCTGTCGTGCACCCTCCTTTCGATGCAACATGATTGATATCTATGCCAATGCGTCCTGATATTTTTCCAACTCCAGGAAGCTTTCTAGGAAGGCTCTTAAGGTGTTATCCTTTTTCTGCAAATTCCTCGTGTCGAATGTCGGCGGCATGTCATAAGTGACTTCTTTCTGGTGAAGAGGTGGTTGCCTCATCTGTCTCATTGCCTCCCGTGCTTTCAAGAAGATATCCCTTTCTGCTTCCACATCAAATGTGACTTGTTTTCTTGTTGTCAGTCGGGCGCTAGCTTATGACCTATCGGCCCCTGTCACATCTCCTCCTCGGGTCACTAGGGCCAACAGTCGTAGTTTGACTTCTAACCTCTGCTGATATCTTCTATACGGCTGGTGGCGGATTCTAGTTTTGATTCTGATTTGGTGGAGGTGGGGGTAGGTTCTTAGTTTGCCACTTCGCGATGAGATGAGGACAGTCTTCGACACCGTGGTCCACAACGCTGTAGTAAGTGCACTGTGGGGTTGGATTCGGGAAATCCATCTGGTAATGCCCCTGTTGACCACAATTGTAACATATGATTGGTCCTCTACCTTGTCCAGCAGCTCCTCCTCGGCCGGCACTGGTACCTCGACCTCCGCGGAACCCCCCTCTGAAACGTCCTCGTAGTGGCCCGTATGGAGGGTACTGCGGTTTACCATACTGTGGTGGTGGATATTGCGGTTGACCGTACTGCGGTGGTTGATATTGTGGTTGTGGATATTGCGGTTGACCATACTGCGATTGACCATACTGCGATTGATCATACTACGGTTGCGGACTATAGTGAGGATGTTGTTGATTGTACTGTTGTTGCTACTGTACCATGGATTTCACCCCTCCCTTCATGAAGAATGTATCTGCAGTCCTTTCTTGGAGTAGGTCGTAAGCCTTGCAATATTTTTCGTCATGGCCAACCGATTGAAAGAATTTTCAATACAAATTCAATGTCTTTGACACCATCTTCTGCAGGTATACACATTCTTCGATCGATGTCCTCTCGACTGACAGATGCGACACCAAGGCATCCCTCCCTGACTGAGGGGATTTGGTGCACTTGACTGTAAATATTCTCAAAATTATGGGCACTGATCCTTGTGATGTCCTTCTGTTTTGCATCTACTGCACCATATGTCTTCATGGACTTCTTTTCCCTTCTTCATATCTTGTAGCTGGATCATCAAATTTTCCAACTGCGCTTGTATCCGATCCATGCCTGTGCCCGTTTCGTCGATCGGTGAAGCCTCTAGCTTCATTGCAATTTCCAGCGCTTCTGCTTGAGTCGCTACCTTTTGTTGCATCAGCGGCCCATGAATGTGTGGCACCAACCATGCGATAAACCACTCTTTATGCTGCATGTCGCTCATCCCAAAACTCACCTTTGCCATTAACGTTTTATATCGTTGGTCGAATTCCCATACTGATTCATTTGGAAACTGCTTGATTTCCTTGAGCTCTGTGATGTACTGCGACTTAGATTTTGGTTTTCTAAATTCATCAATCATTCCTGCCTTGATTTGTGGCAATTTTTTATATGGATTTCCTGTCGATACCTTAGTAAATTTCATAAACCATTTTAGTGCACAGCCCCTGAGGGTCGTCGCTAGCTATCCCTTTTTTATATTTTTATCCTGGACCTGCTTCACAGTCCATACTGCTTCACACAGAAACCAATACTGTTCGGGATCCTCAGTCCCGTTACCCTGGAAAGTTGGCATTTTTGTGTCGTCACATGCCATTCTTGCACTCCTACTGTTATTATTTACTGATCCTTTACTCTTACCATTTTTATGACACGTAGGACAGCTCTGCAAATAACTTGTGTTTCCTACTACAAAGTTCTGAGTAGTGCACGGGGTTGAAGGTACGTTGTAGCTTAGGGTTCGTCCCTCTTCAGCTTCTGGGGTATCTTGTTCACCTTCTTCTTCATCGTAATAAGGTCGCTTCGTCCCTTGTGGTCCTATTTCGCAGTCTTCCATTCCGGTCCCCTGAGGAGACTCTCTCTCAGTCCTCCTCTTCTTCTTCTGTCGCTCGAATATCGCCCCACTTCTCAAGGTACCACAATCTTCCCCAACATCCCTTAAAAATTCGTCGTCACTCATGTCCATCTACCCCGCATCTTTCTATCAGACCCACATTCATGCTGTACCCACAACCTCCGCACACTGATCTTCTACTCGTCGGAGTTCATCCTCAGTATACCCTTTTCATAGACGAACATCTTAATCCATAACTTCAGCGACAGTAGGAATCTCCCTCTAGGTCCTTTGAAAATTTTCCTTTTTGCGTCGCTGTATGATTTGATTGTATCAATGGAAAACTCAGTGATGTATCCCTTTAGGATATTGTCTACCCAGAAGTTGACAACCATTGATACCCTATTGTCGGCTCGTTTCAACTGTTGGATCAGTTCTGGAGTCCAGTGGTCAGGTTCACCTCCTCGAAATTGTTCTTCTGTAATGTCAGTTGCGCCAACCACTCGTGCAACAATACCAGAAATTCGTAGAAAAATACCTCGTGGAAATTAGAATAGATATGCTTTTGCAACCAGTTGCTTGTCATCTTCCCAGGGTTACGATTTTTTCCTTCCACAAATTCTTCTGTCTTCTTGTCAAACCAATCCTGAATCTCCAGTTTCGTCGGGTGCCACATCACATCATGTCCTCTTCTTTCTTCTTCAGGGTCTCGACAATAGAACCATCTGTTGACACAGTTATGTCAACAGGGGTTCACTTTGCACTGTTGTCAACAAACACCAACCAAACACCCTTAAGCACCGGCCCAGAAAGGTTTTACCCTTTCCAGCAACACCCACGAAGCGAGTGAAGTCTCACCCGAGATGATTAAGGGGGTTGCAGGAACCAGGTTTCCGCAGTGGGGAGAGGACATGCATCTATTCTCACTCTATTGCCACAGGAACCAGAGATTTATCTTTGCATCATGCTTCGCAATTCAAACATACATTCATCATTCGCATATTCAATATGTAATCGAAATTTGCATTAACAGGGTAAAACTGGCGATCGCATCAATCATAAATTACATAACAACAACATTTGAGCATGACATAGTATTCATCATTCGACACAAACATAGATAAAAGAGACATATTCTATTATCTTCATGCATTAACTCATCAAAACCTGTGGTACAACCTTCGCAGGGACAGTTCAAAACACCTTATCGTGGATCCATACAAAACTTGCCGAAGTCAGAGCAAAACATTACACAATTCATCCACACATCTATTGATCAACTTCTAATTTGATTCTAAGATACCCTTAGGATTACAATCACAATCCTATTTATAGGAAACTATGGTGGTTACAAAATGGTCCAAATGACCCATTCTAACTAACTAAACTAATCTTGCGATTTAGTCGGCTCCTTGTTCTTTGCGGATGGTCCTTCTCGTCGTTGTCGGCTTTCGCACTTCATGCAGTCTAAACCTGTGCCAACACTGGGCTATGAGGCCACTAGGGTGAAGGAAAACCCTATAGGCTTCTCTCTCTTATTCCAAAACCCATTTACTCTCATGCTTGGCCAAATTGCTCACCACTTAGCAACTACATGAATCTCACTTAGACATCCCAACCATGGCACTCTCTTCTACTGCCGAACACAACACAATGAAGGCATTTCTCTTCACTACTCTACAGTTTCTTCAAGAAATCCAACCCTTACAATAATTACAAGTGTGTGCATAAAGAGTCCAACCTGTTGTATGCTACTAGATAACCTCCTATAACATCAATTCGTGGCTTCTCAAGCATCCATGAGCAACAAATACACAATGGGTAAAGGTTCCTATCTTTCCCAACCTCTATGCTCACCTATAGTCATCATGTTTTCTCTAATGTGTACAATTTTCCTCTTCCAAATGCTAATTTCTGGTTAATTTCACATTCTAGTAATTGGCAATGGAGAATACAACATGAAACTCTACGTAATGTAAAAATCTGCATGGAGAATGACTAATAAAATCCAAAGGAGATGAGATGATGGTGAAAAGACAACTGGCATTACTTTTGACCATAGAAGGAAGCACTCTTACAATTTTTATAGAGGTATATTCATCCCATGCTTCCATAACTACATGGGAAGACTTTTCCCACCAACCTCACATGTGCATTCAATGATTGGATTTAATACGTCAAAAGGAAGTAATTGGCTCAAATAAGGCACATGGCAGCACATGGATGACTTATAAGGTTGACATTTGGAAAAAGAGTATTTGATCTCCCATAGGCCCCTTTTCCTCTTCCCCTTTAGTGGAATTATAGCCCTTCTAGTGCTCTTTACATAACCATCTTGGACCATTTTATTATTTTTCAACATAATATTTACATAGATTTTGAGTCATCATGACAAGCCAACAACATGGTTCATATACAAATATTTACATTATGCATTCCTAGCCATTCACTAGTCGAGCCTTGGCCCTAAGCTCTACACTAGGAATCCATACTAGCATATTTACATCATTTACATGATCTAATTTAATACATTCCGATGGTCAAAAATTGGGGTCTTACATACCACATATGTTGTATGAGGTCCTACACTTGTGATTTTTCATCACAAGGCTTGATTTGAAGGTTGATGTAGTTGGTAGATGCCTTGCTATGTGATGCTAGAGTTGGAATTATCCTTGTGATGATGCCTAGTTGATTGGTATATGGGTCTTCAAGATACATTTACACTAGTAGCTATGGGATGTAGCCTCTCATGATGTTTTGGTATCAATGTGCTCTCGTATGGATACTATTGGCATGCTTGTAGTGTATCTTGATTAGCATCCTTCTAAAACTCTATCCATTCATGGATTTAATGGAGTATCTGTCATATTTGTGACGTAATTGAGGAATTAAAAAAAAAAAAAAACTACTAGCTTTGATTTCCAAACTTGCTCAGGCATGAGCTATTGTATCTATTCACAAGGGAAGCAACCTTATAGGTTTATGTTTGTGCTTGTAAGGATTTATGTTCTTTTGAACTTGACCTAAATTGAATTTATGCAACTCAATACCAAACGTGTACCAATTTACTTTTAGGGGTGCTCATCAAAATGCTCCCCAAAGTAGGGTCAGGTTTAATGACTTCATATGGTAAGATCCCATGCACAAAATTAGAAATTAAGAAAAATACACATGTATAATATTTTTGTAAAATGCCAATAAGGTATAACCACTAAGCTAGATTAATTTTAATTTCTCTCAGAAATAAAGGTGAATGAATTCCAAGGTGCATGTTTTTTATTGTAATATATTTTGACCTCTTCTCAAAATATTGAAATCATTAGATTTTGGCATCCATATATAATTATATAATATATTTACTTTGATGAAGTAATTCAAACGAAGATTACATAAAAGAATTGAAATCAGTAGACTGTGAGTTGACAAGATTTTGGGTGTGGATAATTGTTCATAAACTTTCTTGGTCTTATCCATGACCAAGCATAAGAAATAATAATTGAAATCACTACAATTTGACATCCATCTATCATTAAATATACTAGACCAAATAATTGAAATCAATATACTCTATCTTTCATAATTTGATTGAATAATTAAAATCACTAATATGGTATAAAATCCCACATAAAGTTATGTCCTTGTAGCTATAAATTTGTATACACCACACTTATAACAACTATAAGCTAAAAAAGACTACCACAAGGCATGCACAGAAAGTGTTAGACTATGATATATCATAATCTAGATGTTATACCACACGAGGGCTAGTTGTTGAGAATTGCATTCACTATGATTATGAAAAAGTTTAATGTTCTCAACTACTTAACCTTCCAGAATATTAAATATGGAGGTGAAAACAAGTTACTCTTAGCCTCGCCAAAGTACTTCCATTAGTTTTATAGAATTGTGTAGGAAGGGTAGAAATAACTTATACGTTGAATATGAAAACTTGTGCAAGAAACTTTGCAACAATGTTAATTAGATCCATTAAACAACATTCATGGAAAAACTAAATAAATACCAATATAGGACAAAAAAATAATCTTTATCTAAATCTCAGTACAAGACTGAATTCACATCATACCATCAATATTCTCCTAGTGGGTTGTGGTAATACCTATACTGGAAGGATACAATAAACACATCACTTTATCATTCTATAAATTGGAGGCATATCTACAAATGGTAAACCTTATTTTTTGTCATGCCACCTAAGAATCCATCTACAAGCTTAGAATCCCAACCATTATTGTCAACTACAAGGAACGTGCCCTAAAGGATACATACAAGTAAAATATAGAATACATCAAGCTTGAACAGATCAAACCCTTCTTATTGTCATGAAAAGGGTTTGGAAATAATGTTGTGGAAGATTAAAGTAAATATTTTCAACAGTAGATGACATTTTTTCAATTAAGATCAACATTCAAAATCAAATATAATACAACTTTATAAATATTCTTCAACTGCCCCTCACTCATTTTCTTATGAGATGTACAAGATGCGACCTTAACGATGTTATTTCCTTTCTTGAATTCTCTTGTCAAAGGATCTTAGTTTTTCACAACACCCTGCTTTTTCTAAGATGAACTTTGAGTCTATGCATACATAGCTATCTAATCCTTAGTTTGTGTCACAAGAATACCTAAAATGGGTAGGGTTAAAAAAGAAAGAAAAAGTATTAAATTTATTTCCTCAAAAAACACTGCCCACAAAAAAAGCACAATAACTTAATATCTGCAGCCTAATATCCAGGAAGAGTTCCCAATTCAACCTTCTTGTTTTTCTAATGAATACTATAAATATTATAGCAAATTTATAAAGAATAGTGGAAAGAATGTATACAAGTAGTTTCCACCTACAGTACAAAAATCAGTCCACTGACTCAAAAGTTTCCAATTATATATAAACTACAACAAGCATTTCCAAAGCAGTGGTCAATGAGACCTATCAAACTTGCAATAGCAAAAACATAGAATAACAAAAAAAATAATTTAAAAGGGGTTATTCCTTAAGCAAACGAAAATTCCATAAACCAGAATTCAATGTTTAAAATGATCACATCCTTTGGATGTTGATGTTTCCCCATCTCGATCTGGATGTTTCCCCATGTTCCATTTTAAACATTTTCATTTCTCCAGCTTCTTGAGGTTGAGTGCCCTACTAGCTAGAGCTTTGCATTGAAATACGGGGTTTTTTCTCTTCAACATATTTTCTCCCTTTTTCAATTTTTGGAAGAGAAAATATAGAGTTCATATTGGAACTAGTTATCAACAGATGAAAATGACTAATTGCAACATAAATTATTATAGGAAAATAATTAGAGAGATAAATTTGCTCCTTGGCTGGTTTCTTTTCTTATGTTTGCACCTTTACATGTTGTTCAATTTTTTTTACCACTTTCAAAATTCTTTTGGATTTCCGCTACATCCTACTCTAAAGTGGTCAGAGCACCTAAATTGTAATGGGAATATCATCAATTTTAATGTTGATTGTGTCTATATGCTTTTCAACACATTGAATCCAATTCAATAAATAATTTAGTTATCACATATGATCTTGTTTCTCTGTAGCAGAAGAGGTAGAATGTTCAAGTGGTAAAGAAAGATAATCTCTAGAGGAAAACCAATCTTCATCATAAACTATAGTGCAAAAAGTAGACTTAGGAGGATAATGTACATCTTTAAAAAATGTTTTATTTTAATGTTTCCATCTTAAGGAAATCCCATTGCCCACCTTGGGATGCATCATAAAGATATTTGGTAAAGAATAAGAAGAAGTAGATGAAATTCTTTCAACTTTTGGATTTTGATATGTAGTTTTTATAATTATATTGTACATGTCAGAGGGTAAATCTTGATGCACTATGTATCTATTAGGATAAGAGATGGGTTGTTTCTCTTCTTAGAAGGATTTAAGGGTGTTGATAGAGGGGGATTGAATGGTTGACGAACATTTGATGAAATGATTGGTAAAGTTTTGAGATCCATTGTTCCAACATGTCAACCAACATATCTTAGCTTTAGAATCCAAATAGTTTTATGGACATGGAGGTCATTGAATTCTCTAGATTCAAGATATATCCAACATAAACTCCTTGTGTATTAACTGATCTACCAATTTCTTAAAGATTTATTGGTCCCAAGGGAAACTATACACCATACCCTAACTCGAAAGAAACAAAGATACTATTAAAAAACATAATGTACACTACAAATGTGTTCATCATCAAGACCGAGTGTAAAATTAGGTTTGACACAACATTCAACATCCTTACAATTTGGCACAAATTTAGCTATTGATTGTGTTTCCCATTAAGTAAAATAAACATCTATTAGGGTAGCTAGGTTTGATAGAAATTCATGCACATAGTTTATACATCCTAAAAATCTTTAAAATAGTTCAGCAAAAGAGTGATGAGCAAGAAATTGATGGATCCTTCCTAGAACATGTGGTTGCATCTTAATCATACCATCTTGTATAAGTGCACCAATAAATTCTACTTCGGGGTAGAATAATAGAAACTTATTTGGATATTTGGAGTGTCCAATGTTGTGTTTTTGGACTAATGATGCAAATTGGTCCAAATGTTGAACGTGTTCTAGAATCATTAAGAAAAAATAAGAAAACCATCTATATAATTGGTAATGCAAGATAGAAGCTTTCTATATAAGCTCAATATGAAGTAAAGTACATACCAGAGCCTTGCGTCAATGATAGTACAAAAACTCCAACTATCCAAAAATCCCTAGGTAGGGTAAGCCCAGCTAGTTCCAACAAGAATATCCAAGTGCTAGAATCTCTCTAATGCAACCTTTCAAGTGCTTTGAAACTTTTTTTTTCAAATGGCGTTGGATGCCGACAATGTTTCTCCTCCTGTAAAACACATGACACGTGGACTAGTTAAACTAATTATTATGCAATCATTTATTTTTTTCTAGGAATTAAAAAATATATCATTTCACAATTTAAATATACTTACAAAAGTACACATCAAGGCTTGTATACCTTTATGGCCACTGTGATGTGTGGCATGAAGTTTGGCAACCTATCCTTGGAGGCCTTGTCCTGAAACGTATACCAAATCAATTTAAGTATGCACACATCAAACATAAAAATCATGTATGCATTATGATATAATGTTATGAGCAAAGTTAATTACCTGGGTACTCTCCTCTCCGTACTTTCTCCATGCATCCGACTTCTCACATGATTTTACAAGTGTTTTCCATATTTTAAGACTTACAACAATTTGCCTTTGTTTAGCCTTTGCTAGGGCAGGATTTTTTTATTATCTTATTTGTTTGGTTGCACTGGAATCGCTTGCAATTTTTAGACATTTGTTTTTTTGTCTTCTTTGTAGACCGTAGGTGTGCCAAATCCAGTCTCCATGTCATGGATGACTTCTTTTTGCAGGTGCATCAGTATATTTGAGAATGACGAATGTAGTTGGTTTTTGAAACTTTGAAGGAATGATTCCTTCAACCCGTTCACAAAATATTTTCTAGTATGGGACTTATCGGGTTTTGGAAAGACTATATATTGTATAGGGTAGGTTTCATCGGTGATAAATGGACCTATTGTTGACAAGATCACTAACGCGAAGACCTTGAGCATGGTGAGATGCTTTGTTTGGAGGACTTGGAGCTTGATGTGATGTTAGTGAACCTAGGAGTGGTTATTTAATGGTGAAACCCTTAGGTGCTTGAGATGAGGATTTGCATGTGTGAAGGATTTGATGGGTTGAAACCTAGTTGATCTTGTGATCATAATAGTGTGGTCTCACTTATGATAGGTACTGAAGCTACTTCATTGATGGCAGGTATAAATACCTCATTGAGCTCCTCTTTATTTAGAGAATAATTTAATATTCTCAAATGAACAGGGCCAACCACATGAAGGTGGAATCTCTTATGGCCCCTCCCCCTCCCCCTCACACCACTCTCAATTCCCCATACCCAATGCATGTACTTGAAAAAAAAATTATGTGCAAACATGCGGATTTCATCATTCAGAAATATTTACCATTCATTCAATAAAATGTAACATTCATTAAACCACTCATTCATTCAGTAGGCAAAAAATTATGCATGACATTATATTATAAAAAATAAGTACACATAGTGTTTCTTCAGCACTTCTTTCTAGGTTTTTTTCTCTTGACAAAATCAACAAGCAACTCATCTTCTACAACTTGTTGTCCAGTTCTTGGGGCTTCTACAACTTGTCGTGCTGTCTTCCTAGTAGAGTACTCGCGACATGGATGTTGCGGCAAGGGGTCCGGATTTGCTGCAATAATGTCAAAATGTTACATCGATATCTTCTGATATTATAATGACAAGTATTTCACTAAAAAAACATTACACGTGTTTTTTTACTTGGTGTGGCCACATAATGTACTTCATATTCCTGTCTAGGCTCATCTTGTACAGTGTGACCATCCACATGCTCTATAGGTGAAACATGGAAAAGTGCAATTAATATTCACCATTTGCAATGCAATATTTAAAATTGTAGCATATGAATAAATTCATTACCATGATTCGAAGCATGCTATTCGATTGGATGTTCTCCATCCTCGACATTAAGTGGATTGTTTCTTTCCTACTCAAAACAGAGTCAATATTTTATGGCAAATATTTATAATGAATACATTGCACGAGTAATAAATCGTCATTAAACTATATTGATTTTATATACTTGTGCGCAAGATGGATCACCGGAAGACTGTGTTTGCCCAGACAAGCTTTTTCGTCGTTCAACAACAGCTCTAAAGCCGTGCTAGAAGCCAAGCTTCAAGTATTCCTCAGTGGGCACTTCCTTGAATCGGTCGACCTGCATATTTGCATAACTTCATGAATTTACCTTTTGCAGTACAATAAAACGAAAATAATTTGCAATTTATTATTTGGATGCAATATTGATTTTTCGATACTTACAATTCGTGCCTCCAAATTCGAATAACCACCAAGCCCAAGCTTGTGCTGACCAATTTTTTCTTGTCTTGCCTTTGTGTCTGATAGCCTATGGAAATGTTGAAATATGTTAGATGTTTCAAATTTGATCTAAAAATCAATAATAATAAGGTTTATAATTACATTGTAGAAAGTATTACATACATTTATGTGCTTGGTGGCAGCTTTCCTTCTTTTCTCAAAGCCCTATCCTTTCCATCTTCCACTAGGGATTTCCACTCTCTTCTTGGAATCATTGGATGGCGCTCATACCTAGGGTTCCTTTCTATATGAACCCTATATTGGTCCCTCACAATCTTCATATGTTGGCCAACCTTCTTTAGGACCTCAACTCAATTAAAGGTCTCGCTGTCGAACAAGCCAACCAAGCGATTAGTGAGCTCATCTTTTAAATTTTTACTTTGTCTATCCCACCTTGTTCGGATGGTGGACCCAAATATCTCCAATGACAAATCATTTAGATGTTTATAAAAAAACATCATTTCCTACAAAACGATCATGCCATCATTAGTTTTTTTTTTTGTAAATAAAAAGGACATCATATTACTTGCAGAAACCAGAGATACATAGCCGCTTAAAGCATGATAGAGTTTCAGAACTTAAACCCTCGTAACCAAATTCTAGACATAAGAAGTTACATATCATGTAGCCTGCACCCCATGGCCGAACCATCCAGTTGGAAATTCAAAATTACAGACACATTCCAAAAACTAAACTGACACCTATCACCTACATACTCTTTACTTGCTATAAGCCGAATAACAAACTTGAAAAGCAAAGATCTAAAACCTGAAAACAAATGGTCAAACCCCAGTACCAACAGAAACTTTGGCCGAAGAGCCACAGACGTCCTTTTCCAGAGCTTGAGTAACCGCTTCTGACAACTGGGGAGAACTAGTGGCCGTGAAAGTAGCAACAGTTGGCTGGGGTGGATCCTTCTTGGGGGTCTTGCTGGTTGGAATCCGGTTGCCTTTGGTGTCCAGTCCAGGATAATGAAAGGAAAGACCCATATTTTTAGCAATTGCGTCAATATTGCAGTGCATGAGATGGTTATCCGCATTGTGGGCTTTCTAAGCCTTAATCGGCTCTTCATCCCCTTGCTTCTTCAAAGTCCCTTCCATCAGCACATTGGCCAAGAGGTTCTTGGTGAACCAATAGGTCATCACCATCCTATCATTCTCCGAGGCTTGACCCACAATAGTGCTTGGATCAATAACCCATTCTTCAACTGTGCTTCTAACCTCCTCAATAGGCATGGTCGTGACATCTTTCCAGATATTTTTCTCCATAACTTCTATGTCCTCCCTTGTGGAATCAGGAATGCGGTCACGGAAGAAAACAACGGTCGATTGAGCCCGCACTTGGGATCTCGTGACCCTGCCCACTCCACCGCGCTTCACAGGAACCTTCTCTTTTCCTTTCAGAGCCGAACCAGCGGAAGCCGTCCCGGAAGGACCTACAAACTCTCGTTTCGGGGCCATGGTAGAAGGAGACACAAACAACAGATGGACCTCGGGAGGCTGTAATTGAACAAAACCATCCTAAAACAGAGAACTCGGAGCACAACTAACAGAACCACAACACTTACCACTAACTTCCTTGGAGCGAGAATGAAGCCACTGCAGGAGGGAGCTCGAATAAAACGACCAATTGCTAATGATGATGCTTCCCATGCCATAATTGGCCAAGTTTTCTGAAAAATTGACCAGGCCCAGAGACGTACCATCTCCATAAACCAAACTAATTACGGGCATCGTGCGAACAGATGGAGATCTCAGCAAATCTGCCATCAGGATCACCAAACACCTGAAAATGTACATCCATCGCTTTCCCATAATAACTACCTTGAGGGATATATCATTTTTCGAAGTTAACCACTCCATCATCCAGGCGTCATAAAAGTAACCTCCGAGTGACCTCTGTCCTGTCCTCGGGAGACGGATTGTCCTCCAGTCTCCACCTAGCTCCTGCTCATGTCATCAACTGCCAACTGTAGGCATCTCGGGGTCCAGGCTTCATTGCGAAATCTCACCATGTGTCCCATCACATGGCCTCCTCTCCTATCCACCCCAAGATTAGCCAAATAGTCAGCCACTTTATTGGCTTCCTGTATGATGTGGAGAAAGGATAGATGACTCTGAGATTGGAGAAGGTGGCGCAGAGCTTCCAAGTGGTGTGAAAGCCGCCAGCTGGACGTAACATGTTCCGTCAATTTTCCCTGTGCAAGCCCCTTGGCCATTTGGATGATGATGTTCGAGTCCCCCTCGATAATGGAAAGGAACAAACGTTCATGGATTATTATCTGTAAGCCAAAAATAAGCCCGTCCAACTCGATTGAGTTATTCGTGTCTTGGCCCAAGTGACCAAAAAATACCTGCAGAATCTCTCCCTTCACATTTCTGCACACCCCTCCAAAACCTGCACTCCCAGGGTTGCCCCGAGAGGCCCCGTCGAAATTTAATTTAAAGAACTCTAGAGCAGGAGGGGACTAGGAAATAGGACTAGATGGTTTGCATAGTTTGTATCGCTTGCGGAGCTCGAGTAAATCCTCTTTTCCCAGGTCCCAACCATTAGCTATGAGCAGATCTCCCGTTGTGATATTTTTGTCCTCGTCAGTCCATTGGCGACTTTGAACAGTTTCATGGATGTTGCGAACTAGTGAAGCCCAAACCACTTCCTTATTCTGGCTTTTGTCCTAGAAAATCCTTCCGTTTCTCTCTTTCCATAAATTCCAACAAAGCATGCCGGGGAACATTTGTCAGATGAAAGCAATAATAGGGTTATTAAAATCTTTAACATCCCAGTTACATAGAGAAAGCCTCGGTTGGCCATGAGCTCGGTCACTTCTTCGAAAGATCATGGCCCCTTTGTCCTAGAGGAAAGACAAAAACTCACACTCGTCTAGTAGGTGGCATAGAGTTTCCTCACTGTTCCTACAAAGCGGACAACATCATGGTCCTTGAATTCCCCTTTTCTTGAGGTTCTCTCCCATCTGGACTCTTTCCCAAATAACCAGCCAACACAAAATGGCATTTTTTGGCCAAGGGTTCATCTACCAAATCTTATCCCAAGGGTTGTCCCCATCATCTGCTCTGTTAGTCTGGATGTCATAGGCATCCTTGATGCTAAACACCACTTTCTCTCGATAACCCCAACGAAGCTTGTCAGGGCCGGTCCTTATTCGAATATATCTCTCTTGTAGAATTTCTCCAAAAGCTTGCCCATCCTCGTTATTGGTGATATCGATCCACCATTGTTGGTCCATCCAAGTCTTGCTAAAATCACCAGGTGTATTAGACCAATAGTGACACACCTTTGATTTTCCTTCCATCAAACTTCGGTTTCTGATGTCCTGCCATTGTTGATCATTCCCAAGCTTCAGGAATTGGTTCCACGAGTCATCCCAGAAGTTGGCTAACCCCCGATCTCCAATTTCCCAAAAGCTATGATCTTGAACCAATTTCCTTCCAGACAGAGCTTTCCTCCAAATGTGGGAGCCTTCGACATCTGAATTGAAACGGATTAATTGGTTGGAAGGATAGGTCCTAGCATACTTGACTTGCCACAGTTTTGCCCATGGATCATTATTGTGATTACACCAGTGCCATCACAGCTTTGCACCATGAATATCACTGACAACTTCAGGATCGTGAAGTCCTAATCCTCCCTTGACCTTTGGCTGACATAAGACATCCCATCTAATCAGGGAAAATTTAGATTTGGATTCCCGACCACCCCATAAGAAATTGTGTTGAATACTTCCGATTTCTCTGAGAACAGACTTGGGAGCTGATAAAAGAGAAAAAAGATAAATAGGCATGGCCTGAAGGACAAATTTAACCAGAATGAGCCGACTAGGAAGGTTTAGGGGTCTATTAATCCAACTATGCAGTCTATTCTTTAATCAGTTCAGAAGATCATGCCAAGAGATCCCCCTAAGGGAGCTCTCAGAGAGAGGAGCCCCCAAAAATTTTAGTGGGGAGGGAACCTTTGGATAAATTGAGAATGCGAAGGGTATTACGTTGAGTGACATTAGGGGTGTTAAAAAAGAACACCTGAGATTTATCTGGATTCACTTCAAGCCCTGATGCCTTGGAAAAAAGATTGAGGATTTTTTTAAAGGCATGGGCTTCTTGGACTGAAGGGTGCCCCATGAACATAGTGTCATCCACAAATTGTTGGTGAGTCTATTTTTCCAAACCAGTATGGAGGGCCAGCCCATGTATTTCACCTTCCATTGTTTTAGCCTGAATAAGGCGACCCAACCCTTCCGCCATTAAGATGAAGGGGAAAGGAGATAGTGGGTCGCCTTGCCTGATGCCACGAGAGGATTGAATGAGCCTTGTAGGGGAGCCATTAAGCAGAATGGGAAAAAAGGGGGTAGTGACGAGATTCATAACCCAACTCACCCACTCAGCACCAAAGCCAAAAGCTTCCAACACTCTGTGCATATATTGCCAGTTTAATTTGTCATAAGCTTTGGCGATGTCTAGTTTGATTAACATACCCGGTTTTCTGGTAGATTTCAGTGAACGAATGGTTTCATGGGCAAGAATAATACCATCCAGGATCTACCTTCGTTCCACGAAAGCCGACTATTCTGGGATGATTAAGAGAGGGAGAAGAGGCTTCACACGGTTAGCAAAAACCTTGGTAATAATCTTGTAAATAACATTGCATAAAGCAATCGGGTGAAATTTGTTTGGCACCTCCACCCCGTCTTCCTTGGGAATTAAGGCAAGAAAGGTGGCATTGAAAGCCTTTAGAACCCCCCCACTTCTGCGAGATTCTTCCACTATGTCAATAACTTCTTGCTTAATAAGATCCCAAAATAAATGGAAAAAATTAGTGGTGAAACTATCTGGGCCAGGGGCTTTTCCAAGAGCCATCTGCTGCAAGGCTTCCTCTACCTCTTGCATGGAAACTGGTTTGAGTAGAAGCTCATTGTGCTCATTCGTGACAAGTCTGGGGATATGCCTGGTTATCCTAGCAATAGCAGGGTTGCGATCCACATGCTCCTCGTTGAGAATGTCAGAAAAATGAAGGACAAGTTCATCTTCAATCTCCTGTCGAGACTCAACATGGGTGCCATCAAACTTTCATAACTTATCAATTTTCAATTTGTGGCGATTGTGAACCACAGAATTATGGAAGAATTTTGTGTTCCTCTCTCCTTCCTGAGGCCATTGAGTCCTAGATTTTTTCCTCCAAAAAATATCTTCCTGTTTTTCATGAGCTTCAAGTTGGGTCAACAGATTCAACTCTTGTTCTTTAATTTCATATGTCCATCCTTCTTCCATGCCACGACGTTGCACCATCTCCAAATCAACCACCACCCTAGCCTTGTCCTGGAAGATGTTCCCAAAGTCTGACTTGTTTCAATCTTTGATTTTGACTTTTAAGAATTTTAATTTCTGTTGGAACTGAAACATCCTTTTCCCCCTAGGAGGGACAATCTCCTGCCACCACTGACCAACCAACTCCTTAAAATCTTTATGTTCTAGCCAAAATTGTTCAAACCTTAAAGGTTTGAAACAGGAGGCATTAGAGCCTTCTCATTGGAGGCAAATGGGCCAATGATCAGAGCTAGCCGTCGGTAGAACAACAGCATGGGTCTCACCTCCATTTCTGACCAAATATTCTGTGGTCAGGAATCTATCAATTCGTGAGGCCACCAGGTGGGTGCCTCCCCTCTTATTGTTCCAAGTATACAACCCATTGCCTGTTTCAATGTCAATGAAAGGACCCTGGGTAATGAAGTTCCCAAAAGCTTCCTAGTATTTATCCAAGTTTCTTCTTCCCCCTTTTTTTCCTCCAGAGACGCGATCAGATTAAAGTCCCCCCAATTATCCATGAGCCAGAAGAGGCTTGGTCTCGCAGCCAAGATAACTGTTGGAGAAAAGCCCTTTTATGAGGGAAAGCACTCGGTCCATAAACATTTACAAGCCTTCCAGAAGAGCCAAACACACGATCTATAAACAGGGCACTAAGGGAAAAGCGGGTAGCCCACCAGTCCGTTAGAACCACTGCATCAGGCTACCAGAAAATAGCCATGCCCCCCGCAAAGGCTGTGGCATCAATGGCCATACATTCACTTCCTTTCCAGATTTTCTGCTTTATTTGCTCCAAAAAAAGAGAACTACACTTTGTTTCTTGGAGAAAGAGTATATTCGATTTTTCCTGCTTGATCTTTCTGGCTAGAGTTTTGATCTTCCTAGGGTGATTGTACCCTCTAATATTCCATGATATCAGCTTCATTGAGTAACCTTATTGACTTCAGAAAAGGCTTCCAATATCGTGGGATACTGGCCAGACTCAATTATCTTTACTCCTATCTCAACAATCCTCTGCTTATTTGTTTTTCTGCCTCTTTTTAGATTGTCCTCCAGAGGTTTCCTCTTATTACCTTTCTGAGGATCAGAGGCTATACCTAACTGTATGGGGACTTTGGCACTGATGATAGCTGCCTTGAGAAGCTCTAGTTGTTGTCTGGTAACATAACCTTTCCCTTTTTTGTCCCATTCTCTCTCAATCTCATCAAGATTTAATTCCCCGAGCTCCATGTCATCCTCATCATCCTCTGCCATTGGTTCTGCCAAATCTATCCCTTCTTGACCTTGCTCGCTTTCCTCAATTACACCTTCCATGGGATCAACTTTTGTTTTGCCTTTGTTCTTAACTGTTGTCCCATCTTTGTGGTGATTCTCCAAAATCTGAAACGGGTTAGATGATTCGATCCCCTTTCCCGGGATCTCCTTAACCACCTTATTCTGTCTCGCCATTTTGTTTCTTCTCCTATTACGAACCTGGGAAAAACCTTCCTTGTCCATATCACCTTCTAAGCCACTTTTCGGGTGGGTAGGGGGTGTTGATCTTACCTGTGGGCAATTCCTACCCAAATGGCCATATACATGACACTGACGGCAGTGGAAGGGGAGTTGCTCGTAATCAAGAGGTTGGATCCATTCCTTGTCTTCCCAGTTTAGACTGATTGCTTCAGGAAGCTCCTTTGAAAGATCCATGTAAACACATATCCAGGCATATGCTGTGTACCACTGCTGTTTAGTCTGGTCCGCAATTTTAACAAATTCGCCCAAAGTGTTGCCTATATCTTGAAGAATCTCCAGATCCCAGTATTCGCAGGGAAGGGAAAACAGCCTGATCCATACCGAGGCAACAGTCACATCCTTAGTTTCAGGGTTGAACCTTTCCTTCCAGGGTCTAAGATATAACCCAACTGAGAAAAAGAAGTATGGGCCTCCTTCCAAAATTCGATCCCGATCCTATACATTGAAGAAGATAATGGTGAAAAACCCTTTGGCACCCAATTGGAGATCATAATGGCCCTTAGGTTTCCATGTGGACTTGGTCCAATTCACCGGATCTCTTTCTTTAGGGCCAATCCCCACAAACTTCCCTATTAGGGATTTTTCGCGCCATTCTTCAATTCTCTCTCAGATCTTGTCTGATTTGATTTGCATGGTTGGGATCTTCGAGGATCTAAGAAGGAATCCGCTTGGACTCATTCTCTATTTAGCACCCTGTCTAATCGTAGCCTGGGACTCCATAGAACTGACCACCGGAGGGCCTGTCGGCAGCGGCCACGGGGGCGAGCTCGTTCCCATCAGGAAACCAGGGGAGAGGACCCCGAGCCCGCGTCAGACGGTCTGTCAGGGATAGGCTCACGATCCAGTTGAAACCAGCCCCTAAACCCCAGAGCGAAAAAGCTCTGAATACACTACCCTGTAGAGCTAGGGTTTTCTCTCCACTTCCATCAACTCCTTCTCATCCACTTGAAACATACCTGAAAATATATTAATTTTGAGAAATCATCGTTGGTACTGTAATATTGAAATATACTTTTAACCATCACGCCATCATTAGTTGAAAAACAATGTTTTATCAGTATATTACGATCAAATTATAAACACAAACTTGAACAATGTATAAATACCTTGGATCTTCTCTATCTTTATTGGAATGAGCTCTTCATCCACCAAAAATTTGGTCTGTAGTTTACCAATGCTAGTGACATGGGAATATCCAGTAAATGTTGCTTCAGCAATATCAATACTAGCAGTCTCTGCATCGATCACTAGCGGGTCCACTCACAACTGGCCTCGAGGGTGTCGCGGAATGTGTTTCCGACTGTTCAGTTGAAAACAATGGCACATGAGATGCACGTGGAGTCATTTGCTCATGTGACGACTCTCCATGAGCATCACTAGTGCCAACACCGCCTTGACCACTTGTGTGTGGGCGCAAAAAATACTATAAATAAAAACCATATTTAGTTCACCATCATATACAAGTTAAAATTATAAAATATTACATGAATTTATATTCTATTTCAAGATCCCACAACTTAATTTCAAGGCCTGAGATCTCTTTAGCAAAACATCAACCTTTGCTCTAATCTCATTTGTCTGCGGCTGAATGAATAGCAGATGAAGGATATCCTCATGAATTGTTTTTAAGGTCTTCTCTATCATCTTAATTGGGTCTAGAGAATATCCAATGTCAACATCGCACATCAACTCATCCACATCAAAATCTGTTGATTGCTCTGACGTTGGATCATATGCCGAATCAATAGTCTACAACAAAAATATATAAAACATTACTGACGTGAAAGCAATAGACTGAGGAAAAATATATTAAAAAACCATATCGATCATGATAGATTCCTAAAATTACAATTAGGTATACCTGATGCCTCGATGTTGGTGTCGTCTGATCCACAACTTGGGACTTGCCCTGATCATCCCCCTGCCAAAAAATGTAGAAAACATTATCATAATGAAACCAATATACACACGAAAAAGACATAACAAAAAAACATGATGCTCATATTATATTTGTACAATTGCAATGAATTATACATGCTTCCTCTAGGATCGTCTACTCATCTGATCAATGGTCGGGGACCTGCCCCGATATACTGCTAGGGAGGTGCCCCAATCAACAACCTGCAACGAAAACATAGAAAAAATTATCTAAACGAAACCAAAATACTCACGGAAAAAACATAATAAGAAAAAATATTGATGTATTTGAATTGTACAATTACAATCATGTATACCTGTTTCCCCGAGGCTGTTGTTGTCTTATCAACAGCCGGTTGGTTTCCCCGATCAATACTCTACAACAAATATATAGATAACATTATCTAAACGAATCGAATATACTCATGAAAAAACACAACAAAAAAAATTTGTGTTCATATTATATTTGTACAATTACATCAATGTATACCTGTTGCCTCGAGGCTGGTTTGGTCTCATCTATTGCTAGGGATGTGCCCCTATTAGCACCCTACAACAAAAACATAGAAAAAATTATCTAAACGAAACCAAAATACTCACGGAAAAAACATAATAAGAAAACATATTGATGTATTTAAATTGTACAATTACAATCAGGTATACATGTTCCCCTGAAGTTGTTGTCGTATGATCAACAGGCGGGGGATTTCCCCGATCAACACTCTGCAACAAATATGTAGATAACATTATCTAAACGAAACGAATATACTCATGAAAAAACAGAACAAAACAATTTTTTTTCCATATTATATATGTACAATTACAAAGATGTATACCTATTGCCTCTAGGATGATGTACTCCTCTGACCAGATGCTGGGGAGATGCCCTGATCACTACCTGCGAAGTAAATATAGAAACTTTTAATGAAATTGTAACAATAGACTAACGAAAAATCCATAATATGTTAAATTCATTAATAACAGGTTGGGTAAATTGTTAGATGTACCACTCCCATAGTAACTGTGTTTGTATCTATTTGATTCGGATTGTAATTAATAAGAAACTCTTCCCCTGCAACTATTGATTTAATGGCACATACAAAAATGCGGTTTCCTTCACGCCCCTCAAATATGCAATTGGGTTGCTTAATTGTAGACCTTGGTTGTGTACTGTTTATAAACCCTGCAATATTCCCTGTAGCTTTTGGCCTTCTGTCAATGTACAACGTCACTCCTTTATTTTGATCCTTGTCTTTCAATTTTAAATAATTGCTGACAATCCATAGTTGCGCATACTTCGTGTATATTGGACTAGTCGCATCCGATATTTATAGTTGTAACAGGGTCCAACATACTCCATCAATTCAGTACATCTGACGTAACCGACCTTTATGCCAGCCATGCAAAACAACCCCAAACCATGTAATGACGATGGTGCAATTCGATATATCCTCTCTTTCGCACAAAAATCTTTGTTTAGTTGAGGAATATCCTTGGGTACCCATTGTTTCACTAGATGTTTGTACCTCAAGGGCACCTCGATGTCGCATATTGTCTCATCATCAAAGGATCATGACCCCCCTTAAGCAAGAAAAACTTCCATGTGTTTATGGAATTTTCTTCTAATATTTTGACATCTAGTTGATATAAATCTTGTAGACCTACTGGATGTATCACTTTCCTATAGTCTTCCTAAACTCCCCTCGCTCGAAGAAGACAGATCTAACAAATACCTGTTTGGTTCTACCTGCACCCTGGGAAAAAAGTTCAAGTAGGACCTTGTTGGGTATGCATAATTCACATTAGAAAATTACAAGACATTAAGGAATGCATTTTCCACTATCATCATACATAGTTACCATGCCTCCCCCAAGCTTGAAAATGCATTTGTTGATTAGTAAGGGAATTTTCCAATAATTGTCTTGCATGTTCAAAATTGGCAAAAATGACCAAAATTAATTTTTGAATGCCTCAAGTTCGTAGAAGAAGGAATCATCAAAATTTAGAGCCTATGGGGTGATAAACTATGTAAGACATACTTTGAAATATAATGGAATATGCTTTGAGATTTGGATATAAAAAAGTTGACATAAACTAATGGAATATGCTTTGAGATTTGGATATAAAAAAGTGGAAATGTAGAGAGGTCAAGTATGTCTAGTATAGGACTTGACAATTTTCAAATCCCATTTTTAACTTTCCTACATAGAATGGCTTATATTTTGGCAACTATGTAAAAAAAAAGTGAAATTGGGGAAAATGGAAACTTTTGTAGACCTGTAATTCATAGCTCATAATGAAATGGAGAAACTTGGAAATGTGGAAAGATGAGCACCCCCGGATAATTCACCTCCCTTGCTACAAATTCCATTGAAATATCTTGTACAAGGAGTAGTGTGTGTTAACCCTCAAATTCCATGTACAATTTGAGATATCCACGAAGCATGATGAATCTCAGATGGTAGAAAATTGGGTTTATGGGGGCATATTTGAAAGGGGTGTCTAAAAAACAGGGTTAAACCTTTTATTTTGAGGACATTTAGCACCTTACAATGGGATTTTTATCTCCATATGGATCCAATGTTAACCCTTGATATTGTACTTCATATTTCACAAAATTATAGGCATGTCCATGAGCTTCCTAAGTATAAATTATTTATGGTTAATTGCAAACCTTATCAAAAACCAAAAACCCTTATCAACTATTTCCTATATACCGGGTGCCTCACAGGTTCAACTAGTGGATGATGCACTCCACACCAAAGTCCTCTTTCATTCACATTTTCCATGAGAAGGGGTGGAGGTAAGGGTTTCCTAATGACTTTGATTGTAAGGATTCTCCCAATAGAATGTTAGCTATCTATTATTTGGCTCTTGATCAATTTTACCAAAGTGCTCTTTCATTCACATTTTCTATGGGAAGGGGTGGAGGTAAGTGTTTCCTAATGACTTTGATTGGAAGGCTTCTCCCAATAGAATGTTATCTATCCATTATTTGGCTCTTGATCAATTCTTTAAAGTCCTCTTTTATTCACATTTTCCATGGGAAGGGGTGGAGGTAAGGGTTTCCTAATGACTTTGATTGTAAGGATTCTCCCAATAGAATGTTAGCTATCCATTATTTTTCCTCTACATATAAAAGGTGAACTTGATGGCCCGTTAGGTCTTTGGTTTTGATTGAGTTTACCATTAATCCATGTGCTTTTATTGTTGTAAGCATGGGTTTCTCAAGTTCTTGTTGAAACATAGCCTTATTCCTTGCTACCAAACTTTCCAACAAAGGAATTTTGGAAGAGCTCGCCGCACCATTTTGAGAATAGGTATGTTAATGAATTTTCCCTTGTAATTCTGGTACCATATAGTGATACTTTATTTACAATTATTGGGAGCCTCCCACCTATCATAGACTTCTTTGAGTGAAAGATGCCATGTTTGTTTAGCAAAATGTAGTAAAAAATGAGATGATTAGGATCCATAAAAACTTTTCCCTCATGGAAATATTCATTAATACATGATCCTTAATGTCAAGTCCTCCATGCTCCCTTGATGCTCAAATAATATTCTAGTTGATTAAGTGAAAGCCGTTTGTATTCGATTTTCCTCCCTACCAAAGTAATCCCCTAATTTCTCTTACAACCTATTTCATGATTCTTAAAGGTGCCAACATCATTGATAAATGCTATAATGGAATATATGATATAAAAAAAAAAAATTATGTCAACTATACATCCAAATAGGTTTAACCATTGTAATCCCAGTTGTTGAAACTTTTTTTTTATTTCACTAAGAATATTGTGCAATACAAGTGTTGATGGATTTCTCAATGATATTGGCATGATGAAATACTTGAATGAGGTCTAAGAGTCTGAACAAGGGAACTCAAGGATAATGGATTTTGAGTGTAGGAGTTGGTTGTTGATCTTCCATCCATATATCTTGCCTTTCCCTTTATTTGTTTTTCCTCTTGAGGATTTTAAGAAATGGTCAAGAACATATTTGAATCGACTTGCAATAATTGTAGTATCCCATCCATGAGGGTATCATCTACAAACTTAGAGTGATTCATACATATTACGCCTTGTGCTATGTTGATGCCATGGATATTGACTTCCCCTCTTTCAGCTTCTAATTTTATACTCAATAAATCTACCATGATGACATATAATAAGGGAGACAAGGGAAACCTTGTCAGAGACCCCTACTACTTTCGAAAAAATCAATGGGCCTCCCATTGAACAAAGGCATTATCCACATACCGTTGATGCAAGCTTTAACCCTTTGGAAAAAACCATTGCTAAACCCAATTTTGGAGAGGGTAACGATGACAAAGGAATGTTGAGGCCTATAAAATTCATTTTCCATGTCTATTTAGTAATCATTCTTCTTTCTTGGTTTCCTTGCTTGTATATTTTACTTTCTAGACCACAAGTATGTTGTCTATCATTTGTTTCTTCCACACAAAACATGTTTGGTTGTAGAGATTATCTTGAAGAGAATGTTTTTAAATGGTTATGGTCAATATATTGTATGAGGAATTGCAAAGATAAATAGGGTTGAAATGAGAAAAGGAAGAAGGGTTTACCTCGGGAATAAGAGATAAGAAAGAGTAGTTAGTATAACCTTCATTTTTTGTTTTCATTGGACATAATGCAACATATACATCAAATATGATTTTTTAATTGGCCAAAACACTCTATATAAATTGATATAAAATCATTCTAGCCTAGGAGCTTTGTCAAGAGCTATCCCTCATACACCTTGTATTATTTCCTCCTATTGTATTTATTTGATCATCTATTCATTTTCAGCTTTAGAGATTATGTTGGGGATATGTTCTACCATGACATTTGTGGAATCAATATTTGCCTCATCCTATTTGGTAAGGATGTCCTCAAAATGTTTCTTCACTACTTCCTTAATGGCCAAGAAATCCCTTACCTTAGATCCATCTTGCGATGTGATTTCGTTGACATTGTTTTTCTAAAATCTTGATATAGCTTAACATTGAAAAAATGAAGTGTTATTGTTCTTGTATTGAATCCAAAGACTCCTGTATTTAAGATTCCACTGTTGACGCAAAAAATATACATTGTGTTTAACATTATTTTTCATGAGGTTACCTCCCTAAATCAAAAGGAGGGTTTCTATAAGAAACCCTCTCAAACTCTATTTCCAAATGAAGAAAGGTGTAGGAATCATAGCAGTTATGATTCTTGCCATGTCAAAGAGTATAAGAATATTTCATGCATTCATTGTTTCAGTCACATAGTGACTTATCATACATTAAAGAGTATTAGTTGTTAGTTTCAAGTCACTTGGTTTGATTCCAAGTCAGTATTAAGGTTTTACTTTTAGTTTGGTCAGGGCCTCAACCTTATAGTTGAGGGTAGTATGGCGAATGGATTTCAAGGTTACAATATTTTGGTTAGGTCCTCAGCCTTATAGTTGAGGGTAGTATATATGTGGTCCAACCTATCATGCAATACCATTTTGTTACCCCACCTAGGTTCAAAGTATATGGTTATACTCCAAACGAGGAATTTGAATATAATGTTTTTTAACTCTACCATGGGAGAATCAAATTCAAGATTCATGTGCATAATTGCAACAAAAAATAGACATAAGAATATGATCCTAAAAAACTTGGGGTACATAAGTTCATGTACACTCTCAACCTCATACCTAAAGCTTGGTACATACATCAAGATCCTAGTTGGTAGACAAATACGTGTACTGCTAGCTATCTCCTTTAATACATATTTCTTAATAATTGGTAAGACTCCTAGCCTTATTGGTTATCTTAGGAATATAAAATCATTATCACTCAAATGAGAAAAGAGAAAACCATCACTTCAAGTGTGCTTGAGGCATCAATAATCTATCAAGGCAAAACAATGCGAAGATAATCTACATTAACTAAAATGAAGTCATAAAAATTGGCAAAGTGACGACAATGATGATAATATGGATGAGTTGTGTCATATCACATTCAAGGAAGGAGAAATTAGTGTAAGCACACAACCAATGGACAATATGGAAACATATAATTCAAACCATTAAGGATGAAGAAACTAATCACTAGCTCAGTGATGGGCCTTCATCTTGAATTTTATTTAGCCCGTATTGCATGAAATTTTGATATATTTTGCCTAGAAGTGACCCTCATATAAGAAAAAATATGCCTTTTGATTATTACAAGATTATTATGACTTTTGCTTTTCTACCTATGCATGATTTGTTTAAACTATTGAATATGAATGTGATGTACCTTGTTAGTGAATTAGTTTTGGTATTTGCACATGAATGTATTATGAAGTCTAATGTGGTTCAAGGATAAGAATGTGGGAAATTAAAACATTAAGCCCAAGATTGAATCATCCACACCTCACTCAAGATGACGAAAGACAAGATTATCATTTTAGAGGATCTCATCCCTTCATCCACTTAAGTAGCTTCCAACACTCAAAGAAAAATTAATTCGAATTGATTGTCCAAGGAAATTCAATTTGGATGAGGAGGCTGAAATTCCCATGAGACATAATGCATATTTGTAGGGGCTATCTTCCATCAATCAAGGGATTGATTGGGAGGTCCATTAGGATATTTATTCAAGCATAAATAGGAGAATATGTTGATATATTGGGGTCTTCATTTTATTTTTTTCATTCATTAATTTGCTACAATCAATTGTAAATTCAAATTTGGAAGGAAGGCGTATTTTTGGTTCAAGTCTCTTGCTGTAAATAGTGTTTTTATCTTGAGGGATTCACCCATTGTTTACTTTAGGGTTTGGGCCCGCTCTAAAGCTACAATGGAGGTTGAATCCCCTCTACAAATAGATTAGATGGATGATGTATCATTTATTTTGATCGCTATAGTTTTTTTATGCATTTCCATTTCATTGTTGGTTTCCATTTTTTATGCATTTCCATTTCCATATATATTGTTGGTTAGGAATCTAGCTCAACCGCCATGCCTCCAAGGAAACGAACCCACTATCGTTGTGGTGGTATAAGTCATAGGAAATACCATTTTGACGATACCTTCACCAGAGACATTTTGCTCCACATTGGCGAGGAAGTTGAAAATTTAGAGGAGCAAATGTTTGGACTCATGGTTGAGGACTCTTTCGGGGAGGGGGATTCGGTAACTTCTGAGAATTGTCTCTGGGCGCTCAGGACTCTTCTTGTTGAAGAGGTCTCCATTAAATAATAGGATATTACAAACTCAAGGAATGATAGTTTTAGTGAAGAGTACTTACCGATTTGGGGGGCATTGTGTCCTCTAGGTGACCAATGCGACCCCTCTGCAGCCTCTGTGACCTCTGCGACCCCTCTGTGTCCTCTAGGTGACCTCTGCGTCCTCCTTGACCTTTCCCTCTGTGTTCTCCGTGGCCTCACGAGCCCTCTACATCATCTCATCTCCTTTATGTCATCTCCTCTCCTCTGCGTCCTCCGAACTCGCAACGCCTCTGTGTCCTCCGGATTCACAACCCATCTATGTCCTATCCTCTACGCACTCCTTCATCGACTCTCCTCTCCTCTGATTCATCTCCTCTCCTGTGTCCTCCAGCTTCAAAACCCCTCTGCGTCCTCTGGCTTCACAACCCCTCTATGTCCTATCCTTTGTGCGCTCCTTCACCAGCTCCTTGCTCTAGCTTTGACCACCAAGCATAGGAGGGAGGTAATGAGATTCATGATTCTCCATATGCCCATGTTGAGACCCAAAATGGCCAATATAGCCCGTTATTAACCCATAAATTATATGTAACAAAATATTACCAACACCATATTCTATGACATCTAGTATGGTATCAACTATGATGTCAAACAAGCTAGAGGCTCACAAGAATGGATTTTAAACATACAACAAATTATTAGAATAACATTATGTTTCACTATTAGAAAATACCATTTTAGTGCAAATATGGAAGAGCAAAATGTGAGCAATGCATAGTTAAAAAGTTGTTGACTAAAATTTGTGTAGGTTTTTGCATTGGAAAGATATATGGAACACTTCAAAACATTAGTAATTTTACTAACATTAATACTACCAACTAAGTAACTCATGGAAATCAATGACCTTTCACTCGAAATGAGAAGCAACTTTTTTTATGTGTAGCATAATTATCCCCAGAACAATGACTGGATCATAACTTTCTCACGATGAGTATGAAAAGATGCAAGTTAGTTAGTTCTTAGATAAAGGATGGATCAAGTTAATCATTTTTTAAGATGAACAACACATGAAAGGAAAAAATTGCAGGCTTGAAATAATCAATTCAAAAAATCAAGACAACTTCTCATTATTGCTAACCTCATTGCCAAACTAGTAGTAGTCATCATTGGTTGTTATTTGCAAATGTGAGTCACTTGTCACTATAATTCAAGGAAAACCACACCACCTAAAATAACCCGTTGGTGGTCCGTAAGGGGGTAGATATATCTACTCCTACCATATTCCTTTAGGTCTTGGGTCGTCAACCTATTTCCTTATGCACGAGGAAGATGAGCTCTTAACCAATTAGAAGTAGTTTAGGTCTTACTACAAGACCATAGAATTTACAATATTTATCCATAAACTATTTTTCTAGTAAATAGTAGAAATTACGATGTGAACAACAATAATTTTCTAATTCAATTTCAATGAATGAAGTCAATTTTACTGGAGTTGATTCACCAGTAAGGCTAGCAATATTTAAGTTGTATGCCTCAATTCTATTTTTTATTGAGGTCTTCCCAATCCACTTGGCATGCATATAAAAAGAAATGAGGGAAGGCGCGAGACATGAGCGATTTTGGTAGAATGCATACCCCTTAGAGATGACACGTAAGCCAAAAGAAGTCTGCCTTTTCTGGTGCAGCTCCTTGTGAATGTTTTCTAAGTACTTCTAGTAAAAATGGAAAAGGAAGTCAACTTTATCAATATCATAAATAATAAGTAATGTTCCATGACATCTTGACTGGACAATCACATAGGAATTGGACAACTATTGTAACCACATCTTCAATATTTATAGGAAAACTTGGTTGAAATTGTAAAACATAGTGGACATGCTTTGTCTTCTAGAACTTGATGCAACATAAATTTTATGTGTGAAGATTGTGCAAGCTCTATTGAATCTCATTATCCCTTTATTGAAGCTTATACTAACAGAAATAATGATTAAACAGGGCAAGGAATATGAGACAATAAGAAATTGGAGTTGAGAAATGTTCCTTCAGCATAAATGATAATAATCATGAAAATCTCCAAATTTACGCATCTGAATTCTTGTGGAGCATGTTGAAATGAGAACCTAGTAGGTGCAATTGTCAGTGTTTTAGAATATAAAAACCCATTAAACTAGGTCTTATAACAAGTTCATTATTTCCATTAAACAAATAGGGTGTCTGGTTTTAATAATTTAATAGTATGTATTATGTTAGCTCTATATTTATATGCCATTAAGAATTTAGTTTTCTCTTTTACCTTTCCCTTCATCAATTTTCATTTAGTTTATCAAGTTTTCCATTCGTTATAAAATTGTATTCCCCTATATTGGCCTCTTTGTTGGTATTGATCTTGGTTTATTGAAATTTATGAGAGACTTACAATTCAAAATGATTTGGTTTATAGGGAAGGAATAATGAATACAAAATCTATTATCTCCTACGTGTTTTGGCAGTAGTTAATTGAAGATGGTGATGTAGATTCATGGAAACTTATGTTACTTAATTGTTATGGAAACTTATGTCACTTAATTGTTATGGAAACTTATCGATGGGAGGAATACCAATTAGGAAAAAATTGTTAAATCCTTGTGTAACTAGAACATGGGAATGCAAGTGGTGAAATTCCTTCATTTCTACCTTGAAAAAAAATGCAGTTTAAGGAATGCCTTCTATGGGTACTCGCTTGAGCTCTATGCCTTCTATGGGTACTTATTTGAGAAATCATGACCTTAAATGAAAGGAAATCTATTTCAATCAAGCATAGTGTTCCCCAACTCTTGGCACCTCAAATGGAATTTTCATACCTATACGTCCAATATCCGACGACAGTATCATGAATCTCTAATGGATTTCCCCATTGATGAACTATAGAAACCATTTATCTAAAATGTACACAAAAAAATTTGAACCCAAAATCCGACGAATTCCCAACGAAATTGACCGTGTTTGAGTCTGGAAACCCTCCCACACCGTCAACGCATGCGTCTAGTCTAACCATGCCAAATTTTAGTCCATACAAGCACAAATTGAAAAAAAATCAACATTGGCCCCGTGTAGTACATTAATTAATACATAGGTATGGTTTTTTATTGTCGAATCATTTGTGTCAGTCATGTTTGAGTCTGGAAACCCTCCCACACTGTCAATGCATGCGTCTAGTCTAACCATGCCAAATTTCAGGCCATACATGCACAAATTGAAAAAATTTCAACTTTGGTCATGTGTAGTACATTAATTAATCTATAGGTATGGTTTTTTGATTGTCGAATCATTTGTGTCAGTCATTTTTTAGTCTGGAAACCCTGCCACACCGTCAATGCATGCGTTTATTCTAACCATGCCAAATTTCAGTCCATACAAGCACAAATTGAAACAATTTCAACATTGGCCTCGTGTAGTACATTAATTAATACATAGGTACGAATTGTTTTTGTTAGTCATGTTTGAGTCTGGAAACCCTACCACACCGTCAATGCATGTGTCTAGTCTAACCATGCCAAATTTCAGTCCATACATGCACAAATTGAAAAAATTTCAACGTTGGCCCCGTGTAGTACATTAATTAATCTATATGTATGGTTTTTGATTTCTGAATAATTTTTGTCAGTCATGTTTGAGTCTGGAAACCATCCCACACCGTCAATGCATGCTTCTAGTCTAACCATGCCAAATTTCAGTTCATACATGCACATATTGAAAAAAATTAAATGTTGGCCCCGTGTAGTACATTAATTAATCTATAGGTTTGGTTTTTTATTTTCGAACTATTTGTGTCAGTCGTGTTTGAGTCTAGAAACCCTCCCACATCGTCAATGCATATGTCTAGTCTAACCATGCCAAATTTCAGTCCATACAAGAACAAATTGAAAAAAAATCAACGTTGGCCCCGTGTAGTACATGATCAAGCACATCATTTGGGTTATCATGATAATTGTGCATTACCTTATTGAGCTTCTTTTTGTTTCGAGAATAATTTAATATTATTTACTAAACAGGGCCAACCACGTGAAGGTGGAAGCTCATCTAACCCCCTGCCCCTTCACGTCACTCTCAATCCCCCATAACCCAACAAAATCAATGTACAAAAAAATAATTTATTGTGTTTTTTGTCATACTTAAGAAGCAATGTCTCTAATTATAACATATGCCAACATACAGGGAAATGGAAAAAACACTAAGAAACAATTAATTTATACGTACCAATAAAATTCAATAATTTTATCTCAATATTAAATCAAAATATATAGAGTAGATATATTAAGGTATACCTCATACACTTCAATGAACTTCATCATCTTCTTCATCCAATTCATCATCTGTATCATCCGATCCAGATTCAACATTGCAAGGATTGGCCATATTATCATCTTCATCGATGTCAATTTCGATCATCATGTCATCGTCAATATCATCTTCATGGACATTGTCTTCTACATCATCTGATTCAACTAATTCTTCGACATATTCCTCTGGAACATGATCATCTAACTCATGTTGATCATCTTCAACGTCGTCTTCTTCTTCAAGACCCTCTTCATTATCTTCCTCTACATTATACTTTATCGGCCTTCCCCTTAGATCGCGTCTCACAACAAATGACCAACCCCCTCTACTTGGAACCTTAGAGTAAAATACCTGTTCACATTGGCTTGAAAGAACATAGGGCTCTGTTCCTAGCTCAAACAACCTTGTATTAACCATGGTAAATCCATTATCATGTTCAATAATAGTTTTATCGGGATCAAGTTGATTCAATCATAACATGTACCATTTAACAATGAACAAAACTACTTTGAAGGAGTTAAAGTCACACTGAACAATATCTTCCAAATACCCATAGTATCGATTTTCTGAGAGTTCTGGATGTCTGTCACTTCTAGAAGAAACATTGGTCACCTCAAAGATTGTAGAAATCCCACAATCTGATGTTTTCTTCATTTCATCCAATTTTTTGATGCGAAATTTGCAACCATTGCACCACATAGCCTTATGGTGTTTTACCTGCAACAAACCATACACGTAAATATTACATCATGAATTGATGATTAAGTGCATGTTTATGCCCTGCAATTGGTAAGATTACATCAATATATTTGCAAAAAATATAAATAGTATGTGTTATTAATATGCTTTCCTGCTTATCTTTTAAACCATATGCTAAATCGATTTCCCTTTGTGTAAGATTGGCATCTCCATTGCGATGAACTGTTTTAACTAATGAAGCCACGCCTTCCCATGATATTCCATGACCAGATTGTTCACATCGTTCAATCCATACTTTCATCCAATCAAGATTGTTTGCGAGGTATAAATGAAGTGCATCCCCCTCTCGACCAACTGCTTGATGAAAATAAAATTAAAATTCAGTACAAATGTATATTCACTTAACACAGTGTACACTTTTAATTGATGCATATTGATTATTAAAAATAAAATAAGTATGATATGTACATAAAAATCAACAGTCAAATGTACTATATTAATTAATACCCAGTAGCTAATAATGACCTTTCACCTTCCTCGATCTACCTTTCCCCTTCAGATACTCCCCTTTGAAATTGTTGTTGGATTCTGGATCACAAATGAGACCTAAATTGAGCTTTGACGCTAATTTATGAAGATATTCACTAATATACATCATGTTCTGTTATACCATATATCCCTTCACCATAGAACCCTCGGGACGTGCTCGTTGTCTAACCAAACCCTTCAAAAATTTCAAGTTCCTCTCAACCATCCACATGGACCTTGAGTGTACAGGTCCACACAATTCAATCTCCTCAACTTGGTGTATGGGGTAGTGTTCTTGTGCATTGAAAAATGCCGAAGGTAGATGCTTCTGCATTTCACACATGAGACGAGGAATTTCTCTCCTCTAATATTTTATATCTTCTTTATAGATTTCTTTAGATGACAACCATCTACAAGTGATGCAAACTAATCACGATATTTAACAAAAATAAACATTATATTAAATAACAATTAGTGCACAAATGTCAAATATAAGTTCTACAATGAATTAAGCAAACACTAAGTGCATAAAAAAATTGTTACTTACCTCATGTATTTCTAAAGATTATATATAACTTGTTTGACATTGTTGTCGAAGTTGTCTGGGAGAGATAGAGGTAGAATATACTGTAACAATATACAAATCGTTTTATTTTTTACAAAAAGTAGACAAAAAAATACCAACAATATGCACTAGAATAAAAAATATAGCAATTATATGCATACCATAATAATTACCTTGATGAAGATATGACAATCATGCGTTTTCACCTCCACAAAATCACATTTCTTTGTTATGATATTCTTCATGTTCGAACAAGATCGGGTGGGAAAATTAATTTTTCGCATGACTTCTTTTACAACATTACTTTGTTGCTCCGTTAACAACCATGGAAATTAGTTTATATTAATTTGGTATATGTTGCTATGTTATTGAATGACATCTTTCATTGCATGGTTGGCTTCTTGAATGTCAATGCAAATTTTGACAATTTTTTCTTTGTCACTCCTTCCATCCAATATTCGTCATAATGTTTCAGTCACATTGTTTCTGATATGCATTGTATCAAACAGATGAGCAATTTGTAGGTGTTCATAGTAGGGTAACCTACTGAATTGTTTATGATAACTTTTCATTCCTCGTGGAAGCCCATTAATGCCTTCATGATCACAATGACCATCATGAATCATAGTTTATAAATAAATTACAGAAATCGATGTCAATTACAGTAAATAACACACAATAAAAAAAATTCATAACATTTCATATACGATGATGGATAGACAATTTGATCTGTACATACCTTGACGATTTATATTATATTGCAACTTCCATAGGTGAGGTGTCATTCTCTGCAGCTTTAATGCAGTCTCTTGCTTCCCATTGAATATATGTTTTTCGGTAGTTCGATACCTATGATTCTTAGAGGAAGTGCCTATACTCATCAAACACCTCATTTCCTAAACTTTTTGAACGACAAGATTTGATCTTAGGACCACAAACTGGACATGCAAATTTTTTCTTTGTCTGAAGACCTACATAAAGAGATGGATTAACTATGTAAATTATAATTACATATAAAATGAATGGATTATTTAAAAAAACATGCGTGCGTAATATATCAACTAGTCCATAAAAATAAATGCAATTAAAGTGGAACTTATAATTACAAACCACAAAAATGGGTTAACCTTGGGGCATCGTGTATTGTCCATACAATCATTGCATGGAATTGAAATTTTCTTTGTTGTATTGGTATAGATACATCATACATAGTGATGTCATTCCATAACTTTAGTAGCTTGTCAATAAGAGGTTCAATATATACATTCATGGCTTTAACTTGGTACTTACTTGATTGGTTTGAACATATAAAATATATAATTATTACAACCATTTATATATAAACCATACACAATAGAAAAATATATATATGTATATATATATATGACATTATGCAACAAAATACGACAAATGAGATACCACTACATTAAAAAAAATTGTTTTAGACACATACCTGGAATAATCATTGCCAACATTATGTGCTCCCTCTTTATTGACAACCATGGAAGAATGTTATTGGTGATAACAAAAATAGGCCACACTGAGTAATGGATCTCATCTCTGCAAATGGATTGACACCATCTGCTGCCAAAGAAATCCTAATATTACGAGGTTCTTCTTTAAACTGAGGCCACTTTTCCTCCATTTCTCTAAATGCAGAACCATCTACAGGAATTCGAATAATGTCATTTTGACCTATGTTCCGTGCATGGTAATCCATAAATTGCGCTATGTTTTTGCACCTGAAGAGTCGTTGCAAACGTGGAATAATGAGAATATAACGAAGAACCTTGCGAGGCGCCTTTTTTGTTACTTGATATGTTCGATATCTACTGATATGACATTCCAGACATTCTGTTTCAAATTCACGCTGATTATAATATATAACATGTTCATCGGGGCATGCATCAATTGCTTCATACTGCATTCCAATTTCTTTTATGATGGCAGATAAATCTCAATATGTGCGAGGTAAAATATTTGACGGTGGTAGCAAAAATTCAGCTATCAAGCTACAACAAATTAAAATAAAAAACTAGTTAATATAATATATAAATAATATTAATGAAACACATTTCATCCGTATTAATTTTACATATAAATTAACAATAAAATTATTAGACGAACAGTGATAACCTTTAGTGCGATCATATATATGTGATGGAATATATTACATACATTAAAATTCGTGTGACTGATGTGTTTGAAAGACCATTCATAACCTTCAAGTTCATTATCAACAATATAGCAGAGAGAATATTTGTGTTGGAGCCCTCATAAAGGGGTTCATATGCCATCTCAAGAAGAGGTAAATCATGAACATCATCAAAGTCATCATTTTCATCATCATCATCATCCATTTTAACATTAAATGTATCATGGATTAATGTATTTGTACCATCATCTTCAACTATGTTATATGTATGATCACCTTCTTCAATATGATCATTAACTTGTCCTCCATTATTCATAGCTCCATGTTCCTCTGGTACTTGTTCTGAAAGCACATCCTCTGAGCGATATGTCGTAGGAGGTATTTCCTTTATAATTACATGAAACCATCAATAGATATTAGTTAATATAAGAGATATTAAAATGATACATACATTTACAAAAACGATCAATATAAATACATATATAATGCAAAACTTACCAATCGACGATATTCATGCCCCCCCTAAGCGTGTCCATATTCCCTACAATGACATACGGTTGTTGTGATATTTATTCTTCTCCTTTTAAAGCCCCTGCATTGACTACATGGACAATAACAATTCCCATCACCCTTTGTTTTTAGTCCATCCCACAATTTAGCAAACAATTGTTGATTTTGTTCGTCTGGATCAAGAATATTGTTATGTGACATTTTCTCATAAAGAGCTTGAATGAAGATTATCGATCTTAAAAAATCAAGCTCCACACTTCACTATTTTTAATCATAGTAACAATAGAAATAATTATGTATATTTGTACAGAAAACAGTCTGTGCGAAGAATATAATTTCCGCAAACCGTCGCTTATATAGCCAACATGTTGGAATGTTTCCATAATTTATAGTTTCTAAAATTAAAAGTTCATTGGAGATCCGACGATATTATCATAGTTACCATTATAATCTATACGTCGCATATCCGACGACTATCGTCGGATATGCCACGAGTGTCGGATATGCGACAAGTGTCGTCGGACATTCGACAACGTCATATATCAATTTAAAAAAAATTAAGCAAAATTCATAATTTTAAAGGTGAAATCCGACGACATGATCAATTTCGTTAGAATTCGTCAAATTTTCACGTCGGATTTTGTGAGTCACCATAATTAATTTTTGTTGGTCTTAATTTTTTTATTTTATAAATAGGCATGGATTTTTTAATTACTTTAAATTTTGTTTTATTTTTTAATTGCTTTTTATTTTGTTATAATTTTTTTGAGTCAACATATTACATTTTATTTTAGAAACCGAAATAATTATTATACATTTTATTTTATGAACTAAAATAATTACTTTTTATTATATTGTAGAGCACCTTTCTCCTCTCAATGCAATAAAAAACAAGAGCTGCGTGCAGCTTAGTCCTTGCCATTAATAAATTTATTTTAAATGATGAAATTTATACAAAATATTGTAATTTTAAATGATTTTGATATTATATTAATTAAAACTAAACTAGTAATTCTCAATATTATTAAAAAAATATATTTAAAAAGATTACACAAATTTATATGGTATAAAATAGTATAGTAAATCAATAACATTAAAAAATTGTGTAAAATTTAAGAGTTATTAAATTATAAAGATAGGGTCATAAGGAAATAGAAATCAATAAATAGAAATCAATGGTGCATAGACCATTCAAGAACCACATAAATTTAGTTGCATCCTATAAGACAATTTTCAAATTTCTGAAATTTTGTTAACTTAAAATGTAGTAACTTATGCTATAAAAATTGAGATGAATTTTGATATTAAAAATGCTACAATTGTTAATACTAGTCACTATAATTCTTGAGGTGAATTTGATAGAAAAATGCTACAATTGTCAATACTAGCCACTAAAATTCTTGAAGTTAATTTTAAGTGTAATATAGTATAGTTATTACCCTAGTTAACTATAGGCAATAACTCTTAATTGGTTTTAAACCTACCTATAAGTTAACTATCCTTAATATATGTATATACATAATATTAACCATATTAAGGTATATTAAGCTAACTATATTAATATATTATTTATTTAATATTGAATCAACTTATAATTATAGAATATGATTAATTATATATATATATATATATTCCCTCACTATTAAGTTAGTTGTAAAAGTGCATGGCCCTGAAAAAAATTTACAGTTTTTAGAAGTAGAATTCCTCAAAACTAATATCAAATAGCATAAACATTAAATCCCTGGAAGAAAACCTTGAACCATACACATCTGTGTGGAATTTAATAGCAAAAAAAAGGGGAAAAAAACATAAAAAAGGAGTGAAATTTTGACCTGTGATGAGGGATTTGATTATTCCACCTCCACACCCTTAAAAATTTCTTCCACAGTGTGACCATTGTAAGTAGTCACATTGTAAGTTACAGTAACACCCTCCATGCTCCATAAAATTGAATCTCGCAGAATTTCTTGAAGAAGAGGGATTTGATTATTCCACCTGTGATGAGGGATTTTTGACCTTTGATGAGGGATTTGATTATTCCACCTACATGCCCCTTAAAAATTTCTTCCACAGTGTGACCATTGTAAGTTACAGTAACACCCTCCATGCTCCACAAAATTGAACCTCGCGGAATTTCTTGAAGAAGAGCTTGTTATAGAGGTAATTAGTGTGCTGCCTCAAGAACTTTGTAACCTGTTATTTGTTCTCATTCAAAACAATTACCAAGTCCACTTGAACAGAGAGATAAGACCAGAATCAATTATATGTCATTATTGAGCATAGATGACAATTACATTCTCATATGTATGAGAAAGTCTCATTCTAGTTTTCTGGTACAGAGCGACTCATTAAATTATACCTTTACTACATCATTACAACATTAACTATTTTGTCTTCACTACTAACACTTTTAACACCTAATGACTAAAAGACCTTTTGAAAACTCCTGGAGAGCGTTGTAAGCCAACTACATTCCATTGTAATACTCCCTGAAAGGGAAAGGTCATGTTTGCAATAGTGATAAACTCTTGTCAAAAAAAATTCCCTAGGATCCAAGTGTAGCTGCCACCCATGGAGCCTATCAATAGACTCAGAAAATAAAATAACATAAATTGATTATAAGTATTTTTGCTCAATATACTAAATTGTTATAATAGTTAATTTTGTGTTGAACTCCATTCCAGAAGATTTTTACAAGGCTTATTAAAAAGCATTTCATCTTAATAGGTTAAGAAAAGCTTACTTCCTAAACTCTTTAATGCCAGCACTGTCCCAGGATGTTAATGTCAATTAGGAAAAGGATATGAACTAAGCTACATCATCCTCGAGATCTGAAGATGCTAGTCCATATCCAAATTTGGATATTGATCCAAAGGAAATGCATACAGTCCACTACGTTAAGAAACTTTCCGTAACTGCTAGAGCGATGTGCAAACAAAGAAAGCCAAAATAAAGAACTAGAAATTGAGGTCAATCACCAGACTGGAAAAATTCAAGAACAAAATCATCTTTAGTTGGTAATTTTTATAGTATGAACAATAATCTTATTATTTTAACGTTATCCTAAATCCGAGTTCCATAAATTATATTGATGGCAATGCACTTTGGAACTACTCTTTTGTGTGGGATATAACATTACAATGATGCAATTTGGGACCAACCATTGCCTAAGGAGACATCTATTGCACATGGGTGAACAACTTTATCTAAGGAAAATGGACATCTTATGCTTTTGACACTTTGCTAGAATAATATAGCTGGAAAAACAATCTGTAAGTATCGCTAGTAGGCACTTTCAGTGCAGAGGGCAATGTTAGTTGTAGATAATGGTCCTGCATCCAATCAGAAGCTAGCAAGTCAAGTCTGCATGAATGAATTGAAGGAACTAAATAGATTATTCGAATAGCAACAAGACTTACAAGCATGTGCATGCATGTGTGCCTGTCCAGATTCAATTAAACCCAATTCCATATCTTGTGAAGCTGTCCAACTTGGTTCATATGCTTCCAAAAAGGCCAGCTTAGCTTTGTTAGGAAGATCATGAGGGTGCACAAATGGCACTCTAGGTGGCTAGCCAATTTCAGTATGTACAACTCCACAAGGACTATACAATGATGGGATGTGTTGTTCATCGCATTCTCTCAGACCGCAGAAACGTAATTTGATACCTTTTCTATCAGCAATCTCCTGGACCCTTTCTTTTAGAACCCTTTGAGCCTCTAAACGCAACCTTTTAGATGGTGCCAAGGGCTTACTCTTGGGAATTTGTTTTCTTCTCTTCATAGCAGTTTTCATCGACCCTGCAAAAGATGCAGATAAAACTAAATAACATTAAATATCAATGTTTATCATCAAGGCAAAAACACATACCATATGAGGGAACTGGAAAAGGAAAATTCATAAACCCATGCCGACTTATGAGTTGATCCATTGGATGTATTCTCTGCATGAAATCATGCACAGCAATAGGTTGCTGAAATGGACCTCCAACACCATGACCCGCAGCTGTCATTGCTAAGCAATGTAGAATAGCAGAGGCTCGGGGCATAATCTTAAAGGATAATGAGCACCTCCCATATATATTCCCTTGCAGGCTTCCAGTGTCTATTCTATGAAGTGTCGAGCTTATATAACCAATTGTGGCTTGATAAAGAACAAGCCCTAGATAAAGAAGAATATCTTGTGGACCAAGATCCCTGTCTACAAGAAGCCAACGACCTTGCATGTCTCGAATTTGTAGACCTGCGATGACCTCCAAGAACTGCCAATAGATTTATGCAAACACCCCCAAAAAGCACAAATTTGCACAAAAGCACAAATTTACAAGTTTGAGAAACATTGTTTTCATTCATATAAAAGAGAAACATTGAGATACATTGCCGCTGGAAATCTCTCCAAAGTATGTGTTTGTGTGGCTCTGTAAATCACAAGAACTAATTATTGTGCCAAAATCATCCAGTTCAAACCAAGTCAAAGCAATTAGAAAACCTGAAACTGCTACCGACCTCTTTCCTTACTTTGATAAAAACTACTGCAAACAATCATGGATCTGGCGTGAAGCCTTCGGACTTTTAAAAAACAAAATGTTACACACATGAAAGGAGATCTGCAATAAAGGAGTATCAAAGGAAAACTGATCACCTTGGGCGTGGACAATTTGGAATCTGGCTTCCTGTACTCGTTCATTATCCAGTCTGTCCTCTGACCGCACGAGGCTTTTCCTTTATAAAACACCAAAATTTTCTTCACACCGATGCACTGAAGCAGCTCGTTGCGAACTGCTCTCTCTGAACCCATAGCCTTCCAGTAACCGGACACCGTCATTCTGTTGGGCCGAGGGCATGACTTATTATGATCTCTCGGAACGAAGAAGAACCATTGTCTCTCCCCAATATAATGAGCCAAACCTACAAGAATACGATCAATCCATCAATACTAGGTCAAAATTGATTTTCAAATCGATATAAGGGAAAAGCAGAAAGAAAAGTTTAGTGTACCTGGTAACTCCCAGGGATCATAATGATATAACTCTACGGTTGGTATGAGTATATCGAGGTTCAATTGGTAGCAGCCTGTGACCCTTTTTTTCAAATAGAAACTCAATAGTTCTTCTTCTGTGGGATAGAATCTGAAACCTGGAAGGTCCATTTTCTCTTAATGCTGCTCTCACCCTGAGAAGAGCAGCACAAAGGTTGCTTCACGCTGCTCTCACCCATGGAGGCACAATGGCCCATATCCAACAATGGCAAAAACAACCGATTTAATTTTTTAATTGAAATGATAGCTAAGGAGCTACTTGTGAAATGAAAGCCTGCAACTCCTGTCAACACAGAGATTGTCACAATGTCAACGCACAGTATTCTAAGTAAAATAAATATGATATGTCAGAAATATTTATGCTGAGTATAATGTTTGTTAGCCCCAAGGATTAGCTCAATCGGTAAGACGTGCGAACACTCTCTCGGTATGGGGGGAGGTCACGAGTTCGAGCCTTGAGTCCTTCGGGGTTAGGCCAGCCGTTTATCTCTGGCCGACGGTTTATCATCCTTACCATCCACGAAATGTGGATAAGTATTGGTGGGTTTCCCGTGCACCGTTTTCGCAAAGAAAAAAGTATAATTTTTGTGAAAAATAATTTATTTTATAATTTTTGTTAATAGCGCGGAATGATAAAATTTGTCAAATCTAGAGGTTTTATTCAATCAACTTCGAAAAAAAAACAAAATAAAAAATATCAAAAAATATTATTATTTGTAGTAACTTTATAAAACATAATGTATAATTATATCTTGTTATCAAATTAATTGTCAAAAGCAAAACATATAGTCTAGGCACGGACCACTAAAAATCCAAAAAGATTAAAAAGAAGTTGGGATGATCAACTTTTTTATTTTATAAATAGGCATGAATTTTTTAATTACTTTAAATTTTGTTTTATTTTAATTACTTTTAATTTTATTATTACTTTTTGAGTAAACATATTACATTTTATTTTATGAGCCAAAATAAATATTTTTATTACGGTGTAGAGCACTTTGCTCCTCTAAATGCAAGAAAAAATAAAAATCCAAAAACATTAAAAAGAAGTTGGGATGATCAACTTGCTAGCAGTATTGAAATGTACAATGAATGGCAATATTCAAGTATACAATGAATGTCAATGTATTGGTCGAGAAACAAATCCTAGATGTATTTTAGCTGGTTTCACGAGAGTTATAGCCCACAACAATTTCACGAGACAGTATTTTAGTTCTACAGACTATGCCTTCTTTCTTTTTGGCGGAGGCCAATGCTCTTATAAATTGTCCAGTTACTTTGACAGAAGTGGAGGGGATTTTGCGGAAGATGGCCAAGGACAAAAGTCTCGGGCGGATGGTCTGTCAAATTCTATCTACAATTTTTTGAGCTGATTGGGTCAGAAATTTTCAGTCTGGTCGAGGAATCTAGATTGGCTGGTTAGATTACATGTGATCTTAATGCTATTTTTATTACATTAATCCCTAAATCTTCAGATGCCCCCTCTCCCCCTACTATTTATGTTAGTTATCGAGGGTCTCAGTGGTCTACTTAACAAGACAAAGGGATATGGTAGGATTTCTGGTATTAAGATTGAAAAAGAATCATACTATAACAATTTGTTATTTGTTGATGATGTGCTAATATTTGGGATTGGTAAGATTGAGTAATGGTTACATTGTAAATCTTTGTTAGATCTTTATTGTCAGGCCTCTAGTATAATTACCAATGTTCCGAAATCATGCTTGTATCATATCCATGTGGACAAAGATACCTGCACACAGGTTCGCTCTCTTTTTCCTTTCACCTGTCTGCCTCTGGAGGATGGTATGGACTACCTTAGTTATTTTATGAAACCAAATGGCTACCACATTAGTGATTGGAAGTGGTTGCTCCAGAAATTTGAGAAGAAGATTTTGGTTTAGTATACGAGGAAATTAACCATGGGTGGTACACTGATCCTTCTTCGTTTTGCTAATCTCCCAGTGTATTGGCTCACTATGACACAAGTACCGGTCTCCATTTTACACCAAATCCGCCGATTAACTTTCAACTTTCTTTTGTCCACATTGTCTGAGATGAAGGGTCCACATTTGGTGGCTTGAGACTGGTTAGCATTACCCAAGAATTTTGGCGGCTGGGGTATCCGAAATATATTTTGGGTCTCTCAAGCTCTTCATCTTAAAAGTCTGGCGTGCCCTTACACATTCAGGACTGTGGGGATTAATAATGAGGGACAAATACATGAAAGATTTATCGATCTTTCATTGGATTCGTAATATGAGGAAAAGCACGATGGGTGTATCTAATACCTGGAGGGCTCTTTTGGCGGTTTTTCCACTACTTTAGACCATCTGGCTTGGTCTGTAGGCGATGACTTTTAGATTCGTGTTGGTCTCAACCCAATTATTGGTTGTATGACTTGAGGACTTTTACTTTGTCTGCTTCACATCGGCGTGGGATTTATTTCTTGAATCATGCAAAGCAAAGACTGGGGTCACCTTCAACTGGATATTGGCTATCAGCTTCTGATATTGGCTTATTGGATACTTGTGGAAAGGAATGGGATGACTATATACAGGTTCTCTCACATGTTGGGATTCAACTTTTGTCTCACTATGAAATTCTTACTTGGTCATGGGAGGACTCGGACATTTCATCTCAATTGACATATTCAGCGATAATCCATCAACACATTCCTACTTTGGAAAGATGGTGGTTTAGTCGCCTCTGGAAATGGAAAGCGCCAATTGATATTGCGTTTTATTTGGCTGGCACTCTCAAATAAGATTATAACAAGTGACCACTACTATCGTATAGGTTGTATGGCTCCCAATGGTTGCCCATTGTGCTATCAGGATACAGAGTCCATACAGAGTCCGTGGACCATTTGTTTTTGCAATGCCACATTACATTACAATTTTGGCATGTGGTTACTGGCATCTGGGATATCGACTTTATGTCGAACAGGAGCAGGAGTACACTCGACACAGTTTTGGCAAGTTGGTTTTGTAGCAACAGAGTTTTCTTCTTTTTCATTGTTTTTTATCTTGGGCATTTGGCATCTTGATTCGCTACATCTCAAGTCTTGGATCAGTAGAGACAGATACAGTCTCGACCTTGTTATTCCCCAAAGGTGGATTAACTATAGGCCTTTGGGATATTTTGATAGGGCAACACAGTGTGGTTACTGTAGGCTTTTGGGATATTTTGATGGGGCAACACAATGTGTGGTTACTGTGGTGCAGGTTATCTATTGATTATTTCCTTCAAAGTTTTACGAATTGTATTTTGGATGTGGGGTATGCAGCAATTCCACGACAGAGCTTCTTGCTATTCAGGGATTATTGTACTTTGTTAGATCTAAAAATCTTACAGATTGCCAAGCTCTTGGAGACTCATTGGCGATCCTTGATTGGGCACAAGGTTATAGTTTACTTTCAGGTGGCATCCCTTGCACACTCGATGCAAGGGATTCATTCATTTATTGATCAATTCTCTTCACTTGAATTCACTTGACATTCAGCATATTTGTTTTAATCAAAGGGGTCTGCAGATGGCCGAGGATGTATTTCATTTTACCCATTTTGTGAGCCACCAAAACAAGGCAGAGGCCTCAATTAGTTTAATTAACTTTTGGGATACATAGACTGCTAATGTTACCTGAAAAGCTCACTGTGCAAATCAGATATATGGATATTATATGGTAATTAAAGACTTTGATGTAATATTTAGATGCAGGTATTATTTGTATACTTTAAATTATCTTTGGGATAGGTGTTTATTGTAAGTTTTTTTTTTCTTTTTATCATTAGAGAAAAAACAATTCTATTGAATTCACATCATCCTTCCTATTTAGGAAAAAGGGCAAAAGTAACCAAAGCGCCAACTTAATAACAAAGAACACCGTGCTCATGGTAGTCAAAACCACATTTTTGATGGACAAAAATGTAATTGAAAGTCCGTTTTACTGGTGCTTCGCACATGATAAATGCAGCATTGGTTGGTTACATCCAAAGGTTGGCTACCATTATCAAAGAAAGAGATCGCATGCAATTTCCATCAAGTTGATCAAAAAGTTAAAATGCTCAAACGCTCGTCTTCCAATGGATAGATCAAAGGAGATACCAAGTGAGACTATGAAGCAACGTTAAACATAATTTGGGAGTTATTTTTAGATAATATAAAGGAAGCAAAGACTTTCAGGATAGGAGAAAAGGAAATTACTGCAACCAATATTTAAAAAAAAAAAACAGGTATGGAGCCAAATTACTTGTAATCCACAAAACATGACAGAAAAATTATATATTATTATTTGGGAATTACTTTTGGATTCATTATGTGGGAAGAAACACTTAATGAAAGGATAAGAAACTTGAACTACGGAATATTAAAAATACAATTGTCTTTGGGGTATTGATTAGTAACAATTAAAAAGGAATTCCCTCACTGCTACACAACTGAATTTTGATGCAAGACTTTTGATTTCGTAATGTGGAATCTACAGAAGGAAATGAATTGAAGAGAGTTTTACAGATTGGAAATATTTGTCAGGGAAATAGTTGCACCCAATCTCATAGAACTCGAGAGAAATAATTAAAGAATGAATCTGGAAACATGGATTGGAACCACAAAAGACTAAAGAAAAAACTTGAAATTTCACCACATATATTTAGGAGGTTTGGAGAAGCCTACGAGAATGTTCAAGCAAGAGTAGACATGTAAAGGGATTTCTGTTTTGGACGCGAGCAAAGCAGGCATTTGAATGTACTTCTGCTCCTCCAGCGATCAAAGCTCATGACCTCCGGACCTGTAAAAGTGCTTCTAATGCTGCTGATGTGAAAGTTAACGATCACATTGTAGAGGATGATTTGCATTACACGCCAGCATTTTGACCATCTCAAACAAAATAAAGTTGATACCGATGGGCATTTGGTGGCCCCTCTGAAACTGGCCACCACAAAATGCAGGGACTCTAATTTCAAAAAGATTCAGATATGAAAATACCAGCTGAATATGAAGTTTCCAAATCTGAAAGTACATGGTTAGTGGAGTGAAGAACTATTGGCTTCAGATATGGGTGAGACTATAGAGAAGAAAAACAAGGTGAAAATCCTAAACAACCTAGTTACACGCAAACAGGGAATGGAGGCAGGGGAAGGGAGAGATTTGAGGAGAGAACTTGACTTTAACCGTAAGGGTCTACAGATCTCTAAACGAGAAAGGGCGGAAAGATATAGATAGAGGAGAGAAGCAGAATGAAACCTGAGTTACAAATCTCCCACTAGGAGGATGACTTGAATACAGATTAGGTTCATACAGATTAGGTTGCTGAAAGAGAAAAATTGGGGAGAAAGTAAAAGAGAGCCAGAGAAGCTATACTATAGCTGGGCCCATAGAAATTTCACAATAAGAACAGGTGACGATAAAAGATGATTGTATGGCATAGAAGGAAGATTGAATGTCAAATCATCAGAACCAGTAAAATACAACCCAGCAAATATTATTAGAAGAAAAAACAAAACATAAATAAAGTCCAATGAAATAACAGGAAACAGTACTCCATATACCCAGAACCCAGCAGGAAATAACGTATACCTATTATAATAATGCACAAACTAAAAAAGTAACGAAGGATCTCTTCTCGAACACTTAAAATACAACAGAACGCAAAATATAGAGGGTTTATAAAAGTTAGTTTCGAGAATATAGCCCTCTAGTATACATAAAATCGTTGCAAACGAGCAGAACTTAAGCCAGCCCTATTTTATTAACAAATGAAACAAAAGACCTGCTAACGGGGCAGCTCAGAGTGGCTGTAAATTAGGTTCGATTCTTGCCAGCTTTTTCCTCACTCGGATCGGAAGAGGGAGCTTAGTATCATCATAGCTGCTTTTACCCATAAATCGAACAAAAACATTCGAAAACATTTCAACAATTAAAAACTTAAGTAACAAGAAATTCCAAGCAATAGCTTATGACTTCGACTTATTGTAGCAACATGAATTTTCGCTGCTACTTTCCCCGACAACTAGTAACATAAAAGAAATTCAAACACCCAAACGAGAAAATAAAAAAAAAAGTTGAGAAAGGAATAGAAGGGATTGCTCAGTTAAGCGGGGTTGTCGACATGCAACTCGGAGAGGAGCAGCAATCCGGTCTGTTGAGCTTGAAATCTTAAAATCATCACCGCAACCCTTCACAGAAGGTAACAAAAACCTAATCCTACCATTCATTTCCAAAAATTCCACGATGAAGATTTTGAAACACGGAGGATTATAAAAGGCATTTGAAGCATAAAACCCTAAAAATTCGAATGAAACCCTAACCGCGTATGACCTCTACTACGGCGGCAAACGACCTAACTTTTCTTGTAAAACGAACTCGCATTTCTGGTACATTTACAACGTTAAGGAAAACCTTTTATAAGCTTATTAAACCCATGTTTTAAACTTTTAAACTTGATGTTAGTGTTTCTGATTTCATTTAATTGTATTAGGTAGAGTTAAAAACCATAAAAGATATTAACCAACATAGATCCATCTTAAACTCGGATTCATCAAGCAGTGAGAGGGATCCAATTTTTTGAGGTGTAGGTTTTTTTATCTTAAACTCAAGAAATTTGATTTCTCTCTTATTTGATAGATCCGGGTTTAAGTTTTCATTATCTATTTTTTTAATTATTTTTCATATTTTATTTTATTTTATGAACCGACATCGATTTTTTTAATTACTTTTCATAATTTTTTTATTTTATGAGCCCACATAAATTTTTTAAATTATGGTAATGTTACGTTACAACATCTCCCCCATACTCCGCTGTAAAGCACCTAGCAGGGTAGCTCTAGGAAAATTTGCATTTCTAATGGATTTATATAATATATATAAGTATTTATAATAATATGCCCTTTGGGCTCTTCTACATTTGACTACCCTTCAAGGCATTACAAAAATGCAAATACTTACCGATTCTAAGAGAATGATGGATTGGATGAATAATAAAGTCATGTTGGTAGATGCATGTTTGAACCATCTTTTGCTGGAAATCGGAATATTGTTGAACTCTTTCTAGTAGACAAGATTCACCCACATATACCGAAAGCTCAATCAGAAAGTTGACGAACTTTCAAAGGAAGCCTTAACATTGGATTGTGGTACTTTTGTTGTGATGGAATTTATGGATGGACAGGAAACAAAAGCTATGACTTTTCACTACTAGTGTATATGGCTCCTCAACAACTAGCTTGAAACAATGTTTCTTTTTGAATGGACGATATAAGAAGTCTTTGGCGCCTAAAATAAATTACGGAGAAAGATATAACAGGTGATCCCCATGGGTGATTGGATCGACCACATGATTTAAGTATGAGTTGAGGTGGCTTTGTCTCTTTTGATTAGTCCACTTGAACGGTACTATGTATATTCTCCTTTATAATGAATATAAGATTTTTTCCTTAGAAAAAAAAGTATTTATAATATTATATTTTTATTTTATTTTATTTTTCCCCTCATGAGCATACAGTGCGTGGATCAATCTACAAGACAAAAGTCAAATAATATGTTATATTTGATTGGACTAGGTCTACATACACGAAGCATAGTATTAACCCACAACGACTCTAGATTACTTTATTATGCAGCATACTCCCAAATTGATATAAATAGTTATGCTTTCTTCTAAAAGTAATTATAACACCCTTGCACATGTCTAAATTATCATTGATGAACCTTTGCAAATGTACTATGAAGAACTATATCGTGAATTTCTCTAGTTAATGATATACTTTAAAATCTAAAAGCCACAATAAGCGATATGCACCATGCAAGTTGCTAATCATTGTCCTAAGAGCAAATCTTTGACATTGTCGCAGTGCTCTTGACAATGGCTTTGTTGGCCATCGCTCGCCACATAGCATGCACGCCATTGCTCACCACACAGTGAGTGATATGCACCATGCAAGTCACCAATTGTTACCTTAACAAAAAATCTTTGATACTGCCATAGTTCCCTTGATAATGACTTTGTCATCCATTGCTCACCACACAGCATGCATGTCAATGATGATGCCAAATTCCACATGACTTTTGATGATGGCCATCATTCGTAGGAGGCCCACACTATGAAGGTGTATTGTAGGATGATCTGGGCAGTGTCTTAATGGATGCACGAAAACTATTAATAAGTGCCCTTACCTACTACTTCTTCTCTCCTTGTCAAGAAATTAATCTACCATAAGTCATTGGACCTAGAGGTTTCAAACAAGTTCTTGTTGCTCACTAAGAATGCCAAGGGCAATGCAATATACTTGGACCAATCATCCATCTCCTGCAACTAATTCCACGGATTATTTTGGGATTCAACAATGCAAGAAATGTGATAGTGGCTAGGGCCCATTAAAACTGTAATCTCAATAGTCTTATATTCAGCTTTGATATCAACAATATCGAAGCACTCCAAAATTGGCTATAATAGTGAATATACACTTTGTAGTGAACCATTAACATATCCTAAAATTTTCTCCAAACACTCTTTAATGGCAAGAAAACTACATGCAATAGTGCCACGAAATATGCTAAAAACCTATCTTGCACTAAAATGAATTCGAAGAGCTGCTTGGGTATAATTTATTGTGAATTAGATTCATATTATGCATCAAGCATAACGCTTGGCATGACATACATATAAGCATAAGGCCTCTAAAAATGGTGATGTGGTCTTGTTATATGATAAAATGTTTGAAACATCTAGGTACATATTATGCATAAAGCTTGGCAAGGCATAGATATAAGCATAAGGACTCTAAAAATGGTGATATGGTCTTGTTATATGATAATAAACATTTGAAACAACTAGGTACGTTAAATATGTGTAAGTTGGGTCCTCTTCTAGCGATGGAGATGAGGGATTTAGGAGTTGTAAGGTTAACTAATTAGCTTGATGGCACACTATGGTCGATGCATAACACCCCTTGAAACCTTTCACCCTTGCATATTGTTAAAATTTGTTCCACCCCTACGTAGAGAAGTATGTACCTAATATTTGGTTATTTAATTAAGTTGTGTATGTTTAAGTTTCTTTTCTCTAGTTTATTAGAGTTTAGGGCCTGACATCTTTTAGCTTTCGCGTAGTCTAAAAGTTCGACGATTTCGAATTGAAATTTTTTATTTTTACGACACTATTTTGAAAAAATTCGGTAGAATTTTTTTAAAATTGGGGTTACAACTATTGAACTCTGAAATTTTGGGTGCTCCAGGGGTTTTTTATGGTGTTGAATCCATTTCTACCATCAAAATAGCCATTAAAACACAACTAAATTCAGATTTTGCAAAATAAAAAACATTGGATTTCGGTGAAAAGCCCCCATCTGATCCAAATCATCGAATATTTAGACAACTCCTTTAGCTTTTGTTTTTTAGAGTTTTTTTTTTAAGTCAAACTCATATCCTTTTGGAGTTTTGTTTAAGGATATGCCACAACTTTGTAGTCCATGGAAAGAAAACAAACAATTTAGATTTTGATGATTTTACATGATCATGGATATCTTGATCAATTTGGATTACATCCTTGCCCAAGTGAGCTCAATTTTTTTAAAGGGTGGGTTGAAAGAAGGAAATTTGAGTAAAGTTCATGCCAGTCATAAACTAGGTATGACTATATGTGGCATCGTGAATTTTAGGTTGCATTTAGGATTAGAGTTACATCACAAGGATGGGGTAGTATTAATGTTTTTTTTAACAGAAACGAGTAAGAGACTTTTATATAAAAGATGGAACATAGTTTACAAAAGATTACAACTAAGCTACTCTCTAGGAAGTAGAAGAGACATGCCTGCTTGCTTGATTTCTGCCATTCTAAACTGTTCATGATAAGTACCTATTCTATGAAGCTTGTAGCTCCTAACAAACTGTCCTAAAAGTAAAACGAAAGAGCAAAGCATTGCTTAACCCGTGATAAAAAAAAGAGGTCTAAAAAGGCTTCTAGCCTATACATCTGAAACGTCCGATTACAAGATAAAACAGAACTTGAAACAAACCAAAAAACTTCTAGTCCAGAGCAGAGACATAGGTGTTGAGAGTAGAGTTTGAGTTACAGATGGGCAGACTCCACGCATGCTCTTCCCATGCCTCGTTTGATTTCCTAAGAGATGTTTCTGATTTCTGCTCGCATACTATCTAGCTTTGCTCCACCACCTTGGCACTACCATGCACTTCAATGATCCTTGCCTCAATATTGATTGAGCATGGGCATCCTTTTTCAAGGGTTTCTGCCAATTTGGAAACTTGACCAGTGATCTTTGTCCTGCTGCTTCGAACCTATGCATTTGTAGTTTGGACCAGAGAGAAAAGATGAGAAAAGGCCCGATTCAACTCGTAATTCTCACCATGAAGGGTTCGAATTTGAGCTTCCATATCCTTCAAATACGTCTGAACCTCGTATGGAAAACTGGAAAACCCCATTGCAGAGCCAATGCAACTGTTGTTCATCCCACCTGTGGGCCCGCTAATTCCTTGTCCAAGAAATTCTTCTTTGTTGGGCTTCGACGAAGTGTGATGCTCCTTGCTAGGTAGAGCACTACTCCTGGCCTGACCGGCATCCTTCGCATGAGAATTATTCAAAGTTTCAAAGCTAATTCTCACGTGCGAAGCTATCTACTTCCTACAAAGGATACATTGGAGCATGGAGAGGCCTGGGGCAGAGCCTTCTTCCATGATGACGTAGTTGAGAGGAGCCTCATAGCTAGGACGCTCACCACTGAACATTCTACTGCCTCTTACCTTGCTACACCAGTTGCAGAACTCGAATGAGGGAAGAATGATTTATCCTCCCTCCTTAAAACCTGTTTTGCCTCGATAATCGGTCGAGTTTAAACACTGAATGGAGGCCATGTGGGTCGGGCGTGCGAGCTAGCCTAGGACCGTCGAAAGGACGTTGGAGATGGCTTCAAAATTTATGTTGATTTTGATGCAAGTAGGGCCAATTTTGGCTAGTTTTAGGCTTGTGCTTCTAAACAAGCAAACTAGCCATTTCCAATTGTTTACGAAATTATTATGTCTAAGCATTAAGAACCAAAAAAGAAAAAAAGTTACGGAACCCATGCAAACTCATGAGTTTTTTTATTGCAAACCAAAACCCCACAATCGAGCTTGACTCCAATGTTTGCCATTTTATCCGCGTACTGGTTGTTGGATCTCATGAGGTGGAGAAAGTTGATTGCTTTGTATTCCTTGACTATGTTTTACAGCAGGTGATGTGTCTTAGTAGTAGGATTCTTTTTGCTCTTAGACAAACTTCTAGCTTCCCTGATAATCAGCATAGAATCGCCAAAGACAACGAGATCCTCAATTCCATCGCTTCTAGATAATTCCAGGCCTTTGATCAATGCAAGCCATTCAACTCAATTATTAGACCTTTTACCAACTCCCCATGCATAATCTTTCATCTTGTTTCCTTCAGAGTCATAGAGGACTCCTCCTACACCTACCAGCCCAGTGGCGTAGTATCAATGTTGCAACATGTTGGGTGATGTGATTGATGGGACAACGTGTTAATGCATGGTTTTCAATTTTTAAAGACTATTTTTTGGGCAGACAATGTGAATTTATGGATTTTTTTATTATCTAAATTCATCTTTAAGCATGGGAAGTATAGTCAGTTTAAATATGTGCAATCAATGCAATATTGGGTTACAAAAGATTGAACTAAGTTGTTTTTGGCTCATTTTTAAAATTCTTTGTGCTCAACGATCCTGTGACATTTTGGAAAAAAAGGTGGTGAGTTTGAAGTCAATGTCAAGGTTGTGGAGTCTTATTCATTATGGGATTATGCCTAGAGATTACCAAAGTTTATAGTCAAAAGCATATATAGCAAGTTCTCAACATGGTGAAGGTCAATGCTCGCAATGTTGAGCCAACACAAGCTAGGGGTAGACAAAAATAGAGTGAACCCTTTCTCAAAGCATCAAGGAACAAAGAAGTTGTGGTGGATAAGGTTGTGGATCCTTGAGTCAAATTTTTACAAAATTTGAAAATAAATGCCAAGCGCATTAAGGTAATTGACCATGACCTCACTGATGTAGATTTATTTACATGGTTCCAATGCATACTGTACAAGAAATAGGTTCCTTTGGAGAATGACAAAATGAAGTCTGTATGGGGAGATGAATTCTAGTTGTTAAAGGAGTCAACACTATTAAATTTGTTGAAGTTCCCTAACTTCGAGAACACGGGTGAGATGGCTCATTATGTCAAGTGTTTATCATGTCAAATTCACCAAGGATGCCATTGGGTCGATAAGGCTTACTAATTACACTACAAGGTATTCACCTTATCATGGGCCTCTCGATAGAAGGAGAAGATGTAACAAAGGGTTTTTAGGGTTTGAACAACAATAGGGTTAAAACCAACATTGACAATTTATATTAGAAGTATGGGACCAAGAGAGGCAGCAAGGGAGCTAAGAATGTTGGAAGTTTTATTGTCATTGATGTCAATAAAGGTCTTGAAGTGTCTTGATGCTTGAGCAATAATGATGCCATTTTGGCAAAGAGTTGAAGTGTCAAAAGAAGTCGCTTAGAGGAACATTAAAACACCTTGAATAAGCCCTTTTCTAAATATTGTATTTTGAAGAGACACTTAAAGAAAAGCAAATTGACCCTATTTTACCCCAAGTAACAACATAAAAGGTGATAATTTTGAAAGGGATTTTTATCCCATAAAAGTAGCTCAAATGGAAGGGAAAGTCACATAATCAGATAGCTTATTCTGAGAAATTTCTGGTGATAGGTGGCACATTTTCTAACTCCACATGGTTGAGGAGATATGAATGTTTCTTTATGCCCAGTCAAAGTGCCAAGTCGGCCCAACCAAATAAGTAAGGTTGGCCCCAATATTTAAAACACATTTGACTTGTATAAATATAAGGAAAGGTGCCCTCGTTTGAATGGATCGATAAGCACATTTTTGAGACAATGATTTGAGGTAGCCAAACGAAGACAAATAAATGCATATCTAAGGAAGTAGAGCAGCGGGTCGAAGAGAGTCCTAAGAAGGTCAAAATGAAGAGTAAGGGTGAAGTTTTGAAGAACTAAGGAAGGCGTAGATCTATACGAGACTCTAAACTGGTTTTAGTAGGGATAAAGACAATCTTGATCTATGGCAGAGTTTGAGGACTATTTTTGACTATTTAAGCACATAATTCAAGGGCAATATTGGCACAAATTTCAAGACAAGTTAGAGAACAATTTTGAAGATTTTTGGAGCAACTTTCGAAGGACAATATTGACAGATTTGTTGGTTGATCTTACACAGTCTTCGGGACTGTTTAAAGGTATGATTTGCAACAATATTAAGGACTATTTAAGGGAAGATTTTGAAGCCTAAATGAAGCATCATTGGACAAAGTAAGGGCGGTTTTTGGAGAGCTATCTTGGAGGCTAATGTGTAACCTATGATAGGACATAATTAACAGAGCTTGGAGACAATATCTAGGCTGATTTTTTACAACGAAATTTGAAGACAATGTTTGAACTATTTTGGGACAACGTGGCACATATTCCAAGACAGTTTTGAAGGATCATTCTGAGGACATTTAGAAGGTGTTTGATATATTTTCTACATATCTTCAAGGATAGACTTAAGGGTGGTAGGGTGGTGCAAGGAAATATTGAGTTGGTGCTCAAGAGGATTGGTGTCTTCATCCACTTAACAAGTTGGAGCCTGCTAATTTGAGTTGGTGCTCAAGAGGATTGGTGTCCTCATCTCTTCAACAGGTTAGTTCCTAGAAATTGCAAGCTGCTACTAGCACGAGGGATTGGTGTCTACTAAATTTGAGTGGGTACTCACACTGTAACGTCCCCGGTCCCCTCGGTGCCCTTTAGAGGTGATGGGGGAGCTCATTAGAATTAACTTGCTAATTTATTTTTTAACTATGAACTTTTACACATCTGCAACAACTTCAGTTCGTAATCCGCAAGCCGCAATCAGAAGTCAAAAGTCGGAACTCCAAATACACAATGTCGAATAAATACGCCTCCAGCTTCCTCAATCCGCCTTGCAGGAGTTGGAAGTCAAGACACTGAATACACCGCTTCAAAGAAACACGCCTTCGACTTCCGCAATCCGCCTTACGGGAGTCGGAAGTCAGAAGACCGAATACACCACTTTGAAGAAACACGCCTCTGACTTCCGCAATCCGCCATGCGGGATTCGGAAAGTCGGAACTCCAACGCGCAACTCCGAAGAAATCACCACTCTGACTTCCGCAATCTACAATCTGTGATGCAGGAGTCGAAAGTGGGAACCCCAAATTCATAACTCCGGGAAAATTACACCTCTGACTTTCACATTCCGCAATCTACCTTGCAGGAGTCGAAAAGTAGGAACCACAGCGTGCAACTCCGGGAAAATTACTCCTTCGACTTCCACAATCCGGCTTGCGGGAGTCAGAAGTTAGAACTCCAAATTCACAACTCCGGTAAGATTACTCCTCCGACTTCTGCAATCAGCCTTGTGGGAGTCGGAAAGTCGGAACCACAGCGTGCAACTCCGAATATTTACACCTTTGACTTCCGCAATCCGCAATCCGCGGTGCGGGAGTCGGAAGTCAGAATTCAGAACCCCCAAATTCTCAGCTTCGCAGAATCATGCCTCTGACTTCCACAATCCGCAATCCACACTGCGGGTTTGGAAAGTCGGAACTCCAACACACCACGCCGAGAAATCACGCTTTCAACTTCCGCAATCCGCAATCCGTACTACGGATTCGGAAAGTCGGAAGTTAGCCATATACCCCTGTTACTGCCAACTTCTCAGGATGATAACTTCCTCAACCTAAGTCCATTTTTGGCAAACTTGGTATCGTTGGAAAGCTCTCGACAAGCACTATGCAACGGTGTGATCCTATGCCACACCTAAGAAATCTAACCTTTCCATTATTCTAACCAAAATACTACTCAAACTTCATCAAGACTTATTTACTTCTTTGTAAAGAGCTCTGATATCAACTCTGTCATGGCCCCTCCCTTCATTTGACCCACAGAGGGAACATGAGCACAGCAGGGGTGTCTATTTCTCCCCAAATCCCTGACTGGACATTCTGATCATTTTGGGCCTTTACAACACTTAGCCCTATTAATCAATGAACATATTCATATAAATGAAATCACATGGGTGCATATGCATACTCAAATAAGCACAGTGGAATGAAACATTATCCACACACATATCTATCATGCATGCAACATATCAATAGCAATCATCAATAATTAAACCATTGCATAAGTAACACAGATAGAATACTTATCTTCAAGGTAAAATCACCAAGCAACTAGCTATGGACTGCAACGTTCCAACCCAACCATAGGTCTTTTCCCAGCCTATATTCTTTCAGCACTCAGAGACCACCCCTAATATGGGGATGTGTATCCACTAAGGAGAAACTAACAAGCTCACTCACAGCCTTAGGCACAGTCATTCAGGTTCATCCAGCACACAGCTGGGTCTATCAATCAAGTGGGGAGACAGGGAAGAAGTTTCCTAAGCCAATGAACTCAACCACAGAGCTACATGCATAACCAATTGGCTTCAGGCAGTCTAGGCACCCCCATCACCTCCACTCTCAGCCTAAGTAAGGTCCCTTTATCTGCTACACAATCCCTCAGGTGCCCCTTCCCTCAGCGCTAACTTGGGCAGGTATGGCTGGTCCCAACTTCTAAACCAAGGATGAATGAGCCGTCACTGGCTCTACCATGAAGTCTAAACCCCCTAGTCTCTTTCCCACTGCGATCCACTCTTGTACATCCTCAGCGTTGCGGCCAAGGGATTTGTCCCGCAACTGGATTTTCGGCTATCAAATATGGGTTTCTCTATGGATTCCTGGGCATCCAACACTCTCAAAATCGCCCCAAGATTCGGGTCTATGGATCCCCCAACGGATTTCGCTTCCCATGTAGATTTCTGAGTGACCTTGGCATTTCCAAACGCGGCTTCCCTCATAATCACGATTTCTCATTCTTCCTCACTGTTGGGTCTGTGTAATGGGTCCTTCATGAAAATTGAAGCCTCCATGATCAACCATCGAATGGGGATGAGGGAAAACATCCCCCCATGAGGTAGGGTGACTTATGGGACAAGAAAAATAGATCCCATACCCTGCCTTACGAATTTCATGGCTGCCCATACTCCATCACTCTCATGAGCTGATTTATTCAATCACTTCCTTACAACCGAATTAAATGACAGCTAGGACAGTCAAAGGGGGTTTCCAAGGTGACATATGGCAGCCTAGGGTTCAATCCCACAACCCCCTTGTGAAATATTGTGACTTCAAAGAATATTCTATTGTATTTTATTATTGTAATTTATTCAGAGATGTTTTATTCCTCCGTCAGGATGTCATTATTGTATTTGGTCATCATAGAGTCATGAGGTAAATCCTCCCATGTAAGTCGGGGCAATAGATCCCCTAGATTCAAATGTAATGGGGTTTTTAAGTCCCCTAGAGGAGTCGACCTAGTCAACATTAGTTGAGTGGTAAATTTAATTGAGGCCGACATGTCAAGTTGTAAAATTAAAGTAGAAGTGAATGCATAAATAGAGAGCTAGGCTCTCTCATTGATTCATTCATTCACACACACACTCACTTGTGGATTGCGCATAGAGGGAGAGAGAGAGAGAGAGAGAGAGAGAGAGAGAGAGAGAGAGAGAGAGAGAGATCTGTGAAGGAGAAGGAGCTCTTGTTTGGGGTTTTGTCTTTGTACTTTTGATCTATATTGAGGATTTTTTGCTGGGTTTTCTTCCCCTATAGGGTTTCCCAGGATAAATTTGTGTCTCTTGTGTTTATGATGTGCTTGTTATTCTTTCAGTGATCTTGTATATGCTATTTTTGTGAAATTGAATTGAAAAATGATGTTATATATCTTAGCATATTGAGTCTTAACATGGTATCAAAGCTATCCTGAAGGAAGGAAATGTATGGCATTTACGACACTTGTTTCACTTGCGACAATTTGAAAGCTAGGGCTTTGTATAACAAAACCCAGTCATCGTGGAAATTTCGCTATAAATAAATTTTGGCGAAGGTTCAAGATCTGAAACTTGGACAGGACGAATATGAAATTTTCATGTACCTTGTGTCCGAGTTTCATCCCCATATTCGTTTTACTTTGTGAGATATGATCCATACAAGTTAGGGTTTCTGCCTCTTCCAGAATACATCCCTAAATAGGTGACCTAGGAAAAAAGGTCATATCTCGGGTTAGGAAGATCCAAATGGAATTCTGTAAAAAGTGAAAGTTAGGGAACAGACTTTAGTTTCACAAATCTGTGTATTAGAGGCAGAAGTTGAAACAATTACACGTGGCTTGCCATACAAGTTTGTTATGTTGTTTCATCCCATAAACAGGTCATGTTGGGAAACTTATCATATCTCTCTCATGGAGAATCCAACGAAGCTCAAATATGTGGGGTTGGAAATATGACAGGTTAGGATACCATAGGATGAATTTTCAGACCTTGTGGATCCTAAATTTCAGAGATACACTAGAAACAATAAGACACATCTGAAATAGCTCAATAGAGGAAATCAAAGAAGAGGAGAAAAAGTTCTCACTTAGGGTTTTCAGTTTTTTTAGGTATGGCATGACTTGATACAATGTTGGAGACACCTGATGCAACATTGGAAAATTTGAAAATGGATTTGGAATACATTCATCATAAATATTAATCTTCCATCAAAATGTTGTGGGAGCAAGGAGATTGAAAATTAGGGTTTCCAAGTAAGAAGAAACCCTAGCAAAGTTGGGAGACTCATAGGGCAGAAATGAAGGATGTTTAAATGGCACTGATATTCTATCATCCTAGCACCATGAACCTATATAATATGTTTACAAGTGATCTACCTTGGATGATTAGGGTTTTACCCTTATAGAAAAGACTACAAACAATCTCAACAAGTATGACTTGAGGAGATGTAGGTATGTTTTGAAATCTGTTTCATTTATCTAATGATTAAGTTCATGATATGTTTGTCTTCCTATTATTGAGGTTAGTAAAATCATGATTAATTCTAGACTTGTCTGATCACCTTAGTAAAAGCATGAATGCATGTGAATGATAGAAGACATTCATTGATTAGGGTTATGACACTTATGATTGTACTAATGCACTTGTGGTGTTGTATGAGGATGACGTTGTCTGCTAACATGAAAGGTACATCAAGAAAGACAAATCAAGTTCTAGATCAAGAATATATGAGCATGATGACATGAATACAAAGACTCATCCATAGTATTTGATCACATAGAAGCTCTACTTATGAGGTATGTGTGATTTGGTTCTACTATGCTTAACTTATGAGATATGCAAGTTACTAGCACAAGGTCTCTAAATCATTGAAGAGAACAAAGAAGATACTATTTGAGTATGTTAGACATAACTAGGAAGCATGCTAATCTAGGTATGTTTTCCTATATCGAGTAAGAATCCTACTTTATGTTAGGATCTTAGATAAATATACTTTTGTATGATTGATAATGATTATTCTTGAAGTTAGAAGTTTAAGTAATCAAGGGTTTATGCATATTATGTTTCTTAGTTTGATTAATGATATGACAAACTAGAAGATTCATATGGTCAAATAAGAATATGCATGAGTAAAAGAAGTACTCCCTGAAACCTTGAATACTAACGCTTGTGATAAATTACATGTGTATGAAATGATCATGACCATACATGTTTAAGATTATTTAGGATCATAATGTTTTGATAGTATTGAGATTATACTAATGAATGCAAGATTATGTATGAGATCTTGAGGATGACACAATGATGAAACTAGTGCACACTTAAGCATGCATAGTGGTACAAGATGGATAGAAGTTCAAAGACATATAATCATGATGCTATCATATTGGGAAAATAGAGATCAAGAGGGAGGCAACCACACAAACATAAAAGATAAGTATTTGAGTTGTTATTTGAATTACTTCTTGAATCTTTGAATAATTAATGATATTGCTCATAATAGTTGTATGCATATTTGTATTCCTAGAATCATGAAATATATCATGCATAGTGTAAGCATTCATATAGCATTGAACAATATACTACTAATATGCATATGATGGGTAAGTTGTACAAACATTCCATTGTTATTTGTCTAGAATGAAACCTCTAACATGCTGGGAGATGCGCACGCTCTTGATAGTATGTTCTGGTAGAGATGGAAGGCATCTAGATAGACATTGTATGCATATAGGATATGGAAAAGTGTTGTGCCAAAGTATTGGTCAAGGTAGTTGCATAACTATGTGATCATATCAGTATGCATAATAGTTTATCATTGAAATGTCAACATGATTTGATGATTATGAAGTGTTACTAATCACGTAATTGAATTTGATTTGTAGGAAATATCGTGTGCTATGATCTACAAAAGAAGGATTATGAACACTTGTTCCAAAGAACAAGTGATGACTGTTCAACAAGAAGACTTACAAATCAAACATACTATAGAAGTACAAAGCAAGGCTCGTGGCTAGACACACTTCCAGAGATAGATTACACCCATGGATGATTCCCAAGATTTGAAAGAAAATCACATGATTGAAGAAGGATTTGTACGGGTTCAATAGGTACCCAGGATCGATAGTCATTTGATGAGCTTGATGATCACCACGGGTGATGTGGATTTCAACCTTTGATTCAAGGTTGAATATGGTTTCTATATACAAATGACATGCTTCTCTCAGATGGATGCAAGAAGGAACTCACCATATCGTTCGAGTGATCGTGAGGCTCATATTAGTAGACTCATCTGACGGGAGATGGCACATATAAGATATGCATACGATCACTTAATGCAGAGTGTGCATGATGTTCCGTCACAGAGGGAGGACAATACTCATGTAGAAGACTCCACTTCAGAGGGAGTAGATCTCAGAGTTAAAGAATCTTGGCATGATTCTTGTGATTAGATATGTGGCTGAGATTTTTCCTTAGCCAAGGAAAATGTGAAGTAGAGATCCAGGATGATGGATGGTGGTTTCTACAGTTTACAGACAGATGATGTATTTGACGAATGTCAGGCGAAATATATGTTTTATTGTGAACACCCCGAGTCAATATCTAGTTGAGCCTAGACATGTTCACCTGGTAGTTGCAAAGCATGTGATGAGGTACCTGAAAGGTACGATAGACTTTGGTCTATTCTATGTTGGAGATCATGACTACAAATTGTATGGTTATATAGATGTAGATTGGGCCAGAAGTGTCTCAGACAGGAAGAGCACCTCTGGTGGATGTTATTGTCTAGGATCTGCCATGATCTCATGGTTTAGAAGGAAGTAGTCCAGTGTTTCTCTCAGCACACCTGAAGCAGAGTATATAGAAGCTTGTTCTGCTAAGTTGTGAAGCCATATGGCTTCAGAAGTTGATTTTAGGTCTGTTTGACCTGTAGTTGGATACCACAGTGATTCTATGTGACAACCAGAGTTGTATAAATATGATGGAGAACCAAGTGTTCCATGAATAGTCAAAGCACATAGAAATCTGGTATGTTTACATACAGGATATGGTACAGAAGGGAGTTATAGAACTCCAGTAGTTGAGCATTGATGAGCAAGTTGCTGATGTGTTGACTAAGCCTCTATCTCGAGTGAAGTTTAAGTACTTCTGAGACAAGCTTGGTGTGGTTCGAAAGGACCTTCCTCGAAAGGGGGAGCAGTGTTGATACTGATGATGATGTTGCAGTGGGATTGTATCATCCCTGGACACATGTCCTAAAGGGATTCGTAGACTCTTGTCTCAGAGAAAGATGTTGATGATGATGTTGCAATGGGATTGTATCATCCCTGAACACATGTCCTAAAGGGATCTGTAGACTCTTGTCTCTGAGAAAGATGTTGATGATGATGTTGCAATAGGATTGTATCATCCCTAGACACATGTCCTAAAAGGATCCATAGAATCTTGTCTACGAGAATGTGATGATGATGATGTTGTGTTGGTCAATCCTATATTTGATCTAGGTTACATCCAATATGAAAAAGGACTGGCTCTGTGGTGGTAAATCCTAGATTTGATCTAGGTCACATCCAGTATGAAAAAGGACTGGCTCTATGGTGGTAAATCCTAGATTTGATCTAGGTCACATCCAGTATGAAAAAGGACTGGCTCTGTGGTGGTAAATCCTAGATTTGATCTAGGTCACATCCAGTATGAAAAAGGACTGGCTCTGTGGTGGTAAATCCTAGATTTGATCTAGGTGACATCCAGTATGAAAAAGGACTGGCACTGTGTTTAGGATTGTATCTTCCCTAGACCTTATTCCTAAAGTGATCCGGAGATCTCTGTCCCCGAGAATGTGCTTGGAGTGTATCTTCCTTGGACCTTAGTCCCAAAGTGATCCAGAGACTTCTGTCCCCGAGAATGTGGATAGGATTGCATCATCCTTGGAATTATGTCCTAAAGTGAGAGGGACTGATCATCCCATAATTGGATCAAGATTTCATCATCCTTGGCATTATGTCCTAAAGTGAGAGGGACTGATCATCTCCTAATTGGATCAGGATTGCATCATACTTGGCATTATGTCCTAAAGTGAGAGGGGTTGATCATACCGTAATTGGATCGTGTGAATTGCAGGTTATGTTGCTATGATGATGTTGTTGATCAAAAGATCAAGATGATGACGTCGTTGCTGATTGAAAGATCTAGATGTTGATGATGGTACTGATCGAAATATCAAAATGATGATGTTATTGTTGATCGAAAGATCCAGATGTTGATTTTGTTGTTGTTGTAGACGATCGAGTGATCGAGTGCTACAGAAGATGAAGAATCAGTACTGTAGAAGATGATGCTCTAGTATTGAAGATGTTGAAGATGTTCTAATAGCTGTTCCAGTTGTTGATGATGTTGAAGAAAACTTCCAATGATTTATAGATGTATCACCTTGATGTTGTTGATGATGCTCTCTCTCCTTGCTCCTACAGTTGATGTTGATGTTGTCAGTAGAATACCCCTCTCATTAAGGGGGAGTGTGAAATATTGTAACTTTGAAGAATATTCTATTGTATTTTATTACTGTAATTTATTCGGAGATGTTTTATTCCTCCGTCGGGATGTCATTATTGTATTTGGTCATCATAGAGTCACGAGGTAAATCCTCCCATGTAAGTCGAGGCAATAGATCCACTAGAGTCAAATGTAATGGGGTTTTTAAGTCCCCTAAAGGAGTCGGCCCAGTCAACATTAGTTGAGTGGTAAAGTTAGTCGAGGCCGACATGTCAAGTTGTAAAATTAAAGTAGAAGTGAATGTATAAATAAAGAGCTAGGCTCTCTCATTTATTCATTCATTCACACACACACTCACTTGTGGATTGCGCATTAGGAGAGAGAGAGAGAGATCTGTGAAGGAGAAGGAGCTCTTGTTTGGGGTTTTGTCTTTGTACTTTTGATCATCTATATTGAGGAAATTTTGTTGGGTTTTCTTCCCCTAGAGGGTTTCTCAGGATAAATTTGTGTCTCTTGTGTTTATGATGTGCTTGTTATTCTTTCAGTGATCCTGTATATGTTATTGTTGTGAAATTGAATTGAACACGGATGTTATATATCTTAGCATATTGAATCTTAACATCCTCACCTCTCCCTAATGGATACGCATATCCCCCCTCATTTAGTTGCATCCATAGCCAGCCCCTGGGTATTTTTATTGCATGAGATTTGTTTACATCATTTTTATAATTTCCATGGCTTAATAACACATGGATAACACACTATCAAATACTTGCCGCTTAAAGCTGAGCATTCACTAGCGGGGCCTTGGCCTTAAGCTCCACGCTAGGAGTCATACATCTCATATGCACAATGTTTACATTAAAAGCCAATATATCCTAAGGGTCAAAATGGGGGTATTACAGAAACCATTATTGGAGATTTGTGTCTCCTACAATTCATTGTAATTTATGGTTTTATCAATTCATTAAATTGAGTTTCCATATAAAGATTATGTGTACTATTCTTTTATGTTGATGAGTGTTTATGATTGATAATGGTACATAATTAATGAAGTGAAAATTGAAAAAAGTGTGTGATATTGATTCACCGCCCCCTCTCTCAGTATCATTGCGTGTTCCAACAATTGGTATCAGAGTAGGTTCCTTTAAGACAATCTAACCGTTGCAAGGAATATCTCTTAAGCACACATGGATGAATATGAAAGCTTCTTCTCCTCTAACGGAGCTCCATTGTTTAGCATTTCAAAGTATGAGTTATGGAACATAAGGATGAGATTCTATTTACATGCACAAGGTTATGGCATTTGGGAATTTGTTTTGAATGGCTACACCACTCCAAAAACACCAACAAAATATGTAGCAAAAAAGGAGTTGAAGAAGAACAATACAATGGCAATGGATGCCATCCTAGACGGATTATCTGATTATGTGAAAGATAAAATAGGAAAATGTGCATCATCCAAAGAGCTATAGGATAAGCTACAAAATCTCTACACGTTTTAGAAGGTCATTAAAACAAATAAAGAACCAGATGTAAAAGGTGAAAGCATCTCATCTAATGACAGTAATATAGAAGTTTCCGTATTCATGGCCAAGGATGAATCATTTGAAATAGATGATGAAATCATTGAGAGAAAAATCAATGCCTCTAAAGATAAAGAAGATTCTAAAACTGAAGGAGAAGTGGATCTTGAAGGAGAACTTGGCGATGCTCTAATTGAACTAAGGAAAACTAAAAGGGAGAATCAAGAACTAAGGGAGTAATTGCAAGAGAATCAAGAGAAAAATCATGAAGACAACAAAGAGACTGAAAATATTATTACTGGTCTAAAAGCACAAATTGAGAAGACACCAAAAATATTGACAAATCAACTAGAGGAGAAGGAACAAATCTGCAAGAAGCAAGAAGTTGAAATTGTCTCCATAAGAAAGGGGCTAGAAGAAATATAGAAGAACCATGAATAAACTAAAGATACCATTGTTGGTATAAGAAGTCAAATAGTAGAGGCAAAGAAAATTGAAGAAGACCTAACAAGTCAATTTCAAGAGAAGAAAGAGCTTTTCCAAAGGCAAGAGCTTGAAATCCTTTCATTAAAAGAAGATTTGGACAAGACAATTGCCCAGTTGCAAACAAATTCAAAGTTTGAGAAGAGCACCATGATCTTAGATCACATCCTTCATTGTCAGAGATCACCATATGACAAGATAGGTCTTGGGTTTGACAACAATCACAACACTCTTGAAGATAGCTCCAAGTCAATTGAGGAGAAGGCTAAGGTCAACATAAATGTCTTTTTAATATTTGTGTTGTTCTAGATTCTTGAAGAGGTAATCTATTTGTTTTTAATCTTTGTGTTGTTCTAGATTCTTGAAGAGGTAATCTATGTGTTTTTAATCTTTGTGTTTCTCTAGAGGTTTGATCCATTTATCTCTTGATGTGAGATGCATTTTTCAAGGATTTATATGTTTTTGTAGAAGTTGTTTTAAGTCTCTATTTTCAAGGGCTTGGGTAGTGTACTCGTGTAGCATTCACATCCATCATTCTGACAATAGGAGGGGGTAGTTATGAATGTCATGTTTCTAAATTTCTCCCCATGGGAAACATAAACTAAGAAATGCATGTCTAGGTGAATGAATATAATACACATCGTAATCAACAACTATAATTCATACACACATCATGCATAAATCATCATATTCATAACAAGAAGTAAATAAAATCATTTCACATTCATAGACAAAGAGAAAACTTATCTTTTGACAAAGAAGATCCAAGCAACTTTCCTTATAAGAGTGATTTTCCACCCAACCTTAAATATTAGTTGTTAATACTACCCCAAGCCGGGCTACAAGGCCACTAAGGTGAATGAAACTCCTATAGGCTTCTCTCTCTTAATCCAAAACCCATTTATTCTCATACTTGGCCAAATTGCTCACCACTTAGAAACTACATGAATCTCACTTAGACATCCCAGCCATGGAACTCTCTTGTACTGCCCAACACAACACAAGGAAGGAATTTCCCTTCACTACTCTATAGTTCCTTCAAGAAATCCAACCCTTACAGTAATTACAAGTGTGTGCATAGTATGATATTGGATAACCTCCTGTAACATCAGTTCATGGCTTCTCAATCATCCAGGAGCAACAAATAAACAATGGGTAAAGGTTCCTATCTTTCCCAACCTCTATGCTCACCTATAGTCGTCATGTTTTCTCTAATGTGTGCAATTTTACTCTTCACAATGCTAATTTCTGGTTAATTTCACATTCTAGTAATTGGCAATGGAGAATACAGCATGAAATTCTACGTAATGTAAAAAAAACAGCATGGAGAATGACTAATAAACTCCAAAGGAGATGAGAGGATGGTGAAAAGACAGCTGACATTACTTTTGACCATAGAAGGAAGCACTCTTACAATTGTTATAGAATTATATTCATCCCGTGCTTCCATAACTACATGGGGAGACTTTTCCCACCAACCTCATGCATGCATTCAATGATTGGATTTAATACGTCAAAAGGAAGTAATTGGCTCAAATAAGGCTCATGGCAGCAAATGGATGACTTATAAGGCTAACATTTGACAAAAGAGGATTTGATCTCCCATTTAGTGGAATTATAGCCCTTCTAGTGCTCTTTACATAACCATCTTGGACCATTTTATTATTTTTCAACATAATATTTACATAGCTTTTGAGTCATCATGACAAGCCAACGACGTGGTTCATATAGAAACATTTACATTATGCATTCTTGGCCATTCACTAGTCGAGCCTTGGCCTTAAGCTCTACACTAGGAATCCATACTAGCATATTTGCATCATTTACCTAATCTAATTTAATACATTCCGATGGTAAAAAAATGGGGTCTTACATACCACATATGTTGTATGAGGTCCTACACTTGTGATTTTCATCACAAGGCTTGATTTGAAGGTTGATGTAGTTGGTAGATGCCTTGGCTATGTGATGCTAGAGTTGGAATTCTCCTTGTGATGATGCCTAGTTGATTGGTATATGGGTCTTCAAGATACATTTACGCTAGTAGCTATGGGATGTATCCTCTCATGATGTTTTGGTATCAATGTGCTCTATTATGGATAATATTGGCATGCTTGTAGTGTTTCTTGATTAGCATCCTTCAAACACTCTATGCATTCATGGATTTAATGGAGTTTTTGTTGTATTTGCGACGTAATTGAGGAATTAAAAAAAAAACTACTAGCTTTGAATTCCAAATTGGCTCGGTCATGAGCTATTGTATCTATTCACAAGGGAAGCAACCTTGTAGGTTTATGTTTGTGCTTGTAAGGATTTATGTTCTTTTGAACTTGACCTAAATTGAATTTATGCAACTCAATACCAAATGTTTACCAATTTCCTTTGAGGTGTGCTCATCAAAATGCTCCCCAAAGTAGGGTCATGTTTGATGATTTCATATGGTAAGATCCCATGCACAAAACTAGAAATTAAGAAAAATACACATGTATACTATTTTTTATAAAATGCCAATAAGGTATAACCACTAAGCTAGATTAATTTTAATTTCTCTCAGAAATAGAGGTGAATGAATTCCAAGGTGCATGTTTTTTATTTTAATATATTTTGACCTCTTCTCAAAATATTGAAATCATTAGATTTTGGCATCCATATATCACTATATAAAATATATACTTTGATGAAGTAATTCAAATGAAGATTACATAAAAGAATTGAAATCACTAGACTATGAGTTGACAAAATTTTGGGTGTGGATAATTGTTCATAAACTTTCTTGGTCTTATCCATAACCAATCATAAGAAATAATAATTGAAATTACTACAATTTGACATCCACCTATCATTAAATATACTATGACCAAATAATTGAAATCAATATACCATATCTTTCATAATTTGATTGAATAATTAAAATCACTAATATGGAATAAAATCCCAACATAAAGTTATGTCCTTATAGCTATAGATTTGTATACACCACACTTATAACAACTATAAGTTAAAAAGTACTACCACAAGGCATGCACATAAAGTGTTAGACTATGATATATCATAATCTAGATGTTATACCATAAGAGGGCTAGTGGTTGAGAATTACATTCACTATGATTATGAAAAAATTTAATGTTCTCAACTACTTAACTTTCCAGAATATCAAATATGGAGGTGAAAACAAGTTACTCTTAGCCTTGCCAAACTACTTTCATTGTTTTATAGAATTGTGTAGGAAGGCTAGAAATAACCTCTATGTTGAATCTGAAAAAAAACTTGTGCAAGAAAATATGCAACAATGTTAATTAGATTCATTAAACAACATTCATGGAAAAAACTAAATAAATTCCAATATAAGACAAAAAATAATATTTATCTAAAAATTAATACAAGACTGAATTCACGACATACCATAAATATTCTCCTAGTGGGTTGTGCTAATACCTATACTGGAAGGATACAATAGACACGTCACTTTATCATTCTATAAATTGGAGGCATATCTCCAAATGATAAACCTTATTTTTTGTCATGCCACCTAAGAATCCATCTACAAGCTTAGAATCCCAACCATTATTGTCAACTACAAGGAACGTGCCCTAAAGAATACATACAAGTAAAATATAGAATGCATCAAGCCTGAAAAGATCAAACCCCCTCCAATCCCTTCTTATTGTCATGAAAAGGGCCTGGAAATAGTGTTGTGGAAGATTCAAGTAGATATTTTCAACAGTAGATGGCATTTTTTCAATTAAGGTCAACATTCAAAATAAAATATAATACAACTTTATAAATATTCTTCAATTGCCCCTCACTCATTTTCTTATGAGATTTACAAGACACGACCTTAACAATGTTATTTCCTTTCTTGAATTCTCCTGTCAAAGGATCTTAGTTTTTCACAACACCCTAATTTTTCTAAGATGAACTTTGAGTCTATGCATACATAGCTATATAATCCCTGGTTTGTGTCACAAGAATACCTAAAATGGGTAGGGTTAAAAAAGAAAGAAAAAGTATTAAATTTATTTCCCCAAAAAATAATTCCCACAAAAAAGCACAATAACTTAATATCTGCAACCTAATATCTAGCAACTTTATAAATTAATTCCCAATTCAACCTTCTTGTTTTTCTAATTAATATTATAAATATTATAGCAACTTTATTAAGAATAGTGGAACGAATGTATACAAGTAGTTTCCACCTTCAATACAAAAATCAATCCACTAACTCAAAAGTTTCCAATTATATATAAACTACAACAAGCATTTCCAAAGCAATGGTCAATGAGACCTATCAAACTTGCAATAGCAAAAACATAGAATAACAAAAAATAATAATTTAAAATGGGTTATTCCTCAAGCAAACCAGAATTCCATAAACTAGAATTCAATGTTTAAAATGATCACACCCTTTGGATGTTGATGTTTACCCATCTTGATCTGGATGTTTCCCCATGCTCCATTTTAAACATTTTCATTTCTCCGGCTTCTTGAGGTTGAGTGCCCTGTGAGCTAGAGCTTTGCATTGAAATACGAGGTTTTCTCTCTTCAACATATTTTTTCCCTTTTTTAATTTTTGGAAGAGAAAATATAGAATTCATATTGGAACTAGTTGTCAACACATGAAAATGACTAATTGCAACATAAATTGTTCTAGAAAAATAAATAGAGAGATAAATTTGCTCCTTGGCTGGTTTCTTTTCTTCTGCTTGCACCTTTACATGTTGTTCAAATTTTTTTACCACTTTCAAAATTCTTTTGGATTTCCGCTACATCCTACTGTAAAGTGGTCAGAGCACCTAAATTGTAATGGGAATATCATCAATTTTAATGTCGATTGTGTATATATGCTTTTCAACATATTGACTCTAATTCAATAAACAATTTAGTTATCACATATGATCTTGTTTCTCTATAGCAGAAGAGGTAGAATGTTCAAGTGGAAAAGAAAGATAATTTCTAGAGGAAAACCAATCTTCATCATAAACTATAGTGCAAATAGTAGACTTAGGAGGCTAATGTCCATCTTTAACAAATGTTTTATTTTAATGTTTCCATCTTAAGGAAATCCCATTGCCTACCTTGGGATGCATCATAAACATATTTGGTAAAGAATAAGAAGAAGTAGATGAAATTCTTTCAACTTTTGGATTATGATATGTAGTTTTTATAATTATATTGTACATGTCAAAGGGTAAATCTTGATGCACTATGCATCTATTAGGAGAAGAGATGGGTTGTTTCTCTTCTCAGAAGGATTTAAGGGTGTTTATAGAGGAGGAGTGAATGGTTGAGGAACATTTTATGAAATGATTGGTAAATTTTTAAGATCCATTGTTCCAACATATCTTATCTTTAGAATCTTGATAGTTTTATGGACATGGAGGTCATTGAATTCTCTAGATTCAAGATATATCCAACATAAAATCCTTGTGTATTAACTGATCTACCAATTTCTTAAATATTTCTTAATCCCAAGGGAAACTATACACCATACCCTAACTTGAAAGGAACAAAGATACTATTAACAAACATAATGTACACTACAAATGTGCTCATCATCAAGACTGAGTGTAAAATTGGGTTTGACACAACATTCAACATCCTTACAATTTGGCACAAAATTAGCTATTGATTGTGTTTCCCATTAAGTAGAATAAACATCTATTAGGGTAGCTAGGTTTGATAGAAATTCATGCACATAGTTTATACATCCTAAAAATCTTTGAAATAGTTCAGCAAAAGAGTGATGAGCAGGAAATTGATGGATCTTTCCTAGAACATGTGGTTGCATGTTAATCATACCATCTTGAAGAAGTGCACCAATAAATTCTACTTCGGGGTAGAATAATAGTAACTTATTTGGATATTTGGAGTGTCCAATGTTGTGTTTTTGGACTAATGATGCAAATTGGTCCAGATGTTGAATGTGTTCTAGATTCATTAAGAAAAAATCAGAAAACCATCTATATATTTGGTAATGCAAGATATAAACTTTATATATAAGCTCAAGATGAAGTAAAGTACATACTAGAGCCTTACGTCAAGGATAGTACAAAAACTCCAACTATCCAAAAATCCCTAGGTAGGGTAAATCAACAAGCCCAGCTAGCTCCAACAAGAATATCCAAGTGCTAGAATCTCTCTAATGCAACCTTTCAAGTGCTTTGAAACATTTTTTTCAAATGGTGTTGGATGCCGACCATGTTTCTCCTCCTGTAAAACACATGACACATGGACTAGTCAAACTAATTATTATGCAATCATTTTTTTTTTCTAGGAATTAAAAAAAAATATTATTTCACAATTTAAATATACTTACAAAAGTACAGATCAATGCCTATAGACCTTTATGGCCACTGTGATGCGTGGCACGAAGTTTGGCAAGCCTATCATTGGAGGCCTTGTCCTGAAACATATGCCAAATCAATTTAAGTATGCAAAAATAAAACATAAAATTCGTGTATGGATTATGATATAATGTTATGAAAAATTTTAATTACCTGGGTACTCTCCTCTCCGCACTTCCTCCATGCATCTGACTTCTCACATGATTTTACAAGTGTTTTCCATATTTTAAGACTTACAACCATTTGCCTTTGTTTAGCATTTGTTAGGGCATGATTTTTTTTATCTTCTTTGTTTGGTTGCACTAGAATTGGTTGCAATTTTAGACATTTGTTTTTTGTCTTCTTTATAGACCCTACGTATGCCAAATCCAGTCTCCATGTCATGGATGACTGCTTTCTATGGGTGCATCAGTATCTTTGAGAATGACAAATGTAGTTGGTTTTTGAAACTTGAAGGCATGATTCCTTCAACCTGTTCACAAAATATTTTATAGTATGGGAAACTTTAGGCATCATAATCATGTTCTCTAGTATGGGAAAACTTATCAGGTTTTGGAAAGACTATATATTGTATAGGGTAGGTTTTATCGGTGATAAATGGACCTATTTTGACAAGAGTACTAGCGCAAAGACCTTGAGCATGGTGATATGCTTTGTTTGGAGTACTTGGAGCTTGATGCGATGTTGGTGAACCTAGGGTGGTTATTTAATGGTGAAACCCTTGTGTGCTTGAGATGAGCACTTGCATGTGTGAAGGATTTGATGGGTTGAAACCTAGCTGATCTTGTGATCATAATAGTGTGGTCTCACTTATGATAGGTATTGAAGCTACTTCATTGATGGAAGGTATAAATACCTCATTGAGATCCTCTTTTTTTCAAGAATTATTTAATATTCTCTATTGAACAAGGCCAACCACGTGAAGGTGGAAACTCTTATGGCCCCTCCCCCCCTCACATCACTCTCAATTCCCCATACCCAATGCATGTACTTGAAAAAAATTATGTGCAAACATGCGGAATTCATCATAAAGAAACATTTACCATTCATTCAATAAAATGTAACATTCATTAAACCCCTCATTCATTCAGTAAGCAAAAAATTATGCATGACATTATATTATCAAAAATAAGTACACATAGTGTTTCTTTAGTCACTTCTTTCTAGGTTTTTTTCTCTTGACAAAACCAACAAGCAACTCATCTTCTGCAACTTGTTGTTCAGTTCTTGGGGCTTCTACAACTTGCCGTGCTATCTGCCTAGTAGAGTATTCGCGACGTGGATGTTGCGGCAAGGGGTCCGGATTTGCTGCAATAATGCCAAAATGTTACATCGATATCTTATGATATTATAATGACAAGTATTTCATTAAAAAAACATTACAGAGGTTTTTTTTTAACCTAGTGTGGCCACATCATGTACTTCATATTCCTGTCTAGGCTCATCTTGTACAGTGTGACCATCTACATGCTCTGTAGGTGAAACATTTAAAAGTACAATTAATATTCACCATTTGCAATGCAATATTTAAAATTGTAGCATATGAATAAATTCATTACCAGGAGTAGAAGCATGATCTTCAGTTGGATGTTCTCCATCCTCGACATTAAGTGGATTGTTGCTTTCCTACTCAAAACATAGTCAATATTTTATGACAAAGATTTATAACGAATAGATTGCACGAGTAATAAATCTTCATTAAACTATATTGATTTTATATACCTGTGCGTAAGATGGATCACCAGAAGATTGTGTTTTCCCGGACAAGATTTTTCGGCGTTCAACAACAACTCCAATGTCGTGCTAGAATCCAAGATTCAAGTCTTCCTCAGTGGGCACTTCCTTGAATTGTTTGGCTTGGATATTTGCATAACGTCATGAGTTTACCATTTGCAGTGCAATAAAACAAAAAATAATTTGCAATTTATTATTTGGATGCAATATTGGCTTTTCGATTCTTACAATTCGTGCCACCAAATTCGAATAACCACCAGGCCCAAGCTTGTGTTGACCAATTTTTTCTTGTCTTGCCTTTGTGGCCTTTGATGTGTCTGACATCTTATGAAAATGTTGAAATGCGTTAGATGTTTCAAATTTGATCTAAAAATTAATAATAATAAGGTTTAGAATTACATTGTAGAAAGTATTGCATACCTTCCTGTGCTCGGTGGTAGCTTTCCTTCTTTTCTCAAATCCCTCTCCTTACCATCTTCCATTAGGGATTTCCACTCTCTTCCTGGAATCATTGGAGGGCACTCATACCTTGGGTTCCTTTCTAGATGAACCCTATATTGGTCCCTCACAATCTTCATATGTTGGCCAGCCTTTTTTAGGACCTCGGCTCAATTAAAGGTCTTGCTGCCGAACAAGCCAACCAAGCGATTAGTGAGCTCATCTTTTAAATTTTTACTTTTTTATCCCACCATGTGTGGATGGTGGGCCCAAATATCTTCAATGACAAATCATTTAGATGTTTATAAAAAACATCATTTCATGCAAAACGATCATGCCATCATTAGTTGAAAAACAATGTTTTATCAGTATATTACAATCAAATTATAAACACTAACTTGAACAATGTATAAATAACTGGGATATTCTCTATATTTATTGGAATGAGCTCTTCGTCCACCAAAAATGTGGTCTGTAGTGTACCTGTGCTAGTGACACGGGAATATCCAGGTAATGTTGCTTCAACAATATCAATACTAGCAGTCTCTGCATCGACCCCTTCTTCTACACGATTTGGCGTGAATCGGTCACTAGCAGGTGCACTCACAGCTGGCCTCGGGGGTGTCGCGGAATGTTTTGTCGACTATTTAGTTGACAACAATGGCACATGAGATGCACGTGAAGTCATTTTCTCATGTGACGACTCTCCACGAGCATCACTAGTGCCAACACCACCTTGACCACTATTGCGTGGGCGCAAAAAATCCTGTAAATACAAACCATATTTTAGTTCACCATCATATACAACTAAAAATTATAAAATACTAAACGAATTTATATTCTAATTCAAGATCCCGCAACTTACTTTCAAGGCCTGAGATCTCTTTACCAAAACATCAACCTTTGTTCTAATCTCATTTGTCTGCGGCTTAATGAATAGCAGACGAAGGATATCCTCATGATTTTTTTTAAGGTCTTATCTATCATCGTAATTGGGTCTAGAGAAGATCCAATGTCAGTATTGCGCATCAACTCATCCACATCAAAATCTATTGATTTCTCTAACGTTGGATCATACGTTGAATCAATAGCATACAACAAAAATATATAAAACATTACTGACTTGAAAGCAATAGACTAGGGAAAAAATATATTAAAAAATCATATCGATAATGATAGATTCCTAAAATTACAATTAGGTATACCCGATGCCTCGATGCTGGTGTCGTCTAATCCACAGCTAGGGACTTGCCCCGATCATCCCCCAGCCAAAAAAATGTAGAAAACATTATCATAATGAAACCAATATACACACAAAAAAGACATAACAAAAAAACATGATGCTCACATTATATTTGTACAATTACAATGAATTATACATGCTTCCTCGAGGATCATCTACTCATCTGATCAATGGTCGGGGAACTTTCCCGATCTACTGCTAGGGAGGTGCCCCGATCAACACCCTACAACAAAAAACATAGAAAAAATTATCTAAACGAAACCAAAATACTCATGGAAAAAACATAATAAGAAAACATATTGATGTATTTAAATTGTACAATTACAATTAGGTATACATGTTTCCCCAAGGCTGTTGTCGTCTTATCAACAGCTGGGTGGTTTCCCCGATAAACATTGTGCAACAAATATATAGATAACATTATCTAAACGAATCGAACATACTCATGAAAAAACACAACGAAAAAACTTTTTGTTCATATTATATTTGTACAATTACATTGATGTATACCTGCTTCCTCAAGGTTGGTCAGGTCTCATATATTGCTAGGGAGGTGCCCCGATGCAACAAAAACATAGAAAAAATTATCTAAACGAAACCAAAATACTCATGGAAAAAACATAATAAGAAAACATATTGATGTATTTAAATTGTACAATTAAAATCAGGTATACCTGTTGCCCTGAGACTGATGTCATCTGATCAACAGGTGGGTGGTTTCCCTGATCAACACTCTGGAACAAATATATAGATAACATTATCTAAGCGAAATGAATATACTCATGAAAAAACACAACAACAAAAAACTTTTTTCCCATATTATATATGTACAATTACAAAGATGTATACATGTTTCCTCGAGGATGTTGTACTCCTCTGTCCAGCTGCTCGGGAGATGCCCCGATCACTACCCTGCGAATAAATATAGAAAATTTTAACGAAATTATAACAATATACTAACGAAAAATCCATAAGATGTTAAATTCATTAATAAAAGTTTGGGTAAATTGTTAGATGTACCACTCCCATAGTAACCGTGTTTGTATCTATTCGATTCAGATTGTAATTAATAAGCAACTCTTCCCCTCTAGCTATTGATTTATTGGAACATACAAAAACACGGTTTCCTTCACGTCCTCAAATATGCAATTGGGTTGCTTAATTGTAGACCTTGGTTGTGTACTGTTTATAATCCCCACAATATTCCCTGTAGCTTTTGGCCTTCCGTCAATGTACAATGTTGCTCCTTTACTTTGATCCTTGTCTTTCAGTTGTAAATAATTTGCTGACAATCCATATCTGTGCATGCTTCATGTATATTGGACCAGTCACATCCAATCTTTGTAGTTGTAACAAGGTCCAACATACTCCATCAATTCAATACATCTGTCGTAACTGACCTTTATGTCATCCATGCAAAACAACCCCAAACCATTTAATGACGATGGTGCAATTCGATATATCCTCTCGTTCACACAAAATTCTTTGTTTAGTTGAGGAATAGCCTTGGGTACCCATTGTTTCACTAGATGTTTGTACCTAAAGGGCACCTCGATGTTGCCTATTATCTCATCATTATAGGAACATGACCCCCGTTCAAGGAGAAACAATTCCATGCGTTTATGGAATTTCCTTCTGATCTTTTGACATCTAGTTGATATAACTCTTGTAGACCTACTGTATGTCTCACTTTCCTCTAGTCTTCCTAAACTCCCCTTGCTCGAGAAAGACAGATCAGACAAATACTTGTTTGGTTCTACCTGCACCATGGGAAAAAAGTTCAAGTATGACCTTGTTGGGTATGCATAACTCACATTAGAAAATTACAACGTATTAAGGCATGCATTTTCAACTATCATCATACATAGTTACCATGCCTCCCCCAAGTTTGAAAATGCATTTGTTGATTAGTAAGGGAATTTTCCTTTAATTGTCTTGCATGTTCAAAATTGGCAAAAATGACCAAAATTAAATTTTGAATGCCTCAAGTTCGTAGAAGAAGGAATCATCAAAATTTCGAGCCTATGGGGTGATAAACTATGTGAGACATACTTTGAAATATAATGGAATATGCTTTGAGATTTGGATATAAAAAAGTGGAAATGTAGAGAGGTCAAGTATGTCTAGTAGAAGACTCGACAATTTTCAAATCCCATTTTTAACTTTCCTACATAGAATGGCTTATATTTTGGAAACTATGTAAAAAACAAGTGAAATTGGGGAAAATGGAAACGTTTGTAGACCTGTAATTCATAGCTCATAATGAAATGGAGAAACTTGGAAATGTGGAAAGATGAGCACCCTTGGATAATTCACCTCCCTTGCTGCAAATTCCATTGAAAGATCTTGTACAAGGAGTAGTGTGTGTTAACCCTCAAATTCCATGTACACTTTGAGATATCCATGAGGCATGATGAATCTCAGATGGTAGCAAATTGGGTTTATGGAGGCATATTTGAAAGGGTGTCTAAAAAAGAGGGTTAAACCTTTTATTTTGAGGACATTTAGCACCTTACAATGGGATTTTTATCTCCATATGGATCCAATGTTAACCCTTGATATTGTACTTCATATTTCACAAAATTAGAGGCATGTACATGAGCTTCCTAAGTATAAATTATTTATGGTTAATTGGAAACCTTATCAAAAACCAAAAACCCTTATCAATTGTTTCCTATATATCAGGTACCTCACAGGTTCAACTAGTGGCTGATGCACTCCACACCAAAGTCCTCTTTCATTCATATTTTCCATGGGAAGGGGTGGAGGTAAGGGTTTCCTGATGACTTTTATTGTAAGGCTTCTCCCAATAGAATGTTCCCTATCCATTCTTTGGCTCTTGATCAATTTTACCAAAGTCCCCTTTCATTCACATTTTCCATGGGAAGGGGTGGAGGTAAGGGTTTCCTAATGAATTTGATTGTAAGGCTTCTCCCAATAGAATGTTAGCTATCCATTCTTTGGCTCTTGATCAATTCTTTAAAGTCCTCTTTCATTCACATTTTCCATGGGAAGGGGTGGAGGTAAGAGTTTCCTAATGACTTTGATTGTAAGGCTTCTCCCAATAGAATGTTAGATATCCATTCTTTTTCCTCTACATCTAAAAGGTGAACTTGATGGCCCTTTAGGTCTTTGGTTTTGATTGAGTATACCATTAATCCATGTGCTTTTATTGTTGTAATGATGGGTTTCTCAAGTTATTGTTGAAACATAGTCTTATTCCTTGCTACCAAACTTTCCAACAAAGGAATTTTGGAAGAGCTTGCCGCACCATTTTGAGAATAGGTATGTTAATGAATTTTCCCTCGTAATTTTGGTACCATATAGTGATACTTTATTTACATTTATTGGGATCCTCCCACCTATCATATATTTCTTTGAGTGAAAGATGCCATGCTTGTTTAGCAAAATTTAGTAAAAAATGAGATGATTAGGATCCATAGAAAATTTTCCCTCATGGAAATATTCATTAAGACATGATCCTTAATGTCAAGCCCTCCATGATCCCTTCATGCTCGAATAATATTCTAGTTGATTAAGTGAATTCCATTTGTATTCAATTTTCCTCCCTACCAAAGGAATCCCTAATTTCTCTTACAACCTATTTCATGATTCTTAAAGGTGCCAACATCATTGATAAATGATATAATGGAACATATGTTAAATCATTCTTTTTATGTCAACTATACATCCAAATAGGTTTAACCATTGTAATCCCAGTTGTTGAAACTTGTTTTTTATTTCACTAAGAATATTGTGCCATACAAGTGTTGATGGATTTCTCAATGATATCGGCATGATGAAATACTTGAATGAGGTCTAAGAGTCTGAACAAGGGAACTTAAGGATAATGGATTTTGAGTGTAGGAGTTGGTTGTTGATCTTCCATCCATATATATGGCCTTTCCCTTTATTTGTTTTTCCTCTCGAGGATTTTAAGAAATGGTCAAGAACATATTTGAATCGACTTGCAATAATTGTAGTATCCCATCCATGAGGGTATCATCTACAAACTGAGAGTGATTCATACATCTTACGCCTTGTGCTATGTTGATGCCATGGAGATTGCCTTCCCCTCTTTCAACTTCTAATTTTCTACTCAAGACCTCTACCATGACGACATATAATAAGGGAGATAGGGGGAAACCTTGTCAGATACCCCTACTACTTTTGAAAAAATGAGTGGACCTCACATTTACCAAAGGCATTATCCACATATCGTTGATGCAAGCTTTAACCCTTTGGAAAAAACCATTGCTAAACCCAATTTTGGAGAGGGTAACGATGATAAAGGAATGTTGAGCCCTATCAAAGGAATTTTCCATGTCTATTTAGTAATCATTCCTCTTTCTTGGTTTCCTTTCTTGTATATATTACTTCCTAGACCACAAGTATGTTGTCTATAATTTGTTGCTTCCACACAAAACCTATTTGGTTGCAGAGATTATCTTGAAGAGTGTTTTTTAAATGGTTATGGTCAATATCTTGTATGAGGCATTTCAAAGAGAAATAGGGTTGAAATGAGAAAAGGAAGAAGGGTTTACCTCCTTGGGAACAAGAGCTAAGAAAGAGTAGTTAGTATAAACTTCATTTTGTGTTTTCACTAGACATAAAGCAACATTTTTTTCCCTCGGAAAAAAAAGTAATTTTATTCATGAAGATAAAATTACATTTGTATATACATATTCCAAAAATTCAACATCATAACATAACTTCCTAATGTACAGTAGATCCCCTGTAAATACATGCCAATGTCCAGCCCCAAACCTATATGATGGCTAATCTACGCACCTGGCATAATCCCATATCCAAAAATGTGTACAAGCCTGAAAAGAAGAGAGTTAGTGTACTCTGTCATTTCACTCACAACGCAGTTAGGTAGGTATTTCGCTCCATGCTGATGAGGGAGGTTACTAGAAATCCCTTTAATTTATGCATTCAACAATGGAATACTTGCCTCTCATTGTGGCTACATGGGTAGCCTCGAGTTAGTTCCACCAAGTTATTCATTTTTCTACTACATGATCTTACATTGGAAGCTTCAAAAACCAGTGTCCAGATAACGTGACAGCTTGATGTCTATGTCTATCCATTCACATAGTAAACATGGAAGGAAATGTTTGGTTATCTTTCATGTGTCTTCCATAAAAAAAATTGATCGGGGTTTTCCCCCAATATGTGTCAATTGTGATATATATCCTGACAAATCGAATGATCTGCAAATGTTCTTTGAATGTCCACAGATGATCACACCTTGGAGGAGTTTAGTGTGCAATTGTATTGTGGACCAGAGCTTCAATGAAGGGCCAGTGGTAGTAGGCTGAAAAATGTTCCCCCTTATATTCCTTAATGTAAAAAGTTCCTTTCTCCATATGTAGGTCGACTTTAGATAGGGAATCAACAAGAATATTTCTTTCTCTGTAGACATGGCTGGACATGCAGGAGTTAAAGTTCCTCATGATATCAAAAGTCTCTTTTAACAGCATGGAAAGATGAGAATTATTGCATTTGAATTTTTTATTGATCCAGTTAACCACAAGATTTGAATCCCTGGAAATTTGCAAATCCAAGCAATGATTTTCTAAGGCAAATAATAGAAGTAACTTACGAGCGCATGATTGTTGGTACCGCTCCCAAAGCCGAAACTGATATGGAAAATATGATTTTATGTAAGGAAAAGCGCTGCTCCACCACCACTAATCAAACCCTCCTGTTGTGAATCTCCGCTGAAATAAGCCCACGGGAGGCTCCTGTTAATTTGTTCTTCACAGATTTGTCTTGGGATGGAGGCTTTAATATTCTGAGAGTAGAAGGGAAGGATGCTAAGAATGTTTGTGGCTGTGACTTCAGGGATTGCCAAGAGATTGTTAAAACACATAATGCAACATATACATCAAATCTTATTTTTTAATTGGCCAACACACTCTATATAAATGGATATAAAATCCTTCTCACCTAGGAGCTCTGTCAAGAGCTATCCCTCATACACCTTGTATTATTTCCTCCTATTGTATTTATTTGATCATCTATTCATTTTCAGCTTTAGAGGTTATGTCGGGGATATGTTCTACCATGACATTTGTGGAATCAATATTTGCCTCATCCTATTTGGTAAGGATGTCCTCAAATTTTTTCTTCACTACTTCCTTAATGGCCAAGAAATCCCTTACCTTAGATCCATCTTGCGATGTGATTTCATTGACATTGTTTTTCTAAAATCTTGATATAGCTTAACATTGAAAAAATGAAGTGTTCTTGTCCCTGTATTGAAGCCAAAGGCTCCTTTATTTAAGATACCATTGTTGACCCAAAAAATCTACATTGTGTTCAACATGATTTTTCATGAGGTTACCTCCCCAAACCAAAAGGAGGGTTGCTCTAAGAAACCCTCTCAAACTCTATTTCCAAATGAAGAAAGGTGTAGGAATCATAACAGTTATGATTCTTGCCCTGTCAAAGAGTATAAGAATCTTTCATGCATTGATTGTTTCTGTCACATAGTGACTTATTATACATTAAAGAGTATTAGTTATTAGTTTCAAGTCACTTGGTTTCAATCCAAGTCAGTATTAAGGTTTAATTTACTTTTAGTTTGGTAAGGGCCTCAACCTTATAGTTGAGGGTAGTATGGCGAATGGATTTCAAGGTTACAATATTTTGGTTAGGTCCTCAGCCTTATAGTTGAGGGTAGTATATTTTTGGTCCAACCGATCATGAAATACCATTTTGTACCCCCACCTAGGTTCAAAGTATATGGTTATACTCCAAACGAGGAATTTGAATATAATTTTTTTTAACTCTACCATGGCATAATCAACTTTGAGATTAATGTGAATAATTGCAACAAAAAATAGACACAAGAATATGATCCTAAAAAACTTGGGGTACATAAGTTCATGTACACTCTCAACCTCATACCTAAAGCTTGGTACATACATGAAGAGCCTAGTTGGTAGACAAATACGTGTACTACTAACTATCTGCTTTAATACATATTTCTTAATAATTAGTAAGACTCCTAGCCTTATTGGTTCTCTTAGGAATATCAAATCATTATCACTCAAATGAGAAAAGAGAAAACTATCACTTCAAGTGTGCTTGAGGAATCAATAATTTATCAAGGCAAAACAATGTGAAGATAACCTAAATTAACTAAAATGATGTCATAAAAATTGGCAAAGTGACGACAATGATGATAATATGGATGAGTTGTGTCATCTCACATTCAACGAAGGATAAGTTATTGTAAGCACACAACCAATGGACCATAGGGAAACATATAATTCAAACCATTAAGGATGAAGAAAATAATCACTAGCTTAGTGATGGGCCTTCATCTTGAATTTTATTTAGCCCATATTGCATGAAATTTTGATATATTTTGCCTAGAAGTGACCCTCATATAAGGCAAAATATGCATTTTGATGATTACAAGATTATTGTGACATTTGCTTGTCTAGCTATGCATGATTTGTTTAAACTATTGAATATGAATGTGATGTACCTTATTAGTGAATTAGTTTTGGTATTTGCACATTAATGTATTATGAAGTCTAATGTGGTTCAAGGATAAGAATGCAGGAAATCAAAACATTAAGGCCAAGATTGAATCATCCACACCTCACTCAAGATGACGAAAGACAAGATTATCATTTTAGAGAATCTCATCCCTTCTGATGCAGGGGCATCTTTACAGTTGGAAAAGAAGAAAAGAAATGTTCGAATCAGTTTTGGTTTACTACAGGAGTTGGTTCCTGAAATATAGGTTGTAGGTTAGGATTAAATTCGATTTTAGTTATTTGTTTTAACTGTTTGAGCCATAATGATAGATATGATATTCTTGGATGTTTGATCCCTCATTCGAGGAAGAGAGCGATGCTTTGTCTATTTAGGCTGGTGAATTCGATGACTAGGGGTTAGAATATAGTATGCAGACATTGTGAACTGGATTTCTCTTCTTTGCGAATCAATAGAAACCAGAAATTGTCAAAATGGATTGTATTTTATGTTTTTAAGTGTGTATTCTCCATTTATAGAAGAGAAATGAATCTGTTACAATATTGAGGTTGGGTTAAGATGCTTAGTGTTTTGTTTGAATGATTTACACTACGTGGAAGGACATTATCAGGAGAGGATTTATGTTTGCTTAAAAATTCTTGTGTAAACATTTGTGAGAGTATCATTATATCTGCGTTGAGTAGCAAGAGCTCATTCGTGAGGTTTTAAAGTTTATAGCGATTCAACAGAGGACGAACAAACTCTATCAGCTACGTTGAAGATGGTATTGTTGGCCATCACAGGCCGACATCATTTTGGTATCAGAGCGTGAAAAGGAACCTGTAAGTATACAGTCTTATTGAGTTTGGAATTTTGCATTTCTTGAAGTTTGTGAACAGATTTTGTTTATGTCAAATAAAAGAAAACAAGAAAATGGCAATGCGAATGAGAGGAGGTAGAGCAGGTTAGAGAGATAGGCCTGTTGCAAATGTCAAACTGATGGAGCAAATGAGGGCTATGGAGGCTAGAATGGAAGCTATGGAGCTGTCTAGGAAACAAGAACCAGACCTAGGAGATGATAATGAACCAGAAGCAGAGGGTGGTGACCAAGAAGAAGAGGCAACACCAGAAACAACTGAGATGAAGTTGTTAAGGTCTGTGTTAGGTTCCAGCTCTAGAAAAAAACCCTCCTTGTCTACTTATGATGGGAATTTGTCAACAGAAGGGATGATAGACTCAATAGGAGAGTTAGATTGATACTTTGATTATGAAGAGATAGAGGATCAAAGGACAAGAAGGTAAAACTAGCCATGACTAGATTGAAAGGCCATGCAACACTATGGTGGGATAGTGTGCAGGCTGAGAGGAAGAAGAAAAATAAGTCAGTGATAAAAAATTGGGATAGGATTATTGCTAAGATGCGAGGTAAGTTCTTACCCGAGGACTACCAACTAAGTCTTTATAGACAGATGTTGAACCTTAGGAAAAGGTCGCTGACTGTTAGAGAGTATATAGAAGAGTTTTACAAGGTAAACTTAAGAGAAGGTTACGTTGAAGATACCTTTGATAAAACAACTAGATACATCAATGGGTTGAGAATGGAGATTCAGGACGAGATTAGTATGTTATCTCCTAGTACTATGGAAGGGGCTTATTAGTATGCTCTAAGGGATGAAGAGAAGATAGCAAGGAAGCAAACCTTTGGTAGAGGAAGAGGATCTACCAAGGGAAAGGGACAAAAAATTGGAAGAGAGAAAGTTCCAACCTACAAGGATGAGGCCGGTGGTTCTAACCAGCAATATCAAACATGGAAAGGATATGAACCTCGAGTTGGAAGATCCTACCATAGAGGTGATGCAGGAGCATCGGGGCCTAGGCAGATCAATAGAAGCTAGTCAACATGAGAAGATCAACCAGAGGGAGTGTCGATGACCATTGGTGCAGGGAATCAGACTGACTCATCGAAGTCAATAAGTCGAGCAGGAGCAGTCGAGTATGTGACCGACATATGAAGCGGAAGGTCGAGAGTCGACATGTTGTGGTCGACCAACGATAGAGTTGAGTAGGGATGTCAAGGGTCGACATGTGTCGAACCACGACTCCGATAGGTTTAGGCATAAGCCATGCACGGAGGAAGGGGCAGAATGGATAAGCCTGGAAATCCTGAAGAGTGTGAAGGAAGCCGACGGGTAAGTCGAAGCTGAGAGACAGTATGATCGATGTGATGGTTTACTGTAGCATGTCAGAAGGATGCGTAGAAGTCAAGGAGAGTACTTGGCACTAGTTCAAGGTTGCTAAGGAATTTAATGACAGTTATTATAGGTGGGTGAAGACATGATAGATGTCGTCACAGGAAGAGGCTGTGCAGCACGGTTGGGGCACTGACAATTGCAGGTCTGCAGGATCTGGGGAGATCATCATACAGAGGATGCGTATCTCGGGGATCGAAATGATCTCGGGAACAAAAACAGTAGAGTAGAAGGCCAGGAAGCGAGGATAAATTGGATCACTTGGCAGAGCAAGAGAAGTCTGGTAGATTGGATAGGAGAGTCACACATCTACAGAGCCAAGAAGATTGATCCATAGCTCAGAGTTCCGTAGTGAACCAGGAGAGGGTGAGGTCGACACACTGAGAGAACACACAGTTACTTCTATGTTGTAACGACTAAGGCCGACAATTAGTTAGTTATTTCATTTCTTTGTAGTTTGCATTGTAACCGATTCAGAGAAGTAATATAAGCCAATTTCATGGCATGTTGTTTGCATCTTATCTATGTGAACGTGTGTGTGGTGTGTTATTGTTAAGCAAGAACCTTCTTGTCGAACGAAGGAGACTTGCGCCAGTTGGTATCAGAGTGGGAGGAGTATCATGTCAAGGAGAAAGGTGGTGATACCAACCTGCCTTGCATCAGTTGGTATCAGAGTGGGAGGAGTATCCTGTCGAGGAGAAAGGCGGTGACACCAACCTGGCTTGTGTCATTTGGTATCCAAGCCATAATATCCTGAGATTTGAAGGATAGCGTCAGTGGTATTGAGCCTGCAAGTGCATTGAATAGCTCCAACTGAGGTTGGGAAGAGTTGTACACAACTTGTTGATGTTCGATTACGAGTGGGAGTTTCAGCTGAGGTTGAAAATGGATCATAGAGGTGTTAATGTCTGAGGACGAAGAGAGCGTGGCGCATCAATCACAGTTGATCGTGAGATGTTTGACAAGTGCATCCGAACAATGCGAAATTTGACAAATGAAGTCGCATCTATCAAAGAAAGCCAAAGGCGTGGTTGTATTCCTGATGCGTTAGACCATAGCAATGAGGAAGTCGAATAAGTGGAGCCACGAGGAGCAGCAGGAGATGAGCCAGAAGAAAAAATGATCAAACTTCTAATGGATATGAGAGGTCAGATAAATATGGATGTGCGTACCTACTCGGGAAGTTTGGATCCGGAAGACTTGATCGACTGGTTCAGAGAGATGGAAAAATGCTTCGACATAGAGCAAATCGAGGATCCTAAAAGGGTTAAGACTACATGTCTAAGGTTGAAAGGTCATGCCTCATTGTGGTGGGACAATGTGCAGGCTGACAGAGTCAAGAAGGGCAAGGAGAAAATAAAGTCTTGGGATAGGATGGTATCCAAGTTGAAAGGGAAGTTCCTGCCGGGTGACTATGTGATTTCCTTGTTCTGGAAGTTGCAAAACTTTCGACAAAAAGAGATGACCGTGAAGGAGTACAAGAAAGAGTTCTACAGATTGTCGATAAGGTCGAGTCAGACCGATGAAGGAGAAAAAGATGTCGCTAGATACATGAATGGATTGAAATATGCCATTCAGGATGAATTGAGCATGTCAAGATTCAGAGCAATGGGTCAAGCCTACCAGTTAGCTCTGAAGGCAAAAGAGAAACTGTCAAGGAAATTTGCAGTGACCAGAGGCAGGATGACTGGTCAGGGTACAAAGACTATTTTTGCGAAAGGCTAAAGTAGTGGCTCTAGAAAGGAATCTGTCGAAGAAAGTCGAAGGATGGAAGGGACATCGACAAGGGAGAAAGCACAAGAGAAATGATGCGATAGTCGTGAGACTCGTGGTTGAGGTGCGTATGGTCGAAGTGGTCCATCTAATAGAAAAGGAGCTAACAGACTAGCCATAATATGTTACAAGTGTCGTGGAGCGGGACACAAGGCATATGAGTGCCCAGAGAACCTACATGCTGCAGAGGAGTCGAAACCCAGACGTCGAAGGGATGAGCAAGTCAACGAGAGGGAAGAATCGACATCCGACAGCAGTGAGGATGGTAAGAAGAAAAGTCGGGCCATGACAGCCAGCAAAACACTGGTTTTGGATGAGAAATGCAACGAGCAAGAGCCGACACAACAAAAGGAGATATTTCGAACCAAGGTGCGCATCGGAGAATGGCGTTGCAAGACCATAGTTGATGGTGGAAGCACTGAGAATCTTGTGTCGACAGAGGTGATCAACAAGGAAAAGTTGAAATGTTGGGAACACCCACACCCTTACAATATCTCATGGTTGTAGAAAGGGCATCATGTGAAGGTGACCAAACAGTGCCTGATCAACTTCAGAGTTTAAGGATCTGAAGATAGTGTATTGTGTGACGTAATCCCAATGGACGCATGCCATCTGTTGTTAGGAAGACCATGGCAGTATGATCGCAAAATGATCTATGATGGTCGATCCAACATAGTCACAGTGTGGAAAAATGGTGTGAAGAGGACTCTTAAGCCGAAGCCAAAGGAGTAGGCCAGCTGTAAGCACGACGAGAGCAACTTTTGGGAGAAATGAGTGCTGATGTGTTCAGCGAAAGAATTCCTTGCTATCATTCCGAAGGGACCATGTGTCGAGAAGTTGACAATGGAGAAGGAAATTCCGGTCGAAGTCGAAAAGATGCTCGAAGAGTTTCGAAGCCTAGTGGTTGATGAGACACGACGGGATTACCGCCGACCAGGAGCATATCCCATCAGATCGACTTGATTCCAGGGTCGAGTCTGCCAAACAAAGCACTGCATAGGATGAGTCCGATAGAAGGTCAGGAACTCAACTGACATGTACAGGAGTTGTTGGATAAAGGATTGATCAGAGAAATTCTGAGTCCATATGCGGTACCAGCAGTATTAGCGTCGAAGAAAGGTGGAGAATGGAGAATGTGTACATACTCCCGAGCCATCAACAAGATCACGATCAAGTACCGGTTTCCATTGCCAAGAATGGATGACTTGATGGATTGTTTGAGTGGAGAGAAATAATTCACGAAGATAGACCTGAAGAGTGGTTATCACTAGATTTAGGTTAGAGAAGGAGATGAATGGAAGACAACATTCAAGACAAAGGAAGGGATGTATGAGTGGTTAGTCATGCCATTCGAATTGACTAATGCACCCAATACATTCATGAGGCTGATGAATGAAGTACTGAATCCATTCTTGGGAAAGTTTGTTGTAGTCTACCTAGACAACATTCTAATTTTCAGTTGAACAAAGATATAACACTTGGAGCATATTCGACAGGTATTGCAGAAGTTGCAGGAAGAGAAGTTGATGGTGAACCTGCAAAAGTGTTTCTTCATGAAGGAAGAACTGGTGTACTTGGGATTTGTAATCTCGGGTAAAGGGTTGGTGATGGACCCAGAAAAGGTGAAGGCAATATTGGATTGGCTGGAACCGACAAGTACGACTGGAGTAAGGAGTTTCCATGGACTTGCCAGTTTCTACAGGAAGTGCATTTGGCTATTCAGTCGGATTTGTGCACCTTTGACATAGTGCATGAAAAAGGGCGAGTTCAAGTGGACTGTTGGGCCTGGCCCAAGTGGGGCAATTTTGAGCAAGAAGGAGTTTTGGAACTGCGGAGCTGAGCACAGTTCAGTTGAAACAATTTTGTATAAGTTTTTGGGATGCTGCGAAGTTGCGCACAGCGCAGCGTCAGAAGAGCTGCGAGGATAAGTACTGCGAGGAGGCAGTGCTGCGATGTGTCTAGTCTACGGAGATTCAACAAGGAAGAGTGTTGGATGGAAGATGGTACGTGTTATGGTTAGACCGTCGGCGGTCTATTTTTGGTAAATATGCTCTAGGAGTCCCAACAACGGGTAGGAGCAAATTGGGAAGAAAACGACTGGTCCCACACACGAAAGTTACCACTACTTGAACTAGTCGCATGGGACTGGTAGAGGAAGAACAGCTTGGTGAAAGTGACTTGTTGGCATGCGTGCAATAGGAAGGATGATAGCGACATGAAGCATGCGTGGAAGACCACCACGATGGAATATTCGCTACCAGGAGCCATCAGTCCGGTTTTGGGGAAACCGTGATAGTTTTGTAAACCTAAGGGTTTTTGCCTGTAGATTGTAAAGACATGACCTATGGGCATAATCTATAAATAAGGCATTTTTGTATGGGAAAGGGTTACTCTACGTTGTTGGGTTATTGAACACCCTCATTTTGTATTGTTCTCATTATCAATCTGATAACATCTATTGAAGAACATTTTTGTAAAGGCTCTGCAGTTGTGTGCGCAGAGGCCAAGGGAGAGAGAAGAGAGTTTGCAGTTGAGTGCGTAGACAAAGAACTGTTGTACCCTTCCCAAAAGAATAATATAACAACAGTTCTTGTGGACGTAGCCTCCATCCTGGGGGTGAACCACGTTAAATACTGTGCAGTGTGATTGTTGTGTTTCTGCATTTGCTTATTTGCCTACTTTGAATGTCTGGATTCTCATTTATAAGCTGTATGTTAATGCTTTTATATGTGTTCGCCATAGAAGAAAGATGGGAATGATATGTTAAGTTTTACATGAATGGATGAATGATGAATGCTCAGTATTCTCAGTCTGCAAAAGTATCAGTTTATTGAATAATCACATATGTATGAAGGGATCAATTCGTATATCTCTTTGATACACCGCACTGGTTGGGCACAGTATTGTATGTTTTGTCTGCTTGCAATTGTGATAGAGCTACTTAGTCTAAGGAAACAGATGAATGGCTAAGTGTTGAAGTAAAGTCCTTAAAATCGGTTAAGTTCAGAAGAGGAAGTGCATAAGTCAGTTGCGATGTCCTATAGTTTGCAATCCGCTCGAACTGCGCAGCCCTTGGGTGCTGTCACCTACCCAAATTTTGAGAATATTTAATTATTTGCAAAATACTTTATGTTAAATTATAGTTACAAAGTTTTGTAATTATGACCAAATCTGGTCAAGGATAACTGTAATGACTTATCATTATTATTTAATAAAGAAAATAGGAGACAATCACTCAAGGAATCTGTTAAATGAGTGTTCACTAACCCACTATGAGGAATGGAATCTGTTAGAAGGCATGGGACAGATGGCAGCATTTGCACTCCACCACTAGCTGTTGGTTATGGGACAACTACCCCTAAATTTGTGGAATTATCCCCCAGGTGGGTGGAAGAGAGCAGTTAGCTCATTAATGACCAATTAACCACTAAAAGGCCTAGGCAGCCTAGATAAGGCAATTCGAATTGAGCAGGCAGCTCCTACAATATTTTTCTGCAGAAATATTTTCCTTAAGTGTATTAGGTGATCACTGAGAGATTCGAATAGGGAGGCTATGTGAGAGTGCAATTGTGAGTCTGCTAGTTATTCTGAGAAGGAAAACCAGAGGTGTTGGTGCAGGTCTATTTGACTGCTGAGTATTTATGACTAGATAATCTATATTCTACTGCAAGTTGATGAACTAAGGCTTCTACAGACTCTTCTTCCTGGCGGTTCAGTGAACAGGCTCGGGGGTCCTAAGGAAAGTAAGTTGGCTGTCTTCAGGAGTAGGTTGGGTGGAATAGGCTCCTTGGGTGGTTTGTTTCTCCTACGAATTATCAAGTTCTATTTTTCTGTTGTTATTTTCAGTCAAATAAATTCTGCATTTATCAGTAAGAAATTGTTTTATTTTCTGACCTAAGTATGAATTCTGAATGAAAATGATTTATGAAATGATTAATTCAATAACCATCTCTATATTTTTCCCCATGTTGTTTTTGCATTGTACTCCAGTACAGAGAAGTGAATTAAGAAACATGAATGATAGGCAGATTGCCAGTTGAATGGATAGAATAACTCTGTAATGATTTCTCTTAATGTTGATTTATTAATTCTTTCTGTTTAAAACTAATAAACATAATAGTTACCACAGAAATCAGACTCATAATAGATTCCCTTACTTAGTAATAAAAATAAAATAATCCATCTCTGCATCAGTCTAGGTCTGCAAACTTTTACTAAATGTTCTTTCTGATTTGCAATCTAATGTTCAACATAAAGATGTCATGTTTTCATTTATTACTCAGAGTACATAACAACACCTCAAAAAGTAGATTTATGTTTCTTCACTTGTAACAAAAGTAAATCATTATATTTCTGCCTATGGATAGGTTTCAAGCCTTTACAGTCAACCTTTGAAAAACAAACCCTTTTTCATCAATTTCGGGTATTTATTAAATTCTAGGGTTTTTAACAGCTGCATTATACTTTATCGAAGGAGTAGATACACATCAAACAAAAAAAATATAGATACTTTCTTTTGAAACAGTATAAGCTTCATACTTTCATTTTAATTCATCTTCAAACATTTAAGAAATTTATAGCAGCTACAAAGTACATGGAATATCATTTACAACATTTACTGGCGTTTCTACTTTTGATAGTAATAGAATAATTAAGGATGTGTAATTGCTCTTGTTTTTCCTAAAAATTGTGCAGTTCTATTCATTCATGTATGATAGTTTATTTCAATGTTAAAACCATTATCGACTTAGACTTGGTAGAAATCCCTACACCATCGTATTTTACAGTCACTATAACCTTTTTACATGTATTGCTTAGACTAAAAACGATGTATTAACTCCACGATAACATCTGACAGTGGTATCATTATCCTAGTTTAAACAAAGTTTGCTATTACCTATAGGCTTCGACTAAAAAAAAAAAACTTAAGGTTGACATTTTAGCCAGCTTATGGCCTGTTACTTAATTTCATAATTATCAACTCTTTGGTTGAACCTCTGCAATCAAAATACACAGTACATCTATTCTTTTCACAGAAAGAAGTAATCAACGACCTTAAACCTTTTTCCAAACAGTTGTTGTTTATTCATCATCAACGAAGCAACATTAAGACATTACACAGTAAATAATGAAGTTTTTAACACTATGGTTTCCATTTAGAGTAACGAGGGTTTATCCCTTAGTGATTACATTTCCAAAACAAGATACATTTTAACCAAAAATTTACAGTAGACGCTGCATTAATCAGACTAGCCAACATCTTAGCAGCTGGGCACTTAGCATTAATGCCCACAAGTTACTTTCCATGGACGAAAATTGTGCCAGAAATCCAAACACCCAAAACCCTTGTTAAACATTATTCGTCGACCACGACTGAACCAGGAGAACCATCGAGGTAAGGTTACCACCGAGGCTTACTGGTGGACAAGCAGCGCTCTCTCTTCAAGCCTTGAGAAAGAAAGCTTTCAACGAGAACAGAACCTGTCACACAAAGAAAACCTAGAATCGATTAATGGTGAAACTATATATACTTTTTGATGCATTAAAAGACAACAGAACGTTTTTAGAACGAATCTTTACCTATACATGAGAGACATATCTGCAAACAGGGACGACGAAGCTATCCATTCAGTACTTGGAAGAAATATTTCCAATCAATAGTTTACCACTGCATGAGATTCGAAAAAGGTGCAAATGCTTCAACAAAAACCCTGGACAAACATCTCACTATCTACGCAGAAAAACCAGCTAAGATTCAATCTTTCAACATATTAACTGCTGCAACTTTCACTACAGACTCAGCTTTTAATATGACAAACATTCATAGTCTAAGTGCTCACAGGTCACGGGTTCGAGCTTGGGAAAGCTCTTTTTCACCAAGCCCTAGAACCTCTCGGCCTGTCGGCCTCACCTAAAAGTTTTTACCAGAATGAAATGAAGACAAAAGACCTTTCCTCGACGTTGAAGGAGAGTGTAGTTAGGGTTCCAATACAATCTCAAGAATCCACAGATCAACGGTGGAGATTGCTTCCAACCAAGCACGTTGGAAAGTGGGCAACCACTACATTAAATACCTCATTAAATGTTACAACCACAACGATGCCAACACAGTATGCCAATGGACAACACTATAACCAACTCGGAGAAGAATTGATATATAAACTATGCACAGCTTGGATTCTTAGTTGTATCATCCACCAGGTTTCACGTGAAGTGGATTATGTGGATTGACAGAAGTACATTCCACCATGAAGTTTAGTCAGAATCATTAATACCTGGACAGGACACTTTCAACCTGCCATTTCATAACAGTAGTGAATTTAATACCTGTCAATTCATTACCTTAACAACAAACTCGTTTGTAAAGTGGAATAACATACAATATCAATACATAGAACAAGAACTAGGGTTGCATAGCATAGTTCATCTCATTGCTAAAGTTTTAGCCTATCAAATGTATGGTTACATAGATAATGTTATTGGATAAGAGTCGCATTTCATATAAGGGCTAGATACTTAGGACTTGGTTAGGATGCATCTCTTAGTCTTGCGTATTATTGTTTAAATAAACACAATATTTTATAGAGTCTCACTTTATTACATGGTACAAATATTATATTTAAAAAGGGTTAAATTCTATATTGTAACTTAAAATCGAAATACGAAGGTGACATCATAATAGATGTGCTAGATTAATACAATTCTATATGCATTTATAGATGGAAAATTTAGGAGCCTCTATAGTTAATTTAGTGACATTCAAGCATGGAAATTGGATCATGATACTATAGTTTGGAAATATTGTATAAGTCGAAATATTCACGAATGAATACATATGGTGGTAAAGAAACGAAAAAATAGTAATAGTATCATATTAATACTTGGTTTTCGTAACCTATTATATATATTCTAGAAATTCCTAAGCACAAGTAATTCCTTTTGACGATTTCACTAATGAATGTATTTTGAATATCAATCATTCTGACTTCTGCATTATGTATTTCTTTAGTCAAGTAGCACATCTAGTTTAGACAAAGATCCATACTTGAAACAAGGGAGTACATAGCATTTTCACCAAACACTGACATTTTAATGAAAACATAATTGCTCTTAAACACTTGGGGGTTGCATTTATTTTTACCTACGAATTTGCGCAAGAAGGACAAGTATGAGTGCTTTAGCTAACATAACTAAGTAAGCCTCAGGGTACCCCGTAGGAACCATTTCATCACCATCCAAAAACAAAACTGTCAGTTCATTGTCAAGAAAACATAATCGCATGATATTCGAATTATAGTTAACACAAGCAGAACTAACTTCGTAAGCATGTTAAAAGAAGTGTGTCGTGTCACTGTCATTAAAATGTTTTTAGTTATGAGACTCAGTAATTAAATTGTTTTCTGTATTAATGACTTATTTATTCAAGGTTGTCTTCTTAAGCATTTATTATTTCCGCATTCGTAATTTTTAACATTTAATGCTATTTTTAAAAATTTTAAATTTTTATGAAATTATCGGGATGTTATAGGTGCGCCAGTAGCATAGCGGTTAGTTTGTAGAAGTGCGCGCCGTGATGCAGTCCTCAGTTCGCAGTGCAAGTCCGATAGTGCGTTGCTCAGTAAGCCTGTCCGAATAACTCATCACACCACTGTGGAAACCTGATTCCGCAGTGCTCCCATAACTACACCTTAGGTGAGACCTCAGCCTGTTTGCAGACTATTGCCGAAAGGGCCAGTGAGAAGGGGTTTTGTTGGTTAAGTGAAACCGCGACGAACCTGGGTCTACATTGGAAAACCTCTAGATCAGTTTGTAAGCCAAAAAATGGTTCCGTTGCCGCACTAAGAATCCGTGATGAGTTAAAGCCATGACGTGCGAAGTAGAAGAAGTTGAGCTGAGCGTCGACTTCTGGTATCCAGACAAGAAATAAATCTGGGCCTGGTGTGACAAGATTGAGAGAGACTTTGCAAGGAAGGAAAATAGAAACCCACATCTCTCTGACATTTAGTGGTTGAATAAATACTTGTGGAAAGACATGCACGAATTTTTCTGGGCGTCCTTTAGATGCGAGTTACACGAGTGGTTGTCAAGGCTCGTAGAACACAGAAACTGTACCCCGCGAAGCGCACCGACCGAGTGGACACCAGAGCTTATTGAACAGCTTAAAGAACTAGATAGTCCATTTGTACGAGTAGTCAATTTCTGGGTTGACAGTACATTACAAAGTTTGGTGACGTAGTTCGTTGTGGACATGCTAAAGTTCTACAGCGCAGCCGAAAGAGTGTTTTTCAAGGGAATCCGAGGTAAGTATCTGAACAACTTCAATTTATACATTAAAATGCTTCTTGCTGAGAAAGGAGTTTTTAGAATGCAGTAAAATTTTTGGAATCTGTCATGGTCAATAACATTTTTAGTGAGTCTGACGAAGAGACGCATAACCTAAGAAGTGGGAAAATATATAAGTATACACCTAAGAAGAAGAATTCTAGTGGATCTGGACTCCACCTAGACATTGACTTAGAAGATGAACCTGATAGCCAAACCGCACCCCTATCTTCCACCTGTCATCCTATTTCGCCCCAGAATCCACCAGTTGTGAACACCGCACCTCTCATTGCACCTATCCAACCAGTTTAGAACCCCATAGTCATGAACATTCATCACACTTACCACATTCATTTTTGCTGCACAGAGCGTTGCGCTGAACCCTCCACCACCTAGAAGAAGCATGACTGAGGACATTAAACTGTCGATATTCAAGGGAACAGGTCTAGAAGACCCTGATCAGCACTGGTTTCTATGTGAAGCTGTATGGTTTGTAAATCAAGTACAGGACGATGCTATGAATCAATCGCAGCTCGTTACCACCCTTAGAGACCGAGCCTTGCATTGGTTCATGAAATATTCTCAGGCATAGCCGAGAATCCTGTTGGAAATCAAGGCTGCACTCGTAGCAGAGTTTAAGAAACCAAAGTCAGAGTCGCAGTGCATAACAGAATTGAAAGAAATCAAACAGAAACCTAATGAATCAGTTTCGGAGTTTGATCAGAAATTTAAGGCTCTATTGGACCAAGTAACATTTGTCATAGCACTACAACAACACAAGGAATGGTTTATAGCCACGTTGTTTCCTCACATCAGATAGCCGTTGATGCAACAGAAGGTGGCTTCGCAGGCTGAAGCCTTGGAAATCACGATGAAGTTGGAAGCTTCACCGATGGCAGAAACTAGCACTAGCATGTCGCAGATTCAGAACCAGTTAGCTACCCTAACATTACAGTTACAGGATATCAAACAGGGAAAGCAAGAAAGACGAAAAGTCTGGTGTATAGGCTGTAAGGGAGAAGGACACACTAAGGATAACTGTCCTTTATTCCAAGACTTCCTTAACATGGGGGGACCAAACCCATTGAATCCGCACACAGGGCCATGGTGTGAGATTTGCAGAACCAGAGGACACCAACCAGAAGACTGCCACATGATACAGAAATACGTAAGAACTCCTAAAAACTTATATTGTAATTTCTGTAAGTCAGTAGGGCACGACGAATCTAATTGCCGCACATATGAGCTCATACTAGAAAGAAAGAAAGATATCGAGCACATGTATGGAGGAATGTACAGAGTCCAAGGAGAGACTCCACAGAAACAAGAAAATGTACGATAGGATCAAGGAGGATACAGAGGTCGTGGAGGATACCGCAGAAGAGGAAGGAATAATGGCCCAGCGTAGGGGCGAGGCTGAGGCCAGATAATCTGTTATAATTGCAGCCAAGCAGGCCATGTGTCTCAATATTGTACCAACCCATGCACTACATGCAGCTATTGTAGCTCTTTTGATCATGTTATAGAAGACTGCCCAGTGTTGGAGGTAGAAATGTAGAAAAGAAAACGGCCAGAGGCGCCAGCCCCAAACATCTAGTTGATTGCAACAGAAAGAAGACCTGCAGACCCAAGTATTAATGTAGTAACCCGCAGTGGTGCTGCGATAGGGCGGGATAGAGGAGCAGAAGCTTCGACTTCTGGGGGTTTTGATACCAAGTAGACACCCCTTGAGACGACATGGATATGGAAAGCTACTGGTAAAGCACCCTCCTTCGACTTGAAGAAAAACAAAGAAACCTTTGAAGAAGCGTGGGATATCTTCAAAGAGTAGGCACTTGGATCACCAAGAATCCCGTTGCGCAGCGAAATACCGCATATGGAGGATATGTCGGTTGCGTATGACAGAACGAGCATCACAACAGAGACATGCACCTCTGTTGCGCAGTTCCTCAGGAGCTTCATGAAGTTGCTAAAGAGTCCAAATGCTATAGCGGAATTGCAGAAGTTGGTAAACCAGTATGAACCACGCAATGAGACCGAAACTACTGATAGCGTAGTTCATCATATTAAGAAACACAAGAGAACAGGGAGAGAAATGAAACTCGGTGCACAGATCAGAGATTATGAAATGGATGAGATCATCCTTGATCTGGGATCAGAAGTAAATGTATTAACCAAACAGACATGGAAGCAGATGGGGAGACCAAGCTGTTATGGTCACCTATCTAGTTGAGAATGGCCAATCAGGAGAAATTCATACCCTTTGGATGGTTATCCAACGCGATTGTTGACATTGATGGAGTGCAGAGTCACACAGATTTTGAGGTTATTGATATTGTGGACGATAGTCAGCTGTTTCCTGAGCTGTTAGGAATTGACTGGGCTATCGATAACCTCACCATCATCAACCTAAAAACAAAGAAGATGATCTTTGAAGGAAAGCATATCAGGGTCATCGCGCCATTGGACCCTGCGGATGGAGACAGATACAACGAGCTGATTCAGGAGGAATCAAGAGTTCAAGATTTGGACAGATTGTACCAGATGACTGCGAACTAGGAGGATTATATCAATCCAACTGCGAATGGTACACTCAGTTGGAGATGTGATAGCTCTTGCATTTCATACTCTGACGCAGGATTGGATAATTGGCAAATCTGCATGCACGAAGTATCAGTAAGGAGATGCATGCAGGTAACAAAGTCACTGCGTTGGATTGGAAAGGAGGTAAGCCCAATCCCCGCCTATGATGGTTTTGATAATGTTTATTCATTTATTAAAGAATATACTGCAGCAATTACAGAAGAACATCGCTTACCAACATTAGACATAGCACTGCGTGAGACACCTGCCAGATGGTGGGCTGCGCATAAGCAGACATTGACCACATGGGATCAATGCAGAATTAAAATGCAGATCAGGTTTGCTGATAAGGTTACCCTACCTTTTGAGAAATATAATGGACAGACAGATCCAAGACAACATATTAAGGTTTGTTCACAAGCATGGGGGGAGAGACCAAATACAGAATGGGTGCATTTGTTTGTGCACACGCTGGAGGATGACATTCCCAAGAAATGGTACTTAGATCTAGAGTTGCGCAGGGAAACTATAGATTGGGCCATGCTGACTGCGAACTTCCAGAAGGACTTCAACTTTGAGGATGAAAACCCAACTATACACGATGCTCTAAAAATAATTAAGGAGCGCATATTGAGAGAATATTGTCCACATAGAAATATGACTTTAGAGGAATTCTTCGGAAAGGACAGCATACCTGGGAGCTTACAGACAGAATGGAAGGAACAGGTAGAGCATCCTATGGAATGTTACAACCTAGCTAAAGAGGTTGAAGGAAAAGAAGATAGTGATGGGGAGGACCCGTGCAAAATTAAGATACCTGAGTCAGAGGGTGCGTGCGACGTAGAGGGACCTCCGTTGGAAATCCCAGACATGAGTGGACCTGTAAAGACAAAGAAAGTGAACATTGGCAGCAGCGAAGAGCCAAAGTTCGCAACTATTGGAGACTACTAGGATGATAATACTGTTGCGGAGATCGCAGATACATTACATGAATATCAGGAGCTATTTCCGACTAAGTTTACAGATATGAAAGGCATTTTGGGAAACCTAGGAGTTATGAAATACCTCTTAAGCCAAGTGCGACGCCTGTTAAGCAAAGACCATATCGCTTGAACCCGCGATACAAAGAAAGAGTAAGAGAAGAGCTGGACAAGATGCTCGATGCAGGGATCATTGAGCCAGCCAAAGAATCTGAGTGGATAAGCCCCATGGTTGTCCAAGATAAGAAAACAAAAGGTGAGATCAAGATTTGTGTGGATCTTAGAAAGTTGAACGATGCTTCCATGCACGACCCATTTCCTACTCCTTTTACAGATGAGGTGCTTGATAATGTTGGAGGAAATGAAGCCTATTCCTTTACTGATGGGTTTTCGGGGTATCATCAAATAAGAATTGATCCCGTGGATAGGCACAAGACTACTTTTGCTACAGAATGGGGGTCGTTCCAATACACAGTAATTCCATTTGGTCTGAAGAACGCACTCGCCATCTTTTCCAGAGTTGTCATCGCAACATTCAAAGATTTCATGCATAAGTTCTTAGAAGCTTATTTTGATGACTGGACTATGTTCGAATTGCTAAAAAACCATTGCGCGAACCTGAAAATGATGCTGGAAAAGTGTAGATAGCATCAGATTTCCTAGAATTTAAAGAAGTGTGTTTTCTATGTCCCCTATGGGATCCTGCTGGGACACATCGTCTGTAAATAGGGCTTTATGGTTGATCCTGCGAAGATCGTCGTCATTGTAAACTTGCCAACGCCAAATTCAGTCAAGCAATTGCGCACTACATTAGGACATATTGGGTATTACAGGAAGTTTATAAAGGGTTATGCACAGATAACCGCAGCAATGGAGAAGATGCTGAAGAAAGGTGCACCGTTCATCTGGAATGCAGAGTGCGAACAAGGTTTCGACACCTTGAAGGAGAAAATGGTCACCGCGCCGATCCTAGTTTTTCCAGACTGGGAGAATCCATTCCACGTACATCTTGATGCTTCATGCATAGAACTGGGGGTTGTCTTAGCACAACCAGGGGAGGGTGGTATTGACCATCCCATCACATTTTCGAGCAGGAAGCTCTCATCTACAGAAAAGAATTATACCACTACGAAGAAGGAAGGCCTCGCTATGGTCTATGCACTGTAGAAGTTGAGGCACCACTTGCTTAGTGCGCACTTCTCTATGTTCAATGACCATTCTGCTTTAAAATACTTGGTCAATAAGCCAGTGTTAGGGGGGAGAATCTGTAGATGGATACTACTCTTCCGGGAGTACGATTTTGACATAGTAGTTAAACCTGGCAGGTTGAACTTGGGACCTGATCATCTATCGAGAATTGAGTCAGGAGAAGAGCCCACTAGTCTTGAAGACAATCTGTCGGACATGCAGTTTTTCGCTATGCAGATATCTGATGAATATTACAAAGACATCATAGATTTCTTGACCACTGGATTAGCACCTATAGAATTCACTACGCAGCAAAAGAAGCAGCTGGTAGTGCAAGTAGTAGACTTCACCATAATCGCAGGTCAGTTATACAAACTGGGACCGGGTGAAGTACTGCGTAGATGTGTATTAGAGCATGAAAAGCCGTTAATATTGGTTGATGCACACTCAGGAGTAGCAGGAGGTCACTATGCAGGAAGGGCCACTGCGCAGAAGATATTGCGCGCAGGGCTATGGTGGCCTACAATTCACAAGGACTCGAAGGAGCATTGCTAGAGCTGCAATGTGTGTCAGAGGATGGGAAAGTCGTCGCAAAGAGATGAGAGGCCATTGAATCCATAGTTGACCTTACAGGCATTTGAAAAATGGGCAATTGATTTTGTGGGACCTATAAACCCACCAGTAAAGAGAACTGGTGCGAGGTGCATTATTACTGCAACTGATTACCTCACCAGATGGGCAGAAGCGAAGCCAGTGAAGGACTGTAGCATAGGTACTACCGCGCAGTTCATATTTAAAGACATCCTTACAAGGTTTAGATGCCCTAAGATTCTTATGAGTGACCAGGGCACTCACTTTTTGAACAGGACCATTGAGGCATTGATAGAATAATTCTGCATTCATCATCAGCGCAGTACACCGTATCATCCGCAGGCGAATGGAACTGTTGAAGCATTCAATAAAGTACTTGAGAATTCGCTAACTAAGGTATGCAATGTGAATCGGGATGACTGGGACCCGCGCATTCTCGCAGTGTTATGGGCATATAGGACCACATGAAAGAAGTTGACTGGCCATACACCATTTAGGCTGGCCTATGGGAAGGAAGCCATAATGCTGATGGAGTACATTATTCCTAGTTTGAGGATAACAACGTTTACATGCATGGCAGATCGCGACGCACTGGAAGAACGACTCTTACACTTGGTTGGTCTGGAGGAGGATCACTTCATCGCAAGCTTTCACCAACAAGTGCAGAAGGAAAGGGAAAAAGCATGGCATGATCACCACATCAAGAACAAGTCTTTTTAGGTAGGTGATCTATTCCTCCTGTATGATAGCAAGTTTATGAAATTTCCTGGAAAGTTTAAAATGCATTGGCTTGGCCCATACACTATTGTACATGTTACTAATGGTGGCGCAGCTCAGTTAGCCACATTAGCAGGAGATAACTTGCCCTTCTTAGTTAATGGTAGCATACTAAATCCCTATCGGGATAGTCCTGCTTCACAGAACCTGTGATCAACAGGAAGATGAAATTTCTAAGTGCCAAGTACAATTGAAATTGGGCACTAGAAAGATGAAGGAATCTGTACGTGATGTATAATGAGGAAGATGTATATAGGCTGCAGCACTGTTAGAATGTGCTGCTGTGAAAAAAAAAAAAAAAAAGGAAAAGAAAAACAAAAGAGGAACGACACAGTTGCGAACTCCACAGGGCAATTGCGAAGACCAAGTTAAATGAGAAAAATACTTAGTTCAGAAGCAAGAAATCAGGCACCACGAAGAGACTGCGCAGGAGTAACAATGACCTGTAGCGCAGTTTGACGCAACACTAAGAAAAATAGCCGTTACAATGTCGGTTGAGAATATAGCCGTTATATAGCCGTTGCCAGCAACCGCTTGGGAATTTAACGCACAGATAGACATTTTGAATAAGGTTATACAGGAAAGGACTGAAGCATCCGCTGGATTTTCCCAACGGATACCACAATTAATGCTTATCTAGCCATTGAGGGGCACGGAGGAGGGTTAGTTGCGCCTATAAGTAATGCCGTATTCAGACTCGCAGGCGTTACCGAACACTTAGAATTTTATGGCAAGCAATACTGTGTAAGTATTTCCAGCAAGCTATCAAAAACCCTGTCAAGTGTAGCTAGTGAATGTCTGAGTGGTCGTCCATAGAATAAGAGTTCACCATCCAAGAGGCTATGAAGTTATTTCACTACGAGGGGATTGAAGAGTTAATGAGAACCCCATCCAAGAAGGGCGTCTTAGAACTAGGCCAGGCGTCCAGACAATCACCGAGACACGGTCCAACGATGCAAGATAAAGGTAAAACTCCAGTAGCACCAAGAACGAAGGTACCCAAGATGGCTTCGATAGTGCAGAAGCCACCAGTAGCGGATAAGGAGATACCTTTGACATTGACTCCAGACTATATTTCACCGCATGCACTAGACGCATTGGTTTTCAAGTTGATGAAGAATGCCAAATACGACATCCCGCTATCACTAATCTCAAAACATGTCCATGTTGATAAAAAATTGTTGTGTAAAATCCTAGAATATAGATGGGAGGATTATGATCTGCTTGCAATGCAGAAGGAGGAGCCCAATGAACCGAGGTTACCACAGTTCCAACCTGACCAGTAAATGTGCTGGAAGAAGGAAGCAAAGGGCGAGCTAAACCTGGTAGCCCAAAGTTGGTTATCTGAAGTAGTCCAGTCTGGGCTACTCAATCTGCTCTGACTTCCGCATTTCGATAGGTCACCAGAGCTGAATGTGGTGGTGCGAACACTGATGGCACACATTCACCAGGGTTATTTGTGGCTCGACCGCAATGTCAACCTAACTATTGACATCATCCAACGCATTACTGGGTTGAGTAAAAGGGGTAAAGATCCCAAGCAATTTTTCCAAGGGAAGAGCAAGGACAAAGAAGCTGTGGCAAAGATGAAGAAAACTAAAACGGTCATCAAAGGAAAGAGGGGCTTTCAGACGGACGACATCGATGATAAAGCGACGAAGTTTATCACACAGCTGCTAACCGACAAGATCTTAAGAAAATCAACGCCTCTGGAGGTAAGTGCGGGCGCAGTACTACTTGGCGTCGCGACCACAGAGGGAGGACAATTTAATTGGTCTCAATATTTATTGAATGAGTTCATGGAAGAACTAAATGACATGCAGGAATTTCCATTATACTTTGCTTATAGTGTTGATCGCCTTTGCCGGCTAGAAGGAGTCGAAGGATTACGTTGGCGTAATCACTGATACCAATGCTTGCAGAGGACCCTGTTATGCAAACCTCTGGGCAAATCTGAACTCAGAGAGGCAGCACACGATAGTTGAGGTTTTCTACCAATATTATAGCCAGCTGCGTGACGCAATCATAGCCACGCCCCAGCTAACAAAGTAGGTATATTCGCGTTGTTAATTTTTATGCTGACATGCGTAGTATTCATATTTCAGCCAAAGCACAAAAGAGGAAGGTGGAATGGTTCGCAGGAAACTACCATATGTACGAAGATGATATTGACACTATCATGAAGGAATGGCCTGCCGAGTTTCGAGTGGAAATTGTAGATGTGGAAAGTGACTCCGCTGAGGACGAACCCATTCCATGTCTTATCGTTGAATACAAGGAGGCAGGAAAAATAAAGGAGCCTGAGAGACCCGCACAGAAAAAGGGAGCGCGGAAGAAACAGAAAGAAGATAAGAGCCAATCAGACGTAGTCCTCAATGAGGAGGATTATGAAACAATCACCGCGAAGGTCATTGAGTCTCTGGAAGATATATCCACCGAGAAGGAGAAAAAGGATAAATTAATTCAGGATGGCCTACAGAAGAATCTGACCGCGCTACAGGGGATTATAGAGAAAATCCAAGAAGTCCACAAAATATTCCCCCTGCCGCGGGACTCAGAGTCTGAAGGGAAGTCAGGAGGAACTTCGCAGCAGAGAACACTGTAGTTAACCATGACCGTCCCTGCGAAGTCCTGTATCGTCCATCTGGATCCGATAATAATAAGCTTGCCAATGATAGAGTAACTAATGTTGGACACAAAGGATGTAGAGCGCGTGGAGCTGGATCTTGCAAAGATACCACTGCTTGGCTTACATTATTTACATCTGCAGTGTGTCGAGGAAATGCATGAGAGAACTACTGATGCACTGAAGGGACAAGCTGAGCTGCAAGCAGTTAACAGGCAGTTGGAGGAAGATAACTAGGCGAAGAGCTATGGAACTACAAGATGAGCATCATTGTCAACTAAGACTCAAATCCATGATCACTGCGGTCGTAGATAACATAGATGAATTTGAAGTACAAATAGAACCAGCGGATACTATTGTTAAGATTGGCGAGCTAGTTACCAGTCTTAAGACAGAGATGGAGGATATGGAGATTGTACATGAGGCTAACATTGTTGCCTTGAAGGACTATATAAAACCACAGACCCCACCAAATGAGCAGCAGCTAAGAGCAGAAGCAGTGAAGGCCGCAACAAAGAATATTGATGCCGAAGTGGCTAAGTGCTAGAGTTTGTTGGAAGCGGCGTTGAAGGCATTCACTGCCCTCGAAGAAGACCCGTGATTGCTGCAAGTAAAGAATGCAGTGAAAGATAAGCAAACCGCACTGGAGAAGTTGGATGCGGAAGTAAAGGCCCTACTACCAATAGATAGGATTCAAAAGTACAGGGAAATAAACACCCTCAAGAAGGAAGTGCAATCCTTACGTGAAAAAGAGACTGAAATGGGAGATAAGTCGCAGCCATTAGTAGAGGATGCCAGCACGATCTCACAGGAGATCGAGGAAAAGTTAAAGGAGCTCCGTAAGAATCAAGAATAGGTGGAAGGCTAGATCGCCGATGAGATAACACCTGAGATGCTAGATATAGCTAGGCAAGTCGAGCAAGATACGAAGGACGCAGTAGACAAGTTGATTGGCACATACAATGAGTTTGCTGCGAAGCTAGCTTCGCAGCCGGAGGAACAGGTTGAAGAAGTTGCAGGTGGCTCGGGGGCGAGCCACATGTAAGTGTTAGGGGCCTGTTGGGCCTGGCCCAAGTGGGGCAATTTTGAGCAAGAAGGAGTTTTGGAATTGCGGAGCTGAGCACAGTTCAATTGAAACAATTTTGTATAAGTTTTTGGGATGCTGCAAAGTTGCGCGCAGCGAATCGTCGGAAGAGCTGCGAGGATCAGTATTGTGAGGAGGCAATGCTACGATGTGTCCAGTCTATGGAGATCCAACAAGGTGGAGTGTTGGATGGAAGATGGCACGTGTTTCAATTAGGACGTCGACGGTCTATTTTTGGTAAATATGCTCCAGGAGTGCCAAGCAACGGGTAGGAGCAAATTGGGAAGAAATCGACTGGTCGCACACGTGAAAGATACCACTACCTGAACCAGTCGCATGGGACCGTTAGAGGAAGAACGACTCGGTGAAAGCGACCTATTGGCATGCGCGCAATAGGAAGGCCGATCGCGACGTGAAGCATGCGTGGATGACCGCCACGATGGAATATTCGCTACCAGGAGCCAGCAGTCCGGTTTTGGGGAAACCGTGACAGTTTTGTAAACCTAAGGGTTTTTGCCTGCAGATTGTAAAGACATGCCCTATGGGGATGATCTATAAATAAGGAATTTGTGTATGGGAAAGGGTTACTCTTCGTTGTTGGGTTATTGAATACCCTCATTTTGTATTGTTCTCATTATCAATATGATAACATCTATTGCAGAACATTTTTGTAAAGGATCTGCAGCAGTGTGTAGAGGCCGAGGGAGAGAGAAGAGAGTCTGCAGCTAAGTGCACAGACAAAGAACTATTGTACCCTTCCCAAAAGAATAATATAACAACATTTATTGTGGACGTAGCCTCCATCCGAGGGGTGAACCATGTTAAATACTATGTAGTGTGATTGTTGCGTTTCTACATTTGCTTACTTGCCTACTTTGAATGTCTGCATTCTCATTTATAAGCTGTATGTTAATGCTTTTATATGTGCTCGCCATAGAAGAAAGATGGGAATGATATGTTAAGTTTTACATGAATGGATGAATGATGAATGCTCAGTATTCTAAGTCTACAAAAGTATCAGTTTATTGAATAATCACATATGTATGAAGGGATCAGCTCGTATATCTCTTTGATACACTGCACTGGCTGCACGCAGTATTGTATGTTTCGTCTGCTTACAATTGTGATAGAGCTACTTAGTCTAAGGCAGTAGATGAATGGCTAAGTGTTGAATTAAAGTCCTTAAAATCGGTTAAGTTCAAAAGAGGAAGCGCATAAGTCAGTTGCGTTGTCCTATAGTTTTCAATCCACCCGAACCGCGCAACCCTTGGGTGCACCAGTTGCACAGCGATTAGTTTGTAGAAGTGCGGGTTGCAACGTAGTCGATCGTCGTGCAGTCCTCAGTTCACAGCGTGAATCTGATAGTGCGCTGCACAGTAAGCCTGTCCGAATAACTCATCATGCTACTATGGAAACCTTATTCCGCAGTGCCCCCATATCTACACCTCGGGTGAGACCTCAGCATGTTCACAGACTGTTGCCAAAAGGGCCGGTGAGTAGGGGTTTTGTTGGTTAAGTGAAACCGCGAAGAACCTGGGTCTACATTGGAAAACCTCTAGATCAGTTTGTAAGCCAACATGGAAGGAAGCAGCCCAGTGAGATTTCGATAGGTTGAAGGAAAAGGTCACTGAGAGCCTAGTGTTAGCGCTCCCAGATTTCGACAAAGTTTTCCAGGTCAATTGCAACGCAAGTGGAACGACAATTGGGGAAGTGTTGAGCCAGGAGGGCCAACCAATTGCATTCTTTAGTGAGAAGTAGGATAATGCAAAGTGGAAATATTCGGTCTATGACCAGGAATTTAATGCTATTTGCCAGGCATTGAAGAAGTGGAGGCATTATTTGTTGCCCAAGGAATTTGTGTTATACACCACAAATCACCAATCACTGAGGTATCTTAATACTTAGTCAAAGTTGAACCAGCGGCACATGAAATGGGTCGAATTCCTTCAGGGATATACATTCATGTTGCGACATAAGCCGGGCAAGTCGAATAAGGTTGCCGATGCCCTAAGTCGAAGGGTTGCATTGCTGAACACGACGACAGTTCTGGAAACAGGAATAAAGTCAGTAAAGACAGAATATGAAACCGACGAGGATTTTGTGAAAGCATGGAAGGCTTGTCGTGAACCTTGGAGTGTCGACAGGACTCCATACTTGGATTATTTTATCCAAGAGGGATACTTGTTCAAGGGAAAATAGTTGTGTATTCCTAGAGGATCAGTTAGGGAAAACCTAATCCGAGAGTTGCATAGCATCAGATTAGCAGGTCATTTTGGCATCAAAAAGACCAGGGCATTGGTTGAGGAGAAGTATTGTTGGCCAGGAATGACGTCAGATGTCGAAAAGTGGGTTCGACAATGTAGATTTTTCCAGTTTTCCAGAACACGGGGTTGTATACACCGTTACCTGTACCGAATACCCCATAGGAGCACCTGAGCATGGATTTTGTGCTAGGATTTCTGAAGACTCAACAAGGGAGCGACTCAATATTTGTTATAGTTAACATATTTTTGAAAATGGCACACTTTATTCCATGTCGGAAGACAAGTGACGCCACAAGCATTGTTGTACTATTCTTCAAGGAAGTAGTCAGATTGCATGGGTTGCCGAAGAGTATCACATCGGACAGAGATACCAAGTTTGTGGCACATTTCTGGAGAAACCTATGGAAGAAACTGAACACGAAGTTGCAGTTTAGGTCGGCATATCATCCGCAGATAGACGGACAGACCGAGGTGGTGAACAAAAGTTTGGGAAACCTTTTGAGGTGTTTGACAACCGACAGACCCAAGCAGTGGGAGAATGTGTTGGTGCAAGCAGAGTTTGCATACAACAATTCTGTGAATCGGTCGACAGGTTTGATCCCATTCCAAATTGTTCAGGGAAGAATCCCACATGGAGTGGTGGATTTGGTAGAGTTACTGACAGAAACCAGGAAAAGTGTAGATGCAGAATCATTTGCAGAGAATATGAAAGAAGTGCATGAAGATGTGCGAAAACGCATAAAAAAGAGTAACACGACATACAAGTTGAGAGCCGACAGGAAGAAGAGACTACAGTCATTCAGTGAAGGAGACTTCGTCTATGCACATTTGCAGAAGGAGAGATTTTCGACAGGAACATATAACAAGCTGAAACTGAAAAATACTGGACCATATAAGATTATGAAGAAGATTTCGGACAATGCTTATGTGTTGGAGCTGCCGAATGACTTGAGCATTTCACCAATGTTCAATGTCTCAGATCTGTACAAGTTTGAAGAAGGTTCAAGCAATGAAAGCAAAAAAGTGTCGAAGATCGACTGGACAGAGCAGATTCCATATCGACAGAAGGAAGAGATCGCCGAAGTAATAAAGGAACACAAAGTCTGGCGTACGCGCAGTTCGTGAAAGAAGGAATACTTAGTGCAATGGAAGGATGATGAGTTGCAGGAGGCGACATGGATTTCCGAAGAAGAGTTCAGGAGACTAATGGAGCAGTCGATTTATTTTTCACCTGGGGATTCTGATGCAGGAGCATCAGGGCCTAGGAAGATCAGTCGAAGCTAGTCGACATGAGAAGACCGACCAGAGGGAGTGTCGGTGACCACTGGTGCGGGGAAGTAGATTAACTCATCGAAGTCAATAATTCGAGCAGGAATAGTCGGGTATGTGACCGACAGATGAAGCGAAAGGTCGAGAGTCGACATGTTGTGGCTGTCCGACGACAGAGTTGAGCAGGGACGTCGAGGGTCGACATGTGTCGAACCACGACTCCGACAGGTTTAGGCATAAGCCACGTGAGGAAGAAGGGGCGGACTGGCGAAGCCTGGAAAGCCTAAAGAGTGTGAAGGAAGTCGACAAGTAAGTCGAAGCTGACAGACAGTATGGCCAATGTGATGGTTTACTGTAGCATGTCAGAAAGACGCGTAGAAGTCAAGGAGAGTACTTGGCACTAGTTCGAGGTTGCTAAGGAAGTTAATTACAGTTATTACAGGTGGGTGAAGACATGAAAGATGTCGTCACAGGCAGAGGCTATGCAGCACGGTTGGGGCGTTAACAATTGCAGGTCTGCAGGATCTGGGGAGATCATTAGGCAAAGGATGTGTGTCTCGGGGATCGGAATGATCTCAGGAACAGCAGTAGTAGAGTAGAAGGCCAGGAAGAGGGGATCACTTGGAAGAGGAGGACTTGGCAGAGAAAGAGAAGTTTGGTAGATTGGATAGGAGATTCACACATCTACAGAGACGAGAAGATCGAGCCATAGATCAGAGTTCCACAATGAACCAGGAGAGGGTGAGGTCGACAGACTGAGAGAACACACAGTTACTTCTATGTTGTAACGACCAAGGCCAACAATTAGTTAGTTATTTCATTTCTTTGCAGTTTGCATTGTAACCAATTCGGAGAAGTAATATAAGCCAACTTCATGGCATGTTGTTTTCATCTTGTATATGTGAACGTGTGTGTGGTGTGTTACTATTAAGCAAGAACCTTCTTGTCAAATGAAGGCGACTTGCGTCAAGAGGTATAGGTAGAGGAAGAGAGTCAGTCTACCGGTGTTACAGATGTAACAAGCTAGTCCATCGGTCTTATGAATGCCCTGACAATGAAAATGTAGGACAAAGAAGGAAACTATGTTGCACAAGGAAAGTAGGCAGAGACACAAGCTCCTATAGTAGAAAATGCACCTTAGGTTGGGGAGGCTCTTCTTATGAACAAGGTGTTATTGAAACTAGAGAAGGAGGTGATACAGTCTTCACAAAGGAAGGCCTTATTTTGAACTACGTGCAAAGTTCAAGGGAAATGTTGCAAAGTCGTTATTGATAGTGGAAGCACCGACAATTTGGTGTCCACTGAAATGGTGGAAAAGATGAAGCTTGGGAAATTCAAGCATCCAACACCTTACAAGGTGCCATGGCTGCATAAGGGACAGCAATTGTTGGTTACAAAACAAAGTGAAGTGGAACTCCAAATAAGCATATATCAAGACAAGGTGACTTGTGATATCATACCTATGGATGTGTGCCATGTTCTGTTAGGCATACCTTGGTAATTTCATAGGAAATTTGTGCATGATGGGAGTAAAAACTGTTATAAGTTTGAGGTGGATGGTATGCAACACACTTTACTACCTTTACAGGAAGGAAATGGAGCTGCAAAAGAGGTGCCAAAAGCTCTGGTGCTCAATGGGAAAAAGTTCCTACAACAGATGATAGAAGAAGAGGTGAGTTATGCTATTGTTTGCAAACCAAGAATTGAACCTGTTAGTACTGTCATTTCAGATCTGCCAGTAGAAATTAACGACATGTTAGAGGATTACCAAGACATTGTAGTTGATGAATTACCCAATGCATTGCCACCTAAAAGAAGCATTAGCTATCACCACATAGATCTGATACCTGGAGAAATCCTACCAAACAAAGCTACTTATAGGATGACCCCAAAGGAAAATGAGGAAATTAGAAATCAGGTTCATAAATTGTTGGATAAAGGAGGGCCTGATTAAAGAGAGCTTAAGTCCATGCGTTGTCCCAACAGTGTTAAGCCTAAAGAAGGATGGTGAATGGAGGATTTGCACTGGCTCTAGGGCCATCAATAAAATCACCTGATATAGGTTTCCTTTTCCCAGGATAGATGATTTCATGGACTGTCTGAGTTGATCAAAATGCTTCACCAAGATTGATTTAAAGAGTGGTTATCATCATCTTAGGATTCGGGAAGGTGATGGGTGGAAAACAACCTTCAAAACCAATGATGGGTTGTATGAGTGGTTGGTCATGTCGTTTGGGTTAACCAATGCCCCAAGCACTTTCATGAGGCTCATGAATAAAGTGCTTAAATATTTCATAGGGAAATTTGTCATAGTTTACTTGGATAACATCTTAATATTTAGCCAAACAAAAGAGGACCATTTGAGGCACCTCAAATATGTTTTTGACAGGATGCAAAAAGAGAAGTTATTAATGAATGTTAAGAAATGTTTCTTTATGCAAAAGGAGTTAGTATATATTTGGGATTCATTATTTCACAAGAAGGAATGAAGATTGACCCAGAAAAGGTGGAGGCAATCCTCAATTGGCCAACACCAAAGAATGTTTTTGAAGTCAGAAGCTTCCATGGATTAGCAATTTTTTACAGGAAGTTCATAAAAATATTCAGTGGTATTTGTGCTCCAATTATTGAAACCATTAAAAAGGATAATCAACCATTCTATTGGACTGTAACAGCTGATAGGGGTTTTAATCTGTTGAAAAGGAAGGTGACAGAGAAACATGTGTTGAAGTTGCCAGACTTTGAAAATATTTTCCAGGTAAGATGTGATGCAAGTGGCACAGCCATAGGAGTTGTGTTGAGCTAAGAGGACAATCCAGTGGATTATTACAGTGAAAAATTGAATGAGTCTAGGCAAAAATACTCTTCCTATGAAAAATAGTTTTATGCCATAGTACAGTCTCTAAGGCATTGGAGACACTACCTAATGCCCAAATAATTTATACTATTCTCTGACAATCATGCCTTGCATTTTATAATGCAGTAGCCCAAATTAAATCAGAAGCATGTGAAGTGGGTTGAGTTCTTGCAAGGTTTCACTTTCATTATCAATCATATAAGTGGAAAAGCTAACCGAGTGGCAGATGCCTTAAGTAGGAAAATCTTAATGGTGCAAGGGAGTCAAGTTCAAGTATTAGGATTTGATTTTCTTAAAGATTTGTATAAGTCTGATATAGGCTTTAAGGAAGTGTATGAGGTAAGTTTAAATCTTGCCCAAAGAGATAGGGAGCCTTGGAATGACTACATATTGCAAGATGGGTTGTTATTTAAGGACAACAGACTATGCATTCCATAATGCTCTATGAGGGATGATTTGATTCAAGAGAAACACAATGGAGGATTGGATGGACATTTTGGCATAGACAAGACAGTTGGATGGTTGAGTCACTTCTACTTTTGGCTTAGGATGAGATCAGAAGTAGAGAATTTTGTGAAGAGGTGTAGGATTTGTCAGCATGCTAAGGGTAGGAGCCAGAACACAGGGTTATACACTCCTTTACCTATTCCAAGCAGGCCTTGGGATTCGGTAAGTATGGAATTTATTATGGGTTTACCAAAGACACAAAGAGGTAATGATTCCATCTTTGTATTTGTAGATAGGTTTAGCAAGATGGCACATTTCATACCATGCTATAAGACTAGTGATGCAACACATATAGCAATTTTTTTCTTTAATGAAATTGTTAGGTTGCATGGGCTACCAAATATTATAGTTTCAGACAGGGACACTAAGTTTACTGGACATTTTTGGAGGACTCTATGGAAGAATTTGGGAACTAAACTGAACTTTATCTCAGCCTATCATCCTCAGACAGATGTCCAGACTGAGGTAGTGAATAGAAGTCTGGGTAATATCTTGAGAATCCTAACTAGTGAGTAGCCAAGACAGTGGGATCATGTGCTAGCTCAAGCTGAGTTTGCATACAATGATTCAACCAATCGAAGAACAGGCCTAAGTACTTTCCAAATTATGTATGGAATTCATCCTAGGAGTGTATATGAGCTAAGAGACTTAGGGAAATTCGAAGGAAGGAGTGTTGAAGGTGAAGAATTTGCTACAGCCATCACCAAGCTACATGAACAGGTCAAGTAACAATTACAAGAGAACAATCAAAATTATAAGTCTAGAGTGGATTTGAGGAGAAGAGAGGTCAACTATGAGGTAGGTGATCTAGTCTTAGCTTACCTAAGGAAAGATTTCCAAAAGGTGAGTATAACAAGTTGAAATTCAAAAAAATAGGACCCTGCAAAATTCTTAGGAAGTTTTCAGCTAATGCATATGAATTGCAGCTACCAGATGGGATTGGTATATCTCCTATATTTAACATAGATGACTTATATCCTTATGAAAAGGATGGAACAGAATAGGTTACAAATAATCTAGAACGAGATATGAATATGGAGGTGAAATGGGAAAAGCATATGACAATGGCAAAGCCTTTGGAGGCTGAAAAGATCTTAGACACCAGATTAGCTAAGAAGACTAAAGGTAGAGAATACTTAGATTACTTGGTTAAGTGGAAAGAGCACCCTAAAGAAGATGTTACTTGGATGAATGTAGCAGATATTGAGAAGAAGGGTTACTCCGTTGAAGAACTTATGAATAGGGATTCATAAGCATTTTAACCCCGGGAGCCTGATGCAGGGGCATTTTTACAGCTGGAAAAGAAGAAAAGAAACGTTCGAATCAATTTTGGTTTACTACAGGAGTTGGTTCCTGAAATATAGGTTGTAGGTTAGGATTAAATTCGATTTCAATTATTTGTTTCAACTGTTTGAGCCATAATGGCAGATGGGCTATTCTTGGTTGTTTGTTCCCTCATTCGAGGAAGAGAGCGATGCTCTGTCTATTTAGGCTAGTGAGTTCGATGATTAGGGGTTAGAATACATTATGCAGACATTGTGAACTAGATTTCTCTTCTTTGTGAATCAATAGAAACCAGAAATTGTCAAAATGGATTGTATTTTATGTTTTTAAGTGTGTATTCTCCATTTATAGAAGATAAATGAATCTGTTACAGTATTGAGATTGGGTTAAGACGCTTCATGTTCTGTTTGAATGATTTACACTGCATGAAAGGCCATTATCAGGCGAGGATTTATGTTTTCTTAAAAATTCATGTGTCAACATTTGTGAGCGTATCAATATATCTGTGTTGAGTAGCAAGAGCTCATTCGCGAGGTTTTAATGTTTATAGTGATTCAATAGAGGACGAACAGACTCTGTTAACTACATTGAAGAGGGTATTGTTGGCCATCACAGGATGACATCACCTTCATCCACTTAAGTAGCTTCCAACACTCAAAGAAAAATTAATTCGAATTGATTGTCCAAGGAAATTCAATTTGGATGAGGAGGCTGAAATTCCCATGAGAGATAATGCATATTTGTAGGGGATATCTTCCATCAATCAAGGGATTAATTGGGAGCTTCATTAGTATATTTATTCAAGAATAAATAGGACAATATGTTGATAGATTGGGGTCTTCATTTTATTTTTTCATTCATCAATTTGCTACAATCAATTTGTAAATTCAAATTTGGAAGGAAGGCATATTTTTGGTTCAAGTCTCTTCTTGTAAATAGTGTTTTTATCTTGAGGGATTCACCCATTGTTTACTTTAGGGTTTGGTCCCGCTCTAAAGCTATAATGGAGATTGAATCCCCTCTACAAATAGATTAGATGGATGATGTATCATTTATTTTGATCGCTATATTTTTTTTATGCATTTCCATTTCATTATTGGTTTCCATTTTTTTTATGCATTTCCATTTCATTGTTGGTTTCCATTTTTTTTATGCATTTCCATTTCCATTTATATTGTTGGTTAGGAATCTAGCTTGACCGCCATGGCTCCAAGGAAATGAACCCACTATTGTTGTGGTGGTAGAAGTCATAGGAAATACCATTTTGACGATACCTTCACGGGAGACATTTCGCTCCACATTGGCGAGGAAGTTGAAAATCTGGAGGAGCAAATGTTGGGACTCATGGTTGAGGACTCTTTCGGGGAGGGGGATTCGATAACTTCTAATAATTGTCTCTGGGCGCTCAGGACTCTTCTTGTTGAATAGGTTGCGATTAAATAATAGGATATTACAGACTCAAGGAATGATAGTTTCAGTGACGAGTACTTACCGATTTTGGGGGCATTGTGTCCTCTAGGTGACCAGTGTGACCCCTCTGCAGCCTCCGTGACCTTTGCGACCCCTATGTGTCCTCTAGGTGACCTCCGCGTCCTCCTTGACCTTTCCCTATGTGTCCTCTGTGGCCTCACATTCCCTCTACTTCCTATCCTCTCCTCTGTGTCATCTCCTCTCCTCTACGTCATCTCCTCTCCTTTGCGTCCTCCGGCTTCACAACCCCTCTATGTCCTATCCTCTGCGTGCCCCTTCACCACCTCCTTGCTCTAGCTTCGACCACCAAGCATGGGAGGGAGGTAATGAGATTTGTGATTCTCCATATGCCTATGTTGAGACCCAAAATGGCCAATATAACCCGTTATTAACCCATAAATTATATGTAACAAAATATTACCAACAACATATTCTATGTCATCTAGTATGGTATCAACTATGATGCCAAACGAGCTAGAGGCTCACAAGAATGGATTTTAAACATACAACAAATTATTAGAATAACATTATGTTTCACTATTAGAAAATACCATTTTAGTGCAAATATTCATAGGAAGATCAAGATGTGAGCAATGCATGGTTAAAAAGTTGTAGACTAAAATTTGTGTAGATTTTTGCACTGGAAAGATATATGGAACACTTCAAAACATTAGTAATTTTACTAACATTAATACTACCAATCTAAGTAACTCATGGAAATAAATGACCTTTCACTTGAAATGAGAAGCAACTTTTTTTATGTGTAGCATAATCCTCCCCAGAATAACGACCATCATAACTTTCTCATGATGGGTATGAAAATATGCAAGTTAGTTAGTTCTTAGATAAAGGATGGATCAATTTATTCATTGTCAAACTAGTAGTAGTAATCATTGGTTGTTATTTGCAAATGTGAATTCACGTGTCACTATAATTCAAGAAAAACCACACCACCTAAAATAACCCATTGGTGGTCCATAAGGGGGTAGATATCTAATCCTACCATATGCCTTTGAGTCTTGGGTCGTCAACCTATTTCCTTATGCATGAGGAAGATGATCTCTTAACCAATTAGAAGAAGTTTAGGTCTTACTATTGGACCATAGAATTTACAATATTTATCCATAAACTATTTTTCTAATAAATATTAGAAATTACAATGTGAACAACAATAATTTTCTAATTCAATTTCAATGAATGAATTCAATTTTACTGGAGTTGATTCACCAATAAGGCTAACAATATGTTAACTTGTATGCCTCAATTCTATTTTTTATTGAGGTCTTCCCAACCCACTTGGCATGAATATCAAAAGAGATGAGGGAAGGCAAGAGACATGAGTGATTTTGGTAGAATGCATACCCCTTAGAGATGACACTTAAGCCAAAAGAAGTCTGCCTTTTCTGGTGCAGCTCCTTGTGAATCTTTTCTAAGTACTTCTAGTAAAAATGGAAAAGGAAGTCAAGTTTATCAATATCATAAATAATAAGTAATGTTCCATGACATCTTGAATGGAAAATCACATAGGAATTGGACAACTGTTGGAACCACATCTTCAATATTTATAGCAAAACTTGGTTGAAATTGTAAAACATAGTGGACACACTTTGTCTTCTAGAACTTGATGCAACATAAATTTTATGTGTGAAGCTTGTGCAAGATTTATTGAATCTCATTATCCCTTTATTGAAGCTTATACTAATAGAAATAATGATTAAGCAAGGCAAGGAATTTGAGACAATAATAAATTGGAGTTGAGAAATGTTCCTTCAACATAAATGATAATAATCATGAAAATATCCAAATTTACGCATCTGAATTCCTGTGGAGCATGCTGAAATGAGAACCTAGTAGGTGCAATTGTCAGTGTTTTAGAATAGAAAAACCCATTAAAATAGGGCTTATAACAAGTTCATTATTTCCATTAAACAAATAGGGTGTCTGGTTTTAATAATTTAATAGTATGTATTATGTTAGCTCGATATTTATATGCCATTAAGAATTTAGTTTTCTCTTTTACCTTTCCCTTCATCAATTTTCATTTAGTTTCTCAAGTTTTTCCTTTCCTTATAAAATTTTATTCCCCTATTTAGGCCTCTTTGTTGGTATTGATCTTGTTTTATTGAAATTTATGAGATACTTACAATTCAAAATGATTTGGTTTATAGGGAAGGAATAATGAATACAAAATCTACTGAAGATGGTGATGTAGATTCATGGAAACTTATGTTGCTTAATTGTTATGGAAACTTATCGATGGGAGGAATACCAAGAACAAAATTGCTAAATCCTTGTGTAACTAGAACATGGGAATGCAAGTGGTAGAATTCCTTCATTTCTACGTTGAAAAAAAATGCAGTTTAAGGAATTCCTTCTATGGGTACTCGCTTGAGCTCTATGCCTTATATGGGTAGTTATTTGAGAAATCGTGACCTTACATGAAAGGAAAGCTATTTCAATCAAGCATAGTGTTACCCAACTCTTGGCACCTCAAATGGAATTTTCATACCTATACATCGAATATCTGTTGACAATATCATGAATCTCTAATGGATTTTCCCAATAATGAACTATAGAAATCATTTATCTAAAATCTACACAAAAAAATTTGAACCCAAAATACGACGAGAAAATCCGACGAATTCCAACAAAATTGACCGTGTTTGAGTCTGGAAACCCTCCCACACCATCAATGCATGCATCTAGTCTAACCATGCCAAATTTTAGTCCATACAAGCACAAATTGAAAAAAATTCAATGTTGGCCCCATGTAGTACATTAATTAATACATAGGTATGGTTTTTGATTGTCGAATCGTTTGTGTCAGTCGTGTTTGAGTCTAGAAACCCTCCCACGCTGTCAATGCATGTGTCTAGTCTAACCATGCCAAATTTCAGTCCATACATGCAAAAATTGAAAAAAATTCAATGTTGGCCTCGTGTAGTACATTAATTAATATATAGGTATGGTTTTTTATTTTCGAATCATTTGTGTCAGTCATGTTTGAGTCTGAAAACCCTCCCACATCGTCAATGCATGCATCTAGTCTAACCATGCCAAATTTCAGTCCATACAAGCACAAATTGAAAAAAAATCAACGTTGGACCCCTGTAGTACATTAATCAATACATAGGTATGGATTTTGATTGTTGAATCATTTGTGTCAGTCATGTTTGAGTCTGGAAACCCTCCCACACCGTCAATGCATGCGTCTAGTCTAACCATGCCAAATTTCAGTCCATACATGCACAAATTGAAAAAATTTCAACGTTGGCCCCGTGTAGTACATTAATTAATCTATAGGTATGGTTTTTTATTGTCGAACCATTTTTGTCATTCATGTTTGAGTCTGGAAACCCTCCCACATTGTTAATGCATGTGTCTAGTCTAACCATGCCAAATTTCAGTCCATACAAGCAAAAATTGAAAAAATTTCAACGTTGGCCCCGTGTAGTACATTAATTAATACATAGGTATGGTTTTTTATTGTCGAATCATTTGTGTTAGTCATGTTTGAGTCTGGAAAACCTCCCACATCGTCAATGCATGCATCTAGTCTAACCATGCCAAATTTCAGTCCATATAAAAACAAATTGAAAAAATTTCAACGTTGGCCCCGTGCAGTACATGATCAAGCACGCCATTTGGGTTAGCATGATAATTGTGCATTGCCTTACTGAGCTTCTCTTTGTTTCGAGAATAATTTAATGTTCTTTACTAAACAGGGCCAACCATGTGAAGGTGGAAGATCATTTGACCCCCCCCCCCTTCACGTCACTCTCAATCCCCCATAACCCGACAAAATCTATGTACAAAAAAACAATTTATTGTGTTTTTTGCCATACTTAAGAAGCAATGTCTCTAATTATAACATATGGCAACATACAGGAAAATGGAAAAAACACTAAGAAACAATTAATTTATACATACCAATAAAATTCAATAATTATATCGCAATATTAAATCAAAATATATAGAGTAGATATATTAAGGCATACCTCATACACTTCAATGGACTTCATCATCTTCTTAATCCAAGTCATCATCTGTATCATCCAATCCAGATTCAACATTGTAAGGATTGGTCATACATTAGGGGAGTTTTGAGGTCTGAAATGGGCCTCCTAAGGGAATTAATAAAATAAGAGTTATAATAATAAAATAAAAGTTCTAAATTTTAGAGGGGAAAATGAAAAACTACTTTTTCTTATCGTATTTTGACATATCTCCTTATCGATTTACCCAAATTTCAAGTTTGGGCACTCGTTGGATGCGGAATTTATTTCTTCATCCAACCCATACCCACACTGCATACTTCTAAGGCACCTATGGTATGAAAAAATTACAATCTCAATAAAAAAACAGATTTTAATATTAAAATACTTTTTTTAATTGATTTTTTTTTTCATGTCGTGGGTGCCTCAGAAGTATGCAGTGCGGGTATGGGTTGGATGCATAATTAAATTCCACATCCAACGAGTGCCCAAACTTGAAATTTGGGTAAACCGTTAAGGAGATATGTCAAAAATATGATAAGCAAATGTAGTTTTTTCTTTTTCCCTCCAATACTTTTTACAAATTTTACCCTTATAGTTGACATCATCATCTTGAATCCTATTGGTTCTTATAAAGTGAATTTTTATGGTACCTTTTTTGTTTTGAGGCCCATTTTTTACCTCAAAACTCCCCTAATGATCATCATTGTCATCAATGTCAGTTTCGATCATCATGTCATCGTTGATATCATATTCATGGACATTGTCTGCTACATCATCTGATTCAACTAATTCTTCGACATCTTCCTCTGGAACATGATCATCTAACTCATGTTGATCATCTTCAACATTGTCTTCTTCTTCAAGACCGTCTTCAATATCTTCCTTTACATTACACTTTACCATCCTTCCCCTTGGATCGTGTCTCACAACAAATGACCAACCCCCTCTACGTGGAACCTCAAAGTAAAATACCTGTTCACATTGGCTTGGAAGAACATAGGGCTCCGTTCCTGGATCAAACAACCTTGTATTAACCATGGTAAATCCATTATCATGTTCAATAATAGTTTTATCGGGATCATGTTGATTCAATCATAACTTGTACCATTTGACAACAAACAGAACTACTTTGAAGGAGTTAAAGTCACACTGAACAATATCTTCCAAATACCCATAGTATCGATTTTATGAGAGTTCTAGATGTCTGTCACTTCTAGAGGAAACATTGGTCACCTCAAATATTGCATAAATCCCACAATTTGATGTGTTCTTCGTTTCATCCAACTTTTTGATGCGAAATTTACAACCATTGCACCACATAGCCTTATAGTGCTTTACCTACAACAATCCATACACGTAAAGATTACATCATGAATTGATGATTAAGTGCATGTTTATGCCCTGCGATTGGTAAGATTACACCAATATATTTGCGAAAAAAAAAATAGTATGGATTATTAATATGCTTGCCTGCTTATCTTTTAAACCATATGCTATTTATCGATTTCCCTTTATGTAAGATTGGTATCTCCATTGCGATGAGCTGCTTTAACTAATGAAGCCACACCTTCCCATGATATTCCATGACCAGATTGTTCACATCGTTCAATCCATACCTTCATCCAATCAAGATTGTTTGCGATGTATAAATGAAGTGCATCCCACTCTCGACCAACTGCTTGATGAAAATAAAATTAAAATTCAGTACAAATGTATATTGACTTAACACAGTATACACTTTTAATTGATGCATATTGAATATTAAAAATAAAATAAGTATGATATGTACATAAAAATCAATAGTCAAATGTACTATATTAATTAATCTCCACTAGCTAATAATTATCTTTCACCTTCCTCGATCTACCTTTCCCCTTCAGGTACTCCCATTCGAAATTGTTATTGGAGTCTGGATCACAAATGCGACCTAAATTGAGCTTTGACGCTAATTTAGGATGATATTCACTAATATACATCATGTTCTGGTATACCATATATCCCTCCACCATAGAACCCTCAGGACTTGCTCGTTGTCTAACCAAACCCTTCAAAAATTTCAAGTGCCTCTCAACCATCCACGTGGACCTTGAGTGTACAGGTCCACACAATTCAATCTCCTCAACTTGGTGTATGAGGTAGTGTTCTTGTGCATTGAAAAATGCTAAAGGTAGATGCTTCTGCATTTCACACATGAGACGAGGAATTTCTCTCCTCCAATACTTTATATCTTCTTTATAGATTTATTTAGATAACAACCATCTACAAGTGATGCAAACCAATCACGATATTTAACAACAAAAAACATTATATCACATAACAATTAGTGCACAAATGTCAAATATAAGTTCTACAATGAATTAAACAAACACTAAGTGCTTGCAAAAAAAATGCTACTTACCTCATGTATTTCCCAAGATTATATATAACTTGTTTTACATTGTTGTTGAAGTTGTCCAGGAGAGATAGAGGTAGAACATACTGTAACAATATACAAATCATTTCATTTTTTTTATACAAAAAGTAGACAAAAAAAACCAACAATATGCGCTAGAATAAAAAAATATAGCAATTATATGCATACCATAATAATTACCTTGATGAAGATATGCGAATCATGCGCTTTCACCCCTGCAAAATCACCTTTCTTTGTTATGATATTCTTCGTGTTCGAACAAAATCCGGTGAGAAATTTAATATTTCGCATGACTTCTTTTACAACATTATTTTGCTGCTCTGTTAACAACCATGGAAGTGAGTTTATATTAATTTGGTCTCTGTTGCTATGTAATTGAATGACGTCTTTCATTGCATGGTTGTCTTCTTGAATGTCATTGCAAATTTTGTCAATTTTTTCTTTGTCACTCCTTCCATCCAATATTCGCCATTGATGTTTCAGTCACATTCTTTCCGATATGCATTGTATCAAACATATGAGCAATTTGTAGGTGCTCATAGTAGGGTAACCTACTGAAATGTTTAGGATAACTTTTCATTCCTCGTGGAAGCCCATTAATGCCTTCATGATCACAACGGCCATCATGAATCATAGTTTATAAAGAAATTATAGAAATCAATGTCAATTACAGTAAACAACACAATACAAACAAATTGATAACATTTCATATACGATGATAAATAGACAATTTGATCCATATGTACCTTGATGATTTATATTATATTGCAACTTCCATAGGTGAGGTGACATTATCTACGGTTTTAATGCAGTCTCTTGCTTCACATTGAATAGATGTTTTTCGGTGGTTCGATACCTGTGATTTTTAGAGAGAAAGTGTCTATGCTCATCAAACAACTCCTTTCCTAAGCTTTTTCAACAACGAGATTTGATCTTAGGACCACAAACTAGACATGCAAATTTTCCCTTTGTCTGAAGACTTACATAAAGAGATGGATTAACTATGTCAATTATAATTATATATAAAATGAATGGATTATTTAAAAAACATGCGTGCGTAATATATCAACTAGTTCATAAAAATAAATGCAATTAAAGTGGAGCTTATAATTACAAACCGCAAAAATGGGTTAACCTTGGGGCAATGTGTATTGTCCACACAAGCAATGGATGGAATTGAAATTGTCTTTGTCGTATTGGTCTAGATACATCACACATAGTGATGTCATTCCATAACTTTAGTATCTCGTCAATAAGAGGTTCGATATATACATTCATATCTTTAACTTGGTACTTACCTGATTGATTTGAACATACAAAATATATAATTATTACAAGCATTTAGATATATAAACCATACACAATAGAAGAATAAAAAATATATATGACATTATGCAACAAAATATGACAAATAAGATACCACTACATTAAAAAAAAATATTGTAGACACATACCCGGAATAATCATTGCCAACATTATGTGCTCCCTCTTTATTGACAACCATGGAGGAATGTTATTATTGATAACAAAAATAGGCCACATCGAGTAAATGGATCTCATCTCTGCAAATGGATTGACACCATCTGTTGCCAAAGAAATCCTAAGATTATGAGGTTCTTCTTTAAAGTGTGGCCATTTTTACTCCATATCTCTAAATGCATAACCATCTACACGCATTCAAATAATGTCATCTTGACTTTTGTTCCGTGCATGGTAATCCATAAATTGTGGTATGTTTTTGCACCTGAACAGTTGTTGCAAACGTGGAATAATTAGAATATAATGAAGAACCTTGCGAGGCACCTTTTTGTTACTTGATCTGTTATATATCTACTAATATGACATTTCGGACATTCTGTTTCAAATTCATGTTGATTATAATATATAACATGGTCATCGGGGCATGCATCAATTGTTTCATACTGCATTCCAATTTATTTCATGATGGAAAATAAATCTCGATATGTGCGGGGTAAAATATTTGACTGTGGTAACAAAATTCAGCTATCAAGCTACAACAAATTAAAATAAAAAACTAGTTAATGTAATATATAAGTAATATTAATGAAACACATTTCATCCGAATTAATTTTACTTATGAATTAACAATAAAATTATTAGACGAACAGTGATAACCTTTAGCGCGATCATATATATGCGATGGAATATATTACATACCTTAACATCCATGTGACTGATGTGTTTGAAACACCATTCATAACCTTGAAGTTCATTATCAACAATATAGCTGAGAGAATATTTGTTTTGGAGCCCTCATAAAGGGGTTTGTATGCTTTCTCAAGAAGAGGTAAATCATGAACATCATCAAAGTCATCATTTTCATGATCATCATCATCCATTCTAACATTAAATGTATCATGGATCAATGTGATTGTACCATCATCTTCAACTATGTTATCAATGTGATCATCTTCTTCAATATGATCATTAACTTGTTCTCCATTATTCATAGCTCCATGTTCCTCCGGTACTTGTTCTGAAAACACATCCTCTGAACAATATGACGTAGGAGGTCTATCCTTTATGATTACATGAAACCATCAATAGATATTAGCTAATATAAGAAATATTAAAATGATACATACATTTACAAAAACAATCAATATAAAGACATATATAATGAAAACTTACAAATGGACGATATTCATGTCCCCCCACAGCGTGTCCATGTTCCCTACAATGTTTTATGGTTGTTGTGATCTTTATTCTTCTCCTTTTAAAGACCCTGCATTGACTACATGGTCAATAACATTTCCCATCACCCTTTCTTTTTAGTCCATCCCACAATTTAGCAAGCAATTGTCGATTTTGTTCGTCTATATCAGGAATATTGTTATGTGAGATTTTCTCATAAAGAGCTTGAATGAAGATTATCAATCTTAAAAAATCAAGCGCCACACTTCACTATTTTTAATCACAGTAACAATTGAAATAATTGTGTATTTTTGTACGGAAAACAATCTGTGTGAATAATATAATTTCCTCAAACCGTCGCTTGTATAGCCAACACGTCGGAATGTTTCCATAATTATAGTTTCTAAAATTAAAAGTTCGTCCGAGATTCGACCATATTATCATAGTTACCATTATAATATATACGTCGCATATCCGATGACTATCGACGAATATGCGACGAGTGTCGTCAGATAACCGACAAGGGTTGGATATTCGACAACGTCAGATATCAATTTAAAAAAAAAAAAAGCAAAATTCGTAATTTTAAAAGTGAAATCTGATGACATAGTCAATTTCGTTGGAATTCATTGGATTTTCTCGTCGGATTTTGGGTTCAAATTTTGTTGTGGGGACTGAATGAGCCCTACACCATTAGATCCCTCTTGAAAGGATTTATTCCAAAGCATCTTCTTGTTAACAAAAAAATGGATCAATTTAGTTTCTTCCACCTCTTGCAAAGGTAAATAAGCTAAATGGGGTACTAATTCACTGTCCAACCAACGTGCACAGTTGTAAGAAGGGGAAAATAAGCTAAATGGGGGTTGATCATCCAAAGTTCCATCATTCATCTCCCATGACATTGAGTGTACTATGAAAACCTTGTCACCTACTAAGACTTGGCTTCACATGTAAGCACAAAAGGAGAGGGCATTAAAAAACCCAAGCCACCCCCAAAATGAGAGAATATTAAGAAACCCCCATTCTCATTTACATTCTCTACCATCATAGGCTCTAATGAACTGTATGATGGTGGATCTACAACCTATGTGTGGGATTTATTGAGATGATATTGAGTTATGGCTTAGCCAACATCACATCCACTATTGGGCACATTGAAGGGTTGCATGAACGACGACCTTTGCTTGTTGCTTGTGTTGGGAATTTTTTTCTCAACAAATAAGGTATTTGGCATTATTGGGTTTCATTCAAAGGAAGGGTAGATAGAGTTATGGGCATTCATGGGATTTCTTCAACAACAATTATTGTCTCTCTAGTTTTTGGATGATCGTAAAATAGCACATGCACATCTTAGCTTACAAAGCAAGAAAGCAAGTAGGATTATATATAAAACAATAGAAAAAATAAAAGGTTTGGTACATAACCATGAGAAACCTCTTCAATTCATGTCAAGACCTAAAGCATATATCCTTTCACCTAACAAGATATTAAAAGCTAAAAATTAGATGGCTTTTGTTTGTTAGAATATTACGAAAAGGTTTGTATTTGCAAAAATACTTTCCTACATAAATCAATGTGGGAGGGTACATATGCAACATGTATTATAGAGTAGAATCTCCACAATATCATATGTATTGTATTGCAGGATCAAGTCACTCATCAATACATATGCACATGTATCATACATACACAAGGAAGACTGGTAGTATAATTGAGGCGTCATCCATAATGAGCAAGAGAACAATCAAATCGCATCAAGGGGTTTAAGTTGTGTATAGTGACAAAAACTATGAAGTCCAAAAGTTTAATAGGCCAAGTCTTGTTACTAAAAGGGACAATAAATTTGCATAAAAATAATGTGTATAAAAATATCAGCATAGATCCATCTTATACCCATATCTATCAAGAACCAAGAAGAAAATTAATCCCTATTATGTGTCTATGATGGTTTTAATTTTCGCGCCCAATTACAACAAAAGGAGGTTTAAGTTGTGTCTCGTGACAAACTATGAAGTCCAGAGATTTAATAGGTATGGTCTTGTTGTTATGTAAAGGGACAACAAAGTTGCAGAAAAGTAATGTGTATCAGCACCAATAGAGAAATTGATCTCATTTTTTTCTATGTTAGTTTTAATTTTTTAATTTTGTTTTACTTTTAATTACTTTTCAATTTGTTTTAATTTTGTATTTTATGAATCAATATATTATTTTTTATTTTATGAATCACCATAATTAATTTTTGTTGGTTTTAATTTTTCCATTTTATAAATAGGCATGGATTTTTTAATTACTTTAAATTTTGTTTTATTTTTTAATTACTTTTTATTTTGTTATAAATTTTTTGAGTCAACATATTACATTTTATTTTATGAACCAAAATAATTATACATTTTATTTTATGAACCAAAATAATTACTTTTTATTATATTGTAGAGCACCTGGCTCCTCTCAATGCAATACAAAATAAAAATCGAAACAAAATAAAAGATGTTGGGATTATCAACTTTTTTATTTTATAAATAGGCATGGATTTTTTAATTACTTTAAATTTTGTTTTATTTGAATTACTTTTAATTTTATTATTACTTTTTTGAGTAAATGTATTACATTTTATTTTATGAGCCAATATAAATATTTTTATTATAGTGTAGAGCACCTTGCTCCTCAATGCAAGAAAAAATAAAAATCCAAAAACATTAAAAAGAAGTTGGGATGATCAACTTGTTCACAGTATTGAAATGTACAATGAATGGCAGTATTCAAATGTACAATGAATGTTGTATCAAAGTATCAACGTATTGGTCGAGAAACAAATCCCAGATCTATTTTCGCTGGTTCCACAAGACTTATAGTCCACAACAGTTTCACAAGACAGTGTTTTAGTTCTAACGACTATGCCTTATTTCTTTTTGGCGGAGGCCAATGCTCTTATAAATTGTCTGGTTACTTTGACAGAAGTGTAGGGGCTTTTGCGGAAGATGGCCAAGGACAAAAGTCTTGGGCTTGACGAATGGTCTATCAAATTCTATCTACAATTTTTTTATCTTATTGGGTCAAAAATTTTCAGTCTGGTCAAGGAATCTAGATTGTCTAGTCAAGTTACATGTGATCTTAATGCTACTTTTATTACATTAATCCCTAAATCTTCGGATCTGAGAACTTTTCAAGATTTTCGTTTGATTTTGCTCTGTAATTTGCTCTATAAGATTATCTCAAAAGTCATTGCCAATCGGAATAAAGCTGGCCTATCTAGGGGCATTTCGAAGGAACAGTTTGGGTTTGTAGATCAAAGGTTAATCTTTGACGCGATCGGTACAACACAAGAGACTTTACACTCAGCTAAATCTTTTTGCAGTCCTTCTCTTGTACGGAAACTCGATTTGGTTAAGGCTTATGTGTGAAATTCTAAGTCACGGCAGATCTAAAGAGCTGAGGATACCTCACAAAGAAAGAATGCGCAGAAAATTTGAAGAAGAGTGAAAACTGCAGTAAAAAAGAGTAGAAGAATAATAATGCAGCAGAACTCAGATAGGAGCAGAATAATATCACATGTTCCAATAATCAATATAATAAACAATGATGTTACAATGGAGAGAATTCGAATCATGCAGGAGAATTCAAACCTCAGTTGGTCTAGCATAGGGATTATCAACACTGGAGTGCTCCGGAAGACTCAAAGTCAACTGAACTGAACCTAAACTCAGCTAACTAAAGTCACAATCAGTGAACTTACTAAGGAGGATGCAATAGTGAGTTTGTCATGCATGCCAGTCAGAAAAGGGCACATGAGACCACAATCACTGGCATCCAAAGCTCTTACCCTCCACAAGAATCAAATATCTCAGGTGGAATGCACTGGAACACTCAGTAGGTTCCTATAAATTAGGGAACTGACTGAAGTGGTCCTAAAATGATGCATGCAGGGCTCAGAAGGTGGTAGATGGATCTTGAATGACATATGCACACCACTAGGGGGCAAATGACATCATCAACAACTAGGAAAAATAAATAATGTTAGGTAGGACAAGGATGGAGTATTGAAATATCCTAACATTATGATCTGGTTGATTGGTCTTTTTAAAAACTCATTTTGTTGAATGCGGGTTTAGACTTCTCCGGCACACATTGGATACCTAGATGTGTTTTTTCTGCCAACTATGCAGTTCTTGTTAATGGATGTCCAACAGATTTTTTTCAAGGATCGCATGGACTACGTCAAGGATGTCCACTCTCCCCTCTACTATTTTTGTTGGTTATCGAGGGCCTCAGTGGTCTACTTAACAAGGCGAAGGCAGATGGTAGGATTTCCGGTATTAAGATCTCAAAGAATCATACTATAACACATTTGTTATTTTATGATGATGTGCTAATATTTGGGATTGGTAAGATTGAGGAATGATTACAATTTAAATCTTTGTTAGATCTTTATTGTCAAGCCTCTGGTATGGTTATCAGTGTTCTGAAATCGTGCATGTATCACCATGTGGACGAAGATACCTGCACACAGGTTCACTCTCTTTTTCCTTTCACTTGTTTACCTTCGGAGGATAGTATGGATTACCTTGGTTATTTTATGAAACCAAATGGCTACCACATTAGTGATTGGAAGTGGTTGCTTCAGAAATTTGAGAAGAAGATTTTGGTTTGGTATAATAGGAAATTAACCCTACGTGGTACATTGATCCTTCTTTGTTTTGTTAATCTCCCAGTGTATTGGCTCACTATGGCACAGGTACCGGTCTTCATTTCACACCAAATCGGCCAATTAACTTTAAACTTTCTTTGGTCTGCATTACCTGAGATGGAGGGCCCACATTTGGTGGCTTGGGACCGGGTAGCATTACCCAAGAATTTGGGCGGCTGGGGTATCCATAATATATTTTGGGTCTCTCAAGCTCTTCATCTTAAAAGTTTGTGGCATGCCCTTACACATTCAGAACTGTGGGGATTAATATTGAGGGACAAATACCTGAAAGATTATCGATCATTCAATGGATTCGTAAGATGAGGAAAAGCATGGAGGGTGTATCTAATACCTGGAGAGCACTTTTGGCGGTTTTTCCACTACATATAGACCATCTGGCTTGGTATGTAGGCGATGGCTTTCAAATTCATGTTGGTGTTGACCCAATTATTGGGTGTAAGTCTACCCTTTCGACTTTTACTTTGTCTACTTTACATCAGCGTGGGATTTATTTCTTGAATCATGCAAAGCAAGGACTAGGATCACCTTCAACTAGATATTGGCTATCGGTTTTTGATATTGGCTTATTGGATACTCGTGGAAAGGAATGGGATGACTATATACACGTTCTCTCACATGGTGGGATTCAACTTTTGTGTCACTATGATAGTCTTACTTGATCATGGGAGGACTCTACTGGGGATATTTCATCTCAATTGACATATTCGACGATAGTCCATCAACACATTCCTACTTTGGAAAGATGGTGGTTTAGTCACCTCTGGAAATGGAAAGCATCGATTAAGATATTGTGTTTTTATTTGGTTGGCACTCTCAAATAAGATTCTAACAGGTGACCACTACTGTCATAGAGGTGGTATGGGTCCCCATTGGTGCTATCAAGATACAACGTCCGTGGACCATTTTTTTTTGCAATGCCACATTACATTACAACTTTGGCATGTGGTTACTAGCATCTGGGATATCGACTTTATGTCGCACAGGAGTACACTAGACAAAGTTTTGGCATGTTATGTTTGTAGCAACATATCTCTTTCTTCTTTTCCATTGTTTTTTATCTAAGGCATTTGGTGTATGATGAATGTTGTCCTCTTCAAGGACATCAGCCCTACCTATGTTCACTCTATCTTGATTCACTACATCTCTGAAGTCTTGGATCAATAGAGACAAGTACAGACTCTGTCTTTGTTATTCCCCAAAGGTGGATCACTCTAGCCCTTTGGGATATTTCGATGTGGCAGCACAGTGTGGTTAATGTGGTGCAGGTTGTTTGTTGATTATTTCTCTTTCAAAGTATTACAAATTGTATTTTGAATGTGGGGTTTTGCAGCAACTCTAGGGCAAAGCTTCTTGCTCTTGGTAGATTATTGTACTTGCAACTCTAGGGCAAAGCTTCTTGCTCTTGGTAGATTTTGTACTTTGCTAGATCTAAAAATCTCATAGATTGCCAGTTTATTGAAGAGGTTGCCAAGTTGTTGGAGACTCATTGACAATCCTTGATTGGCCACAAGGTTATTGTTACTTCACATGGCATCCATTGCACACTAGAAGCAAAGAATTCATTCATTGATGAATTCTCTTCACTTGACTTTAAAAATATTTCACATGTTCTTAAAGGGCAAACTCCTTATCCAAAAGGGGTCTGCATATAGCACAGGGTGTACTTCATTTTACACATTTTGTAAGCCACAAGAACTGGTCAAAGGCCTCAATTAGCTCTAAAAGCTTTTTGGGATAGATAAGATTGTTTTTGTTGCCCGAATGGCTTAAAGACTGATGTAATATTTAGATGCAAGTATTATTTGTATTATTGTATACTTGAAATTATCAAGGAGATTTTTGTATTTTTGTATACTTGAAACTATCAAGAAGTTTCAAGAAGAGTACCTATTGTAAGTTTCTTTGATTCACAATTATAAATAACAAGTTAGTTAAAATTAAAGACAAACTCTATCATCAAAGGGCAAGTATCTAAAGCAAGAACTTAAAAACAAAGAACTTGCTCATAAGCAAGAACTTAAAAACAAAGAACAACATGCTCATGGTAGTGAAAACCACATTTTTTATGTACAAAAATGTAATTGAAAGTCTTTTGTACTGGTGATAAGCAAATGATAAATGCTCCATTGGTTGGTTCCATCCAGAGGTCGGCTACTATTATCAAGCATAGAGATCAGGCATGCAATTTCCATCAAGCTGATCAAAAAGTTGAAATGCTAAAATGCCCACTCGTCTTCCAATGGATAGATCAAAGAAGAGACCATGAAGGAAGCGAAGACTCAGGCTAGGAGAAAGGAAAATTACTGCGACTAATATTTAAAAAAAAAAAACAGGTATGGAGACAAGTACTTGTAATCCACAAGACATGACAAAAATTATATATTATTTGGGAATTACTTTTGGATTCATGAGAAACCAAGGACTTGAACTACAGAATATTAAAAAAACAACTTTCTCTGGGATATTGATTAATAACAAATAAAAAGGAATTCCCCCACTGCTACCCAACTCAATTTTGATGCAAGACTTTTGATTTCGTAATGTGAAATCTACAGAAGGACATGAATCGAAGAGTTTTACAGATTGGAAACATTTGTCAGGGAAATAGTTGCACCCAATCTCATAGAACACGAGAAAAACAATTGAAGAAAGAAACTGGAAACAGAGATTGGAACCACTTATGTATTTAGGAGGTTTGGAGGAGCCTACGAACATGGTCAAGCAAGAGTAGACATGTAGAGGAATTTCTGCTGTGGGCAAGAGCTAAGCAGGTATTTGAAGGTACTTCCGCTCCTGCCGCGATCAAAGCTCATGACCTTAGGGACCTGTAAAAGTACTTCTAATGCTGCTGATGTGTAAGTTACCGGTCTCATTGTAGAGGAAGATTCCCATTACGCACCAGCATTTTGCCCATCTCAAACAAAATAAAGTTGATACCAATGGGCATTTGGTGGCCCCTCTGAAACTGAACACCACAAAATGCAGGGACTCTAATTTCAAAAAGGTTCAGATATGAAAATACTAGCTGAATATTAAGTTTCCAAATCTGAAAGTACATGCTTAGGGGAGTGAAGAACTATTGGCTTCAGATTAGGGTGAGACAATAGAGAAGAAAAACAAGCATCCTAAACAACCTAGATAAACGCAAACAGGGGATGGAGGCAGGGGAAGGGGGAGATTTGAGGAGAGAAATTGACTTTAACCCTAAGGGTCTACAGATCTCTAAACGAGAAAGGGCAGAGAGATAAAGATAGAGGAGAGAAGCTGAATGAAACCGGAGTTACAGATCTCCGACTAGGAGGATGACTTGAATACAAATTAGGTTGATGCGAGGGAATAATTGCGGAGAAAGTAAAAGAGAAGCGATACTGTAGCTGGGCAAAGAACGCAAGATTTATCATAGAAATGTCATAATAAGAACAGGTGACGAAAAACGATGATTGTATGGCCTAGAAGGAAGATTGAATATCAAATCAACAGAACCAGTAAAATACAACCCAGCAAATATTATTAGAAGAAAAACCAAAACATAAATTAAGTCGAATGAAATAACAGGAAACAGTATACCCAGAAGCCACCAGAACATAACGTATACCTATTTTAATAATGTACAAACTAAAAAAGTAACGAAGGATCTCTTCTCGGACACTTAAAATACAACAGAATGCAAAAAGAGAGGGTTTATAAAAGTTGGTTTTGAGAAATAACCCTCTAGTATACATAAAATAGTTGCAGACGCGCAGAACTTAAGCCAGCCCTATTTTATTAACAACCGAAACAAAAGACCTGCTAACGGGGCAGCTCAGAGTGGCTGTAAATTAGGTTCGATTCATGCCAGCTTTTTCCTCATTCGGATCGGAAGAGGGAGCTTAGTATCATCATAGCTGCTTTTACCCATAGATCAAGAAGAAACGGAAACAGAAACATTCAATAACATTTCAACAATTAATAACTTAAGTAACAAGAAATTCCAAACAATAGCTTATGACTACGACTTATTCCAGCGACATGAACTTTCGCTGCTACTTTCCCCGACCACTAGTAACATAAAAGAAATTCAAACACCCAAACGAGAAAATTAAAAAAAAAAAAATTGAGAAAGGAATAGAAGGGGTTGCTCAGTTCAGCGGGGTTGTCGACATGCAACTCGGAGAAGAGCTGCAATCCGGTCTGTTGAGCTTGAAATCTTAAAATCATCACCGCAACCATTCACAGAAGATAACAAAAACCTAATCCTACCATTCATTTCCAAAAATTCCACGATGAAGAGTTTGAAACACGGGGGATTATAAAAGGCCTTTGAAGCATAAAACCCTAAACATTCGCATGAAACCCTAACCGCGTATGACCTCGACTACGGCGGCAAACGACCTAACTTTTCTTGTAAAACGTCAAGGTTAAGGGAATCCTTCTATAAGCTTATTAAACCCATCTTTTAAACTTGAGGTTAGTGCTTCTCATTTCACCTAATTGCCTTAGGTAGAGTAAAAACTATCCAAGATATTAACCAATATAGATCTATTTTAAATCCAAATTTATCAGGGAGGCATCTAGAGAGACCCAATTTCTTGAGGTGTAGGTTTTTTTTAATCTTAAACTCAAGAAATTTGATTTCGCTCTTATTCGAGGGTTTAAGTTTTAATTTTCTATTATGGATATGGATTTTTTAATTACTTTTCATAAAAATAAAAATAAAATTATGAACCGACATGGATTTTTTAAATTTTTTTTCATAATTTTTTTTATTTTATGAGCCGACATAATTTTTTTTAATTATGGTAATGTTATCCTACAACATGTTCCCCATACTGGTTGTAAAGCACCTAGCTCCTCTTGGTGCAATTAAAAATTATTATAGATTTATTTTAATATTAAATCTCCAAAATTTGCATTTTTAATGGATTTATATAATATATATAAGTATTTATAATAATATGTGCTTTGGGCTCTTCTACATTTGACTACCCTTCAAGGCATTACAAAAATGCAAGTACTTACTAATTCTAAGAGAATGATGGATTGGATGAATAATAAAGTCACGTTGGTAGATGTATGTTTGAACCATCTTTTGCTAGAAATCAGAATATTGTTGAACTCTTTCTAGTAGACAAGATTCACCCACATATACCGAAGGCTCAATCAGAAAGTTGACAAACTTTCAAAGGAAGCCTTAACATTGGATTGTGGTACTTTTGTTGTGATGGAATGTATGGATGGATAGGAAACAAAAGCTATGACTTTTCACTACTAGTGTATATGACTCTTCAACAGCTAGCTTGAAACAATGTTTCTTATTGAATGGACGATGTAAGAAGTCTTTGGCGCCTAAAATAAATTACGGAGAAAGATATAACAGGTGATCCCCATGAGTGATGGGATCAACCACGTGTTTCAAGTATGAGTTGAGGTGGCTTTATCTCTTTTGATCAGTCCACTCGAACAGTACTATGTATATTCTCCTTTATAATGAATATAAGATTTTTTCCTTAGAAAAAAAGTATTTGTAATATTATATTTTTATTTTATTTTATTTTTCCCCTCACGAGCATGAGCATACATTTAAGTGTGTGGATCAATATACAAGACAGAAGTCAAATAATATGTTATATTTGATTAGACTAGGTCTACATACACGAAGCATAGTATTAATCCACAATGACTCTATATTACTTTATTATGCAACATACTCCCAATTTGATCTAAATAGTTATGCTTTCTTCTAAAAGTACTTATAACACCCTTGCACATGTTTAAACTATCATTGACGAACCTTTGCAAATGCACTATGAAGAACTATATCATGAATTTCCCTAGTTAATGATATACTTTAAAATCTAAAAGCCACAATAAGCGATATGCACCATGCAAGTTGCTAATCATTGTCCTAAGAGTGAATCTTTGACATTGTCGCAGTGCTCTTGACAATGGCTTTGTTGGCCATCGCTTGCCACATAGCATGCATGCCATTGCTCATCACTCAATGACTGATATGCACCATGCAAGTCACCAATAGTTACTCTAAGAGAAAATCTTTGATACTGCCATAGTTCCCTTGACAATGACTTTGTCGCCCATTGCTCACCATGTAGCATGCATGTCAATGATGATGCCAAATTCCACATGACTTTTGACGATGGTCATCATTCATAGGAGGCCCACACTATGAAGGTGTATTGTAGGATGATCTAGGCAGTGTCTTAATGGATGCACAAAAACTATTAATAAGTGCCCTTACCTACTACTTCTTCTCTCCTTGTCAACTATTGTCAAGAAATTAATCTACCATAAGTCATTGGACCTAGAGGTTTCAAACAAGTTCATGTTGCTCAATATGAATGTTGAGGACAATGCAATATACTTGGACCAATCATCCATATCCTCCAACTAATTCTACGAATTCTTTTGGGATTCAACAATGCAAGAAATGTGATAGTGGCCAAGGCCCATTACAAGTGTAATCTCAATAGTATTATATTCAGATGTGGTATCAACGATGTTGAAGCACTCCAAAATTGGCTATAATAATGAATATACACTTTGTAGTGAACCATTAACATATCCTAAAATTTGCTCCAAACACTCTTTAATGGCAAGAAACTTACATGCAATAGTGCCACAAAATATGTTAAAAACCTATCTTGCACTAAAATAAATTCAAAGAGATGCTTGGGTACAAAATGAATTCGAAGAGATGCTTGGGTACAATTTATTGCCAATTAGATACATATTATGCATCAAGCTTAATGCTTGGCATGACATACATATAAGCATAAGGCCTCTAAAAATGGCGATGTGGTCTTGTTATATGATAAAATGTTTGAAACATCTAGGTACATATTATGCATAAAGCTTCGCAGGGCATAGATATAAGCATAAGGACTCTAAAAATGGTGATATGGTCTTGTTATATGATAATAAACATTTGAAACATCTAGCTAAGTTAAATATGTGTAAGTTGGGTCCTCTTCTAGCGATGGAGATGAGAGATTTAGGAGTTGTAAGGTTAACTAATTAGCTTGATGGCACAATATGGTTGACGCATAACACCCCTTGAAACCTTTCACCCTTACATATTATTAAAATTTGTTCCACCCCTACGTAGAGAAGTATGTACCTAATATTTGGTTATCTAATTAAGTTGTGTATGTTTAAGTTTCTTTTCTCTACTTTATTAGAGTTTAGGTCCCCACATCTTTTAGCTTTCGCGAAGTCTAAAAGTTCGACGATTTCGAATTGAAAATTTTGATTTTTACGGCACTATTTTGAAAAAATCCGGTAGAAATTTTTAAAAATTGGGGTTACAATTGTTGAAATCTGGAATTTTGGGTGCTCCAGGGGTTTTTTATGGTGTTGAATCTATTTCTACCATCAAAATAGTCATTAAGACACAGTTAAATTCAGATTTTGCAAAATAAAAAACACTAAATTTTGGCGAAAAGCCCCCATCCGATCCAAATCATCGAATATTTAGACAACTCCTTTAGCTTTTGGTTTTTAGAGTCTTTTTTTAAGTCAAACTCATATCCTTTTGGAGTTTTGTTTAAGGATATGCCACACCTTTGTAGTCCATGGAAAGAAAACAAACACTTTAGATTTTGATGCTTTTACATGATCATGGATTTCTTGATCAATTTGTGTTACGTCCTTGCCCAAGTGAGCTCAATTTTTTTTAAAGGGTGGGTTGAAAGAAGGAAATTTGAGTAAAGTTCATGCCAGTGATAAACTAGGTATGACTATATATTGCATCATGGATTTTATGTTGCATTTAGGATTAGAGTTACATCACAAGGATGGGGTAGTATCAATGTTGCAACATGTTGGGTGATGTGATTGATGGGACAACGTGTAAATGCATGGTTTTCAATTTTTAAAGACTATTTTTTTGGCAGACAATGTGAATTTATGGATTTTTTTATCTAAATTTATCTTTAAGCATGGGAAGGATAGTCGGTTTTAAATATGTACAATCAATGCAATATTGGGTTACAAAAGATTGAACTTATATGTTTTTGGCTCATTTTTTAAACTCTTTGTGCTCAACAATCCCGTGACATTTTGGAAAAAAAGGTGGTGAGTTTGAAGTCAATGTCAAGGTTGTGGAGTCTTATTCATTATTGGGATTATGCCTAGAGATTACCAATGTTTATAGTCAAAAAGCATATATAGCAAGTTGCCAACATGGTGAAGGTCAATGCTCGCAATGTTGAGCCAACACAAGCTAGGGGTAGACAAAAACAGAGTGAACCCTTTCTGAAAGCATCAAGGAACAAAGACGTTGTGGTGGATAAGGTTGTGGATCCTCGACTCAAATTTTTACAAAATTTGAGAAGAAAGGCCAAGCACACTAAGGTCATTGACCATGACCTCACTGATGTAGATTTATTTACATAGTTCCAATGCATAGTGTACAAGAAATAGGTTCCTTTGGTGAATGACAAAATGCAGTTCATATGAGGAGATGAATTCTAGTTGTTAAACGAGTCAACACTATTAAAGTTGTTGAAGGTCCCTACCTTCGAGAACACAGGTGAGATGGCTCATTATGTCAAGTGTTTATCATGTCAAATTCACCAGGGATGCCATGGGTCGATATGGGCCTCTCGATAGAAGGAGAAGATGTAACAAAGGCGTTTTAGGGTTTGAACAAACATAGGGTTAAAACCAACATTGGCAATTTATATTAGAAGTATGGGACCAAGAGAGGTAGCAAGGGAGCTAAGAATGTTGGAAGTTTTATTGTCATTGATGTCAATAAAGGTCTTGAAGTGTCTTGATGCTTGAAGCAATAATGATGCCATTTTGGCAAAGAGTTGAAGTGTCAAAAGAAGTCCCTTAAAGGAGCATTAAAACAACTTGAAGAAGCCCTCTTCTAAATATTGTATTTTGAAGAGACACATAAAGAAAAGCAAATTGACCATATTTTACCCCAAGTAACAACATAAAAGGTGCTAAGTTTCAAAGGGATTTTTATCCCATAAAAGTAGCTCAAATGGAAGCGAAAGTTACATACTCAGATAGCTTATTCCGAGACATTTATGGGGATAGGTGGGACATTTTTTAACTCCACATGGTTGAGGAGATATGAATGTTTCTTTATGCCCAGTCAAAGTTCCAAGTCGGCCCAACCAAAGAAGTAAGATTGGCCCCAATCTTTAAAACACATTTGACTTGTATAAATATAAGTGATCCAGGTCGTGTCTAGGAAGCACGATGGGGACAACAGTTCGACTGAATGAGTCGGCTTTGTTCTTCTATATTACTTGCAAACAAATAGCTTGATTGCTAGATTCATGTATGTTACAATATTATACATGCCTATATAGAATTCTGAGACGCTTGGGTGCCTGCCCGTTACGTTCAGTTACAAAGAAGAAGTTAGAATGGTTCAATAGTTCAACTGTTACAGTTGACTGGAAGACAAAGAGACAGTTTGTCGAAGTTCGACAGTCGATGGTCGCATGTCGACGCTACATGTCGATGTCACGAAACTGTGAGATTGTTGAACATGTCGAAGGTGCGAAGTGAGTTGCATTATGTCGAAGTCGAGACTCGTCGGAGTTGTGTCGAAATCGGAACCTATTGGAGTTGTTGAGTTTGTCGAAGTCATGTCGAGTCGAAACTTGTCGAAGTTGTATTGACATTGATGAATTGTCGCAGTCGATGTTAGCATTCGACAACAATGCCAACTACGATATGGATCAATAAGGAAAGGTGCCCTCGTTTGAATGGATAGCTAAGCACACTTTTGAGACAGTGATTTGAGGAAGCCAATCGAGGACAGATAAATGCATATTTGAGAAAGTAGAGCAGCGGGTCGAAGACAGTCCTAAGAAGGTCGAAATGAAGAGTAAGGGTGAAGTTTTGAAGAACTGAGGAAGGCGTAGATCTATAGGAGACTCTAAACTGGTTTTAGCATGGATAAAGATAATTTTGATCTATGGAAGAGTTTGAGTACTATCTTTGACTATTTAAGCACATAATTCAAGGGAAATCTTAGCACAGATTTCAAGACAAGTTAGAGAACAATTTTGAATATTTTTGGAGAAACTTTTAAAGGACAGTATTGATAGATTTGTTGGTTGAGCTTACACAGTCTTAGGGATTGTTTAAAGGTCTGATTTGCAACAATATTAAGGACTATTTAAGGGAAGAATTTGACTCCTAAATGAAGCATCATTGGATAGAGTAAGGGCGGTTTTTGGAGAGCCATCTTGGAGGATAATTTGTAACCTATGATAGGACATAATTAACAGAGCTTGGAGACAATATCTAGACTGATTTTTAGAACATAATTTGAAGACAATGTTTGAACTATTTTGGGACAACATGGCACATATTCCAAGACAGTTTTGAAGGATCATTATGAGGACATTTAGAAGGTGTTTGATATATTTTCTACATATCTTCAAGGATAGACTTAAGGGTGGCAAGGTGGTGCAAGGAAAGATTTTGTTGGTGCTCAAGAGGATTGGTGTCTTCATCCACTTACAAGTTGGAGCCTGCTAATTTGAGTTGGTGCTCAAGAGGATTGGTGTCCTCATCCCTTCAACAGGTTGGTGCCTGGAAATTGCAAGTTGCTACTAGCATGAGGGATTGGTGTCCCTATTAGATTGGTGTCTACTAAATTTGAGTGGTGCTCACACCATCATTGGAGATTTGTGTCTCCTACAATTCATTGTAATTTATGATTTTATCAATTCATTAAATTGAGTTTCCATATCAAGATTATGTGTATTGTTCTTTTATGTTGATGATTGTTTATAATTGATAATGGTATGTAATTAATGAAGTGAAAATTGAAAAAAAATATTGTGATATTGATTCACCCCCCCCTTTCTCAGTATCATTGCGTGTTCCAACAATTGGTATCAGAGCGGGTTCCTTCAAGACAGTCTAGTCGTTGGAAGGAATATCTCTTAAGAACACATCGATGAATATGAAAGCTTCTTCTCTTCTAATGGAGCTCCATTGTTTAGCAGTTCAAACTATGAGTTATGGAACATAAGGATGAGATTCTATTTACATGCACAAGGTTATGGCATTTGGGAATATGTTTTGAATGGTTACACCACTCTAAAAAGACCACCACAATATGTAGCAAAAAAGGAGTTGAAGAAGAACAATACAATGGCAATGGATGCCATCCTAGATGAATTATCTGATTATGTGAAAGATAAAATAGGAAAATGTGCATCATCCAAAGAGCTCTAAGATAAGCTACAAAATCTCTACACATTTGAGAAGGTCATTAAAACAAATAAAGAACTAGATGTAAAAGGTGAAAGCATCTCATCTAATGACAATAATATAGAAGATGCTCTATTCATGGCCAAGGATGAATCATTTGAAATAGATGATGAAATCATTGAGAGAAAAAGCAATGCCTTTGAAGATAAAGAAGATTCTAAAACTGAAGGAGAAGTGGATCTTGAAGGAGAACTTGGCAATGCTCTAATTGAACTAAGGAAAACTAAAAGGGAGAATCAGGAACTAAGGGAGTAATTGAAAAATAATCAAGAGAAAAATCGTGAAGACAACAAAGAGACTGGAAATATTATTACTGGTCTAAAAGCACAGATTGAGAAGACGCAAAAGATATTGACAAATCAACTAGAGGAGAAGGAACAAATCTGCAAGAAGCAAGAAGTTGAAATTGTCTTCTTAATAAAGGGCCTAGAAGAAATACAAAAGAACCATGAAGAAGCTAAAGAGACCATTGTTGGTCTAAGAATTCAAATAGTAGAGGCAAAGAAAATTGAAGAAGACCTAACAAGTCAACTTCAAGAGAAGAAAGAGCTTTTCCAAAGGCAAGAGCTTGAGATCCTTTCACTAAAAGAATATTTGGACAAGACAATTGCCTAGATGGAGACAAATTCAAATCTTGAGAAGAGCACCATGATCTTAGATCACATCCTTCGTTGTCAAATATCACCATATGACAAGACAGGTCTTGGGTTTGACAACAATCAGAACACTCTTGAAGAAAGCTCCAAGTCAATTGAGGAGAAGGCTAAGGTCAACAAAAATTTCTTTTTAATCTTTGTCTTGTTCTAGATTCTTGAAGAGGTAATCTATGTGTTGTTCTAAAGGTTTGATCCCTTGATCTCTTAATGTGAGATGCATTCTTCAAGGATTTATATGTTTTTGTAGAAGTTTTTTTAAGTCTCTATTTTCAAGGGCTTCGGTAGTGTTGTCGTGTAGCATTCACATCCATCATCCTGATAATAGGAGGGGGTAGTTACGAATGTCATGTTTCTAAATTTCTCCCCATGGGAAACATAAACTAAGAAATGCATGTGCAGGTGCATGAATATAATACACACTGTAATCAACAACTATAATCCATACACACATCATGCATAAATCATAATATTCATAACAAGAAGTAAATAAAATCATTTCACATTCATAGACAAACAGAATACTTATCTTTTAACAGAGAAGATCCAAGCAAATGTCCTTATAAGAGCGATTTTCCATCCAACCTTAGGTATTAGTTGTTGATATCACCCCAAGCTGGGATACAAGGCCACCGGCTTGAAGGAAATTCTTATAGGCTTCTCTCTCTTAATACAAAACCCATTTACTCTCATGCTTGGCCAAATTGCTCACCACTTAGCAATTACATGAATCTCACTTAGACATCACAGCCATGGCACTCTCTTCTATTGCCCAACACAACACAAGGAAGGCATTTCCCTTCACTACTCTACAGTTCCGTCAAGAAATCCAACCCTTACAGTAATTACAAGTGTGTGCATAAAGAGTCCAACATGTTTTATGCTACTGGATAACCTCCTGTAACATCAATTCATGGATTCTCAAGCATCCAAGAGAAACAAATACATAATGGGTAAAGGTTCCTATCTTTCCCAATCTCTATGCTCACCTATAGTCATCATGTTTTCTCTAATGTGTGCAATTTTCCTCTTCACAATGCTAATTTCTGGTTAATTTCACATTCTAGTAATTGGCAATGGATAATATAACATGAAACTCTACATATTGTAAAAATATGCATGGAGAATGACTAATAAACTCCAAAGGAGATGAGAGGATGGTGAAAAGACAACTAACATTACTTTTGACCATAGAAGGAAGCACTCTTACAATTTTTATAGAAGTATATTCATCCCATGCTTCCATAACTACATGGGAAGACTTTTCCCACCAACCTCACACATGCATTCAATGATTGGATTTAATGTGTCAAAAGGAAGTAATTGGCTCAAATAATGCACATGGCAGCAAATGGATGACTTATAAGGCTGACATTTGGCAAAAGAGGAGTTTGATCTCCCATAGGCCCCTTTTCCTCTTCCCCTTTAGTGGTATTATAGCCCATCTAGTGCTCTTTACATAACCATCTTGGACCATTTTAATATTTTTCAACATAATATTTACATAGCTTTTGAGTCCTCATGACAAGCCAATGACATGGTTCATATAGAAATATTTACATTATACATGCCTAGCCATTCACTAGTCGAGCCTTGGCCTTAAGCTCTACACTAGGAATCCATACTAGCATATTTACATCATTTACATAATCTAATTTAATACATTCCGATGGTCAAAAATTGGGGTCTTACATACCACATATGTTGTATGAGGTCCTACACTTGTGATTTTTCATCACAAGGCTTGATTTGAAGGTTGATTTAGTTGGTAGATTGCTTGGCTATGTGATGGTAGAGTTGGAATTCTCCTTGTGATGATGCCTAGTTGATTGGTATATGGGTCTTCAAGATACATTTACGCCAGTAGCTATGGGATGTAGCCTCTCATGATGTTTTGGTATCAATGTGCTCTCGTATGGATAATATTGGCATGCTTGTAGTGTATCTTGATTAGCATCCTTCTAACACTCTATGCATTCATGGATTGGGAACCCATTAACTTAGGGTGTCCCCAAGTTTTAAGAAGTGTTAACAAGTGTTATTTTGATGAAGCATTGCCTTTGGATGATCATGGATATGATTATGAGGTTTTAAAGCCTCCTAGCTTGAAGATGTGCATTTCCTTCATTACGTGTTCATGATACATTGCTCACTTGTTGATGGAGTGTTCCATCACTTGGGGTTATTTTGTCTTCTTCATGACATAGATCATCATATATTGTAGAGTGCTCTTACTCATTAATCATGATTCACACATAGAGGTAACATGTTAATGGTTTTCCATGGAGCACTCTAGGTATTTGGATGTATTTAACACTCATGGATAACTTAGGTTCTTATTTTATTAGAGCGCTCTAGCTTGTTCGAGGTGGTTTGAACTCATTGATGAACTCATTGATGGTCTATGATTGGTTTTTCTTAGAGTGTTCTTACTTCTAAGCATTTGTTTCAGACCTTAGCATGTGGTGAGCTCCCAATATGGATGCCTAATGAGGGCAACTGTACTAAGAGCCTACTTTAATTATCAACCTGGGGGACGTACAAACTTTAGAGGTGCAGGCACTATCTGTGCTCTTATAGGATAATCTTTGTCACGGTTGAGTATCAGTATCAATGTTTTAAGGGTTGCCTACTCAATATGTAAAACTATTTATACTATGGAATTAAATACTGGAAAACAGTAAATCTATTTTAAAGAATTAAAATGTTGAAAGCAATAAATCTGTTTTAAAGAATTAAAATACTAAGAGCAATAAATCTATTTTAAAGAATTAAAATGCTGAAAGTGGAAGAGATAATCCTATGAATTTACCCTATGCAGAACGGTGAATCTAGACTATGAAAGTGAAATGCCATAACAGATCTATTCTAAATTAAAGAAAGCAAGGTTTGTAATTACTTACGCATAAAACTAGAATTCTAATCTAACATCTCATGCTACACATCTATTATTAAGAAGTTAAAGCAATCAAATTAAAGCAATCAATCTCGAGAAGCAATTAATCATGATGGGAAACATTCATAAACCTTAGATCTAAACCATGATTTTTGAAGGCAATGCTAATATATATGGAATCGTTATTTAAAATGTGCGTTGGAAGAAAGCAGCTACAGGACTACTGAAATCGTATTGCTGAACTACATAACGTATTATGAATTATTATAGAATCAAGACATCATTCAAATGCTTCCATATGTGATATAAATTTTCATCACTGTAAACACATAATCAAAAATACCTGAAAAATGGAAATCCCCTGACTTACGTGTTGGAGGGGCCCTCTCCAACCCGTACTCAGGAGGGAACGAAACTTATAGACGTTGACTGGGATTTAACATCAATCTTCCATTAAAAAATAAACTCCATGTCTTCACAAAGGTCTGTAACTCAGAAGTATCTCAAGAGTGCGAAAACGTAAAACAATGTTTCTCCAAAAATGTCAATAGAGACCTCTCGCTACCCGAGGGGTCCATATTTATATGATTCTTAATGCTGAACCTAACTAACTGTCTAAATGTCGATTCTCCTTGAACAGGAGTGCGTTCTCTATAAATCAGGAAACAGGGCGCCGAGCTGCATGATCCCTCAGTCTTCTACGCGTTCGTCCTTTAATGCCCCTGAACCTACTCAATCACGCTTGATTTCCACAGAATTAGTTTATTGAATACGCATTTTAAACATAAAAGAATAATCGTCAAAAACAACTTCATTAAATAATTAAAGTAAAACATTTTTCCCACAAATGAGTGTGTTTCTTCGCCATTGCTTAAGCTTGACTGCAAGAAAAAGGTTTATCAAATACCTCAAAATTGGACTCATCATTCTCTCCCATACTTGAAGGATTCACCCATCCTAGGGTGACTTACTCAATTCGTCGACGACCTCCCTGATGTCCCATGCTACCACCCTAGGGATCCCTGCCTGCCTGTGATATCCAAAATTCTGATCCTCCTTGGCCCATGCCCTCCTTTCTTTCTCTTCATTAATCTGTCCTTTGATGACCGGGGAAAGAAAGAATGGGGGATTCAACCTCATCCCAATCCATCTGAGTTGATTTCTTGCCAGAGATTCCTTGTAGAGTGTGGCTTTGAAAAGAGCATCATCAAGCCTGAGGGGGGAGTGGAGTTCTCTTCTTTTCAGATCATTTGCCACTCTGCTCCACCTTTCCTTAATGGACTCATGAACTTCCTTCTGTGTGCTTCGAAGTGTAATGTCAAAATGAGTCATAGCCTCCTGTTGTTTTGCAATGAGAATGGGGATTAGTTCCTCATCCTGGGTGAGGATCCTATGATTGTAGATTATCCCTTCAGGGTGAGTTGGCTCTGCTCTGATCATCAATGGGGTTTGTCATTTGGATGCGACATAGATATGGTAGTCCTGGGCTCGCTCAATTTCATGGTTCATCCACGAACATAATGCCCTTAACTGGAAATCACCCACATATGGGTTTGGCGACCAGTTGGGTGAACCAGAAACTACGAAATTATGCAAGAAGAATTCACTCAATTGGTCCTTCTCTAGCTCTGTGGAGTTCAAAGATGCATCCATAAACTCTTTGGGAGTGCTTATCTCTATAGGGAGTCCTTGCTTCAACCTCTGGAGCTGGAATTTGCCCCATTTCTCCTATATATAAACTGCATATACTGTCGACGACGATCTAAGGTCCCGCAGTCTATCATATATGTCAGCAGTAGTGGCCAAAACGTCCTTCAATTTGGTAATCTCTTGGTCCTTTTTGGATAATTCGTTTTGTGCCTCGGCCAATTTTTCTTGAAGCGCTGAATTCTTCTGTTCATCTAGCCGTAGCTCCTCTGCATGATGCATCTTCAGGATTTGTGTCTTCTCAGCTGAGAACAGGGGATGTGTGGGCTGGCTTCCTGGCCCAATTCTTAATGTTGCCAGCTCATTTCTGAGCTTTTCCAATTATGCCCGTGCCTCAGCGAGTTGGGTAACGACCTCGGGGTTTTCATTATGTTCTGGAGGGTTCCCCTGGAAGTTGCCTTGCTCTTGTATGCTCTGCTCTTCTTCTTTATCCATTTCTTCTTCTTCATCCTGCATTTCTTGCTCATCCTGCTCCTCTTCTGTAGTGGGGTCTCTCTGATCTACCCATTGATCATCGTCCCCATCCGACACATTTTGAACAATGGGACTGGGTTCCCTACTCTTTTCCTTGTCTATTCGGATTCGGGATGCTTGGGTGAATCTCTTACTCCTTCTCTTCGGCTCCTGATTTTTGGTAGGAATCTCTGGGTTTGCATTGGGGGAGTCCTCTCTTGAATGTTTGATTTTCACCAGGGTCTCTGCCACATGGTCCAGTTCAATCTTCCTTTTCGCCCCTGATGTAGAGGCAGCTTTGTTCATTTCTCCTGGTGGTATGCTAGTTGTGGGTGTACTTTTCATCCTTTGAACATCTTCTGCGAATACCAGCATGAATTATTCCCACGAAAGCTCTAGTATCTGCGCCTTTAATTCCTCGCAAACAATTAACTTGATTAGCCCATGATGGGCCAAGGCATCCTCCTTACCTTTAGCCACCTTCTTGCTCATTTCTACTAGGGATTGGAGCAGGTAAAATGGAATACTAATGTTGTTGTTTGATGAAATGTGACTTCTATGCCTTAACAGCTCTAGGATCCGAAAATGAAAGATGGGAACATAGCTTAACCTACCAGAGCACGTGATGTAGATCAGAAAAATTTCAGCCACGTCCTCCCAAGGCGCTGGCATGGAGAGTCTTTTGACTCCGTTTTTGTCTTCGTCATAGACCTCTCCTTGCTCGAAGAAGGATGTTTTTGCTTCCTGGTTCGCCTCCCTATCATCCCTGCTCCAATGCAAACCTCTCTGTAGTCCAGTGTATTTGGAAATTACATCCTCATCAATCTTAATACGTAACCCCTTCACTCGGGTGACGTATTGTTCATCCTTAATATGTTTGAATTTTCTTGCAAACTCCTGAGATACCCCTGTATCGTATCCTTTCAGTCCAAGGATGAAAGGCATCCAACCTGCATTGCGAATGATCTGCAGGATTCTCAGGCTCTGATAAATGGTGTTGTGATCCTCTGGTTCACTTCTCTTGAAACCCTTTGTCATTTTAGAAACTTCTTTATGATGAGACAAAACTAGAACTTTGGAATGTGGTTTATACCCTCAACTGGTCGGGCTCTGCCTACAGGGTCGAGGATTGCAATGCTGGCTGAGTGAGCGCACTAGCTTTTTGGTTTGTTGCTTCTTGGGAATTTCGAGAGGTTCCTTATATGCAAAATCGTGGAAGATTATGCAGCCTTACTTATTGTCTTTCTGCACCTGTCCTTTCCATCATTCTTGTACTCACCATTTTTAATCCCTTTTTCCCCATGATTGATCTCTGTACTTCATATGATGAGGGTTGTGATCATGATTTGTTGAGGGTGATAGGACTTAGGTAGCGATCATGACTTATTAAGGTGACAGGACTTAGGTAGCGATCATGACTTATTAAGGTCATTCTACCATGCCGTGGATTTAAAATAGAAGCTGTCCTCAGCTGACTAGAAATAAATGTAGTGTGGGACAATGTTTTACCTTAAGAATAAAATAAAATCATTCTAGAGATTACCTTGCTATGTATACGTACCTGCATTGATGATCTGGTGCATTTTTCATGGATGGCGGATTCTGTAGTAGATTTCTGCATGTCAATAGTTACGTGTGTGGGCTGCTTTTTCCTTTTTGCTCTTTTGAATTTGTTGAACTGGCTTTTTTTTTTAAGTTTTGCCAGTTGTTGATACGACTCATGTGATGATGCTTCATATTGGATGATTGAATGGTAGTATGTGGCTGGATCTCTTGAATAAATTGCAGGCTCGCGTGAGTATGTTGAAAAGAATGGAATGGCGCGTTTGAATAATTCCGTAGTAGTTGATGATTGATTGTTGAATGTAGATGTGGCTGGCTCGCTTGAGTGCTGATATGTAATGTATCTGGCTCACTTGAATTGAATTGCAGGCTTGCTTGAGTGCTGATATGTAATGTATCTGGCTCGCTTGAATTGAATTGCAGGCTCGCTTGAGTGCTGATATGTTCGTGGATGCTTCATATTGGATGTTTTTTCTCTTTTTTCATTTTTTTCTTTTGTCTTTTTTTTTATGAGTTGAATTTCACTGATTTGCCACATCCTCTATCAACATCAATTGTTGCTAGTAGAGTTGTTGTGTAAATTCTTCTTTTGACTGTGGTTTCTTGTAAAGTTTCAAGCAATTCCCATTCACTATCATGGGGAACTCCTCTACATCAATTGTAATAATTCTCACAGCTCCATTTTCATAAATCCTCTGTATAATGTAAGGTCCAAGCCATCTAGTGGTTAGCTTCCTTTTGAATGTGTGAAATCTGGAGTCGTAAAGTAGTGCCCAATCACCTTCGTTGAACTTTTTATCCTTCAGATGTTGGTCGTGCCATTTCTTTCTTTGTTGTTGGATGATTTCAGTATGTGTAAGTGCTTGTTGGCGGTGCTCATCCAGTTGATGAAGCTGTAGCATGCGTTCTTTTTGAATTTCTGATAGGTCCATATGTAAATCTGCTGCAATTCTTAATGTATTTATTTCAGATTCGATTGGCAGCATGACCTTTTTTCCATAGACTAGTTCATAAGGTGTGAATCCTGTAGTTGTTTTCCATGTAGTATTGTAAGCCCAAACTGCCTCACTAAGTCTGTCAGCCCAATCCCTTTTGTGAAGTTGGACATTTTTTGTCAAGATTCTCTCTAATTCCCTGTTGGTTACCTCAGCTTGACCATTTGCTTGCGGGTGGTAGGAGGATGACTGTCTGTGCTTTACATTGTTTCTTTTCATCAAGTCTTCAATTAAATTTGATGTAAATTGTGGGCCCTGATCAGAAACTACTTCTCTTGGCACCCCAAACCTGTGAAAGATCTGCTCAGTAAAGAATTTGGCCACATTGGTTTCATTTGCAGCAGCCAGTGTTGCTACTTCTGTCCATTTTGTAAGGTAATCAGTGCATACGAGGATGTAGCTTTTCTGATTTGAATGTGGGTTGAATGGGCCAACAAAATCAAATCCCCACTTTTCAAATGACTCCAAGGAGATTTGTGGATGGAGTGGCATCTCTTGTTTTTGTGTTGGTTTTCCCATTCTCTGGCAATCATCACAGTGGGACACATACTCATAAGCATCTTTGTGGAGTGTTGGCCAATAATACCCTGTTTGCAAGATCTTGTAGGCTGTCCTTTTTGCAGCATAGTGTCCTCCACAGGGTTCATTGTGGGTGGCATGCATTATGTCATGTACTTCATCTTCCCTAATGCACCTTCTAAGTATTTGATCTAGTCCCTGTTTAAAAAGCATGCTTTCTATCCATGTGTATGTTGCACTTTGTCTTATTACTTTTGTCTTTTCTTTATAACTGTAATGTTCTGGAAACTTCCCGGATACTAAATAGTTTGCTATGTCAGCAAACCATGGGATTCTTGTTGATATGGCAAAAAGGTGCTCATCAGGGAAGTTATCTTGAACTAATTCATTATCTTTTCCATGTGTGACTCTTGACAAAAAGTCGGCTACCACATTATGCTTGCATGTTTTATCTATTATAGTAATGTCAAATTCTTGTAGAAGTAGCATCCATCTAATAATTCTTGCACTAGTATTAGGCTTGTTCATAAGATATATGATTGCTAAGTGGTCAGTGTGGATAAAACTTTGGTATCCTGTGATGCAATGCCTGAATTTATTGATTGCATGTATGACTGCCAGAAATTCCTTCTTTGTGACTGTGTAGTTGAGTTCTGCCCCAACCAAATTTTTGCTTATATAGTATATGGCATAGGGTTTCTTGTCTCGTTCTTGTCCAAGCACAGATCCGATGGCTTTATCTGATGCATCTATGTGGATGTGAAATGGAATTTCCCAGTTTGGTCCTTGGAGTACTGGTGATGTGATTGTTTTCTGCTTAAGACTTTCAAATGCTGTCATGCAGTTGCTTGTCCATATGAACTCATTGTCTTTTGTGAGAAGTGCAAACATTGGGGCAGCAATTCTGCTATAATTTTCAATAAACCTTCTGTAATACCCTGTCTATCCAAGGAAACTTCTCACATCCCTTTGTTTGACAGGTGGTGGCAGTGTTCTGATTACTGAGACTTTGGCTTGATCAACCTCTATCCCTCTTTGTGATATATGATGTCTTAGAACGATGCCTTCTTCCATTAACATCCTGCATTTGTCATTGCTTAGGCACAAGCTCATTTCAATACATTTTTTTAATACTAATTCAAGATTGTTCAATGCCTGGTCAAAGGTCTGTCCATAGGGTGTGAAATCATCCATGAAGACTTCCATTTTTTCATTTATAAAATCGGAGAAAATACTCAATATGGCTCTTTGAAATGTTGCTGGGGCATTACATAAACCAAAGGGTAGGACCCTATAGGCATAAGTTCCCCATGGCCATGTAAAGGTCGTCTTATCTTGATCAGCTGGGTGTATTAAAATTTGGTTGTACCCACTGAAACCGTCTAAGAATGAAAAATACTTGTTTCCAGATAATGTATCTAGCACCTGATCTATAAATGGAAGTGGAAAGTGATCTTTCTTGGTTGCTTTATTCAGCTCCCTATAGTCCACACAAATTCTCCATTTGCCTCCTTTTTTGGGTACTATAACTAGTGGTGAGACCCACTCACTATCAGATATTGGATAGATGAACCCTGCATCTAATAATTTTTGTAATTCCACTTTGACTATGTCTTTTAATGCAGGGTTCAGCCTTCTAATTTGTGGTTTCCTGATAGGAGTAGAACCTTCTTTGATGTAAATGTAGTGTTTGCAGATATCAGGATGTATGCCTTTCATGTCTGCATATGTCCATGCAAATGCTTTACTTTGTTCTTCTAGTATCTTCATTAATTTCCTTTCTTGTTGTGGTTCCAAATTGGAATTTATGTTGACTTTTCTGCCAGGGTGAATTTCCATGACTTTTACCTTTTCAATCTGTTCTTCTAGTACTTCTGTCCATAAGTCATCCATGTTCTGTTTTGAACTGTCACCTGTTTCTGTGGAAAAAAATTCTTGAATAACATGATTGTTAGAAGATACATTTTGTATAAATCTATCTATATGTCCATCTTCGTCTATTGCTTTTAGTGATATTGCAGCATCAATTGTTAGGATAGTTCGGAGGTTGTGATTTGGTGTGTTCTGGTAATCATCAGTCCAATTTTGATATTCTAACTCTGAAGATTTCATTGCTGGCGGGTAGATTGTGATTTTCTTCCTGGTATGTCCAATGGTGATTGTCATATTTCCTGATCGGCAACCTATGTAAGCATCCGTAGTTGCTAACCAAGGCCTACCTAGTATAATTGGATAGCCACTAAGTTTGCTTTTGATTTCAATTATTATAAAATCAGCTGGGTATTCCCAGGATTCAATATTGATCATAATGTCTTCTAGCATTCCTTCGGGTTTCACAGTGGATGTGTCTGCTAGTTGGAGTACTGTTGTGGTTGGTCTAACCATTGATTGGAGTCCCAGGTATAACATGGTTTCCTTAGTCATAACATTGATCGCAGCTCCCAAATCTATTAAGCTTTTAATTATTTGCTTGTTATTTATGGTGACGTTTACTACAGGACTACCAGGATCAAGATATTTAGGGTTTATTATGACACCCAACATTAAATTGGCCAATTGTCCCACTACATTTATAGTTGGTGGGTCACGCTTCCTCCTTCCTGGTTTCTTTAGGCAATTCTCTCTAATAAATTTGTTGCAGATGGGCACATCCCTTATGGATTGTAAAATCGGGATTTGGATGTTTAAGTGCTTGAATTCATTTAAAATTGTATTCTCTTCCTCTTCTTTTGTACTTCGGACTAGTTTTTCTGGAAATGGAGGGTTTTTGTTGCGTGGGAGTGGTTGGGTTTCGTCCTCAAGAGGGTTTGATTCGTCTGGATGTTGAACATAGGGTTCTGCTGTTTGTTCTTGAGCTTCAGGTTGTTGGATGTTGTGTGGAGATGTATTCTGTAACGTTTTTCCAAATCGGAGGTTTATTTCGTTTATTTCTATGGCGTCTACAACATAGGTAGGGAATTGTGTGATATCAACATTATATGTCTGTTGCTGTTGTGGAGGTCTGTTATTATTAGGATTTGGGATTGGTTGGGCTGGAATGGGTGGAGGTCTGGGGGGTGGTTGAGGTTGTGGGGGTGGCATAATAAGTGGCTGTTGTCATGGCGCCCTCCAATTTGATGGATGGGGGTATTGATTTGCATAATTTGTGGTGGATGGAAAAGGTGGGGGGTATTGAGGATAAGACGGTGGATAATATGGTTGTTGATAGGATGGTTGATATGTTTGTGGATTCTGTTGCCATTGGTTTGGATTTGGCTGTGCTTGCCATGCAGTTGGTGTAGAGTTCCAATTTGGTTGTCCTTGATTATAGTAGGCTTGATTGCTCTGTTGATATGGTCTAACAAAATTATTCCTCCTCTGATTTACAAAATAGAGCTGTTCTATTGCTCCTTTAGCTGCTGGGTCTTGAATATCCGCCTTACATGAGGGTAAGAGGGGACATTTATCAGTGGAATGGTCGTTAGTGCAGAGACCACATACTTCGATGGTGTTCAGTGTGTACTACCCCTTCTCATGCTTCTTTCTACAACGAGGATAGAATACTGCCAAGGCTTGGTTAATTTCATCATGTTTCTTTTTTATTTGAAGAGCATCAAGTTGCATGGCCGGAGATTGTAGGATTTCAGTCTTCATGTCGTCTAGCAGGTTTCCTAAATCAGATTTTGTAAGTGTTGGTCCTGAAGATGTTGATCCACCAGTAGATGTGTGTGTATCCCTTGTCCCATTCTTAGTTTTCCTAGATCTAGAGTAGTTTTTGAAGATTTGCAGGATCTGGTCAAAAGATTTTTGGAATATATCTCCATCTCCTAGAAGATTTAAGACTTCAAAATTCTCTTCTTTTACACCTCTAACAAGGACAAGTTTTAGTGATTCAGGATCCAAGGTGCAATGATTGGCTCATTTGTAGCTGAGTTGAAATCTTTGGGCATAATCTTCTAATGACTCTCTTTCTCCTTGTTGCATCCTAAATATTTCATCCCTAGTATCTTTGGCCTTGTAGTAGTCCCTATATTTTTCTAAGAATGCCTGTTTCATTTGATCCCAGCTAAAGATACTATTCCCTTCAAGGCTCATGAACCACCGAAGTGATAGGTCTTTCAGTGTGGAAGGAAAAAGCCTTAGCTTTTGTGCATCAGTAGTGTAATCAAATGATCTGCAAACTACCTCAAATTCAAACAGGAATGTGTCAGGATCTTCTGAAGTCAAACCATGGAAGTTTGGTAGATTATTAGGATTGATGTTCTTCATCCTGGCATCTCCAAGAGGTATGCTAATGGGAAAGGTGAAAAGCTCCCTAGGTTCCTCCTCTTCGTTTTCCATTGTGGTGTTTGAGCTGGAACTGGTAGTGAAGTTGCTTCTGTTTGGATCGTATGTGGAGTTAGTTTCGTTTTCAGAGTGTAGAAATTCAAACTGAGAATGGTCAGAACTGTTATTACCATTGTTTCTCATGGAATGCTTGGGCAAAAAGCAGCCAAACCTATCCCTTTGTCGACGAGGCATTCATTGGTAAAAAAAAAGTATTTATGTTTTTGTTTTATGTGATTTTTGTTTTCTTTTTGTGGTGTTTTTAGGTGATGTCTCCTAAAAGATTTAGCACCTCCCCGGCAACGGCGCCCAAAAGTGGTGAGCTCCCAATATGGATGCCCAATGAGGGCAGTTGTACTAAGAGCCTACTTTAATTATCAACCCGGGGGACGTACAAACTTTAGAGGTGCAGGCACTATCTGTGCTTTTATAGGATAATCTTTGTCACGGTTGAGTATCAATATCAATGTTTTAAGGGTTGCCTACTCAATATGTAAAACTGTTTATACTATGGAATTAAATACTGGAAAACAGTAAATCTATTTTAAAGAATTAAAATGCTGAAAGCAGTAAATCTGTTTTAAAGAATTAAAATACTAAGAGCAATAAATCTATTTTAAAGAATTAAAATGCTGAAAGTGGAAGAGATAATCCTATGAATTTACCTAATGCAGAATGGTGAATCTAGACTATGAAAGTGAAATGCCATAACAGATCTATTCTAAATTAAAGAAAGCAAGGTCTGTAATTACTTACGCATAAAACTAGAATTCTAATATAACATCTCATGCTACACATCTATTATTAAGAAGTTAAAGCAATCAAATTAAAGCAATCAATCTCGAGAAGCAATTAATCATGATGGGAAACATTCATAAACCTTAGATCTAAACCATGATTTTTGAAGGCAATGCTAATATATATGGAATCGTTATTTAAAATGTGTGTTGGAAGAAAGCAGCTACAGGACTACTGAAATCGTATTGTTGAACTACAGAACGTATTATGAATTACTACAGAATCAAGACATCATTCAAATGCTTCCATATGCGATATAAATTTTCATCACTGTAAACACATAATCAGAAATACCTGAAAAATGGAAATCCCCTGACTTACGTGTTGGAGGGGCCCTCTCCAACCCATACTTAGGAGGGAACGAAACTTATAGACGCTGACTGGGATTTAACATCAATCTTCCATTAAAAAATAAACTCCATGTCTTCACAAAGGTCTGTAACTCAGAAATATCTCAAGAGTGCAAAAACGTAAAACAATGTTTCTCCAAAAATGTCAACAGAGACCTCTCGCTACCTGAGAGGTCCATATTTATATGATTCTTAATGTTGAACCTAACTAACTGTCTAAATTTTGATTCTCCTTGAACAAGAGTGCGTTCTCTATAAATTAGGAAACAAGGCGCCGAGCTGCATGATCCCTCAGTCTTCTACGCGTTCGTCCTTTAATGCCCCTGAACCTACTCAATCACGCTTGATTTCCACAGAATTAGTTTATTGAATACGCATTTTAAACATACAAGAATAATCGTCAAAAACAACTTCATTAAATAATTAAAGTAAAACATTTTTCCCACAAATGAGTGTGTTTCTTCGCCATTGCTTGAGCTTGACTACAGGAAAAAGGTTTATCAAATACCTCAAAATTGGACTCATCAGCATGGTTATCTATCATTTTTAGAGGAACACTCCACTTGATTGGCACATTTATTAGAGCATACACTCATTTTCCATGGCGCGTTCTACCTTCTAGCACTTCCGGGATGACACGACACACATTTTTATTGGAATGCTCTTGTTCCCAGAGTTATGGAAGACACCTTGGGACTATTGAATATCATTATTCATGGAATGCTCTCATTGCTTCTCTCTCTTGGCACATGTGGAGGTGTGTTTATTGCTTGGAGAAGGGGTCATCCCCCTCCTGTGTTAGGAAATCTTCCATGTGGATAAGTAGGATTCCTCTTGTGATAAAGCAGGTTTCCTATACACCTAACCCAAGATAGAAAAGAAACAAATGGTTTCTACTTTCTCTTGGATCTAGTCTACATTCAATCCAATCCATGAAAGCATATGCATAAAAGGATGAGAAGGGTAGATGTGCTACCTCAGCCGTAAAGGTTGTCCTTGTTGCTCCTTGTTGATCCCGCTCTTAGCTTGAAGATCCAAGTTGGTGAGCCTGGCAACAAAGGAAAGAGACAAACACCTTCCAAGAACAAGTGTATTACACTTAATATTTTCACTAACAAGTAAAAAAATACATGCATTCAACATAAGAAGCACAATTTGGAAGAATAGGCCAAGTTTATCCATTAGAAGTCCAAAGGAAACAAGTACATGACATGATTATACTTGATCTTGCACCAACAACATATCCTCCAAGCTCTCTATCAGACTCCCTTTGAGCACCTTAAGACCATAAGGACCACCTCTCTGAGCTTTTTCATGTGGGTGTGCCAAGGCACGAGACCCTTCTTATAGGATGGAGAAACCAACCACTTGAGAGAAAGATTTGGATCAAGGGAGAATAAGCTATATCAAGGGAGATTCAGGATGCCATGAATGGAAGTGGAGAGATATTCAAGAGATAAGTTGATCCACCCAAGATCATGCTTGAATTTTGGCCCAAAAATCAAGGTGGATAGGTTATAACAGGATTGTCGCTCTCCTAACATTGAGCAAGGAGAGAAAATGTTGTAATTTTCACTCCTAGAGGCATGGAAGGAGCGACAGAATTGCAATTTTCGCCCTCTGGACCATTGGGAGGGAGCGACAGTCTCAATAAAGTCTCAAAGTAGGGTTTGTTAAGATGGTTACTCGACCTCCAAATGTCAAGGGACCTTCCCAAACTTGTATAGGGACTAGGTAAACCATAAGATAATGGGTCCTAACACACCTTGGGAGCATCACGCCTTTACTTCTCATGGTGATCAAGCATGTCAGGTTAAAAGTGCACATTTGAGGTACAACACTTCCTCATGGGATTGGTTGGTTATCATTGGATGCTTTTATTGATTGGCAGTTTCCTTGGTTCATGGATCTATCTTCCACACTTGGATTGATGAGATGACATAGAGGTTGAGTTTTTGTTGATATGTGGACATCATTTAGTTGATGACATTCATTGCACATGTATTGAGGTTTGTCCCTTGAGAAGAAAAGCCAGCTACCTTTGGACCCTCATTTACTCACTCACTCATTATTATTTGTTGGAGCATTCTCTTGGAGAGCCACATGTGTGGCCATTGTAACCTCTTTGACATGATTTGAGCACTAATTGATATAACAACCCACTTGGAGGATGAATTGCACTAATTTCTATGAAGAGCGTTCAAAATTATTAGATCTACCTTGCACATTCATTCATGTTTTTTGGTTGAGCGTTCACTTTGGAAAGTATCTATTGTATTTATGATGGAGGTCGATTTCTATTGGAGGAGATATAAGTGTCAAACTCAATTGGGGTTTGAATGCCTCATTTTATGGAGGTTCCCTACTTTCTCTTGGATTTGACCACTTTATTTAGTGCATTTGGTCATTTTACTCCTCCCTAGGCTAGATCTAGGATTCTATTATTATTTTATTGTAGGAGGAAGATGAGCTAAAAATCTATAAGGATTTTCTCTCTCCTTCACTTCTCATGGTTGTGTTTGGACAAAAATCCCATTAAATATCTATTGTTCTCCTTTAGATGGTGAATTAAAGTGTTTCTTTAATGCTAATTTGCTCCTCGTGTTTTACGTATGGATGAGATCTTAAATTGATAAACGTTTTGGGCTAATGAAGTAAGTAATCTTTTTCTTCTTCTATGTGATGGTTGTCAATTGGAATTTTAGGTTGTATTATGTAACTCAACTCTTTGTTTCATGCTCTCTTATCCTTGCATGGCAATTATACTTCCAAAATCATTTGAAAATATATATTCTAGTATTTTCCCTTTGTATATTTATAAAATTAGTAAAGCCGCGGTGTGTAAAATGCTACCCTAATCCTTCTAATCATTTCTTTTAAATCTTTCAATGTTACTTTATTAACACCATTTCCCAATAGATAATACATTAGTCCATTATTCTATTGTCCACCTCTTTTAGCATTCACTACCATAAATTGTTTTGCTATTTAACTACCTCTTCATTTCACCTTGAACCTAGTTGCATGCTTTAGTAATCATATCCTAGGGAAGCCTCCCTTGACTTGGTGAAGAGACAGCCTAAAGAGAAAAAGAGTGTTTGGTGTGGTGATAATGGCCTCCCTCTTAGATTCATTAAGCCCATACTTAGAGCTTTAGGGCTTTATCCTGAAAGGTGTGGGTTTGGGTGATAACATGTAGTATTTTTTAATTTTTAATAAATTGAAAACAATGATATATTATGTTACTTTATGTTATTGGTTCGGACTGATAGGCACTATGGTCATATTGTGCTCAAATTGCGTTTACCAAGCCCCCAAATGTCCCCTAGATGGGTTGGTTGGTAGACATTCCACTGTAAATATTTGTCGTGTTGGTGGTACACATCTCTACCAATAGGGATATTGTCTAAAATTACAACAAAATCCTTATGAATGCCATATCATCATATGGTTCTTGGGTTTTCCCAAAAATCCCTTTCCCTATAATTTATCCTAAAGGCCCACTTGTACACATATTTGCATTGCATGTAATTCTAACTTCAAACTGTTGTATTAATAAAAAAGAACATTCGAGTTTTGAAGTCCAATAACTATTGCCATGTCACAATTAAGAAAGATTTAACATGTAGTTTCTCCAAAAGAAAAATGGAACATCCCAAAAATCTACATGTATTTTCAGCAATAATGTACTTAATCTCGAAACTTCAAAGAAAAAAAAAACACCAGATAAAATAGATAGATTGTTCCTAGGCCATAGACCGCTTCATATGGGGTCATTTTTGTAGCCTCAAGATAAGTGGTATTATACCACCATTGTTCCAAAGGTAACCACTATGCCAACCAATGCTACTTTTCATATGCAAAACATTGCAAATAGGTTTCAAGGCACTTGTTGACTGCTTCTATCTGGCCATATGTTTGGGGATGTTAATGTGTGATCATTTGCAACTAGGTAGCATGAAGTTTAAATATCTCTTTCCAAAATTGATTGGTGATCACGATCTGAAACAATAGAGGTGGGCATGCTATGGAGTTTATAAATATGGTCTTAAAAAAATTGGACAACCATTGCAGGGGTAAAGGGATGTAGGAGAGGACAAAAGTGAGCATATTTGGAAAGTCGATCAACAACCACTGTGATCACTGATTTGTTACTTGCTTTTAGAAGGCCAACAATAAAATCCATATAAATGTTTTTCCAAATAGTGATTGGTATTGGCAATGGTTGCAATGCCCCATGATCCTTCATTATCTCACCCTTTTTCCTTTATCGAGTGTCACATTCCACTACAAAAGTAAGGATATCATTTTTCATGCCTTCCCTGAAGGAGCACCTAACACATGCATAAGTTTTCTGGAAGCCCAAATGACCTGTGAAGAGAGAGAAATGCAACTCTATTAATATCCTTTGTCTTAGAGTAGGGTTAGGTACCAAACATAGGCGACCTTTATACAGTAATGGATCTTGTTTCCAAGTGTAACCTCGTGGAGGGTTGGGGCCCTCTTGAAGTTGCTTGATGAGATAATATGCAACAACATTGTTAGTTGCTCTTGGAATTCTTCTTCTAACCATTTAGGTAGCAGAGAGGATAAGGCAAAGAGGGTTCCCTCTTCCTCATGTTTCCTTGACAATGCATCTACCACAATAGTTTATTTTCCCTTTTTGTAGATGATATCATAATCATATCTAAGCATCTTGGTGACCCATTTATGCTACTTTGGGGATGAAAACATTTGTTCCAAAAAATACTTTATGTTGTGGCTATTCATCTTGATATAGAAGTGTCACCCTATGAGATATGGCTACTATGTGTTGATTACATATAGGATGGCCATCATTTCTTTCTAATAGGTAGATTGGCCCACATTCTTAACACACAACTGCTTACTAGTGAATGTTAAGGGTCTTTTTTCTTGCATTAAAACTACACCCAAACCTTTTCTAGAAGCATCACATTTCATTACAAAAGTCTTAATAAAATCAAGCATGGCTAAGACCAAGATGGTGCACATGGCTTGCTTTAAAATTGAGAATGTTTGTTATGTCACTTTATTCCATGAAAAAACATTTTTATTGAGCAAGGCTATCAAAGGCACTGCAATTTCCCCATAGTTCTTTACAAATTTCCTATAGTATCCAGTAAGGCCTAAACACCCATGTAAGATCTTCGAGGTTTTAGGGTGTGTCCATTATTTCATTGTCGCAATCCTTTTGGGGTCCACTCTCACCCTATATCGGCCAACCAGGTGACCCAAGTTCAACCTTCGAGGACCCAAAAGCACATTTGGAGCATTTAATTAAAATACGATGGTCCTGAAGGGGTTGCAAGGATTTATCAACATGGTGTATGTGGGCATCCCAAGTTTTACTATAAATCAAGATGTCATCAAAGAAAACCAACACAAAATCACGAAGATATGGCTGTAAAATTTTATTCATTAGGATCTAAAAGGTAGAGGGGGCATTACAAAGTCCAAAGGGCATTCCAAAAACTCACGATGGCCTTCATGTGTGTGGAAATTTGTCTCTAAAGTATCAGACTATTTCATTATAATTTGGTGGTATTTGGAACAAAGGTCGAGTTTGGTGAAAAATTTGGCACCCTGGGGCTCAACTAAAAGATAATCAATGACTAGGATCGAGAACTTTTCTTTGATGGTCAACTTATTGAGGGAACGAAAATAAGGACATATGCACTAGTTGCCTTCTTTATTTAAAACCATGACCACTGGGGATGAATACAACCTAGTGCTAGGATGAATGATTCTCGCCTCTCGTAGCTCATGAATGTTCTTTTCAATTCCATTCTTTGGTGCAAATTGGTGCCTATACAAACATACATTTCGTGGTTGATCACCTAAAATCAAGGGTATACCATGACCATTCCCACCACTCGATGGAGAAAACCAGATTATGTCTTAAATACCTAATGATGTTTGTCTAAAACACTTTGTAGTTTGGGATGGATTTATGATGTGGTGTTGTCCATAGCTTGTGTGGCATGGAAGTGAGTAATAACTTCAAAGTGGCCTTTCTTCAATAAATTTTCCATCTGATGAGAAATTATGATTTCAAAGGAACCTACCTAGAGCTCTTTGAGGGTGTGAGTATGAGAGTCCTAATTAAAACTAAAGTATAATTCCTTGAAGTCCATGGTCACTTGCCCCAATGTGCGTAGCCACTCTGCCCCTAAAACTATGTCACAACCACCCATGGCTATGGCTACCATATGAGTTTTGTGATGATAATGACCCAATTGGAGTCTCAAATTTTCATAACACCCCCTACATCTCATCATCCCGCTATTGGCTATCATAATTTGAAAGATGGTCATCGAGTGGACATAAAAATGGATTTTTTAAGCAACGTGTTCATGAATAAAATTGTGGGTGTTTCCATTGTCAACCAGACTAGCACTTTGTGGTGCTTAACGTAACCTAGAAGTTTCAAGGTTTGTGGGGATGAAATATCATATAAACCATGAAGAGAGATGAGTGGTTCTTAATGGACTTCAGGTTCCACTTTTTGCATGGGAAGACTTTGGCCAGTAGCCTTGAACTTAGGGGTATCTTCCATAAAGATGTCTTTAGAATGGGTAAGAGCGATCACATCAATTCGAAATAACTTATGTTCTTTACATTTATAACCAGGAGCATACTTTTCATCACAATTATAGCAAAGTCTGTGTTTTTGTTGGTCTATCATTTCTATTGGAGACAACTTGTTAAGTTTAGCATAAAAATCACAACAAGAGCATAATAAGGATCACTGAAATAAACACAATCACAAGACATACAGAAATTTATCCTGGGAAACCCTCATGGGGTAGAAAACCCATCAAAAATTCCTCAATATAGATGATCAAAAGTGAAAATACAAAATCCCCAAAGCAAGGGCACCTTCTCCTTTGCAGATATATCTCTCTCTCTCTCTCTCCTATGCGAAATACACAAGTGAGTGTGTGTTCAAATGAGGAGCACACCTCCTCTATTTATACTTTATCTGTCACTTGACATTTTACCCAGCTAGGTCAGCCCCATAATTAAATGACCAATTACTAACCAGGCCGACTTCTCTATGGGACTTAAACACCCCATTACAACTGACTCTAGGGGAACTAATTCCCCGACTTACATTGGAGGTTTTACCTCAATGACTTTACATAATCAAATATAATAATGACATCCCGAAGAAGGAATAAAACATCTCTAAATAATAATAATAAAGTACAAATAGAATATTCTTCGAAGTTACATCATTTCAACACTCCCCCTTAACGAGAAGGGTATTCTAACAACATCTGCAGGAGCATGGAGAGGTCATCAACAACATCATAGTGATACATCTATAAATCATTGGAAGTTTTCTCCAATCATCATCAGCAACTGGAACGGATGCTGGAACATCTTCAACATCTTAAGTATTGGAACATCAACATCTACAGTACTGAGTCTTCATCTTTTGTAGCACTCAATCACTCGATCGTCTACAACATCATCATCTGGATCTCTCGATCAACAACATCATCTGGATCTCTCGATTAACAACATCATCTGGATCTCTCGATTAACAACATCATCTGGATCTTTCAATCAACAACATCATCTGGATCTCTCGATTAACAACATCGTCAATATCTGGATCTCTCGATCAACGACATCATCTGGATCTCTCGATCAATAGAATCATCATCTGCAATACACATGATCCAATTACGGGATGATCAATCCCTCTCACTTTAGGACATAAGTCCAAGGATGATACAATCCTGATCCACTCACGGGATGATCAATCCTTATCACTTTAAGACACCACACCATGTCTAAGGACGATGCAATCCTAATCTACTTACGGGATGATCAATACCTATCACTTTAAGACACCACAGCATGTCTAAGGACGATGCAATCCTGATCTACTTATGGGATGATCAATCCCTATCACTTTAAGACACCACACCATGTCTAGGGACGATGCAATCCCCTCGTCAACTTAGACAAAGTCTAAGGACCACTCATAAAGACACAAGTATCTGGATTCATTTAGGACTAAAGTCCAGGGATGATGCAATCCACTCGTCAACTTAGACCAAGTTTAAGGACCACTCACGAAGACACAAGTCTTCGAATTCATTTAGGACTAATGTCCAGGGATGATTAAATCCACTCATCAACTTAAACCAAGTCTAAGGACCACTCATTGACGTCATCGTCGGTACATGCATACTCATCATTGACCTCATCGTCGGTACAGGCATCTTCATCATCAACCTCATCATCGGTACAAGCATCCTCATCATCGACCTCATCGTCGGTACAGGCATTCTCATCATCGAACTCATCGTTGGTACAGGCATCCTCATCATCGACCTCACTGTCGGTAGAGGCATCCTCATCATCGAGCTCATCACTCCCCCTTTCGAGGAGGGTCCTTTTGAACTACACCAAGCTTGTCTCGGAAATACTCAAACTTTACTCGAGACAGAGGTTTGGTCAATACATCAACAACTTTCTCATCAGTGCTCACATACTTGAGCTTTATAGCTCCCTTCTGCACCATATCCCGTATATAGAAATATCGGATCTCTATGTGCTTTGACTTATAATGGAACACTGGATTCTCTGTCATCTTGATACAACTCTGGTTGTCACACAGGATCACAGTGGAGTCCATCTCTAAGTCAAATAGTCCTGACAATATCTTTCGAAGCCATATGGCTTCACAACTAGGAGAGCAAGCTGCTATATATTCTGCTTCAGCTGTGCTGAGAGCCACACTGAACTGCTTCCTCCTAAATCATGAGATCATAGCAGATTCCAGACAATAACATCCACCCGATGTGCTCTTTCTGTCTGAGACACTTCCATCCCAATCTGCATATGTATAACCATACAGTATGAAGTCATGATCTCCAAGATAATATAGACCAAAATCTATCGTACCTTTTAGGTACCTCATCACATGCTTTGCAGTGGTTAGGTGAGCACGTCTAGGCTCAACTAGATACTGACTCAGGGTGTTCACAACAAAGCATATATCTGGCCTGGTATTTGTCAAATACATCAATGACCCAATGATCTGTCTGTACTGAGTCACATCCACTAATTCTGATGATGTATCAGCTAGCAACTTCCAGTTGGTATCCATGGGAGTGGCCATGGTTTTACAATCCAACATATCAAACCTTTTCAATATTTCCACAGCATACTTTACCTGGTTGAGAAAGATTCCTTCTAGTCCTTGCCATACTTCCGTACCTAGGAAGGAATGCATCAATCCGAGATCTTTCATCTCAAATTCTGCAACTAGATTCTTCTTGCTTTCCATGATCTGTTTCTCATTTCCTGTTAGAAATAGATCATCCACTGTCATGTCCCAAATTTGGCATTGGGTCACAATGGCCTAATCACATTATCCCTATTCATTAGAGTTTGTCAAATTGATGCTAAAGGTCAAATAATTGCCAAGGAGGAAAATTACTAGTTTCCTAGGTTTGGGGTGGAAGCTTTGGGATTTGGAATAATGGGGATAATAAATGATGTTTGAACATTAGAATGGAATAAATATTTAATAAAGGAGCTAAATAAATATATACAAGTGAAAATCAAAGTGGCATTTCATGATGAAGACACATGGAGGAGTGGGACCCACATATGGCTAGATTTCCCCACTACATTTGGCATCATTCTCTCACCAATTCGAATTCAAGGTGAATGGTAACACACTTGGGGGAGTCCAAAAGGTATTATTCATTGCATGACTCATCCAAGGTCGAAATATAGAGGAAGAGTAACTCCCATGGAAGAGGAAGAGGCAATTTGGAGCTAGTGAGACACTTGGGCTAGATTCCCTAGCTCTATGACAACAATGATGAAGATGCTATGACACCTATGACACAAATCAGACCTGAAGGCTGACATATGACATATATGACATGTCAGGGCTAAAAATAGACTCCAAGAGGGCGCTCAAGGGTGTTAGGGCAGCTAAGATGCTTCCACATGTGATTTGGTGGAAGTGGGAGACTAGGAATTGTTGTACAAGTGGCGTTCTTTGGAATCTCTTCCCAACTTGAGTTGGAATGAGTCTCTTGGAAGGAATTCGACCCATGGAGGACATTAGAAGTTTATAAATGTCAATAACAAAGAATGAAACCAGCTTTTGATCATTTGTAGAATTTGCAATTGCATTTGTGAAGAGGGAGAGCTAGTGGATGACTAGTTTCTTGCCTTAGCCAATTTCGAGGGTGAAAGATTCCCATCCAAGTTGGCAATTGGAAAGGCCATTCAGACCTTTCATTTGGAGCTTTAATGGAGTCTTTATTTGCAGGTGTAAGCTACAGGGCAGCTCATGGTTTCTTCTATTGCAGCTCGCTCCTTCAACCATTTCCAATTTTGATGGCATATTCTTGATCCTTGAGGGAGGGCGTTTTTGGTGAGCTATTGTACTCTTTGGGGGAGCTTCTAATGCCCCATTTCTTTTGTAATATGAAGTAAATACTCTGTTATTCATCTCCAGAAAGTTTCAGGTCGAAATTCCAAGTAGAAATGTATAAATCTCATTTTTAATGGAAGAACAATGCCATTTCCCCACTACCTTGTTGTGAACTAATGTATTGATGATGATTTCGAATGAATGGATGATTCTATGATGCATTTGTGATTAATGGACTGCCATGGATGTATTTTACAAGTTTCATGTCCTGTACTTGAGCATTTGAAGTATTTTTACTCGGTTTAATTGCATTGGGAGAAGAAATAGTGCCATTTCCCCAAGGGTCGAATTGGTGATTTTTGCAGTTGAATGGGAGAGGGTGAGAACAGTTGTAATAAACCATTAATGGTGCATATGAGACCTTAATAACATAATTAACACATTACATACCTCTGTTCATAAATTTGAGTGGGTTTGGAGGCATTTGGGAAGCCATTTTCAGTACTTACCTTAGGGGGATTTGAACCCCAAATTACTAGTAAAATTGCATACTTGGTCCAGAATCTTAAGAGAGTTTGCAGAGGTATTTTGGTGGCCATATGTTATCCATGAACATCATATTCAATCCCTAATATCATTCATACACCTTCCTTGAAGATTTGAAGGCATTTGGAGTCAATTTGAGACCTAGAAACCAATACTAGTCAAAGGGAAATCACTAGTAAAGTTACCTACATTGACCAGAATTGAAAGAGTATTTGCAGAAGTGTTTTAAAGGTACAAAGGCATCCCTGAAACACATATTTATGTTCTAATATCATTCATATACCTTCTCAGAAGATTTGGGATCATTTGGGGCAAATTTGGGACCTAGAGATCGAAACTAGTCAAAGGTCGAACCAAGGAAAAAAGTGGAAATTGCAATTTTAATAAAATTCCTAACAAGGGACATTACAGTGGTATTAGAGCATGGTCCTTGCACCTGTGGATTAGGTACATACATTCAAGAATAATAGGCAGCCATGTCTTACTATTATGATGGATCCTATGAGTACAATTCTTATGAGGAATATGCAGATGCTTATGAGCAATATGAAGCAGAATGTGAATGGTACAAGGAAGAGATGCCATCATGCAACACTTCTTACAATTTCAAGAGAAATGAAGATTATTCTTATGACTTTAAATCTGATGAATATGAGTGTGTCACACCAACCAAGGATAATTCTATGAGTGAGTTCCAAAGATGGAGAGCAAAATATAAAACCTTGCCCCAACAATATCAAAAATATCAAGAATATCTTGCTTTTAGCAAAAATACACAAAATGCCATGTCTTTTGAGTACTATGCTGAACATGTTTTTGAAAATAGGCCCAAAAATGAAGATGTGGAGTTAGTGAAGAAAGGTTTATGCCCTTCTTGTAAAAACCCTTGGAGCGAGTATCATATATGTGTGCATGAAATGATGTCCTCCTTGAGGAGAGCTTTTGAGATTTATTCAAGAAGGGATTCCAAATATAGTGATCCTAAGGAAAACAAGGGGAAAAATGAATCAGCTTGCTTGAAGGAGAAAAATGAAGAGGCATCACAAGAGCATGAAGAAGATTTTAATGAAAATATGGAAGATCATTTCGAGACACCTTCTAGATTAGACATGAACCAAAGAGCATCTACTGATGGATGCTTAAACTATGAAGGAGTACCTACTGATGGGTGCTCACACCTCTATGTTGGTGACATAGAGATCACTTTTGAAAGTGTTGCTGCAAGCCCAAGTTCCATTAAGCATGATAATGAAGACCTTGTAGCAGTTGAAGAAGAACCAAGATCAACTTCCCCATCACCACTTGAGCTTCATGAAGTTGGTCCAAGCAAAAATGAAGAAGATGAGGAGGTTCATTTGCAAGAGCCTCATTTTCTTGAAGGGTCCTTAAAGATGAATGAAAAGAAGATCCAAGAGTCCCTCAGCATTCTCCATGACACTCAAGCATTGGTGTCAAATTCTTGTTGGAGAGCTACTTCATTGGAGGAAATATCCTTCATTGAAGACATGGAGAAGATTCAAAGAGCAATGTGCAACATCAAAGGTAATTTCATGTCTTTGCTTTTTGATAGAAACCATTTGTTTGAGCTTAATGAGTTGTTACATGATGCATACTTGAAGAATAATGAGGATATTCATAAGCTCACAATTCAAAATGATCAACTTCTTGAAAAGTTGCAAGATACTTGTTTTTCCTCCTATGTTTCAGATTGTCAAATGGTAGATTATTTGGAGGATTCTCATGACATGGTGGATCATGAGAAATGTGAGAATTTGAATGTTCTTAATGTGTTTGAAGATGAACTTGAAGAGATCCAAACACTTGATGTGGTGGAAGAGGAACTTGAATTGTCTTTTGATGAAGGTTATGCAACTTTTAAAGAAGAGCATGATTCCTCTACATTGGAACCAATCTATGACAAAGGTTTCCCACTTTTGAAGGAGCTGCATGATACTACCCACATGGCTACTTTCCATGATGAAAATTCTGCATTTTTTTATCATTTGGGTGAGTTAGTTCATTCTCCTACATCCTACAATTCCATGTTTTGCAGTATTAGTCTCAATGAAGTATGGGTGAAGGGTTCTTTTTGATGGTGCCACATGAGGAGTATGGAACTCCTAGATTTACCTTTTATGATGACATGGTTGGAGCACATTCTTCTTCACATTTGAAGCAACATTATTTGTCACTTTATGATGATGCAAATCTACATGGATGCACCTATGATATGCATTTGAGTCACTTGAAGACTCATGGTTTTTCTTACTCAACACTTGATTCATTTGATGTTGGACGAACTTCATCCAACACTTGGGAGAATAGATTTATGATTGGAGAACATTTTTGTTGCAAGACACATACTTTGTTATATCTTTATGACTCTCACATTCAGGGATGTATGGGTGAGACTTCTTTGAGTCATTTGAAGTCTCCTTGTTTTTTCTGCTCACTATTTGGTTCAGATTTTAGTGGAGATTCTTCATTCACTTCTTGGATGAAAGAATACATGGTTGAATATTTTGATGCATATCACATCCTTTTGGAGCAGCATTATAGGACATGGGATCATCACCTATGTCATTGGAGCAGATTTGATTGGTCACTTGAAGCTTGTATGCACTTGGAAAATGGTGGTCTACTTGCTTGGAGGTATAAGCACTTTCATGACTCTTTGATGAAGCATATCCTTGATGTACATTTTCATTATGTTGTTATGTACTTTGATGATATATATTTGGTACTCATGATGTTTGGAAGGATGCATACAAGAAAATGGGATCCAGGAATCCTCTTAACTAATGGTGTGGGTTGGAGAGCACTCTTAATTATTGGGGTGCAATACAAGCAATGGGACCCTGGAATAATTTTTATCTCATTGGTTTCAAATTTTTTTGGGGGAAACAAGCAGTATGGGAGATGGATTTCCCCACTTAATAAAGTGATTTTTATCAGAGTAGTGCAGCAGCAAGCATGGTGGTTCCTCTCTAAAATCTTCATGGAAACTCAAAGACTCAAGGTTGGGAAATTCAATGGCAACTTCAAAGAATTATACAGAAAGCAGGTTCTTCAACACCCATGTTTAAAATTGCTTGAGGACAAGCAATATTGGGAAGGGAGGATTTGTCATGTCCCAAATTTGGCATTGGGTCACAATGGCCTAATCACATTATCCCTATTCATTAGAGTTTGTCAAATTGATGCTAAAGGTCAAATAATTGCCAAGGAGGAAAATTACTAGTTTCCTAGGTTTGGGGTGGAAGCTTTGGGATTTGGAATAATGGGGATAATAAATGATGTTTGAACATTAGAATGGAATAAATATTTAATAAAGGAGCTAAATAAATATATACAAGTGAAAATCAAATTGGCATTTCATGATGAAGACACATGGAGGAGTGGGACCCACATATGGCTAGATTTCCCCACTACATTTGGCATCATTCTCTCACCAATTCGAATTCAAGGTGAATGGTAACACACTTGGGGGAGTCCAAAAGGTATTATTCATTGCATGACTCATCCAAGGTCGAAATATAGAGGAAGAGTAACTCCCATGGAAGAGGAAGAGGCAATTTGGAGCTAGTGAGACACTTGGGCTAGATTCCCTAGCTCTATGACAACAATGATGAAGATGCTATGACACCTATGACACAAATCAGACCTGAAGGCTGACATATGACATATATGACATGTCAGGGCTAAAAATAGACTCCAAGAGGGCGCTCAAGGGTGTTAGGGCAGCTAAGATGCTTCCACATGTGATTTGGTGGAAGTGGGAGACTAGGAATTGTTGTACAAGTGGCGTTCTTTGGAATCTCTTCCCAACTTGAGTTGGAATGAGTCTCTTGGAAGGAATTCGACCCATGGAGGACATTAGAAGTTTATAAATGTCAATAACAAAGAATGAAACCAGCTTTTGATCATTTGTAGAATTTGCAATTGCATTTGTGAAGAGGGAGAGCTAGTGGATGACTAGTTTCTTGCCTTAGCCAATTTCGAGGGTGAAAGATTCCCATCCAAGTTGGCAATTGGAAAGGCCATTCAGACCTTTCATTTGGAGCTTTAATGGAGTCTTTATTTGCAGGTGTAAGCTACAGGGCAGCTCATGGTTTCTTCTATTGCAGCTCGCTCCTTCAACCATTTCCAGTTTTGATGGCATATTCTTGATCCTTGAGGGAGGGCGTTTTTGGTGAGCTATTGTACTCTTTGGGGGAGCTTCTAATGCCCCATTTCTTTTGTAATATGAATTAAATACTCTGTTATTCATCTCCAGAAAGTTTCAGGTCGAAATTCCAAGTAGAAATGTATAAATCTCATTTTTAATGGAAGAACAATGCCATTTCCCCACTACCTTGTTGTGAACTAATGTATTGATGATGATTTCGAATGAATGGATGATTCTATGATGCATTTGTGATTAATGGACTGCCATGGATGTATTTTACAAGTTTCATGTCCTGTACTTGAGCATTTGAAGTATTTTTACTCGGTTTAATTGCATTGGGAGAAGAAATAGTGCCATTTCCCCAAGGGTCGAATTGGTGATTTTTGCAGTTGAATGGGAGAGGGTGAGAACAGTTGTAATAAACCATTAATGGTGCATATGAGACCTTAATAACATAATTAACACATTACATACCTCTGTTCATAAATTTGAGTGGGTTTGGAGGCATTTGGGAAGCCATTTTCAGTACTTACCTTAGGGGGATTTGAACCCCAAATTACTAGTAAAATTGCATACTTGGTCCAGAATCTTAAGAGAGTTTGAAGAGGTATTTTGGTGGCCATATGTTATCCATGAACATCATATTCAATCCCTAATATCATTCATACACCTTCCTTGAAGATTTGAAGGCATTTGGAGTCAATTTGAGACCTAGAGACCAATACTAGTCAAAGGGAAATCACTAGTAAAGTTACCTACATTGACCAGAATTGAAAGAGTATTTGCAGAAGTGTTTTAAAGGTACAAAGGCATCCCTGAAACACATATTTATGTTCTAATATCATTCATATACCTTCTCAGAAGATTTGGGATCATTTGGGGCAAATTTGGGACCTAGAGATCGAAACTAGTCAAAGGTCGAACCAAGGAAAAAAGTGGAAAATTGCAATTTTAATAAAATTCCTAACAAGGGACATTACATCCACATATAGTAATACTATGACAGGTTCATCATCCATATCCTTAAGGTAAAGGTTAGGGTCAACCTTACTTTTGGTAAAGCCCAAGCTTGTCAAGAAGCTATCAATTCTTCCATACCAAGCTATGAGAGCTTGCTTCAATCCGTACAGAGCTTTCTTCAACTTGCAAACGTGAGTTCTGGTATCTTCAACTTCAAATCCTTGTGGTTGTTCTATGTACACTTCTTCCTCAATTACACCATTCAGGAAGGCTGTCTTCACATCCATCTGGTGTAAACTCCACTTCATCATGGATGCAAGTGCCATGATGGTTCTAATGGAAGTGTACCTTGCAACTGGTGCAAATGTTTCTTCATAGTCAATTCCCTCTTTCTGAGAGAATCCCTTGGCCACAATCCTTGCCTTATACTTTTCAATGCTACCATCGGCAACATGCTTTACCTTGTATACCCACTTGGAGGATACCACACTCTTGTCTTTTGGTTTGGGAACTATATCCCAAACATCATTCTTCATTATTGATTGATACTCCTCCGTCATTGCTTCTACCCATTCTTTCTTCTGTACTGCCTCTTCATAACTGGTAGGTTCTTGATCTACAAGATCACACATCAAAGCCACATAGCTGGAAAATGGCTTTGGTTTCTTGCTCACTCTTGTGGAGCCTTCTGGTGCTCCATATTTTTCTGCTTCCTGTATAATTTATCTTGCCCAAGCAGGCTTTCTCTATATCTTGGTCACGCCATGAGTCTGGAATCTCGTCATAACTGACTTCCTCTACTTGATTTCATAAGTCTTTTATAGTTGAACCATTGTCACTTGTTCTTACGGAACAAGCCTCATCATTCTTCATTTGTAGGTGATCGTTGTGCGATACTTCCTACAAGTCAAATTCAATAGCATGGTTAGAAACATCTCATAGTTTCCAAATATATGCATAAAAACATAAGTCGCACTATCTTAGCCAATGCTACAACATTCATCCATATCCCATATTCATATGGTAACTTTCTAGATGCCTTCCATCTCTACCAGGACATTATTAAGAGTGTGCACTACTCCCAATATGTCAGCAAAGAGGTTTCACTCTAGATAAGTAGCAATGGAATGTTGTATAGCACCATAGGCTACTTACCCATCACATGCATGGCACTACAAACATCCTAACACACATCCTAAATAAATGTGTATACAACTGGATACTATCATTTAAACAATGTGATAGAAATGACAATTCAAATACTTATCTTCGTTTGTTTGGTAGGATCTCTTGATATTCTTTCCTTTTGCACATCCTTTGTAAATGCCTTCATGATCGATCTTCAAATATGATAATCCCGTCACTACTTTGCTCACATGGGGTAGTGCTTTGTATTTGATGTCAGCAAGCCTCCTATGCCATGGTTCACTTGGGCTAGTGGTCTCATGAACAAGGGTTGTTTCTGAATGTCCCTTGAGTTTGTATAAGCCTCCTTCTTCTTTACCAATGACAACTGCATCTTCAATTGATTTTCCTTTGGGCTACATAAGTACTTGTCCATCTATGAATGCAACCCTATATGCTTTCTTATCTAATGCTGAGATAGAAAGTAAATTCTTCTTCAAACCTGGTACATATAAGACTTCCTTCATTTTCATGGGGGTTCCAAAATCAAGCTTGTAGCTTGCTTCACCAATTCCTTTGATAGGATATTGATAGTCATCTCCTAATGATACTTTCTGAGGAGAGTTATTTTCTTCAAGTTTTGATAGAGTTTTCTTTTGTCTCGTCATGTGCTTTGAAGCACCACCGTCACAGGACATATTCTTGATTTCTTCCTTTGCTTGTTTTCTTTGAGGTCCTTCTTCTTCTTCTTCTTCATCCTCATCTTCATCTAGGTGTGCATGATGTCTTTTGAGGTTGTTCCCTTTCTTGTATTCTTCCTTCTTTAATGGACAATTTCTGGCAATGTGTCATATCTTGTTACAATTGAAACATTGGAAAGAAGAGTAGTCTCTTCTTGAATTTGTTCCCTTTTTCCTTTGAAACCTTTGGGGAGGTTGAGACTCCTTGTGAATTTATCTTTTGAACTTTGATTGAATTTTTCTTCTCTTGGTATGGGTGGCTAATGCTTGATCATCTTCTTTAAGTACAGCTTCTCTATTGGCTACTCTAGCTTCCTCTTGAATGCAATCTTCCCATACAATGTCAAACTTCATACTTTCCTTTCTAGCACACATGGTCTGGATAAATGAATCCCAAGGTCTAGTGAGACCATTGAGAGCAATCATTACTATCTCATCTTCATCAAGGGAGTCTCCAATGGCTTCTAGTTTCTCCTTGAACTGGGAGACCCTTGTGAAGTAGTCTTGGATGGATTCTCCTTGGCTCATCTTGGTACTCTTCAATTGAGCTCTCAAATTCATCTTCCTATTGATGTTCTTCCCTTCATACATTCGGGCTAGGGAATCATACATCTCCTTTGGGGTCTTCCTGGATGACACTTGAGGAATCAAGTGGTCTTTGATAGAATCAACAATGATTCTCTTTTCCCTAATCAGGTCCTTCTTGTGCTTCTCCTTAAGTTCATCTTTTTCAGGTTCTGCAACTTCATCCTTAATGTATTGGGCAAGATCATTCTCTTCAATAATGAGACCAATACTATATTTCCATGCCCGAAAATTCTCTATGCATTCTAGCTTATCCTCAAGCTTAGTGCTTGGGGCCATCTTATCCAGGAGGTCACCAAAAAATGAAAATTCTCAAAATGCAAAACTGACCTTACCAGGAGATGTGCTTGACTGAGGCAAGTTGGCTGGTACACTTGCTTTCTAGAGATTCCAACTTTTCACCCTTCAAATTTGACCTGTGAATTTCAGACTTGCAGTAGATTTATGGTTCGCAGTTTTTCTGGTTTTCTGGTTTTCTGCAGTTTCTGGTCCAAAAGTCAAACTAGGGTTTGACTTTCCCGGAGATCTACCCACTCAAAAAATTTGATCCAAGGCTCTAAATTTCAATTTTGGAGAGGCGCATCTTTCTATGCAATCAGATTCCAAAAATTCCAACTTTGACAGAAACCCTAATTTCTTGCCGGAGGAAGGAGAGAGATTTTTCACCTTGTGAAAGATGTCCTATTCAGGCTAGCTCTGATACCATGTTAATTTTAGCATAAAAATCACAACAAGAGCATAATAAGGATCAATGAAAGAAACACAATCACAAGATAGACACAAATTTATCCTAGGAAACCCTCATGGGGTAGAAAACCCAACAAAACTTCCTCAATATAGATGATCAAAAGTGCAAATACAAAATCCCCAAAGCAAGGGCTCCTTCTCCTTTGCAGATATCTCTCTCTCTCTCTCTCTCCTATCCGCAATACACAAGTGAGTGTGTGTTCAAATGAGGAGCACACCTCCTCTATTTATACTTTATCTCTCACTTGACATTTTACCCGGCTAGGTCGGCCCCATAACTAAATGACCAATTACTAACCATGCCAACTTCTCTAGGGGACTTAAACACCCCATTACAACTGACTCTAGGGGAACTAATGCCCCGACTTACATGGGAGGTTTTACCTCAATGACTTTACATAATCAAATATAATAATGACATCCCGATGGAGGAATAAAACATCTCCAAATAATAATAATAAAGTACAAATAGAATATTCTTTGAAGTTACATTATTTCAACACTTGTGTACTTCTAAGGGAGGAGAAGGGATTGTGCATGAGGAATTGACATGTGTAGGGAACGAGGAGAGAATGAAAGAGGGTTTGTTGGTTTGTGCAGTGATTACCATCTTTGCTTCTAGAGCCTTCAAAGATGCCTCTGACCAAGTAGAAGGGCATTTTATTATGACTTGTGCTCTAAGAACCTCCTTGATACCACTAACGAAACATTCTTTATAGAAATAATCTATTAAGCTCTCTATATGAATGACTAATTGCATAAAAGTTGAGATAAAGTTTGCAACTGAGCCGATTCGACGTAAAATGGTAAGCCATCCCAAATAGTGAGTATCTCACTCATAACATGCTAGCTAGTTTTAACAAACATACTCCAAATGATGTAGCGCCCATAGGATTTGTTATGCCACTCCCACCATTTCCATTGTTTCGAATCCAAATTCAAGACCCCCACTTAAATTTCATCATGCCATTAGTATTTCCATGGAGGGAAAAGTAGTGTTCCATCTGGGTGACCCATCCTAACGGGTTAGAACAATCAAACTTGTTCAAGTCTACTTTAGGAAAATGGTGCCATGTGTTGATATCCATGGAGGGTAGTTTATGACTGCGAGGACCCAAAGGGTGTCTCTAGTGACTAGACAGTCCCAACTGAGAATTTTCTTCTTGGTGTGGCTGATTGTGTTGTGTATTCCAAGGGTCTTCTACTTGTATGCCATGAATTATCAGAAGTGTCGACTTTTCATTCAACGCACAATCCAAGCTGGCTATGGCCTGCTAAGTTTTTTATCCAACTTCTAATCCAATGTTTGATCACAACCGGCTATTATACATTGAATGTTTTGAAGTTGGCCATTAAGACTTGTGTATTGATCTTCCAAGTGTTCCAAACTGTCAGTGATAGAGAAAGTGGTCATATTGACTGGGGTGTTGGTGTGAGGTGGTTTATAGGAATCCACCATGGATGGGTTCATTGAAAATAGTTATCGGGTCCTAAGGACAAGGGATTGTCAAGTGTTATAGATCTCTAATATACTTGCATGGTCCAATAGTGTTACTCTACCCAATATATCAAGGCATTAACTAAAGAGGCTAAATCGTGCCCTTAGTCATACTACCCGATTACTTAGGTATTAATGAGTGATCTCCTTGAGTGAACTTCTTAATGTACTATAGCAACAAGATGATTGATCAATTTATCTAATTTTGGTTCCAAGTATACCCATGGGACTTCCTATATACCTTAGGGTACGTGGAAGTCAAATTATGTATACAGGCGTTTCTCGATGTAATACTACTCGAAGATGTACCGATAGAGATTACAAAGGTGTCCAATAATGTGATTTAGTACCACCTATTTTCTGCATGTATGCTCCCCCAATTGTCAATTCACCCACTAAACGATAGATATATGTGTTATTTAAAGATGTCAAAACATGTTTCTAAAAAAAATAAAAAAAAATAGGAGCTCGTTGACCTCAAAAAGTGCTTTACAGCCACTTGATAACAACTTACTTTTCAAGGAAGGGTTTGAGGCCAAAAAATAAAAATAAGCACAACTCTTGCAATATTTATCAAAATTGTTATTATGACCATTTGCTGGAAATGGTGTGGTCACTCTGTATCTATGGATGTTGGTTTGACCAAAATCTGGGCACTCTATCAAAAGATATTTTCTTTGCAATATTTGTAGTCGTCACTGAAAAAAGCCTAAAACAATTTATTTTAAAATCAATGATATCTTCACTTCTCGAACTCTGTTTGAGACCTTCTTTGTCATTTTTGTGAGATGAACTCAAATATACCATTGGTTTCTTCAGATTCTACACATAAAGTTTCAGAAATTGATATAAAGTTCATCATCCTCTTTTTTTCCCTCAACATTCTTGCAAAAAGAGAAAAGAATATCATCCTTTCTTGGCCCAAGAAAGAGCTCTAATACCATTTATAATGTACAAAAATAGAAAAAAACGCAAGAGAAAATAGATAAACCCTACAAAATTACTATTGAATCAATGATATTCAAAATAGAGAATTATGTTCACTTGTCTATTCAAGGGGGAAACCTCAAAGAGAAAATATTCAAATTTAATAACAATTCTTAACAAAACAATACATAGTTTACTTCTATATATATGCAGTGCTTCAATATCCAAAACCCTAACTACTTGTGGTCCCACTATTAATAGCCAACCACTTAAGGGCATTTATTCAATAAAGAGGGCCCTTTTACATTGAGTCACTACCCACTAACTGTCTAATGAGCTTTATGGCTTTGTACATTGATAAAATAGGGGGGTTAGGGCAGGACCCTAACGACAACATAGAGTTCATCTAATGTTTTAGAACAATCTTCTCTTTCCAAAGGTTATTGTATTGCTCACAAGAAAACATAATTGGATATAACGAGATGATAGGATAACATCACTTAAGAAAGGCCCTCAGAAGATCTATTGGTTGCAAGTGAATATGTCATTAACTATGTGAAAGGTCTTCAAGAAATGGGTGGTAGTGACAAGTCTAATAGACTTAATGTTTTCACCTATTGCTAACATTACACTTCTTATGATCCAAATATATAGCAATGAGTGTATTGTTTTCACTTTGATGCCAAGGTACATAGATATAATATAATACTATATTTGGTATATTGTTTGGTCTATTTTTAGTGTGGATTAATATTTTTCTATGGATATTGTTGAATTGCTTATTCTAAGTCACTAGAGTAAGCCCTAAAGTTGCTTTTATTTCATTAAGAACTCATTATCCTTAGACCTCAATGACCCAAGACTAAGAGGCATCTAGCAAGATTGAAAATATGCCCCATTATGAACCACCAACAAATCATTTTAGGTGGCATGGTTTTTCTTAAATAACAACGATAATTTAGTTTGCATTCACAGAGAACAACCAATGATGAATATCCTCACTACCATTTAACAACTAAATTATAATAAGCCCCCCCCTTTAACATAAAAATCATTAACCAAATTCAAAATATATTTATCAACAACTTTCCTAGAATTACGTTCAATATAACCAATCAAAATATGGAATTGACAAGACTTAACAATGATTAGTCTTCTCAAGTCTAGTAATAGAGAATATTTCAAAGATATGCTAATGATGTAACAATAAAAAATACATAATTGTGTTGCTACAAAAAGTTAATGAATTATTGCATTACCTCAGGGGAACACGCCAAAAAGGATTTCCTCAAGGAAACTTTTATAAAAAATAATTAGGTAGTACTTGATTTCAATATTAAATCTCAATGCAACTTTTGCCTTGATTCGTAAGGAGATAGTATATGAAAAACAAGTCCATGTTCATGCATGTAACAATCTATTATTTATACATGATGTAAATATGTGAGAATGATGCAAAGGCTAGATTTCAGATATAAATGGTTTAGGATGATCGAATATATTGTAAATATATACTTTGATATTCAATGTAAAATCTCTAATGATTGTAGATGAAGAAGGACAGAGAAGAGATTGGGGCTATGATTCCACAAAAGGGGGAAGTGAAAGGGGGTCCAAGGGGGAAATGGCACCGCTGGCTTATTAACTTAAATCATTATCCCTACATAAAAGCCTTATATAGTGAGTTTATCCTTCTTTTTTTCCTCGAATAGTGAGTTTATCCTAAGGTCCATATAACTATGTTTATGAGAGGGGCTTAATTAACCTTTATTGATTATATTATCCTGAGTTGGGGCTAGAAGGGGGGAAGTGGAATCCTCATGAGTGCCACATGAAAATTTCACAACATCCATATATATGTTGGGGATTGAGTTCAGAGGATCATTCCATTCTAACCATCATTCTTCACCATCTTGAATATTAGTACTAGAGAGGAAAACAAGAGATATGATAGCCACTCATACTAAGTACTTTGGAAAAGAAGTGCTAATGAGCATTGTGCCCTTATAAGAGGAACCTTGCCTACAATTGAGGTCCTGGAATCCGAGCACAGAGACTCCCTAGCCGATCTATGCTAAAGCACTAGAAGGAAATGAGAACATCTTGAGGGATTGCAATGCAGAGAAGCGGCTTCCATTTCTTGTGTTGTGTAGGCTAATGAGAGATGAGTGCTAGTGGATTGGGACAATTTTGGAGGGGGTTTCAGCACCAAAATGTTGTGTGAGTGTGGCTAAGTAGAAGAATTGAGAAAATTTCACCCTTGTGGACTAAGAGCCCCAGCTCGAGGGTGACCTTTGTCATAAAAAGAACTAGTGGGATAGAGTGCCTACGACTGGGAGGAATGTCCTTCATCTGCAGCTAGTTGGAGGACCTTTAAAGATGAGTTTCTCAATTGTGAATGTATGCCTTGGTTGATATTTATGTTGTGTTTGTTTAAATTATTGTTTATGGAAGTGTTTGTGTGCATGAATTTGTTGAACATGGATTGGATGCATTCATGGTAGGAATGCTTGCATGTTTAGAATGGGTATTTTAGATTAAATGATCGCTTTATTTATTTACTTCTGCTATAACAAGTCAATGGAAATTCAGAAATGGTATCAAGAATAAGTATTGTATGTGGAATTAAGTACCTCGTGGTCTCTTCCGTGGAAATAACCTACCGGGTATGTGACAAAGTGGTATCAAAGCTACAGGTTGTAGCATTATGATTGCATGGGCCGAAATCTATATGAATAGATAGAAGTTACAGGTTGAATGTCAAGTGTTTGACAAAATTGTTCAATGACATAATTGGGTGAAAAATACATTTTGCAAGCAAATTGTTTGATGGAACACCGGTGACAAAATTCATGGTTTTGAATGCTCATATTTTATTTTCAAAGCTAGCATGAGAGTTGGTAATAAAAAATTTGTGAATGAAAGAAATTTCAGGCAAAAAATCGAGCCAATGCCAAAATTACAATTCTATCAGACAAAAAAGTTATTAGTATGGAAGAATTCCAAGTGTAACTTTCATATCATCCACCTGTTACAAAATTAAATTATAAAAATGATATAATTTTATAAAAATTGGGCCCTATAGATTCCACATGAACAGGGGTATAACATGGAGAAGCCATGTGCATTGGATGTATAGATGGTATTTAAGCAAGGATTAGATGGTGCATAGGTGGAAATTATGAGGTGGATTTGAGGCCACAACGAATAAGTGGTTTACAAAAGTTTAGAGGAGTGGTTTTGGAAATTTTATTTCAAGTATCGTAATGGATGGGAAGGCTTTCATTTACAGATGGGACTTGGACCCGGAACAAACAACTATGTAGAACTCTTTGCTCTCAAGCTTGTACTCTATTTTGCTATTGAAAAGCATTGCACACATAGTCAGATCTTTGGAGACTCTATGATGGTGAACAATTAGGTCAACAACATTCAGCGGTGCCATAATATTTTTTTAAGTAATATATTGGTTGATGTCTTGAGACTCCTGAGGGAATTTGAAACTTTCTCTTGTCGCCATGTTTACAGGTAGAGAAACTCTACAGCGAACCATCTCTCAAAGCAGGGACTGAACTTACCCTTCAATCATTGGAAAATTTTGGCTACTGAACATGGTCAAGCTTTTGAATATTATCACATACCCTTATAGAGGGAATGGAAATCATTCATATATGATGCTTGCTGGAAACTATTTTATATATTTTGATCGGATCCTGTATATTTTCTGCCACTTTTAGGGGCCCTCTAGGGACCTCGATCACTACTCTTCTTTGTACATATCGGTCGCTTTCTCAACTTAAGAGTAGCGTAATGTTTTGCAGCATATGCTGGACACTCTTCATGAAAGGCATCTTGAATGCCTTCTGCAATATGTAATTTGGCTATACTCTTAATTAAATTACGCTTTTTTCCTTGGAAAAAAAAATGGATGGGAAGGCAGCACATGTACTCAAGGCAGTAAGTAGTTTACGAAGATTGGAGGGAGATGCAAGATGTGTGCATATTTATGCTACATAATAGATTTGGATTGTTGATCCAGATAGAGCACAGAGAAACATATCGACCAACTTGATTGTGCCAAGTGGCAATTCCCCGTATGATCCAAGGCTATGAACACAAGACATGGCCCATGATTGATAAGTGTTTGTGCCAGAAGGATAATCCAAAAAACAAAAGGAATGTACAAGGGTGGCCCCATGAATTATTTAATAAAGAATAAAGTGGAAAAGAAGAAAAAGGCCATGGAAGCCTCACTTGGAAGGTAAGGTGGCAACCTAGATGACATCGAAGAATCAAGTGATGACATGTAGCACCCCAATGTTACATTGATAGCCATGTGTCATGCCACTTCAACAAATGACAAAGTATTAAAAAAAGTTTAGAGACAAAAACTTGTTTTGGCCATAAAAAGAGTATATAAGTCAAAATTCAATGAAATTTTTGGTGTTTATCCACAATGAAGAGGACTACAACAATGCCAAAGAGGCATGGGCCTATTCAGCTCCATTTTCCCAAACAATGTAAAATAGTGACTTTTAAAGTTTAGTACCTAGTTCATTTACGGAGACCCTAGTGGGGCTAAAACATTTATGGTGCAGTACTTGATCAAGCATAGAGAAAACCCAAGGAGAATTTGGCCAAATGCCAAAGGTTGTGGAACATAGATACAAAAAAAGCCAAACTCCACTATTCTGGGGCACTTTTTGAAGATTTTAAAAAACTTCAAGGAGGTAAAAGTGACCCAAGATGTCAAAAAAAAAATTTATTTGCTCGACATTTATCTTCTCAATGAGAGGAACAACTTTGATTAGAGAAATTTTTACCAATTTTGTTCCGATTGTCAGATAAAAATTTTGCTTAAAAAATTATTAGTATGGAAGAGGTGAAAAAATTAAAAATTGACAATTCCATAATTTAATAGAGAAGGTTGCATCATATCATGGATTTGGAAGGGGGTAGGTACTCATAATCATATTGGATATCAATGCCTGATACAAGAATTTTCTTAAATATTCCTAGATTTTTTTTCAGCGGGTCTCCGAAGTTGGTCTTTGAGAATTGGTGTAGCTAAAAGAACAATACAAAATTGGGTAAATTTGCAAATTTTTTAGAGTTGTAAATTTTTAGCTTTGAGCTTAGAAATGAGTATGGGTACAGTCATAGGAAAGATTATCCATAGGAGAATAATTACAAAAAGTCAAATCAAGAAGAAGTTCTTTAGATCTTTTTAAAAATTGGACAAAAAAGGGGTCTCGTAGCCCTAATTTGAATGTTGCATATATTTTAAATATAGTACTCCATTAGATATTAGCACAAGTCAAAGATCTCAGATCAACATTGGGGAAGAAAATGGAAGGGGAAATTCTATACAATCACAAGGAAGAGGTTAGAGGTTACAATATCAATGTGGGTAATGCAGAAACTCAATCTTATGGGTACAGAAGAAGCATTGAGCCAATAGAGTTAGTGAAAACAATGAAAAGCTTGGGGATAGAGGTGCAGAGTTGTAAAGTTGACAATGAAAGACAGTTAAAGGATCAGGAGCAACACAATCAAATGAACACTCAACTAATGTAGAGCTTTAATTTACGATAGAGACAATGCATATTGTGTCAGCCCTATTTCATAATAAGGAAGGCAGAGAATGTTTAAAGAAGAGATCACATGAAATATATGGGCATTCCAAGAGTACTACCATGAATCATAAACATCACTATTTACCTCATGCAGCTAGGAAATCATATTCATCTTAAGAATTTAGGAATAGCACATAAATGTCCCCAGTTACGCCTCGTAAAAGAAGACATGTGGAAAAGATACAAGGAAAGTTGAGGAATATAAAGCCACCAACCTTTAATGGTGAAACCAAGAAAGGCTAAGATGTTGAAGCCTAGTTATTAGGAATGAGGAAGTATCTCCATCTACATAATTATTACTCTAATCTGGAAGCTAGAATTGCTATTTATAGCTTATAGGGAAAGGATTCCATTTGGTGGGATCAATTGGTTCAAGTGAAACTTATAAGTGAAATGAAGATTTCATGGTAGCGGTTCAAGAAATACTTCCAACAAAATCACCTATCAGAACATTATTATGACCAAAAGATGGAAGAGTTTTTTTAACTCAAGTTGTGAAACATGAGCATGGAGAATATGAAAGGAAGTTTTTTGAATTGTTAAGATATGTTGAATTTATCAAAGAAGAGAAGGTAAAGATACAGAGGTTCCAGAGGGGGTTGCCTTCAATTTACAGAGACAAGATTTAGTTTGATGAACCCCAAACTCTTGAAGAGACAATCAAGAAAGCCAAGCACATGTATGATAAGAAAAAAGAAAGGTAGTTTTTCAAAAGTCTTGGATAGATAAGAAAACAGATAATCAGGATTAGAGAAAGACAGGATTTAAACATCCTTTCTTCATAAACCAATCAAATTCATATCAAGGGGATTTGCGAATGGAAAACAAAGCTCAAGGAAAAAAAATCGCGGGCGTTTTTGGAACCCTAGACATGGCCGCCACCTCCCTCTCCTCGACCCATCGACTGTGTCGCAGAGCACATTCAGGGGAGGCCGGCCTTTACAGCCAACACATTGTGTTGCCAAGGGAGGAGGAGCCAAACCCTCACCCGCTAGCCCTGTTGCAAGTACCATAAGGAGCTTTGGCATGCGCCCTTCCTTTTTGGAAACCCTCAAGCATGGATACGCCTCTCAGCAGGAACCAATCTCTTCAGGAGCGACATGAGGAAAAACGATTGTCAGAAGATTTGGAGGGCATCTCAGTTTTTGTGAAGCTACTTTTCGGGACAACAAAATGTACTTGCCTACACGCAGCAGACCCGGTTGCCAATCTCCTATTCAAAGTTCAACGCTGGACTGGGATCCACAAGACTCAATTCTTCCTTCCACAAACGACCACAAGGCTGGCACGAAGGCGGAAAAAACAAGAATACCCCGACCTCGCAGAAGACCGGTTGCCCCAAAAGCACCCCCATCCCTCCTGCTTCGTCTTAGCCGCATTCTGCTTCGAACTTTGACAGGACATCGAGAACCCCTAGCACTACTCCAGGGGGTGACGATTGTAATGATAGATACATGACTTCTGCTTCGGGCATGGGTGGGAAGAAAATGACCCCATGAATCTGATCACTCTGACGGTGACAAGGAGGCAAATATGAGCATTCTGCAGAACGCAGAAGATTCTTCGACACAACAACTAACTGTAATTTTGATCTCATCTCATCCCAACAATTCTGTCGGGTGGATTGATGTTCGAAGAAAGAAAAAGGATCCACGTTGGGTGCCTCATGGACCAACTTGATGTAATTAAAGTCCGGGATGTTTCTTCCAGGGTAGTTTTTAGCAATTAGGCTCAGGAAACTCCTTTTATGTTAGGAGTAGTTATTAGGGGAATGGCCTTTAGCTTGCATATGTATCTCTATGTACTTTTTTTTCTTATTAATAGAAGGATTCACAACTAGCTTACAAAAAAAAAAAAAAATCATATCAACAAAGTAATCCAACTCAAAATAGAACCAAGATAGGAAGAGGCATAAAGTCTCTAGGAAGAGGCATAATGCAACAAATAAAATGTTGGGGATGTGGCTACCATTTGCTTAAATATTATCCTTGAAGGGTAGACAGAATGAGGACTGTGCACACCATACAAGAAGTAAGTACTATGGAAGATGACACCATATACATTCTCAGAATATATGCAACCTTGGGTAACAAACAAGCAGAGCATCAATCCAACATGATTGAGGTTGAAGTTAAGATTGTCAATCAACCTATTGCCATTCTAATTGATTAAGGAGCAATTCATAGTTATATTGCTCCTAATTTGGTTGAAAGTTTTCAGCCAAAGAGAAGTATGAAAAATCCTAGATGGTTCAATTGGCTACTAAAAAAAAAAAGGAAAATCCATGAGTTAGTAAAGGATTGTCAAATAGATATGAATGGGCTTAATATTTTTGCAAATTTGAACTAATACCATGGGGCTCATATGATATCATTATTTGGATAGACTGGTTGGATGCACACCATGTTATTCTAGATTGCTATAACAAGCCCACTTAGCTTGATGAAGAAGGACAACAAAAGATAGTAAAAGGTATTCCAATGCTTATTTCCATCAAGGAAATCTTATCTTTGTAGTTGAAGAGATGTTTTAGAAAATGGTGTCAATTGTATGCAGCTCATGTGGAAGAGCCAAAAAAGTGTAAATCCCAATCTTGGAAGACTTTCTAGTATTGAAAAAGTTTGTAGATGTATTTGAAGAAATCTCAAGGTTGCCACCAAAAAGAGACATTGATTTCTCTATTGATTTGGTGCTTGGAGTTGCCCCATTTTCCAAAGTTCCATACATAATAAGTACATTGAAGTTGAAGGAATTATAAATGCAACTAGAAGAATTGTTGAAAAACTGATACATACACCCAAGTGTGTCTCCTTGGGGAGCATCGATTCTTTTTGTGAAGAACAATGACGGAACTTTGAGGTTTTGCATGACTTCAAGCAGTTGAACAAGGTCATTGTGAGGATTAAATATCCTCTACCCAAAATTGATAGCTTGTTTGATTAGCTAAGAGGAACAAGGATTTTCTCAAAGATAGAGTTGAGATCAAGCTACCATCGGGTGAGGCCAAAAGAACAAGCCATTAGCAAAACAAATTTCAAAACCAAATATGGTCACTATAAATTTGTAGTGGTGCCATTTGGGTTAACAAATACACCAACTACATTTATGTGCGATGAATGAAATATTCAAACAATATATGGATAAGTTTGTCAATGTATTTTTATATGACATTCTTATTTATTTCAAATCACGAGAGGATAATGAAGAGCACTTAAGATTGGTACTAAAAGTGCTAAGAGAACATCAATTTATCAAAGTAAAGTCATTATTTGGGACACATTATTTCTGAAGAAGGAATAACATTGGATCCAGAGAATATTGAAGCTATTATGGGATGGCATACACCCGAGAATGTAACAAAAATAAGGTTATTTATGGGATTGGTTGAATACTATAGAAGATTTATAGAAGGGTTCTTCAACGTGGCACATCCAATTACATCATTGCAGAAGAAATGAGTCAAATTTAAATGGACACCACAATGTGAAGAAAGCTTAGTTAAAAATATTGCTCACTAGTACATCAATTCTCAATAATATTTTGTGGTATGGACAAATGCTTGCAAAAAATTGTGCAAAATGGGCATGTAATATGTTATGAATCCATAAAGTTGAAGGAGCATGCAAATATTTATGTCACACGTAAATTAGAATTTGTTGTCATTGTACATGCATTGAAGATGTGGAGACATTATTTCATGGATATAAAATTTGAGTTAACAACATATCACAATGAACTGAAATATTTGTTTGAGAAGTAGACTTTGAATACCAAGCAAACAAAATCGCTGAATTTTTTTTATAAGTTTGATGAACTTAACAAGAGAGAAAATGCAATGCATGTTATAGCCATTAGCATGTGTAAATCAAATTTAAGAAATAAAATTCTTGAGGATGTTGTCTCAAGTAAATATTACCTTCATGTAAAAGAAAAATTGCAATAGGAAAATGTACAATAGAAATATGAATGTTACAAGTTGGAAAATGATGGAATTCTTATGCATAAAAATAGAATTTATGTTCCTAATTTTATTGAATTAATGAAATTAGTAATGAATGATATGCATAAGGTTCCATATGTAGAACACCCTAAATACCAAAAGACAATTGAAACAATAAGAAGTCTATGCTTTTGGTTAGGAATGAAGAAATACATTGCTGAGTATATAGCAAGGTGCATAGAATGTTAGAGGGTAAAAGTTGAGCATATTGCTACAACCATGGCCAATACCAAAGTGGAAATGGGATGTGGTGACAAATGATTTCATCAATAAGTTGTCAAGGACAACAAGGTAACATGATTCAATCATGCTAGTGGTGGACACTTCAACAAAAGTTGTTCACTTTATTCCACTCAAGTCAACTCATAAGGTAGCTAATAAGCATAAATTTATAGGAAAGAGATTGTCACGTTGCATAAGATACCTAAGGCAATTAATTCGCACAAAGTTCCAAAGTTTACTTCAACTTTTAGAAAGGGTAGCAGACATTTACATGAAAGAGATTGCCATGTTGCATAAGGATACCTCAAGCAATTAATCTGAACAAAAATCCAAAATTAATTTCAAACTTTTGGAAAGGACTATTCAAATGATTTTGAGTACAACACATCATCCACATACAAATAAGCAAATTTAGAGATTTAAATATAAAAGATACGCTAAGAATGCATGTGATGGACCAAACATCCAAGTGGAAAGATTATTTGTATTTAGTAGAATTTGCATATAACAATGGATATCATGTTTCTCTAAAAATGAGTCCATTTGAAGCTTTGTATGGTAAAAAATGCAATACTTCAATCAATTGGGACAATCTAGTAGACATAATAGTAATTGGGCTAAAATTGCTAAAAGAAATGGAAGAGCATATGGTTAAGATTCGACAAAATTTGGAAAAAAAACAGGACAAACAAAAAAATTATGCAAACAAAGGCAGGATATCCAAAGGGCTCGAGGTTGGGGAACAAGTGTTTAGAAGAGCTCACTAAAGCTATAGATCTATCTTAAGCTAACAACTAGATATTGTGAGTTGTTTGAGATTTTAGCTAGGATAGGGCCTAAAGTATATGAGCTTACATTGCTTGCTTGCATAAAAGTGCATAGCATGTTTCATGTGTCATTGTTGAAAAAATATATACCTGATCCTAACCATATTATTGATGGGGCTTTGATTTAGGTGAAACCAAAAAGAGATATCTCAATGCAACTAGTATGCATCTTAGACAAGAAAGCCATGTTACTCATGAACATAGAAATTGGGCAAGTATCCAACAAATCCACTACAACCCTCAACGTGGGAGCTAAAGGATGCTATGTGGGAGGCATTCCCGTAGCTATTTTGAAAATTTTGATGTAAAATTTTGTAAATGTACATAATGTTAATATGCACTAAAGACGATGGATAAATTAAGGGGGAGGGGAATGTAACGCCCCATTTTTTTCCCCGTGATTTAAATATATATGGAATGATGCAAAGGCTAGAAGCCAGATATAAAGGGTCAAGGATGACTAAATGTATGGTAAATATATAGTTTTGATATTTAATATAAAATCATTGATGGATGCAGATGAAAGACAAATAAGATATATAAGGCCCAGTAATGATTTCACGAGAGGGAGAAGTGAAAGGGGGTCCCAGGGATGACCAAATCTATTGTAAATATATACTTTTGGCATTTAATATAAAATCATTGATGGATGTTGATGAAGGACAAATAAAAGATAGAGGGCAATGATTCCACAAGAGGGAGAAGTGAAAGGGGGTCCAAGGGGAAATGACCCCAGTGACTTATTAAGTCATTATCCCTACTTAAAAGTCTACCTAATAAGTCATTATCCCTACTTAAAAGTCTACTTATTAAGTCATTATCCCTACTTAAAAGTCTACTTAATAAGTCATTATCCCTACTTAAAAGTCTACTTATTAAGTCATTATCCCTACTTAAAAGTCTTATATAGTGAATTTATCCTCAGGTTCATACAACCATGTTTATGAGAGGGGCCTAATCAACCTTTATTGATTATATTATCCTAAGTTGGAATTAGAAGGGGGGAAGTGAGCTCCACATGGAAAGTTCACAACATACATATATATGTTGGGAATTAAGTTTGAATCATTCTATTCCAACCACCATTCTTCATCATCGCAAACACTAGTATTGGAGAGGAAAACCAAAGCTACCATAACCACTTGTACCAATTAGCCTAGCAAATTGGCACTTATGGGCATGTTGCCCTTGTAAGAGGAGCCTAGCAGAGGTCCTTGGAGTCCGAACATGTAGACTCCCTAGGTGTTGGAACACTAATGGGAATAGCTACAACCTGAGGGACTACAATGCAAATAAAGTGGTACCATTCTTTGTGTTGTGTAGGAAAGGGGGGAATGAATGCTAATGTATTGCGACAACTAGGGAGGGTTTTTTTTTGCAACAAAGGGTTGTGTGAGGGTGACTAAAAAGAAGAGTTGGGAAAACTTCACCATTGTGGATTGATAGCCTCATCTCAAGCATGACCTCTATCATATAAACAGCTAGTGTGACAGAGTGCCTACAATTGGAAGGGGCATCCTTCCTCTGAACCAGTTGGAGGACCTTTAAAGATAAATATCAATCGTGAATGAATGCCATGGTTGATATTTTTGTTGTGTTTTTTTAAATCACTATTTATGAAAATGTTTGTGCATGAATTTGTTGAGCATGGATTGGATGCATTCATAGTACAAACACTTGCATATTTAGAATGGGTAAAATTTACTTATGTTGTTAGGAAATAATGGTATAACAAACTAATGTAAAAACTTGGAATTGGTATCTGTACATGGAATTACTACCCTATGGTAACATAGGGGAAAGAGACTACTAGGTACACGACAAAGCAATGCAAAACTAGAGGCAACCTTATATTTTAGAGGTGGTGCACTATTATAGAGGTCTACAATTTTCACAAGACATTATTAAACACAATTGTAACTTAAACATCATTTTTTTGCTTACCTATGTTGTCATGAGGATCATCACCATTACACAAATTGCTAAGAAAATATTTCATATAAATTTCTTAGTATTAACTATTAGTAATTCTTTGTTTCCATTTATTGATTGCACTAGTCTATACTTAGCTTTCATTTGATTGAGAATTTGAAACGAATCCATATTTCTTAAATATTGAGCATTATCTTTCTTTTCTTGTACTTTTTAATTTTCAAAATTTATCTTTCAAACCAATCTAAATTTTGTTACCATATATGCATAGAAACCACATCTTAGTTCATGACATCTTGTTAAGCTTAAAATACACCTTTAAGCTAACTCACTTGATTAATAGATTTTTTCACCAAGAAAATAGTTGTATTTGATATTCATTAACGAATCAAAGTATACTGAGGATTTGTTCTTCAGTTTAACATCTTAACCCGTTTATCATTACATAGATTCGTTTGATCTTCTACAAAAAGAGATCAAAAACATATGATTCCAGATTGTTTCCTTGTGGCCACTATGTCCACCGAACTGCTATTCTAAACATAATGGAAATTCAGCACACGGTGGTTCTTCTGCAAAAATGTTAACCTACAACCCCGAGATTCAAGCTTACTCATCAGGTCACTGTGATCGTCGGAAGGAACAATCTGAGGATACTATTAAGTCTGCCTCATAGTCTGACTGAGGTGCACCATAATGACGAAAGGACAGTTAGTTTTCCACAAACAAACTTACTAATCAGTACAAAGGAGAGATCCCTGTGATACTAAATTTGAATCATCCCATTCTTCGAAGAAGAGAAAGTCATCCAAATAACTCCTCTCAATGATTTACATTTGAAACTTGTAGGTTGTCCTTTAGACTTATGTGCTCAATATACTCAATTTTGTGGACCAAAAAATTCACATGCTATAGAAAAAGTTGCAAAACCATATAGAAAACCTAATATTCTTATGGAGTATAGTGCCCTTATAAGTAGAGTTCCATTCAGAAAAAACAAAGAAGAAAGCTATTGAATTGGCTAAACGAAAAAATGTAGAAGATATTCAAATCCAAATAGCAAGACATCTCGACAGAGAGAAAATTGCCTAGGCCAAATGGGATAGTGGAGGTAGGGTTCCCCTATAAACAATTCCACCTACGATTGATTATTATTATTATTTGGTTCAAACCATCTATAAAGTTTTAGGAATACAAATTTTGATCTTAAAGGATTAGGAATAATTGGTTTTTTTCCCAATCTGCGATTTCTGGCCCTTAGAGCACAGAAGGCCCTTGCGAGGGTTCCCAAATGATAATTATATCCCTCAATGTGGGATTGGGAGGGCATCCCAAACAAGTTGCCCTCTATAGACTGTTCAAGATGATCCATGCAGATGTTGTACTTCAAGAAACAATACTCTGTGGCGAGAAGGCTCGGGGAATTTGTGCAAACCTGTTGGCTCAATTGGCCTTTCTGGTGGCCTCCTCTCTACGTGGAATCCAAATGAGACCAATTTTCTTCCCTTCCCCTCAAGTGGTGGAATCATTTTGGAAGGCGATGTAAAAGGTTTTGATCTACCTATGAAGGTCTTAAATTGCTATGATCCCTATCACAATAGGGAGGTGTTCTGGAAGGATGTCGTGGATTCAAGTGTGTTGAAGGAACCCCATTTAATCCTAGTGAGGGATTTGAACTTTACAGTTTCAGCTAGAGAGATTTGGGGAGCAACTGCCAGAATGGATCCTCTGGCCAGTTATTTCTCTGATATTATCAGAGATGCAAATCTTCAAGACGTTTAACCAAATCCCTTCGTTCTGACTTGGCGAAATGGCAGATTTGGAGAGCATGGAATATCTAAAAGATTGGACTAGTTTCTCATTGCAGCGAATCTTGTTTGCTTCTGTTGGCCGGTTTCGGTCTTGGACTATGTCTTGATTTCGAATCATATGCCAGTTGTGCTCCAACTGGATTCAGGTATGGGGAAACCAAAATAGCCATTCAAATTCAATCATTCTTGGCTGTTAGAAAATGAGCTAAAAGGAATTATCAAAGATAGGTGGGTTTCTTCCGATGTTAACGTTGTTTATTCCAAGATGGATGGCACGACCATGAAGTTGAAAGTTGTCAAAGTTGTTCTGTCATAAACCGGGAAAAAAAAATGATCTCAAAAGAGACCCATGTGAGATTGAAAGCAGAACAGAGGAGATTGTCTTCCAACGCCTCTGGTATTTTGTGAGATAATGAGAAAGATATGGCTGTGGAGCTCAAAAGGAGGAAGATTAGCGTTTAAAAAGTAGGGCAATCTAGATTGCCCAAGGTTACCAAAACACTTCATGTTTTCACCGTTATGCAAAAAAGCATCAGCAAAATGTGAATGCTATTTGGGAGCTGGACGGTGACGATGGTATCCTTTCGACAACGCAGCAAGATTTAGGAGCCAAAAACCATTTTCAACACATCTTCAGAGACCCGGGGAAGAATACTGTTTTCAGTTAGATGGAGTTGAATCGTTGTTTCTCGTACTTCTTTTCTCAGCTGAAGGAAGTGGCAGACCTGATCACCATGCAAGAACTGACAAAGGTATTGAAGGGATTTGCCAAGTCCAAGAGCGCCGGACCGGACGGTTGGACGATCGAATTCTGGATCCCATTGGGCTAGATTTGTTGGCGATTGTTGAAGATTCTCACTCTCTCAACCTAGTGGTGCTTACGCCCCCCATTCTTAACTCTTATCCCAAAATCTTCCAATCCTAAGACCTTCAACTACTTCCTCCCAATATGTTTATGCAACCTACTTTATAAAGTTATACCTTCAACTACTTCCGCCCAATATCTTTATGCAACCTAATTTATATAGTTACAGCCAAAATTATAGCTTCTCGTCTTAGACAGATGTTTCCCAATTTATTACAAAGGAGCAATTCGGTTTTCTGGGGTACAGGCATATCTTGGATGCTATATGTATAGCCCAGGAATGTATACACTCTATAAAATCAAAGAAGATGAAGGCGGTGTTGTTGAAGCTCGATTTGGTCAAAGCATTCAACAAGGTCGATTGGGGATTCCTGAGACTGATCCTTCAAATTGGCTTGAGTTTTGAGTCCACCAAGTCGATCATGGGCTGCATTACTTCCGCAATTTTTTTAGTTTTGGTAAATAGATCTCCTTCGAAATTTTTCAGAAATTCCTGAGGATTACGCCAAGGGTGCCCCCTACACCCTGGATCTTGGTTATCAAGGGGCTGAGCTTGTTTATCAAAAAAGCTATTGTGGAAGACAATATCTCCAGTATCAAGTTCTCTAATGTTGACCGGATCACACATCTCTTCTTCGTGGACGATGTTTTGATATTTGGAAGGGGAGTCAATAGTTGACTGGTAGACTTTCAAGGAATGCTTAATTATTTTCCCAAAGGCAACAAGAATGCAAGCCAATGCTGAGAAGACGACCATTTTGACTGCTGGGGTAGGCGAAGACTTTGCTGCGCATTTAAAGTCGATTCTTCCGTTCAAGGTTGAGCTGATGGAGACCGGTCTGAAATGCTTTGGATATTGGCTCTAACTAAACAAATATCTTAGAGGTGACTGGCTTTGGATTCTGAAGAAGGTTGAGAAAAGGTCAGAAAATTGGAGTTATCATTGGTATCATTTTAAATTTTGTCATGTAATTTAATTATGAAATCCTCACATTATAAGCAGACTTCATTGGCGCCATTCGTATCTCAGTGCCAAAATGTTATCTATGAATCAACTTCTTTCTATTCACATTACCCATAAAGAATCGTGACGAATCGTTATGAAAGGAACATTGGTGAACGTTCATTTCTTTTCTTCCCCTGCATCCGATTAAAATGTTAGAAGACATGCTGCGATGTAAGAGCAGCGTCAGAAATACATGGAATATTTCACTAAAATCACGTCAATGATGAAAGTTTCAGGCATGTCAAGGGGAATCCACGTGGATAAGTTAATATAAAAAGAATTGGTGATTCCAGCCTCTTCAAGAGAACTCATTATTTCCATTAAGGCAGTTATTTCCAAACACATTAACTGGAGTTGTGCAGTAAGGCGGTTATGTGTTAGGTTATATTGGAAAATGATTTGAATGGGAGTTTTGCAGTAAGGCGGTTATTTCCAAATAATCCAAACAAAGGACTGAATTAACCGAAAGTTACAGCCTCCAAGTAACAACTAATAAATTGTTACATTTGTCCAAAAACTTAGAAAACACATTTTGAATTTCAAACATATTGACTGATAAAGGAAAATCTGTAAAAGATAAACTGTTTGGGAAGGACAAAGACCTAAATGATTTAATAATTGTGATGATGACAGTTATTGGATCACTGATCTGAGATTTTTATAGCCCTTTGACTTAGACACTATGTGATTTTTTTATTTTGCTTATATAACCATTATGCCCTTTGACTTGCGAATCTATGGGTGATTTTATGCCCTTTGACTTGAGACTCTATGGGTGATTAGCTACAATAGTAGACACGATTTGGGGAATCATTTTTGGATAACTGAAAAAGTAAAGAATTATTCAGTACAGGAGAATTTTTTTTACAGGTGAGCTAAATTACTGCAACTAATATCAAAGAACAAGAAAAAAGGTCAATAAAAAGAACAGTTGCAAGGAAAAGGATTAAAGACGTTTCAGATATCGGAAATATTTTACAGGTATATCAACGCAACTCACTTCAAAGAACATAAAAAACAAATGAAGAAAGAAACCATCGACTTAAAATCCAACAATTAAAAAGGAAGTCTAACACTCCTGCACAACTCATTTTATACAACTTCAAGGTAGTGCGGGTCCTGATGGGACTGTAATCTATCCCAAGGAAAATTTTTACTTCATATATATACGAGATTTGGAAGAACCTATCAGCATGGCTAAGCTAGTGGGGATTATACAAAGGGACTTCTGCGGCTACCACGATCAGAGATCAGCGCCTGAAAACCTATTTCTGATGCTGCTGAGATCAAAGTTATAACATCTTTGTAGGTAAGGATTTTCATCACTCTACCGGTATTCTGAACGTCTTAAGCAAAGCAAAAGCAGAGATTCATTGACATTTGGTAGCCTCTCTGAAACTGACCACAAAAGGCACAGATTCCATTAATACCCAAGAACTTACAGATCTCACGACGAGAGCGGCAGGAATGAGGAGAGCACTTGAATGAAACCTGAATCACTGGGAGAGAATTATTTAGACATAGTTTAATGTGACGGAGGGAAAATTGATGTGGAGAGAAAAGAGGGCCAGGTAGACCCCAGAATGCAAGATTTATAATAAAAAAAACCCATAAGCATCGACCAGGAGAAAAATAAATTACAAGAATTAACACATTGTAAGGTCTCTAATTAGCGATCATGTTATCTCTATGCGTCCAAAAGTTATAACGATGTATGTCTAGTTCTGTCCATTTTTAAAAGGCAAAAGAGGTAACCCAGAAAACTTAACACAACACTTTCAAATTTAGCTATCCATGCCCATAGTATCACAAGTTTAAGGCGCTTAAATGATGCAACATACAGCATTATAAGTAAATTTTACATGGGTTATTTAACTTAGATACCTCACAGTGGCCTTTCCTATCCATAAAACCTGGAAACCCTTCGCAAAAAATAGGGTTCGGCTGAGTTCGTTCATAAACACTAATGCATATGACCTACTTTCCATGGGGTAACAGTGGAGCAGTGCAATTCTGCCACTGCAAAATCTTCAGCACCATTAAAACAGAAACAAAACCACGTCTATTTTTATTAGAAGAGAAGCCAAAACACTACTTGTCTGTCTTTTAAATATGAAACACATTAAAAAGAACAGCACCCAGAACACAAATCAGCATATCGCAAACTTAATCTATTAATGCACCAAAAATAAAATAAAAAAAATTGTTTCTGCTAGAACATAACACAAAAGCAAAATACATACACCGGCCCTATCTTGACAGCCGAAGAGAAAAACGCTAAAAGGGCAGCTCAGAGTGGCTGTAAATTAGGTTCGATTCATGCCAGCTTTTTCCTCACTCGGATCGGAAGAGGGAGCTTAGTATCATCACAGCTGCTATTATCCATCCATATATATAAGAGAAACATGAGCAAAACATATACAAATATTTCAATTTAAAAAAATCCAAACAATAGCTCAGGATTTAGGTTTGATGCTACCAAAATCTGCTTCAGACATCATTGGGAGGTGGGACATGAGAAACAATAAATTCTAACACTCAAGATGAGCTAAAAAGAACAATAGTGGCTGCTCAGTTCAGCGGGGTTGTCGACATACAACTCCCGAAGGAGCTGCAATCCGTTCTGTTGAGCTTGAAATCTTAAAATCATCACTGCAGCCATTTACAAATATACACAAACCTAATTATGCCAATCACCTCCAAACATTTCACATTACAAAATGAGAAACCCGGAGGGTTAAAAAGAAGCTCCGAACCATAAAACCCTAAAACCCTAAAACTTCCCTTCGAAACCCTAACCGCGCATGCCCTAGCTACTACGGTGGCAAACGAACTCGCAGTCTTTGTAAATGATTAAGGAAAATAAACCTTTTTTTAACTTAATGATAATGATGTTGTAAATGATTAAGGAAACCAACCTTTTTTAACTTAATGATGATGAGGTTGTAAATGATTAAGGAAAATAAAACTTTTTTTAATTTAATGATGATGATGTTGGTACTTCTATAATTTGTATAGTAATGAATCATTTGGTTTGTTTTGGAATTTTATTTAAAAGAAACATTTTTACATCATCATTGTTGTGATAAGTTTAAAGGTTAGGAAGGTTGTTATAACAAATATTTTGAAATTGTAATTTAATGTGGATATGCTCATCACATTCTAAAAGAATGTGATTTTCATTTCCAACTCTTATGGTGTTACAAATATTACAAAATCTTTCTTCCCACAACTTTTTAAGAATTATCCAACCCTCTTCTCATGAGTTTGTTTTTATTTTAACAATGTAGAATTTCTTCTTTACACTAGTTAAAACAAATAAATAATTTTGATCTTCTAAATTATGTTGATCAACTCCTTACGCTATCTTAATTTTCTCTTATCCTCTAATTCATTATCTCGCCACAAGTTTTCCTTAAACTTAGATGTAATAATATTTTTAATATTATCCCTATTATGCAGAGTGACATCTTCCTTAACTCCCAATTATTGCACCAAGAGTAGCGAGGTGCTCTACAGCCTAGTATGGGGAGATGTTGTCATGTAATGTAATGTAACGTGACATTATCAAAAATAAAATGTAATTAAGCAAATTGATGTCGACTCATAAAATAAGAAATTATAACCAAATGAAAAGTAAATAAAAAAATCTACATCGGCTCATGACATTTAAAAATAAAAACTAAAACAAGCATAGATCCATCTTAAACCTGGATTTATTAAGCACCGAGATGGATCAAAATCCATGAGGTGTGAATTTTTTTGGATGTGTCAAAAATTTAAGATAAAAATAAAAAATAAAAAATAAAAAATACACCTCAAGGAATCAGAGCTCATGCTTGATAGATCTAGGTTTAAGATGGATCTATGTTGGTTTAGCAAACACTTGGCATCTTTATGCCAACCTCACTTAAGTCAAAGGTGGTTTTCACTAGAGTTTGAAGCAATCTTATGAAGCCTCTTATCTCCTGTGTTGTTATCTTGGTCTCGTACATTAGGTACTTAGTCATAGCTATGCTCTTAACGGCGGAGAAACTTGCTTCTACGAGGAGGATATGATAGGGTGTATTGTATTTAATTTTGATATTATAAGTTACAAAGTGCTTTTAGATCCTCTCTAACATTCTCCGCGATTCTTTAGAGATGTTGTAGTCCCAAACTTCACAACCATATAAGTTAACAAGAGTGAAAAAAGTCTCAAAGAGGATTTTCTTCTTATCCCAAAGCCAAAGATTCGTTGAATTACAATTGTTTTCGAGTCCATAATAACTCTTCCACCCCCCATTTATCATTTTCTCAATGTTATAGTTATAGCTAAGCATGTGATAAAGATCGATTTCAAGGTATTTATATAAAGGCACTTCCTCCAACCTTTTGTCATACATGAAATTTGCATAAGTGATATTTTTTTATTTGATTATCATAACCTTTGTTGTGTCAGAGTTAACTATAGCAAAATCCTTGAGGACTTGTTAATATTTGATATTTCAAACTCATTATGTGTTTCTTGTTTCACGTCATTGCATCATGAGAAGCGAGACACTTTCATTAGGTAAGCATTATGCACCCAAAAATATTGTAACAAATATGTATATGTTAGTATATTCAACATTGGATTTGAAAACATGCTGATATGTATACCTTCATATCTAGAAACACATTGGGATATACACCCTTGGATCTAAAAGCTTTCACCATACAATTGTGTATATCCTAGTGTATACATAATTTATTATTGTGCTCTTAGGTGCTTATTGATTGCCCTATTCATTAAGTGAGAAATGTGAAAATAACATTAGTAATATAAGATAGAAAATATTTATTTGTTAAAAAAAACATAATGAAAGTATGAATAATAATGATAATTAAAAACTAGCAAGGAATTTATTTTAACATTGGATCTTTTATGCTTTGAGAAATTTGCACTCTGGTTTTTTCCTCTTGATGCTCGATGAGTATACGATTAAGATGGATCTATACTAATATATAAGCATTTATAATATTAGAGCTCTTGACTTCATGTGGTTATTCTTCAAGCCCGGACTTAAGTGTATAAGTCAACCTAATACCCAAGCAAAATCAGTTAGTACATTATACTTGTTTAGACCAAGTCTACATACAACAAGCACTAGATTTCCTTGTTGTGTTACCCACTCACTCCCAAATTGTTGTTAATGAATATGCATCTTCCTGATTGAAGCAATTGTAACACCCTTGTACATGTTTGAACTCTCATCGATGAACCTTTGTTGAACCTTCGCAAAACCAACAAGAATAATATATGGCCAATTTCCCTAATTAATGACGTGACTTAAACTTGTGAAGTAGGTCTATCCCATGCAATTAAGAGGAGTGTTATCCTCCATGCCTAAGATCAATTCCCACAAGTAACATGTTGAGCTCTTAAAGAGTATATTGTTGTCGGCCTTGATCCATAAGCAATCTAGTTTACCTTGGATACCATCTTCAAAATGAGGGGAAGTGCTTGGTGGATTCCCCAGGATATGTATTTCATGGAAAAAATGATGTGACTTAAACCCTAAAAGTGTAACACCTCATTTTTTACCCCAGTATGTAATGATATAATTATGTAAATATAAATGAAATGGCTAGAAGTCGGATGTGAATGGTCTAGTGTGACCATATGATGTAATTATGTACATTTTATATTAATATAAAATCCATGACTACTACAAACTAAGAAGGATGAAGAAGATATGGGGGCTATGATTCCACAAGAGGAAGAGTGAGAAGGGGGTTTAAGGAGGAGATGAACCTAGTGACTAATAATTTAAGTCACTATCCTTATTATTCCTTTTTACTCTAAGTTTTATAAAACCTCTTTAATTAAAATTGCATTAGCCTTAACCCGATTTAATTATCCTAAACCTGGGGATTAGAGGGGGAAAATGTGAACTTCTCATGAGTATTATTTGTCCAGTTCTCCTTAGCATTGCATGCCACTTGGCTAGTTCTTAACACGCATACAAATTATTGAGAAGGAGTTCATTCTACCATCATTCTTCCATGATTCAGCCATAATATGTTGTTAGTTATGAACTAGCATCACATGTACCATAGCCTAGAGCCATCACCTGTACTATAGTTTGGATCCATACCCGAGAATGACAAAGTTCCATGAAGTCTCGGCATGGAGAGTCCCCGGTCGGCCTTTGTTAGAGCTTAGGAAGGGAATTGGGGAAAAATAGCCTCGGGGACTATTAACTTAGAGAAGGGAACCTAAGGGACTATTAACTCTGAGAAGGAAACCCCATTCCTTGGGTTGTACAGACTGATGGAGGAGGAGTGCTAGAGGATTGGGATAGTTGTAGAGCGGAAATTCGACAACATATTTTGGATTGATAACTCAGCTTGGGGGTGGCCTCTATTATAAAGAGAACTGGTATAACAAAATACCTATGGTTGGGAGGAAATCCCTTGGTCTGCAGTCAGTTGGATTATATTTCCAGATAAGTGTCCATTTGTGTATGAAATGTTTTGTATTTATCTCTATTATGTATTTTATTTAATTATTATTATTTGATGATTTAAATGCATGAATTATTGACAATTTGTGAATGCATTCGTGTAGAAATTGCATGCAACATTTTTGTGTATGATTATATTAATTATGAGCGATCAATTATATATTTAATTTTGTTGTAATTGATGATTAAATCAATGGAAAAACGAAATTGAGTATCGGAGGGAATTTAAGTCAGTAGTTTGAGTATCTCATGGCCCCAAAGATATCATGAGGTCACTGGGTACATGAAAAAAAGTCACTACCCTCTCATGTCACAAATGATACATGAATTGTGTTTGGTCGTTGGGCCCATTGCAAGTGTAGAGTAACTTGAGCAACATTTGAATGGTATCGATGATGTTGAACCACTCCAAGATTGGCTATAATAATGGATATGTACTTTGTAGTGAACCATTATAATATCCTACACCACTCTTAATTTCACTCCAAATACTCTTTATTGGGAAGAAGATTGCAGGCAATAATGCTACAAAGTACGTCAAAATCCTGTCTCTCACTAAAATGAATTCAAAGAGATACTTAGGTATAATTCCTTGCAAATTAGATACATATTTGTTAGTAAAATATATAAAAACATAAGCAAACAACAATAAGAATAGAACACGAGATTTTGAACAAGGAAAGGAGCTACGATGGTGAGCGACGAGGGTTTGGAGTTTCGTGAAGGGCGGTGGGCGGCACCCTGCAGACGAATGCAGGTCGTCAGCAGGTACGAACAGGCGCACGCCATCCCAGATGGGTTTCTACCATGGTAAAACCGTTTTTGTTTTTACTCCACCGGTTTGTTTTTCTCTTTCTGGCCCTTTTTCACAGCGAAGGTTACTGTTCCGTTTTGAGTTCCGTTGGGGGTTACTATGGATGATGTAGACTACTGTAGTGATGACCTACGGCACCATGATATCTGGCGTTCGCCACCTGGCGCTTTCCGGCATCAGGAGGAGCTTGGCGGTTTAGGGTTTGGTGGCTTTACTGGTAACCGGCCTCCTGATGGACCTCTGTCACCCCCGGTGAATGACTGCCAACCATTACCTTCCTGCTCGCCGTTCTGGGAGGGGTCAACTGCTCGCCTATCTCCTGAGACTCATGCCGTGAATATCTGGGGCGTCAGGGGCTTCTGCACCTCTCCATCTCCGGAGCCGCTGAGTGCAGGCATAGGAGACCTGCCTGAATTTATTACCTCCGCGGATAGCGAAAATCATCTCACTTCTGGACTGGACCGACAAGCTGAGGTGGAGGGTATTGGGGCGCGGCGGACTGAATCCCCGTTACAACCCTGTGGGTTTGTCGCAGCAAATTTGGACTTCGTTGAACAAAGAGGGTTCTCTAGTCCTTCTGGGGACTCCGACCAGCGTGATTGTGGCCGTGTTGCGGGTACAGCTGGGGTTGCATCTAAGGAACCCACCGTGAAAAGCCGTAGAAAATGGATTAAGAACTCTGGGAAGGCACCTAACTACGCGTTGGGGGAGGACATTGGCATGCACCAGATTGTAGGGATGGTTAAGTCGGTTTTGGTCGGTAGGGTTTATGGAAAATCTGTCAGCCTCAAGACTGTGATCTCGTGGGCTACGGGGGCATGGCTGGGACACTGCGGTTATGTGCCCCGTATCGTTGGGCTCTCAGGTGGGTGGTATGCTTTTCATTTCTCCTCGGATGCTCATGCACACTGGGCATTAAGTCTAATTTGGTCTATCCTTAAAGTCCCTCTTCTGTTAAAGCCGTGGAACCCCCTATTCGATGCCAGTCGGGAAAGATTGGATGTTATCCCCCTCTGGGTTCGTCTCCCAGGACTTCCCCTTCACTACTGGTCAGAGGAACACTTCCGAAGGATTGGGAACAACTTGGGAACCTATCTTGATGCGGATTTCTCTTTTGTGGCATCGACAATGCAGAAAGTTGCTCGCATTCTGGTGAGCATTAATGTCAGAGATGGACTATTTGATACTATGGACCTGACATGGGGGCCCTATACCTTTGTTCAGACACTGGACTATGAGAATGTGCCCTTCAGGTGTAGGCGGTGCCATGAATATGGCCACCCGGCCATTGAGTGTTCTGTTCCTGTTCGGGTGCGGTTTGGTAATACCCACAAGCGCAGGGTGGTGGCCAAGGAGGTTGGAATGGATTCGGCGGAGGAATCTGACGGTCAGCAGGGTTTTGTAACTCCTACTTTGGAAACACCGTTGGCTAGTCAGCCGGATGGCGAAGTTCCCACTGGTGGTGAGGTGGTTGCTGAAAACGATGATGCGGATGGCTCAGTCCCTGTTGCTGGTAACTCGGTTGCTGCTGAAGAACCACACATTACACATTCTCGAGACTCGGCACGGGAGGGTTCATTGGTACCGATTCTCCGCTCACCAGACTTGGCTGCAGGTGCTCCTTCTGTTACTCTTTTCAACCCTTCCTTCTGTCTTATTTTTAACAACTTTTCATTTCCTGGTCAGGATTGGGTGGATGGTTTTAAAAATTTGCACATTTCCCCTCAGTTGCTGTCTCCCAACACACCCCCTCATAACACTGTAGCTCCTTTCCTCGAAGTGGATCATCCACTTCTTGTTTGCCCTCCGGAATCTAGCCTTTCTGCCATCTCTGAGCCGGTATTATCCTCTCCCGAACCCTCCTCTCCCCCTGGCTCCTCTAAATCTGGCTATTGGCTGCGATCCCTGACCAGTCCACCTGCGGGGGGGTTAGGGAAGTTGAATCCTAAGCCTCGCATACCCCGAGGAAGGAAATCCTTCCTTTCCCATGCCAAGACCCGAGCTTGCTCGGAACTTAAGATTGGTAAACAACTGTCTATCGAAAGGGCACTTAGAGCGGTGGATGCCCATTCGGAAGGGTTGAAATGAAGGTCATGTCCTACAACTGCCGAGGTCTTGCTGGTCCCTCCAAAAGACCAGCACTTCGTAGGATGCTGCAACTGGAACATCCTGATATTTTGTTACTTCAAGAAACTATGTGCTCTGGGATTGATGCTGTCAACCGTCTGAAGGTTTGGTTCCCTGGTTGGGGATTTGAAGGCTTGGACGCCAGGGGACGCTCTGGTGGGCTGGCAATTGGCTGGAATGCAGCTAAGGTGTGTGTTTCCTCCCTTTGGGGGATGCACTCTGTGTTAGGCATGACCTGTAAATCCTTGGATTTTGCTGAACACTTCACTATTGTTAACATTTATGGCCCTTACTGTGATCGTGAACCATTTTGGAATGCACTGTTGGATAAAGATCTGCTTAAAGGAACTTCTACAATTCTTGGAGGGGATCTTAACTTTTCCCTGGGGCACGCTGAGATTTGGGGACCACATGCTCAAGTGGATCCTCTCACAAAATTTTTTATTCGTAAGCTCTCTGATGGAAATTGGATTGATGTGGAGCCGGTTTCACTGAAACCCTCCTGGCGTAATATGAGGGCTGGTATGGAAAGAGTGGCCAAAAGGCTGGATCGTTTTCTTATCTCAGAACATATTGCAGAGACTTTTTTCTATCTGAGGCAATGGATTGGGGCCGGGGGTTGCTCTGATCATGATCCGATTTTTCTTGAACTGAAGGCTGGGCCTATCAAGCCGCCCGCTCCCATTAAATTCAACAAGGTGTGGCTGGAGGATCCTACCTTCTTTGATTTAATCCAGCAGCTCTGGCTTCCTTACCACCAGGGATCAAATCTTACTGCAGCCTTCCATTTTGCGGAGAACATCAAACTTCTCAAGGAACCTATCAAATCTTGGGCAGCAGCTAAGAGGAAAAGGGAGGACAAAGAGCTTAAAGACATTGAAGAAGCCATCTCCATCATTTCGGGGGGACCTGGAGGTGGGTTTGACTCACTGGCTTCTAAGGAACAACTTGTATCTCTGATGGACAAGAGGAATAGGATACTCTTACACAATGAAGAGGCTTGGAGGCTTAAGAGCAGGGCCATTTGGCTGGAGAGCGGTGACGAAAACTCAAAGTTCTTTCATGCTTATGCTAAGGGTCGAAGATCAGTCAATACTATCTGGAGCCTGGAAGATGCGGAAGGAAATTCCCAGGCCACCTTCGAAGGATTGGCTGGGATTGGGGTTAATCACTTTCAGGAACTGTTCAAAGCAAATAACAGGGTAAACATTGAAGAGGTCCTCCGAGTTGCTCAACTATTTCCTCGCTTTGCTGAGGAGGAGGACAACAGGAGGCTTATGGACATCATAACTATGGATGAATTGAAGAAGGTTCTCAGCAGCTTTCAGAAGGACAAAAGTCCGGGGCCGGATGGATGGACGATTGAATTCTTTATAGCCCTCCTTGATATTATTGGCGAAGATCTCTTACAGCTGATTGAGGACTCCAGGAGGGAAGGCAGAATCCCGGCCAGTATTAACTCTACTTTCATTGCTCTTATTCCCAAAGGGGACTCTCCTTCCACGCTCAATGATTTTCGACCCATCTCACTGTGCAACTGTGTGTATAAAATTGTAACAAAGGTGATCGCTAGCCGACTAAAACCTTTACTTTCCACACACATCTCTGAGGAGCAGTTTGGGTTCCTCGAAGGACGCCAGATACATGAAGCCATTGGATTAGCGCAGGAGGGTCTTCATAGTATCAAATCCAGTAAGCAGAAAGGTGCAGTTCTCAAAATTGACCTTTCTAAAGCATTCGATAAGGTCAGTTGGCTGTATATACGTCTCATGCTTACACATTTGGGGTTTGAGATTGGTTTCATTCGATGGATCATGAGCTGCATAACCACTGTCTCTTTTTCTATTCTTATGAATGGAGCAGCGACTCCATTCTTCCACTCTGGGCGTGGACTACGTCAGGGTTGCCCCCATTCCCCTCTGTTATTTTTATTGGTAGCTGAAAGCTTGAGTAGGGCCATTAAGGAATCTAAGCGAACCGGAGATATAGCAGGGATCCTTGTTGCTCCGGGTACCGCACTCACACATCTACTCTTCGTGGACGACATCCTGATATTCTGCTCTGGCTCTAGAAGGGAGGCAGCTAAATACAAGGAAATTCTGGACCTCTTCTCCGTTGCTACGGGTATGGAGATCAACATTGCTAAATCTACTATTACGGCTTCTCTTCTGGATGAGGAGGATCTTCACACTCTCACTGACCTGTTCCCCTTCCAGCTCCTTAACCTCTCAGAGGGGCTTCGTTACCTGGGATTTCATTTAAAGCCTAACAACTATCTTAAACAAGACTGGGATTGGTTATTGGAGAAACTAGAAAAGAGACTCAAGAGCTGGAGCTTCAGGTGGCTCTCACGCGCTGGCAGATTGATCTTGGTGAAATCGGTTCTGGAAGCCATACCAGTTTACTGGATGTCCCTGGCCTGGATACCTAAGGGGACGCTGGAAGCTGCACGCAAAATATGTTTTCGCTTCTTGTGGAATGGTAAGGAAGATGCTCATGTTACGCCTTGGGTGAAATGGGAACGTATTGCCACCCCCAAAGCGTTAGGAGGCTGGGGTTTAAAAAACATTTTCTACTTCTCTCAGGCTCTGGCTGCCAAATGTGGTTGGAGGCTTATCACATCTGGTGGGTTCTGGGCACGTATTATGACTCTCAAATATATTGCACCGGACTCTGTGGAGGACTGGATTCGGTCTCCGAACAAGATACATAAAGGAGGGTCTGTCATTTGGAAAGCTCTTGTCTCCTCCTTTCATGTAATTGAACAACACCTTGTTTGGGATGTAGGTAACGGACGAAGGTTGAGGGTTGGCAGAGATCCTTGGGTCGGCTGTGAAGCACAGCATATCCTTTCCGACGGACTGATCCTGGAATTGCAGCATCGGAATATTACTGTTCTACATCACTTGGCGGATGGGGAAAATCTCTGGATGGGAAGACCCGTCTGGAGGCGAGCTGATACTTTTGGCCTTGAACCGGAATGGGAAGATGAACTTAGAACATACCTGCGAGCTCTCAGCAGGGATCAAATCTTTCTCAATGATGAGGACGACACCATGGTCTGGGATGGGGATCCTTCTGGCTCTTATACTCCGAAGTATGGGTATCAATGGATCTGCGCAAATTTTTGGAACAGGGAACAGGTGTGGTGGTGGAAAACTATTTGGAGATTGCAGAGCCCTCTTAAAGCGCGCCTTTTCTTGTGGTGCATCCTAGCAAATCGCATTCCAACCTGGGATTTCCTGCAAAAACGAAACCTTCAGGGGCATAGCAGGTGCTACCTGTGTTCTCATGACGAGGAAACTGTCTTACACCTTTTTCTTCACTGTAGCTTCATTAAGGAGGTCTGGCAGGTTGTGTCTCGGATCCTAAAAGTAAATTTCAGATGGGATGGGCACTCTCTGGCTGAAGCCTGGCGTAATTGGATTGAGAACTCTGTGTATGCCCCATTCAAAGGCCTCCCCTCTATTGTCATTTGGGGCACCTGGTTATCCCGTAACAATTGCCTTTTCTCGGACAAAGTTGGTTTACCAGCTTTGGTGGCCACTAACAGCTGTGGCATCCATCTTGCTCTTCATCGGTGCAAACTGGTCACTAATATTAGGAACATACAACCCTTGAACCTTGATACTACACTGCCTTGGGGTTTCTTCGACGGGGCCTGCCAGAACAATATCTGTGGGGGAGGGGCGCTACTGTTTTTATCTCCCACACACTATTTTGTGATGTCTTTTGGTTTTGGGAGAGGTACCAACAATTGGGCTGAGATTCTCAGCCTCAAGCTCTTACTCTCCTTTGCATTGGAACAAGTGATCCGAAAAATTACTGTTTATGGGGACTCATTGAATGTGATAAACTGGGTCAATGGACTGAATCAGTGCAACAATCGGAAAATTGCTGGGGTTTTGGAACACATGCAACATGTCACTTACTCCTTTGATACTTTTACTTGCAGGCATGTTTTTAGGGAAAACAACACAGAGGCGGACAAAGCCTCGTAGGATGGCTTAACACTTGCTCCCGGTCTCTGGAAAGTCACCGAAATTTTGGATGGGGTCAGCAGGGAACTTTATCACAGGCCGTTCATTGACTGATCTTTGCTTGGCAGCTATGTTTTTTCTGGGAGATCCTTTTTTAGTTACTGTTATCACTGTTTGTACATATAAACTTGCTCAATTTTGTATCTAAAAGACCCACACAGATTGCAACTTCTATGAAAATATTATTGCCTTTTATCGGTTATTTTCAAATATGATGTAATGGATGTTATTGCTCACGTGGTGAGAACATCACAATTTTGCTCAGACATAGTTCCACTGGTTCTCAAAGACCTCTTCCACTCTTTATGAGTGTAGACTTTATATGTAATTTCGTACTCTTAAGGATGAAATGAAATTACGCTTTTTTTTCGAGGAAAAAAAAAGAACACGAGATTTACGTGGAAACCCTGCTATATGCAAGTAAAACCATGAGGAAATGGAAAATGTTATCTTTTATGATTACTCTACAACAAACTTACAATGCTTACTTCTAGCTCTCTCGTGTTACGATGTTGATGGGTCACTCCCCTTTTATACAATACGTATGAGGGTTCTATAAGGAACCGAAATACATTAGAAGGGTCTATAAATTTTCACCCCGGGGGTTTTCCCCTGCACGCCTAGAGAGGGGGGGTTAGCAACCCCCCCACGTGCTCAATGCATATGAGCAACGCGTGGACTTGGTCAAGAGGTCTATAGGAATAATATTTGAGATATGGATATTGGCTTCATCTCCTAACATTCTCCCACTTGAAGTCAATATACATGAAGTTCCTTGCCAATATTTCCCACTCAAGTGCCATTTCCTAATGCTACCTTTATCACATTTTCATCAAGCCCAAAGAAGTTTTGCAGCATTCAAACTTCTTTTCCCTGACTGACTTTGTAAGCATATCTACAATATTCTCATTAGTATCAATTTATCCATCGAGATCATACCTTCTTCCACCACTTTCCTTATGAAATATGCTTCGTGCAATCATGAAATGTTGGATTCTTTACTAAGTGAATAGCACTTTCACTTCCACAGTGCAAAGTGATCTTCCCTTGCATCATATTGAATTCATTCATCAGTCACTCTAGCCATATTGCCTCTTTCTTAGCCTTAGATGCCACCACATATTTTTCTTTATTGGTTTATAGCCACCACTAGCTACAACTCGGATGTTCAACGTATAGCTCCACCAACAAGGGTGAAAGTATATCTTGTAGTAGACTTTCACGCATCTATGTCTCCACCAAAATCAGAATCTGTAAAACCTTTAATTTGTAAATCTATCGATCTGGTATCAAATAACAGCATCTAAAGTCCCATTTAAATGTCTAAGTATCCACTTCACAACATTCCAATGCTCCTTACCGAGATTCGCCATGAATTGACTAGCAACTCCCTCTTCTTTAGCAATATCTGATCCAATGATCACCATGGCAAACATGAGGCTCCCTACTATTGATGAATACAGTATACAAGACATGTGTGTCTTCTCTACTTCTATGCTAGGACACTATTCATAAGACAACTTGAAGTGTGCAAGAAGTGGGGTGCTAATTGGTTTTGCATTTTGCATGTTGAAAAGTTGCATAATATTTTCTATATACATCTTTTGACTTAACCATATCTTCATACTTGTTTTGTACTTGTGTATCTTCATCCCTAGAATTTGATTTGTTGCTCCTAAATCCTTCATTTCAATGTCTTAGCCAACTGATCCTTGAGATCTATGATTTTCTTCATGATGGGGCTTGCAACCATCACATCATCAACATACAACAATAAGATAATAAAACCGCCATCATCAAAACTCTTATAATATGCATAATGGTCAACTTCACTTTTACTAAAACCTTGGCTCTTCATGAAGGTGGCAATTTTTTTGTACCCATCCATGGTGTTTGTTTCAATCCATACATATATTTCTTGAGTCTGCAAACCAAATGGTCTTTTCCTCTTTCTTTATATCCCTCGGGCCGATCCATATAAATTTCTTCATCAAGATCACCATGCAGGAAAGTAGTTTTTACATCTAGTTGTTCCAACTCTAAATCATGTGTTGCTACAAGTGCAAGTAAAACCCTTAAAGTAGTACGCTTTACAAGTGGGGAGAATATTTCGTCAAAATCTATACCTAAGTTATGCACATAGCCTTTTGTTAGTAAGTGACCTTTATAACGTTCAAGCAACCCATCATTTCTCTTCTTTACTTTATACACCCACTTATTTCCAACAATTTTTCTTCTTGGTGGGAGATCCACAAGTTCACATGTTTCATTCTTGTGTAATACTCTCATTTCTTCATCCATGGCTTTCCTCCATTTATCTACATTCTCAGATTCTCTGGTTTCCTTAAATGAACTAGGTTCACCATCACCTGTTAACAAAGCAAAATAGGACTTAAAATCAAGATAATACATTTATGGACATCTCTAGGGACATGTAGATCTTTTGAGTTGTGACTACTATGCTTGTTATTATTCATATTGATCACAAGATTCATTTTCATATTCACTCATTTCTACTTCAATTGATACAATCTCATATGTCTCTTATACCTCCTTCCTTTGCATGATTTTTTCATTAAACATAACATCTCGACTAACAATTACCTTGTGGTCAGTAGGATCCCACAATCTATACCCATTTAGCGTATTATCTTAATAGAGAAAAACACATTTCGTTGACTTTGGGTCAAGCTTGGACCTCTTTTCTTTAGGCACATGGGCAAATGCATCACAACAAAAAATATGCAAATGAGAATACATAATCAATTGGATTACCACACCAAAACTCCTTTGGAATCTTTCCATCCAATGCAGTTGTAGGTGGTTTGTTAATCAAATACACACATATATATTAACATCCTCTGTCCATAATCCATTATCTAACCTAGATATATTAAGCATGCTTCTTGCACGCTCCATGATTGTTTGATTCATCCACTCAGCCACACCATTTTGTTATGGTGTATATGGAGCAGTCTTCTAGTGCTTAATTCCTTCCCTCATACAAAATTTATAAAATTCCTTGGAGCAATATTCTCCTACATTATTAGATCTAAGACATAAAATAGACTTGCCCAAACTTTTCTCTACTCGTGCCTTGAAATATTTAAATCCTTTGAAAGAATTTGAATTATTTTTTAGAAAATACACCCACACTCTTATAGACTAATCATTTATAAAAGCTAGAAAATATCTAGCACCATTTATGGACAGAGTGGGGATTGGTCCAAATATATCAGAATGAATAAGTTGCAAATGATCAAAACGTTTACCAGAGCTTGCAATAAACCAAACTATCTTTTTGTTTATAAAAAATACAGTGCTCACACAAGTCTAAATCACAAGACTTGATCCTATAAATCACACCTCAATCTTGTAGATTTTTCAAACCTTTTTCACACATATTTCCAAGTCGTTGATGCCACAACATCACTGCATCCATAACATTTCTTGAGTCTTTTGTTGTTGCATGATTTGTCACTGTATCACCGCATAAACAATACAGTGTCCCATAAGATTATCCTTTTGCTACCATGAGGGATCATTTGGTAATTTTGCATCGAATGTCACCAAAGGTAATATAACCCTATCTTATCCATCATCTTGTAGATAGAGACCAAATTCTTCCGTAGATCTGGTACATGTCATACATCACACAACTTCCTTTATTTTCCATCATTGAACTTGATCTTAATGTCCCCTCTTCCCACAATTTCTAAAGGATGATCATCACCCAAGTAGACCATTCCACCACTACAACACTAGTATTTGACAAACTAGTCTCTATGTGGAGACATGTGGAAAGATGCATTTGAGTCCAAAACCCAAGCATATAATAGAGATATGTTGTTACTTAGGCATAAAGCCTCACATGTTGTCATCTCTTCTGAATCTATTGTACTAGCTTTAGCTGATGGTTTATCTAGATTTTCATCCTTCTTTTCCTTCTTCATATATCAACATTCCTTCCTCAAGTGCTTTAGTTTCCCACAATTCCAAAACCTCCCCTTCTTGCGTCCTCTAAACTTGGATATGGACAATGATCTCCATTGTTGACCCCTTTCACTAGATCACTCTCTCACATATAGGGCTTTACTATTAGAGGGATCCATAGATTATTTTCACTTCAACTTTCTCCCAATAAAGAAACTACCACATCATCAAATTTTAGAGTTCTCAATAATGAGTTGGTGATGGTTACCACCATATGATCTTAGGTGTCCGAGATGGAACAAAGTAAAATGACCACTCTATCCTCAACATCCACCTTTACACCAACCAAGAGTAGTTTGTTGATTAGGGTATTAAACTCATTCAGATGATTTGCCATAGTTGAACCCTCCTCCCTCATCCTTAGATGAAAGTTGTTTTTTTAGGAAACTTATTTGTTGTTAATTTAGTCTCATAGAGTTTCCCAAGTTTCTCTCAAAGGGATTATGTAATATTTTATTCAACAACGTTGAACAAGACAAGATATGTTAGGCAAAGGCGAACTGTAGAAAGAACCTTTCTATCCAGCTTTATCTAGACTTCATTTATCACACCGTTCAATTTTTTCACAACCCCTTGCGAGGCTAGAGCTTGGTCATTTTGAACCAACAAATCCTCCACCTTCATCTTCCACGAGGATAAATTATTTCCATCAAACTTCTCAATATCGAACTTGGTTAAACCTCCTATCATTGTTGCAAGTTCCACTCGCAGAAAACCCTATGTTGGTGAGTTTTTATGTCTCTGATACTAGATGTTAGTAAAAAAAATTGTATGTATGTCTTTGGTTTGTATGACTGAATCTGCATATAATCTCAATATAATGACAAAACTAAAGCAACAGTGGTACAGAACTGAATTGGCATTTGAACCTGGTCATGCAGGTCATTCTTGGATTATGGAGATGAACTTGCCTTCCAGCTCCACCATCAACACAGAGAACGGTTCCACCCCGGAGATCGTTGCTGGCCACAATTAATGAATATAGACCGTTGGCAGGTGAACACGAAGCATAAAGAAAAGCCATAAGATCGTGTGTACGAAAGTAATAGCAAATTGCTAATATCACCTCATGTTGAAATCTATTTATGGAACAGTCCGTCACCGTTACGTCGCCAATTGTTTTTATTCAATAGTCTTCTCCCCGTAAAAATTTCAGTCTTCAGGATAATGATTGAACCATTCAATTACTTTGCACGAACTCTATCTAAGCCTCATGATTTCTTGATATTGATATATGTATGGAAAAATTATATTATATTTACAAATTTTTCACGAACTCTGTTTGAGCATTATGAATACTTTATATCATATCTTTGTATGAAAAAATTAGATTATATCTACAAATTTTGATATTATTAAATTTACAAATTTTGATATTATTATGGTTGGTTGAATCAATCAAACTAAATATTAACTTTTCTACTACTTTTATTTACAAGTCTAAGTTACAATCACAAGTCACTATATCTTTATTAACTTTTCTACTACTTTTATTTACAAGTCTAAGTTACAATCACAAGTGAGTAACTTAGGGAAGAGTGTGTTTAGACGCGTTCATAAAATTTAGTATTTTGATTTTTTATATTAAAATAATGTATATAAATGGAGTTATAAGAATTTTAGGTGGATAAATGCTTTTTAAATAATAAAAAATGATCATTTACTTTAAGAACTTCTCTTATTGAATTTCATAACCAATTTACTATAAAACACATGCCAAATTATTTATATCTATCACTCTTCCTATTATAAAACATACATGAAAACATCATGTAATTTTTTTTCATTTAACATTTAAAATAAGTAAAAACTTATAAAATTAAATAAATAAGTCTAGTAGTTCTGTAAGCAAATAAATCATCAACTGTGTTCTCAGTAGTAGCAAGGACTGTGTGAGAACATATTTCTCTTGAATCTGGATTGAGAATAGGTGTTGGTTCTGAATCTTCTCGAACCATGATCTCAACATCAAAATCTTGATCTTTTTCTTCACTAGAATAGGAGTCACTAGAAGAGAAGTCACTGTGATCTTCATCAGAATCTGAAGGAATAGTTGGAGAGAAGGGCATGAAGTGTGAGAACTCATATGCCTTTGAGGCATGATTTGCAATCCCATTCGCTATAACCTTTCCAGTGGAGATTTCTGTAATCTCTACTGTGTCTGGACCAAAAATTACTTGTTTTGGAGATCCTGTATGAGTCATTTGATATACTGACAACAAATTAGCTATAAGAGAAGGAACAAATAAGACATTTTTGAACTTACCATGCTCCATATGAACTGTACCCAAACCTTTGGCAGAAATCTGAGAGTTGTCTCCCATGTGAATGGTAGGCCCATCTTGGAGATCCAAAGAGGAGAAGGATTCTTCTTGTGCCATCATGTGGTTGGAAGCTCCAGAATCTATGAGGAGAGTTTTTGTCTTTGAAAAACCAGCCATCAATGCATGACAATCATCATATCCACTTCCAAAATCAGACATCCTTGCTTCTTTTGGAACAACAATTTGGTTTTGTTCAAGAAGCTTGGTTAAAGATCAATCTTCTTATGCATGCAAGCATGCTCATGATGGTTTCCTCTCTTGCAGTAGGTACAATTTGGTCTCTTTTGTTTGTCATTCTTGGATCTTGAAGGTTTCTTGCCTTTGCCTTTTTGTCCCCCTTTTGCATTTGCTCCACTTGATTCACCAGCTAAAAGAGCTAGATCTCTGGAGGTTTTGATGGCACCCATTTGAAACAGTTTGTTCTCTTCTTGAGTGAGAGCTTTAATGAAGTCACTTAAGGTGGGAAACTTCCATCCAGGGATGGACATTCGAACAGAATGAAAGGTAGATACAAAGACAGAAAATTGAGATCCAAGTTTGCTCAATATAGAGAGTATCAATTGCTCATCACTTTTAGTGATGCCACATTGCTTGCAATGCAAAACCAAATTCTGAAATTTGGAGAAGAAATCTTGGATGCTCTCGAAATTGCTAGGTTGAAGGGAAACCAATTCATTCTCAAGAATGTAGCCTCTCAGTTCATCTTGTTTTCCAAAAAGACTCCTAAATTTTATCCGTAAATCATATGGAGACTTCAATCCATCAGTATGAAACAATAGATCATCAGATATATGAAGGCATATGAATCCAAAGGCTTCATCCATTTTGTTTAGGTGCTTGATGTGGTATGGCATCTTTTTCCTCAACTATTCTAGTAAACCCTCTTGATTGCAAGAGTATTATCATCTTCCTCTTCCATTCGAAATAATTGAAAGGAGTGAGAAGAATAGAAGAAGGAGCATTCGAATTGCTCATCTTGACTGCTTGAACAAGTGCAAATAAAAGGCTGCTGAATCTGCTGCTGCAACTGCTGGAACTTCAAAAATACCTGCAAAAAACTCTTAAGAATGGAGGTAGAATATACTCTCAAGGCTCTGATACCATGTGAAATTGCCCACATAATATCCAAAGAGATGATGTAAACCTCACAATGAAAGAATTTAGGAATAATAGAAGAAGAGACAAGCAATAGAACTTAGATCCAAAGAAACTCTGATTGAGGCAGAATAATTACACATGTTACTATTAACAGAATAATGAACTGGTAAATATACAATGTTGAGTATGAGGATTCGAATTCACTAGGAGGAATTCGAATTGGCCTTCATGCACAGATCCATAATCAGTGGAGAGTCATCAATGCCTAACTAGGAGTCCACCTTCTCATCAGTGAAGTCATCAATGCACAAGTAATGATCAACCGGGAGTCAAACTGAGTCTAACTGAAAGTGGTTGGTGTAACTAGCACATGGAAGCACTAATATAGTGAAGGAGGCTCAGTGGAGGGTGCCATAGGTTCTAACTGGAGTCAGAATGGTCAATCTAGTCTCACTGGAGGTCCAACAGAGTGATAAACTCAGTAAAGAGTTAGTTAATCCTTAAATCAAGGAAATAACTGAAGATAACTCAATATAATTGAATATAACTGGACTGGTAGGTGAAGAAGGTGCCCTTGTCATGCAGTGGAGCAAAGGAGGGCGCATTAGTCACTGGGAGGCCTAGAAATGATCTGAAAGAAGCTCCGGGGGCTAGTTTGCTGAGGACTAGGTGTTGGGAATGATGACCTAGAATGCATGCAAAATGCATGAAAACCCTAATTTTGCATGCATGACTGAAAATGAAAATGACTGGAAAGCTAGTAGGACTAGGATGGAGTATAGGAATATCCTAACAGTTTTTTCCATCCCTGCTCCAACTTTGAAGTCATGGTTTCCAATGGGGGCACCTTACCTTGCAAGGGGAAGTGTCACAATGTGCGTATCTCTCTGGAAGATTATAACCTGCGCTCTGACATGTTTGCCTTGTCCCTAGGCGGATGTGATGTGGTTTTGGGGGTTCAATGGTTATGCACACTTGGCCCCATCTTATGGGATTTTGCTGAACTTTGGATGCAGTTTTTAGTCAATGGGAAACAACACAAATTTACGGGATTACAACAAGGGTCTCTCTGCATCATCAGTTCACATCACCTGGAAAAGATCCTTAAGAAGAATTCACATGGTGTCATCGCTAAACTCCATTCCATTCAGATGCACCCATCAACGGTCTCCCCTACTTCCTTGGATAGATATGCAAGTGTCTTTGTTGAACCAATGGGATTGTTGCCTTCAAGAGACCTTTCCAATAAGACTTTAGCCGCATCTACATCTCAAAAGGAAATGCTGGCTATTTTGCATGCAGTACAGAAGTGGCAGCCATACCTATTAGGGAATCATTTCTACATCAAGACTGATCTCCAAAGTCTGGAAAATTTCCTGGAACAATCGGTCTCCTCCCCAACACACCTGAAATGGGTTATCCAACTCATGGGTTCTACCTATGCGATAACTTACTAGAAGGGTAAGGACAATTTGGTGGTAGATGCTCCTTCTCACACATTTGATGACGCAGTTCCTCTTACAACTATTTCTCTGCTTGTTCCAAATTGGTTGTAATCTGTTCAACAGGGCTATCTCTTCTATGAACTCCATGCTTCTTCATCGGCAAGGCACTCTGGGTTCCTCAAAATGTATGACCGGGAACAATGTAACTTCTTTTGGCAGGGACTGAAAATGACAATTCAACATATGGGGGTTGACTGTGATACTTGTCAGGTCAACAAGGGTGAAATGACACTCCTTTTGGGACTGCTCGAACCCTTGCCCATCCCTACATAGATTTGGACAACTATTTCTATGGATTTCCTAGAAGCGCTCCAGTGGTACAAAACCACATCTAAAAGGACACCATATGAAGTAGTCTATGGATAGGCACCACCAGTTCTTCTCCCATACACACTCAGCAGCTCCCTAGTTCAGGCAATTGACTCAGTTCTTCGAAACCGCGATCAGATTCTTCTCATTCTGCAGGACAATCTTCACATGGCAAGAATTCGACTGAAACAACAAGCCGATCAACACCGTTCTGAGCACACTTTTCACGCAGTTGATATGGTTCTTCTTCGTCTACAACCTTCCAAGCAACCTCTCCTGAAACTCAAAAGGTGTCAGTGCCCGGAATGCAACCCAAGGATGCTACAGGGGAACCACTCCTTCAGATTCTGCATTCAATTTCCACATCTAAATCTTTGAGGACAAAGCTTTTTCTAAGGGAGAGGGGATGTTAGGAGCCCATGTCAACCCTTCTATTTACTTTGTTAGTATATTGTTGTTGGACGCATATGCTTTGTAAGTCGTCTCGTAGTATTTGTTGATCCATAGTTTGTATTATTGTTGTTGGATGCATATGCTTTGTAAGTCGTCTCGTAGTAATTGTTGATCCATAGTTTGTATTGGCCCATGGTTTGTATTGACACATGGTATTGGCGCCTAGACTTAGTATATAAGTTTGTGTTGAGACCAATGAAGGTACCGTTAAGTTATTTTTATTGAGCTTGCTCAAAGGAGGTTGCCCCCTCAAAGTGGCCTGCGATCAATAAAAGCGATTCTGAGTTCTGTTATTTCTGCTATCTCGCGTATTCTCATTAATTAATTGTTGCAGGTTATTCACATCCTTAAATAAACCAATTGCCTTCTCTTGACTATTAAACCCAATCATTGAATGCATGTGTGAGGTTGGTGGGAAAAGTCACTTCATGTAGTTATTGAAGCATGGGGGTTGTGACAGTTATGTCAGCTGTGAGCATTTTAGGATAGTTCGATACTCCATCCTTGTCCTACCTAGCATTATTTATTTTTCCTAGTTGTTGCTTATGTCATTTCCCCCCTAGTGGTGTGTAGATTTCATCTAGGATCCATCTACCACCTTCTGAGCCCTGCATGTATCATTTTAGGACCACTTCAGTTAGTTCCCTATTTGATAGGAACCTACTAAGTGTTCTGGTGTGGTCCACCTGAGTTACTTGACTCTTGTGGGGGGTTAGAGCTCCAGATGCCACTGACTGTGGCCTCATGCGCCCTTTTCTGAATGGCATGCATGACAGACTCACTATTGCGCCCTCCTTAGTTAGTTAACTGATTGTGACTTCACTTAACTGGGTTTAGGTTCAGTTCAGTTGACTTTGAGTCTTCCGGAGCACTCTAGTGGTGATAATCCCTATGCTATACCAACTAAGGTTTGAATTATCCTACATGATTCGAATTCTCTCCATTGTATTATAATTGTTCATTATACTCATAATTTAGTAGTGTGACATTATTCTGCTCCTATCTGAGTTCTGTTGCATATTATTCTTCTGCTCTTTTTTATTGCAGTTTTCACTCTTATTCTAATTTTCTGCTCATTCTTTCTTTATGAGGTATCCTCAACTCTTTAGATCTGTCGTGACATAGAATTTCACATGGTATCAGAGCCTTTTGAGCGAATAGGTTGAGCAATTGCTTTTAGTAGTGCACCAGAAGCCTCTGTATTTCCACAGCAAATCCTGGTGCCATTGCATTGAATTCATTAGATAAATCCAATGAGGCCTAGCTAGGTGTGAAGGATCCGCATAAAAGTGCCTACTGTCCTAAAGCAGTGCTCAGTAGTAGTATACCTCCATTCTTGACATTTTTTTGCAGGTTATTTGAAGTTTTTGAGTGCAGCAACAGTTGCAACAGTTTTCTGCAGTTGCAGCAGTTTTTTGTAGTTGCAGCAGTTTCTGTAGTTACAACAGTTTTCTGCAGTTGCAACAGTAGAAATAGAAAATATTTTCCATTGTTTTCGCAGGAATTCTACAACAACTTCCATATATTTGAAAGGAATTCCTCCTCTCTCTCCATTCAACTATGATGAGTGGAAACCAAAGATGAGAACATATATGAAGAGATAAGGTCTTTTTTACAAGCGTATGATATGAGAGATTTTTCTTCCTATGAAGAAGAGAATGATTGGCTAAATGAATGTGACAGAGAATTTGGAGCAATGTGTATTGCTATATCTCCTAGTATGCGCTGGCTCATGGAAACTATTGAATATCCAAGTGATCTATGGGCCCAACTGAACAAAACATTTGGCAAGCAGAATGAAGGGATCGATGCAAATTATTTGGAGAACAAACCCAATGATAACTCTGTTTATTAAGTTGTCATTGATGCCAACAGTGTATAGTCATTGATGCCAACATGTCTTGGTGCCCCTTGAGGAGCCCCTGAGGGTTAAGTAATTGTCAGTGTCTAAGGAGACCTTTTGATCTTGTCCAAGCCCAAGTTTGAAGCCCTTAGAGCCCTTGGGACAATGACAAAAGCCCTGAACACCCTGTAGAGTGTTTAAGTACCCCAAAGAGGTTTTGCGTTTCCCCAATTGTTTCTTTGTTTCCCCAGTACCACAACTTATGCCCCAGTACGCTACAAAAGTGTTGAACAAGTTGCAAGAGTCCAAATGACCCTTTCAGTGGTCATTTGTGTTTATTGAGGTCATGGTACCCCAGGAGAAGGTCTAGCAACCCCACAGGTGATGTCATGATGGATCTTGACCCTTGGAGGTCTCCTGGTGTGGTTGAGGTGGTTGAAGAAGCCTATGAATCCCCTTGCTTGATGAAGAAGTCCTTGGACCCACATTTGATGGCTTAATGGTCCTTGTCCCCTTAAAGGTGATGATGTGGACATTAATGACTTGATGAAGACTTAGAACCCTTGACGAAGATCTTGATGCCCGTGTATCCCTTGTTGGGGTCATGGAACCCTTGGAGATGGTCATTATGCATGAGAAGGTCTGGCACCCACATAAATGGCGGCATGATGACCCTTGGACACTATATGATCATTGATGGTGCATTTGGAAATGATTTGGGTCTTGGAATCCATACATATGGTGGTTTGTAATCCCATGATTGTTGGAGCCTTTGATATGATAGAATCCTTGGTCATGATGCCCTCATCACTTGGTGATGGAGTCCTATGTGATGGGCTTGAAGTCCATGGAAAGTATCTTTAAATATTATATGATATCCTTGAAAGAGTCCTTGAAACCCTTGCATGTGGTGCCTTGGGTCTTGAACCATGGTGATGTATGGTCCTATTTGTGGTTGTATGGATATTGGGATGTATATGGAGGTAGATCCCACGGATGTGCCTTGATATGTTGAAGAAGACTTTGAAACTCTTGTAGTTAGTGGTATGGTCTTTGGCACCCTCATGTGTGGGGTCTTTGACGTCGTGGACATATTGAATAATTTAAGTGTATTATACCAAGAATTTGCAAATAAACCCATCATAGGGAGATAGTCCTCATCAAGCCATTTCCATTGATATGTGGAGCATCTTCTAACTCCTTACGGTTGAAGAGATATGAATTTTTGAAGTTGGTGTACCCCACCTTTTTGGGTGAGCCGACCAAACAAAAGAAAAATTAATTATTTGTAATTTTGAATTGCATGTCGGCCCAGTTTGAGGTAATAACTTTCCTCTATGACCTATATATAAATAGAATATAAAACATTTCATTTGCTCATCAATTGGAATTTTGCAACTCTTGGAGAAAAGTGCGAAATTTTGTGGAGGAATTTTTTTTTGGGTATCTTCACTAAAATTGGCATAACTTTCTCATACGGAATCGGAATTACAAAATTCTTGGCTCGTTTGAAAGCTTGTTACGAGGGCTATGTGATGACATGATATAGAGTTTATTTTGGTTTTTCTATTGTTTCTTGACCTTATGATCTTCAAAAAGGTATGGCTCATGCTTCTAGGTTTCTCTTGTAATGGCACATGTCTCTCATGGATAGAATTCATCTTTGATATTAGTATGTGAGCCTATATATTGGTATATATATTTGAAGTCATTATGGAGGATATGATGATGAAGTTGCATACCTTTATGCTATGATATTATACACTTTATGATGATAATGCATGTGATAATGATGTACACTCTATGAAGTTGATGCACTCCTATACAATATGATGTACATGCATACCATAGTGTGATGATGCTCTCCTATGCATTATGATGTATACTTGATGTTGATTTGACAAGTCATCATTGACTTAGCATTCTTCCATTGCATTTTGAATAGTATTATATTAGGACTATATTGACAGTACTCTTTGACTTAATTGATGACCTTCATTGAGTTGACAAAACAATGTTGTAAGGGTTTGTCATTGACTAAGTGGATTGACCTAAGATTGACTTGTTAGTGGTTGACTATGAGCCTTAACTGTTATCTGAGTAACATTGGCAAGTTGATGATTTGACAAAGTAAAGGCTGTTTGATTGATTTGATAATACTTCTCTTGATTGATTTGAGATGTGATTTGTTTTGGGCAATTGTTTTATTCACCATTGACTTAGTAAGTCAATATTGATCTTAAGTAATTGGCATTCCAGTATTGAGAAACCATTGACTGTATTTGATTTAGTTAACATTGTATGAGACTATATATTGATGAAAGTATCCATAGGTGGTATAGCATTGACCAAGTTGGTTGAAGACATGATTGTCTTACAGTTTGTTGATTGCTTGTTTGAAGTTGTCCGTCAAGCTCTGCTTGACTATGTTGCCTGTCAAATTGTGAGAATAGTTGCGATGTCATTGAACTAAGTATGATTGGGTGAGTAAAGTTATGGTTGTAACTCTATCTTGACCAAGTAAGAAAGTAGGTTTCCCATAGAGCAATTATGGACAGGTACATGATCAGATTGACACAGGCATATGATTAATTTGGCACAGGTACATAAGCAGCTTGGTACAGGTCTGGCATAGGTTGCCTTATGTGCAGTTGGTCTAACTCAGATTGGCTGAGTTGTATGAGCAGTTGGTTTGATCCAGGTGGTCTGGTACATAGTTGGTTGAACTCATATTGATTGATTCAAATGATGTGAACAACAGATTGATTTATGCAGACAGATTGATTGGTATAGCTGAGATTGATTGGTACAGCTAGATTGGACAGATTGAGTGTACAGGTTGATGAACAATGTGGCACAGTTGTGATGATCAGTGGACAGTTGATGAGCGGTGAACAGTTGATGAGCAGTGGTCAGTTGATGAGCAGTGAAAGTGGTTTTGCAGTGTGGTACAGGTTGTGCAGTGTGGTTTAGGTTTTGCAGTGTGGTACAGGTTGTGCAGTGTGGTTTAGATTGTGCAGTGTGGTTTAGGTTTTGCAGTGTGGTACAGGTTGTGTAGTGTGGTTTAGATTGTGTAGTGTGGTACAGGTGTTGGATAGCAGGTCCGCAGGATCAGTGCAGTTTGTGGTTCAGTAGTTCAGTTTCTATCTTCATATCAGGGTGGCAGGACGGGGCAAGGAAATTGAGGGAGCTAAGGCTTCCTTCAGGTTGTAGCCTGTAAACCAGGGGGTTGTAGCCTCCTTCCAGTTGTAGCTGGAGAATTGAAGTCTTTGTAACAAAGGGGGTTGTTGCCTCCTTCCAGTAGTTGCTGGTAAATTATTATTATAAAGGCTTCCATGGTTTTTCCCCCAGGACTTGGGTTTCCACGTAAAAATCTTGTGTACTGTGTTTTTCTATGCTTCCTATGTGATGATGATATGATGAGCTGTAGTTGTTAATAATGCTGATGATATAATGATAATGTGATAATGCATTAATGAATGATGTATTGAATAAGTTGTTGATGATTGCTAAAGTTGAAAAAGTAATAAAAGCTACACACACTGTTCACCCCCCCCCTCTCAGTGTGCTCGGTGTGTCCAACAAACTCCTCAAGTGTTCTCTCTAATTATGTCCCGACCTCAATCATATCTCATGATGAAGTTGTTCATGATGAAGAAAAAGCTGCAGATTCAACACTCATGTTCTCAATGTCTTCTATTTCGAATTCTGAGCAAGATAAGCTAGTTCATACTCTAGAATCTGAAGAGTTTCTTAAATCCTCTCTTTCACATGAGTTGGTAGTATGCAGAATGATGATCTATTGAATGTTTTGGAGGTTAAATTAGAGTTTGGAGGTGATGCATTCTCCCTCCTTGATCACATGCCTTCTATGCACTTCTATTCGATCATTGGCACATGTTCTCAAAGTTTCATTGAAGATGGAGGACATTACCATTTGCTTGGGTTCAAGTCTCGGGCATGTTTTGGTTTTGATCTCACCCCTGCTGGGGCAAAGGAGATCACAAGAAACCATCTATCAATTCTTGGAGCTGATTTGAAGTCCAATCCACCACCATCATGCCATAGTTCATTTGGTTATGATCTCACCTATGTTAGTTCAAAGGATTTATCAAAGAAATATCTACACATTCATGGAGTTGATCCTACCTCAGCTGGTTTGAATCACAGGTTCCAGGATGATCTTCATATCTTGGGATTTGTTCTCATCATGTTCGGTCTAAAGAGCAAGTTCAGAAAGCCTCCATATTCGCTTGCATCCACTGAAGGAGAATACAAGCACATGTTTTTGGATCATGATCCACTTCTTCCCAAGAGGAATATACCTCCAGACATATGATCAAGCATCACACCTACTTGAGTTTGGAGTAATTAATCTTTTGGTGTGATTCTGTCCAATTTGAGGGGGGGGGTTTCCCATGAGGTTTTCCCCATTTCCTTGGTTCATGGACTGTTCTTTATTTTTTATCATTTATTTGATTGTATGGGTGACCTTTGGTCTCAATAACCAGGGCTCAGGATGAAAAAATATGGATTAAGGGGGGGTGTTAGGATATTTCAATACTCCATCCTTGTCCTACCTAGAATTATTTATTTTTCCTAGTTGTTCATGATGTCATTTCCCCCCTAGTGGTGTGTATATGTCATCCAGGATCCATATACCACCTTCCGATCCTTGCATGCATCATTTTAAGACCACTTTAGTCAGTTCCCTATTTTATAGGAACCTACTGAGTGTTTTGGTGAAGTCCACATGAGTTACTTGACTCTTGTGGGAGGTTAGAGATCCGGATGCCACTGACTGTGGCCTCATGCGCCCTTTTCTGACTGGAATGCATGACATAATCACTATTGCACCCTCCTTAGTTAGTTAACTGATTGTGACTTCAGTTAACTGGGTTTAGGTTCAGTTCAGTTGAATTTGAGTCTTCTGGAGCACTCCAGTGGTGATAATCCCTATGATAGACCAACTGAGGTCCGAATTCTCCTGCATGATTTGAATTCTCTCCATTGTATTATAATTGTTCATTATACTGATAATTTAGTAGTGTGACATTATTCTGCTCCTATCTGAGTTCTGCTGCATATTATTCTTCTGCTCTTTTTTATTGCAATTTTCACTCTTATTCTAATTTTCTGCTCATTCTTTCTTTGTGAGGTATCCTCAGCTCTTTAGATCTGTTGTGGCATAGAATTTCACAGAGCAGTCCTATTTCTTCTATGGTCAGAAGCTATGTCTGTTGTCTTTTCACCCTTACCTCATATCCTTGGAGTTAACACTCTTTTGATTCGCTCTCTCATGCATGTTTTATACACCACGTAGAGTTTCCATTGTTGTTCATGTCCATTACCAGACTGTGTTTAACCCATAAATTCAAATTTGAAGACATGGCTGCATTTTGGAAGGGAAAATAGATAGTTGCAGGTGAGCATGGAGGTTGGGAAATCTAGGAAACTTCACCCATTGAGTTCTGCTACTTTTGGATGGTTGAGAAGCCATAGATTAATGTTGCATGAGGTTCTCCAACAACACACAACAGGTTGGATTCTTACTGCACATACTGGTGAGCATTGTAAGGGTTGGATTTCCTGAGGGAACTATGGATCAGTGAAGGGAAATGCCTTCCTTGTTTTGCATGGGGAAGTTGGAAGGAGTGCCATGGCTGTGATGGCTTAGTGAGACCCCTATAGAGTTCTAGTTGAGTTTTTGGATAAGCACATGGAGCATACTGGGTTTGGGATGAGAGATAGTGTTATGTATCTAAATATTAAAAATATTAGTTAAATCATAAATAGATGTAATTAATTAAATTGTTAAATTCTGTGGGTACATCGTTCCATTGAAACAATACCCAATTGACCTATAAATGGTCAATTGCTTGTAAATGTAAATCATTTTCTATATATTTTATCAACTATTCGGCAAGTATATTTTTACTATGGAATTATCGTCAATTGGATGACTAATCCATTTGGAGGGTTTCGAGTACAACCAGATAGGTTTCTCCATTGGTATCAGAGCCAGTCCTTCCTCGGGCTTCTACTGATCTCCGACTTATATCCAAATTGTCAAGGTTTCCTTGAACCTGGATCTTTGATCTGACACGGATTTTAGCCATCAATTTATTTTGAAATAAAAGACCCATTCAAAAGTCGCGTTCGAGCTCTTCAGCGTCTCTCCCTCACATCTCTCTCTCCCTTTCACTAGAACTCTCTCATTCCTCCCCTCCATCCCTAAGTCCATGCTCTCCCACCCATATTAATCCTACACTCACTCTCGCACCCTCCAAACCGCGCATCCTTCACTCACTCCCGCACCCTCCAAATCGTGCATCCTGCATTCACTCCCGCACCTTGCATAGTCTGCATCTTTCTACACTGCGCTGCATCCGCCCTTCACGCCACCTCACCTAGCTCCTCACCCTTCACACCACCCTCTAGGTCCTCTCCCTCACTCAGTTCCACACCCAACTCCTCATCCCTCCCACGCAGCTCCTCATCATGTAGCTACACTTTCCCCAGCTGTCAGCCTCGTGCATCCCTTCACTTCCCTGCATCGCCACTCTGCCAACCTTCCCTCCCATTTCCACGTCTCCTATTCCATCTCTCTACTCCCCATCAACACTGCCCATACGCCTGCTTTCCCCCTCCGCCCAACACTTCCACCTCCAGTTCTACCACAACTCTCCTTCCCTCACCTCCATCGCTTGCCATCCCTCATATCTAAGCCTCTCGCTCCACAAGAAACCTACACATTCCAAAACAAAAACAAAATTTAATTAAAACAAAAAAAATTATTATAATAAATTAAATATTATTAAATAATATTCACTTTATTGACATTTTGTTTTTATTAAATTTTTGTTAAGTTATATAACTATATCTGTGAGATGTAGAATAGTCGGTGGCGGGTGATGGTTAAGACACCCCTAAGCGGAAAGGTCGTTGGTTCGAAACCCCGTGGATACTAAAATCCAACCATGCTAAGGGTTGGTGCGGTACAGGACGGGTGCGATCCCCGAGTGATTTTGACGGCTTAGATGTCCCTGGTTCATGGTCTCTCAGCCAATGGCGAACCCCTGCTAGTCAGGGGGTACTACCACTTGCCAAATATATATATATATATATAACTATAATAATAATACTAATAATATTATTAATTATTTCAACCCTTAATAATAATAATATTATTATATTGTTGAAATTTTCAAAAAAAAAATATTAATATCATTAATATTAATAATTAATATTTAATAATTTTAATAGTTACAATTATTATAATAAAAAAGGGAAAAGAAGATGAAGTCAAACAAGGAGTCAAAGTCAAATGAAGACCATTAATCATCAAAGAAGAGAAAACAAAGTAAAAGACATAGTCGCAAACGATGGCACCTACATATTCCGAAATGAAGTCGCAGTTGCAAGTAGTATTTGATGAGTTAGATAAATATAAAGCGACCAATAAAGATCTTCAATTCGAGATTATGAAGCAAGAATTGCGTAATCATTTAGCAGAACAAGAGAATCGTAGCGTAAAAGATCAAAACCGAGAGCTCTAAAAAATGTTATCTGATAAGGATAAGGAAATCTCATGTTTAAAAGCTCACAATCAAAACTTTGAAAACCATATCAGAAAGTCAGACGAATGAACACCTTATAGAAACAATCATGAAATAGAAGAAGAAATTAAACGATTAAAAAAAATCATTAAGGACAAAAATGACGAAATCACGCAAACTCAGTCAAAAGTAAGAGGCCTAGAAGCAGAGAATTCCCACCTTCAACAACAGATTAGTGAATTCCAGGAGAAAGAGGATGACACAAAAAAACCACACAAATTGGAGATTACAACTGTCAAAAGCACATTATCAGATAACACTGGAGAAATATATTGGTTAAGAAACCATAACAAGACATTAATTGGAAAAATCAGGAAGTTAAAAAGTACTAAGAAGACAGAACAATCAAACGAAAATACCAAAGGAAAACTACTGGATAAAGAGGAAGAAAACCAACACCCGAGACATTTTAATCAAGAACTAGAGGAACAATTCAAGAAGTTAAAAGAGGACAAAAAGTTGCAAGACCAAAGGTTAGAGAAGATTTAGGGTGCACAAATCCAGAAGGAAGCATATAGACTCACCGAAAAACAAATTCAAGTTGATGAAGAAGAAACAAAAACGAATTCAATCCTCATCACACTTCAAAAAGAAGTCAATCCAGCAGAACAACGAACAATAAAAACTCCTTATCGACATCCCAACTATAAAATCCAGTTTGACCAACGACATGGTCAAAATGAACATAAACAGAGAAGTTATGATGTCAGATGTGAAAGAACACAAAATCTACAACCTAAACAAAAAAGAAGAAGATTTATCCAGCAAGGCGACCAAAAGTCATCTCCGATGAAAGTAAATATTGGATGGATCACTTCCCAGGAAATGCGACATATCAGTTCAAGGATTCAAAAATTATATCGCAATGTCTCGTCAAGTGTCAGAGATACGGGTTCAGAGAGACATGAGAAGATGTTACGAACAAAATTAACTGATAAGTCCTTCACTAAACAGGCTTTGAGGACAAAGCTTCCCTTAAGGGGAAGGCAATGTTATGTATCTAAATATTAAAAATATTAGTTAAATCATAAATAGGTGTAATTAGTTAAATAGTTAAATTCTATGGGTACATCGGTCCATTGAAACGATACCCAATTGACCTATAAATGGTCAATTGCTTGTAAATGTAAATCATCTTCTATATATTTTATCAACTTTTTGGCAAGTATATTTTTACTATGGAATTATCGTCGATTGGATGACTAATCCATTTGGAGGGTTTTGAGTACAACCAAATAGGTTGCTCCGGATATAATCCTGTAGGTGTTTCCTTTTCCCTGGTGGCTTCATAGCCCAGCTTGGGGGTGATCTCTCTGCAGAAAGAGTATATGCTGGACAGAGTGCCTAAGGTTGGGTGGAAAATCACTCTTACATAGCCAATTGCTTGGATCTTCTTTGTTTAAAGATAAGTATTCTTATGTATCTGATGTGCAATGATTTTTAATGTATATGCCTGTGATAATTATGCTTGGAATTGCATGTTATGTGTGTGTGGATCAATTTTATTTCCATTGTGAGTTTTATTTCCATGTCTGCACATGTGTTTTAACTATATAAATTTGTAATTGTGATTATGGGGCAAAATTTAGATGCCTCGATTTAGTTAATGTCCCCTCTGCTGGCTGGATTGAGGTATGGGGACGTTACATGAATGTTTAGAGACAAGACACTTGTAGGAAAGTATGGTGTTGATGGATTTTCAATTTTCAATTTCTTTTTAAATATTAATAAATTTGATGAAAATAATGATGATAGATGTGATTCATATAACTTCAATGTTTTTAATGGTGAAAAGGTCGGTACAAATCAAGATGGACAAATCCATCTGGCATTTCTTGTTGAAAGAATGAATATTATGGATAAACTGGTATTGAATGATAATGAGGATGAATGCGAGACTAGCTTACACAAATTCAAGATGATGTTTGAAAACTTGTTTTCTGCAAATTATGACAAGGATTATGTGGATGCTACCAAAGAGACAACTAAGAAGAATGAAGGCTATGCAAAGGAATCGAATAAGGGATATGAAGAAGAAATTTTTTTCTTTAACATGTTTGTTTCACGTGAAAATATAATTAAAATTATAGAGAGGATGGATATTCAAAGAAACCTCAAGCTGCAAAATGAATACACATGAAAGCACAATGAATGAACAACAAAGAACCAAAGCGTGGGATCCTGGATGAGTTCAAGCTATAGTTCAAGCTATAGTGAAGCAACAATTCTACTGAGCAAGTGGACATCAACAACATAAAGCTTGGGATCTAGGTGGCTGAATTAAATGATAGGATTAGACAAGTTTAGTTGAATGATATGTAATTAAACCATTTTTTCTATTATTAGTTGTTGGTTAAATAAATGTAGGGATTGGTTGTGTCGCTGGCATTGATCCAGCTAAGAGATAAGATCTATCAATCTGGTAGTTTATTCTATAGAATTATATGTAAGTCGATGCGATAAGAAAAAGTAGATTCTAGGGCAGGAGAAGCCCCACAAATGTATAGAGATTAGGCCAAGTTCTTGGTAGCAAGGAAGAATGGAAATCAGGGTACTCTGTCCATACAAGTAGGTACTTTGTTTTGAGTATATATAAAGAAATTGATTGTCAATTTCTCGATCACGGATGGGTGTTTTCATTTGCAATTGTTGTATGAATTCATGGTAATCCTTGTTGATAACAATATTCAGTGTAGAGGGTTTTGATTGAAATTCGTTGCTATTATATTACCAGTTCATTGTCGATTGATATAGTAGGAATTCGTGCTCACTTGAATGAAATGCATTATTTTCTAATCCTTGCTGGAAATCATGTGATCAAGTGAGGATAAGATTTGTTGATTTAAGGTTGATTTTAAGGTTGCACTGGCGACATGAACCAAGCAATAGTTTGATTTAGGGAGTGATTGTGTGCACTAGTGGTGTGTACAACAACTAACTAAGAAATGAAATGATTAACATAAATGAAAAACTTCCAATACTAAGTCTAAACTTTTCTTGAAAACATAATTTCAAAGTAGAAAGGCTACAACTAAGCATTTATTATTCAAAGCATACAAAATATTTATTTTTCAACAAGCACTTGTTGAAACAATAAATATGCAGTAAAAAAGAAGCTTTAATAGAACTAAAGAAGCAATAAATACTAAAAAATCACGTTTTTCTCTCCGCTACAAGAAATGAAAAAGATTAACATAAATACCACTACAACAATCAATCAAATGATCGTAAGCAAAAATTAAAAAAATGTTGCTTACACTTTTTCTTTTTTTGGGGGGAGGAATCAGATGGATTTTTGTAACTTTTTAAGGATAATTTACAGTAACAAATTATATATCTGAATTCCTCTCTAAAAAATACATGGTTTGAAAAAAAATCACTCAAATCCGAGTCCAAGAGGCAAAGATATCTTCGTTCAAAAATATGCAATTTCAACAATTTTTTGCATAGACAGAAATATAGCAAAGAGGATATCTTGAAAAAATAAGGGCTCAAATTGATCAACATGGATAGATTTAGGTTGGTTTTAGGACTCTAATCAATCAGGAAACAACAAACAAACATATAACAAGTCAAACAAAGAGCAATAAAACTCAAACAATGGCCAAAAAGACTGGTCTATGAAACCAAAGATTTTGGGTTCGATCCCTAGTCGAGTCCCCAAAATTGTTATTGGTTTTTGCAAATCAGCATGTGCCAAAAGGAACCTACTAAGGCTTATGGAAATATTTGTAGCAGTTCGAAAAGCAAAAATTAACAACTAACAAACATAAATTAAAAACTATGCTACGCATGCAGATAAACAAGATTAAGAACAATAAAGTGAAACTAAGCTAACATTAGGTACATTCTTTAACACATGCATGAGACGAATCAAAGAATGATTTTTATTTTCATAAACCAAAGGTTAACTCATAGTAGCAGTGACGGGGGGACCTGCAACTTTCTGAAGAAGGATGCTCCTGGTCTCCTAGCAACAAGGTGAGAAATGAACACAAAAGGGAGTTATGATCTCAGGGAGATTTTTGCAGAGTAACAACTTGAGCAATGTATGGAGAATTGGTTCTGAGTGATGGAACTTGATGGTTCATTTATAGGCACAATGGATACCTCTAGGATAAGGATAAGGCTTTGATTTTTTATTTTTTATTTTTGGCTTTTGGCTTTTGATTTTGTGCCTTTCAATTTTTTTGATCATTTTTCCAAATTGGGCTACCATAGGTGTTATGCCAGGTTTCTTCTTTTTGTTGATGATAAAAAGGAGAAACATCCAAGAAACAAGTCAAGGCATTAGTTCCTCATTTTTTAGATAATTGAGCAAAGTAATTTTGTAAAATGGCCCTTTTTATGTGCGACTTTGATTTTTTGGTTTTTACCAAGGTGAAAATAGTGGAAATGGAATGTGGTAATGATGTATAGGTGTGATGGGGCTAATGAAAAGGTAGGCGAACAATAGTTAGGTGTTAACAACAATGATTGGAAATCAAGGAGTGGATTCGCAAGGGAACTATGGCACCCAACATTGATCAACAATGCAAGATCGGGGTGAGTTGATGTTGTGAATTATATCTTAAATGATTTTAAATTATGCTTGACGTTTATGTTGATAAATATTTCAAATTCTTAAGTGTGTTCATAGATTTTAAATTTCACACATTTATGCTATGAGGGTTGGAGGTACCCTACATTTGGTATCGAAGTGTGGTTTCAACCCTGGGACCTATGACCCATCATTTATACCTATGTCTGTCTCCTTATATGAATTCATAACGTGAAAGTGAGACAATATGTCATTTCTTCCAACTCACTCTAGGGCTAACAATACAAATAGTGGAAATAAATTCTAAACTATAGATTAAGCATTTTTATAATATTGCTAGGCATTCTAGTAAATTTTGGACATATAGAAACAACACCTGTAATAAGAAATTAACAAGAAGAAACTAAAATCTTCCAAATCTAAGACAAGTCTCAACAATGTCTCTTCCAAAGATTATCTAGGTGGACACTGATGTGTGAAGTGGTTTACTATCAACTAGTTTTCGTCGTTTCTAAATGCAACTCTTGTTAATTTTTGAGCAAATATGATTATATTTGAACTTTAAAACTTAAGTGTGGAAATACTGAATACTTGAATCAATGACTTGTAGGAAATAATAAATGGCGCACGTCGAGTTACAATGACTAGATCTGGGTTGATGAACTACAATTACCCTTCTCATAGACCAATGCAATGGATCTGAGATCTGAAAACCTAATGCATCTATTGTAAGTTAACATACATGGACACATTCCTATAAACGTTCTTAGTTTACCGTAACTAGTCATAGTGGAATTGGTGGTCGTGTATGGAGTATGTCTGTAGTAATTCACCTAACAATAGTTAATTATACCTACATTGTATCCACGAAATATTCATTGGTAGTAAATCCTTGGTGAAGTGCTCATCATGGTTCCAGACTGATGGTTTACCTTAAGTCTGCAATTCCTACTAAATTACTTGGAGAATGTACCAGGTATGATGGGTTATGAGTCTAATAGGTAGCAGACATAGCATTGAAATCACAGTTAATTACTAATCACCCATAGGATATGTGGAAGTGTGATTAGATTCATCATATGCTCTTTATCCTTAATCAACAATACCCATGAAAAGAATATGACTCTTACACAAGTATTAATTTGTAGGATATGTTGCACGATGTTGGGATGCATCATATCCTTCCTTCTTTTGTCGGTTGGATAGATAGAAGTATAGAAAATGAATACTATTCAGAATGAGAAAATTATTCAGTTTTTTGACTCATTGTAAGTTGGAGTTTTAATCTGTATGAAGTGTGTTAGATGGAACTATCCACCAAGTGTTTGAATGATGTGAGTATCTTGTGGCTGCGACCTCATATTGTGCATACAAGAGAAAATGTATTCGATATACTTTGTTTTGTGCCATGCTGTAGGGACCTCCATTTTTGAGGGCCCCTTCTTATTAACAAAACCCAAAATTAACTTGCATAGTAACATAAAATCAATCTTATAATCAATAGAAAAATGAATTAGTTAAAAAATGTAAACTAGCAAATGCAAAATGAAACCTCAAACCTGTCAACCGTAGATCAATTCCATTATCGAAGGAGTCGTCGTCGTCACCCAATCCGGTTTGTCCTTTGTTGTCCATGTCTTCCGTTGGATTTTATAAGTAAAGCTCCTTTAACCATAGGCGAAGGAATCGTTAGCTTCACCACCCAACCGTAGGCTTATGCAATCAGTTGCATAGCCACCCCCGAGCTTCGGGGTTGTAGAGGATACACACTTGCAAAGGTTCATAAATGAGACCCCCCTCACAAGAATCCTTAGATAAACTCACCATAGAAAGCACAATCAGAATTTTGATGCCATTACGGTAGTCATCCAACAATAGCGTCCCTTTTCCCTTCTCATATTTCTTAAATAGGAAATTTTCCCGCGACACATGTCGCTTCATGCAAAATACTCTTTTATGTAATCTTATTTAATACAAATATTCACCCACCCATGTGTCACTCTCTTAGGAGAGTGCACATACTTCCCACATTTTACTCCTAGATGTCCCCTGATGCTAGGATTCCAATCCCTATTTTAGTGGGTGCATGTGGAGTTGTCTACTTAATGACTCCTAGTCTATCTTTTCTCTATATTTAATTATTCCCAATTACTTAATTATAAATAATCATTTCATGCACAAAAAATCTAATGCAATACTATATGCCAAATACATAACTACAAGCAGCCCATGCACAAATAATTTAATGCAGTTTTATATGCCAAATACATAACTACAAATAGTCCTTTCATGCACAATTAATTTAATGCAATTCTATATGCCAAATACATGGGTGTTCATTTATCAATTTTATGTATTCGTCTAGGTACCACATTGTCGGGTCCTTCTGACTTTATTTCCTTAATTGTCTAGGTACCACATTGTCAGGTCCTTCTGAATTTCTTTCCTTAATTGTCTAGGTACCACATCGTCGGGTCCTCCTGACTTTCTTTCCTTAATTGTCTAGGTACCACATCCTCGAGTCCTCCTGAATTTCTTTCCTTAATTGCCTAGGTACCACATCATCGGGCCCTTCTGACAATACTTTCTCATTTTACTGTTGTGTTGGGATTCCATGTAGTGATTTAGGAACCATTATCGTAAATCATCCGACTACACTCTATGTGAGACTAATGGCCTTGAGGAGTAAGTTCATTCTTACTACGCGCCCCTCAACCTCATACGTGACCAATCCATTATGGTCTCCCCCGTACGACTTCACGCATCCCCGAGTAAAGCTGAAAGGGATTTCCAAACTCGTGTGTGGATGCTATTAGGAGACGACACCGTCATCTTACCCCTGTGTGTGCTTTTCCCATCCTCTACGACCCCCTTTCCATTTTGTCGTGAGTCCGTCGGTAAACTGTCTTACCTGTCACTGTACACATACTCAGAGCACACATATCAATAGTACTGCTCAAAAACCATCATATCATATTTCACTTCATTCATTCGCTAATCGTTAAGCAAACATATATATTTGTCCATTGGATTCATATCATAATCACCCACATAATTAATTTCCATAATTCAACATAAATACGACATTCATCATAAGATTTCACATGTGCTAATCAATCAACAAAATCACAAGTATCCATAATCGTCATTAAACCAATCATCCATTAGAAACATGTTTGTTTATCACATACATCACTAATTAGTCTATAATTTTATTCCAAATCATCATATACACAGTCATTTATCTTAGTTTCTTTAACTGAGTCTCTTACCAAAAGTGTCGTAAATATTGATAGTCATAGCGGGGTTGAGGGGCATTACATACACCCCCCCTTAATTAAAACTTCGTCCTGAAGTTAAGTTTTATTGTACTTCCAAAGTGAGTTTCACTTTCTTTTCACATCCATGTCTTTTTGTTGTCATCCTCTAATTTTAACAGTAATTTTATGTATTGTAATCTAGTAATATGTTTCCCAATAATTGTTGCCTCTGAATTAAGTTTCCCACATCTCTTTAATTATCCATAGGGGTCCATGATATCCAATTAAACTATAATCTCGATGTGTCAATTGCCACACAATAGGTACCCAATCAATTTCTAGTTAAGAATTCCAATCTATTTGGTTATTGTCTTACATGAGGTGAATAAATAAACATTAAAAATACGTAAGTAAGATGCTGATTGACAGTTACAGTTACAAATTATTGGTTCAAGGGAGACTATACATCCTTACAAATCAATGTATAAATCATTCAATATCCTCATAAGACTTCTTCTAATTTCATTATTTTTAATAAAATTGATTCTCGACTCGATAAAGACGTGTCGTAACTTAGCGACTTAGTCAAACACATTAAAATTTAACTCCTAGTCCTTTCATCACTAACATCATGTCTAGGTCAACGAGCTTATCATGTCCTTACCTAATTTCATCATTTTTGTTGTCTTAGGACCACTGCGGCGGACACATCAAGTCACAACCTTACCACATCCTAGTCTCAACGGATCTCATCATAAAGACTAGTTGTTCTTTCATTTAGGATTCACCTTGTTAATTGGTTAGCATCATTGCGTTTAGTTGGTTGAGCTGATCATACCCATACTTCATTTTATAAAGGTTGTCTTCATTCAACCCTTTCGACAAGTTTGCCAAATATTCATACAAATTTAAAAGCTTTTCAACATTTCCAATCCTCTTAAAAACTTGCTTCGATTTCCTTGTTCCAATTTGGATGGTTTGCTATGGATTATTTTTGTGTCAAGTATGAGCATTAGTCCCCACCTATCGATCTTGAACAACATTCAATCGATGAATTCCTCACTTGTAAACTATCAATATTTTCTATGTCATTAACCGAGGATATATATCATTTAAGGGACCAATGATATTCCTCATGTTCAATCAACATAACTTACAACACCTAATGTAGCAATTTACCCATTATATAAAATGGTCATGATGATGTAGTAGTCTTCACTAACCCCTTAACATACATTTGCAATACATCCAATGATCCCTCCGTCAAATCCCACTTATTTTATAACTTTGAAGACGACAAACCATTTATAACTTATAATCGGCAATTATAACCATACCTCTTACTTCACTTCGACTGAACCTATAAATTTTTGGTATAAAGTAACTAATATAGTTAACCACTATATCAATCGAATGTATGACATTCTTATTTATAGGAAAAATATTTATAAATATCATCCATAACCAAACTTCTTTTAATCAATTTGTATGACATATAAATTTGTGTAATCATAAAAGTGACCATTATAAACCCCACCATAATCAATACATTACCTTCGAACATGTATATTTATAAACGACGATCAAATGTAACCATTCATTACTAAGCTTATAAATTATCCATAAAGAATTTATGAGGGCTTGGAAGAGTATGTAAATATGGAATATTAATGAACGGAAACAGTACTGGGAGAATGCAAAAAATAATGAACGGAAATAGTACTAGGAGAATGCAAAAAATAATGGGTTATTGAACTGTGGAAACTTAGTGATGGGGGGTGATTTTAACTTGACACTATCTTCGACCGAAGTCTGGGGTAATGTGGCTAATATGGACCCACTGAGTGCTTTTTTTCAAGATCTTTTTGATGATCTGGGCTTGATCGATATCCAACCGGTTCCTCTGGGGCCCACGTGGTGCAATGGTCAGTTGGGAGAACACAGCATATCAAAAAGACTGGACAGGTTCCTATTATCAGATAATCTATCCCAATTTTGGCATAACTATAGATCTTGGTCAGTGCTATCCTCCCTCTCGGATCATCGACCAATAATGATGGAGGTGGATATGGGGGATGCTAAAATTCCATACCCGTTTAAATTCAACCATTCTCTCCTACAGATTGAACATTTCTGCAGCCTTGTTTGATCCAAGTGGGTTAAAAATGATTATTTGGATGCTCCTTCTGCGGCTAAACATTTATTATTGAAATTACAGCAATTAAAGATGGTGGTAAAAAAGTGGTGCAGCGACAGGAAGAAATCTGACCATGAGCAGGTAGCTATCATTGATTCACAATTAAACACACTAAATGAATCTCAATGTGGAGGTCCCATATCGGATGGGGCTAAAAAATTGCTCTTGGAATTGGAGGAGAAAAGATTAGTGCTACAAAATCTTGATGAGGCTTCATGGAGACTGAAAAGCAGGGCGGTTTGGGTCAAATTGGGTGACAAAAACACCAAATTCTTTCAACGATTTGCAAACAGTCGTCGCATCTACAACACAATGTGGGAATTGAAGGACTGTAATGGCGATCCGATATCGGATCTTGTGGGCTTGCAGCGGGAAGCTACTGCTCATTTCCAAGAATACTATAGGGATCCTCACAAATCTATCATTATTGAATAGATTGATATTATAAAAGAATACCCTCGTATTTTCACTGATAAAGAAGGGATGGATATTATGCTTCCTGTCACTCTTCTGGAGATTCATTCAGTACTTAAAGAGTTTGCAAAAGACAAGAGTCCGGGCCCAGATGGCTGGACCGCGGAACTCTTCCTGGAATTTTTTGACATTATGGGTCATGACATACTCGGTATGGTTGAAGAATCCAGAACTCTAGGGATGATTGATGGAGCTATACATGCAACTTTTTTTACACTTATACCTAAGAGCTCAAACCCTTCTTCATATATGGACTTCCACCCTATATCATTATGCAACGTGGTTTACAAAATAATATCAAAGATCATAGCTAATCGATTGAAACCAGTTCTATCTAAGGGACTTCCATTGGAGTAGTATGGTTTTTTGGACAATAGACAGATCCTGGATGCGGTCGACGTTGTTCAGGAGGCAATGCATAGTATAAAATCTAAGAAACTTCAGGGTCTTATTATGCAGCTGGATCTGACGAGGGCATATGATAATGTAAACTAGACATACCTCCGTTTAGCCCTGGTTCAATTAGGAATTCCATGGGATGCCATCCAGTGGATATTAGCATGTATTACATCTGTCAATTATTCTGCACTGATTAATGGTTGTCCAACTGAATTTATCAAATGCTCCCGTAGCCTATGCCAAGGATGCCCCCTCTCCCCCCTTTTATTTTTGATAGTGATCGAGAGACTTAGCAAGATGATTCATAAGGCAAAAGACAATTGGTTGTTTTCAGGCATACAGGTGTCCCCCCACCACACTATAACTCACTCTTTCTTTGTTGATGATGTTATGATATTTGGTATCACGGATACTGTGGAATAGTGTCAGATATGGTTGTTGTTACACAAATTCTGCTTGGCCTCATGTATGTTGATCAACGAAAAGAAATCAAAACTTCTGGAACACAACTTGGAGACATCAATATTAAGTGATATTACCAATTGCATTTCACTTCCTGTTGCAAAATTAATTGATGGAACATACTACCTGGGCTATTTCTTAAAGCCGAATGATTACAGAATTCATGATTGGCATTGGATGGTCAAAAAATTTGAAAATCGCATTAGGAACTGGCAGGTTCGATGGCTTTCTAGTGGTGGTCATTTGATTCTGGCTAAGTCCGTTCTTCAGAATATAGGTGTGTATTGGTTATCACTTTGCAAAATCCCCAAATCTATCCCGTAGAAGATTAGACAATTGGTCCACCAGTTCATTTGGTCTAGAACTGGTCGTAAGAGGATACATCTGGTGAACTGAAAATATCTGGCATGTCCATACTCTCAGGGAGGATGGGCCCTAAAAAACATTTTAAAATTTTCTACAGCTCTACGAGCAAAATGCTTATGGCGTGCTATGGTAGTGGATTGCCTCTGGGGTTCTATTCTTAAGGACAAATATTTTGGAAAGCTCTCCACAGTTAACTGGATCCGACGGGGAAAAAAATCAAAGAAGAGGGTTTCAAATATGTGGTCAGGGTTTCTTGATGCATTTCCTATTATAGCTGATTGGCTTGCATGGAAGCCTGAAGATGGCTGAAACATAATCATTGGGGTCGACCCCATAATAGCTGGCCCCAAAAACTTCAAATTGTCATGGGGTTTGCTGCATCATGTTAACAGCTGTGGATATTACAACTTATATCACATATTGTTAATGGACAGTGCCTCCTCTTCTTTTAACAGATGGATCGGCTCGGATCAATTGGGACTCTCCGGTGCTTTGGCATTAGAGTGGGAAGCATACATTTGCGATCTTTACTTATCGAATACCAGGCTAAATCAGGAAACGGATCAGCTCTTATGGTTGTGGAATTCTGAGAATGGATCTGTTTCTGCAAAATTGGTATATTTGGCACTTTGCACTCACATGTCTGATGTTGCTTGCTGGTGGCATATACAGGTTTGGAGATGGGACATTCCTTCCTGGATCAAAATTTTTATTTGGTTATTAATGGAGGAGAAAATTTTGATATGGGGTAATCTCCAGAAACGTGGTATTCAGGGCCCGGGGGTATGCCCTCTGTGTTACAAAGCTCCAGAATCTCTTCTACATCTTTTTGTTTTATGCCCATTCACCCTTCAGGTATGCAATTTTCTGGATTATCCATTTCAAAAAATCAATTTTGAAAATGACTTGACCATTCAGAATTGGTTCCATAGTATATATACTCAAAACAAGCATTTAATCCTGAAAGCAGGCATATTAGCTTGGATCATATGGAAATCGAGGAACCTGTGTATTTTTGAAAATATATTTCTGGTGGTTAGTAAGGTGGCATGTGAGGTTCATAAACTTTTCATAGAATATGGATGCACTCCGATTGTTACCCCGGTGAACAAGGATCGTTTACATAGACCATCAAATCTCCTTGGACGGGGCAATAGGGCCAGTTTTGATGGGGCCGCTATGCACTCGACTAGTCTATGTGGGGTTGGGGTATCAATTGATCTCTATAATGGGGATGTGATCAACCTCTGGATGCATGGTCGTGATGGGACAAACACGAAGGGAGAACTTGTTGCTTTATGGCTTGCTCTACATTTTTCTGTTATGGCCAAAATACATCTTGATCAAATTGCTGGAGATTCATTGCTCATTGTTGATTGGGCAAACTCTAATGTGCCCATCAATGCACTAGGCCTTTCTTCATGGCTGGATCAAACACGGTTACTTCTACATAACTTTTCGTCGACTTCTATTGTCCATATTTACAAGGAGCATAACACGATGGTTGATCATTTGTCTCGTCTTGGACTAGATGCGTTGGCTGGTAGGATCTACTATGAAATCTTTGAGGGTTCCCACAATCCCTCGAAGGGCTTTAGGAAGCTTTTTTTATGATATTTTTGAGTATTTTAGTTAGTCTCTTACCGGTTGTATTTTTATTATTCTTATATACTTTCTACTATGGATCTCTTTGGACCGCTGGTTTGTTCATATACTTTCTTGGAGGATGGTTATATCCTGGTTTATTTCTGATTATGCCACTGTAGTTGGAATCTTGGTATAGATTCGGTTATGGGTAATTTTACTACTGTATGTATTGTTGGACAATGCACCTTCTGTACTTCTTATACTTGTAATAAAGTATAGTATTTTTCTTGTGAAAAAAAAAATGGAATATCAATATAAGCTAAATCACCAAAGAGGTGAATACAAAGTACGTATATAATCCTTCAAATATAAAATGCTATATGTAGCGATTGCACATTTATGCAACTTTATTAGCTACATACCCGATATCCTTGATATCCTTGTTACTATTTTGAGGAAATGGGGTGTAAAATTGTATTCTTTGCATCGTTCAAACATCCATTATAATGTCTTTTATGATATTTAAACATCATTGATAGAGTATATTCTTAACTTCATATTCACATATAATTTGATTCTACAAGTCTTTCATCAAATAATGGCTCAAGATTTCTAGCCACGTGACCATGATTAATTATTATTATTTGTAATAGTCCTAAACGCATAATAGAGAGCATGCAAATGGAGTCCACCATTCTCATAACCTGAAAGGTTTTACATTCTTTAGCTCCAATACTATAGAGTTTAAATCCTCAATATGCTAATAAAACTTACAAACTTCATATTCATATTAGAATCAAGATTGATAATACTTTCTTTTTATATAAGTAGCCTACCCTCTTGACATGATACTTGCTTATGTTGGTACTCCACAAAGGATATATTGTCTCCTTAATAAATCTTATGATTGCTTAACCATCTGTAATGAGTTCTTCTAGGAGGATCATTATTTAAAGCATCTTTCATAAGTGTGTTTACAAAACATTCACAATATTTTCCATTCTAATTTTGATTCACAAGAACATATTTAAACAATAAGTTCTAGTTAGACAAGTGACAAGTTACTAACCACAAGTAGAAATATCTATATTGCTTCCATGGCCAAGATTATCTATACATAAATAGAATGCTAAGAAAAGCTATCAATTTCTAACACATACTTTTTATTCATAACGGAATGAATGGATGAAAAGCAATTCCTTCATAACCAAATAACCATTACAATGACTCTATCCACTCCACATAACCATGAATATACTCATAACTAGAACTGAACCATATTAGTATAATCAAATTCTTGAATAACATTAAGTATTACACGAGTAAAGAGCATTATTACCCAGCAGTAGAATCTCTTTAACACCATGGAACTATGACGCTGAGATTCAAAGAAGTAACTAAGAATAAATGAAGAGCATTCTTCAACAACGAATCAATCATACTTACATTTAATCAAATAATTTAAATCAACACCATTAGACTACCTCTTTATAAATCTTTCCAGCAACTTCACACGATACCATAAGATTATATCTTTATAAATCTTTCAAGCAACTTAACACAACATAGAAGGGTACTCATCTAAATGATATAGACTCAAGCAACGGAGGGTTTGACTGCAAATTTACTCTTATTAAAATGTGATGGACTAAAACTAATGCTTAGTATCATGCCCAATAACTTACATAGGTGTTTATTATAGATTAATACAGGATGTTGGGACCATGTCCTTCCTCCACCCAAGAATAGACATCAAATGCATCCTTTATTTAAGTTTAAACTAAAAGTTATTCCCTTTCTTGGCATCATTTAAACATAGTTCTTTTTAAATATATACATTGCGCCACCAGTATATATTGTGATTCCCTTTGTTGGGAATCACGCCCTGAAAAAAGAAGGATACAGTCATAAAGAATCTAGAAGATCGAACTATCAGTTCTATGGACAAGTGGGTAACCGATCATTCGAAAACGAGTAGCACTTGGAGGGGATTACCTCGTTGATAATTGCACCAAGTGAAACGAGGTGCTCTACAACCCAGTATGGGGGAGATGTTGTAACATTTGTTACTAACAAAATAATTAAAAAATTTCATGTCAGCTCATAAAATAAAAAAATTATGGAAGTATTTAAAAAAAGTCCATGTTGGTTCATAAAATAAAATATTATGAAAAGTAATTAAAAAATAGATGCTCGTTTATAAAATAAAAACTTAAAACTTAAACCCAGATCTATCAATCAAGAGAGATCATATTTCTTGAGTTTAAATTTTAAAAAAGAAATACACCTCAAGAAATTGGATCCCTCTCGGTGCTTGATAGATACGGGTTTAAGATGGATCTATGCTGGGAGGTATAACAGGCAGATCGAACAGATCGATATTACTATTTCTTTAAAAAAGTAGAACATGTGTTATGAATTGTAGATCGAGTAGTCTGGAGTGTTGTGGTAGATGGAAAAATTTGAAATGAAAGGGATTTTTTATTTTCTTAATTCTCTTCATACCGCAATGAAAGGGATTAAGTAAATGAGTAGTAGTTCAACCACTATTGTTTTCTAATTCCTTTTGGTACGAACTAAAAAATTAAAACAAGACAAGAAAACTGGGTGAGAGGAGCTAGTGGTGGTGCAATTATTTTACGGGTAGTGGTGCAGCTTAATTCTCCATGTTCTCGAACTTGTTTTTCCTCCAAATTTTTATCACATATACTTTGTCGTGTTCTCTATCTAACCATATTGGTCTTGAGGTGTGAGGAATCCAAAATGATGCCATTTCAGCAACAAAGTTCCAAGTTGTCTAGTATTTCTTGATAGGCAGGCAGAGTGGCACGAGGGTCAAAACCAAGGTCGAATATTTGGTGCCAGTGGACACCAGATATTTTTAACATGTTTCATTGTTGCCTCAATATTTTTAATTAATCAATCTTCTCCCTTGAAGGATCGATATCTATCCATTAACTGTGCGATTCACCCTAGGTCATAATGGTTGACATTTTTATCATATAATCAAAATTACAGAGGATCGACCTCCTCCCATGGAGAGCTGATCTCTGTCTATTAAGGAGACGCTTACTGGGATCCTCTGTCAATTTATTCAATGGACAATATATAATTAGGAGATAATACTGAAGTTCAACCTCCTCCTTTGGAGAGTCGATCTCGGTACCTTAACCGTGCATTAATAGATCGGACCTCACCTAACAGATCTAGATATTACAAATTTTTAGCACTGAGAGTCTATTTTCCCCGTGAGAATCGACCTTTGATTTTCTGAGGTTCAACATGGGATATAACAATACAACCCAGTGAATCGATCTTCCACGACGTAGGCACTCCATTAAGGAAGCATAGCATTTGCTTCAACACAATCTATGATCTGCACTAGGGGGTTGAACCGGGCACAGATTCGATCTCCATAGGAAATGCATCCCATGTAGGTAGATCGAATCGTGTAACATTTATAGGATTAAAAAAAAACACATTTAACAGGGTCTATAGGGGGTAGCTTCAAATCTGGATCAAAATATATTTATTACACAAATTACGGATAGAAATCGGAGGAGTCCGACCCATTTGATTGTAACTACAATTGATCAAATTAATACCGACACTGAGTTTCAATTTTTAACAGAGGTTCCGTCTTACTGTAAATGATTTATTCGGTAAAATATAACAGAGTCATTATTATTTTTTAGAAAGCGATGGGATATGTTATCACACAACTTGTAGTTGTCCCTAAAGGTATCCCATCCGAGATGGTAGAGGAGATGAACAACTAAAGAGGTGACCCAAGAGATGCCACGGTTCCCAATGCAAGCTAGGAGTCACGATAACTGAGGCACTCTTTACTTTAGATCAAGACAAGTCAAAACCAAGGGGGAGACCCTATCCAATCAAGGAAGATTGACTAACCCAAAGGTTCCTAGGGAAGCGTGTCAAAAGATGAGTTACGAAAACTAATGAGTTGATTAGATTAGGTGGACCCAAGAGTTAGGTGTGGTTGAAGAGGCTTAAGAAGTGACTAATGCTTCAACCAATGAATGAATAAGGCCACCTAATGGATAGATCTAGTACCATGAAAATACACAAGTGGGGCCCACTTCCTTAAAATGTGGAAATGTTCCAAATGGGACCCACAAGATGAAGTTAGGGGTGATATGGCACTAAGGGGTGTTTGATAATGTGGATCTATGGATCCAAGATGGATTAGGCAACACCCACATATGGGATCTAGCAAATGACACTAACCCTAAGGAGTGTGAATTGACTAAGGGAGACTAGTGCCTTGATATGAGGGGGGAAACGGAGTCCAGATGATGCCAAAATGTAGATCGGGGTAGTTAAGGCAATTATCAAAGTGGTTTTAAGTGTCATGCCCCAATGTGAGCTAGATCTCCATAGATATAAGGTTGAAAATGCATCACCCAATGACCCAAGTGGGGCACAACCCTCAAAATGAGGAATGAGGCCCACAAGGAAAAAATCAAAGAGGTGAAGCACTAGGGGTAGGTTATCAAATGAGACAAGTGCAAATCAAGTAGGATCTCACCTACCCATGTCTTGGAAGTAGCAAAACTCACCCTCCCAAGAAGTGCGACCTCACCCAAGGAAGGCTAAGTGCTTTGGGAAAAGGGTCAAATGAAAGCCAAATGCCACCAAACTATAGATCCGAATTGTCGTGGATGCTATAGAGGTGGGTTCTTTTTATTATCCCCAAAGCCAAACTAGATCCAAGTAGATCTAGGAAAATGTAAAAATGAGGGTTTTGATTTTAATAGAGTTTGTGACCAATAGGATGGAGAACAAGCGAAATCAATACATACCTTGTAGATCTTACCTCAAATCTTGCAGCCTCTTAGCATATGGATGATTCTTGCCCTAGTTAAAATTCCAAGCTTGATCCAAGTGTCTTCAACCAAAAATATCCAAGCCCTAGGAGGAGAGATGTCCCATGAAAACCTCTAAATCAAACTACATCAAGTTAGATTTGATCCACAAATCCATAAGATCTAAGCATGTCATATCAAAGAAGCAATAAATGGACAAAGCACAATTGAAAAACTCCCTCAAGATGAAGACGTCTTGCCCATGGGGGATGTGAGCAACCCCTACAATCTTCCCATCAAACAAAACGTTGAGCTAGCTTCAAGCAATTCAACCTCCCTCTCTTGATGTCGATTTCACATGAAAAGCAAACAATGTCTAGAAGCAAGAGATGCAAGAACATATACAAGAGTAACCCAATCAAATCGAAGAAGTAGATCTCCAAAATATTATTTTCATTCCAAGTTTTCCAGAGCCCAAAGGTGCTTTTACAATAGGGGGTCTCCTCCTTATATAGGATAATAAAGACCCAAACCCTAAACCACAAAACCACTTTACAATACAACAAGTGAGTGGTTGAGATTAAAAGATCTCATAATCTAATCAATTGCTAAGATGAGCCAATACATAATATCACATGGATCACTCAAAAGAGGGATGACATCATAGCTAAAAGTGACTAAGTGAGGGTGACATCATCACTAAGAGGGAGCTAAAACACATGGGCCCACCTCATATGACAAGGACATGACTCAAGAAGCTCATGGTGGGGCTAGGAGGCATCAATCCTTACTAGCTCATCCCCATGGCACAATAATATAAAATAATGTGTCCAAGATAATATAAATGATCAAATCATGTCTCCAAAACTGATAGAGACATGCAATAGATGGCCTCCTGTGGACATTGTGGACCCCACTGACTGAAGCTGACTAATTTGGAAGATGGGGGGTTCACCCTGGAATACCTCTAAAAAGACCAAGTGCCAAAACCTTTCCTCAATTGTCCAAATCGAATCCCTCAGTGACCCTTTTATTCCATTTTTTATCAGCCTCGAGAATTGTGAAGCTACCCAAACTGACGCCCAGAGTGCCTCCGCTGTCAAACTGAGCCGACCAGGCTGTCTGGAAGGGGGGTAAAATGGTGAAATCAAGTGGATGGACCACCCCCTCCTCATACAACGTCCTAAGTGAACTGGCTTCTCATGCCCCTGCTGGACAGGCTGGGAAAACATGCCCAAATATGGTCACTAGGTGGATAACTGCATCTATCACTGTCAAAAGTGCTCGGAACTGAATGATAAGTGTCTCATTGGATCCAGAAGACACAAATCCACTAAGAATGTGTACTCATACACCATGTGTTGACCTGAGGGGTCAACTGTAGGGTCCACCATACCTAGGTAGTGCATAATCTGATTATCTAAAATAATAATAAAATCTGCTAAACTGCATCAACCATCATCTGAATCAAATGTCCACCATATGGTATCATCAACAAGAGTATGTGGTACCATCAATCATCATCTATAAGCATACATGGTCCACATCATCACGGATCCCAAGGATGACCATGGTCAAACTATGTTTGATCGGGTCAACATACAACCAAGGACAAGACTATATCAATAGACTAAGACATGTTCCTTTAGTCACATTCACAGCTTATCTTAAAGTACATCATCATTCCATGACAGTTTAATACAATATAGATATTTTAACGTTATTTATATTTCACTTGCACTAAAGCTTAAATGGCAGACTTGCCCATTGGACATGGTCTAACTGCTAGCTAAGGGTGAAGGTTAAGACAAGGTTGGGCAAAGGGGATGACTTGGCCAAACTCAACTAGGTGACACTTTGGATGGGGAAAGGGGGAGCTACACTCTGTTCCAGACAAATAACACGGGGAAGGGTTGTGCCTCACAAATGGATAAGCTGTTTAGAGAGTGTTTATTCAACTTAGGAATCATGTCTACATCAAGCTGATCCATGTTCATTAGGATCATTCAATTTCATTTCATGGCCTTTTTGGCCTACATAACCCTTCGGATCTTAGATGTGCTAAGAAGCACAACTAGTCGCAACTTGCATCTAGGGCATGTTTATACATATACAAGGTCAACAATAATAGATATAACTTTGAGTAACCATTTCTTTTTGGACCTTTTTATACTCTTCGAGGAGTATTTTTAGCAGTTCATCACTATAGCCTTTATTCACGTGTGTTAAGAAACACATTCTAGAATATTTAGTTTCATAGGCTTTCATTTACACATTTCCAATAAGTAGTACATGAGCTTTCAGTTTTAGCCAACAACATCTCAAGTGACAGGGGGACTTCTGCAGTGCCAAACATCGGGACAACCGACTAGAATGATTTAGGCCTACAATCCAACTCACCATTTAAGAAAAGTTATGTCACCAACTCAAAGCCGAGACACTAAACAAACATGGATGCGGTCCAACACAGAGGTAGTAATGGGGAAGTCCTTAGTATCAAGAAGTCAAGAAAGGAAAGTCAAAAGGTGAAAGCCAATTTAGGAAGTTCATGGATGGGTGGAGTCAAGTGAATGTGGTGCCTAAGCTAACAAAAAAAACTGTCAAGGAAGACCATATCTATGCTCATAGGAGAGTAATGAAACTAGTGGGTTTTGTTAGGAAACCTAAGTGTGCAAGTGATACATCCATTTAGTAGTTATAACATCATCCAAGATATTCAATTTTAGATTTTAATAGTATTGCCACACCCTAAATCATATACCAAGCTAATGCTATGAAGATGACCAAAACAAAAAGATAATAGTACATAGTCAATAATCAGAAGTCCATAAGTCATATCACATCATAATAATAATCATCAAAATCATCTGAAACACTACTGCAATAACATCACTGGGCACTGAACTGAAACTGTATGGAACAAAGGGTCACATCAATCATCAAATCTGAGCTCTCAAGGCTTAGCCTTGGCACAAGGTCTAACATAAGTTTGATAAAATATACTGCTCTGATCATAATTGATCTCAAAATACAAGCTCATCATAGCTGATCTCTGTAAAAGCAAAGCTCTGGAATGTGCAGATATTTGCTCAACAAGAATAGTAGCCCTGCTACTATGGTGTGATAACAGGATCATTATTCAATATACTTAGAAATACAACTGATATTTACCATGACAAATCAAAATCTTAACCAAAATTATATAGAACCTTTGCCTATTTACCATTTTACAGCCTACAATTAAAATTTCTGAATAAAACAAAGTATAATTTTTTTTCCATAACTTAGTGCGAATCCCTATGAATGTTTTGAAATTCATGTCAATGTTGTGTGTATTCCTTATAAACTACACAACAATTCCAATTTTACTACTCATCAAATAGCAGGTCACCTAGGGGATCACAATCAATCGAACAATGTGTGTGTAGTGGGAGCCTTTAGGTCTAAGCATTTGAACCTCGCTCTGATACCAAATGTAGGGACCTCCATTTCCTAGGCCCCCTTCTTATTAACAAAACCCAAAATTAACTTGCACATTAACATAAAATCAATCTTATAATCAATACAAAAATGAATTAGTTTAAAAATATAAACTAGCAAATGCAAAATGAAACCTCAAACCTATCAACCGTAGATCGATTTCGTTGTCAAAGGAGGAGTTGTCGTCGTCCAATCCAGTTTTCCCTTTATTGTCTGCGTCCTCCGTTTGATTCTACAGGTAAAGATCGTTTAACCATAGGCGAAGCAATTGTTAGCTTCTCCACCCAACCATAGGCTTATGCGATCAGTCACATAACCACCCCCGAACTTCGGGGTCATAGATGGTACACACTTGAAAAGGTTCGAAAATGAGACCCCCCTCACCAAAATCCTTAACCAAACTCACCATAGAAAGCACAATCAAAATTATGATGCCATGTTGTATTCAAGCAGAGAGTATAAGCACACACACAGAGATATCAAGACAAGAGAGATGAGTTGAATGCATCCAACTGGTTATATTAATCTTGATGGTATTATTTATACATCTTTATATGTGGTTGGAGAGGTTGCACCCGCTCCAACTGCTTCTTTAACTAGACTATTACATAAGTAACTAATGACAATTAAGGATCCCGAAGGGTCCCCTCCAACATCCCCCCCACCTCAAAATCTTTCTTCGTCCCAAAGAAAACATTAACAACCATGAACTGCGACTCCTGTAGTCACTGTCAGCAGTCGGGTAGTGGCCAGTTGAACCGCTTACCCCTTTCACCTTCCTGTCGGATTCTCTTCCATGGTCCAGGAGCTTTTGGGCTTCTACGCTCTGCCATTGCACCAACTCACCAACTTCCTGAAAAACGTCTGAAATGACATTGAATAGATGTTTATGTGTGTCAACACAGGGGGGCTTGATCAATTTAAGTGTTCTTTTGTCATTATTAACATGAAGCACTTTCTCTGTGTGGTATAAATGTCTTCTACTTGAACACATGGTTTTCGTAGACTCAACTGTCGTGAGGCTTCCTGCGAATTTCGAATGTGTCGCTGCTGCTTGTGGTTGATACCGACTGATATTAGTCGACTGGACTCTACTCGACTCGACATGACTTACTAAGTTGGCTAGAGACCGACTGAATTACAAAATTATAATACAAAGAGGGTCGGCTCTGGACCATATTAACATTAAAAGACTCTACCACTTACAATGTCGACCAATGACTTGACTATTTTGAGTTTTGACCACTTTTAGTACCGACCATATACCATCGACCATATTTTACAAATCGAGCTTCAAGCTTCGACTATATGATAGTGACTCGACTACTTTGAATTTCGACCATTTTTAAAATTACAAATACGTTGACATACCGACAAGAGTTACACATCGACCTTATTTTATATTTATAGGGGTCGACCATACAAAATTGGGACATCAACCATGACCATTGACTATAGTTTAAAGGCATTGACCTATATCGACCAAAACTCGAGCATATATTAGCATCAACTGAAGGAAGGATCGACTATACTTTTCATGACCGAAGTAACTTAAAAAACGTAACCTCAACAAAATTAGTATTCAATGCCAACCATATTTGAATATCGACCATATAGGGATCGACAAGTGCTGGTCGTCCATCGTGTAAATGAGTAGAAGGAATCCACATCCGACGGTATGCGACCAATTACAAATCGACCACACTTTAAATGCCCAATAGACTTCGATAGGAATTCGGTTGATGTCATAAAATCTCCGTCGTCTCATGCATTGCATTTGGTCGACTAATGTCTTCTCGCAGTCAAATATTGGCAAAGAGTCTCGGACTGATCCATCTTTGACAAGAGAGATTTGTAAATCTGAAACTTGGTCAATGGGCTATTCAACTGAATGCAACTTCCTTCGACATGTAGATTTTCTACTTTCCATGAGCGTCTTTGGCAGCTTCATGATCAACAATATCATTATTCTTTTGATCCTGGAATAGAACTAGGATTTGCAGGTCGCTTCTTCTTCAACAATGCTTCGATAGTCGATTGGATGATAGAAACCAAATCCATAGTTTAACGAGGCTACAAGTCGACAGACTTAAAAAAAATCAGTTACTATCAACATGCCAACGAGAGAGTAACAATGGCCATGGTGTCATTATTTCTGATCGATCAACTTCAAGTCGTAGAGAATGATGTCGATTATGCATTCATAGGGAAAATATTTGTAGCTATCAATCGACCACACGTCTCCTCAGCAAGCAAAAAGCGACGGGAAAAAAAACTGAATTATTCTTTCATCAACAGTTTCTTTCTCCCAATGAACCGACTGCATACAAACAATAGAACAGTTGAAAATATTCCATTAGTTTATAGTTGGCCGCACGAACCCGACCAACTTATAATATCGACCTCCTCAATCATTTACATAATAAAAACAACAGCTGGAACGGGCAGTTCGGTGTGTGAACTGCATAATATTTCTATTCGGCCAGACTGCTTCCCCTTTCGTTTTAATGGTTGTCAACAAGTCAACAGGCGTCTTTAATTGGTGATTTTTCTGTTTCATTAGTCGGCTCTCAAAAGGATGGTGGTTAGCAAACTCCCTTCATCAATGGTCAATAGACGATTCGATCCATTCTCATACTCGTGCACACAATCGAGAGATATACAACAATCAAAATATTTTGAAAATATAAAACAAAACATCTTATCTTTTTCACAGCACAAGGACAGTATTTTGAGCAAAGGATGCCTTGATCAATGCATAGGTAGTCTTCTCTTATGCACAGGAAGCTCTTTTATTTTGCAAGCGTCTTCTATCTCACGCTATCCACCAAGGCGTACGAGCAAACTTCGATATTTCTTGTAGGTTTCTTCAATGAACATTGCACGATTTCCTTCAGATTCGATCATGCAGCATCATCATTTCTATCCATTTCTTGCAGGTTTCTTTCTTCTCACGATCTCCTTCAGGTTCGAACCGCTCCTCTTTTGCTGCTGCTGTCACCCAGCCAAAAGAGAACGGCAACGACGCTAGATGTTGTATTCAAGCAGAGAGTATAAGCACACACACACAGATATCAAGACAAGAGATATGAGTCGAATGCATCCAACTGGTTATATTAATCTTTGATAGGTATTATTTTTACATCTTTATATATGGTTGGAGCGGTTGCACCTGCTCCAACTGCTTCTTTAACTAGACTATTACATAAGTAACTAATGACAATTAAGGATCCCGAAGGGTCCCCTCCAACATGCCATTACGATAGTCATCCAACAATAGCGTCCCTTTTCCCTTCTTCTCATCTTTCTTAAATACGAAATTTTCCCGTGACACATGTCGCTTCATGCAAAATACTCTTTTATGTAATATTATTTAATACAAATATTCACCCACCCATGTGTCACTCTCTCATGAGAGTGCACATACTTCCCACATTTTACTCCTAGATGTCCCCTGATGCTAGTATTCCAATCCCTATTTTAGTGGGTGCATATGGAGTTGACTAGTTAATGACTCCTAGTCTATCTTTTGATCTATATTTAATTATTCCCAATTATTTAATTATAAACAAGAGCCACAAGGTGGCGATGTCCCCGACATTGCTAGTGGGGAGATTGACAAGTGCATATGCAATCATAATCAAATGGCAAATCAATTTTCTTGGTGTTGCGTCTTTGTTTCATGAGTTGCACTAAGGAGGTAGACAAGCAAAATACATTGATGTGCAAAAGTCAACATGGAAGAAAAGATGGCAAGAAAAGATGAGCTATTTCTTTTGTAATTGGATACCTATTGCACAGTTGGATTCATAGGTGATGGAGTTGAAAGCAAATATATATATATATATATTTTTTATAACATAGTCACATAGTATTATGGAAGATGAAAATAATATCCTTCGTGTTCGACAAGGACTTTGTTTGGAAAGATGCCATAGTTTTAAACGATGTTTGGAAAAAGCTATAATTTAGAAAAGTGTTTAAAACATATCGTGTGTTAATGTGGATACAATAGCATAAATGCAAATTAGATTGGAAGGCCATGAACTTTGGCATTTACAAAGCATATATTGAAGGCATTAAAAATTGCAGAATTGTTTGTGATGTTCATGTGAACTGTTTTTACTGCTAAAAATCTAATTCAATCTACAATATTCCTAGACTGTTTAAAGAAGCCAAATTCTTGAAATATTTAGAGATCTTGCAAGAGGGAAAAAACGTTTCGCCAATGGGATTTGACTATGGATGAAATGAAAATCAAATCAATGGCATCAAATTTGTTCTCTTTTTTTCTTTTTCTTTTTTTTTAAGTCACAAAAAGGGGAAATTTTTTTTCCAGCATGGAAATTCCATACATATTTCCAATACTTATAAATTAAAATGTGTATGTGCAGTATATATATACACACGTTTGATCTAAATATTTGTTTTAATACCATGAAGCATTGAAAGAGGAAATTATAAATAAGATTTGTTTTAATACAATGAAACATTGAAAGCAGAAATTAGAAATACATTTTTTTTTACCATGTCTCTAGCAACAACATATTTGGAATAATAGTAGTCAAAGTTATATTGCCCATCGGAAAAGAGCAATGAAACTAGAAAAGAAAAAAAAATGGTATAAATGCAACTAATTTAGTTATTTATTTGGCATAAGTTTAACATGTTCATAAAAGAAAGACTTGGCCAGAGAAAAGAGGCAAAAGACTATGTATCTAGCTCACACTCACACACACACACACACACACACACACACACACATATATATTCAAAACATGTTTAGTAATGCTTGGAAAGAAATGAAGAAACCAGTGTTGCTATTGAAGTTGTCCAAAATATAGAGCAACTTGCCCACAATTTTTTTTATACAATACAAGAGGCAAGTGAGAGAGACTATCTTCAAATAAAAAAAAAAGTGAAAATTGCATCAATAGATTTGTTGGAGTCATAGCATATGCACTTTGCACCAAAAAAACTGAAACAAGTCTCCTTTTACCAAAATCTGCAACACTGATAACATAAGACACGTTGCAACATGTGCAATGCCTACTATTCCTGCATATGGACCATGCATTGTTGTCAGTGGCTATGGAAAGAAAATAAAACCACTTTTGATGACAATATAGGAAGCAAATCCTAATTTAAATGGAAAATAAACAGTGGGAGCTATTATATTTCTCTGTTTTTTTTCCCATACATTTCCATTGAATGGATAAACTATCTATAAAATAAACAATGGCCTATAGCAATTGCAAGAAATTTTTGATCGGCAATTGACCCGTGGACAAGCAAACAAGCCATACAAGTGAACAGAATTTTGGAATCAAGGTTTAGTGGCTAGAGATGCATCTATTGCAGAGGAAAATGCAAAGGTGTGTGCAATGAAAGGTGTTTAGTTTCAAACAAAAGAAGTTGGAAGTGTTTTTTTTGCAAAGGCATGTGCAATGAAGGGTGTCTATGAATAGAAGTGGAAGCTCAACACCTATGATAACTGTGCCAAAGCTCCTGAACAGAGAACCAAGATACAATGCCTCAAGCAGATACTCAAAACATTTTCACGTCATGATTAAACCTTCAGGATAAGGAAAATAAATTTGCAGTGATGGGATGTTCTTGCTTATGCGGGAGAGATCAACCCAGGCTTCAATGTGTAAAATTCATGGTCGATTTGTTTATACCTAATAGAGGAAGGATATATCATTATATGTTATTTTGTTTACATGTTTCGGTGTCAATTGAGAAAGGGGTTACTATTGAAGAGCACCAACATTCAAATCGATGTGCTAAATATGAATTTTTAGAGATGAGGAGAGGTATTAGGAAATGTTAAACCCAAATGATAACTAGTTATCCCTTACGAGTGATAACTAGTTAAACCCAAATGAAAGAGTTTAGCTACATATATTTAAAAAACCTGAAAAAACCACCTAAAACCAAGCATGCCACAGTGTCATGCAACCAACTAACCTCAACATTTAATAAATAGTTATTTTCAATCAATCTAACAAGACACTCTTCACTGTGGCCCTCTATTTCTCAGAAACCATCAATTCTTCACTGTGGTCCTTTATTTCTCAAAAACCATCCATACATCAACCTGCTAAACCTTACAATTAATTTTAACAAAATGCAACCACTTGTAAGTAAAGTTCATAAAGAATTTCATTAATACATTTCGTTACTTGCAATTTAAGGTTCATGAAGGATGTCTTCAATGCATTTCATTTTTTATATATTTAGGATTTCATAATTTGTAATTTAAGGTCCATTTAATTTACAACAAATGCTCATTTTTATAAAACCATTTGTCCCTATCCATATTACATGTTTTAAGATGGAGAAAGTGTAACATGCGATAATAGTAAACAATTGTAATTATGAGGTGAGACTCTAGCTACTTGAACAACTATCCTCATCCCTACTTTCCTATGATTTCTTCTATAATTACTTTAAAAGTTAATAAAAAACCCGAGCATAATTATTTTATAAATAAGAAGAATGGGATTTTCCAATTTAAGTCTAGGATGGTAGAATGGGATTTCCCAATTTATCCCTACTTTCCTATGATTTTCTTCTATAATTACTTTAAAAGTTAATAAAAAACCCAAGCATAATTATTTTATAAATAGGAAGAATGAGATTTTCCAATTTAAGTCTAGGATGGTAGAATGGGATTTCCCAATTTAAATTTAGGATCAGGAACAACTAAAACTTAAATAAACAATATATAAAAAATACAAATGCTTCAAACAGCAGACAACAAGAATAACCAAGTAGAAGATTAAAAAAAATTACTATATAGATTAGGCTTCTCATTATATTACTGCGAACTTGCGAAGACATATATTACTGAGAAGACATCCGATAAATCAACAAAACCAAATATCAAAATATGTCCATAGAACCCTAGGTTTAAGATGTGGCTGTGAAGATTCAACCATTTTGATCAGGCTCTCATTACATCACTGACAAGACATTATATTACGGAGAAGACACTAGATAAATCAACAAAACCAAAAATCAGAGCACATCACCTCATCTAAATTCTAATGGAAAATATTATGTACCAATTTGTATAGTGTTAATCTTAGTCTGTGTATATATATATTGCTGCATGTCTGCTAATATATATCGAACCATCTCTACGTATGTATATATTCCTAATGTTTTGTGGATGGATGCATTATTGTTAATTTGTAGCAAATGCCCATTTTTTTAACAAATTTGATGGGTAAGCTAAACTTTTTAAGACATCAACGAGTTTCCATGAAACCTATATCTTCCAAAATCATTAAAAAATGGTTCGATGAACATCTGAACTTTTCACATCATCCTATTCCAACGACAGATTTTTTTTAATGTACTTTTTCCCTTTTTCATAATAATATTATGAAAAATTCAACACAAAGAGCTTTGAACTTTGAAATTTTTCACACTCTTAATAATTTAAAGTGAATAAGTGACTATTGCACATTGAAACTTTTACATTCTGAATACTTTAAAGTGATTGTATGTCAATTGAAACAATTGAAACTATGACATCTTTACTTGGCACAATTTTATCTGCGTCATCAATATAAAGTTTCAAATTTCAAGGCGATAGAATAAACCAATTGAAACAAAAAGAAATTTGATAATTCATTGTAACCGTACTATAGAAAATTATAAAATCTAAGTACTCGGTAATTTAAAGTGAAACTAGCAAATGTATAGTCAAGGACATTGGCTCGGGAAATGGGAAATTTCGGTGTCGCCAGGCTTATGCGAGACAGGCAGAGCAGAGAGCTGGTGGCAGTCAAGTATATTGAGAGGGGCAAAAATATCAATGAAAATGTTGAGAGGGGGATTACCAATCATCGCTAATTGCGGCATCCAAACATTGTGAGATTTAAAGAGGTAATATTAACACCAGCTCACTTGGCAATTGTTATGGAGTATGCGTCTGGAGGAGAGCTATTTGTAATGCTGGCCGCTTTAGTCCTCTGAAGATATGTGATTTTGGTTACTCAAAGTCCGCCGTGCTTCATTCCCAGCCAAAATAAACTGTACGAACCCTTGCATACATTGGTCCTGAAGTGTTATCAAAAAAGAATATGATGGAAATATTGCAGATGTTTGGTCATGTGGAGTCACGCTCTATGTTATGTTAGTAGGAGCCTATCTATTTGAGGACCTGAAGAACTGAGGAACTTTAAAAAGACTATTCAACGTCTTTTGAGTGTGCAATATTCCGTTTCAGATTACGTTCATATTTCTCCAGAATGTCAAAACATTCTCAATCAATCAACACAGCAAATGTCCATATTATCCAAATAATCATCGAAACAATCACTGTGCATTGTCAAGTTTGAACTTACAAGTCAAAACAAATCATGCCCATATTTTCCAAATAAACGTCAAAACAATCAATGTCCGTTGCAAGATTAAGTCACAAGTCAAAACATTCTCAAAAGATCTCCATTATCAGACTGGTCAATGCACGCTGAAAACATTCTCCGAATCTGTCCATTTTCAAACCGCAATATACATGCCCAAAAATGTTCTATGAAGATAAATCGCATCCCCAGAACTGCCAAGAACATTATGAGTGACAGGTACTGGCAGTGGTTTCTGTTTATGAAGATCCAGAACATTTTGGGTGACAAGTACTGGAAGCGGTTTTCTTGACAGAAACAGGCAGTGATCCAAGTTTTCCTAAATAAATGTTAAAGAATTTTTAACCATTAGAAACTTAAGCTAACTCCAGTTGCGAAACACTAAGGGTGACAGGTACCGGTAGCCCTTTTTTGGAGAGAAAAGGCAGAGATAGAAGCTGATCTAAATAAATGTTAAACATGCCAAAAACAATTTAAACCCATGTTTGATTGAAATATATTTTCTTGATAAGCAATCTATAAAAAGAGATAAGCAATCCCAGCATTTTTCTCTGTATTTTCATTGCAGAACAGTACCAATAGCGAAAGCCAAGAAGCTTCTTCACAAGAAAAAGGTAGCCACAAATAGAGAACGATATTGTAAAGTATGGGGAAGGAAAACCATGTACCAAACATCAAGTATTGCATACCACGAAATTCGAACCCTCTTACGGCACAAATGACCAAAGCATCTGAGGCATTGCAAAAACAAGCAGGTTGGAAACCCCCAGAATGCATGTGCATGAACACAGAGGAGAAGCAGGAAAACATACGTGTAAAACCCTAATGCCTTCCACCTATAGAACTATTTAGAAGGAAAAGTCGCTCAGAACCCAAACCCTGGCGAGAAAACCACAAAGAGTGAAATAACACAGAAACGAAATTCAAACCTCAGGAAACCCAGCCATAAGAGGAATAAAATGTTAAAGCCCATGCACGAGGCAAAAACCGTTTTTTTCCTCTTCTTTTTTCCATTGAAAATTCCATGAAAACCCTATGCCAAAAAACTAGGAAATCAACCTCCAATACAAAACTTTGCACAGAAACGAATATGGCTGAGCAGAGGAAATATTTTGGAGGAGAGGGAAAAGAATCCCACGCGCATACCTTTGTAACCATGACGAGCGCACTGCAAGCTGCTCCCCAACCGACCACTGGTTCTGGAATCTGCAATAGATGAACAAGCGAACACCCACAACATGAACCAGAGTTATTGCAAATTGCAGACAAGAGAACAAGAACCGTTAAACAGTTCGAAGCTGCAAATACCACAAAGAAAACACCCAGTGCAATGGCAACATCCACCGCCATCATCCAACAATTATACCCCGCAAACTCGAGAAGGGTTTGACACCGGAGACAGGTTCCCTATACTCGTCAGAACACTAACACTAACATAACACTTAGAATGACTGAAATGACACCGCCCCACTCCAGAATCAAAGCAACAAGAGGAATGAAAACCCCGCAAGGAAGGAAAATCCCCACGAATTAACAACGCCTGAGCCGACAACCACCACCTACAAAACATTTAAGCCTGCCATGATGCCACGAGGCTGCCAAGGCCCGGGACGCACATTCCAATGTGAACGTCATGGTGAACTAAGCCAATGGCGCAACAGAAAAATACCGATTTTGAAAATCAGAGAAAAACATAAAACCATACATTACTTTGATACCCTTGCAAAACGTTCGAAATCCAAAGCGAAATATGCACAGTAGCACGACACTAATGGCCTTGAGCAAAAAATATATGTCGCACGACACTAATGGCCTTGAGCAAAAAATATATGTCGGGGACATAATAATCATTTCATGCATAAACAATCTAATGCAATACTATATTCCAAGTACATAACTACAAGTAGTTCTTTCATGCACAAATAATTTAATGCAATTTTATATGCCAAATACATAACTACAAATAGTCCTTTCATGCACAATTAATTTAATGCAATTCTATATTCCAAATACATGGGTGTTCATTTATCAATTTTCTTTATTCGTCTAGGTACCACATCGTCGGGTTCTTCTGAATTTCTTTCATTAATTGTCTAGGCACCACATCGTCGGGTCCTTCTAACTTTCTTTTCTTAATTGTCTAGGTACCACATCATCGAGTCCTCCTGACTTTATTTCCTTAATTGTCTAGGTACCACATCGTCGTGTCCTCCTGACGTTCTTTCCTTAATTGTCTAGGTACCACATCATTGGGCCCTTCCGACAATACTTTCTCATTTTTACTGTTGTACTGGGATTCCATGTAGTGATTTAGAAACTGTTACCATAAATCATCCCGATACACTCTATGTGAGACTAATGGCGCAGAGGAGTAAGTTTGTTCTTACTGCGTGCCCCTCAACCTCATACGTGACCAATCCGTTATGGTCTCCCCTGTACGACTTCACACTTCCCCGAGTAAAGATTAAAGGGATTTCCAAACTCGTGCGTGGATGCTATCAGGAGTCAACATCGTCGTCGTACCCCTGTGTGTGCTTTTCCCGTCCTCTATGGACCCCTTTCCGTTCTGTCGTGAGTCCGTCGGTAAACCGTCTTACCTGTCACTGTACACATACTCAAAGCACACATATCAATAGTACTGCTCAAAACCATCATATCATAATTCACTTCATTCATTCGCTAATCGTTAAGCAAACATATATATTTGTCCTTTGGATTCATATAATAATCACCCGCATAATTTCATTTCCATAATTCAACATAAATACGACATTCATCATAATATTTCACATGTGCTAATCAATCAACAAAATCACAAGTATCCATAATCGTCATTAAATCAATCATCCATTAGAAACATGTTTGTTTATCACATAAATCGCCAATTAGTCAATAATTTTATTCCAAATCATCATATATGCAGTCATTTATCTTAGTTTCTTTAACTGAGTCTCTTACCAAAAGCGTCGTAAATATCGATAGTCATAGCGGGGTTGGGGGGCATTACACATGCCCTCAATCATCGGACCTACTCGTTGCATGCCATTGTGTTATCCTTGTATCAACAATCAGTTCATTGGGTCTTCCAGGAATTGCAAACACCTGTAAATCACAACTCTAAATGGATCTTACTACTCAGATTATCCGAGCCTTCGATGACGGGAAGACAATCGAATTCACTCTTAAAAATCCAATCGTCCTTGAGTGTAACATAGATACACCCCTAGATTTAAAATGCCTTGGTGTTGGAAACTGAGAACTAACACGCTTATGAATAAATGGAATGTTTTAGGTTATTTCTCATGAATAAGATGAATGACAATAAATAGATTTATGTTGCCATTAAATTGATGAAATAATGATGCAATTGTGTTTTATGCATTATGTATCATGTGCTTTGACGGGTTTTCAAGTGTGATAGGGAAAGACAGGTACCTTGAGGCAATCTTGCGTCGATACCACGCAAACTCCATATTGAGTAAGGTATACACGACAAGTGATGTTAACATGGTACAATTTGATGTATTGTATTTATGCTTAGAATTATTTGATGCGTGTGGTGTTTTCATGTGCGGGTGTAGGATCGTGAATGCCAATTGGTCCACATAAAGGTAATGGGGCCGAATGGGGAAGAGATTCTAGTAAGACTAGCGATTTACTCCACACAGTAGGTTGAAAAGTGAGAGTTTTTTTCCATCAGGTGCATGCTGTCATGAGGGTAGGCTGCAGATTCGGTCAACGCGAGGATCAACAGAGGGGTGCACAATAAGGATACAACCTTATTCTAAAAGAACCATGAGTCTCTCAACATGGTTGATTAGACTGAGTTAATGTGGTCCCAGTTGTCATGCCAATTCCCACCACATAAAAAGTGATACTTGAAGGGCATGAAGGAAGTCATGGCACCCTTGATATTCCCGTCGAAATGCAACACAATGATAAAATAAAAATACTATGGGGTAAGAATGTTTATTTTGGAAAATAAAAATAAAAAAGGGGTTAAATAATTATGAGCAAATGTGAAAGTCATAAATTATAAGGGCATGTGCAAGCTAATGAGGGTCACTTTTGGCGCGTTAGATGCAATAGAAAACTGAAAAATTAGGCATCCCTCAACTTACTTGGTTTTTTTGAGATGCTTACACAAGATATCTTGAATCAAGTAAAAAAGATGAAACATAGGAAATTGAGTCACGTTTCTGAATATATAACTTTTAAGTATTGAAAATTTACATAATTATGTCAAATATCATTTTTTCTAACAGTCACTTTTTATTTTTTTGGCAAATGATAAGGTATATGTTTTTGTGGGTGCAGCCTTTCACTCCCTAAATGACGGTTTCAGGCTACAAAATATGGTATACATGTATAGAACCCATAGCACTAGTGCAGCGCTATTTTTCCAAAATTAAATGTTTTTTTTTTAATTATGTAAGTGGTCAAACCTCGAGAATGGTACATCAAATGTGGGTGCAACTTTTGAAGGTCTTAATGTAGTTATTTTGACTTGGAGTTTTTACAGGATGTAGAGGTCAGTGTCCTCTAGTGCAGCATACAAGTTTTTTTTAAAATGGTTGTGAAATGAAAAAGTTACGGAATAAACACTAATGGTATGTTTTTTGACCAACGGAGTGATGACACAAGAAAATTAGGAAATAAATAGAAAATCTCAATATTTAAAAAAAAAAATTACATATTTGGAATCTGCATAAAAAATTCTATCTATGCCTAAAATTTCGTCAATAATGGTCAGGTATGTCATGCTGTAGAGAGCGGTGAAAAATAGGCATACTCAGAAAAATGTCAAAAATGTCAAATTAGTTATGGTCCAAAAATTCTCGAGCACAGGTTTGGTAAGTCCGAACCAGCCACATAGGATAGTGGCTGACACGCGGGGGCGGGAGCAGTGGGTGAGTAGGCGCTCAGGAACGCGCGCACGTTATGTTTAAATTCAAATAACGCGTGCGCGTTGTATTTAAATTCAAATTTTAGTGTTTTGGTGCTCAATGTTATAAGCAACGCGCTAGCGTTATGTGGATACATAACGCGCTAGGATTATTTCTATGCAAAAATATTAGTAAAATGCTTTTATCCTCCCGCGTTCTGCCTTTTCTCCTCCCGCCTTCCCTATTTTTATGTTTACCAGATATTTTACACAAACAAAATGATAAAGCAAACAAATTAATAGGAATAGTCTTCGAAATGGCTTGATGACTCGTTTCAATGGACACATATTATCTAAATATCATAGCCATAGACAACAACTAATTCAAACAGTCAATTCGCTACAACTAAGATCAAACTTTAGATAATATAGTTTCTATAGTGGTAAGCGGCGCTATTGCAATCTAGGTAAATATCATACAAATATTTCAAACAAATTTATGGGCATAAGCATTCCAGAAAAGATGGCAAAGTTTCAAAACAGTCAGTTGTACCAATAAAACTAAGGGCACCAAAGTAAGGCTTAAACTGCGTTTATGGACACTTACCGATCGAAGGATGTCTGAGTGTAAATGCAAATGCAGCAGCCCCTTCGGGAAGCCTTCTTCTTCACCGACCTTCTCTTGGACTCAAGTGGCCTCAATGCCCAACCACCGAACAATTGCACGAGTTGTAGTTAAGAAACAATGGTCGAAATAGAGAAATTATAAATGATTTTATCAACAAAGCAAGTCGTGATCCTCTTCTTTATCATCATCATCATTGCCATCCTCTTCTTTATCATCACCGTCATCATCCTCATCACCATCTTCATCATGAATGGGTATTGATCATCATAATCATCATCATCATCGCCATCATCATCATCCTCTTCTTTATCATCATCACCATCATCATCATCATCATCATCATCATCTTCATCATCCTCATCGTCATATTCATCATCATCTTCATCATCACCATCCTCTTCTTTATCATCACCATCATCATCATCGTCGTCGTCATCATCATCATCATCATCGTCGTCGTCGTCATCGTCATCATCATCATCATCATCATCTTCATCATCATCATCATCGTCGTCGTCATCATCTCCATCATCATCTTCATCGCCATCATCATCCTCACCACCATCTTCATCATGATTGATGATTCATCATCATCATCATCCTCTTCTTTATGATCACCATCATCATCATCATCCCCGTCATCATATTCATCATCATCATCCTCGTTGTCATATTCATCATCATATTCATCATCATCATCACCATCCTCATCACCATCTTCATCTTCATCATGCTTGATGATTGATCATCATCATCATCATCATCATCGCCATCCTCTTCTTTATCATCACCATCAACATCCTCATCACCATCTTCATCATGATTGGGTATTGATCATCATCATCATCATCATCCTCTTCCTTATCATCACCATCATCGTCGTCGTCGTCATCATCATCATCATCATCATCGTCGTCGTCGTCGTCATCATAATCATCATCATCATCATCGTCGTCGTCGTCGTCGTTGTCGTCTTCATCACCATCATCTTCATCATCATCATCGTCATATTCATCATCATCTTCATCATCACCATCCTCTTCTTTATCATCACCATCATCATCATCGTCGTCGTCATCATCATCACCATCATCATCATCATCTTCATCACCATCATCTTCATCATCCTCATCGTCATATTCATCATCATCTTCATCATCACCATCCTCTTCTTTATCATCACCATCATCATCATCTTTACCATCATCATCATCGTCGTCATCATCGTCGTCGTCATCTCCATCATCATCATCCTCACCACCATCTTCACCATGATTGATGATTGATCATCATCATCATCCTCTTCTTTATGATCACCATCATCATCATCATCCTCATTGTCATATTCATCATCATCTTCATCATCATCATCATCATCCTCATCACCATCTTCATCTTCATCATGCTTGATGATTGATCATCATCATCATCATCATCATCATCGCCATCTTCTTCTTTATCATCACCATCAACATCCTCATCACCATCTTCATCATGATTGGGTATTGATCATCATCATCATCCTCTTCTTTATCATCACCATCATCCTCATCATCATCATCATCATCATCATCATCATCACCATCATCTTCATAATCATCCTCACCACCATCTTCGTCATGATTGATGATTGATCATCATCATCATCATCATTGCCATCCTCTTCTTTATCCTCACCATCATCATCCTCATCACCATCTTCACCATGATTGGGTATTGATCATCATCATCATCATCGTCAACATCATCATCCTCTTATTTATCATCACCATCATCATCCTCACCATCATCATCATCTTCAACAGCATCATCATCATCATCATCATCATCTTCATCATCACCATCCTCTTCTTTATCATCACCATCATCATCATCGTCGTTGTCATCATCATCATCATCATCATTGTCGTCGTCGTCATCTCCATCATCATCATCATCCTCACCACCATCTTCATCATGATTGATGATTGATCATCATCATCATCATAATCCTCTTCTTTATGATCACCATCATCACCATCACCGCCGTCATCGTCATCATCACCATCATCATCCTCATCACCATCTTCATCTTCATCTTCATCATGATTGATGATTGATCATCATCATCCTCATTGTCATATTCATCATCATCTTCATCATCACCATCCTCTTCTTTATCATCACCATTATCATCGTCGTCGTCATCATCATCATCATCATCGTCATCATCGTCATCATCATCGTCGTCGTCATCTCCATCATCGTCATCATCCTCACCACCATCTTCATCATGATTGATGATTGACCATCATCATCATCATCCTCTTCTTTATGATCACCATAATCACCATCACCACCGTCATCATCATCATCATCATCATCATCATCATCATCAGAGCACGAAATGTTGAACAAAAGGCTAATGGAACACAACGAAGGATTCCCTGGTTCCACTTGTTATTGAAAATGATACTTTCTCTTGACGAAACCAGTAAAAAATCTGCCTGTATTATAAATGGAAATCCTATTACAATTTCCGTCAGAAGAAAAGCATAGATACCTACAACCGCCATATTTCCTTCTGTAAGTCGCTCGCCCATCGGAAAAGCTAATGTAATAGCCCATTTCCCAACATCTTTCCTCTGCTCAACCCTACACTTGTTTTCCACGGGAAACCGCTGCGTCCACATGTAATAACTACATTGTTTTGTCGAAAATTGATCTTCTTCTGCTAACAAATGCAAAATGAAGGATTCATTGTCATTGCTATGAGAAGTTCTAAGGTTAGTTTCTCGTAAAACAGAGATTGTATAAATCCTGTTAAGATCGATATGTTCCAGTTCACGAATTGAGAGCTTCTTTATCTTAGACATAAACAAAAGAGCTTCAGAATGAATACTAGAGAGCTGTTGCTTTACAACTTCAACCTTCTCAGGACGTAGGGGTATAGAACGAGCCATAGAATGACGACTATGGCTCAGATCGACCAATTAAAATTCAATTGGACCCATTAAAATTCAATTGGACGTGACATGAATGATTAAAATTAAACTCTAGATGCATACGCAAGCCACTTGGACGATGGCTGAACATCCGGTACGTTGATGCTTTAAATGATGAACTCTTTCCTTTATGGCATTATAAGGATGCTTAACCTACATTTAACATCGGCGTTAATTTTAGTTAATGGCTTCCATTTTCGGAGCATAGAGAAAAACCTTGTCACATTACAAAATCCTTGCAACATCATACAAATACAGCATTTATTTCCCTCAACCTAGCTCATTTTACCTCTTCCTAGTTCAAAGGCGCTCATGATCCCCTGTTTAAAATCACATAAATTTTCGACTGAGATATTGATGATGTGCAAGCAGGCTCGACCAACTGGCTGGCCATGGGACCGACGGAGAGGGGCACCCCTAGCACTATCCCGAAGTCCTGAATCCAACAGAGTTGATGGTTTGTCGATCCGAGCCACGGTCGTCATTCTATGGATCGTTCTGTCTGTTTTTTTTTTGTTATATTAAACAAAACGCGTGAGCGTCATGGTGATACATAACACGCGTGCGTTATGTATCACCATAATGCTCGCGCGTTTTGTAATCCTATCCTACATGTTAAATGACATGGCAGGTTCGGAGCCCGCCATTCCTAGTTTTACATAACGCGTGAACGTTGTGAATTTACACAATTCTCGCGCGTTTCGCATTTACCCATTGCATCTAAAAGGTCCCTCAACTTCGTGTGAGGGCCCATAAAACAAAATGAAAATGGAATAAACTTGTGCATAAAGAAAAGGATTGAATTATTAAACTAAGACTTAGTGAACTCCAAGCACACACACATAAAATAGGTGAAATGGAGAAATCAAAGGAAACCTCTAAGAGAGAATCTAGGAAAGTAAGTGAGGGTAATTCTTAATAAATAAATGAGAAAATATGAATTAGCGAGCAAAGTGACACCTTGGTGGTTGAATAATAAAACAAAAGGTAAATATATAATTCGTAATTATGCATGTGAGAGACACATGTCAAGGTTCATAAAGCTATAAAGAGTGGAGGAGAGCATGAAGCTCACATGCCTCCTTCCCTATTGTTGAATGGCATAGACAATGTATGTTTTATTCGGTGATTGCTAAGAGTTTGGTTCGTTATTGTGCAATTGGGGTTGGGAACCCCTTAGTGAAATCTACACACTCTAACTACGCTAGCAAAATTCTTCCCATTCAACTCCATTGTGGCTTGGGGGTCCGTGGGGAAGAAGAGTACCTTTCGTGAGTTGGTAAGGTGGTATCTGGTGGATGCACAATGATTGGAAATCGAGGGGTGGATTCACAAGGGAACTAGGGAACCCAACATAGATCGAAAGCACAAGATTGAGGTGAGTTTCCTTTGTGAATTCTATCTTAAAGAATTTTAACTTATGCTTGATGTTTATGATGAGAAATATTGAAATTTCTTAGGTGTGTTCATAGATTTTAAGATTTCATGCATTTATGCTATGAGGGTCTTTGGAGGGACCCTACAACTTTGTTTCTGAGTTTTTGGTCTCCAAAATGATCGATAAAAGGTCTATATGCTCTTGTTTGGGAGATCAAGTCCTTGTATCTATTGATTTTTGTCATGAAAGGTTCCTTTATTAGGATTTTTTTCAATCTTGTACCTATAAATTCCATACCCTACCTCTTATTTGTGTAGGTGGCTGATAATATGACTCACTACATATCCAATAATTCTACTTATCAAATGGTTATTGGGAGAAAATTATTGTTCAAATAGTTCTTGGAAGAAGACGGAAAGGGGATTAAGCTAGGATTTTGATTCCCCTCTTTTCCTCGCCATTTAGTGTATGATTTAAGTCAAAACCCATGATAAGGTATTGTAACATCCCTACTATAGGAGGGTGCCACATGGCTTGGCATATTTTTTTTCTCTAAGATTTGAAGCGACTTAGTTTGAATACGATCCATTCTAGAACAACAACTGTAAAAATCTAACCAATAAGACTCGCACTAATAAGGAGTGTAATAATCAATACAATAAAGTTAGTCATCAACAATAACTATTGTGGTGAAAATACATATTAAGTCCCTATAGTGATTCGTGTTAGTAGAGACCAATTATTGGTTGAAACTGGTACTCCACAATTAGACTTGATGATTAATGGGGAAATCATATCCAAGGGTCTATTTTCCACCCGACCAGTGTAATCGCCTAAAATTGGCATCACCCCCCAAGAAGGGATCATGCTCAACAAGGTGAGGGAAGGACACACAAAGCACTCCATTGATGGATCACTTAAGTTAAAAGATAAACCAAGGATCATGCATACAGTGGATCAACCATGGTGTGGTGAAGAGATTCCCAAACTCACAATGATCACAAATTCTAACCATTGATGAATACCCCTAGTTAGGAAAATATCATGCACGACAGTGATGAACCTTTTCAAGGATTTTACTACCATTCTCATCCTTGATGAATAACCTTGGTTAGGAAAGTATCTTGCATGGTAGGGGCATCCCAAGGGCCAAAAAATAATAATTGCCAAGATCAATGAGAATTTGCTTTCTTTGTTAGGAAAGTACACTTCAAGCCTCTTTAATCCACATATATTAGGATATATTATTTATTAGTATACTCCCATGTTAACATAATCTAGAATTATATCTCTTTCTTAAACATCGTAATCTCAACATCCCTCCTCGGCCAACACCCTTACACAATGTAGCACTACGTTTTCTAATCTCCTAAGGGTGTTTCAATGTCCTCCCAAGAATGCTTCTTGGCCTTCCCATTCCCCTACCTTGCCAAAATGAAGGACCACCTGGATAACAATGGGAGCTACATGAAATTAAAAAAGAACCCTATGAAACGGATAATGAAGAAGGTATCCGAGGCAATCCAACATTCCTCTTTGGACGATGATACAAAGGAGAAATTGGTGGTTAAAAGTCCCATCACCCCAAGGATTTATGGACTACCAAAAATCCATAAAGTCAGGAACCCTTTGAGGCCAATAGTTGACACAATTGACTTACCCACATATAAGTTGGCTAAATTCCTTGCCAACACACTTAAATCGCTAGTGGGTAACACAAGTTCCTTTTTAAAGGATTCGAACCACTTTATAGAAATGATCAAAGGCATTCGGATCAAAGAGCATGAAATATTTTTGAGCTTTGATGTGGTCTCACTCTACGCAATGATTCCTATAAATGAAGCAGTGAAAGTAATTGAAAATCTGACTGATCCCAAAACAACAAGATTGTTGGAGATGTGCGTTAGATCTACTTTCTTCATCTTCTAGGGTGAACTCTATGAAAAAACATGTGGGGTAGCCATGGGTTCCACCTCTCACCAATTGTAGCCAATCTATTCATGGAAAAATTGAGCACAAGGGCCTAGCCACATCATAAAAGAAACCAATATGGTGGGTTAGATATGTAGATGACAAAAATGTTAAATGGGAACATGGTGAGGAAGAGATGGAAAATTTTATGGTGCATCTAAATAACTAGTCAAGCAACATCAAATTCATGTTGGAACTTGAAAATTACCACTCTTTTACATTCCTTGATGTGATCATGAGCAAAAGAGATGACAACAATATTGCACATGGGGTGTATATGAAGAACCTCACACTGATCAATACTTACATGCACACTCCGATCACCACCAGAGTCAGAAAAGAGGTATTCTCAACACTCTCATCACAAGAGCAATAAGAATCTCAGATGATGATCATCTCCAACAAGAAAAATAACATCTACGAATGTTGTTTCATAGAAATGGATATTGTGATTATGACATTGACAAAGCCTTCATCAAAGCAAAAATAAGACAACAAATGAGACCAGATAAACATGATAATGGTGATGGTGACCATAAAGTGTTTCTACCATATATTCAAGGTACAACAGATAAAATTGCTCGTCTTTGAAGAAAGAACAACATCAAAACCATCTTCACCCCTCCAAACAATCTTAGAAATCTCCCTAGCTCAGTTAAGGATCCTCTTAGCCCCAAATCCAACAAAGGATTTTACCAGATTCCATGTTCTTGTGAAAAGGCCTACATAGGCGAGATCGGGGGAACAATCAATACTAGAATCAAGGAACATAAGGAAAATATTATCCACAATAGAACAAAGAAGTCATCCCTAGCTGAGTATGCTCATAAAACAAAACATTATATCAAGATTGAAGAAACTAAGGTCTTGGCGAGAAATGATCATTGGTCCAACAAAATAATAAGGGAGGCTATTGAAATCACAAAAAACCCTAACTGCATCAACAGGGTTGATGGTTTAGTACTTAGTAGAACTTGGCTTCTGATCATTTAAAGGTAATAGATAGCAACTTAAGGCGTTAGATGCCATAAAGCATAAAAATCATTAATGTGAAGAACTCATATTTATGAGTTAAATATTACTTCATCCTTAAACTCGACAACAGTTCTTGTCCTGACGAAGAGCCACAGTAGCGGGCTCGAAACGTTGACAACCATAATGGATTCAATCGCAGAGGAATCTCCAATTTCTAACTGTAATTATAACTCCTGCGAATTCTCAGCACAAAACAATGTAATTGCAATGTCAACTTATTACTTGTGCAAAAGTTACAATAAGAAAATAGGCCTTGAAGTCATTTTGAGAATAGATATCTCTATCGAAGTCCAAGAATAGAAATCAAATTTCATTTATGCAGAGAATATGTATTGGTGGACAGTGTAGGCTATAAGCCCTACAATTATAAATCATTTTTTATTATTATGGTAACATAACATTGATTTGCACCACATAAACTTGATTATTTAAACATCATAGATTTGATCACACCTTTAATCTCTCAACACAAAATCACATCTTTGATTGTGCTAAAATAGTGTTAATTGGCCTCATGAACACCTTGAGATATTCTCCAAATGTTTTTGAATAGCTAGTAAAAGAATTTCAAGGATTGTTACCCATGTAACTACATCTAATATAAGGTAGGATTATTTGCTCATAATCATTTCTTTTTTCCGAATACAAGACTTTAACTATTAGCAATAATATAAATTAGAATTTCATGGTAGTTTGAGTGATTGGATAGCAAACAAATCTACATTATTTCAACACCTTTCTCTTGAAGCACCAAAAGAAACATTGTCCTCCATAACATTTATTTATAGATTTATATGAGTTAATTTATTCTCCATGAGCGAGAATTGAAGGAGAGAAAATTGAATCTTATCACCTTTCCTTGGAGAGGTACCAGATGCATGATCTAAGGTGAAAATTAATTTCACCTATTTTCATATAAATAATGAATTTGAAGAGACAAAAATACATGCGCTTATATATGATGAAGTGCATATGAAGTTGCAAACAAATCTAGCATAGGTAAAGAAAGGAAGAAAAGGGAAGAATTAGATAGGGATGCAAAGAAATTTCAAATAGGAGAAAATAAAAAATTGGAATCTTAGGGAAAATCCAAAAAAGAAGGTAAGGTGAATAAAAAGGTAGAAGCACATGCTACAAAAACCATTGTGAAGTTGCCATTTGACAAGAGGTATTATCTACAAGAACTTGAAAATGACCTTTGAACATCAATGAAGCATGTTAAGAATAAAGAAGAAGTGCAAGGTGTGAGAAATTGCAGACATGTCAAGGCCATAGGAAAGAAATATTGGTCGAGAGAGAGCAAGGCGTCATTGTGGTCATCATTTTATGCAAAACATATTCAAACACCATCACGCCTTTGATTCATTGTTGTTTTTGAAATAAACTCAACTAAAAAAAGGAAAAAAAATCATGAGCTTAATTTTCCCATTCGAGATAATACCATGACTCAACCTTTTGATTTCAGTTTCACTCTACTCTAGGTCACTCCATTTGTGGTTCCTCATTAGGATCCTAATTTTCAAGGAATTCATTTAGAGTGGGTGTAATCTCCCACTAATCGAATGCAACCTCTTCCTTGTATGATATCCCCTTTGAATTATTGAATCAAACCATATCAATGATAAATCATTTTGCTTAATATAGTTATGTCATATTTTTTTTTTCGTATTTGAAGTATAGGTTTTAACTCTTTCATTCTGCCATTTCTTTCTTTCATTTTGGAAACTTCCAATAATAGTCTATGAGACTAAGGAATCCTTATAACCCTTTAACTATATCGGATCATGGCTGGGCTTGTACTATTCCATGAAATTTTTTAGGACCAATTCACACCCCATCATGGTTGACATTGAGACCTAAGTTTCCCCTTCAAAAGCATATGAATCATATTTGGAACATTTTTCAAAAATTAGATGATCCTTTTAGGGATAAATTCCATATCAACATGTGCCTCCAAGTTTTTGTTGTATTAGGTTGTCATAAAAAGTACCAACACAACTTTGTGTAAGTTGTCATCCTTGTATGATATTCCCTTTGAATTATTGAATCAAGCCATATCATTGATAAATCATTTTTCTTATTACATGCATTTGACTTGGAATTCCAAGTGCTAGGAAAAAAGTAAGGGCTTTGTAGTGAGCAAATGTATGTGTGCTAGTAAAAAATGCTTGCTAATTGTTTTTCTCATTCGATAGAGTGCATGTACAACCGAATAGATACTTGCTAGAACTGACATCCTTGATCAAGGGAATTTCAGGAGGGATAGGGAAAATATGTGTTTTTGTACATACAAAACATATAAGATTAATGCATAAGAAGGTATAAAAAAATGTACAACAATTAATTTATATTAATAAAATTTATCATAAAAAATGTTGCCATTATACAATATGTCATAAAATATACAAGCACTTATTTTTCTATTTTTTATTTTGAAAATATTTTATGATTGGATCATCATCATCTAGTGTTAGAGTTTTCACTTTAATTCAATTTAGTTAGATATTTAAAATGAAAAATATACAAGCACAACAAAACACAAAAGACACAAGAAATTTCCTCGAGGAAACCATAAAAGAGAAAACCCCGCAACTTCCTCATAAATATATTTGTCACTAGTACAATATCAAGCATGATGGAAAAACCAAAATATAAAATGTCTTCTGCAGCTTCTCTCTTTCTCCTCCACCGAACTTGTCTTCTCTCTCACTCGGTGCGAAGTTTCTTGAATGAGTGTGATGTCCAAATGAGAGAGTGATCCTCTATATTTATACTTTAAGTGTGAATGACCTAATTCCTCAATGGGGCCGACTTGTCTAACTAATTGTGCTGACCTGTTAATTCGATATTCTTTCATGACCAAATACAATAATGACATCCCCAAGCAGAGGAAAAAACATCTCCGACAGAGGTACAATAAAATTACAATAATATACAAAAGAATATCTTCCGAAGTTTCATTTACAATAACACTCCCTCTTAACTAAGAAGGTATTCTCTCGACACAGTCATCATCATAGCTGGACACAAAATCTAGACAACATCATCATTGTTGGATCATCATCATCATTGTTGCAACAATCATCATCTCGTTGATCATTGACTAATGACATCTCTCGAATCTATCTGTCATAGAATTTCTACAGAGCCAACCCTTTTTCATGATGGATGTAGGCCTAACTCTCATCTAGGTCTTCATCATCTCTACGAGCAATCCATCAAGTAGGTACATCCTAGGACCATATATTACATTGCCATAACAATCAATTGCGTCTCCTACTATCATCTCATTGTATCTGGATCATCTCATCATCCCATGCGAAGAGCAACGTAGGTGCATACATCATGTCCATTAGACAACTTGCATCTTCCGCCCAGTGGATACAGCCCAGGAACATCTGTGTCTTCCACCCAGTGGATACAACCCAAATGTATTACGTCTCTCTCATTCAACCCGCGTCTCCCACCCAGTGGGTAAATCCTAGTGACATTTGCATCTTCCACCCCGTGGATACATCGTAGATGTATTACGACTCTCTCAGTCAACCTGCGTCTTCAAACATGTGGATACAACCCAGGAGCATCCCAGATGCATTACGTCCTTTCATACCACCTACTTCTTCCACCATGTAAGATATATCCCAGTCGCATACTGGATGATTTATGACCTGTGGACCTACCAACATCTTCAAACATGTGGATACAACCCAGGAGCATCCCAGATGCATTATGTCCTTGCGGACCACCTGCGTCTTCCACCATGTAAGATACAGCCCTGGTGCACCTGCGTCTTCCGGTCACATCACTCCCTCTTTCGAGGAACATTGATCTAGATAACACCAAGCTTCTCTCTGAAGTACTCGAACTTCACTCTTGCTAACGACTTGGTTAACACATCGGTTGTCTTCTCGCCTATCGCCACATACCGGAGCTTCACTGCTCCTCTCTGCACTATATCCTGGATATAGTGTTACTTGATCTCAATATGCTTCGACTTGTCATGGAACATCGAGTTCTTAGACAACTTCACACAACTTTGGTTGTCACAAAATATACAAGTCGCCTCTAACTCGAGATCAAACAAATATGACAGTAGCTTCTGAAGCCATACACATCACAACTAACCGAACAAGCTGCAACATACCCTGCTTTGGCTATGCTCAGTGCCACATATGATTGCTTCCTACTAAACCAAGATATCATACCAGATCCAAAATTGAAGCAGCATCCTGAAGTGCTCTTCCTATCTGTGGAACTGCCTGCCCAATCTGAATCAACATAACCATGTAGGTTAATCCTTTGATCTGTCTCATATTTGAGGCCATACTCAATTGTACCCTTCAGGTACCTAAATATATGTTTTGCAGGTGTTAGGTGAACATGCCTCGGATCTGTCAGGAACTAGCTCAGGGTGTTCACAGTAAAACATATGTTTGGTCTCGTGTTTCGTTAAGTACATTAACGAACCAATCATCTGCCTATATGTCGTGGCATCAACTGTCTCTGATGAAGCATCACACGGTAGCTTCAAGTTAGATTCCATTGGTGTGGACATCGCTTTGCATTCCATCATTCCGAACCTCTTCATAATTTCCACTGCATACTTTCCTTAACTAAGGAAAATCCCATCTGCACTTTGCCACACGTCCATATCTAAGAAGTAGTGCATCATTCCCAGGCCCTTCATCTCGAACTTTGTGGCAAGCCTTCTTTTTTGTATATACAATGAGTTCATCCTCCCCTGTTACAAACATGTAATCAACATATAACAGTATTATCACTGGTCTCTCCACCCTCAACCTTGAAGTAAAGGTTGGAATCTGATTTACTCTTGGTAAAGCCTAAGCTCATCAGAAAGATGTCCATCTTGCCGTACCATGTCTTGGGTGCCTACTTCAAACTGCACCACATATACTTCCTCCTCATGAGGGGAGACATACGGTATCACTTTGAGCATATCCCTAAGATATTGGGGCAAGCACCTTTTGCCACGGATAGAGGCTAAGTGATAATGTCTCTCCATATGTGTTGTAGTCACTCCCTTTGAAGCGGAGCTTTCTTGCTCCTTTTGTAATTGAGCACTATCCTCCCTCTGCATCTTGTACACTCTGCATCAAGACATTCTGCACTGGAGTGACTGGTGGCCTTCTCTTCTGATGATCTTCTATGTATCCATCTATGTCATCTTCCTAGGTCACTGGATACCAAGATCTCGAACTTTGTTGCAAGTTCTTTCTTGCATTCATCTATGAGCTTCTCATATTCAACTTTGTAACAAAGGTTGACATCCCATCACTCTAGGTGATCCTCTATCTCATCATGCTATCCCATGGTTTCCTTATGAACTCGTACAAAACCTTCTTCAATCCTCACATGTGTGGTTCTCTGCAGAGAGTCCTGAATTCTAGCAGTTGCTCGATATACACTTTTACTTCGATTACACCATCTATCTAGTGTAATATCCACCATTAAGGAAGTGTATCTGGTCACTAGAGAAGCGTCTAATCATAGTCGACTCCCTCTTTCAGAGAGAACCCTTGCTTTGTACTTCTGTAGTATGCTTAATTTCATAAATCTTCTTGAATGGCGTAGCTGAACCATCGTGACTTGTTATTCATAACAAGTCTCATGATTATTCTCCTGTAGGTACACGATCTTTCCTACAAGTCAAATTTAGTTGCATGATTAGAAACATTTCATAATCTTAAAAAAAAATTCTTATGCATAAATACATAGGTCATATAGTTATGCAACTATATTAGCCAATGCTTCAACACAACATTCATCCATTTCCCACATTCATACGGTAACTTTCTAGATGCCTTCCATCTCTACCAAAAACATCATTAAGAGCATACATTGCTCCCAACATGTCACCAAAGAGGTTTCATTCTAGATGAGTGGCAATGGAATGTTGTGCGGTACCATAAGCCACTTACCTATCACATGCATATTAGTAGTATAATGTTCATCAATGCAATCATTCTAACATGTGTAATACATTTCCTGAATCTAGGAATATAAATATGTACACAATTGGACAATATAGAAAATGAAAACTCAAATACTTATGTTTGTTTGGTTGTTGGGTGGAATCCCTCTTGATGTTTTCTTCCTTGCAGGAACTACTGGAGTCTTTGACAGTGTGTTCTACTTCATTGTTTGATTCTGAGGACCTATGACTTTCTTTCTTATGGTTGGAAGTATTCTATACTATAGATCACTTGTTCTTTGTACTGGAGTAGACTATGTGTGTCCCTTCTTTTGCATCTTAACCAATGCTGAAATGGATGAGAGGTTTTTCCATAGAGCATTGATCTTTATTTGTTTTTCCCAGAGTCCAACTTTGTAGGAGCTTCTCCTACTCCTTCCATGTAATACTGAAAGTCATCCCTGGCTTCACCTTATAAGGTGAAACCTTCTGAATGAACTCTTGTAACTGGTTACCTTCATTTATTACAATACATATTCTTCATCACTTGAAGAATCTTCTTCTGTTCTTTTGCTTGCGAGTTCATCATCTTCTGCAGTATGTGCATGATGCCTATTCTTGTTGATTCTCCTGGAGGATCCCGGTTCCTGGGACAATTTCTTGAATAATGTCCTTTCTAATCACATGTAAATCACCTAATACTGGAGAGGTCTCTTCTAGATCCATGAGTCCTATGGAATCTTTTAGACTTTGTGATGGTAGTCCTGCCTCTTGTTTTGATTCTTCTTAGTATGAGTAGTTAGGGTTTGGTCATCATCAACTCCCATTTTCTCTTCTCTTGCTACTATTCGAGCTTCTTCTTGGGTTCATTCTTACCATAATCTATTGAATGTCATTAGCTTCTTCCTGGAACATATTCCTTGAATGAATGAGTCCCATGATCTTGGGAGACCATTCAAGGTAGTCATTACAATTTCTCCTTCTTCAACATTGTATTCAATTGCTTCAAGTTGTTCCTTGATTTTAGAGACCCTTGTGAAGTAAGATTGCATAGTCTCTGAGTGTTGGATCTTCACATTCTTGAGTTGGTTCCTTAGAGTCATCTTCTGATTGATGTTCTTCCCTTCATATAGCTTTTTCAAAGCATCGAACATATCCTTGGGAGTATTCAAGGATGATACATGAGGGATGAGGTGATCTTTGATGGAGTCTGCAATAATCCTCTTGGCCTTGACCAAGTTCTTCTTGTGGATTGCCTTTTCCTCTTCTCCCTCTGGTTCTAGAACCTCCTCATTGACATACTTGTCCAAGTCATTCTCTTCTAGGACAAGGGAGATTCTATACTTCCATGCCCAGAATTTATCAGCTCCCTGAAGCTTATCCTCAAGCTTGGTGTGATTTGTCATTTTGATACGAGAACCTCAAATGGAAATAGCAAGGAATTAGATCTTACCAATTTGAGATGCCCAACCTAGTTCTGGAGCTCGATGACCTAGGGTTTGTTAGAGAAACCCTAATTTTTCATACTTGGAATTTTGAACTTCTACTTGGATAGAAAGATGTGCCTCCTCAAGGCGATTTGTCTAGTGTGCTCCTTTGTTTGAATTGATGGAAGTAAACCCCAAAATTTCGATGCCCTAGTTTTCTCCCGACACTAGTGACTGAGTCAAAAGTGAAAATTCTTGAAATTGAATTATGCTTCCTCCAAAAGATGCGCCCTCCTAGGGTGACTAGCCCTCTTTTCTTGATGATCTGTGGAGAGAATACCTTGAACTAGGAAGCCATGGTTTCCCACTGCTGCACAATGCCTTCTTTTAAGATTGGATCTGATACCATGTTAGAGTTTGCACTTTAATTCAATTTAGTTAGATCTTTAAACGAAAAGATAGAAAAGCACAACAAAACAAAAAAGACACAAGAAATTTCATCGGGGAAACCATAAAGGAGAAAACCCTACAACTTCCTCAGGAATAGATTTGTCACTAGTACAATATCAAGTAAGATGGAATACCCAAAATATAAAATGTCTTCTGCAGCTTCTCTCTTTCTCCTCCAGCGAACTTGTCTTATCTCGCACTTGGTGTAAACTTTCTTGAGTGAGTGTGATGTCCAAATGAGAGAGTGATCCTCTCTATTTATACTTTAAGTGTGAATGACCTAATTCCTCATTGGGGCCGACTTTCCTAACTGACTGGGCCGACCTGTCCCAGGGAGACTCAAAAAATACATTTTACATTTGACCTTTGGTGAACTATTGCCCCGACTTACAATGGAGGTTTTACCTCGATATTATTGCATGAACAAATACAATAATGACATCCCCGACGAAGGAAAAAACATCTCCGACATAGGTACAATAAAAGTACAATAATAATATAACAATAGTATACAAAAGAATATCTTCCGAAGTTACATTTACAACAACATCTAGTTGTTCCCCTTTAGTAGCTAGACCCTCTTATGGTGCCAATCAAATATGATTCCTCTCACGCATTGTACTTCTAGTGAAGTACTCATGGCATGCAGGTTGTTGCAAAGAGGGACCCACTGCAATAATAAAAAGGGTTAAATTTATATGGTCAATTATTATTCATAGAAGTATTTCATTAATACAAATATCATTACAACTTTTTTTACCTAGTGGAAAAGTCGACACCATTGGTTGGGTTGTCAACTATTTGTCTCCTCTCTAAGCATCTTCATCTACATGCTCAACCTTTGAAACAACAAAAGTTATAGGTACAACATCTGCAAGTAAATATCAATAATCGTCAATCCATACATCTAATTTTAAAGGAACACATCCTGTCATGGGGTTTCACACCAAAAGCATGGGGCTACGCAGCAAAGTCATGGTGTTATTGTTCATTGATGGTCAACTTCAATGTTGTTTCTCTATTTCTTAAAACAAACAAACATTAATTTATGGAAGAAACCAATTGTCAATGCATTTTACAAGTATTCAACAATTAAAGTCCATTGATTTTATTTACCATGTCATTCAAAGGGGCAGATTGTGTTTTCCCCATGCTTTGTTGACATTCCACCACTGCTTCAAATCCAAGATTGAACCACATCTTCAAGTATTCTTCAGTGGATGCAGTTCTGAACTTATCCCCCAACATTGCATAAGATCACGAATTTTGCTTATTGGTTGTAATTAAATAAAATGTGTATGCTTATATGAATAATATGGTTAAATTATTTGGTATTTACAATTCATGCTTTTAATTTCAGGTAACCACCTTGGCCAATTTTTTGCCACCCAATTTTTTCGAGTCTTGTCTTGGTTGCTTTTGACGTGTCTCGGAGCCTACGAAAATTTTAAAACATGTTAGATATCGCAATTTCTTCTGTAGATCTAAAGAAAAATTAACATATTCAAATCAAAATATAGGGTGTTGACCCTAGTTATATCATGAAGGGTGGAGGTATTACCCACCATGTATCCTCTAAAACCTAGGGTCGTGGGAGGGATGTGCTGAGCCACACTCCCAAGTTGTGTGATGATGACTAAGAGTTCCCTATTGGGGAAGCTTGGTCGATATAGTCAACACTTTTGATTATGGGCTCTATCTGGAGTTAGGTTGATATAGTTGACACCAACATATTCTAACAGAGGAAAGGATAGGACGTGGAAGATAGAATTAGGTTAGGGAGGAAAGATGGTTCAAAGTAATTTAGAAGGTTGTTGTGAGTTAGTTATAATAATCAGGTTACTTTTGTGTGATATAGCTTATGTCACTATGTTGTGTCATTTGTATTGAATTATTGTAAACTAGTTAACTTGTGATTATTAGATGTTGTGAATACTATTTGTTATCTTGCATACTTGGATGAGAACATATAGGAACTATGAATTAGAGGTAGTGATTGTTTATAATTAGTACACGCACACATATGTATGCACTAGTTACATATACTTACATTGTGCATGTACACTAGTATAATTATTTGATGTATTAATTACTAAATGAATCAGTTAATGATCGTACGAAGTATATTGAATACATATAAATATGTAGTAGCATTAAATACCCTTCTTGAATTTCATTATTTGTCGGTATGATGAGTTAAATAGGTATGGTGTGGACATTGATACATTGTGATAATCAAAGATGTGTGAAGCTTTTGGAAAATCTAATGTTTCATGACACGCCTAGGAATATTGAGATAAAATACCATTTCATCTGAGACATGGTGCAGAAGGGAGTAGTGAAGCTCCAGTACATATCCACAGATGAGCAAATAATCGACATTCTCACCAAGCCTCTATCCAAGGCAAAGTTTGTATACTTCATGGACAAGCTTGGCGTGATGGAGAATGTATCCCTCAATGAGAGGGAGTGTTGATGGATGAGCAACATTGGGTAGACATTCACAAGAAGTGAATGTCCTAGACACTATGATGATCCTACAAATGAGCGATAGACATTCACGTGAAGTGAATGGACCAGGTATTGTGATGGTTATATAGAGGAGCAGTATGGGGCATACATTCACTCATGGGGCTATGCTAGTGGTGAATGGCCCAAACATACATATGAGCAGCATCAGTGCAGGCATTTATTCATGGGGATATGCTAGTAGTAAATGATACATTCACTCACATGGCTATGATAGTGGTGAATGGCCTAGGCACAATCTTTATCCAGATATTCATGATATTTGGCTAGGAAGACTCGAGATGCAGATGCAGTATATATCCAAGATGGATTATTCACATTCTCACCAAGTGTGAAGCTTGGCAGTGACAACATTCTCACCAAGTGTGAAACTTGGCAGTGATGTGGAATGTCTCCAAGTATGAATCTTGGCAGTAATGACACTCTCACCAAGTGAGAAGCTTGGTAGTGATGCAGAGTGTCTTCTACGAACATTCTCACCAAGTGCGAAGCTTGGTGTGATATAGAATGTTCCCCTTGCTAAGAGGGAGTGTTGATGTTTCTCTAGGCTACAACATCGGGCAACATTTTGCATACATTCTCCCAAATAGGTCATGAGAATTGACCAATGGTTGCTAGAGGATTGCCCTGGTGTAGCTTTGATTAGTCATGAGAAGTGACTAAGAGAAAATAAGGCTCGAAATGCTTACTTTGAGGAGTGCTCCGAGAAGGAGACTAGAGGTCACATTGCATACTTTGAGAATGAGTGCTCTACTAAAGGAGTGATCTATTCTATATCAGAGTGAGTCGACTTGTTTATTTGATAGGGTATTTTATCCCCTTGATTATATATGCAATTATAATCTAATGTTGGATTTGACATAGGCTCTAAGAAGTGTTCGAGACATCTTACAGTGGGTTCAAATCAACATTAGAGATCTATGGTTGAATAGACGCGCATGAGAGGAGATGAACATCAACAAGGACAACTTTTATTTGATAAAGAAATAACCAAGAAGTCAATTCAACCATTGAACAAGTCCTAGATGGCATTGAAGAAATCCAAAGAAAGATTGAACGCAAGAAGACAAGTCGGCCTAGAAGAAAGGACAACTCTACGCCAGCAAACAAGACAAGTTGGCCCCATTGAAGAAAAATTTAAGTGAACAAAATAATATAAAAAAGTGTTCACACACTTTATTTTCATCATCAATGTTAGCGCAGTATAATTTTTGGGCAAAAATATATGAAATTGTGCAAATAAAAAATAAAGTCAATGGTTTTTAAGGCTAATTTCCCTCTTGGGTTCTTTAGCAAGGTTCTATTTCTCATTTTATAAAAAAATAAAGTGTTCACACACTTTATTTTCATCATCAATGTTAGCATAGTATAATTTTTGGGCAAAAATATATGAAATTGTGCAAATAAAAAATAAAGTCAATGGTTTTTAAGGCTAATTTCCCTCTTGGGTTCTTTAGCAAGGTTCTATTTCTCATTTTATGAAAAAATAAAGTCAATGGTTTTTAAGGCTAATTTCCCTCTTGGGTTCTTTAGCAAGGTTCTATTTCTCATTTTATGAAAAAATAAAGTCAATGGTTTTTAAGGCTAATTTCCCTCTTGGGTTCTTTAGCAAGGTTCTATTTCTCATTTTATAAAAAAAATAAAGTCAATGGTTTTTAAGGCTAATTTCCCTCTTGGGTTCTTTAGCAAGGTTCTATTTCTCATTTTATAAAAATATATTAAGTGCGAGGCCCAACCAATAATCCTTCCAACTTATTATCAAAGTCAACACATGTCCCCGAGTTGGATATGCATCATAAACAGCACGGCGCCAGCGCCAAGCACAAGTGGGGCAGCCTTAGGCTCATTGCATTGAATATACATTGTAAGCAGTGGTATATTTAAAAAATAAAAATTGCCTCTACTCGATGAATGTGGGATATTTCCCAGAAATTTAAAAAATAAAACACAGGATGTCAGATGGCAGGGTAGTTTGCAGGTGTCGATTTTATTAAACATCTCATTAAAAAAAAGGTAGCCCGAAAGCCAAGCTCCAACGCTCCAGCTCCATGCACCTGCAACCACAACACACGAGTCAAGGATCACTTGAAAGATGAGCGTAGAAAATATGATAGCATAGAGGGTTTGGAATCAGATATTGGCATGTTCTATAGCTTTATTTTTGTGTGTAAGTTCATATCTGATCTACATTTGGTTTGCTGTAAGATGAGACCTCACTCCAATCAGTAAATGGGCTTCACAAAGGACTGGACACTAGAAGAAATGCAGATGTTAAGGAATAAGGTTCCAAAGATGGGTTTGAATACTCTTTTCGAGATTCTTTGCTGAGACATGTAGCGGAATATATTTGCAATTGAAAAAGAAGGTCGAGTCAAAAGAATTGGAAATGACAGAGGAGGAGAAAGGTTCTAAAGAATATCGTGCAGGTGTCTTGTGGATGGAGACATACAGTTGCAAATTATAGACAGAAGTAGTGTATTCTCCTGAGGCAGGAGCATACATCATGAGTTTAAGCTCATATGGAGAGAGCTCAGATGGTCGAAGCCACAGGTTTAAGTAGTTGACAGAGCTCTTTTCTATGGTGACATTGTTACCTCTATTTCAGATCCTTCAGGGCAGGCGGGCACGGTAGTCAATGTTGATCTCATGGTCGATTTCAAGGCTCCAAGTGAAGAAATTATAGGAAACATTGACAGATAAAATCTGGTAAGATTGTTGTGAGAGATTATGTTATATATGGCGCATGGTCGAGCAGAGTTGATGATGTAGTCCAAAATATAACAGTCTTGTTTTATGACAATGCAAACTGCAAGATAAAGAGTGTTGATCCTGGGTTCCTCATCCCTTTATGTCAAAATCTAATGGAAGACGAGAATTATCCTTATTATCTAGGTCAACGTGTTTGTGACAGTTCATCTACTGTTTTCAAGAATGCTCAATGGTTGCAAGGAACACACTAAGCAGGACCATAAGAAATTGACATTCTTGTTTTGTTTCTCTCATGCTAATTGGAAAATTGGTGACTGGTGTTTGGTTCCCACATATGCAGAAATTTCACATTAGTGACTACTAACATGGAAAAAATAGCATTAGATGGAGACACAAAAATAGCTAAAGATAATGACAGTTTGAAATTAAATTCTGGGAGCACCAGTGATGATGCTTTAAGTCACGAGAGAATCTGTGGAAACCTTGTGAAACGTGATTAACAAGGATGCATAGAAGATGTTATTGAACAAGGGCTCTTTGTACTCAAGACAAAGACTGAGGTGGACGTGGTTTGGTAGGATGGCACACAGTTTGTTTGTTTAGCAGGTCAAAGATCAGGTAGCAGGGTATCCCTACATTCCAGGTGGCAGTTACAGGATTAAAGACAGTTGGCAGCATCATTGATTGAACACATTCACCATTCTCCTATTGACTAATCTCGAAAGATACTACCTAGGTGCAGTTTTTGCAAGAGTTAAAGATCAAATCCTGGTGTCAAATTCTTGTTGACACCTTCCAGTTATAAAAACTTTCATATTATTTCTGTTTTAACCAATTCTTAAAGTTAGTGAACCTGTCTGTATAGGTGTCATCACATTTGTAACAACTTTCTGTTTTTAGAAGCTAGGTTCGGATGACTTGAGCTTTTGAAGGATGAGGGTATTTTTTCCTATACATTCAGATGTAATAGACAGAAAAGGGGGTTCGACTTTTTAGTTTAGGAGAGACCCATTTTGGGTGTTGAGTTATTTTCAAAGAATTAATAAGAAGATTGCAGAGCCAATCGGGTTTTTTTATCAGAGATTCTTGTGTTACTTATTTGACGGTATGTACCTTTCTCTTCTTTGTGTGAATGTGTTTTTCCTGTTATCCTTTTCTATATCGTTATCTTTTTTCATGCTTATGGTGAAAGTGTTACTTAATCCGGAATTCATGATAACCATGCTTCGGTTTAATTGCGCCTAAGCATTTGTGTTTTTTTCTAAAGTTGATATTGAATTCATCTTCAGATGCTCATATCAATGGACTCTTCTCATCTTCTTCCTTATCACCAGACAACCAACATTTTGACTGTAAAGGAGTAATTACCCTTCCTCTGTTAAGAATTCCATTGCAACACACTGCCATTAATCATTACTTGAATTTGACTCCATTTCCGAAAGGGTTTCTTTCTCTAGCTTGTCTGACAAATCCCTTTAAACAACAAAAACATATTCCATTGCAGAGTCTGACCTCTGTGTGTTCTCATTGTTGAAATCTTTTGAGTATTTTCAGTCTTTACAAATTTAAGAGAGAGCCCTCTCTGGTTGTATAGGTCAGAATACAACCTAAAGTAGGTTTGAAATAGTTACCTCGAGGTTTCCTTGATATATCCCAAGGAAAATCCGAGTGTTAACATTCTGGCGACGTTGCCGGGGAGCGAAAGTTGCATTGTCCCTGGGAAGAACGACAAAGTTTCATATCTGATTACTGATGGTGGAAAACAGTCAGACATCAATAAGGTTGTGTATCATTCACCTGGTGACTCCACTCATGGTTCAATCCAATTTGCAGGCTCCACTGGAGAACGAGCTCAGTTGACAGAAACATGGAAGAATTAAGATCCAGGTATCAAAGTGTCAATTTCTTCAAAAAGATCTTGTTCTTTTGCATTGACTGTTTTTTATCTTTATGTGTACATATCGAGAAGTGTATGTTTTGTCGTAAATTCTCAGGCCATGAGAAAACTACCCTTGTATATCCTTCATTAGATCTTGTAGACATACCTTCTTCTTTTGTTCTTAAAGATAATTTGAGTCTTTTTTCTGAATCACATGAGATCCATGACTAGTCTTGAAAACCCCGTGAGATTAGGGTTGATGACATTCCTCCTGTACATACTCCTCTACCTTCTAGATCTTAGCAGAGATATAGTCCTTTAAAGCTGCCCCTTATTCTTCACGAATATCCTCCAAAATACCATAATACCTCCCTGTTTTTTATGGAGAAGATGGCAGTCTTACAACTGAAAAACATTTCCAGTCTTTGAGCATTTTGTAGAACTTTTCGAAATTGAACATGATGATGTTCTCATGAGAACTTTTTCCCAGTCTTTACGAGGAGAGGTCAAGCAATGGTTTAGGCATTTGTTGCCTAAGTCTATTATCTCATGGAGTGAGTTAAGTCATGCTTTTCTGAGATTTTGGGGTAGAAGAAAATCTTGGGATCAATCCCTTTCGAAGTTTTATGCCATGAAGAGAATGCAAGATGAAACTGTTTCAAGTTTCAATAGGAGATTTGCTAGTCTCTATTATAATATGCCCGAAGAGATTCAACCACCTGAAGGTCTTTCCAAGTTGCAGTATGCCCAAGCTTTCCATCCAGATCTCTCTTATTGTAACAACCCTCATATACGAATATAGGGAATATTTGATATAATATGATATAATGTAATATAGTATAAGGTAAATAATTAAAAGAAAAATGAAAAAGAAGCAATGGAAAACAAATTTTGCATAAAGATAGAAATTAAATAAGAAATTAAGAAATGGGGAGAAGGAGGAGATAAAAGGAGGAGAAGAAGTGAAGAGAAGGGTTTTTTTTTTGTCTTTGGCCATCTTGGAAGAGGAGCTATGGAGGAGAGGAAAGCAAGATAGCACTGGCATACGGTTAATTGTTGGGGGCTCGAGGGCCTCAGCCTTTGGCTGGGGGTTGGTTGGGTGGAGAGTCGTCCCCCCACCTTTAGTTGCACTATTGGAGCTATCAAGGTAATGGTAGTTGCTAGGTCATCTATCCAGGTATGGCTCCTTAATTTTCATAGCATATTTCCTGTTATTATTGATTAGATCCACTTCCTTTTTGTCAGATCTTCTATGCATGTTGTTCTTGTTTGTTTCTGGATTTTATATCATTTTACATGTTATCAGTTTCTTGTGTTGGATCATAGATCTACATGCATATTTATTATTAATTTGTTATTTAGTGGGTTTTATGAGTTTTACGGTTCTTACATTTGGTATCAGAGCCGTGTTCCAAAGCTTGGGCCTAAGGGCTCTCACTACACACACATGACATGTTGATGATCATCCTGTAAAGTAGATCTCCAAGAAAATATCATTAGATTGAGTGGTGAATGATACAGATCAGACGAAGAAATCAATGTGCAGATCTATATCTTTAGGTTAAGTGCTTAAAAAAAAAAAAAAAAAACTAAATCTCTGCAAGATTTAAAGACTAACATTAAAATCAGGTTAATGGGTGCTGGGATTGGAACCCAGATCTCCTGGAACAATAGGAGCCTACTTAGGCTACACCCATGGCTCAGCATAAATATAATGTAAACCCTAAAAAATTGCACCACTGTAAAACCATCACTGATCAATACAAAAAAAATGATAAGATTAATGGAAATAAAATAGGAAATTAAGAAATACACCCGTGAAAGCACCAAACTAAAAAATATTCATCTTTCTGGGCATAGTGCAAGGTTGCAAGGTTGCTGGAAAGCATTGAACATGTTCGGATTATAAAGATGTATATTCGATTTCAAAAAGATTGAAGTAAATCTTCTTTGTTGATCTATATTATTGCTTGGAATACAAATGGGTATCCCCATAGAATAAATTTTATCAACAATTTTAATTCTACGATAGATTTCGGAAGAGTCTGGATCTATACTAGTTATCCTAGAGTACCTATAGCAAATAAATCTCATGAAGGTGTACATCTGAACTGCACACAATAGGATATTATAAATTGCTTGAAAGCTTGCAAATATGGGTTTATTAATCTGTAGCAACATATTCATATTTAATCTGTTTTAAAACCTATATTTATTAATCTTCCTTCTTTCTAATCCTCAGAGCATGATGAACAACATAATGAACAGATCCATCTTCAATTCATCTAACCTGGATTTTTACAAGGCTTACATGTTGTTTCCCCATACGCCTTGAACGCTTTTAATTAATCTGTAAACAAACCTAAGACACTGAAATTAAAATGAAAACCTATGCGAGACTGCATCTTCTTGGGCGTACTTGACAGCCAACTGACAAAGCAAGAGACTTGTTTTGCAAGGGACAAAGGGAGAAGTAGAGCCTATTGTTATCCCTCCCTTCAGGATGACATCTATCGAAGAATCATCCATCCCAACTCCAATGAAGGGATGGAGCACGAAAGAAAATAATCTGTCACCTTAACTGTAATGGCTTCATAATCTCAGGCTTCATAATTATGGTGGTAAAGACACCGAAACCTCTCCCAAATTTTTTCTTTGAGTAAGGTTCTTTTTCCAAGTTACTTGGTATCCAGGGATGCATGGTGATCATTTTCCTTCCTACCATGGCCGACTACCAAAACGACGCCGATATGAGTTTATTGCTCCTATATTCGATGGCCTTGAAATGAATCCCACCCTGATATGCATGGGTTGTTTCTAAAGAAAATATCTATCACCATTATGAATGCATGCAGCAACCTATGTCATTATGTAATGCGTAAGACTTATAATGACCTTTATGATTGAAAACCTTCTCAGTTAGTCTCTGAAATCCTATTCTTGGTCATGTATTGAGAATTGTTTTTCTTGGATTCAGTAACGTTCTCATCATATCATGGAATTGTATCCAATTCATGCGTAACCCCATGACACTGCACGCAGTGGAATAAGGAATAAATACAATGCATGCGTAACTCTATCCCAACGTAAGGGCTCCCTTACGGCTCCTTTATTGCTCTCCTTTCTCCCTTACGCTTGCCATCAACGTAACGGATCTTTCCATCAAGCTCGGCCTGCATCCGCTGTGAGCATCCCCTGTTATCTCACTAAGGGCAAGGACAAGGACAATGGAATGCTTATCGGGTTTTTGCTTCATTCTGAAGAGCGTCTGAAGTTTCATTGCATTTTGAGGGGTGTCTGAGCTTGGTATTTATATCATCACTCTTTCTTGTTTATATCTCACTTCTTCACTGTGTGTGAAAACGACAATTTTTTTTTTTGTCGGGTTTTGGTGATCTTTGCACTCTGTAATAGCCAGTTAAGCAGTTTTGATTTTTTTTAGGTGATTGGATTTTATTGATATTGATTTGAAGAATATTATGCACTCTTTGAAGCTTTTGGATTTTTTTTGGGTAGGTGAATAAAACCCTATCGTTTCGTCTAATACAGTTTTCTCTATATAGGGGTATATATATAGATATAGGGTTTTGTTACTATTCTAGACTTTATTCATAATCAAATGTAGATAGGTTTGAAATGGTGTTATCTACTCTTGCTTTCCCCTTTCAATGATGGAAATGGATAGCAACTATGATGTCTTTGTTTACTCTTGCTTTTTCACCTAAATATTCTAAGGTATGAACACTTATGGGTGTAATTAATTTATGTTGAGCATAAAATTTAGGATTTAAAAATAAACATCAAGATCAATAGGCGTTCTGTATCATTTTGAAAATACAGAGTACTTGGATTCAATTGAGAGTATAAGACCAACTTTTGAGGGACTAATATATCCAATTGATTTTCATGCTATTAAGTTATTTTTATTTTTTCCTCTCTCGATTTGAAAACACTTCTTTCAATCTCAAGTTGGCATTACATCTTTGATGTGACTACTAACTCCATGAAACCCCTAGAATTTATGTAAACATCTTTAAGAGGACCACTGAGATTGTCACAACGCTTATGGCTTACAGATGAAGTTCTTTATGAATACTGAAAACCCTTTAGAGAAGAATGAGAAAAATAAATGGTGTACACGGATGGAATGAGAAAACTACATCGTATATATTTGACACAGGAGTGTGTGCTGCATCTCAATTCCAAGTGTAGAAAGTGATAAATAGGTAACAAAAATTCACACATCTATGTAATTGATCATTCTTCTTTTATACATACTTGCATGATCACTTCTCTTCTCACATCTTCCAAGCAACAAAGTTGAAACATTAATTTCAAGTTTCAAAACTAGTTTCTAGATGCATGCAACAATTGCCTATCCATTTTTGAATTTAAGGTTTAACAAATGTCGAAGCTACAAGAGTTCATACCTTGCTACATGGATCATGCCTCCACCATATTTCAAACACCATAGATTAGAACGAAATCATTACAATTGACTAATCCAATAACTCTTTGCAAGCTCATTCTACTTGCTTCACTGGAAACAGTTGAGCAGGAGAAATAACGTTAGACCAAAAAAAAAATACTGAGTTGCTGTAGAAAAATTGACATATTCTTCTCTCTCCCATAGGGAATTAATCTTCTATCTTTGGATACAAATGTATACCCTCAGGTGGGCTATTATATTGTTCAATTGGTTCTATCTCAGTATATTTCTTTGATTCAGATTGAATGACAATCCAGATTTGACTTATAATTTGAATGACAGTCCGGATTTGACTTATATTGTCTAAATCCCCCCCTAACAAGATAGAAGTGAAGGTTTATAATATATTTTGAAGGGAAAATTACAAATAAAGAAAAAAATCTTTTTCTTTATAAATATCGTAATACTAATTAATAATTTGAATGACAGTCAGTAAGGGTAAAAGAACTTAGGGTTTCTCTTTTTTCCATTGAAAACTTTCAATTAATATTCTAAGGGAACAAAACAATTTTAACATAAGTAATGTCCAGTTTTAAATAACCTAGTCTTGTCTTGTATAAGGTATGGTTCCTTAAATAATCAGCTTGCCTTGTATAATGTGACTAGTCGGGATTACATACCTTGTGTTGGTCGTGGTAAGGTTTGGTTAAATCATTGCTTTTGAGTTTGAATGGTTCTAATGGAACATGCTGTGCTTGATGATTGAAATGGAAAAAGGAGTTTTGTTAGGTTACATGCGTTTCTAGCTTATAAGGTGTCGCATTTATGGTCTCGATTACAAAGTATTTAGCTCTGCAACAGAGGAAATAAGGAATTTAATACATTGTATTATCCACCGTTGATTTGGGAGAATGAAGGAAGGTGTGCATAATGTAGAATAATATTAGCCCGATTTTTGAGCTTTCCACTATCTTTCTGGGCTTGTTATGGCATTCAATGCCTCGTTCATGAATCTTAATCGAGTTAACTTGCCAAACTGTAGTGATGGTTTTTGGTTTATGCTTGTTTTACCACAACAGAGGTTTTGGATTTATTTTTCCTATTCTTACAACTGTGCAAAGAGAAGGAAAAGCAGTGAGCATGGAGGTTTGACATTTGGATTGCTTGGTAAAGAAAAAAAAAAAGGAACATGTCTAATCTTCCTTGACAGGTATATGCAAGTGACATTTGGTTTACCTACATTGCGTTTGATATTCATTGATTGTTAGTGCTATGTAATTACATTTCGTGTTCTTCCTTGGTTCATGCCTGTAACCTGTCGAAATTCTAGTAACTTGCCCCGCTTAGCCAGTATGGGTGATTTTGTGTTGGATTTTTATCTTGTTAGCCAGACATTATGAAGTCCCAAATTATCAAACCCCAACCATACCTTTGCTTCTAGTCATCCCTTATCCTTGAAGGACGTGAATAACGAGTTAATAGGTATTTAAATGCAAATGAATATGATTGAAAAATAGTCCAATGAATGATATCGTTTCAGGGACAGGGTTTGAATAAATTTCTATATTTTTGGAACAAGCTCAGGGTTTATTAATTAATCAGATGATTATTACAATTGGTCGAATTGTTTGTATAAACCCTGCACTTAGTCGAATGTGACAGGCCCTAACTCCAAAACCCTAAGTGTTGAATATTTGATTGATGGAATTTAGCTTTCCTCATAAAGAAATGCTATCAGTCATGATGTCAGTCCTGAAGTTGACATAAGGGAATTCTTAATCTGTTGGTGAGAAAGGGGTTTGGTTTAATAAGAGGATTTTCATTTCACTTGTCTAAGTCATGGAAAACCTCAGAGACAAGCTCACATTGATACGAAGATCTTTAAATTGGTCCAAATCATGGTTGCATAGATCAATCGCTTCCATAGCCCTCACGCGACCAACTTCCTTTTGAATCATTTGAATCTCAAAATTCATCCTCCAATTTCCTTAACCATGTGTAAGTATCTATTTCAGATTCTAGATTAGTAGAAGGACCAAAACCAAATAACAAAAAAATGGTGTAATCCCTAGACAATGAGGTAGAGATTGACCCTAATGTACATCAAAATTAGAAGACTTGGTTATCACATCAACCACCCTGACCACACCTGTTAACACTTGGATTGGTTCTATTAATTCATGTTGATATCCAGTCACTATTTTACAAGATCCATACTTAGGATACATATGATACATATTTCGTGTTGATACTGAGATAGTATTTTATAGTTTCTTATGGTTTTTGAAGTTAGAGGAAATATGTTGCATATTTCATGCCGATACTCAGTTTTTCATGTCGCTACTTAGTTTTCATGATGCATATTTCACATTGATACTCAGTTTATTATGGTTTCCATATGTATAGGACATAAGGTACATGATGCGTTGATTGTTGATACTCAATTGGTAATTTATAGTTTTTACATGTTGTTCTTAGAATGATTCCTTCATGGTCATGCATTATTCATGTGAAATTGGATGTTGTTATTTCTAGCCATGAGATTTCTAGCCATGGGTCGTGCATTTGATACTTCTTGATGTTATTTCAAGACGTTATGGCGATTTATGAGATAGATGACGTGTGGAACATAAAATGATATCATTTCGTGATTGTTTAGCATTTTAATAGCTTGTCATTGCATCTAGAGATAAATGACATTTGGCACATAAGTGGTATGAAATCATGTTGTGATTAATTTTGGTATTTTACACCTCTGTCATGTGTTAGTGAGGAATAAGAGATTATATCAGATATTTGGTATGACATGTTATCGTTTCATGCTAACCCTTATTGCTCCCTCTAGAATGCATATTTGATATGATGATGGATTATGTGAGTCGTTACTCCATGTTGATAGTACTAATGTTGAAATATGGCAGCTTATCATGACATGTCTATGAGATGCTTAGTGAAATTATGAAAGTATCATGACCAATTATGTTATAATGGTAGCACAAAGCACCTAAATGCATTAGATGTTAAACTTGGCATGACTTATCATGACAATGGCTTATGATGTAATGCAATGCAATATGAACTGGTGGCTAGAAATTCTTGTTAGCACAGGATTCAAGGTTGATCCATGATATTATTATATTGAGAAATGGTTACTAATGATTATTCATTATGGCAAGTGCCAGTTGTTCCAGGTGATCCTCTCAGATAGCCTGATGAGGCTAAGTATTCTATGATTTCGTGGGAGCCCATAACCACGAATGAGAATGGTTACTATAAATAAATTATGGGCTGGGGGACAAGCCCAAAAATTAGCTCTATGCCAACAGTGCTTGAATTTTGTACCAGAAGTTGGGAAGGTGGCAATTCCACGGATACTTCCCGGAGAACTTCTGATGTGACCAGGGTCCACGGTTGGAGACATACTCACCAGGAGAGAGGTTTATGGAGAAGGACTTCTAATGCCTAGGGCTAGTGCCTTGAGGGTGCTGTGGAGGATGTTTAGGCTAGCCTTCTGAGATGCCTGGGGTATAATGATCCTGATATCAGGATCAGGGGTACAGGGAGTATCAGGATCGGGGTACCGGGAACCAGATGCCGACTAGTACCGATGAGGCCCAGATTCTGGTTAGAAATCCGATGAGGCCATATTATTACTAGAAGTTGGGAAGGTGGCAATGCCGCGGTAACTTCCCGGGGAACTTCTGATGCCTACTGTATGATCCGCGGACAGGTTACAGTAGAGGGCCCGTGCCATGGCGAGCGGGACCATCCGGAGTTGGAGGGGAGGTGTAGGGAGGTTGGTCGGATGGTATGATTCTCAGGGAGAGGGTGAGTAAGGAAAGAGGAAGTAAACAAACACACAATCATTAATTATTAATTAATTATCTAATGCTTATGTATGTATGCTGCATTATTGTATATATGGTTGCATACTAGACTCATAGTACTAGCTACCTATATACTATAGTATTTACTTGATTGATTGATTGAATAAGTATTGTATTTATTGCTTGAAGATTATAACTTCGAGACAAAGTTTCTTGAAGGGGGGAAGTATGTAACAACCCTCATATACGAATATAGGGAATATTTGATATAATATAATATAATGTAATATAGTATAAGGTAAATAATTAAAAGAAACATGAAAAAGAAGCAATGGAAAACAAATTTTCCATAAAGATAGAAATTAAATAAGAAATTAAGAAATGGGGAGAAGGAGGGGATAAAAGGAGGAGAAGAAGTGAAGAGAAGGGTCTTTTTATTGTCTTTGGCCATCTTGGAAGAGGAGCTCTGGAGGAGAGGAAAGCAAGATAGCACTAGCATAGGGTTAATTGTTGGGGGCTTGGGGGCCTCAGCCTTTGGTTGGGGGTTGGTTGGTTGGAGAGTCATCGCCCCACCTTCAGTTGCACTATTGGAGCTATCAAGGTAATGGTAGCTGCTAGGTCATCTATCTAGGTATGGCTCCTTGATTTTCATAGCATATTTTCTGTTATTATTGATTAGATCCACTTCCTTTTGTCAGATCTTCTATGCATGTTGTTCTTGTTTGTCTCTGGATTTTATATCATTTTACATGTTATCAGTTTCTTGTGTTGGATCATATATCTGCATGCATATTTATTATTAATTTGTTATTTAGTGGGTTTTATGAGTTTTACGGTTCTTACACTTATCTTCTCTTGGATAGAAGGTCTTGCAACTTACAACAAATGTTTAATAATGCCCAGGAGGTTGAAGATAATATTCAAGTTTGTGGGAAGTTTGAAAATTAGTTCAAAGAGAGCAGTTGGACCCTGAAGAATGTGATAGTGAACATGAACAAAAGGTAGGAGACCTGAAATTTGATCAGAGAATTGAAAATATGATGCATTTTCTTGAAATTTTCAATGCTCATGATTTTACACAAAATTGTATTCCACTAGTTAAACAGGAAGAGACTGATTCGATTCTAGATTCATCTTATGAGAAGCACAAAATTGATTATTTCATGTATTCACCTTTAGATTGTCATCAAAGCGAATCTACGAGTCATTTTATTCAAGAACAAGTTGATTTTCCGAGTATTTTTCTGATTGATGACATTTTCAAATCATTGGGTGGACCTAGATATGATGAGTACAATGATGATTATGGGATTGTTTCCCCAGAATAGTTAGCTACATGCTCTTCATTGAGAGACAATAGTTTTCAGCAATCACAGGAAAGCATTTAGTGTGCATGTCGTGGTTACGCAGTTGAAAACAAAGATACTAATCAACTAATGTCAGATTCAGCTGTGTATTCTTTTCCAATGGAGGTTTCATCACAACACTATAGTGCAAATTTTCGGCCTCCATGTGACAGCTATCTATTGGGTTTTTATGCAAGAGAGGATGTGGTTGAGAAGTAGATTCATGATGACAGTTTTGTGCAGTGTTATGGGGACAACAACTTCTCCTACCAAGATCCATTTGCAGCGTGCTTGGAAACAGTAAGTGGGTTTAAAATTTCATATTTTGTTAAATTCGTTTCCAAGTTCTTCTTCGAAAAATTAAGTGGATCTGTCATTTTTCTTTTGAAGAAGTATGTGCAAGGAATGCAACAAGCAAACAAAACGCTTGTATGGCTGCATTGGATTTTTTATTTTACTTAGTTGATGATTATGGATCATCTTTAAAGTAGGTAGGCAGGTTGAATAAGCTCGACATGGTGAGCATTTCCTTTAGTAAGTTTTTCAGTTTGGTTTTAGTATGGATTTAGTTTTCAGTTTCGATTTTTTATTCGGATTTGTAGCGTGTGTTTCAGCCTAAGTTTTCAGTTTGCATTCAGTTTCAGATGAAGAGTTACAGGTTACAGTTTTCATGTTGGGGTCAGCCCATGGGTCAAGCACTTGGTCTACAAGGTTCTTTGCTACCTTGTTGGGAGGATAGCATCCCCAGTTGGAGCCAGTTGTTAGCATAGTATAATTTTTGGGAAAAAATATATGAAATTGTGCAAATAAAAAATAAAGTCAATGGTTTTTAAGGCTAATTTGCCTCTCGGGTTCTTTAGCAAGGTTCTATTTCTCATTTTATAAAAAAATATTAGGCGCGAGGCCCAACCTATAATCCTTCCAACTAATTATCTAAGTAAACACATGTCAACGAGTTGGCCACGCATCATAAATAGTGCATCGTCAGCGCCAAGCACAAGTGGGCAGCCTTAGGCTCATTTCATCGAATATACAATGTAGGCAGTGGTATATTTAAAAAATAAAAATTGCCTCTACTCGATGAATGTGGGATATTTCCCAAAAATTTTAAAAATAAAACACAAGATGCCAGATGGCAGGGTAGTTTGTAGGTGTCGATTTTATTAAACATCTCATTAGAAAAAGGGTAGCCTGAAATCCAAGCTCCAACGCTCCAGCTCCATACACCTGCAACCACAACACACGAGTCAAGGATCGCTTGAAATATGAGCATAGGAAATCTGATAACACAGAGGGTTTGGAATCAGAAATTGGCATGTTTGATAGCTTTATTGTTGTGTGTAAGTTCATCTCTGATCTACATTTGGTTTGTTGTAAGATGAGACCTCACTCCAATCAGTAACTAGGCTTCACAAAGGACTGGAAACTATAAGAAATGTAGATGTTAAGGAATAAGGTTCCAAAGATGGGTTAAAAGACTCTTTTCGAGATTCTTTGCTAAGACATGTAGCGGAAGAAATTTTGCAATTGGAAAAAGAAGGTCGAGTCAAAAGAATTGCAAATGACAAAGGAGGAGAAAGGTTCTAAAAAATATCGTGCAGGTGTCTTATGGATGGAGACATACAGTTGCAAATTATAGACATAAGTAGTGTATTCTCTTGAGGCAGGGGCATACATCATGAGTTTATGCTTATATGGAGAGAGCTTAGATGGTCAAAGCCACAAGTGTCGAAGACTCCATCTACTAATGGAAATCTACGGTTCAAAATTAAAGCCATGAAGAGATCAACGATTTGAGATCATTTCATTGGAGAAAACGCTTGAAGGTTAAAAGTTAAGAAATGGCGCGGAATCAAAACTACGCTGCCACATGTCAATGTGGTGTCATTCCTCTATCGAAAAGCAGTAAAAGAAAACCATTTTCTATGGCAGCGAAAACTTCTTTGGGAGTTATAAAAGGCAAAGGAGGATGCTCTTGTCACCAAGAACATAGCTACAGGAGAGAGTGTTTACGGAGCGAAAAAGATCAGCATCCAGAATGAAGATAGTATAGAGTATGGAACCCTTTTCATTCAAAGTGGCCGCAGCCATTCTTGGCTGAGTTGATAATATTTGGATTGAAATTGGAACTCATATGGTATATCTAGGGGGCGCATTTGGTACTGCTGTTTCACATATATTCGACATTGTTGGTCCAACTGGAATTGTGTATACAGTAGAAAGGTCACACCGAAGTGGACGAGATGTAGTAAACATGACAAAAAACGCACAAATGTCATACCTATTATCGAAGATGCGATTTGTTCCATTTTCCTGGGAAAATACTAGGACAACGAAGATCAGGATAAAAGTGAATCTATGTTTGAAGACCATGCTCGAATTATATGGACAAGTCTAGCAGAAACAATTGAGAAAATCGATGATGATTTAAGTAGTTGACAGAGCTCTTTTCTATGGTGACATTGTTACCTCTGTTTCAGATCCTTCAGGACAGGCGGGCACGGTAGTCAATGTTGATCTCATGGTTGATTGCAAGGCTCCAAATGAAGAAATTATAGGAAACATTGACAGCAAAAATCTGGTAAGATTGTGCCCCTTTGTTGTGAGAGATTATGTTATATATGGCCCATGGTCGAGCAGAGTTGATGATGTAGTCCAAAATATAACAGTCTTGTTTTATGACAATGCAAACTGCAAGATAAAGAGTGTTGATCCTGGGTTCCTCATCCCTTTATGTCAAAATCTAATGGAAGACAAGAATTATCCTTATTATCTAGGACGACGTGTTCGTGACAGTTCATCTACTGTTTTCAAGAATGCTTAATGGTTGTAAGGAACATGCTAAGCAGGACCATAAGAAATTGACATTCTTGTTTTGTTTCTCTCATGCTAATTGGAAAATTGGTGATTGTTGTTTGGTTCCTACATATGTAGAAATTTCGCATCAGTGACTACTAACATGGAAAACATAGCATTAGATGGAGACACAAAAAAAACTAAAGATAATGACAGTTTGAAATTAAATTCTGGGAGCACCAGTGATGATGCTTTAAGTCACGAGAGAATTTGTGGAAACCTTGTGAAACGCGATCAACAAGGATGCATAGAAGATTTTATTGAACAGGGGTTCTTTGTACGAAAGACAAAGACTGAGGTGGACGTGGTTTGGTAGGATGGCACATAGTTTGTTTGTTTAGCAGGTCAAAGATCAGGTAGCAGGGTATCCCTACATTCTAGGTGGCAGTTACAGGATTAAAGACAGTTGGAAGCATCATTGATTGAACACGTTCACCATTCTGCTATGGACTAATCTCGAAGGATACTACCTGGGAGTAGTTGCAGCAAGAGTTAAAGATCAAATCCAGGTGTCAAATTCTTGTTGACACCTTTCAGTTATAAAAACTTTCATATTATTTCTGCTGTAACCAATTCCTAAAGTTAGTGAACCTGTCTATATCGGTATCATCACATTTGTAACAACTTTCGGTTTTTAGAAGCTAGGTTAGGATGACTCGAGATTTTGAAGGATGAGGGTATTTTTTCCTATATATTCAGATGTAACAGATAGAAAAGGGGTTCGACTTTTCAGTTTAGGAGAGACCCATTTTGGGTGCTGAGTTATTTTCAAAGAATTAATAAGAAGATTGTAGATCCAAGCGGGTTTTTTATCAGAGATTCTTGTGTTAATTTTTTACGGTCTGTACCTTTTCTCGTCTTTGTGTGAATGTATTTTTCCTGTTATCATTTTCCATATTGTTATCTTTTTTCATGCTTATCGTGAAAGTGTTACTTAATCTGGAATTCATGCTAACCATGCTCCGGTTTAATCGCACCTAAGTATTCATGTTTTCCTCTAAAGTTGATATTGAATTCATCTTCAGATGCTCATATCAATGGATTGTTCTCATCTTCTTCCTTATCACCATACAACCAACATTTTGACTATAAAGGAGTAATTACCTTGCCTCTGTTAAGAATTCCATTGCAACGCACTGCCATTAATCATTACTTGGATTTGACTCCATTTCCCAAAGGGTTTCTTTCTCTAGCTTGTCTGACAAATCCCTTTAAACAACAAAAACATTTTCCATTGCAGAGTTTGACCTCTATGTGTTCTCATCGCTGAAATCGTTTGAGTATTTTCAGTCTTTACAAATTTAAGAGAGAGCCCTCTCTGGTTGTATAGGTCAAAATACAACCTAAAGTAGGTTTGAAATAGTTACCTCGAGGTTTCCTTGATACAGCCCAAGGAAAATCCGAGTGTTAACAATCACAATCACACCTCTTCGCTTCTCCACTTGTGTGCACCTCCAAAGAAGGGTAGCGAAGGAAAGAATCATTATTTTTCGGGTTCTCTTATTCTCTCTAGAAGTTCACTACCCTTGTTAGGGTTTCTTGTGAAGGAGAGGGAACCTCTCATGTGCTAGGGTTCATCTTCATGAATGGTAATGCACTTGAATTGGGTTGATATCTTCTAAGAAAAGTTGGTTAGGTTTTCTCCTTATTGGGTCCATGGTAAAAAAAATTGTCTCTTGTGCATGCCAATCTTTCTACGATCCTTTTGTTTCTGCTGCAATTTAAGTTGATATTTTCAATGTGCAATTATTCAATAAAACTGTGGGATGAAATGAATTATGAAATAAATGCTTGAAATCATTGTGAAATAATTGTCAAGATTTGGAAATAGATAAAAATTCAACATACACGAGGGAGGTTGGCTTAGATTTAGGATTTGAATTGGTAATAATTTGAGTACCATGTCCCTTCTCTAATCATCCTATAGGATAAGAAACATGTTATTTTGAACCTCGAGGGACAATAATGTCATGTTCAATAATGTCTAGCATTGTAGAGATGGTTCTGGAATTGACATAAAAAATTACTTATGCGTGTTCAATAGACATGACCAAGGAAGTTACAAGTTCAAAAAATTTAGCACATAACTTGTGAAATTCAAGAAATGGATATGCTTTGGGGATGATATGTTGAGCTAGACTCAAAGACCAATATGGGGCTCCTTCTAGTTTCTATAGGAACTAACCTAAGGCTACTCTTATTAATTGACAACGGAAAATAGTACTAGAGAGAAAGGATAAGGACCTTGGCGAAGTTATTAATGAAAGGAGGGAGTTGATAAAAGAAGATGTCACACATGTTAGAGTAGTAGTTGGATTACCTAGTATAAGATTCCTTTGAGAAGGTTTTATAAGCTCTTGACATGGTTGTTATATACTCTTACAAAAAAATTAACAAAGTGGATCTATCAAATTCACTTACCCCACCTAGATGGAAAAAGAGGCAAGCAATTTGAATGTGGGTGGAAACAACTAATTTCGTTGGTGGGTTTGAGAGATATTGATATTGAAGTGTATTTCACTAGAGCTCCTTATTTTCCTTCAAGCTTTCATATAAATGGCATAGGGGTAGTTTAAAATTCAAATTTTATGGAAAAAACACTTTATGATATGAGCAATGAATTTGAGATCAACCAATTAGATGTAGTTTTTGTATAATAGTCATTATTAACCAAGAGGGTTTGGACATGTGGCATGATCTCATTAGATGTGAAGATTTAACAATGGGACCTTTGGGATGAATATTCATATCATTATTTGATTCTAATCCTCCAAGGGTGAATATCTCAAAGATTCCATATAGACCATTGATCTTAATCCATGGGTGAAGCCTCCATCGCTAATCCTCCTTAGCAATGCTACACTCATCTACACTATAGGGGGAACCCTACCAATAATTTATAAGTTGTTGACATGTTTAGTCAGATTAAATTTTGACCATCTATAGGTCCCAACCCTTTCCCCTTTGAAACCACTTAAATCCTTGTAAGACCACATGAGTTGTAGATTTGATCTCGCAAGGATAATCCGAGTCCCCGCTTTCCATAGTAAACTATTGATATGAAATAGTAGGGATTATCTAGGTCATTCACAATACCTAATGCATTTCTCTTCCACCAATGTACCTCAATGTCATGAATATTTCCCAACCACATGTATAATATAGCGAGGAAAATCCTAGTCATTTGCAGCACTTTACAATCTCAAGCTTCCATTTATCATTGACCCCCTGTAAGAGATTATGGACCATTGATCACTCTTTGCAAGAGGATCCTTAACCATTCACATTTCCCCTTATATTATGGCCCTCTTTTTCATTTAATCTCCTATGGACATGTCATTGTCATTGATGTTAGTTTTTCAGAATTTACTTCAATCTAATCTAGAATCTTAACCGAGAGAACAACATGTACATCATATCTACAACATATCAATCATGGACACAATAATGCAAGCACACAAGAGACATAGAGTTTACTTGGGGAAAACCATAAAGGTGAAAAACCCCAATAACTTCCTTAGATATAGATAGAGCAATGATACAACCCAAGCATAAGAGATAGACATCTCCTAGCAATAACTTCTCCTCCTCCACAAGTGCGCCACTCTCCCAAGAGTGTGAAAGAGAATAGAATGATGAAATAGAGTGCCTGCCGCACTCTATTTATACTTGACTTGACTTGCCTAATAACCTTTACTAGGTCGGCCTCAACTTAACCACATAACACAATGCTGATTGGGCCGACACCCAATAGGGTGGTATAATAACCCTTTGACCCACATGGCCGACCCCCAATAGGGTGGTCTAATAACCCTTTGACCCACATGACTTATATAGGGTCGACCCCAATAAGGTGGTCTAATAACCCATCAAGTATAAGTTACGACAATTATAATATAAATGATGACACTTCCGTATAGAGGAATAATACATCTCTATAGGAGTACAATAAATATATATATGAAATACATTCCGAAGTTACATATACATCAACACTCCCTCTTAACTAGGAAGGTATTTCTCGACACATATCTGCTAGCACAAGTCTTCATCTCTGGATCATCATCAGCGAATCATCATCCTTGAATCATCGTCATAGTCACTGCTGCTGCTATCTCAATCAATCTCTAAAGCTACTCGTCATAGGAAGTTCTACAGAGCCAGTCCTTTTTCATACTGGATGTAGGCCCACCATCTGCAGGTCTTCATCATCACTAGCCATACTCTGGAATCCTCAGGACTTATTACGTGCATCACAAAACCTGGCTGCAACATCCCAGGCTGTTACGAGCACATAGTTCTACTTGTCGGATCTCCCAGGAGCACATTACATGTGAACCATCACAAAACCTAATTGAAGCATCCCAGGCTGTTACGAGCACACAGCTCTACCTGTCGGGTTTCCCAGGAGCACATTACATGTGATCTCACCACAAAACCTGGTTGAAGCATCCCAGGTTGTTACGAGCACACAGCTCTACCTGTCGGATCTCCTAGGAGCACATTACATGTGGTCCACCACAAAACCTGGCTGAAGCATCCCAGGCTGTTATGAGCACACAACTCTACTTGTCGGATCTCCTAGGAGCATATTACATGTGGTCATGGCAATGCCTTGAAAGAGCATCTGAGGCCTTTTTCATCCTGTCCAGATCTCCCAGGTCTACTTACATGCCATAGGACAATGCCTCGAAAGAGCATCTGAGGCCTTTTTCATCCTTTCCAGATCTCCTAGGTCTACTTACATGTCCTCCCAGAGCAATGCCTCAAAAGAGCATCTAAGGCCTTTTTCATCCTGTCCAGATCTCCCAGGTCTACTTACATGCTCATCTGCACAACCTGTCCATGGCCACATAGTATCCACCTGATACTCACCATACATCATCCTGATGTACAAATGATCATCTTGATCATCATCACTGCATCGTCCTGATGCATGTCATCTGGAACAACATCCTGAAGCTTGTCATCCATGATCATCCTGATCATACAATGCATCCACCTGATGCATACCGAGTATCTACCTCATACATATAATCATATTCAATGTATCTACCTGATACATAGATAGATACATGATCCATGCAATGTATCCATCAACATACATGATCTACCTGATCATACAACGTATCCACCTGATACATGGTCCAAGCATCCAACATGATGCATAGATACATAAATGATCCAACTGATCATATCCAACATCCAACATGATGCATACATACATAAATGATCCAACTGATCATACAGAGCAGAAACTAGAACATCATCCTGATGCTCATCATCCAACACTTATATCCATAGCCATGTGAAGGATCCTCCTTCCACCATGCTTGGAATGGCTTCAGCAAATGTCTCCATCACTTCTTCCTCGAAGTGTTGTCAATCTGAAGAACACCAAGCCTCTCTTTGAAGTACTCGAACTTCACTCTGGCTAGTGGCTTCATCAACACATCTGCAATCTGCTCATCCGTCGCAACATACATGAGCTTCACTACTCCCCTCTACACCATATCCCTGATATAGTGATATTTGATCTCTATGCTTTTCGACCTGTCGTGGAACACCGGGTTCTCAGACAGCTTCACACAACTCTGGTTGTCACAAAATATATTAGTATCCTCCAGCGGTAGATCAAGTAACTCAGACAGTAGCTTCCGAAGCCATACTGCCTCACAACTAACCAAACAGGATGCGACATACTCTGCCTCGGTTGTACTCAGTGCTACGCAGGACTGCTTCCTGCTAAACCAAGAGATCACACCTGATCCCATACTGAAGCAGTACCCAGAAGTGGTCTTCCTATCTACAGCACTGCCTGCCCATTCTGAACCAACATAACCCTGTAGGTTAAACTTTTGATTCGCATCATACTTGAGCCCATAATCAACTGTACCCTTTAGGTACCTCAGAATATGCTTTACAAAAACCAGGGGAACATCTCTCGGATCCGTCAGGAACTGGCTCAATGTGCTCACCGTAAAGCAAATATCTGGTCTCATGTTCGTCAGGTACATCAAGGACCCAATCATCTGACGATACACAGTGACATCAACCGGATCAAATGAAGCATCACATAGAAGCTTCAGGTTCGATGCCATAGGTGTGGCCATGGCCTTGTAGTCCATCATCCCGAACCTCTTCAGGATCTCTACTGCATACTTCCCTTGTCCAAGGAAGATTCCATCTGCACTCTGCCACACCTCCATGCCTAGAAAGTAGTGCATCATACCCAAGTTCTTCATCTTGAACTCAGTTGCAAGTTTCCTCTTGGTATCAACAATCAATCTATCATCACCTGTAACAAACTGGCCATCCACATACAATAGTAGTATCAAAGGATTGCCTTCCTCAACCTTGTAGTAAAGGTTGGAATCCACTTTACTCTTGGTAAAGACCAAACTAGATAGGAAACTGTCCATCCTACCATACCAAGTCCTAGGAGCTTGCTTCAAGCCATATAAGGCATTCTTTAACCTACACACATATGACTTCCTGTCATGTGTTTCAAAACCAAGTGGTTGCTCCACATACACTTCCTCTTCAACTACACCATTCAAGAAGGCTGTCTTGACATCCATCTGGTGTATCTTCCATTCCATCACTTGTTTTGTCTTTCTCCATGCTACCATCTGCAACATGCTTGATCTTATAGATCCATTTGGAAGTCACAGCAGACTTCCCTTCAGGTCTTGGGACTGCATCCCAAACATCATTCTTCATGATCGACTGGTACTGGCATTCTTCCATTACTTCATCCCAGATCCTGGGAACTTCAATATCTTCAATAGATATCTTTGTTGCTGGAACAAATGTTGTAGTCCTTCTTTTGTAGGTGAAGGTATACGATCTTTCCTACAAAACAGGTTAAATTGCATGATTAGAAACATCTCATAGTTTTTAGAACAAATTCTTACACATAAAGAAATATGTCATACAATCATGCAATTATTTTAGCCAATGCTTCAATACAACATTTATCCATATCCTGTAACTTTCTAGACCTTCCAATCTACCAGAACATTGTTAAGAGTGTGCACAACTCCCAATATGTCAGCAAAGAGGTTTCATTCTAGATAAGTAGCAATGGAATGTTTTATAGTGCCATAGGCCACTTACCCATCATATGCAAATTAGTAGTATACTGTTCATTAGTGCAATCATTCTAATATGCATAATACACACCCTAAGTCTAGGAACATGAGCATATACATCATTGAACAATATTATTTAAACAAACAAATATGCAAGAAATGACAATTCAAATACTTATCTTTGTTGGGTTGTAGGGTGGACTCCCTCTTAGTCTTTGCTTCCTTTTTGCAACTCCATTCTGAGATTGTGAAAAGTGGTCGACTCCCTCTGAATATCTGCATCCTTGCATAAAGTATTGGAGTGTGCTCCCTCTTGATCTTTGCTTCTTGGATTACTTGTCCTTGAACTTATATCCATCCTTGATCACTATGCATGATTACAAGTATCATTATTGTGATATCCTCGACATCTCATACATAATCATACATTTATTAGTATATTCTCAATACTATCAAAACACAACAATCTTAAGCATGTATAGTTATGATCATTTCAAACAGAAATAATAAGCATAAGGACTCTTATGGTTAGTCATATCATAAATTAAAGTAAGAAACATAATATGCCTAAACCCGTGATTGCTCAAACCTATACTTTTATGATTCTTCTGGTTAGTCATATCATCAATTAAGTTAAGAAACATAATATGCATACACCCATGATTATTCAAACCTATGAATAATCATTATCAATCATGCCATGTATACTTATATAAGAGATCCTATCACAAGGTAGGATTCTAACTTGATATAGGAAAAACATACCTGGATTAGTATGTTAGCTAGTTATGTCTAACATACCCACATGATGTCTTCTTGTTCTCTTCAATGACTTGTGCTAGTAACCTGCATATCTCATAAGTTAACCATTATAGAACCAAGTTATACATACCTCATAAATAGATCTTCTAAGTGATCCATGACAATGGATGAATCTTTGTGTTCATGTCACCATGATCATGTGTTCTTGAACTAGAACATGATTTGTCTTTCTTGGTGTACCTTTCATGTTAGCGGACAACATAAACCTCATACAACACCATAATGCATTAGTACAATCATAAGTGTCAACACCCTAATCAATGAATATCTTCTATCAAGCATTCATAATTTTATTAAGGTGATACGACAAGTATAAATTTAATCAAGATTGTACTAACCATAATAATATGAAGACAAACATACCATAAACTTAATCATGAACAAATCTCGAAACATACCTGGATAAGTCATACCTGTTGAGATTGCTTGTAATCTTCTTATGAAAGGCCTTAGCCTCATCTCCCTCTGAAACAGGAACTTCTTCACTTATGCAGGTGACCAATCCATTCTCTTCTAGGATTAACCCAATCCACTTGATTTGCAGGAACTGGATCTGGAGCTGGATTAGGGTTTGTTAGAGAAACCCTAAAAATTCAAACTTTGAATTTCAAACTTCTGAAAGGATAGAAAGATGCGCCTTTCTGATCTAGTCAAGCTAGTATACTCAGAATTTGAAAACTGCAAATTTTCACCCCTCAAAATTGCCTTTTAGTTTTCCGGATTCACTAGGGAGGACCCTGAATTAGGGTTTGAGTTTCCCAGAGCTTCACCCAACCAAAAAGTTTGATTCAAATCTCTAAGATTCTATTTTTCTGAGGAGCTTCTAGCCGTGGTCACAGATTTCCAAAATTCCAACTTTTGCAGAAGCCCTAATTTTCCATCTTTCCGATCAAAGTCCCGAACTGGGGTTTGATCAAGCCCAGCCTTCTTCCCAACCAAAAAATATGATCTTGGTCTCTAAATTTCTATTTTTATGAGTAGCATCCATCCGTGGTCTCTGATTACAAAAATTCTAACTTTCTCCGAAACCCTAAATTCCCGAAGCCATGAATGAAGGTGCTAAAAAATAATTCTGTTTTGACATAAATATGCACCTGATTGTTTCTGGTGTAACTCTGAAATTTCGGATCCACAGGATCTGAAAATTCTACCTATGGTATCCCAACCTGTCATCTTTCCAACCCCACAGGTCTGACCTCAATTGGATTCTCCGAGAGAGAGTTATGCCAAGTGTCGCAACATGACCTGTTTATGGGATAAAACAAGAGAGCAAATTTGTACGGCGTTCCACGTGTCATCGGTTCAGTTTCAGCCTCTGAAAAAGTTGCTTGAGAAAGTACAGTCCGTGCACTACCTGTCACGTTTTATGAAATTTCATTTGGATCTTCCTAGCCCAATTTATGACCTTTTTTCCTAGGTCACCTGTTTATGACTCAGATCCGGAAGAGACAGAAACCCTAGATTGTACAGATCATAAAACACAAAGTACAACAAATTAGAAGTTTTACTTTGGACACAAGGTACATGGGGATCTGATCTTCGACTTGTAAAAGTTTCAGATCCGAAAAATTCACCAAAATGGATTTATAGCGAAAGTGATACGATGACTGATTTTTGCTATATCAAGCCCTAGCATCGCAAGTGCAACAAGTGTCATACATGCCATACCATGCCTTCTTTCAGGCTAGCTCTGATACCATGTTAGTTTTTCAGAATTTACTTCAATATGATCTAGGATTTTAACTGAGAGAACAACATGTACAGCATATCTACAACATATCAATCATGGACACAATAATGCAAGCACACAAGAGACACAGAGTTTACTTGGGGAAAACCATAAAGGTGAAAAACCCCAATAACTTCCTCAGAGATAGATAGAGCAATGATACAACCCAAGCATAAGAGATAGAGATCTCCTAGCAGCAGCTTCTCCTCCTCCACAAGTCCGCCACTCTCCCAAGAGTGTGAGAGAGAATAGAATGATGAAATAGAGTGCCTCCCGCACTCTATTTATACTTGAATTGACTTGCCTAATAACCTTTACTAGGTCGGCCTCAACTTAACCACATAACACAATGTTGATTGGGCCGACACCCAGTAGGGTGGTCTAATAACCCTTTGAACCACATGGCCGACCCCCAATAGGGTGGTCTAATAACCCTTTGACCCACATGACTTATATAGGGCCGACCCCAACAAGGTGGTCTAATAACCCATCAAGTATAAGTTACTACACTTACAATATAAATGACGACACTTCCATATAGAGGAATAATACATCTATATAGGAGTACAATAAATATATATATGAAATACATTCCGAAGTTACATATACATCAACAATTGACATGTTATTGTAGGAGCTATCATGACCATTTGTGACACATTTTTTAGTTCAAGCCTCTTCTTTTATTAGCCCCACATGAATTAACCACAACCATGTATCCATTTTTGCAGGGATAATCTTCAACTTTCATGACACTCAAACAATTTTGAGTTCCCTATGAACCCAACTACCGCAATTTGACATGGGTCGTTGACACTCCTTTGTGGGGAGAATATGGTTTGTTCACGACACTTTGGAATTTTTTATTGTCACTATTCTCCACTTCCCCAAGATATTGAGGGATTTGATCTCTTCTTGTAGGGACAATCACCACCTTTCAAGGCCTCACAAAACATTTTCCTATTGATAGACATAATCCTACAAACCATTTTAATTTGTCAATTCATATTGGTAGGACGATTTAATTTCAGCTCAAAAAGTCTCGTCCTTCATGAGGAGATCTTGGAAGTTGGTTTTCCTTGGATATTTTTGTGGGGATATCAATACTACCTTAGAAAAACCTTGAGTAATAGATAATCTCTACTATCATTCCATTGGCATGGAAAATGAAAGTCGATGGGGTTCAATGGAGTTTCTAAGAGGGTATTTTTTGAAATGAGAGACGAGCTTAAAGGGTGGAGGAAATGCACATAGCCTATCATACAATGTAAACTAAGGGTCAATATGAGGAAAAGATACAGGGAAAAGGGTCAAAATTTTTGAGGTTGTGTGTTCCAAGGGAACAACACATTGTTCTTCTCATGTTACTCTCCCTCCTAAAAATCAAGACAATGCTCGATTTATAACATTAAAAAGGGTTGTGTTATCATTATTTAATGGACATAACAAAAAGAAAATAAAACCCATAATTTTTTTCTATTCACTCTCCCACATTTGGGTTTTGGGAGTAGTGAAAACATGCATGCATGAAGTCAAATGATTATCAATCACAATTACAAGTATTGAAGACCCCTGATCTCCATCAAAATTGGGTAGTGGGTGACATACAAATGGCCACAACCATAAAATTATGAACCTCGTGGTTCTTAGTCTCTGACTCCTCTTTCTTATGCTTTATACACCAATCAAATGGAACCACATCTTCCTTTGTGTTCCCTACACCAACATTCCTTGGAGAAATGGTTTCATTGTTACAACAACTCCTCTATTTCTTTCAGCCGAAACATCTTGCAAGAGGATAATGTGATCCCAATTTTAGTTGGTGTCATTCATTATATTCATAGTAGATGGAATGGGAATGCATTTAATAGGTTTAGCATTGCATTGGTCTATGGGGGGAATAGAAGAACAAGAGCATATCTAGATGTACATTCAAGGAAGTCTTTTGACCTACATTTGAGATTGTCTAATTCTAGCGTATCAAATTTCTAGTGTAAAGTTGATGTTTGTGTTGCCCTCAACACATTGAAAATTGGTCGAGCTACCAAAGAAAAACTCACTAAGAAATTTGCACAAGTGTATGAGACAAAACATGTGCAGACTAAAGGAAATCCATAATACCATGGTCATCTCTCCAGCATGGATCTAGCTGCCACAATGAATGTATTGAAAAAGGGCCTAGGGTTTTCCATCGCATTGAAGTTTATTCATGTAAAGGAATTCACACATAACATTGAGTATGGAATTAAATTAAGCCTAGATAATATAAAGGAAGAAAACAAAAAAAGACACGGCTATTATAATAAAGTAGAAAAAACATCCTAAAAGTAATATTAAAAAAGAGGGTTTTAAGGCCCTAAAGAACTTTCAATATTGCTAGTTTGAAATGTAACAAGGGAAGGGCTACAATGGTCCTAAATAAACAAGATTACCATAATATGATGATTGAAAAAATCTCTACAAGAAGGATCTATAAGAGTATAGATAAAACCCCTTAAATAAGTTCGCTAATAAGGTTAAGAAGGCCATCAAGGAGTCCCACCTACATGCTCATACCAAAAAGAGTCTAACCCTTAGTTTCCCCATTGTCCCTAGGATTTATGAGTTACCAAAAATACATGAAAATGGCAGCCCTCTAGGACCAATCGTGAATAGGATTGATTCTTTGATGTATGAATTGGCAAAGTTCTTAGCTAGAGTCTTAAAGCCTCTCATGGGGTAGAAAAACTCCTTCATAAGGATTCAAGTGGCCTTGTTGATATGGTTAATAACACTACTCTTGTGTCAAATGACACTATCATTAGTTTCAATGTCATCTCTTTGCTTACAAAGACACCCCTTGATCAAATATACAAATGCCATAAAGAAGGTAACTAATCCTGACACTACCAAGTTGATAAAAGTCTTCCTCCGATTAATATTTTTGTGTTTCCTTGGTGAGTTATATGAGCATACTAGCAAAGTGGCCATGGGTTTACCACTATCACCAATAATGGAAAACCTTCTCATGGAATAGTTTCAAAGTAAAACCATAGATTTGTATCCTCTCAAACCCAAATTTTGGAAATGGTAAATTTATGATACCACGTGATATGGCCCCGTGGGAGGGAAAAATTGGAGGGGATTGTTCATCACTTAAACAACCAATTATAACATATCCAATTCACCATGTATGTCAAGGAAAAAGGGAGTATCTCATTTCTTGATGTGAGGGTAACCAAGAATCAAGATGGTACATTATCCAACCACGTTTTCAAGAAAGCTACCCCATGGCTAGCCACATTTAAGAATATCTTGATGCAAACTCACAATGAGTTGGGTGTCATAAACATTATGGCCATAAGAACACTTAGAATCTTTAATAATGATCACCTTCTTCGAGTCTTCATGAATTATGGGTATAAGGAAATGCAAGTTAGGGAGATTATTTGAAATGTTGAAACTATACCTTAAAATAAGGAAGAAGATATATTGAAATTGGTCGTTTTATATATCCAGGGTGTTACATATAAGATTCCCATAATTGTTAAAGAGAAGGAAATCGTCATTGATTTTAAATGATCAAATAGGTTCATTGGAGGCTATAAGAGTCAAGGAAGGAGGCTATACACCTATCGCTACATAATCGTAAGTTTATGATTATATAGCGATAGGTGCATATTCCAAGACACCACAAGATAGGTGTATCCAACTATTGGACTTCAAAACTAGCACCAAGACATAGTACATATCTCTATGTTCTACTAATGTGACAAATGGTAGATTTAAATGCATCAACGTGCTTGTAATTTCTCAATCACACACCCACTCACAATCCAATGAATCCTCGTATCATCTCAATATTTCGTAGGCATACAAATCATTGACATGCTTATAATCCCTTAGATCATCTCAAATACCCACACCGGTGTCGCATAATCCCTCAAATCATCTATGCACATAGAGGAGAGAGGGAAAGGCCCATCCATGCTTATAATCCATCATATAATCCAAAATACACTTATGGATACAAATGGATTACAAATGTATTGATGTCCCTATAAATTTATAATCCCTTGAATCATTTGAAATACCTGCACCAATGTATCTATAATCCCTTAAATCATCTCAACATATAGAGGAGGGAGGGGAAGGCCCATTACAAATACAAGTAAGCATACAAATGGCAATGGCATACAAATGTAATATGTGCTTGTAATCCCTTGGATCATATCAAATCCATGGATTGCATTGACTTGCAAATGGTCTAATGTCCTTGTCATCCCTTGAATCATATCAAAAATTACATTGACATTCCTATAATTCCTTAAATAATCTTAGCCCATAGAGAATGGAGGGGAAGGCCCATCTCAAATTCCCACAAGCCATCTCGTCCCACAACGAAGGGAGAATAAGTCCCATCTCAAATACCCTCAAGCCATTTTAGCACATAGAGGAGGGAAGGCAAGGCAAGGCCCATCAAAGACTTGCATGCATACAAATGGAAATGACAACCAATCAACTATTATGTTAGTAAGGAAAGGAGGGACTTCAGACCTCTATAAATGTCCTCACTAACATATCATAGTAAAAAAATTAAAAAATTAAAGACTACTTTTTTTAAATTAAAGAAGAAAAATTAGGACACATTCAAAATTTGAAAAATAACATTCAAGTTAAATACTAATAATAATAATAAATTGGAAAAAATAACAATAATAATAATAATAAATTGGAAAAAAATAACAAAATGGAATGCAATATCTTAAAAAGCTGATAAGGGATTCTTGAAAAGAGCAGATAGATTTTGTTGAAAATCGACATGGTGTAGCAGCAATTTTTTGAATTCTATTTTTGTTTAGGGTTCGCTCCTGTGACATATATATATGTCCGAATTTTTATTTGTTGTTTATTTACCTCATTTGTCATTTGCCCGTTAATTTTTAAAAATCTGTGTATTTTATGGAAGCACTTCCTCTGTGATGGTCTGTTTGTCAATGTGTGGTTTGATGGTCCGTTTGTCTCTGTGTGGTTTGTTTGTTTGTGGTCTGTGTGTTTGTCTTGTCTGCCTGTCTGTGTCTTGTTATGTCTGTGAAAAAGGAGGTTAGATTTTCCAAATTTGAATTTGAATTTCGAAGGCCCATTACAAATACATGTAGACATACAAATGGCAATGGCATACAAATGTAATATGTGCTTGTAATCCCATGGATCATACCAAATCCATGCATTGCATTGACTTGCAAATGGTCTAATGTCCCTGTCATCCCTTGAATCATATCAAAAATTACATCGACATTCCTATAATTCCTTAAATCATCTTAACCCACAGAGAAGGGAGGGGAAGGCCCATCTCAAATTCCCACAAGCCATCTCATCCCACACCGAAGGGAGAATAAGTCCCATCTCAAATACCCTCAAGCCATTTTAGCACATAGAGTAGGGAAGGCAAGGTAAGGCCCATCAAACACTTGCATGCATACAAATGGAAATGACAACCAATCAACTATTATGTTAGTAAGGAAAGGAGGGAAGACCTCTATAAATGTCCTCACTAACATATCATAGTAAAAAAATTAAAGACAATTTTTTTTTAAATTAAAGAAGAAAAATTAGGACACAATCAAATTTGAAAAATAACATTCAAGTTAAATACTACTAATAATAATAAATTGGAAAAAATAACAAAAATAATAATAATAAATTGGAAAAAAATAACAAAATGGAATGGACTATCTTGAAAAGTTGATAAGGGATTCTTGAAAAACGTAGATAGATTTTGTTGAAAATTGGCGCGGTGTAGCAACAATTTTTTGAAATCTATTTTTTTTAGGGTCCTCTCCTATGACATATATATATGTCCGGATTTTTATTTGTTGTTTATTTACCTCCTTTGTCATTTTCCCATTAAGTTTTAAAAGTCTGTGTATTTTATGGAAGCGCTTCCTCTGTGATGGTTTGTTTGTCTGTGTGTGGTTTGATGGTTTGTTTGTCTCTGTGTGGTTTATTTGTCTGTGGTATGTGTGTTTGTCTTGTCTATCTGTCTGTGTCTTTGTTGTGTCTGTGACAAAGGAGGTTAGCTTTTCCAAATTTGAATTTGAATTTCGAAGACCCATTACAAATACATGTAGGCATACAAATGGCAATGGCATACAAATGTAATATGTGCTTGTAATCCCTTGGATCATATCAAATCCATGCATTGCATTGACTAGCAAATGGTCTAATGTCCTTGTCATCCCCCGAATCATATCAAAAATTACATCGACATTCCTATAATTCTTTAAACCATCTTAACCCACAGAGAAGGGAGGGGAAGGCCCATCTCAAATTCCCACAAGCCATCTCATCCCACAACGAAGGGAAAATAAGTCCCATCTCAAATACCCTCAAGCCATTTTAGCACATAGAGGAGGGAAGGCAAGGCAAGGCCCATAAAACACTTGCATGCATACAAATGGAAATGACAACCAATCAACGATTATGTTAGTAAGGAAATGAGGGAAGACCTCTATAAATGTCATCACTAACATATCATAGTCAAAAAATTAAAGACAATTTGTTTTTAAATTAAAGAAGAAAAATTAGGACACATTCAAAATTTGAAAAATAACATTCAAGCTAAATACTAATAATAATAATAAATTGGAAAAAGTAACAAAAATAATAATAATAAATTGGAAAAAAATAACAAAATGGAATGGGAGATCTTGAAAAGCTGATAAGGGATTCTTGAAAAGAGTAGATAGATTTTGTTGAAAATCGCCGCGGTGTAGTAGCAATTTTTTCAATTCTATTTTTTATTAGGATCCGCTCCTATGACATATATATATATGTCTGAATTTTTATTTGTTGTTTATTTACCTCCTTTGTCATTTTCCCGTTAATTTTTAAAATTCTATGTATTTTATGGAAGCACTTCCTCTGTGATGGTCTGTTTGTCTGTGTGTGGTTTGATGGTCCGTTTGTCTCTGTGTGGTTTGATTGTCTGTGGTCTGTGTGTTTGTCTTTTCTATCTGTTTGTGCATTTGTGGGTCTGTGACAAAGGAGGTTAGCTTTTCCAAATTTGAATTTGAATTTCGAAGACCCATTACAATTACATGTAGGCATACAAATGGCAATGACATACAAATGTAATACGTGCTTGTAATCCATTGGATCATATCATATCCATGCATTGCATTGACTTGCAAATGGTCTAATGTCCCTGTCATCCCTCGAATCATATAAAAAATTACATCGACATTCCTATAATTCCTTAAATCATCTTAACCCACAGAGAAGGGAGGAGAAGACCCATCTCAAATTCCCACAAGCCATCTCATCCCACAACGAAGGGAGAATAAGTCCCAGCTCAAATACCCTCAAGCCCTTTTAGCACATAGAGGAGGGAAGGAAAGGCAAGGCCCATCAAACACTTGCATGCATACAAATGGAAATGACAACCAATCAACTATTATGTTAGTAAGGAAAGGAGGGAAGACCTCTATAAATGTCCTCACTAACATATCATAGTCAAAAAATTAAAAAAATTAAAGACAATTTTTTTAAAATTAAAGAAGAAAAATTAGGACACATTCAAAATTTGAAAAATAACATTCAAGTTAATTACTAATAATAATAATAAATTGGAAAAAATAACAAAAATAATAATAATAAATTGGAAAAAAATAACAAAATGGAATGGAATATCTCGAAAAGATGATAAGAGATTCTTGAAAAACGCAAATAGATTTTGCTAAAAATCAACACGGTGTAGCAGCAATTTTTTGAATTCTGTTTATTTTTAGGGTGCTCTCCTATGACATATATATATCCAAATTTTTATTTGTTGTTTATTTACCTCCTTTGTCATTTTCCCGTTAAGTTTTAAAAGTCTGTGTATTTTATAGAAGCGCTTCCTCTGTGATGGTTTGTTTGTCTGTGTGTGGTTTGATGGTTTGTTTGTCTCTGTGTGGTTTGTTTGTCTGTGGTCTGTTTGTTTGTCTTGTCTATCTGTCTGTGTCTTTGTTGTGTCTGTGACAAAGGAGGTTAGCTTTTCCAAATTTGAATTTGAATTTCGAAGGCCCATTACAAATACATGTAGGCATACAAATGGCAATGGCATACAAATGTAATTAGTGCTTATAATCCCTTGGATCATATCAAATCCATGCATTTCATTGACTTGCAAATGGTCCAATGTCCCTGTCATCCCTCGAATCATATCAAAAATTACATCGACATTCCTATAATTCTTTAAATCATCTTAACCCACAGAGAAGGGAGGGGAAGGCCCATCTCAAATTCCCACAAGCCATGTCATCCCACAACGAAGGGAGAATAAATCCCATCTCAAATACCCTCAAGCCATTTTAGCACATAGAGGAGGGAAGGAAAGGCAAGGCCCATCAAACACTTGCATGCATACAAATGGAAATGACAACCAATCAACTATTATGTTAGTAAGGAAATGAGGGAAGACCTCTATAAATGTCCTCACTAACATATCATAGTAAAAAAATTAAAAAATTAAAGACAAATTGTTTTAAATTAAAGAAGAAAAATTAGGACTTTGAAAAATAACATTCAAGTTAAATACTAATAATAATAATAAATTGGAAAAAGTAACAAAAATAATAATAATAAATTGGAAAAAAATAACAAAATGGAATGGGATATCTTGAAAAGTTGATAAGGGATTCTTGAAAAACGTAGATAGATTTTGTTGAAAATCGGTGCGGTGTAGCAACAATTTTTTGAATTCTATTTTTTTTAGGGTCCGCTCCTGTGACACACACACACACACACACACACACACACACACACACACATATATCCAAATTTTTATTTGTTGTTTATTTACCTCCTTTGTCATTTGCCCATTAAGTTTTAAAAGTCTGTGTATTTTATGGAAGTGCTTCCTCTGTGACGACCTGTTTGTCTGTGTGTGGTTTGATGGTCCGTTTGTCTCTGTTTCGTTTGTTTCTCTGTGGTCTGTGTGTTTGTATTGTATGTATGTCTGTGTCTTTGTTGTGTATGTGACAAAGGAGGTTATATTTTCCAAATTTGAATTTTGAAGGCCCATTACAAATACATGTGGCATACAAATGTAATATGTGCTTGTAATCTTGTAATCCATTGGATCATATCAAATCCATGCATTGCATTGACTTGCAAATGGTCTAATGTCCCTATCATCCCTCGAATCATATCAAAAATTACATCGACATTCCTATAATTCCTTAAATCATCTTAACCCACAGAGAAGGGAGGGGAAGACCCATCTCAAATTCTCACAAGCCATCTCATCCCACAACGAAGGGAGAATAAGTCCCATCTCAAATACCCTCAAGCCATTTTAGCACATAGAGGAGGTAAGGCAAGGCAAGGCCCATCAAACACTTACATGCATACAAATGGAAATGAAAATCAATCAACTATTATCTTAGTAAGGAAAGGAGGGAAGACCTCTATAAATGTCCTCACTAACATATTATAGTAAAAAAATTAAAAAATTAAAGACATTTTTTTTTTAAAATTAAAGAAGAAAAATTAGGACACATTCAAAATTTGAAAAATAACATTCAAGTTAATTACTAATAATAATAATAAATTGGAAAAAATAACAAAAATAATAATAATAAATTGAAAAAAAAACAAAATGTAATGGAATATCTTGAAACGCTGATAAGGGATTCTTGAAAAACGCAGATAGATTTTGTTGAAAATCAGCGCGGTGTAGCAGCAATTTTTTGAATTCTATTTTTTTTAGGGTCCGCTCCTGTGACATATATATATGTCCTAATTTTTATTTGTTGTTTATTTACCTCCTTTGTCATTTTCCCGTTAAGTTTTAAAAGTCTGTGTATTTTATGGAAGCGATTCCTCTGTGATGGTCTGTTTGTCTGCGTGTGGTTTGATGGTCTGTTTGTCTCTGTGTGGTTTGTTTGTCTGTGGTCTGTGTGTTTGTCTTGTTTGCCTATCTGTGTCTTTGTTGTGTCTGTGACAAAGGAGGTTAGCTTTTCCAAATTTGAATTTGAATTTCGAAGGCCCATTACAAATACATGTAGGCATACAAATGTAATATGTGCTTGTAATCCCTTGGATCATATCAAGTCCATGCATTGCATTGACTTGCAAATGGTCTAATGTCCCTGTCATCCTTCGAATCTTATCAAAAATTACATCGACATTCCTATAATTCATTAAATCATCTTAACCCACAGAGAAGGGAGGGGAAGGCCCATCTCAAATTCCCACAAGCCATCTCATCGCACAACGAAGGGAGAATAAGTCCCATCTCAAATACCCTCAAGCCATTTTAGCACATAGAGGGGGTAAGGCAAGGCAAGGCCCATCAAACACTTGCATGCATACAAATGAAATGACAACCAATCAACTAGTATGTTAGTAAGGAAAGGAGGGAAAACCTCTATAAATGTCCTCACTAACATATCATAGTCAAAAAATTAAAGACAATATTTTTTTTTAAAATTAAAGAAGAAAATTTTGAAAAATAGCATTCAAGTTAAATACTAATAATAATAATAAATTGGAAAAAATAACAAAAATAATAATAATAAATTGGAAAACAATAACAAAATAGCCTCCAAAATATAAACGGCCGAGAATCGTCGAAGATCAATGATCACAAATCATTTCGGAGTAGGAACTGCTCGGAAGTTATGGAAGGCATAGATATCCAAAACGCTAGATGTAAAGTTATCTCGGTTACATAATAAAAAGGGATGTGCTAACGTCTATGCAGTTATCTCAGTTCCGCCATTTAATTATCGAGGGAAATGAAACTTGTGCACGTTTATGCAGTTAATTAGGTATCACACCATTAACAATATAATACGCGGAATGAAATATCTTGAAAAGCTGATAATTTTTTTAATTCTATTTTGTTTAGGGTCCGCTCCTGTGATATCTATATATATGTCCAAATTTTTATTTGCTGTTTATTTACCTCCTTTGTCATTTGCCCGTTAAGTTTTAAAAGTCTGTGTGTCTTATGGAAGCGCTTCCTCTGTGATGGTCTGTTTGTCTGTGTCTGGTTTGATGGTCCGTTTGTCACTGTGTGGTGTTTGTCTGTGGTCTGTATGTGTGGTATGTATGTTTGTCTTGTCTGTCTGTGTCTTTGTTGGGTCTGTGACAAATGAGGTTAGATTTTCCAAATTTGAATTTGAATTTCGAACCATGCTGTGGAGGAAGCAGGAATTAAGGAGGTTATCTTTAAAATCGGTCATGTCAGATCATCCCCAACTTCTGAGTATGTATGTGACAGAGGAGGAAGCGATTAGATTCTGATCATCCCCGACTTCAAAGAAAGGGCAGCCCAGCAACTCAGCGGTCACTACTCTCTCAATAATGGCTGCACTAAATTCCAGGTACATCTTATAATTTTTCTTTTTCCCAATGCTCTTCCCTGTTCTCACAGACGCCTATTCCAGTAATTTAAATCATGTATGTTGATCCTAAGTTCAATGCATAACCTTTCTTTAATTCTGTCAAAATGTTTCAGCGTTGCCTTGAGAGGGTTTGGTTCGATTTTTATATTTTATTGTATTGTGATGGATGTGAACCTTCGTCTTAGAAGAATGATCAATGTACTCTCTGCACCCCTCAGGTTCCTTAAATGTAGTTTCTATGTGCCATTAATGTAGTTTAAATCTAGTTTAACCCACCTGTGTGTTTATTATTAAGTTTAACCCGCCTGTATGCTTAGTTTTGTTTCTCCATTTCTGTAGTGCGGTGTATTTTTAGTTTATTGTCTTCTTGATAGCATCCTTTTTATGCCCGTCTGTGTGTGATAGATCTTTATGCCAGTCTAGCGACGTGCCATCAATATTGTGTGTGATAGATGCTCTATATTGTACTGACTCTGCCTCTGCTTATCTATAATTTTAACCAGCGGAAGACTGGCTATGTCTGTGGTGTATTTATCTCTTTTGCTCCAAAACCATAATTAATTATTGAGTAACAGAAGTGACAGAAGCTCAGAAAAATTTATGTTCCTCCTCAACTTGACTCTGCCTCTGCTGATCTATAATTTTAACCAACGGAAGACTGGCTATGTCTGTGGTGTATTTATCTCTTTTGCTCCAAAACCATAATTAATTATTGAGTAACAGAAGTGACAGAAGCTCGGAAAAATTTATGTTCCTCTGTAACTTGACTCTGCCTCTGCTGATCTATAATTTCAACCAGCGGAAGACTGGCTGTGTTTGTGGTGTCTTTATCTCTTTTGCTCCAAAAGCATAATTAATTATTGAGTAACATAAATGACAGAAGCTCGGAAAAATTTATGTTCCTCCACAACATGAGCAGGAGGGAGATTCACTGGTATTTGTATTGATTGGTCTGCCCAGTTAATCCCTTGTCACGTATTCAAAACCAATCGGAAAGAATTCTTACGACTGACCTAACAAAACGCCTCTATCAATCACATCTCCTCACGATTTGTTTGAAGTCATACAACAATTGCGGAACTGTGAGGTGAACAGGAGGATCTGTCCTTCACAACCTCAAATTGGAGAAGCCTCTGTTAGGAGTTCTGTAAAAGAGAATACAGAGCAATTCTTGCCTTAAACTGGAAACAATAAATAGGATAATATGTATGGATAATTTTCTATGAGAAGTGCACCTGGAGTAATCCAATCATGCACTTGCAATCCTTTCGAACATATGTAGTAAGAAATAACTATAGGTGGGCAGTATGATTCCTGAGGAAGACGTAGATAGACAGGGCAGGCTTTACCTACCTCTCGCATGGGGATGCGCATGTCCCTCATTTTACCCAGAAGCTTCCTGATGGCGACAAGACTGCAGGTCAGGTTTAAAATCTCACCAATAACTTGTTCAACCATAACCCTTCAGAAATCAACTCTGCAATCAACAATTTCACGCATAGGGTTCTCCTCTCTTCCGATCTACTCAATGGTGTTTGGTTTTCTTTAACTTCAATTTATGACCATGATCACATCCCTTAGGCTTACAACGAATCCTTTCCTAGGACTAAGCCTGAGGAAGCAGTTGCAATACTGAATGATTTTGAAAATCCTAGAATCCTTGTATCAACGTTTGACCACTCCTCGTTGGAATGCGACTTCACCCACTGTCTATGCTTGATTCGACGCATAGGGTTCCAGCATTGTCCAGTCTCCTCCTCTCAATCAACACTTGATTGGATATCGCATCATGAATTGAATTTACATGTATTGCCTTCCTCATTGCATTTCTTTGAATTGTGAATTACAGATTTCAACCAAAAATCAGTAACTCAACACTTGAATTTGAAGAGATATAAAACTAGCGCACTATAGCTGGGTGCCTCTAGTAATACGTTCTTTGAACAGTGATCTGTCTCCAATTCGATTCCAAATGATTTAGAGTTGCTTTGAGAGGGTTTGGTTCGATTTATATATTTTCTCATATTATGATGGATAATGGATAGGAACCTTACTCTAGCATACTCTCTGTTAATTTCAGCACTCCTATGTCTGGCCTGCAATAATGAGAAGGAAACAGAGTATCCAATTGCTACTCCATCTCCTTAACATCATCCTAACCATGCTCATGCTTAGTTTCGGGCTCAGGTTCCTTAAATGCAGTTTCTACGTGCCATTAATGTAGTTTAAATCTAGTTTAACCCACTTGTGTGTTTATTATTATGTTTAACCTGCCTGTATGCTTAGTTTTGTTTCTCCATTTCTGTAGCATGGTGTAGTTTTAGTTTATCATCGCCTTGACAGCATCCTTTTTATGCACGTCTGTGTGTGATAGACCTTTATACCAGTCTAGCGACATGCCATCAATATTGTGTGTGATAGATGCTCTATATTGTACTGCCTCTGCCTCTGCTGATCTATAATTTCAACCAGCGGAAGACTGGCTGTGTCTGTGGTGTCTTCATCTCTTTTGCTCCAAAACCATAATTAATTATTGAGTAACAGAAGTGACAGAAGCTCGGAAAACTTTATGTTCCTCCGCAACTTGAGCAGGACGGAGATTCATTCGTATTGGTATTGATTGGTCTGCCCAGTTAATCCCTTGTCATGTATTCAAAGCCAATTGGAAAGAATTCTTATGACTGACCTGACAAAACTCCTCCATCAATCACATCTCCTTACGATTTGTTTGAAGTCATACATCGAATTGTGAGGCGAACAGGAGGATCTGTCCTTAACGACCTGAAATTGGAGAAGCCTCTGTTAGGAGTTCTGTAAAAGGGAACAGAGAGCAATTCTTGCCTCAAACTGGAAACAATAAATAGGATAATATGTATGGATAATTTTCTATAAGAAGTGCACCTGGAGTAATCCAATCATGCACTTGCAATCCTGCACTTTGGCACATAGGTAGTATGAAATAAATATAGGTGAGCAGTACAATTCCTGAGGTAGACGTATATAGACAGGGCAGGCTTTACCTACCTCTCGCATGTCCCTCCCTTTACCCAGAAGCTTCCTGATGGCGACAAGACTGCAGGTCAGGTTTAAAATCTCATCAATAACTTCTTCAACCATAACCCTTCAGAAATCAACTCTGTAATCAACAATTTCACGCCGGTTCTCCTCTCTTCCGATCTACTCAATGGTGGTCGCTTCTCTTTAACTTCAATTTATGACCATGATCGCAGCCCTTGGGCTTACAACGAATCCTTTCCTAGGACTAAGCCTGAAGAAGCAGTTACAATACTGAATGATTTTGAAAATCCTAAATCCTTGTATCAACGTTTGACCACTCCTCGTTGGAATGCGACTTCACCCACTGTCTATGCTTGATTCCACGCATAGCGTTCCAGCATTGTCCAGCCTCCTCCTCTCAATCGACACTTGACTGGATATCACATCACGAATTGAATTTACATGTATTGCGTTCCTTGCTGCATTTCTTTGAATTGTGAATTACAGATTTCAACCAAAAATCAGTAATTCAACACTTGAATTTGAAGAGAGATAAAACTAGCGCACTATAGCTGGGCGCCTCTATAGTAATACGTCCTTTGAACGGTGCTCTGGCTCCAATTCGATTCCCAACGCAACCTTTTACTAACCCTCATATCCAAATTATTATTGGAACGCACTCAATATAATATGTTTGCACATATGCAATCTGGACAGCAACGCTCCATCAATTCAATAACACACAGTAGTGTATCCACTCAACATATGTTTCCAACACACCCAACATGTATCTAACATTTAACATCGAACCCACTTGCTATTTGAACCACACCTGCCCAGTCAATTTGCCACCAGTGGCAATTACACAGCAGACAATTTGATCACACGATTTCCAGCAATGATTAGCAAATAATGCATTCCATTCAAGTGACCACGAGTTCCTACTAGATCAATCGGCAATGCACTGATAATAAAATAGCAACGAATTTCAATCAAAACCCTCCACACTGAATATTACCAACAGGAATTACCATGAATTCATACAACAGTTGCAAATGAAAACGCCCATCCATGATCCAGAAATTGACAATCGATTTCTATATATATCCTCAAAACGGAGTACCTAATTGTATAGAGTACCCTAATTTCCATTCCTCCCTGCCACTGAGATTTTGGCCTGATCTCTATACATTCGTTGGGCTTCTCCTGCCCTGCCATCTATTTTTTCTTATCCCATCAACTTACATATAATCCTATAGAATAAACTTACCAGCTTCATAGATCCCATCTCTTAGCTGGGTCAATGCCAGAGACACAACCAATCCCTACATTTATTTAACCAATAGCTAATAATAGAAAAAATAGTTTGATTACATACCATTCAACTAAACTTATCTAATTCTATCATGTAATTCAACCTTTTAGAGACTCAATAACTCACACAAGAGGGTTTATAAGTTTTTTTTTACTTCCTTGAGGTTTGATTTACAAAGTAACTGTCCTCGATTTTATGCTCCTGCATTAGACTCCCACGGTAGAAAATTTTCATGGACTCTTGTTCATGAGTTTACTGTTTGTTGAGGTCCACTTGGATCCCAAGCTTTATGTTGTCGTCGTCCACTTGCCTGGCTGAATTGTTGCTTTCCTATTGCCTGAACTCGTCCAGGATCCCACACTTTGGTTCTTTGTTGTTCATTCATTGTGCTTTCATATGTGTATTCACCTTACAGCTTGAAGTTTCTTTGGATATCCATCCTCTCTATAATTTTAATTATATATACACATGAAACAAACATGTTAAAGAAAACAATTTCTTTTTCATATCCATTTATTTCATTCCTTTGCACAACCTTCATTCTTCTCAGTTGTCTCTTTGGTAGCATCCACATAATCCTTGTCATAATTTGCAGAAAACAGGCTTTCAAACATCATCTTGAATTTGTGCAAGATAGGCTCGCATTCATCTTCATTATCATACCAATTTATCCATAATGTCCATTTCTTTCAACAAGAAATGTCAGATGGCTTTGTCCATCTCGATTTGTACCAGCCTTTTCACCAATAAGAACATCGAAGTTATCTGAATCACAGCTATCATCATTCTTTTCACCAGATTTTCTAATCTTTAAAAAGAAATTGAAAATTGAAAATCCATCAACACCATACTTTCCAGAAAGTGTCTCGTCTCTAAACATTCCTTCAGAGAACTTCTTCTGCTCTCTTGCTTTGTCTTACGGTTCTTTGATTCCTTTGAAACTCACCAATAAGTTTTCTACTCTATTTTGCAAATTCTGAAAATGCAATAGTATCTTCAATATTCTGTTGCATATCCTTTGTTTTAATTTCCATTTGTTGTACATTCTTGTATTCCTTTGTTTTTTATTTAGATTTGTCATTTATCTGTTTTATCTCAAACTGAGATTTGAAATCAAAAGTATAATTTTGAGATGTTTCTTAAATTACTTCTAGTCCATGCATCCATATTTCAATTGATTGGACATTGTTATAAAGATGCTTTGGATATGGGAAAACTGTTAAAACTCTTCCTTCTTTATTATGCTTCTCTTCATGCATTTGTACAAACACATGATTGCGATTTTGTCTCACAATTCGTCAATTTGTCAATTATCTTCAACAAATATTGCTCAAAAATTCTTACAGCCTTTATAGGTTACTAATTCTTCTTCAAATAAGAAATCATGTAACAAGTATTTCATACCTTTGAGCTGACTGCACATTTGTAAATTCTTCTTCAAATTGATGCTCATATAATGATGATCAATCCAAATTTGCTTTTCTACCCTCGTTGCTTCAACAGAGTTCTATAGAAGGGAACATAGACCAATTCTTGCCTCAAACTGGAAACAATGAAGAGGCAAATTAACGAGGGGATGGCACTAGATGGGATCAAGGACTTGGACCAAATGCGGACTATTTCAATCTTTGTTTTTATTTTTTTTGTTATGATGATTTCATGGCTAAATAGTTAAATAGTTTTTTATTTAATTTAATATATATTTATATTTATATTTAATTTAATATATATTTATATTTATATTTAATTTAATATATTTTAAATTTGAGTTTTATGTATTTGTCTCTTTAAAGTAAATTAATTGCGTAAATATAATATTTGTATTTTTTTATTTTAATATTTAAAAAAATAGTTTTGGAATACCCTTTCTTTATATATATATATATATATATGAGAGTATTTAAAAGTTGGTTGATGTACAAGATTTGCAACATTTAGATTGCATTACAACATATGTATATATGTTTATGACAGTTTTTAAAAGTTGTTTGATGCACAGGATTTGCAACATTCAGTTGCATTGCAACACATGGATTGCATTGCACATACAGATTGCATTGCTTTGTAATTTTTGGAGAATGTTAATGAACAGAAAGAGAGGTAATGATCATTATTTTTTTCATATTTTTTAATATTAAAGTAATATTTAAATAAAGATGTCTCATATATGTTTTGTTTTGTTGTTTTTTTTCAGGGATCAAGCTTTGTTTCAACAGATGGCTTGAATTGCATAGTTTACTATTTTTGAGAATATTGTAAAGACATACTTACAAACATTATTCTTAATAAAAATAATTATATTTTTTTGCGATGGGATTAAACCCATCCAAATGCTCTAGGTGGTGGGGCGCTCCATCATCTTTAGAGTAGTCTCTTATAGTGTTCTGTAGTATGTTTTTTTTTCACATTCATTTCCATTGATTGTCTTCACATAAATTAATTTTAGAATTTCTTGAACATAAACAAACTTCATTTTCCACTTAATGTTTTCACACAAACTAATTTTAAAATTTCTCTAACACAAATAAACTGCATTACATATATTTGAAATTTTCACACAAATTAATTTCAGAATTTCTATAACACATAAATAAACTTCATTATATATATTTAAAATTCTAACAATTTTTATATTTTTTCTGCTTTAATGTATTTTTTTCAATTTTTTACTTTTGTTTTTTTATTTTACTTTTTACTTTTTATTTTTTTTATATATATTTTACACTTTCAACTTTATATATTTATATAGTATCTATTTCATTACATTGCTATTATTTATATTTATTTAGATAATATTTGTATTATTACATTGTTATTATCTATATTTGTATTTTAGTGTATTCTTTTGGTGTATTTTTTGTTGATTTTAGTGTAATTTTTGAATGTGTTTGAAATCTCTACATGTATTTTGTATGCAACTTTATGTGTTTGGGTAGATGAAATGTTTTTTATGTTTTTTTTGTATGCAACTCTATGTTAGATTAAATTACTTTTATGTGTATTAGATGAAAATAAATTTTTTTGTATGCAATGGTGTGTTTCTTTTTTGTATGTAACTCTATGTATTTGTCAGATAAAATAATGGTTTTTGTATGTAACTCTATGTGTTTGTGTTTGAAATCTTTGTACACGTATTTTGTATGCAACACTATGTCTATGTGTTTGTGTTTGAAATCTCTGTACATGTATTTGGTATGCAACACTATGTATTCGTAGATGAAATTATTTTTATGTTTGTTTGATGAAATAATATTTTTTGTATGCAACTCTATGTGTTTGTGAGATGAGATGATTTTTATGTTTTTTAAATAAAATAATGGTTTTGTATGTAATTATGTGTTTGCCTTTGAGATCTTTATACATGTTTTTGTATGCAACTCTATGTTTGTGTTTGAGATCTTTATAAATGCATTTTGTATGCAACTCTATGTGTTTGTTAAATGAGATGATGTCTATGTTTGTTAATTGTTTGTTAGATGAAATAATGTTTTTTTATGTATGCAACTATGTGTTTGTGTTTGTAGATCTTTGTACATGTTTTTTGTATGCAACTTTATGTTTTGGTTATGTAAATCTTTGTGTGAAATGACAATTGTTTGTGTACATTTGTATGTTTATATTTAGATTTATGTTGGATGAAATAATATTTTTTTTAATGCAACTGTGTGTAGATCTTTGTATATGTTTTTTTATGCAACTTAAAGTTTTTGGTATTTATATGAAATGAAAATTATTTGTATAGATTTATATGTTTATATTTAATTTTTGTTTGTTTGTATTTTTTTAATATATATGTGAATTTTGTATTACATATATGTATGATTATTTGCAGTATAATAATAAATATATATGATATAATTTCACATTATATTTTTTATTTTTTAAATTGTTTTAATTTTTTTTTCAATTTTGTTTAATTTTTAAATATTGTTTATTTAATTTGTTATTTTTTTTATATCAAAATTTTGATGAACGTTTTTTTTTTAACTTTTAATAAATTAAATAACACCATAGCTATAATAAAATCAATTTAATAAATACATTAATAAAATATTAAAAAAGACTAAACAAAATAATATAAATAAACTATTATAAAAAATTATAAACAACTCGCTTTGTTGTAACAACAACAATAAAAGCACAAATTATCACTTTGTTGTAACAACAACAACAAAGCAACGTTTTTTGAGGCCATATGAGCTTTCACCTTCACGTGGTTGGTCTTGTTAATAGAGATCCTAAAATCTCAAAGCTAAGAAAAGCTCTCAAATCTATAATTATATTTTATATTTTTAATGCATTAATAATAATATCTATTTAAATTTTTATTAAAAAGATTATAATATTGAACATTATAATATATTTTATAATATTAATATTAAAAATTATTAATATCTTAATAATATTAATATTAAATATATTAATATCTTAATAATATTAATATTAAATATATTAATATCTTATTAATATTAATATTAAAGATTATTAATATCTTAATATTAAATATTAATATCTTAATATTAATATTAATTATAATATTAAATATTGTAATATCTTTTAAAACTTTTATAATTAGTATTTTAAATATGATAATATTTTAAACATTGTAATATCTTAAAAATTAATTAATGAAATTTAAATCCATGTTTATAATAATTAATTTTAATAAAATATAATTTTTATTAAAATTTTGTAATTAATAATGAATTTGTAACTTTGATTTATAAAATAATAAAAATATCAAACTAAATAAAATAATAAAAATATCAAACTATATTATAATAGGTATGTAATATTTTATTTCCATCTGGTGGCTGGATTGGGAAGAGGAACTAATAACTACGCTGAACTCATGTCGCTAAAATTGCTGATGTTATTTGCCCTGGAACAAGGATGCTTGTCCCTTCAGATCTTTGGTGACTCCTTGTTAATCATCAACTGGGCAAAGGAGATTACTCTGTGTCATGTGATGGATCTTTTACCTATCCTGGAAGAGGTGAACCGGATAAAACTGACTTTTAACCACATCACATTTACACATATTTACAGGGAGCGGAATGTAATGGCAGACCAACTATCCAAAGAGGCAACGCAGCAGGATTTAGCTATTGGTATATGGAAGATAACCATTCACTCTCCGGCAGGCACATTCAGCTATCATCACAGACCTTTTTATGAGGAGCAGGAAGCACCGCTATAATCTACTGAGCATGTTTGATGGGGGAGATGAGGGACAGTTGCACGCTGTTATTCACCAGATGGGAGACGGAGTAATTAGGCTATTGAGGACCGGCCAATTTCTGGACGCGTCCTGTCACAGAATCGAGTTCCACAGGGTAATAGAATATCGTAGAGTATTTGAATCAGATTATCAAATGATAACAGAGCATGCTGTAGAACAGCATTAATATTGGTTAACAGGCACGTATTGAGTACATTTATAGATACAGGCTGGGACAGCCATATTTTGAATTCATATGGTTTATTGATGCGGGAAATAAGGTCAACAGTTGAGCAGAGATGATCAAGACATTGCTGAGTTTTGTAGTAATGAATATGGGATGTAATTTGTGACAATGTAGGGATCTTAGTGATCTTATTACATGTGCTGAATGTAATTTTGTTCCACTTTGAAATAAAATTACGAATTTTTCCAAGGGAAAAAAAATAGGTATGTAATATTTAAATAAGAAAATTTAATTTTGTATAAATAAAAAATAAAACAATAAAAATAGTAAAAATAATCATAAATATATAATGTAAGGTTAATTAGTTAATGAAGTCAATTATGTCTAGTTCATTAGTTAAGGTGTGGGTCTAGTTAGTAGGATGATTTGAGTTTAATTTCTAATTTCCCTTAGGGATGAACTAATTGGGAGCAAATACTCAAAATCCAACTAGTTAAAGGTTGATGGTGATTTTGATGGCTTAGATGTCCTTAGGTCATGATTTTTTAAACCAAAAACCACTTACAAGTAAAAATAATAAAATAAATTAATAATAATAATAGTTAAAATGATGATGATAGATAATATTATTAAATTAACATATTTTATTAAAAAAAAGCATAAAATAGTAAAAATAGAATTAATTATTTTAATACATAATATAAAAACGATATAAAATAGTAAAAAAAAATAAGAATTTAATAGGGGGGCCACCCGAAGTTGCGTGCTCGATGACCCGATGAGGACATCAAGTGAGACCCTCTATATCATAATAGGTATGTAATATTTAAATAATAAAATTTAATTTTGTATAAATAAAAAATAAAACAATAAAAATAGTAAAAATATTCATAAATATATAATGTAAGGTTAATTAGATAATGAAGTCAATTATGGCTAGTTCATTAGTTAAGGTGTGGGTCTAGTTAGTAGACGACTTGAGTTCAATTTCTAATTCCCCTTAGGAATGAACTAGTTGGGAGGAAACACTCAAAATCCAACTAGTTGAAGATCGGTGGTGATTTTGATGGCTTAAATGTCCTTAGGTCATGATTTTTTAAACCAAAGACCACTTACAAGTAAAAATAATAATAATAAAATAAAATCAATTAATAATAATAATAGTTATAATGAGGATGATAGATAATATTATTAAATTAACATATTTTATTAAAACAAAGCATAAAATAGTAAAAATAGAATTAATTATTTTAATACATAATATAAAAACGATATAAAATAGTAAAAAAAAATAAGAATTTAATAGGGGGCCACCCGAAGTTGCGTGCTCAATGACATCTGTGCATAGGCATAAATATTATGCAATGAAGAATGAATTTATTAATTAAAAAAATAATTAATGATATTTTGTTTATATTGTAATGGAGTATTTTTTTTATTTGATTTGAAATAGTTTAATATAAAATGAATGTTATTGATTTTTTATATTAAATTTAAAATTGAATGTAAAACTATTTAGTTATTTAAAATATTTTTGTAATTTAGATTGGAAATGTATTTGTATTTTATCTATAAAATTGTTTGTTTGTAAATGTAATCTTTATATGTAATATTTTATTCTTTAAAATATTTGTACAATAAAATTTGTAATTATTTTGTTAGATGAAATTATTTTATGTTTGTTACACGAAATATAAAATATAAAGTAAAAATAATATTTTATAATTATTACATAGGTGAGTTTGATGTTGATGGCTTAGATATCCTTAGGTCATGATTTTTTAAACCAAAAACCACTCTTACATATAAAAATAAAAATAATATTAGTTATAATGATGATGATATATAATATTATTATTTATAAGTTTAAAATATAAAATATTTATAAAATTAAAATGAACTTATCATAAATTAAAATTTCTTAACTTTTATGAAAAATAAAATATTATGAAATAGTATATTATTAACTTTATTAAAAATTAACATATTTTATTAAAAAAAAAACATAAAATAGTAAAAATAGAATAATTATTTTAATACATAATATAAAAACGCTATAAAATAGTAAACAATAATAAGAATTTAATAGGAGGGCCATTCGAAGGGGCCTCACCTTCCCTACTCTGATTACAGAGCCTAACTCGATGACTCGATGAGGACATCCAGTAAGACCCTTATATATCTGTGCATAGCCACCAAGGGATTTGATCCCGAGACCTTCTACATTCTCAACCACTTATATATAAGCTCGATGAGTTAGCTCAAGTGGTTGAGAACGTAGAAGGTCTCGGGATCAAATCCACACAGATTTAAAAGGGTCTTACTGGATGAGTCATCGAATTATATATATATATATTTATATATTTAAATTAAAAATGAATTTATTAACTAAGAAAGAAAGTGAATCATAAAGTTTTATATTTATGTTTAACATAATATATATTATGATATGAAGAATGAATTTATTAATTAAAAAAATTAATTAATGAAATTATTATATATTGTAATGGAGTATTTTTTATTATTTGATTTGAAATTGTTTAACATGAAATGAACGTTGTTGTTTTTTATGTTAAATTTAAAATTAAATGTATTGGAAATGTATTTGTATTTTATCTATAAAATTGTTTGTTTGTGAGTGTAATCTTTACATGTAATATTTTATTCTTTATATAATAAAATTTGATTTGTAATTATTTTGTTAGATGAAATTATTTTATGTTTATTATATGAAATGATTTTAATGTTTTCATAAATGAAATAATATTTTTTTATACAATTATACAACCTTTGTATTTGTTTTATTGTGAATTTGTGTCCATATATTTTTAAGAATTTTACATGTTTGTGTTTATAGTTTTTAATACATATATGTATATATAATTTCAGTCAATTTTGTGTTGTGTTTTTTTATACATTTTAAATTGTTTATATATTTAATATATATTTTCTTAAATATAAAATAAATATTATTTATTTATATATTTTAAATTATATTTTTAAGAATTTTATATGTTTGTAATTATAGTTTTTAATTAATATATATATATATATAATTTCAATCAATTTTGTGTTTTATTATACATTTTAAAATTTTATATATTTAATATATGCTCTTCTCTAATATAAAATAAATATTATTTATTTATATATTTTAAATTTCAATCAATTTTGCATTTTATTATACATTTTAAAATTTTATATATCTTATTATTTAATATATGCTCTTTTCTAATATTTTTTATTTTTAATTTGAAATTGTTTAATATGAAATGAATGTTATTGATTTTTTTAATCAAATTTGTTATTAATTTTATTAAATAATATGATTTTTATGTTAAATAAAATAATGTTTTTTTTGTATGCAAATGTGTTTATTGTGTTTGTGAATCTTTGTCCATATTTTTTCCATCCAATCCAAATTGTTTGTGTTGATGAATCATTTATGTTCGTGGATCTTTATACATGTATTTTTTATACAACACTATATATTTGAGGATGTTTTTTGTATGCAACTTTATGTTGTTGATTATTGTTGGAATTGTTTGGTTATTAAAATGTGTAGTTTGCGTCAATTGATTGTAGAGTCTATTTGTACTTAATTTATGAGATTATTTGCTTGTGAATGTAATCTTTGGCTAATAATATTTCGTTTCTTTAAAATATTTGTATAATCATATGTTTGCTAAATGAAATAATGATTTTGGTATGCAACTTTAAGTGTTTGTGAATTTTGTCCATGTTTTTTGTACATGATTTTGGTATGCAATGTTGTTTTTGTGTTTGTAAATCTTTGTACATGTATTTTTTATGCAACTTTGTGTTTGTGAATTATTATACAACCTATATTAAACTAACAATTAAAGTAGGTAGTAAATATTATAAATAATTAAATAATTATTATGAAAAGATTTTATTCACGAAATAGTCATAACATGCACCTGATAATCCTTTTGAGAATTCGATTGCTCATCCAAAGGTTGCGACACGAAGACACGATCAATTAACACATTCACCAACAAATTAATCTTATGGGCCACATCCTTGATGGCATTAACAATTGCAAGCACGGGAGCATCTATGATTTTCCTCCTTACCCGCCTCAATCTCTTGCTCCACACGATCACGGTAATGCTTCACATTCTCTGATAAAATTATTGCTTTGCATCAACCACCTCCTGATAAAGCTCTTGCTTTGCCTTAACCACTTCACGTTGGATACAAGGCATGTGGGTGGCTTGTCAATTCTCCCCTGGTCCCTTGGTGGCCCGACGATGAACTATAATCCCTACCAACCACATTTGGCACCCTCTTCCATCGTCCCAAACCTGATGATACCCAAACCCCTACTCCGTTCAAACTTCCTTGGAATCGATCAATAGCTTAACACCAAACTCCAAGCTCAACATAGGATCAATATGGTTGGCAAGGCAAACCAATTTTTGATATCATTCCCAACCACCCACGACCTCGCTCTTCCATTACCTTCTTGGACCGAAACCACAATTACAAACACTCCCACACAAGCACCCTCTAAAACTACATGCAAACAACATGTCAATGTAGACTATAGGGATGGCAAGTGGCTAGACAAAGGCCAAGTGTGGTCACATCCGAGTATTCAAATTGTTTAATATGAAATTAATGTTATTGATTTTTTTAATTTGAAATTGAATGTGGAATTGTTTGATTATTAAAAATATTTATGTAGTTTTCAATTGTGGTGTATTTATATTTTATCTATGAAATTGTTTGTTACATGAGATGATTTTTATGTTATGAATCTTTGTGATTTTTACATTTGTTGTGTTTATGAATCTTTGTCCATGTCTTTTTTATGCAACTTTGTGTTTGAGTTTGTGGATCTTTGTACATGTATTTTTTATAAACGCTATGCATTTGTACATGTATTTTTTATGCAACGCTACACATTTGTGGATGTTGTACATGTTTTTTGTATGCAACTCTATAAGTTTGTGGATTATTGACCCAATGATGTTAAACTAATAATTGAATAAGGTAGAAAATATTATGAATAAACTAAAAGAATAAGGGAAAAATAAAAAGATTGAGGAAAACAATATAATAAAGTTAAGAAATCTAAACTAATGCATGATATTTATTAAGATATAAATGATGGGATCATAACTTTTATTTATAAAAACATATTCAGAATAAAAATAATAAAAATTATCATACTAACTTGTTTTTACCTTTTTTTATTATGAATTTTTTCAAAAATCATATTTCAAAGAAAATTGATTGGAATGATGGGATCATATTCGTTTATTTTACTAGATTAGTGTAAGGTTTTGAAAACCTTGCAATCCTCTACTTGTAATTCACAACACATAATCACTCAAGTTAAATCTACAAACATGTAAAAAAATTCATTAACTTATTAACTTATTTAATTTTGGCAAATTAATTCATTTCGAATCCACATACTTGTATCTCTCAAAGCAAACTACAACAAAATGAAGTATCATTATATTACAACAAAAATGATTTACAAATAGGCCACAAACACTATATCAAATTATTATAAATATTCACCCAAAATAATTTAAAATTAATTAAATTAATATAGTAAAAACATTAACATACAAATTATTGAAAAAAATGATTTACATATATGCCACAAATCAATATTATAATATCATAATTACTATCGTAACATTTTTAATATACCAATTAATCCTACTTATTTTTAATAAATAAATAATAATATATTATCATAAGTAATATATAGTAATATAATAAATTGAAAGATTGACATGGGAAGATGGGGTCTGCAACTAGGGTTCTGCAGGGTTCTTTGGCGCTAGTTCGAGCCAAGAAGAAGGTTTGGTGGAGGGTTTTTTGAGCTTCAACCACTTGGAGTCAAGCTGGTTCAATATCAGCTGGTCTAGTACCAGCCAAATTTAAAAAAAGTGGGAAATGGTTTGTTTTGTTATGTTGAAGCTCTCGAAACCCTCTTTTCCATGTTCCTTTTTGTTGGTATAGAATTGGGGCCAGGTTTTAGCTTTGGTAGAATTATAGGGGGTGCCAGGTTTTAGATGTGGTTGAACTATAGGGGGGAACCCTTTTTTTATTTGATTTTTTTGGCCTAGATTTTCATTGTTTTTGCTGTAGGGGCCCTTTATTGATTGATTTCTTCGAGGGTTCTATGGTGCGGGTTAGTTGTCACATCTGATAGGTGTTTCGTTGTGAGGGCGACAGATTGTTGGGTTCACTGAGTTGTGTCAGGGGGGGAATTACCGGTCCGGCCGGTCTTTTGGTGCGATGTCTTCACACAATGCACACTCTGGTGACTCATTATCTCAGACCCCCGGTGGTGCTCGGCCCGTCGGCTCGACTGAATACCCAAGCTCTGGTTTTGCGGCTGTTAGGAACCCTAATTTTCATGGTGTTAGGGCTAAGAGCAAGAGATGGTCAAAAACCCTAAAAGCTAGGGAGAAGCTCGACAGATTTGTCATTCCTGCGGGTTCTAATTTGGAAAGGGTCGAAATGTTGGCCGGTCTGCATTGGTGGGAAGGCTAGAATTTGCATTCGGGTCGAAGGAGGAAATTGTGGAGTGTGGGTTAATCGGTTCTGGTTACCTATTATTGGTAACACCCTGTGGATTAATTTGTTAGTGAATCGGTGGATCCTCTTCATATTTCCCAGTCCGGAGGCATCTGCAAAGATTTTAGCAGGCACCTCGCTGTTTAAGGAAGGGTCTTTGAATCTCAAATGTTGGCACGTTTCATTTGACCCCATTAGAGAACGTTTTGGTTTACGGCACCTCTGGATGATCATCCCTGGCCTCCCCATTGAACTTTGGACGGAAGACATTGTGGTGGGGCTTGCAAACTCTGTGGGGAAATTTGTCCAAGTGGATAAGAACTCCATCTTCGGCATTGACAGACGTTATGCAAAAGTTATGGTGGAGATTGATTTGAGTCTGGGGCTCCCTGCTGCAATTGAAATTGAGTGGGGTGAACGCATTTGGGTTCAACAGTTGGATTTCTTTAGAACCCCATTTAGATGTTTCCACTGTCGGGATATCGGGCATATCAAAGCTAAATGCCCTGCTTTACTGTCAGATTGGGTGTCCTCTGGCCGCAGGAAGGATTTCAACCCTCCAAATCTTGGTCTCGTCACTCCAGAAATTGGTAAGTCTAAAATCCCTCCGGAATCTGCTTACTCTGAATTATCTAAAGCAAAGTTAGAATTTATTTATGATAAGGAGTTGGATTTAAATAGGTGCATTTTAAGTGGTGAAGTTCATTTGAGACATGGTATAACTATTCCTCAGTGTGTCAAACCGTTTTTTATTAATCCTGTGTCGGGACCCTCTACGGTTGTTAGATGTCTGGATAAAGAACTTGATGTTGTTAATTTAGACAATTGCCCGCCCATCGTTAGTCCTGAGAAAAAATCTGTATATGCTTAAGTGTTGGGGTTACAATCGTTTCTGAGTCTATTTTACCCCCTGCTCCTATTACTGTGGAGAGTTCTCCTCCTATTATGGTTGAGAGTTCCCGGGATGGGGACATTGCCCTGGGTTTGCCTGGAAAGGAGACTATTGTTTCTGTCGGTTTGGGTGAGCTTGAGCCTCATGTTTCTATTGGGTATTCTCCCCTCCCTATTTATTCAAAAAATCCCTCTTTGGATTCGGCGGTTTTGCCTATTCAATTCCCAAAATTTCAAAATGTGACTAATCGTAAGGGGAAAAAAAAGAAAATTGCTCCAGACCCGGGTTCTCTGGTGGATGGGGTTTCTGCTGTTGAGATGGTGAGGGTTGAAGATTCTGTGTCGGGCCTTAGAGCGAAGATGCCTGTGGTTGATATTTCTTAATGTCTTTGTTTTCCCTGAATGTGCGTGGATTGGGTGGGGTTTCTCGAGCAAGGGCCCTCACCAACCTTTTCCAGTCTACTTGCCTGGGTATTGTTCTTTTTCAGGAGACCATGTGCTCCTATTCGGATGCTATTTCGAAAATTGGGGGTTTGTTGCCGAATTGGGAGGTATCGGCCACAAATTCTTCGGGGCTATCTGGTGGTCTGGCGGTGGCCTGGAACCCTCAGTTGTTCTCTTTCAAAACATTTAGAACTGATTGGGGGATCTTATTGGAGGGTTTTTGTATTGGCCTAAATTTTAAATTATCTGTGTTTAACTACTATGCCCCCTATTCAAACAGACGGACTTTTTGGGATTCTCTTGCCAGTTCTGGGATATTAAATGCAGATAATCTTATATTTGCAAGTGACTTAAATTTCACAAAGTCACCTTCAGAATTATGGGGGAAAAAAGCTAGATTGGATCCACTGTCTGATTGTTTCTCTAAGCTCCTGATGGATTATGAGCTGGTTGATGTTTCTCCCACTAAAATGCTACCAACCTGGACAAATGGTAGACAAGGGGGGGAAGGCATTCACAAAAGACTGGACAGGTTTTTGGTGAAAGTGTCGCTATTGGAATTATTCCAGAGATACAGATCTTGGGTGCATGAGTCAAAGTTCTCTGATCACTAGCCCATTATTTTTCAATTCGATGATTATGGTTTAAAGAAGAATGTCCCTTTTAAGTTTAATTCATCTTGGCTGTTGCAAGAGGATTTTTGCAGATTGGTTAAAGAATTCTTGCAAGGGTTGAATGTTGTGGATGATAATCCCATAGACTTGTTTTGTATTAAAATGAGATTACTTAAGAAGGAGGTTGTGAGATGGATCAAGGCTCGAAAAGAGAATGATAAGAAGGAATTGGCTCTCCTGGAGGCTGAAATTCAGAAGTACCATTCTGTCAATATTAATGGTGTTTTGAATGAGGAGGATTTCAAAGTGGTTAAGCAATTTGAGAAGAAAAAAGAGGAGATCCTTATTCAGGAGGAAATGGAATGGCGTTTGAAGAGTAGGGCTTTGTGGATTAATCATGGTGATCAAAATACAAAATTTTTAAATTCCTTTGCTTCTGCTCGCCGAAACATGAATTCTATTTGGGAATTGGAAAATTTGGATGGGAATATTATCTCTGGAGGTGATGCTTTAAAAGTTGAAGCTGTTTCTCATTTTGGCAATATTTATAAGGAAGAAGGCAATAGGGAACTTCTGGATCAGATTAGGGTGGCTGAACTTTACCCTCGGTTTTTTAATGACCATGAGGCTGCTGAGTTGGGGAATGAGGTCTCGCTTGATGAGGTGGAGAAAACGCTGAAACTCTTTGCCAAGGAGAAAAGTCCTGGTCCGGACGGTTGGCCTGTTGAAATTTACACTCATTTTTTTGATATTATGGGTATGGACATTCTGAGAATGGTGGAACATACAAGGCTATATGGTTTTACTTCTGGGGCTCTGAATTCTTCTTTTATTACTCTGATTCCAAAAAAGGGTAAACCTGCAAATTTTGGTGACTACAGACCGATTGCATTATGCAACTTAGCCTACAAATTGGTTTCCAAAATTATTGCTCAAAGGATTAAATCTTCTCTATCTGAACATATCACCGAGGAACAGTTTGGGTTTCTGCATAATCGACAAATTCATGATGCCATTGGTACTTCTCAAGAGCTGCTTCATACTATCAAAGCTCGAAAACATAGTGCTATGCTGCTGAAAATGGACCTGGAAAAGGCTTATGATCGAGTCAATTGGACTTTCTTAAGACTCATTTTGATACAGATTGGTATTCCTCCTCTAGTTCTCAATTGGATTATGAGTTGTGTCTGTACGGCCAACATTGTTGTATTGATCAATGGATCACCTTCTGATTTCTTCAAATGTTCCAGGGGGCTCCATCAGGGATGCCCATTGTCCCCATTGTTGTTCTTGTTAATAATAGATGGGCTCAGCAGAATGTTGAACTATGCAAAGAATGAAGGCCTGTTAAAAGGTATTGAGATGGGTGTTGGCTGTGTTTTAACTCATCTTATCTTTGTTGATGATATTTTATTGGCGGGATTGGCTACTGTTTCTGAATGGAGGGTATTCAGGAATATTATCATGACTTTTTGCAATGTATCTGGAACGAAGGTAAGCAACTCTAAATCTAGTTTCCATTATTTGAATGTGGAATTAGGTAGGAGACGTGAAATCTCATGTATTTTGCCTTATAGCTGCTTCCCAATTGATAATGGTCTTAAATATTTGGGGTTTTTTCTTATACCTAATAATTACCAAATTAAAGACTGGTGGTGGCTTATTCGAAAAGTCGAATCTCGCATTGATCATTGGGCGTTCAGGTTGCTATCTGTTGGTGGCAAGCTAACACTGATCAAAGCTGTCTTAATGGGGATTCATGTCTATTGGATGTCATTGCTTGAAGTCCCAGTCTACATTATTAATGTTATCAGACGATTAATCTTCAATTTTCTGTGGTCCGGAGGAAAAGATCGGTCCAATTTGGTTATGACGGGGTGGGAGACTCTATCCTGGCCTGAACAATTTGGGGGTTGGGGGATAAAAGATCTCGGTTCATTTAGCATGACACTTAGGATAAAGAGTCTTTGGAGGTGTCTATTTAAGAACACTCTTTGGTCCAGAATTATCAATGCAAAATATATTAAGATGGATGTGATTGCTTGGATCAGAAATTCGATGCCTCTTGGGGGAAGTCCATCTCCTATGTGGCGTGGTCTAAAGAAAGTGTCGAACTAGATTGTTGGTGAGCTGAAATGGGAGGTAGGTAACGGTGAGATCATCAAGATTGGTCGAGACAATATTCTGGGTATTGAGGATTCTTGTGGCCTACCAAACAAAATTCGGGATTATTTGAAGATCTATGGGATGATTTATCTAAAAGATGTCAGAAATAGTAATGGTGACTCATATTGGTATAAATCCAAAGATTTGGGGTTGGTTGGTAATGATGCTACTGTCTGGGATAATTATGTTCATGCCCTTAACACTACTGGCTGTGCTTTGTCTACTCAAATTGATAAATTGGTTTGGTGTGGAAATGGGAAAACTAGTATGGTCACTGCAAAATCTGCCTATGACAAAATTATGCAAGAGAGATACATATTTCCACAAAACTGGTGGTATAAGAAGATTTGGAAGTGGGATGTCCCATTAAAAATCAAATACTTTCTTTGGCATGCCTTGCAGGGTACATTGAAAACATGGGATAATCTTCTGACGAGGGGATGGTGTGGTCCAAATTGGTGTATACCGTGCAAGGAAAATTCTGAAAACATCTGTCATCTGTTTGTTTCCTGCTCTTTTGGAAAGATGGTATGGAATTTCTGTTGTACAGAAATGAAAGTCAATAATGGATGGGATGCGGGTAATTTTGGTCAATCTCTTCTTAACTGGTACAGAAATTCAAAGGATTCATTATTTCTGCCCATTTTTGTGTCCTGGGCAATTTGGTATGCCAAGAATTGTGCTACTTTTCAAGGTCAATGTTTGGATATTATGGCGTGTGGGATGATTGCTATTAAATTTGCCCAACAATTCAAATCGGTGAAGGACCCAGTTGGGGTTAGAAGTATTGGTTAGTTCTCCTTGAAATTTGACCAACCTATTCTCCTGTTTGATGGGGCTGCAAAGAATGGTTACTGTGCAGCTGGTGGTGTCATATATTTAAACAAGGATCATCACTTCTCACTAAGGCTGAACTGTGGAAATGGAAGCAATATGAAGGCAGAATTGTTAGCTTTGTGGGGTGTCCTGAAATGTGCAAATATCTTTGGGTTGGTAAATTTAAAGGTTTTTGGTGACTCTCGAGTCACTATAAAATGGGCAATTGGAGAGTATGAACTCAACATTTTGGAGCTTAATCAATGGTGCATGCGCATAAAGGAGGAAATTGCTAAGGTCGAGTGCATATCTTTCACTCATATTTATCAGGAGCACAATGATATGGCTGATAAGTTGTCCAAGCAAGCTCTACTGGATTTAGAAGGTCATTTGTTTTGGGAAGAATGGATGGACTCCATTCTGCTGGACAAGGGTGATGTTTTCTATGACTAGATACTGTCAGCGGTTTGTCTGATTTTTGAAGTTTGTAAATCTGGAACTTGGGTCCGATATGTTAATTTTGTATGTATTTATGATATGATAGAAGTTTTTGGACTTTCTGTTAAGAAGCCATGAACATGATGCAAAAACCTTGATGTATAAGGTTGACTATCTTTGTACTATTTGATTCCAATGAATAGCAATAGTACTTTTTTTTCGGTTGAAAAAAATAGTAATATAATAAATAATATTGTGTAAACATAATATTAAATAATCAATAATAGTAATATAGTAATATAATAATATAATAATAATAATAATAATTAAATCATTTACATTAAAAGACATACATTTCAATGAAAATGTATTAGTATGCTTATATAAAGGCCAAAGCATTGTAATTTTCAATCATCAATTATATATCATCTTATTCATTATCAAAATGTGGGATTTCGAATATATCCGTGGGTTATTTCAGAAATTGTGGGTTTATTCAGAGTTAATTGAGAATATCCGAATATGGCAGAAGACTCAGCCAAACAGGTGATGAGCAGGTTGATGAGATTCATGTAGAATCTCAAGAGTTAGAGTTTTATTTCAGAGGTGGGCACTTCTCTCCGAGAGACATTCCAAAGTAGGAGGGAGTTGCGTCAGGAGTCAGTGGTAGAGATTTGGATGGTGCCGGAAGGACCTCCCTCGTTATGAGGGAGTGTTGAAAAAGATAACTCTAGAGGCCCTCCCTCATATTTTTGGTGTGAATGTGATGAGGGGGACCAAAAAGTCTTGTTCCTTGTGTATTTATGTAATAAAGTGACTTTTATGTAAATAAAGTTATGTTTTGTACTTTATAAAAGTGGGTCACATTTAAAGTGATGTATTTAATAATTAATGACTTTAATTATTAAAAGTGAATTAAATGTAGACCCTTGATGTTGTAATTAAATCTCAACCCTAGATTAGGTAGTTGATTAGTTAGTTACAAAAAGAAAAGTATAAAACAAATTGAGGGAAAAATGACAAACACACCATCAAGGAGGAAGAGAAAAAATTGAAGAAGAGTAGCAAATAAGGGCATGATTTCCAAGAGAAGAACAGTCACACAGTTCCCAATGCCGTCTGAACAGGCCATACAACAGCATTAAAGGCAGCCACATGTGTGGGCTTGAATTCCAATGAAGCTGGCTCGAATCCCAATGCAATGACCAAAATAATTAATGCCGACTGTGCAACAGTTAAAGAAGACACGTGAGGACAAAGAAATCGAGGCAAAAAGGTACAATTCTGTACAGCAGGCCGTACAACAATTTTTTGGCACAATTTTTGAGGTTAGCACAAATTTCGAGGTTGGGTCTGATTTATGTAATAAATTGTTGTTTGTGGATAATCTGTCAATTAGGGTTGAAGAGAAATTCCTTGTGTTGGATTTTTGTACTCTTCTTAAAGAATATTTTTTCTAGGGTTTTCCACAAGTGGGGGGTTTTGCCCGATCAAGTTTGACCAAAATCTTGAGTGTTCAATGTGCTTGCACATTTTCAGTATTTGGAGTACTTTTGAAGTGGTGGTTTTACTTTTAAATTTTCTAAGTTAAAACCCTAGATTTTCAAAGTGTTTGACAAAATGTGTGAATGAGCAATTTCATATTTAATGTCAATTTTCTTCATGCATTGAATGGCATATATCCAAAAGCAGGAAAAGCCATCAATCAAGGTGAGAAAGTACTCAACGCCCCCAAAAGAATGAACGGTGCCCACAAATATCACTATGAATTAACTCAAGAAACTAGGAATCTCCCCTCGCTTTGTCCTTATGAAAGGACTCTTGAAGATGTTTCCTCAACACACAACCTTCACAAACACCACTAGGTGGGGTTCATAAATGGTGTGTGATGCAATGGATAGTAAGAAGATTCAGTGAAACTCTTGAAACATTGAGAACATCTCCAAATTGGCAATATAAAATATGACATCACCACAACTAGAAATTGGTAAGGCTAAGTTCTCGCCAATAACTACTTCCACACTATGTTATAGTCGATAGTCAAAGAGAAGAGGTCATCATTTCGCCATATGCATTGTAGCTCCAAAATCAACAATCCATTCCTATAGAGAAGAGGACCAATATGTAGAATGCACAACGAAATATGCATTGTGAGAAAATCCACTAGTATTGTCAAAATGATCCTCTTCGCTAATTACATGTATTGCAAGTTCCTCGATTTTTTGAAGACAAAAGGACCAATATGCAGAATGTACAATGAAATTTGCATTGTGAGAAGATCCACTAGTACCTCAAAAAGATCCTCATTGTTGATTACAATTTACAGGTATTGAAAGTTCCTTCAATTTTTTGAAGAGAAATGGTGCAAGATTTGAGGGCACGTCCCTCCTTATGACATCGGTTGCACGTGAGACTTTTCTTCTAAGAGGATTTTAAGTTTCCCCCCTTAACCAACGCATACTCATGCTTAAAAGAGGTTGAGGTAGCCTTTGGTTCAACTTGATATTGATGGGTAATTCTCCCATATTCCTCAATGTGACTTGATGTTGGATAAGATTAGCAAAAACTACTCAAGATTTGTGTATCCCTTCACAAATAGTGGGATAATATAGAATCTAGGTTGGCCCAAAACATCGAAATATGTACAAGTTTCCAATACCAAGAAACCTAGAAGCATTACTCCCTCCCCTCCAAAATGGGTACGCGAGGGAATTTTGTATCTTAAAAATATAAAAATATATATTTAGTTTATTTTAAAATAACACTATCCTGTAAGAAAATAAGAACGATACACATAAATGGCAGTTTAGAAGAAGAGCCATGTCTATATTAACTCTTATAAATGATTACAAGATGCAAAATCCCATAACTCGGTGGTCTTTCTTAAAGTTAGTGCAGCTGCGAGACCCATTCTCAAAGAAGATGGTACCCTAGTCAGTTAACTAGGGTTCCTGGTCAAGTTAACCAGGCAAAGTAAAGAGTAAGACCCTAGAAGGTACCATAGGGCCCCCAGCTGTCTCCTGGGCTTCTTGGTCGGGGACCAAGCAGGTTGATGCCATGGCAAAGTCCCTAGCATGTGGCTAGGGCCCCTACTTGTCTCTAGGGTTATCTGGTCTAGGACCAGACAGTTTCTTGGTCATGAGAACCAAGTGGGTCCTGCAGGTTGAGACAAAGACCTCTTGGTCCAGGACCAGGCAGATTCTTGGTCATGAGGACCAAGTAGTTCCTGCATCAACATACCTGGTCAGTTAACTAGGTGGATCTTGGTCAGTGGACCAAGATGATGATGTGTGACGTCCTCTTCTCCTATGTCTTCGAGATGGTTGAGCTAGATGGTATTCTCAAGGGACTGGCCACCCCTTGATGGAGCCACTAGCATTTGACCTAAGGAGCAGTCTAGAGGACCGCATGATCACATCATCAGGTTATATGGAACACTTGTACATTTGAGAGAGAGATGATTGGTTGTACCCCACCTTGGTTGATTGACATTTGCCTTACACCTTGTTGATTGTTTGTCTTATGGTACCTTGTCTTTGACTTGTGGTTAATAGGGTCATTTACCCACCTTGAGTTATCTTTTGATTTCTACCACCTTTAATGTTTTTAGTCCTATGGGTACTATGGTTGTTTGTCCACTTTGTGGTTTACCCTTGTCCTAGGGGCTATGGATCATGTACCCACACTTATCTTATGTTGGGTCATGTGTTGGTCCTTATACCCTCACCTAACAAATTAAAAGACCCTAGTCCTATGGGTACTATGGTTGTTTGTCCACTTTGTGGTTTACCCTTGTCCTAGGGGCTATGGGTCATGTACCCACACTTATCTTATGTTAGGTCATGTGTTGGTCCTTGTGCCCTCACTTAACAAATTAAAAGACCCTAGTACCCACCTAATGTCACCCTACTTATGTTTTATGTTTTATGTTATTAAATGTGACTTTATTATTTTGACCCTAAATGTTAGTACCCACCCAAGTCACTTTATTTTTTATTTTTATTTTTATGATTTTATTTTTAAGTGATACTCTCCTAAATGTATGGAACCCTAACTTAAATAAAGAATTTATTTAAAGACCTTTCTAGAAGAAACTAGTCCTATATATTGAAGACTTCTCTTTGGCATTTAATCATCATTACTTTAGCTCTACTCCTTCCTGTGCTTGACGTCAAGGATATCACAGCTACTCTTTCTGAGTTTTTATTGCCGCCCACTTGCTAATCAAGTTCAGATCTTTTTTTTATGTTATTTTTTATTGATATGCATCGATGTCAAGGATATCACAGCTACTCTTTCTGAGTTTTTATTGTCACCCACCTACTGATCAAGTTCAGATCTATTTTTTTAATGTTATTTTTTATTGATATGCATCCGAGTTTAATCTGTGATTAGATTGAAGAAGGTTGTGACCTTGTTAACTTTGAGTTCTGCCTTCTCTCTACTCATCCATGTTTTTGGGAGTCTGATCTGCCTTTCTGAAGGTTAAGCTGAATCAGATCTGCTGATAAAGAATGCGATCTACATGTTTAGAGTGCCTGATAGGGCCTTGAGTTGAATCTGATTTGTTGGTTGTGTGTTGACTGTGACTAATTCTGCTTGACTGGAAGTCTGATCTGTTGTGTATAAGCTTACTTGGGGTTCCAATCTACCTTTTTTCTCTACCTGCATCTGATCTACCTGTTAACATGACAGATCTGTTGTTATATGTTGACTGAGATCCATTTATGTTGTTTAAGGCCTACCTAGGATCTGATCTACATGCTATGAGACCATTGGTGGAGGCCGTGAGGCAGTTCTGGTCTTTCACCTGTTTGTGATCTACCTAAGGTCTGATCTCTTTGCTTGGTGCACTTTTATGGAGGCCGTGAGGCCTGAGGGTTTCACTCAGTCTGTTGAGCATATAATTCTGGTAGTCACACCTTATCAAAGTCAGATTTATATTACTGGGACTTGATATGATATATTGTGTACTGAGAATTTGTCATGGGTAATTTTATGACTTGATCTTTTGTGCAAAGTTTTTGATCGAGATTGTCATTGTGTTTTCTGACTGTCTTTGAGCATTCATGTTTGACTGTATCTCAACCTCTCCATCTCTCTATCTGGTTTGTACTTACCCTCTAGTAGGGTCAGCTGGTTCCTAATGATTGACTGCCCTATGAGAGGCACAGTCCTTTTATGAAAGTAAATTTTCTGAGTATAAAACGAAAAGGGTTCTACACTCTAGGTAAGTACCCTAACTTGCTAATTAGAATTATTGTTGATTACATGTTACTAAAGATTACTTTAACACAGTGACCCAATTGGTAGTGTTAAAGATGAAAAGTTGAAAGAGATGAAAATTATGTTTCAATACTATTTACTGTTGTACTATTTTGTTTCAGTATTATTTTGTTAAAAGTAATTTTTGCATTAAAGTACATTGATTTTTATTCTTCTACATCTAACCCTAACCCTAACCAAAATTTAACAATCTTGACCTGTGTTGCACGTATCGTCGATATATCGGATTTATCGTCGATATTTTCTGAGGTCCGATATATCGAATTGAATATATCGTGATAAATCCGATATATTTCGAATATATCGCGAGTCGACCGAAACTATCGCCCTGCTATGCAAAAAATTAAAAAAAAATCATGGGGTCTTTTTAAGTCCGCAGGTTTGGTTTTAATCATTCATTTTGTGTTTGCTAGAGTGTGACAGAGCAAGAGAGGAGTGGGAGAACGTTGTGCATTCATCCAAGAAGGAGAAAGCCAAGGATTTTGCTACCATTAGAGGAGAGATCGTGGTGAAGTGGGGATTCAAAGTTCAAACCATCAAGATTTCCAAGTATGTATAAAACGTTTTGGCTTCCTCCAATTGTTTTTCTAGACTTAGGCTAGGGCTTGCATTTGCATTGTGCCTCCTTACTTTTGAATGGAAGATTCAACCATTCCATTTCCACATTCATCTAACCCTCATTAGTTAAATTTTAAGCTTTGCAAGTTCCCATTATCATGTGTTTATTTTGGTTTCTTTTGTGCCATAGGGTTAAGATTTTCTTCTCAACAAAATGCCAAAGGCATTGGATCCAATGTGGGTGTATGGTGAACCAGTAGAGCTTCCCAACAAACAAATATTGACATGCAATCTTTGTGGCAAAAACATTTATGGAGGAATTAGCCGCTTGAAACACCACCTTGCCAAACTCACTGGGTTTGATGTGGATGTTTGTGAGAAAACTACCCCAGAAATTATGTGCATTGCAAACCAATCCATTATTGATATTGCTAATAAGAGGGATTCGAAGGAGGCTCGCAAAAATGAACTTACAAGCGCTACCACTGGAACAAGTGCCTCAATGGGAGGAGTAGGACCACAATCCCACTCCTCATCCACACGACCCACAACTTCTCGAATGCCCTCATCAACCTCACCTTTCTTTGTGCCGAGGTCAACACCGGGGAGGCAACCTTCTATTCGGGCATTGGTTAAAACAAAGGAGAAAGAGGAGGCTGACAAGATTGTGACAAAATGTTTTCTTTGGAGTAATATACAATTTAACATTGCCAAGAACCCCTTCTACCATGCCATGTTTAAAGTTGTTGCTATAGTTGGCCCGGGGTATAGGGGCCCTTCCTATAATGATTTGAGAGGGCATCTTCTTCAAGGGCAAAAGGTTGATTGCACGCAAAGATTAGCTAAGCTCAGGGAATTATGGGAGACCACCGGATGCACCGTGATGTCGAATTGGTGGACTGATACAAAGGGCAAGTCAATTCTAAATTTCTTGGTTAGTTGTCCCAGGGGGACAATGTTTATCAAAAGTGCTGATGCAAGTGCATATACAAAAGATGCACAATTATTATGTGACTTGATGGATGGCTTTATTCGAGAGATAGGCCTGCAGTATGTTGTCCAAGTCGTCACGGACAATGTTGCTAATTATGTTGTTGTTGGGAGGTTGCTCATGGAGAGGTATCCAACCTTGTATTGGAGTCTTTGTGCAACCCATTGCATTGATTTGATGCTAGAGGACATGGGCAAAATTCCTTGGATCAAGGGAACCGTTGATTCAGCTCGGAGTGTGACCAAATACATATATAATCACACATATGTTCTTTCACTCATGAGACAGTTCACGAGGAACAGAGAGTTGATTTGTCCCGCGATCACATGTTTCGCCACTAGCTTCATTTCACTTCAGTCGCTCCTCAAGAGTATGTTGGAGTTATAGAGGATGTTTCTTTCTAATGTGTGGGGATGTTTCTTTCTGATGAGTGGGTTGCTTGTGTCTATAGCACCAAACAAGATGGGAAAGCCATAGCCCAACTTGTGTGACATGACCAAAGATTCTGGAGTGCAGTAGGTGAGGTATGTACCATTAGTGAACCTTTGGTAAAGGTTCTTTGATTGGTTGATGGTTGTAATGTCCATTTTTAAATTTTTTATTAAAATGCCCAATTTTTCACTTTTTCCCCAATTTCGAACTTTTACTAGTTTTGATGTCTAGGTCTCCAAATTGACCCAAATGCTCCCAAATATTCTGTGAGGGTATATGACTGATATTAAGACTTGAATATGAGGTTCAAGGATGATTTATGACCCTCCAAATACTTCTGCAAACTTGTTTAAGATTCTGGACAAAGTATGGAATTTAACTAGCAATTTGGGGATCAAATCCCCCCCAGGGTAAGTACTGAAAATGGCTCTCCAAATGCCTTCAAACCCATTCGAAATTCAGAATAGAGGTGGGGATGTCTGAGGGACATTAATAAGGTCTCAAATGCACCATTAATCAGTTATTAAATCTGTTCTAACCTTCTCCCAAACAACAACAAAAATCCCTAATTCGACCCTTGGGGAAATGGCACCAAATCTCTTCCAAATGCAAATAAACTGAGCAAAATGACTTCAAATACTTAAGTGCTGAACATGAAACTTGTAACACTCATCAATGGTTGTCCGTTCATCATAAATATATCAGAGAAACATTCTTTCATTCGAAATCATCAACATTACAATGGCATACATCAATGTAGTGGGGAAATGGTCATGGTTTGCTCATTAATCATCATTTTTGCATACAGCACTTGATATTTCGACCTGAGACTTTTTGAAGATGAAGAACAGAGTATATTAAGCTTATTACAATTAGAAATGGATCATGAGAAGCTCTCCCAAAGAGTACAAGAGCTCACCAAAAACGCCCTCTCTCAAGGAGCAAAAATATGCCATCAAAACTAGAAATGGTTGAGGGAAAGTGTTGCACTAGAAGAAACCACGAGCTTCCCTGTAGCTTACACCTGCAAATACAAACTCCATTAAAGCTCCATGAAAGACCTAAGTGGCCTCTCCAAACACCATCTTGGATGGGAATCTTTCACCCTCGAAATTGGCTAAGGCAAGAAACTAGTCATCCACTAGCTCTCTCTTCACAAATGCATTTTTTTTCAAATGATCAAAAACCATTCTCATACTTGATTTCTGTATTTTATAACCAACCTTAGCCTCCTATGGTTCAAATTCCTCCCATTAGCTTCTAGGGATTTCCACTTAGGAAATATTCCACATTTGCCACTTGTCTCCCTAGTTCCCAACCTTCCATCTTCTCCCAATTCGAGTAGGGACCTCTTTGGCTTCTCCAACTCCCATGAGCGCCTTCTTGGAGCCTATTTTTGGGGCTGACATGTCATAATGGTCAGATGTCAAAAGTCAGATCTGAAATTTGTCATAGATGTCATAGATGCTTCATCATTGTTGTCATAGGGGCTAGGGAATCTAGCCCAAGTGTCCACAAGCTTCCAATTTGACTCTTCCTCTTCCATGGAGGTTACCATTCCATCCCAATTTGACCTAAGATGCTCAATGCCATGTGTATGACTTACCAACTCACCCAATAATGTTTGCCTTCTCATGGATTCGAAATGGCAAGAGAGATATGCCATGTGGCAGTGAGAAATCAAGCTAGTGTGGGTCCCACATCCTCCATATGTCTTCAAAACCATTACCACCTAGAGTTTCTCTTGAATTTATTTATTCAACCTCTTTATTAAATACTTGAACTATTATAATGTATAAGCATTATTCATTTGCTCCCTTATTACAATTCCAAATATACCCATTCAACCTAGGGAACTAGTAGGATTGATGGGATTGTCCTGCTATGCAATTATTTGAATGGGGACATTACAGTCCTCCCCACCCAAGATTGCTTGTCCTCAAGCAATTTCAGATTTGGATGCTGCAAAATCTTCTCCTCTTCCCATGTGGCATCTTCATTTGGTAAGGCCTTCCATTGCACTAAATATTCTTTGATAATTCTACTCCTCAACCTCCTTTGCCGTGTCTTCAAAATATTTTCCAAAACAAGCGTGAGCTGACCTTCATCATCCAAAGAAGGGAGTATTTCTGAAGTGATAATTTGCTGACCAAGAGCTTTCTTGAGACAAGAAACATGAAATACATTATGGATTTTACTCCCTTCCGAACTACCTTGTATGGCCCATAGTACCTTGGTTTTAGCTTTTCTGCTCCATTCTTTTTTAGAGATGTTTGTTTATATGGCTACAACCTCAAATATACTAAATCATTAACCTGAAAGGTCCTTTCTTCTCTATGTCTATCAACATATTGTTTTTGTTGATTTTGAGCAACCTGCAAATTGTCTTTCAAAAGCTTTAAAATTTCTTGGCTCTCTTCCACTCAATCTTTAGCCTTTGAGGCTCTACTATCACCAAAGATAATTTCAGCAAATGTAAGTGCATCATAACCATATAATGCTTTGAAAGGAGACATCCATATTGACATATCATAAGTGGTGTTGTAGCAAAACTCACCCAAGTGTAGCCATTTTGCCCATCTTTTTGCTGCTCTCCCACATAGTTTCTTAGGTACCCTTCCAACCATTGATTCACCCTCTTTGTTTGTCCATCAATTTGTGGATGATAGATGGTACTTGGAGTCAATTGAGTGTCCACCATTCTAAAAAGTTCTTGCCAAAAAGCACCCATGAATCTACTATCTCTATCCCTAACAATGCTCTTGGGGAGCCCATGCAATCTGAAGATTTCTTTGAAAAAAATATCAGCCACTTGTGCAGCACTAAAAGATGATGTAACAACAAATAAATGAGCAAATTTTGTCAACCTATCCACTACCACATATATGTAATCCTTACCCAAAGACTTGGGCAAACCGGTGATGAAGTCCATTGAGATATTGTCCCATTTTTGCTCTGGAATGGGAAATGGTTGCAATAGGCCAGCTGGGCATATAAGTTCTTATTTGTTTTGCTGACATACTTTACATTCATTCACATATTTCTGAACATCTTCCTTCAGCCCCTTCCAAAAAAATATTTGCCTCAATTGCCTATAAGTTTTAAAGATCCCCAGATGGCCAGCTAGTGGGGAATCATGTGCTTCTTGCAAAATTTTGTACTTGAGTTTTGAATCTTGAACCAAATAAATTATGCCCTTATAATATATCAGCCCATTCAAAATCATGTAGCTATCATCCCCTTTGATTCCATCTAACACATCACAAGTAAATTTGTCTTTGGCATATTCAACTAGTAGCATGTTTTTTCAATCCTTGGCAATATCCATGAGAAAAAAAGAAGGTCTTCTAGATAAAGCATCTGCTACTATATTATTCTTTCCTTTGAAATATTCAATATCAAAATCATAAGCTTGAATCTTGATTACCCACTTTTGTTGCCTTTCATTTAGATCTTTTTGGAAGAAAATGTCTTAAACTATTGTGGTCAGTTTTCACCACAAACTTGCTACCCACCAAGTATTGTCTGAATTTGGCCAATGCATGCATAATGGCCAGCATTTCTTTGTCATAGATGGAGTAAAGTTTTTCATGAGGCTGCAACTTTCTGCTCTCAAAGGCTATGGGGTGTTGGCCTTGCTTTAGGATATCCCCTATTCCTCCACCTGAAGCATCACATTCCACAACAAAAGGTTTAGTAAAATTAGGAAGTGCAAGTATGGGACAACTACTCATTACCTCTTTCATTTTTTGGAAGGCCTTATCAGCCTCTTCATCCCACTTGAAAGCATCCTTCTTAGTCAAATCAATGAGTGGAGAAGTCAACTTGGAGAACCCTTTCACAAATTTTTTGTAATAGGTGCATATCCCAATGAAGCCTCTTAATTCTGTAATATTTTTTGGTGATGGCCATTCTAAGATAGCCCTGATTTTTTCCATGTGTACCTTCACTCCTTACCCAATAATGTGCCCAAAATACAGTAGTTATTTCATCCCAAATTCACATTTTGATAACTTAGCAAATAAGGACTCTTCTTGCAAAAATTTTAACACAATCTCTAATTGCTACAAATGTTCTTCCCATGTTTTATTGTAAATGAGAATGTCATCAAAGAAAACCAAAACAAACCTTCTTAGTTGCTTGCAAAAGATCTTATTCATGCATGCTTGAAATGTGGCTGGAGCATTAGTTAACCCAAAAGGCAAGACAGGAAATTCAAAGTGGCCATAATGACATCGAAAAACAGTCTTTTGCACATCTTCATCTTTCATTCGAATTTGATGATATCATGATCTAAGGTCAATTTTGGAGAAGTATTTGGCCCCATGTAGCTCATCCATGAGCTCATCAATCCTAGGAATAGGATACCTATTCTTGATAGTTTTTTTCTTCAAGGCTCTAAAGTCTATGCACATTCTCAATGTTCCATCTTTTTTCTTCACTAGCACTACTGAAGAAGCATAAGGGCTAGAGCTTGGTCTAATGAGTCCCAACTCTAGGAGTTCTTGGATAGCTTTTTCAATCTCATCTCTGAACTTTTTAGGATGTCTATAAGGTGGTATCTGAATGGGTGAAGTAACCTCTTCTAAAACAATGTTGTGCTCAACCCCCCTATCTGGTGGTCTACCATGTGGAAGATCTCTAAAAAAAATTTAATATTTTTGCAAGAGTCTCTCTATCTCCTTTGGGTGTTCAACAACCTTTATGTTTGGCTTATAATATGACATTCAACAACCCATTCTATGTCCCCAGGCCTCAATATAGATCTCATACAATTGCAAGTTACTACTTGATTTGGGTAAGTGTGTTGCCCTCTCACAACCCTTAGTACACCTTTCGAATCTTGAAATTTCATCTTAGGAATTTGATAATTTACTGTATGCTCTCCTATAGCATACAACCATTACACTCCCAAAACCACATTAGTATCGGCAACATCAACCACATAAAAACTATCAACAAAAGTATAGTTACCTACGGTGACTTGCAACTTTGAAACCCATGTTTTGCACTGCATTGTGTTGTGACTGAGAATGACAACTGTGAAGCCATCGAATGGTTCAATAGGTATCTTCCTTTTCTCCACCATCTCTGCATCAAATAAAGTTATGTGTGGCTCCTCCATCTACCAAAATTGAAGCTCTTTGTCCTAGTACCACAGCCTTGCATCGAATAGTATGATAGCGAGGTACTGCTGAAAGTACTGCCATTCTTGCTTTGTCTAGTGAAGGCTGATTTTTTTCTTATCTTTCTTCTTCTACTACTCTCTCATATACCTCCTCTTGATCTGAAATATGTCCATCTTCATCCATACTGATCCGGATTTATGTGGGAACGAAACAAAAGATATCATATACAGAATCACATACAGAGATATATTGCAAATAACACAGTGATACAGTAAACACATATTCTATTAAATAGCGGAAATAGAACAGACTATAAAATACAATAGCTAGAATGGTGGTAGCTATCTCTGAGAAGAGATGTGGCCACTATGCTCATTCGTGCCAAGATGATTACAAAGAGAGGTCGAAAGGGCCTATTTATCATAAGCATGAGGGAAAGAATCCCAAACATCCAAAAACCTAACCCTAGAAGATGAACCGTCATAAAGTTTGCGGCCCCAAGGTGGTTAGTTGAATAGTCAACTTCCTGGGGTCATAACTTTTGCATACGATCTCCGTTTGGGGCGCTCGATAGCCCGTTGGAAAGGCCTATCCGAGATTTACAACTTTCGACTGGGCTCAAATGTATATCGTTGGCAACCATTTGGTCCCCCAAATCGCCAAAAAATGTCGTTTAGGGCCTCAAAATGGCTCCGAAAGTTCAGGACCCGAAAAACTGCTAAAAATAGTAATTTACCAAAATTGCCAGAAGACTGTTTTGAGCCAGTTGGAAGAAGTGGGCCGCCACCGATATCCACCTGGATCAATCCTCCCTCCATAGGAAGCAATGGTCTCCATTGCATTAAATCCCTTATCATATGTCGAGCTGTGTGTCGAGTTGAGCTCTTGGTGCGACATTTGTTGAAGTGGAAAGGTTGCCTTACTTTGACATCTTCAGAGGGTTGTAATTGTTGTTGATGGATGCGCTCGAGCTGTTCAACAGTTTTGGTTGTTGTGGTATCCTTGGTATGCACCAGTGTGGATGGTTTCTTTTTGGAGGGGCCCCTTAAATGCGTGGCCTTGCACTGTAGAGGTACCCGAATAGGCGATGCTGCACTAACTTTGTGTTTTTCTTGTTTTTGCTGAGTAGAAGGATAATCTGCAGAGGTTGTAGATGTCTCCGCGATCTGATGTTCACCTTTAGTGACAATTGCGAATAGGGAAAATTTCCCAGTGTGGGAGATTATCTTCCTTCCCTGCTCGTTTGGGGTAGGTGCAACTATCTCTGGTATCCGATAGAGTTGTCCTCCCAAAGTGACAATGACACTACGAGGTCGTGATTCATATACAACATGACGCTTCCACATATATGGTTGTCCTAAGAGAACATCACATACTTCGAGTGGGGCCACATCACATAATACCTCATCTTTGAAGGGCTTGATGCCATATGGTAGGCAACATTGGTGACTGACACGGATCCTTCGTCCTTGGTTTAGCCATCCAATGGTGTATGGTTGTGGGTGTGGCGTTATTGGTAGCTCCAATCTCTTGATGACTTCTTCTGAGATCAGGTTCTTCTGGCTGCCGCTGTCCACAACAAAGTGTAGGGGAATTCCCTTCACCCACATTTGTGAGTGGAAAAGGCGCTCCTCTGCCTCCGACTCTTCAGGCTCCTCTAGCTGAATCTGTGTGGTGGCAACAACGGCACTGGGTTCTGCATCAATGATCTGCTTCCCTTTTCACGCGGCTGTGAAATTAGGTTCAGAGTCAGAATCAGAATTGGGATCTGATTCTGAAGCTTTGATCTCAGCCACCAATGACTGTTTTGAGCGACAATCATCAGTGTTGTGCCAGGGGCTTTTGTGGAACTCGCACCACTTCCCGGTGTCCTTCCTTGTCTTTTCTTTACCCTTCTTCGCCTGTGGTTGGGACTGGTTGTCCTTTTCCTGCCCCGTGCTATGCGAGCTAGAGTTTCCCTTGCCCTGCTTATGCGCAGGTCCGAAGTCACGCTTGTTCTTTTGCTGAAATTTCTGCTCAATTTTGACAGCATATCGATAGGCGGATCCGAGTGAAGAGATTTCAAGGAAATCCATCTCTGTTCGGATGTACCGGTGTAGGCCACTGCGATATTTCAGTACTAGGTGCCGCTCGGAGTCCTTGATACCTAGCTTTGTGCGCAAGGTATGAAATTTGTTGGTGTACTCCGACACTGTTTGGTCCCTCTCTTGATGCAGAATGGTCCATTTTGTGTACTGTTCATCATAGTTTCCAACAGGGTAATATTGTTCCTTGACGGCATCTATAAAAGAGGCCCAAGTGGGATTGGAATATTCAAACAATCCAGACTCGTCTGATGAGTTTTGCTCACAATAAGTTTTCCACCAATTTTTGACATGGGGGACGGCCTTAAGGAGCGCAAAGATGATCTTTTTCCTGTCGGAAAATTGGTGGACAGAGAAATACCCTTCTAGTAGATTCAACCATTTATCTAGAGCATCGGCATCGATTTGGCCTTCAAATAAAGGGATATCAAAATTAACTTGTACCTTGAAGGGAGTCGTATCTCCGAAATGGCTGCTCGTTGAGGGTGCATTTGCCGCTGTTGGCATGCGTTGAAGGATTTGGGCGAAATTATCCATCATCTCGTTCCTCTGTCGCGCGAGGGCTTCCTCGAGAAACAACTTGATAGGATCTATTGCTCCGTCGTTTCTCTTTTCTTCTGCCATAGGAGGCCGTTTGGGGCGGCGAGAGTGGTCTTCCCCAAGTGAAACTAGTTCGAGACCCAACTCTCTGTATCCTGACCTCGTCGGGGACATGCACCGAGAAACAATCAAAGAGCAGACCGCTCTGATACCACTGATCTGGATTTATGTGGGAACGAAACAAAAGATATCATATACAGAATCACATACAGAGATATATTGCAAATAACACAATGATACAGTAAACACATATTCTATTAAATAGCGGAAATAGAACAGACTGTAAAATACAATAGCTAGAATGGTGGTAGCTATCTCTGAGAAGAGATGTGGCCACTATGCTCATTCGTGCCAAGATGATTACAAAGAGAGGCCGAAAGGGCCTATTTATCATAAGCATGAGGGAAAGAATCCCAAACATCCAAAAACCTAACCCTAGAAGATGAACCGTCATAAAGTTTGCGGCCCCAAGGTGGTTAGTTAAACAGTCAACTTCCTGGGGTCATAACTTTTGCATACGATCTCCGTTTGGGGCGCTCGGTAGCCCGTTGGAAAGGCCTATCTGAGATTTACAACTTTCGACTGGGCCCAAATGAATGCCGTTGGCAACCATTTGGTCCCCCAAATAGCCAAAAAATGTCGTTTAGGGCCTCAAAATGGCTCCGGAAGTTCAGGACCCGAAAAACTGCTAAAAATAGTAATTTACCAAAATTGCCAGAAGACTGTTTTGAGCCAGTTAGAAGAAGTGGGCCGCCACCGATATCCACCTGGATCACATACCCCCATCATATTCATTATTATCAGAAAATACTTCTATGTATTGAGCCTTTCCTTTAGTACATTTGTGCCCCGGTGTCCATGGTTGAAAGCATGTGAAGCACAATTTCTTTTTTCGAAGTTCATCCATGTTTAGTCCTTCTTTCTTATTCTTTTCAAATGAATCTCTTTGCCAAGGTTTCTTTTCAAATTTAAAGCTAGGCTTGGGAGGAAATCTTGTTCTACGAAGCACATTTTGGAGATCTCTAGTCAAACTCATTGCATCTTTTAATGTAGTTGGCTTGTGTGCTTTGACCAAACCTTTTAAGGGTTCAGCCAAACCTTAAATGAAAAGCAATACCAACCTTCCCATAAACACATCAGCCACCTTTACTGATAATTTTTTAAGTCCATCATATAATCAGTAGGAGTCCTAGTTTGCTTCAATTGAGCTAGTTCCTTGAAAGGCAATTCTGGATCTTTTTGTTCGAATCTCTCTAGTACCCTGTCAACAAATTCCCCATATGTTTTAACTTGATCATGACCAAAGGTTTTCAGGCCATGAAACCACCATTCATTGGCATCTCCTTCCAAGTGCAAAATGGCCATTTTTAATGCATCCTCCTCCACCATAGGATTCAGCTGAAAATATACATCTAGTTTTTGCACCCAAGTGTTAGCAGAATTTTGAGAGGAACCATCAAAAGTAGGAAGTGACATTTTACCAATAGCACAATTTAATTCTTTGTTCTGGAGTAGAGCCTTATTGTTCTCCTTTCTTTTTAGTTTATTTGCAGCAGTAAAGTACTGATCAAATGGTAGACTTCTCTTACAATCTTCAGTCAAATCATTCCATTCATTTGCTATTGTACTAAGATCCACTTGAATGTCAGGCTCTTCTTTGGGTATAAGAAATTAGGTGCAGTAGACCTTGGTGTGCTCTGAAATTCATCAGGTCTATTATGGGGTCCTATACTTGAGAAAATATGTCCACCCGTTGTCTTATTTTCTTCTGATTGTGAACTACAACTTCCTCCTCTTTCTCCTTTAAGGCCTGCTAGTTGACTAGCCATTAATTCGAATCCCTTCATCATAATTTTGTTCATGTCTTCAAAGAAAGGTTTTAGGACTGAAACAAATTCCTCCTTAGATTCTGAGTTTCCCCTTCCATCCCTAGTCATGATGTCTTCAAAAATTCGCTCTTCTTCTCCTACTACTTCTTCTTCAACAACAACACCTTCAACTTCTGATTCTAAGGGCGGTGGTCTATTTCTTTGACTTCTTGTTAAGACCATCAGGTGCCAAGACCATGCTTTGATACCACTTGTAATGTCCCTTTTTAAATTTTTATTAAAATGCCCAATTTTTCACTTTTTCCCCAATCTCAACCTTTGACTAGTTTTGATGTTTAGGTCTCCAAATTGACCCAAATGCTCCCAAATCTTCTGTGAGGGTATATGACTGATATTAAGACTTGAATATGAGATTCATGAATGATTTATGACCCTCCAAATACTTCTGCAAACTTGTTTAAGATTCTGGACAAAGTATGGAATTTAACTAGCAATTTGGGGATCAAATACCCCCCAGGGTAAGTACTAAAAATGGCTCTCCAAATGCCTCCAAACCCATTCGAAATTCAGAACAGAGGTAGGGGATTTCTGAGGGACATTAATAAGGTCTCATATGCACCATTAACCAATTATTAAATCTGTTCTAACCTTCTCCCAAACAACAACAAAAATCCCTAATTCGACCCTTGGGGAAATGGCACCAAATCTCTTCCAAATGCAAATAAACTGAGCAAAATGACTTCAAATACTTAAGTGTTGAACATGAAACTTGTAACACTCATCAATGGTTGTCTGTTCATCATAAATATATCAGAGAAACATTCTTTCATTCGAAATCATCAACATTACAATGGCATACATCAATGTAGTGGGGAAATGGTCATGCTTTGCTCATTAATCATCATTTTTACATAAAACCACTTGGTATTTCGACCTGATACTTTTTGAAGATGAAGAACAGAGTATATTAATCTTATTACAATCAGAAATGGATCATGAGAAGCTCTCCCAAAGAGTACAAGAGCTCACCAAAAACGCCCTCCCTCAAGGAGCAAGAATATGCCATCAAAACTGGAAATGATTGAAGGAAAGTGTTGCACTAGAAGAAACCACGAGCTGCCCTGTAGCTTAACACCTGCAAATACAAACTCCATTAAAGCTCCATGAAAGACCTGAGTGGCCTCTCCAAACACCAACTTGGATGGGAATCTTTCACCCTCGAAATTGGCTAAGGCAAGAAACTAGTCATCCACTAGCTCTCTCTTCACAAATGCATTTTTTCTCAAATGATCAAAAGCCATTCTCATACTTGATTTCTGTATTTTATAACTAACCTTAGCCTCCTATGGTTCGAATTCCTCCCATTAGCTTCTAGGGATTTCCACTTCGAAAATATTCCACATTTTCCACTTGTCTCCCTAGTTCCCAACCTTCCATCTTCTCCCAATTCGAGTAGGGACCTCTTTGGCTTCTCCAACTCCCATGAGCACCTTCTTGGAGCCTATTTTTGGAGCTGACATGTCATAATAGTCAGATATTAGAAGTCATATCTGAAATTTGTCATAGATGTCATAGATGCTTCATCATTGTTGTCATAGGGGCTAGGGAATCTAGCCCAAGTGTCCACAAGCTTCTAATTTGACTCTTCCTCTTTCATGGAGGTTACCATTCCATCCCAATTCGACCTAAGATGCTCAATGCCATGTGTATGACTTACCAACTCACCCAATAATGTTTGTCTTCTCATGGATTCGAAATGGCAAGAGAGATATGCCATGTGGCAGTGAGAAATCAAGCTAGTGTGGGTCCCACATCCTCCATATGTCTTCAAAAGCATTTGCCACCCGGAGTTTCTCTTGAATTTATTTATTCAACCTCTTTATTAAATACTTGAACTATTATATTGTATAAACATTAGTCATTTGCTCCCTTATTACAATTCCAAATGTACCCATTCAACCTAGGGAACTAGTAAGATTGATGGGATTGTCCTGCTATGCAATTATTTGAATGGGGACATTACAATGGTAACAAGCCCACAATGGGCTACTTGTATGAGGCCATGGATAGAGCCAAGGAATCTATCTATCGGTACTATGATGACAAGGTTGAGGAAGGACTCACCAAGAGAGCTCAGATTTGGGGTGTGATTGATAAACGATGGAATAACACTCTCCATCGCCCCATTCATGCAACAAGGCTCTTCTTCAAGCCTGCATTTGCTTATGCTTGTGGATTTAATTTTGATGGTGAGGTCATGGATGGTTTTTTCTAGTGTGTTCAGAGGATGGTGCACACTCCAGCTGAATGCTTAGAGATTTCTAGAAAGATAGAGATATATAGGATGGCAGCCGGGGTTTTGGGTTATGAGATGGCTATCCTAGATAGGACCGCAAAGATGCCAGGTAAGCTTCAATTTCAAATTTTGTTTTTTCCTTTATATATATTTGACATTTATTACTTGATAGAAATATATTGTGTTGTCTTCCATTGAATCCTTTCATTTTATTCATTGTAGATGTATGGTGGACACTATGGTGGAAAGCTCCCAGAGTTACAAAAACTTGTCATTTCGGTGCTTAGCCAAACTTGCAGTTCTTTGGAGTGTGAGCGCAATTGGAGTGTCTTTGAAAAGATACACTCCAAGAAGCACAACAGGTTAAAAATGTTCAAAAACACAACAATGAAAATTTAAATTGTTTATATTTTTTAATTTTTTATTTTAATTTACTACAATTTACCATTACTAACTATGGCCCTAAATGTTCATACAGGTTAGGTACCCAGCACCTTAATGACATGGTGTATGTCTACTACAATCTAAGGCTATGGGTGAAGCAACTTGACAAAGAACCTGACATAGAGGCCATAAATTTGGATGCCATTGACAACACTACTCAGTGGAGGGTGGAGTTGGAGGAGCCTGAGATGGAGGAGGCACCCGAGTGGTTGGAGGAGGCGGAGGACCATGCAAATGATTTGGGGGAGGAGACCACAATGGAGGGAGAGGGTGGGGAGGAGCAGGAGGATGATCCACTTCTAGTGTATACAGATGTTCAGGAGGAGATTGATTTTTCGGTGCAGCCAATGCCACCATCACCACCACCACAGAGACCTGTAGTTGGAGTTGGGGTTGGGAGGAGACAACCCACTTTATCTTCTGCCTCAGCTGGAGTAGTTGGAGGCTCTGGATCTTCCACTCCAACCTCATCCCGAGTACCTCCTCGACCACCTACTGCTTCCATAGGAAGAGTGGTGCCCTTTACCCGTAAAAGGGGTAGAGGGAATCGATGATTGGGATTCCTATGATCTATCATTTTGATTTTACTATGTACTATTTAGTATCTAGATGCCTCATGATGATTCATCTCATGAAATACATTTATTTTGAGCTTTTGATGTAATTTTGTATCATCCTATCAAGAACATGTTTCACAATTTTCAGTTTAGTGAAGATATGTGACCACTTGACATCTTATGCATGTTATTTATTACTTGTATCATCATATTTATGTAACAATGTGTCTATTTGATGTTGTTGTTGCTTTATATGTTTTAAAAATTGAAAAAAATGAGTATTTTTGTATTTTTTGTGGCCTTCCAACATTTTCGGATATTTTCCGCCGATACCGCCGAGAAGTTATATTCCAGACACTCGTCGATACTTTCCCTGAGACGATATATGCAACATTGGTCTTGATTGATGCCAATCCCATGCCCTCGTACATGATATGGAATCCAATGGAAGTACTACAATCCATATGAAGTGCAATGAGGTGAAGCACTCTCAAACATCCTAAAACAATCAATGGTAATGCTATAAATTAAAGTCAAAGGATAGAAAAGATAAGGTAAAGTTGAATGTCAACATTTACGTTAAGAATTTAATATTACCAGCAATTACCAAGGTGACAAAATCCGCAAAGGTCAGTCTCCTATCTCTATTTTGTCATAAAGGGTAATTGTTGCGGGCAAGGTGAGATTTTCCTACGGGTTCCATGCCCCCTGTGAGTGCTTGGGTGAGCCCGAGAACTTCTAAAAAAATTGTTCAAAACGTCACTAGAAATCACCGAAATGCCTTGAAAATGTTGTTGACCATACACCATACAGTACAAGTGATGACATTTCATACCTATTTCACCATTTTCTGGGCATTTCAGGTACTAGAAAGCTATTTGGATAGATGTTTCCAGCAACATAGTATATAATATAATAGCAAAGAATTTGAATGTTGAAGAAACATTATTCAAAACAATACATAAATATTTTGAATCTGTTTTTGCCTTTACTTCTATTGTACTATGTTAGCCTTCAGTTTCTCAACACTTTCAATGTTACCCATATTGATATTGGAAAGCTCAATTTTGAGTCCACTGATTGGAGAATTGTTCACAGTTCAACAGATAGAGATTCTTGAAGACATCTGAAATTTCCATCACACTTTTATTGACCTTGGGGTTTGGCATGATGCATCAACTCTGCCTTGATATTTAGGATGATTAGTTCTAGGGCTTAATCCCTTTTAGACATATGAAGCCATAGTTGTCATCATCCATTGCAGGAAGAGGTTTTGTCTAATGCATCGATAAAACCTTACTTGGAAGAAGGGCAGTCATTTGGTCTGACCAAACATGATAAGTAGCCCCATTCAGTAAGGGAATAGGCCATTTTGAGTCCATAGGTTTCAAAAAGTAGCTGAAAAAAAAGCCTTAAAGTCTTCAAAAAATCGCCTTCATAGAACAAAGAAAGGAGAGGTGCAGCAACTTCCAGAAAACAAATCTGCAACGAAAAAGGAGAGTGTGCTGTCTATAAAACAGGGTTCTAAACCCTAGGAAAACACAACAGATTCTGAAACACAAAGCTGCAACAAAAGGGGAGTGCATTGGTTGTAAAAGAGGGTTTTAAGCCCTAGGCAAACCCAACAACTTTCAAAAAACACAAATCATTAGCTAAAGGGCATAGTTCATTGGTTGTAAAAGGGGGTTTTGAACCCTAGGAAAATGCTTAAAAACCCTAGAAAGAAGTGCATGGGCCTTCTTGTTGTTAAAACTTTAGCTAGGACTACAGTAGATATTGAACAAATACAAGTCATTCATAAAAACTGCAAACATGCAAAGTAGCACATAAATAGCAAAAGGAACATTGTTGCTAGGATTAGCACAGGTTATCAAAATCAAATCACAAGCAAAACACCATTTCCAGATTTTGAATTATCAAAGTACATACCAATGAATTCATTGCCCGTCTTTCTTGTGGTGTTAGAAACAAGGACTCTTTACATTAAAACCATATACTAGATGAAGTAGTTCACTGCAATCAATATCAAGCCCACCACTATGACCTAAAAATAATTGTAATGGAAAAATAAAAAGGTGCCTTGAGTTTAGCAAGAATGATGGTGAACAAAGTTATGAAATAACTTCAATGTTGCCTCTAGTTGTAACAATATTTCAACAAGACAAATAAGATTCACAAATACTGTAGAAATTAATGAGAAACATAACAATGTACTAGTTGAAGAGAATGACATACCTTCAACCTATATTGAAATAGCCCAAACCCAATCTGAGTGGTTTGACTAACTGCTGTAATTTTCTTTTAGTTTAAGAATTACGTCGAACACTTTGTAACCCTTGGCTAGCTGTTGTAGATCACTATGTCAACCAACACCTGAACCTTGCTAATGTTTTCTGAGTGATGACTTTCGTCAAACACTTAGTATGCACACTCCTGCAGCTTGCTGTTCACTGTATATCTGAGTGTTTGTGGGGTTTGTTTTGGGTTTATGTTCACTAATTGAGTTCACAGGCATTCAACAAGAATTTTACCATAAAATAGCTCGCAGCAATACAAATACAACCAACAGAAGCAAGCAATTCAGGCTGTAATAAATTCAACAGTACCTTCAATTAATAATTGCTGTAGCAGCAGTACATTGGAAATAATCTCAGATCTGAAAATGGTGAATGCTCCAATCAGTTTGTACCAAGTTTGCCATTCGCTGGTTGTCACTTCTGGACAGTAGATGACTGGAAGTTCCCCCTTCAGATCTTGGTAATGATATCAGCTCCTTGTCATGCCAAAATCAGCATTCCTCTTCTTCGCCACTAAGGCTGCGACTTCACCTTAAACCACTGACTGTTGGTCCTTAAGAATAATAACGTAACAGAGGTTTGAATGTTTCCTGTAGCTTGCAGCTCCTTGGGAATAGTGAACAGCTCCTCGAAGTGTCACGATCTGAGCAAGATAGTAAGGTGGGGATCTGATAAATGAGAGAAGTGGTGACCCTTGTGTGGTACGGCCTCCTCAAGCTAGATAACAGTGGCAAGTAACAGCAGACTTCCACATACAGTGGATACGACCCTTTCACTGGAAATGACTGATAAGGGAGAGATTCAACCTCCCAACCCAAAGGATAAAGGGCTGCACCCTCCTTAATCAACAGAATGCCCTCCTAACAGCCACGAACTTGCATCTAAGATGGGGTCGACTTCACTGGAATAGAGTAGCTGGAAGCTTGTTTTCTTGCTATGACTGATGCGTCCTCTTCTATACAGTGAGTGCGCCCTTCCCACACTGACTGCGTCCTCTTTGAGCCCAGATCTGTGATTTACAACCCCATGTGCTTCCAAAGAAACCACCGTGAACCATACAAGTGCGCCCTCCTTGGATAGTAGTGTCCTTCCTCCGACCAACTGAGAAAATCTCCTTCTCTTTGCACAATCTTTACATACACTGCTTATTATTCCACGGCATGAAATCTAATGGCGAGATCTGAGCCATTTTTCCACATTGGATTTCACTCCCTGTTATTCCATGCTTATCATTCGCACTTCTGCTCTTGAACCTCGCTTCTCCCAGAACGATTCCCCACACCCCCGAAATGATTTCTGTTGCTACTACACTACATGAAAATAAATTAGAAATTGTTTGTGGCTAAAGCCTTAGTATATAATATAAGTATTTATCTTTTTCAGTTTAGAATTTAGCTTTCAAAACTTAGAATTATTTGTCTTTTGTAAACATTATATGACAGTTGAAGTTTGAACTATTAATTGTATATTACAACTCCTTGGTCATGATGTCCTTTTTCATTTCATTGTTGATGTTATCTCATATAGTTAGTCGATGACAAATGTTATCTGTTGAAGCTTGAAAGTTGAAGGTTGATGTTCTGTTTGATCATTTGATGACAATGCTATAAATTATAACTGCTAGATTGTTTATGTTATTTGTGTACTAGATGGCTGATGCTGTAATGATGTTCATTAATCTACTACAAAGTTCAATGTTTTGATATTTTTTACCGCTAATTCACCATTTTGCATGCTTCTTTGAATATATATGCATCAATATATATATAAATGCATATTATATAAAAAAACACTCTTAATGCTTCATTCTCAATGTCTTTTGGAAATTGATGCCTCGCACTCCCACTTAAGTTGTGCTCTCACTTCACTCTAGCTCCCAACAGCTATGGACCATCTTCATGCGTTGAAGCAAAAGGCATGTTAGGGTTTAAACAAATCTTGTTCAAAGCTTGTGAACAAGCTTGGCCACCATACCTTGCTTAGAGATTGTTGGTCCTAAGTAGGAATCACTACCGTAATATTAATTACTATCAAAATTGTTGATTTCAAATTACATATTTGATATTAGTTTTTAGATTTTCAGATGTTGCTACAAGGAAGGGCATAGGTAAATGACCCAACAAGGGTAACCATGCCCTATTTTGTCAAACAAAGAAGGGAAGAGATAGAGGACCCAACAAGGGTCACTAAAGACAGCAGAGTCAACCTCACAACAAGGAAAGAAGTACTTGAGTAAAATCAAGTGTCTCATATGTCATAAGCACAACCATTATACATAATAGTGTCCATCATTGTTACCAACATCCCAATGCTATTTCCTCCGCGATAATATCAGAAAACATCGTGGTGATTTTTCCTATGATAAAATCACAATTTTTTCAATAAAAATCACAAGTCTAGTTGAACATCGGCTGTCCGCCGAGGTCTACAAAACACACCTTTTTTGGTGTTTGTTGTTGGATTTTGTGTAACTTCGGAAGATATTCTTAGTATATTTTATTGTATTGATTTGTACCTCCTACGGGAGATGAACTTGATGTAATTAATCATGTAAACCCTTGAATAATCAATGTAAACCTCAAGGATAACTTACCCAAAGAAGAGATTAAAATAAACTTTATTTATTTTGTTCCTAGGTCAAGTCGGCCTAGTCAAGATAGACAAGTCGACCCAGTTAGGAAAAAGCCCAGTTTGGCATGTGTATAAATAAAGGGGTCATGTTCCTCATTTGACACATTCACTTACTCACACAAGTTTGCATCACTTGGAGAGGACTTAGAGAGACTTTCTTCTTTATATCTCTCATCATTGTACTCTGTTCTCAGAACTATTCATCTATATACGAAGGTTGCTGGGTTTTCTCCCGATTGGGTTTCCCAGGATAAATTCTCTTGTTCTTTGTTTTTGTGCTTTGACTTTCTTCTAGTGGTATTAATTTTTTAGTGCAGCTGCGAGAGCCATTCTCAAAGAGAATGGTACCCTAGTCAGTTAACTAGGGTTCATGGTTATGTTAACCAGGCAAAATAAAGAGTAATACCCTAGAAGGTACCCTAGGGCCCCTAGCTGTCTCCCAGGGTGCTTGGTCAGGGACCAAGCAGGTTGATGCCATGGAAAAGTCCCTAGCATGTGGCTAGGCCCCCTATTTGTCTCTAGGGTATTCTGGTCTGGGACCAGATAGTTTCTTGGTCATGAGGACCAAGCAGATCCTGTAGGTTGAGACAGAGACATCCTGGTCTAGGACCAGGCAGATCCTTGGTCAAGGACCAAGTAGGTCCTGCAGGTGGTTGATCAACATTCAGTCTAGGACTGAAAGCTCAGCCTAGGGCTGAGAGCCATTCTTTACGAATGGAGGCACTTGGTCGATTACCAAGATGTTGACTTCGGTCAACCTTCAGCCCAGGGCTGGAGAACTTGGTCTAGGACCAAGTGGTTGATCAACTTGACTCAGTCTAGGACTGAAGCTCAGCTTCTAAGCTGAGAGCCATTCCTTGAGAGTGGAGGTTCTTGGTCAGTTGCCAAGATGATTATGTGTGATGTCCTCTTCTCCTAGGTCTTTGAGATGGTTGAGTTAGATGGTCTTCTCAAGGGACTGGCCACCCTTTGATGAAGCCACTAACATTTGACCTTAGGAGCATTCTAGAGGACCACATGATCACATCATCCGTGTGGACCCTTCCTTATACAATGATGATGAACTTTCAGGTTATATGGAACACTTGTACATTTGAGAGAGAAATGATTGGTTGTTTCCCACCTTGATTTATTTACTTTTTGGTCTTGTGGTACCTTGTATGTGACTTGTGATAAATAGGGTTAATTACCCACCTTGAGTTATTTTTTATTTTATACCACCTTTGATGTTTTGGTCTTATGGGTACTTTGGTTGTTTTTCCACTTTGTGTGATTCTTTTATTTTTATTTTTTATCTTTTATTTTATCTTTTATTTTTTGTTTTTTGTTTTTTATTTTGTTTTTTGTTTTTTTATTTCTTATTTTATTTTTTATTTTTTATTTTTATGTGACTTTTTTTTTTCAGCGAAAAAAAAAATGTACTATTGTTATTTATAAATAAATCAAATAGTACAACGATTATCCAATCACAAGTGAATCCGGCTATGGATCTAGCCAAAATCGACATGTCCAAAAAACATAACCATACTGTCAAAATTATCATACAAGCTAATACAGATAGACAATCAAAAAGAGATAATCAAAAAATACTTCTTCAGTCCAGAAAGTAGACAGAACCATGTGATTCAACCTTGGATTCCAAATATTCTTCCCATATCAGCAGTCCTTCTTCTAAATCCAAAGCTAGTTTAGATAGTTTATCCGCCAAGGAATTGTTCTCATTATAGACATGTTGTAGAGAGATGGCCGGACAAAGATCAAATTCATGACAAATACGGTGGCACCAATGGAGAAGAGAGGTCACCTGTAACTTATAATCACCCATAGCCCATTTAATAGTAACACGAGAATCTACAAAAAAATTCACACCCACCAATCCAAAAATATTAGCCACCCTGATGATCATCCATAAAACCAGGATTTCAGCTTTCATATTGGTACCCTTGCCACATTTCAGTTGAAAAGTGTAGTAATGATCATGGTTGAGATAAATGACTCCACCGGCAGCACATTGACCCATTGCAGTAGCTCCATCAAAAAATAAAATAGGCCTGTCCACCTGTAAATTCAGCTAACCAACCTTTCTCTGATTACTAAAACTCTGCTTCCTTTGATAAATTGCAAAACACTTCAAACTGGCATTGCAGGCCCATGTGAGATTTGGGGAACGATCTTCAAATAAGGAAAGATTTCTGCTATGCCAAACATCCCAACATATAAATACTGGGAGAATATCAAATTATTTCTGAGACTTAATCCAACAGTACATACTTGAGGTGAAATCAGAATTTCCCCAAAACTGATCAATCTTTAAAATATGGCACACCCTCCCCCATAAATTCAAGGTAAACTCACACTCCAGAAAGAGATGTCTACAGCTCTCAGCATTAGCTTTGCAAAGACTGCACCTGTTAGGACCAATCCATCCTTTTTTGATGAGGTTATCCCATGTTTTTAATCTATTCATGAAAACAAACCACATAAAACATTTAAACTTTAATGGGATCTTCCATTGCCACAGAGTTTTATACCACCAGTGATTTGGAAAAATGCATTTATGACGAATGATGGCTTTATAAGCCGTCTTGGCAGACACAACCCCAACACTCTCATTCCCCAACCAAATGATTTTATCTATGCCCATAGTAGCTCTACAACCAACATTATTTAAAGACCAAATGTATCTGTCCCATTTAAATGTAATATCTCTAGTCATACCAAAATCCTGCGATTTATACCAATAACCATAATCTGCGTTTTTTATAATACTGTTCAGAGTATAGCATCTAAACCTTCTAATGTGCTGCAAAACATCAGATGACAGGCTGTGCATGTCCTCTAGACCGACTATGGGATCCACCCCAATGGAGATTTCATGGCCATCACCAATCTGCCAACTAAGGCCCGCTGCTAACCACATATAAACCTTCAGAAAACCTTTCCATATGGGCAAGACCCCTCTGGTCAACTTATTAGTAAATCGGAACCAGTTGCTAATTTTCATCTTCAAATATTTCAAATGTAAAACCTCAAACCAAAGAGAATTGCTGAATAATCCTCTCCAAAAGGATTTTAATCTCAAAGCAGCGTTGAAGGATGGTAAGTCTTTAATACCCCAACCGCCAGAGCTCTCAGGGATGGCGAGATATTCCCAACCAGTCATCACTAATGGGGTATTCGACGCTCCACCATTCCAAAGAAAATTGAGGAATAATTTTCTTAGAGCATTTAGGACAGCAAAGGGGACCGGAAGCAGTGATAGCCAATACACAAGTATTCCTGTCAAAACTGCCTTCACCAATACAAGTTTCCCACCCATAGATAAAAATCTGTAAGACCAGTGAGATATATGAGCTTCAACCTTCCTAAGTAACCAATACCAATCCCGGATCAGATAACCATTCGGTTTCAAGAAGTATCCTAGATACTTGAAAGCGTCCACCAATTTGCAAGCATTATAAGGCATCACACCCTGAATAACAGACAGCTCCATATCATCCAAAAGATTGTGATAAAAGCAAGATTTATTAAGACTTACCTTCATACCAGATGTGCTACATAATAGCCTGATAATGTTCTGGTAATGATCCCATTCAATGGCTGAGTTCGAACCAGCAATCAAGACATCATCCACAAATTGGATATGTGACAGAAAAAAGATTTTTTGCCACTTTAAGACCCTTAATCAAACCTTCTCTTTTTTCTTGAAAAATGAATAAACTCATACCATCGATGACCAGGAGAAACAGTAAAGGGGACAATGAACACCCTTGCCGAATTCCACTAGAGAAGCTGAAGAAACCTGTCGGATCCCCATTCACCAACACCGCAATATTCATAGATTTCACACACGCCATAATCCAATTTATGGCCAATGGTGGGATACCAATTTGGATAAGTACAATACGCAGGAAATCCCAGTTCACACGATCATAAGCTTTCTCTAGGTCCATTTTGAGAAGGATAGCTTTCATTTTCTTGACTTTGACAGAATGTATAAGCTCCTGTGTAAGACCAACCGCATCTAATATCTACCGATCTTCCAAAAAGCCAAATTGCTATTTTGATATAAACCTGGACATAATAGGCTTCAACCTCATGGCAATAATTTTTGACACAATTTTATTTTATTAGAATTTGAAAAATCATGGGAGTTACCCTAATGAGGTAAATAAAAGAGTATTGAGACTTCATTTGCACATATCTCAAGGAGAGGAGCAGTACGCATCTCTAGAGGAGAGAAAGAGAGGCACGAACTCCAAGAGAACTGGAGTTGGCTCGAATCCCAAGAGATTTGGGTGAGAAGAGCATGATTTTCTATAAAAGTATGAGCAACAAAATAATGGAGATGGGCAGCAACTGAAGTGGGCACTTTTCCCTAGGTGGGGGCGCAGTTCCCAAGACATTTCTTCCAGCATTAAAGAGGGTCGTACAACACAGACTGAAGAGGGTCATACTGCTGAGTTGGTGTGCACATAAAACAAGGCAAAGTAGGCACAATTTTTGAGGCAACCAAAAGCATTAACTTCTGAAGAGTTCCGTACAGTATTGGAGGAGAGATCTACTGCTGATTCCTAGCACATAAATCGACGTAAGCAGATAAGCAAGTGATTGTCCTGGGATGCACTGTTTGCACGTTTTCCTAGGCTGTATATTGCACTATTTTGAGAAAGTTTTGTGCTCAGATTTCAGAATCTTATTGTACTGTACTGAAATGTAATGCTGATGTAATTCTGAGATATTTTGTTGATATCTAATATATTTTTCTAGAACTGGTTTTCCTCGGGAGGTGGGGTTTTTCCAGGGTCATTGTTGACCAAAATCATGTGTCTTAATTTGTATGAGAGTCTGTTATTTTTTATGATTTTCCACTGCTAAATGTACTTTATGAACAGTATATCAGCCATATCACATGTCTCTTTAATGCTTGGAAAATTTACAATGGTTTAGTTTACCTTTGAAGGGTGATATCAGTGGTTCATGAAGTGTTTGACAAATCTGTCCATGAACTGTGTGTGAGTAGATTTTTGGTTTTTGTCATTTTCTAACAAACTTGACAAGAGTCTTTATGCTCAGATATGTTGTTTGCAAGGTTTGGTCTGCTATTTTTGGGTTTGATATTTTGTTCATGAGCTCCGATCTCTTTGACTTCTGCTAGACTCTAAACCTATGACCCTGAGACTTAGTTACTTGCTGGTGGAGGCTGTAAGGCCTTGGAGTTTATTCTTACTTGCTGGTTGTATTTCTTTTGTAGACCGTGAGGTCTGAAAGACATTTTTTTTTGGTGGAGGTCGTGAGGCCTGGGATATGATCATAAAATTATGGTGATCAACCAGTGTGTTCTAGATCTGATCTGAGTATGTCTTTGAGGTCATAGCTATTGAGATCTGCTCTATGTACACTAAATCTGATCCAGTTTGCTGAGATTTGTTTTGACTTGGTTTCTTTTATACTGAGACCTCATTGAGGTCTATTCCTTTGTATTAAGTCTCATCATTTTTTTCTGGGTTCTCTGTTTGATTACTTCTTGTACTGAGTTTATTGACCAGACCTCTTATCTTGAGTCTTGGTACTGCTTATATGTTTTCTGACTGTCTTTGACCACTCTCGTTTGACTCAGCCCAGTCTTCTCTCTCTCCCAGGTTTGTACTAACCCTTTATTAGGGTCTCTTGATTCCTAGTGTTGATTAACCTTTGAGAGGTTCAATCTTTTTTGAAAGTAACTTTTTTGAGTATTTTAAAGGAAGGGTTTCACACACAGGTAAGTTTCTTCACCTATCTCTTCTATTGCTAAATAAACAATTTGTTTATTTTATTTTTTTATTACATGTTACTGAAGATTACTTTAACATAGTGACCTAACTAGTAGTGTTAAAGGACTAAAGATTACTTTAACACAGTGACCTAACTGGTAGTGTAAAAAGGGAAAGTTGAAGGAGATGAAAATTATATTTTATTACTGTTTAGTTTCAGTACTTGTTTATTAAATGAATTTTTTGAATTAAAGTATATAGAATTTTTATTCTTATGCACAAAACCCTAACTCTATCTAAAAATTAACATGGTATCAGAGCTTAGGGCTTGTAGTTAACTTTGTTTTGCAGGCTATCGGATTCTACATAGATCCTAAGGTAGGGTTTTTGAGTACTAACCAACTTGACATTTGAAAGTTTCCTGGCAAGAGTTCATCAAGTTGGCAAAAAGGGTTTTGAATATTTGAGGAATCAAAATTGAATGGCCACATACAAGCATTATTTGGCTGGAAATAAAAGATGTGGTAGTGATGCTGCTCATCCATTTGATGACATAAAATAGATGATTGAATTATGTGGTAGTGATGTTGCTCATCCATTTGACAACACAAAATAGATGATTGAATTAGCAGGTTGTATGTCTAGCATTCCTAAAAGGTTTATCTTAGGTATGCATTTCTGAGTTAAGTAAAGAGCCAATCTAACTCTGTATATGTTGACTTGATCTTTAGTAATCATGGGCTTACATGATCATGGTAATTTCTAGGAGTCTTCTGATTCATTGTGATCTGAATACGCAAGTGTAAAGAAGTTTAGTGTCCATCCATGCATGAAATTATCATTGTCTGGTTTATTATATCTAGGATTGTGAACTAACCTATATTGTGCTAATGAATGATATGATGATGTCATTACACACTTGAAAAGTACATGTTAAATATGATGACAAGATCAAGATGCACACTGTGACTTCTAAGGAAAGATATAAAGAGGGAAGGCTTTTCTATCCCAACTTGTTTACTTTCTTTGAATTGTCATGGTGTAACATATTTTTATGACATGTTGCATATGTGATTGATATGCTCTTGATGACATCTAGATAGTTATCTAGTATATGGATAGATGACTAAGACTATGTCATTATATTATTTTGATATTAATTATTGCTGACTATGAAATTGAATATTGATGTGACTTGCTCTAATGACAAATATTAAAGTTTACAGATCCTGTTTATGCACAAAGTTAAATGCACAGTTACAGAGGGAGCTAAGTGCTCAAGTACAGAGGGAGTAAAAGGCTCCACAGAATGTAGGATCAAATATGGATTCTCCCATGTGTTAGCAAAAGAGAATCTAACATGTATTTGTTTGTGAAACAATTGGAAATATCAAAGATCAAGAGGGATCCAACTGTGCTCTTCAATCCCGAACAGAGTGGGATTGCAGAAAAGAGGTAAGAGATGTGACCTCCCAGTGGTATAGATATGGAAGAGCAAGAAGCACCAGTCCATGAGTCATCTTTCTTAGATGAGCAGAGGGAGGAGACAGGGAAATCTTCCAGTGACTCAAACATGGAAGAGTATGAGACATCTCTTTCAGAGAAGGAGAGGGAGAAGGCCAAGAAGCCTTCAGTTGATCTCATTAAGGAACCTATTGAGAGGTTCCAAGGATGCTCCAGTGGAAGCTATATCACTGATTCAGGATTAGCCATTGATATGGAGGAAGCCAAACTTCAGGTTTGGAAAGATATTATGATAGAAAGTATCCAACTCATAATGGATAATGATATGTGGAAAGTGATTCTCAAAAATCAAGGGAAGTCAGTGGTAACTTCCAAGTGGATCTATAAGATCAAGGTATTTACCGACATTCAGAGCTCTTTGAATTTCTCAGAAAATCTTGTATTCTATGACAGGTTGTTTCACCATGACAAGGACTTGGTGCAATTGTTAGATGTGTTGACTAAGCCGCTGTCTTCGACAAGCTTAGTATTGCTGAGAATGCCTCTCTTGTTGAGAGGGAGTGTTAATTTTTTAGTGCATCTACGAGACCCATTCTTAGAGAGAATGGTACCCTAGTCAGTTAACTAGGGTTCCTGGTTATGTTAACGAGGCAAAGTAAAGAGTAAGACCCTAGAAGGTACCCTAGGGCCCCAGCTGTCTCCTAGGGTTCTTGGTCGGGGACCAAGAAGGTTGATGCCATGGCAAAGTCCCTAGCATGTGGCTAGGGCCCCTATTTGTCTCTAGGGTATTCTGGTCTGGGACCAAATAGTTTCTTGGTCATGAGGACCAAGTAGATCCTGCAGGTTGAGACAGAGACATCCTAGTCTAGGACCAGGCAGATCCTTGGCCAAGGACCAAGTAGGTCCTGCAAGTGGTTGATTAAGATTCAGTCTAGGACTGAAAGCTCAGCCTGGGGTTGAGAGCCATTCTTTACGAATGGAGGCACTTGGTCAGTTACCAAGATGTTGACTTCGGTCAACCTTCAGCCCGGGGCTGAAGAACCTGGTCTAGGACCAGGTGGTTGATCAACTTGACTAAGTCTAGGACTGAAGTTCAGCTTTTGAGCTGAGAGCCATTCCTTGAGAATGGATGTTCTTGGTCAGTTACCAAGATGATGATGTGTGATTTCCTCTTCTCCTAGGTTTCGACATGGTTGAGTTAGATGGTCTTCTCAAGGGACTGGCCACCCTTTGATGAAGCCACTAACATTTGACCTTACGAGCAATCTAGAGGACCACATGATCACATCATCTGTGTGGACCCTTCCTTATACAATGATGATGAACTTTCAGGTTATATGGAACACTTGTACATTTGAGAGAGAAATGATTGGTCGTTTCCCACCTTGATTTATTTACTTTTTGGTCTTGTGGTACCTTGTATGTGACTTGTGGTAAATAGGGTCAATTACCCACCTTGAGTTATTTTTTATTTTATACCACCTTTGATGTTTTGGTCTTATGGGTACTTTAGTTGTTTGTCCACTTTGTGTGATTCTTTTATTTTTATTTTTTATCTTTTATTTTTTATTTATTTTTATTTTTATTTGACTTTATTATTATTATTATTATTATTATTATTTTTATGTGACTTTATTTATTTTTTATATTTTCTGTTTTTTATTTTGTTTAAAGGTGGCCACTTCCTAATTTGATGGAAACCTAACTTAAATTTTTATTTTTTATTTGACCTTTCTAGAAGTTCTTATTGATATATATTAAGGACTTCTTCTTTTCTTTTATCATAATCTTCCCATCTAAAATATGATGACGTCAAGGGGTTCCAAGTTTGTTACTGCAGCTCACTCACCTAGGGCTTCCACTTGTTCAATTTTTATCCGATCTAAAGTTTAATTTATGTTGCTCGAGACAAGGCCACAACCTTCCAGCTCTGATCTATCCAAGTCATTTCACCTGCTGAGGATGTGTTAAAGTCATTTTTTTTTTATGCACCGAATTTGCTCCTTCTGTGCTAGCCGTGAACCCTAGCAGACTTGACAAGAGTCTTTATGCTTAGATATGTTGTTTGCAAGGTTTGGTCTGCTATTTTTGGATTTGATCTTTTGTTCATGAGCTCCGATCTCTTTGACTTTTGCTAGACTCTAAACCTATGACCCTAAGACTCAATTACTTGCTGGTGGAGGCCGTAAGGGCTTGTAGTTTTATTCTTACTTTCCTGTTGTATTCTTTTGTAGACCGTGAGGTCTGAAAGACATTTTTTTTTGGTGGAGGCCGTGAGCCCTGGGATATGATCAGAAACTTATGGTGATATGATCTAAGTATGTCTTTGAGGTCATATATGTTGAGATATGCTCTATGTACACTAAATCTGATCCAATTTGCTGAGATTTGTTTTGACTTGGTTTCTTTTATACTGAGACCTCATTGAGGTCTGTTCCTTTGTATTAAGTCTCATTAGTTTTTTTGGGTTCTCTGTTTGATTACTTCTTGTACTGAGTTTATTGACCATACCTCTTGTCTTGAGTCTTGGTACTGCTTATATGTTTTTTGACTGTCTTTGACCACTCCTGTTTGACTCAGCCCAGTCATCTCTCTCTCTCAGGTTTGTACTAACCCTTTATTAGGGTCTCTTGATTCCTAATGTTGACTGACCTCTGAGAGGTTTAGTCTTTTTGTATTGGAGAAAACTCACTATGGCTTGGGAATACCACAACAAACAGATGACTACCAGAAATCTACTCAATTCTCAAAGCAATGCTATTATAAATGACAATGTTAAGATAATGGAGAAATATAACCAACCTCGATCCAAACGTTTGATGTAGATCCCCGTTGGAGCTTTCAATACATGCACTTGAAATCTGCAAATTAGTCTTGACAGCCAATATCCAACAAGTACATATAATATATAATTGACATTAACATTATCAATAACAATGGTCCATAATATCACAAGCAAATGTAACCCAATGTATAATAAACAACATTCACAACATGATGGACGAGAATATGAGTATTTCTATTAATGAACAAGAAGAAGTACAAAGTGATACGACCTCTTGCCGACAACCAATCTGAGCCAAGATCTAGATCAATCCACTTGTGCCTCCACCACTTCAATCCTCCATGAATGGCAAACTCAAACTAGATAGGAGTTTGGAAGGTGAACATAAGGGGTTCACAACTACAAGGATCAATGAGTGCAAACTCAAGATAGGGCAAAAATCCACTAGAGTTCTCTTACTATTCTCTTCTTCCTCCTGTCCATAAGCCATATGTGCTCAATATATAGTCCTCTCAAAGGTAGGTGAAAGGACACATCGAGGTGTTACTCGGGCAGATGGAGAGCCAAAGGTCACCCAATGACCACTTTTGGGGAGTAGAAAGTAATTAATAGTGGTTTTTACCATTTTACTTGATACCCGCGGGATGTAGTGATGCAACTCATGGGTACGCATGCTATAGTGATGCAACATGCAGGTAGGAACAAAAATAGGGAAAAATAGTATCTCTGAAGGATATGAGTGGATCTGAGTTAGTGAATGGATCCTATAGGCCAAATAATGCTAATGCTCACAGGGTGGAAGATTACGATGTAACAGATGCCCCCTAATGTGTGAGGTCAGAGACTGATGCTACGATGGCCGAAATACATTATAAAACTCAGAAGTGGAGTGATGGAGACACAAGTGGAAAGAGCAGCTCACTCGTCATAATACAATAATATCTCTGAATACATGTTGGTATAGTACAACAATCTGATACAATGGACATGAAATAGGTAGTATATAATGGATACATGTCATAAGTGATCATAGCCATGATCCCTCTACAGTAAGATATGGTCTTCTGCTGAAAAGAAGACAACTGGTGCAAACTGGAGGTACAAACTGCTGAAATCTGAGAGGTGATATCTCAGATGTAAAGTCAAAGTCATATGTAGCATACTGAATGCCATAATCGCCTGGGGTCTTCTACACAAGTCTTCAACGGTGCAAGTCCTATCAAGTGAATAAAGGAGTTGGGGTCAAACCTGATGAGACATCGTTTGATTACCGGTCAATGATGTATACCGTTAACAGATGCGAGATGACCCACCAATAATGAAAATGGGCATCAAGGCACAGAGCACAATCATCGGAGTGTGAATAAATGGGTTGAAGTCGAACACTAGGATGAATCCATCGATCAGGGGACATTGATGTATTCCCGAAATTGTCGATGGCGAGAGAACCTGCCACTAATGACTGTAAGCCTCAAGGTACTCAAATGAACTCTAAGCCTCAAGTCTCGGAATAAATGGGTTGAAGTCGATGGAACGAGACTCGCTGGAAGGAGGGCATTAAGGCATCCCCCATCAACCAGCACGAGGTACCAACAATACTGAAAGATTTGGAAGATTTCAGGTGAAATGGACTGAATCAATAAGGATGGCCGACATGCAATAGTCAAGAGATCTGAGGAGTGGCCGACACTGGTTTCAGGACTTCCTTTGAACAAGAGCATGAGCAGATGGATAGACTTAGGCAACATAGAGGGCTCCATAATGACTGGAAGCTTAACCAATCGGTGGAGAAAATTGAGAAACAAGTACAACTCCGAAAGCCCAACTATAGTCCCGACTCATAATGTATGGAGTGGAATGAATGCTCTGTTCAAAGGCGATACAACAACTGCCAATAAGAAAAAGTGACCATAATCCCGTCCGGCTTTTTGGAATATTTGATTTTTTTGTCTTTTTCATATTTGGGAAAAGCTTGAAAAAGAATAAAATTTGTTATAGTACAACAAGTGAGGGAACGAGTGTCAAATAGCGAGCAGACTAGTTCCAAGCAGTGGAACATACCTATGATCAATGCAAGGAAGTGCATGCAGGATGTGGACACTCGGGGGAATGTTCCCTTAGGGTAAAGGGTCATCAAGATGCGAAAGATAAATTAAGGCTCTGCTTGGCTTGGAAGGTAAAGTGCTCAGGCACATGGCTAATAAGTGAGTAAGCGGCAGCTGACACAAGGCTCAAGCGGCAAGCAGGATAATGCAATGCAATCACAACTCGACATAAAAGGGAAGTCCTTTTTCGTAAAGTTAGTCTCCTCACCCGAAAAAGTGTAAAACAATGAGAGAAGAACTCTTCTAGTCACGTATGACTAGAGTATACCTTTTTTGTAATTAATCCACAAAGGTCCGGAAAAGGGGTAAACTTATACCTAAGTGGATGTCGCTTCAAATCCTTTAACGAGTCTGAAATAACAAGTATACTCGGCAATCTTGTTTGATTTTGAAAAAGTCTAACAAGGGCTTAAAAAAGACTTTATACAAATCTTTTCTGTAAAGGTTTAACGAGCCCGAAAAGGTAAACTCGTGACCTCCTTGCTGTTTTTAATGAGTTCAAAGGAGATATGGAAGAATGCTCGTAATGGGGGCAGACGAGTGTCAGGGAGATGCGAGACTAGTTCCAAGCGCATGGAACAAAGCTATGCATAATGCAAGGAACATGAGCAAGATAAGGACACGCAAGGGGTGTCTGCAAATTCGGATAGTAATAGGTTCAAATGCATCATAACAATGGGGAGGCCTAAACCTATATGCAAAGTTCCGAATATGCCTTCCATGACCGAAGCAAATGTCAAAAAGGACCGGTAACCAAGTATAAGTCCAGTTAAGAATCCTGTCTCCAAGAAACATAAGTACCAAGATCATCTCTAAAACGTATGTAAAGAAAAATCTTATACAAGTCACTGTGGTAGAAACATTTTCAACTTCACTATTGTTAACCTTAGACATAACGCAGGTAGAGCTAACCACTGAAGGTGCCATAGTACCAATACCTGAGGGATCAAAATGATCATCTTCAAAATGAAGAGCAAAGCTGAAGGATGTGAAGGAATCTGTAGTGGAAAATTCATCATCACAGGAGTTGGAAATTCTAGAAGTAGAATCGAACTCATCAAGATCACCGATTTGCGGATCTATAGGAGAGTCTAAAGACTTGTCACTGGGGAAAGAAGACTTTAATGTCAAACCGGGGCTAGACAAAACTATGCATGGATCAAAATGTATGGCAGACTATATTCTAGACTCATATTGTTCAATAAGATCAAGGGTAGGAGGGGAATGAGATCTATGATAAAGATCCCCCCACGGCTTGTCATCACCACTCATGGCCTCAATAAAAACTTCATCTGAAGGTAAAATAACGTCGAGGAAACCATGTGAACAAGATAGGTCAACTGCACACGCGGGCAGCATAACAGGATCTTCCTCTATTATCCATGAAGAAGAGAGATCCGAATCTGCAATGGCTGGTTGAACATTATGAGCAATCTTGACTGCAGACAAGGGCATATCCATCCCAATGTGCGAAACGTCTCCAGATGTGGAACTCGTGGAAGGTGGATCCCACGGATCACTAAAGTATGATGTCCGAAAAAGTACATGATTCAACGAGGAAGGAGCATCATCGGAGATGGTTCCTATGAAGGATATTGGTGCAGGGAGGTCAAAAGATCCCATCAATGAAGGATACATTCCAACACCCATGTTCCCAGTTGCCGACTGAGAATTAGAAACTTGCGGGACTACGGATCCCGTGGATGCTGTGGAAGGAGTGACAACATAATCCAGCTGATCGATCGTCACAATCTTGCCTTCATGGGGAAAGTAGATAACTCTAAATACAGTAGACGCAACAGCCTTCATAGCGTACATCCAGTTCCGACCCAGTAAAAGGTTGTAGTCGATGGGTGCATCAACCACTTTGACTTCAATAGGCACAGACATACCTCCCAAGGAGACAACAAGGGAAGGGATAATTCCATGCGGCGTAAAAGATCTACCATCGATTGCAGTGAGTGTAGTTCTAGACGCGAGTAGAGGAGGAGAGCCAAGAGCTTTCCAACAAGATAACGACATTACTGACGCGGAGGCACCTTCATCAACCATAGTACGTTTGATGAAGCTCTTAAGGAAAACCACCTGGATTTGAAAAGCCACGTGGTAAGGTAGGCAAGGCTGGACATCAGTAGTATCGAACTTGATAACACTGGGATTTCCCCCATCCTGAACTCCTAATGCACTCAAAAGGGCATGCTTCTGAGAAGGACAGGCTAGCAAAACTTCAAGAGCACATGGCACACGGAGTTTGGCCCAAATCTTCTATGATGGAGTAGTTATCGGTAGCTCGAGCATTAGGATTATGCGTGGAGCGCTTGAGAACACCTTTCGGTATCCGTGGCATAATGGAAGGCTTCTCAATATGCAAGGAAATGTCAGGAGGAGGGCGAGGCTCACTCCCCAAGTTGGGTTGTGGTGCACCATAATCGCGCTGACGAGTAGCAACACAAACCTCCGACTGAACCATATTCACACATCCATAACCACTAGTATTGGAAGAAGACGTTGTCGTTTCATTAGTACCATAACCAGTGGTGGGAGCATGCGAAGCCATGTTTTGTTGATGAGGTAGGGGATCCTTCAACATAGCTGGGCTGTGTGCCAAATGCTTCGATGCTTCTTCAATTCGAGGACATAATTGAGTAAGATGATCCTCCCCACAAAGCTTGCAAGGGAATTTCACCTTACGCCTAGGTTTACGATCCTCGCCAGCGTTACCGCCTTCCTGAGGAGGGTTGGCATTCTCTTTACGAGGAGTATTACGATTGCTATTATTATTACTTCCATTGTTTCCACCCCTACGATTATTTCTCCCATTTTTCTTACCACCAGGTTGTTGGTTACCCGATGGTTTCGTTGATTGCACATTGTGTACATCAGACGACGGAGTGGAAGTGGACAAGGTGTGAACCTATCCGGGAGCAGACTGGTTTAGCGACAAATTTTGCATTTGATTAGCTACCAAGTCTACAGGGTGAGTGCATGCGGACCCCACGATGCCATCGACATGTGGTCCAGGAACTGACGTAGGCTCATGTCTTGTTCTCGGTGCATCAGGAATAATGTTATACAAAATGCCAGACTGAGAATAAAGTAGATCTAACTGCTGGACTTTCAAGATAGCTTGTTCCTCAGTCACAATGCCGGGCATCGAAACATCCTTAGCAATGTATGGAAGTAAAGACTTAAGGAACCATTCCAACAGGAACTCTGGAGGAATGTTGGCTTTCACTAATCTCTTCCGCCGACGCCACTCTTGAACGTGGTCAGAAATATGTGTGGCTTTATTCTGACGGAAGGTGGACAACAACTCAGTACCAGTATCATAACGAAACGGCAACTGGAAATGGTCTAAGAAAACCAAAGCAATCTCGTTGAATCCCCTATAGGTGTTTCCAGGTAACTCCACATACCACTTCGCAGCTGCCCCGGTGAGGGTGCATTGAAATAGTCGTAATCTAATGGAATCATGATTCAAAGAGTTGGAGGAGCACCAAAGGTGAAACATCGTGACATGATCTCCTAGGTCCTCACCACCTTTCCCCTCAAACTTTAGAATGTCCGAAGGGAGCTTGGTAGGGACCAGGGGCCAAGTAGGGTCATGACACACCGGATCATTCGTGACCTTCGAAAGATCCGGAAGATTCAAGCGTGTAAGGAACGGGAGCTGAGGCTGGAAAGCTTGATTATAAGCTCCCATAAAAGGTTGGTTAAACGGAACTATGTTATAAGATGGACCAAAAGCTTGACCATGAGGATTAAACTGCTGATAATGAGGACTTAACGGTCCGTAAGATTTCCCATGGCCATAAGATTGATAACCTCCTCCTGCCTGACCCATTTGAGAGTAAGCAGGTATATGCGTGTTTTGGGCACCATATTGGGGTGGTGGGTGATACTAGTGACCAGCACCGACTGTGTTGTAGTAAGGGTTGCCACCATGAGTATGGGGCATGTATGTACTATTCATAGCAGGAACCGTGTTGTAATGACCGTATTGGTATGGTATGTTCCCACCCCCAGCATTAGGATTAGCTTGATCAGTCGTGTGATGACCATAAGCATGAGAAGTATTCCCAACTCCAATATTGGTGTGACTAGTAGCAGGGATAGTGGCGTGATTTCCATGTGGATAGGAGATATTCCCACCCCCTACATTAGCATTACTAGTGGCAACAGTGGACACAAAAGTATGCGATATGTGTCCACCCCCGTGGTTGGGAGGAACATTATCATTCATAAAAGTAGCCCTGGGTTGACGAGTAGCGACACGTGTATTAGGTGGTGGATGGCGAGTCGTGTTTCGAACAACATTTCGATTAGGTTGTGTAATCCTAGGAGGTGGTCATCTTCCAACATTAACATTGTTAGGAATCTGACCAGTCCCCATACTATGTGTGTGGGTGGACAACGTAGTGCCCCCAGCGAGGGTAGTGCCCCTAGTGGGTATAGTATGGCTAACACTTTGACTAGTGCCAGTGTGACTACCAACCGTAGTGGATGGTTCGACAGTACTATGACTAGGCATACCAAAAGAGAGTACGGTGGGGTTGATCGTAGTGTCATTATGTGATTCAAGCATCCCGTATCTATAACTGCGTGGAAACGAAGGAACGAAAGGCTCATCTTGTTCTTCGTCCTCGGGTAAGTTAGGCATTCCGTAAAGATAATTATCCGGATTCGAAGGATCAAACGGATCTCGATCAAGTGGATTAGGCCAAATAGAACCAGGTTGAGTCTCAGGTGGATCACCTCCCCACTCCTCACGAGGAGTATGGGGATCGAAAGTATGGTCAACTCTACCCGAAGGAGTTGAAGGTTTTTCCTTGGTATTAGGATGTGCAACCATGACGTCTTGGACGTAAGTCTTGTATGAATATGAAGACTCAGAGGGAGCCCTCCGGTGTCCTCTAGCAACACGGCATGAAAACTCGAGTGGATTTAAAACAACCAAACGACGGGACCAGCGGAGAGTGGGGCTCCGCGCCACGATATCTCCAGAGAGAATATGTAATCAAAACGTCCCCTAAAGGCCAACTATCGATAAAAAATAGTAAATCAAAAGCACACACCTAGAGAAACTACAGCCACGAGCAGACAAACAGAGTGGCTAAATGAGCTCCCGACGCTAGAGCTGGTATGTCTCGCCTAGGAGAGGCTTGAGACTCCCAAACTATAGCCAGAGGTAACAGAATCAGTTATAGAGACACCCAGGCTTCACTGCGTGTACAGGGTCAAGTCCACTGCACAACACAACTGTGCTGTCCAATCCCTATCTGACTCAGGACACAAACAACATAACCACTGCAAGTACCCTGTGCGATACCTAGGTAAGGAAACTATTGTCACCGCAATATAACCAATGCTCAGGGGGACAGTCGCAGGTGGGACCCGTCGTATGGGCAGGGTAGCTAAGCCCGAATCACAAGAGGACGAACCTCCGGTACCCCGAGATACGAACAAATCCTGGATATATCTCCCACGTTCAGCCGGTATTAGAGGGATATCTCCTCAACCAACCTCTCGTGACCTCGTGCTTAACTCTGGATTGAGTAGAGCTTCCTGAGAACATCGATCTATACCATGGATTCCTCCACTCCCTGTTCAGACACCTAATGTTTTGTCTAGTAGTCTTGGATTGTTAACTCACAATGATCTATTCCAAGACTCTAAACCTATGCTAGTTGGTGTACCCTATAAATAAAATCAGTCTAATCAATTTTAAGATTAAGCGCTAATTTTAGTGGATGTGGTTACTCAAGGGATATGATCGTGAAACTAGTGATGTGTAGACTCAATAGTATGCAACATCGTCCAATCCTAGACTCATCTATCCAATAAAACAATGTCACTAATATGCAAAATCAACCAACAATTCCGAAATAAAGATGCAATCTTTTATCTTTTCGATGCACAAGCAGAACCTAAATGAAGGAAACAAGCACTCAATGCAAGATGCAGTACATGAAAGTAAAATATTTTTGTATTTTCGCTTATAAACAAGAAGGAAAATGCAAAAAACTAAATGTATATTTTTGTATTTTTTCAATATAAATGGAATGAAAAATGCAAGCAAAATCCTACTATTCAGTCACTGAAGTGTCGAGAAGATCACTAAGACAACCCAGCAGATCCTAAACAGCAAGACTCAGCCAAAGGAAAGAGCTGAAAAGGAAAAAACCAAGAGGCTAAATCCAAAGTTTGGTAAAAAACCAAGAAGGCTCAACCAAGAGAAACGAAGAGTTCTGGTCACAACCGAGGCATGAATCAGTCAAGAAAGAGGCCAACAAAGACTCAGGAACAACCAAAGCCAACCCAGCAACAACCAATAGCCATAAACCAACAAAAGCCGGAGTTATACGCTACTGTTGAAGGAATACCTACGGGTACCCGCGAGCAGTAGTGTAAACAGAGGTGAGTATACGCGAGCTGAGCTAAGCTAGCCTGCGGGTGAGGAAAGGCAAACGAGCAAATAAAGAGTCCAATGGCTCAGAAAAAGCAAGTTTTCTATGGTGTATCTTAACGAACAATCAGTGACACAGAGCTTCGATAAACAACAACTCTAATTATGGACTAATGCTCAAAAAATTTCCCAAACATGGATGTTTTCCCCAGCGGAGTCGCCATTTCTATATTGGAGAAAACTCACTATGGCTTGGGAATACCACAACAGACAGATGACTACTAGAAATCTACTCAACTCTCAAAGCAATGCTATTATAAATGACAATGTTAAGAAAATGGAGAAATGTAACCAACCTCGATCCAAACGTTTTATGTAGATCCCCGTTGGAGCTTTCAATCCATGTACTTGAAATCTGCAAATTAGTCTTGACAGCCAATATCCAACAAGTACATATAATATATAATTGACATTAACATTATCAATAACAATGGTCCATAATATCACAAGCAAATGTAACCCAATGTATAATAAACAACATTCACAACATGATGGACGAGAATATGAGTATTTCTATTAATGAACAAGAAGAAGTACAAAGTGATACGACCTCTTGCCGGCAACCAATATGAACCAAGATCTAGATCAATCCACTTGTGCCTCCACCACTTCAATCCTCCATGAATGGAAAACTCAAACTAGATAGGAGTTTGGAAGGTGAACATAAGGGGTTCACAACTACAAGGATCAATGAGTGCAGACTCAAGATAGGACAAAAATCCACTAGAGTTCTCTTACTATTCTCTTCTTCCTCCTGTCCATAAGCCATATGTGCTTAATATATAGTCCTCTCAAAGGTAGGTGAAAGGACACATCGAGGCATTACTCGGGCAGATGGAGAGCCAAAGGTCACCCAATGACCGCTTTTTGAGAGTAAAAAGTAATTAATAGTGGTTTTTACCATTTTACTTGATACCCATGGGCTGTAGTGATGCAACTCGCGGGTATGCATGCTATAGTGATGCAACATGCAGGTAGGAACAAAAATAGGGGAAAATAGTATCTCTGAAGGATATGAGTGGATCTGAGTCAGTGAAATGGATCCTATAGGCCAAATAATGCTGATGCTCACAGGGTGGAAGATTACGATGTAACACTTATATGAGTATTTTAAAGGAAGGGTTTCACACACAGGTAAGTTTCTTCACCTATCTCTTCTATTGATAAATAAACAATTTGTTTATTTTATTTTTTGATTACATGTTACTGAAGATTACTTTAACATAGTGACCTAACTAGTAGTGTTAAAGGACTGAAGATTACTTTAACACAGTGACCTAACTGGTAGTGTAAAAAAGGAAAGTTGAAAGAGATGAAAATTATGTTTTATTACTGTTTACTTTTAGTACTTGTTTATAAGTGAATTTTTTGAATTAAAGTATATAGAATTTTTATTCTTCAACACAAAACCCTAACTCTATCGAAAAATTAACAAGTGATCCTATTGATCTTATGCAATAGAATTATTAAACTATAATTGTATGAAAAACTAACATGGTATCAGAGCAGTACTAGAAGAATCCATTGCCGGAACTAGGGTTTCATCTTTCAAGGCCTTCACTCAACATTTTGGCAAAAAAAATGCCTTGGGAATTTCACTCTAGGAAGGGCACATCTTTTGGTGAAGGCAGAATCCAATTCTGAGAAGTTTCATTTTTGACCTAATTCTGCAGCTGTAGTTACCACAAAAATTAAGGTTGTAGTTTGTGACCTACTCCCTCCACAGATTTGGCTCAACCACACCTTTTCTCAACTCGCCTTGCTAGGGCTCATCTCCCTGTAGAGTCAGTTTTCCAATAATCCACCTTTCATTTTTAACCTAGCTCCTGCTAGGGTTTCTGCTTCAAATCAACAGTCAGTATGATTGGAATGAAGGTTGAAGATTGTCTGGAAGGGGCTTCTAACTTCATCTCTTGGAAGTCTAGGGTTCTTCTCTCACTAGAAGAAAATCATCTCTTGTAGTTTGTCAATGAGAAGGTCCCAGAACCAGAAGCCGAAGAAGACAAATCGCAGTGGAGGAAGAATGATGCTAGAGCAAGAAGGATTTTGGTGGACTCGGTTAGAGACCACTTAGTTCCTCAAATATCAGGAAAGAAGACTGCTAGAAAGATGTTCAAAACCATAAAGAAGCTATTTGAACATAGTAGTATCAATGTGACACTCACATTGAGGAATCAACTATCGAATATGAAGATGTCCAAGTCAGAATTCATTGCCTCATATTTCATGAAGATCACAGAACTAAGGGACAAGCTTAGTACCAGTGGATATCCCATTGATGATAAGAAGATTATCATTACTACTCTAAATGGTCTCTCTCCATCTTGGGAGTCATTCATTCAAAGTATAAGCGATCGATCCAAGCTACCCAAATTTGATAAGCTATGGGCAGTCTTACATTGTACCAATACCAGCGCACTTGCAGATGTGCCCTAGGGAGAGAGGGTCATTTTTTTCCTGACCAGGAGGGGTGTTATCCAGCTTTTTCTGAGTGGGGGTTATGGCCAGACCCTTTGGTCCTTCTCCTGGGAGTACTATGGCTTAATGGCATTGTTGACTGCCTCATTAAAGGGCTTGAAGCCCTGAGGTTGGTGTCCGGGGCTCCTAGGGGTGGGTCACTGGGTCACATGACCCCCCACCTGTTTTATTACTCCAGTGACATTTCTCTCAGCACTGAGGCTTATGTCTCTCCTTTAGGTCAACTTCCACACCCTCCTGATCCTCCAGTACTACAGCGCCCTCTCTCCTTGGTTGTCTTTTGATGATGACAACATCCTTCTTCCAGGCCTACATTGCTTGATTGGGGGTCGTTGAGGGATTTTCACTACTATTGGGGTTAGATGGGGCTTGATGTCCCCCCCCCCCCCACCACTCCAGCCTCCTGTTCGGAGTGTTTGCTAATTTTTTTGGCCATTTTAGTCATTTTTGGGTAAACTCTGGGGAAAATGCCCTAAGTTACCCATAGATTTGATTATTTTATATTATTTTTGTTATAATTTTGAGTTGACATTTTATAATTTCAAATTGACATTTTAAAAGGCATGTCGGCCTGGATATTTTTGTAAAGTGAGTGTGAGAAGGTATAAATAAGCTTCTCCTCACTTCATTTAAACATAACAACTTATGAGATAAAATTCAATATGCTACTCTTTTACCCTAGAAGGGCCTTATGAAGTGATGTGCACCTCTTGGAGGGATGATTCTTCTTGCTCTTGGATGAATTTGGATGCTTTCTTTGTCTTGCCAATGCTTTGTGGATGCTAGAATGGTTGGAATAACTAAGTAATTCTTTTACATTTTTAAGGTTTGCTTGATGAATGGTAGGTAAATTTTGCATCTTGAATGATTGAATGGTAGCCCTAGGGCTACATTCTCTTTGAATAGGGATTTTGCTTTCTATTTTATCCTCATTGCATAGTAAAAACGCTCCCAAAAGGAGGTTTTTACAAAGTTTGGCTTTGGATCTCCAACTTTGCCCTAGTTTAGGCTCTTGAAGCCAACCGTAGAGGTTGTTTCAAGAAGCCCTAACCTAGTAGCAAGGATAATTACCTCCAAGAGGAAGGCTTGTCACCTTCCTCTAAGGCTAGGGTTTTGGGTAATATCCATTAAAACCCTAAGCTATCAACTTGTACTAAATTTCACTTGCATTTTCATGTGTAAATTTGCATTTTCATGGTAGAATTAGGGTTAGAATTAGGTTTGAAATTTTATGTTAAAAATCCTAGAAAATCAAAAAAATAAATTTTCAATTTTTTGGCCTTCCTAAAATTTCGGCCCATCTCTCCTACAATTTCGCCTTGCCTTCTTTACCCCAAAAACCCTAGGGCGAAATTTTACGAAGCCCTAAAATCTTAAAAAAATAAAAAAAAATCCCTAAAAATCAAAAATTATTTTTTCTTTAATTTTTGGCCTCCCTATAATTTCGGCTTGCCATTTTAAGCCATAAAAACCCTAGGGGGGGAATTTAGGAAGCCCTAAAAATTTAAAAATATCAGAAATCCCTAAAAACCCTAATTTTACATGTGTAAATATTTTTGTAATTAGTTTTTTCTATTTTTGTTTTGTACATAAATTTCAAAAGGAAAAACCTAAACCTGAAACCCTAATTCCAACCCTAACCTAACCCTCTTTCCCTTTTTATCATCTTCCTCTCTCCTCTCCTTTTCTCTCCTTTTCCTTCTACTCGTCCCTTCTTTCCCTTCCTTTCCTATCTTCTTCCATCTTCCTTCATCTTTCCCTTCTTCTCCTCCTTTTCGTGCTCCCTTTTCTTCCCTTCTTTCTTCTCCTTTCTTCCCTCTCTTCCTCACCCTTGATCCTTGTTTTTGAACATTCTCCAAGGCTGTAGCAGCCTTAAATTAACTCCTTCTCTGCTGCATTTAGGTCTACAAAATCAACAGACTGCCCACCCTTGACAACCTTCCAAAACCAACTTCACACCTACACAAAACCACAAAAGTATTAGTTATTTGTTACATTTTTTCTACTGTTTTAAAAGGCTGATATATTGATGACAAATGAGGTCTAAAATTACTTATTTACTGCTAGTACACAGTCTGAAAGTTTATAATGAATGCATGAATAAAATGGTTGAAATTTGGATACTTATTGTTCACATCATTTCACATATCTCATGCTATACTTCTGTTTCTATAATTGCTACTGTAGTGACTATCGAAACTATTGCTAACCCATTCATACACAGTCTCAAATTATTCTTACTTGGTGGTCATAAAGTGGTTAATCTCTGGAAGATACATTGGAAACATTTGTTACAAACACTACACCTAACTTACTACTCTTACACACGGCTATTTGGACCATCTTCATACTGCTATGCTTTATTATATCGATCCTATATGTGTTATTGGTGATTAAATTCGTTTGTCATTGGATGATCTATGTTCCATGTTTGTCATTTATGAATGATTTCTTTCGTATGGTAAAATACTATTGATTGATTCTATTGCTAATCCTTTGATCATTGGGTTAAATATTTGCACTAGTACATTGACTTGATACATCTACAAACACTTAACTTATTGGTTACAAGGCACGGGTCACTAACTTTGTTCTTTGTCATAAGTGTCTTGAAGATCCTTGAAGGGCTCTCCCCTTGGAGGTTCCAACTCTTCGAAGTAGTTGGAGGAGTGATTGAGGTGACAGTGGTCACTTCCCCCATACATTTTTTCATCGGATACTAGCCCTGCTAGTTTATCCGGTAAAAGGCAGATTGCACTCTGGAAGAAACAATAATAGCAGCAACGCAAATACTTCATGGCACTCAACCTGAGGAGAATCAAGCATTCATGACCCATGCCAAGAAAAACAAGGGAAGGAAATGAAAGTTTCACAACCACAAGCACCAAGGTAGGAGATCAAGTCCTTCTCCAGATTAAAAGAAGAAGAAGGATTTATCTCAGATACAATACTACAGGTGCAAGGCATATGGCCATTACGCTAGTAATTGTCGAAGTTCAATCAAAAGAAAGCATGAAGCCTCAACTGCTGATGTAGAAGAAGACCACCATCACAAGAAGCAAAGGAATGAAGATCGTACAAAATTCTTCTTCATATAAGCTTTATCAGGTACTGTTCCCACCACTAGTGATACTTGGATCATAGATATTGGTGCTTTTAGACATATGACAGGTTATAAAGAAAATATTTCAAAATTAGTTGAGAAAGATTCTCATCTCCATGTTGTACTTGGAGATGATGCTAGAGCATGTACCGGTTGAGCACTCCACCAGCTCAAGCCCTAGTTAACGACTCTACAAGCATGGGTGAACTGTGGCACAAAAGACTAGCTCATTTGAATTATAGAGCTCTCCTAGCATTGAAGAATATAGTGATAGGTTTACCAGTGCTTCAGGTAGACTATGATGGAACATGTAGAGGATGTGCACTTGGCAAGAATGCCAAGAGATCTTTCCCAGATAGTGAGAGCAGATCTAAAGGAATTTTGGATCTAGTGCACTCTGACTTGTGTGGACCCATGACGGTTGCTTCATTGGGAGGATATCATTATTATGTAACATTCATTGATGACTACTTAGAAAAGACTTGGATATACTTTATCAAGACCAAGGAATACGAGGAAGTACTCAATAAATTCAAAGAACAAGTCGAGAATATTTCAGGAAAGAGGATCAAGATCCTAAGATCAGATAATGGTGGATAATACACCTCTACAGAATTCAATGATTTCTACAAGGAAGTAGGAATAAAGATGGAGCTCATGGCCCTACAACCCTCAACAAAATGGGGTTATGGAAAGAAAGAACAAAACAACTGTGGAGGTATCCAAAGCCATGATACATGACCAGAGTCTACTGATGTTCTTGTGGGCATAAGCATCCATAAAAACTGTATATGTACAAAGCAGATGCCCACATAAGATAGTAAAGAACATGACTCTGGAAGAAGCTTTCACAGGAGTAAAACCAGAAGTAGGCCACCTCCGGATATTTGGTTGTCCACTCTATATACATGTGCCCAAGGAGAAGAGGACGATGTTAGAACCTTCAGGCAAGAAGGGAACTTTCGTGGGATACAGTAAATCTTCAAAGGCATACAAAATTTACATCCCAGGATCCAGACAAATTGAAGTCAACAAGGAGGTGTCCTTTGAAGAAGAAATGGTTGTAAGGAAAGGCAGAGGATCAAACATGGAGATCGATGATGAGGAGATGCTAGAAGCTAAGTAAATGAGATCATCTCCCCCTCCAGTTTAGATGGAGTTAGTAGAAGAGGATGAACCCATCAATCCCATTGATCTAGTTGAGGCAGTTGATGTTCCCAGAGATATTGCAGTAGGTCGGAAGAAGCCTAGATGGGCACAACAGACTTTGCAGGAAGCAGAGGGGAATGAAGCTCCACATGGTACTTTTCGAGAAAGTAAAAGACCTCAAAGGTTCACCAATAATGTAGCATTGATGAGTCACATCATTGACTCAGAACTTACCATTTATGAAGAAGAATCCAAACAACCAAGTTTCAAAGGATGTTGTGGTGGAAGAATATCAATCCATCATGAAGAATGATGTGTGGGAGGTTATACCAAGACCTGAGGGGAAATCAATAGTGACTACCAAGTGGCTATACAAAATCAAGCATGAAACAAATGGGAGTGTTGAAAAACACAAGGCTAGATTTGTTGCCAGAGGATTCTCTCAGAAAGAGGGAGTCGATTATGATGAGACATTTGCTCATGTGGCTCGATATACTTCCATCAGATCAATCCAGTGTTGAAAACATAGGCACGGGGATAAAATCGACAAGGTCCAGGAAACATTGTTTCGGGATATCTCGGCAGCACATCAACAAACATCAACAATAAATCAACAAACTTAGAAAAATACAAAAATATTCAATTTTTTCAATTTTTTAAACATTTAAAGCAACAATAACATCAAATAACCACATTGCCACATGAATATGAATTATGAAAATTGATATATAAGATATATAAGATGTCTAGAGATACATCACACATATAAAATGGATCATGTCCTAAATCCTAACTCCCAAGTCATAAAAAAAATAACAAATGTATCTCATGATCACCATGAATCAATAATAATAATAAATTAAATTAATTAGTTCGACTAGGATATTGAATGCTCTACCAGGGCAGACTAATTAATGTTGTAAGAATGCTCTGAAATTAATTAATTAGTGCCATAAGAATGCACTAAAATTAATTAATTAGTGTTGTAAGAAATAAAAATGCTTTGAAATTAATTAATTAGTGTCGTAAGAATGTTGTGTAAGGGAAAATTTCATAACAGGCTCCTCACACTCCACCCTCCACGAAGTCAAAATCACCTTTAGAAAAAATTGGGAAAAAATCGGTAATATCTCCGGATAAATCGGGAACAAATCGACAATATCTCGAGATAAATCGGGGAAAAATCGGCAATATCTCGAGATAAATAAGGAAAAAATCTCGGGATAAATCAAGAAAAAATCGGGAAAAAATCGGCAATATCTCAGAAAAAATCGGCAAGCAGCAAAAATCGGGATTTCTTGGTCAATGTTTGCAACACTGGATCAATCATTGCTATTGCTTCAGCTATGGGATGGAAGTTGCATCAGATGAATGTCAAGACAACCTTTCTCAATGGTGTTATTGAGGAAGAAGTATATATTGAACAACCATAAGGGTTTGTTGTCCATGGAAAGGAGTCTCACGTATGCAGGCTGAAAAAGGTCATGTATGGACTCAAGCAAGCACCTTGTGCTTGGTATGGATGGATAGATGGATTCCTGGTGAGTTTGGGATTCACCAAGAGTGATGCAGATCCAAACCTTTACTACAAGGTTGTGGATGATGAGCCACTGATTTTGGTCCTTTATGTTGATGACATGTTTCTCACTGGAAATGAGAAGCTAATTGTATGGTGTAAGAAGGAACTTGCCTCTAAGTTCGAAATGAAGGATCTTGGATTGATGCATTACTTCTTGGGATTAGAAGTATGGCAAAGGTAGAAGGAGATTTTCCTAGGTCAAGGAAAATACACCATAGATATTCTAAAGAGATTTGGGATGTTGGATTGCAAGTCCATGGCCACTCCAATGGATGCAAATTTGAAGAAGCTGAGGGATTCTGCTTCAGATTCAAATTTGATTAATCCCACTATGTATCGCCAGTTGATTGGATCCTTGATGTATCTGACTAACACCAAACCAAATATATGTTTTGCTGTGAATGCTCTTAGCCAATTCATGTCCAAGCCGAGGCAGATTCACTGGATTGCTGCAAAAATGTGCTCAGAAATCTGCGTGGCACTTTGGGATATGGCCTGAGATATGCTTCAGAGCGTGACTTGAGATTGCAGGGGTTTTCAGACTCAGATTGGGCCGGATGTGCTATAGATAGGAAGAGTACTTCCGAATGTTGCTTCAGGTTGGGTTCTACAGTGATTTCCTAGTGCAGCAGGAAGCAAAACTCACTAGCACTCAGTACTACAGAGGCCGAGTATATGGCTACTAGTTGCTAGTACAACATCCCGAGAAGCAATATGGCTTCGGAAACTCCTTGCAGGATTGTTTGTCCAGATTCCAGAGCCAACTGTGATTCACTATGATAACCAGAGATGTTTGAAGATGTCAGTGAGTCCTGTATTCCATGACAAGTTGAAGCATATAGAGATTCGATATCACTTCATTTGTGATATGGTGCAAAAAGGTGCAGTCGAGTTACAGTATGTTCCAACAGATGACCATACTGCAGATATTCACACCAAGCCTCTTCCTAGGATAAATTTTGAATACTTTCATGGAATACTTCGAGTAGAAGAGAACGTGTCCCTCCTTGAGAGGGAAAGATGATATAGAGATGTTTACCCTGCTTCCACCCAGGTCCCTCTACTCGTCCAGGTTCTCATCCAGGTATGGGAGTAATCCCATCGGCAGATGAGATGGATAGGTAGTAGATGGTCGGGTTCCACCTAGGTACCTCTACTCGTCCAGGTTCTCATCCAGGTATGGAAGTAATTCCATCAGAAGATGAGATGGATAGGTAGTAGATGGTCGGGTTGCACACAGGTGCCTCTACTCGACTATGTTCTCAGCTAGGTATGGGAGTAATCCCATCGACAAATGAGACAGACATGTAGTAGATGGTCATGTGATGCTTGCACAACTACCTCTACTCATTCAGGTTCTCATCCAGGTATGGGAGCATCCCATTGGCAGATGAGATGAACAGGTAGTAGATGGTCGTGCACCTTTGCTTGTCCCTGTTCTCAGCCAAGTATGGGAGGATCCCATAGACAGATGAGACATACAGGTAGCATATGGTAAAGAAGACGGTAAAGCTTATCTCGCGAACATCCAGGTAGGATGGAGAGACTACTCTTGGACTCACCGAAGGACTGGTGGAGTTGATGCATGATGACACTTCTCGAAGGACTGAGACTGTGTTGACAACCTTCAATATGTATAGAGATGATCAAGACAGTATAGATGAAACCTAGATGATCATGATGCTGATGATGACCGAAGAATACCTTCCTTGTTGAGAGGGAGTGTTGGATTTTGTGCAACTTCGGAAGATATTCTTAGTATATTTTATTGTATTGATTTGTACCTCCTACGGGAGATGAACTTGATGTAATTAATCATGTAAAGTTGTAAACCCTTGAAAGAATCATTGTAAACCTCATGGATAACTTACCCAAAGAAAAGATTAAAATAAAATTTATTTATTTTGTTCCTAGGTCAAGTCGGCCAAGTTAGGAAAAAGGCCAGTTTGGCAAGTGTATAAATAAAGGGGTCATGTTCCTCATTTGACACATTCACTCACTCACACAAGTTCGCATCACTTGGAGAGGAGCTCGCATCTGCAGAGAAGAGAAGTTATTTTTGGGGTTTTACTTAGAGAGACTTTCTTCTTTATCTCTCTCATCATTGTACTCTAATCTCATAATTATTCATCTCTATACGAAAGTTGCTAGGTTTTCTCCCGATTGGGTTTCCCAGGATAAATTCTTGTGCTCTTTGTTTCTGTGCTTTGTCTTTCTTCTAGCGATCCTATTGATCCTATGAAATAGAATTATTATGCTATAATTGTATGAAAAACTAACATTTTCTCCATCATTCGAGCCATGAACAGTTTCGAAGGAGAGCTAGGGAACTGAGCGGTGAGAAGGTCGATCCGTGGAGGAAAAAGAACGTTGGTATGAGGAGGAGAACACTACCAGATGGTCTGTGGAGGAGAACGTCGGTCAATGTATGTGCATTAATTTATTAAACCCCTCCCTACTTTCATTTCTCACGTATTTTTAATTTTCCACTTTGTGAAGTGTGAGTTGTGAATTCTTATTCCTTAAGGTGCGCCCTCTTCCTTCAATGATGACTAAACCAATCCCTAACGAGATCTCCTTTACTAGTGACTGAACCAGTCCCTTGTTAGTGCGCCTTCCTTCACTTTGAGTTTGTAGTTTGTTGAACTTAAGATGAGAGGGGAAAGTTGGAATTTGGAAACACAACTATAAAACTGTAAACCGCTGGTTAAAATTAAAAACAATACTATAAACTTATAAAGGAGGCATGTTTGATGCATGAAGAGTGCCCAAAATTAATGATGGTTGCTTATTGAGGGTTCAAGAGTGCCCAAATGTCCTTCTCATTGCCTCTTAAATTTTAATGCTTGTTTGAAACTTTGAAGTTTGAATCTTTGATGTCAAAACAGTCCCAAAAATGCTTGGAAAAGACTCGATCTTCTTGATTACAAAGCAAAAATTGGTAGTTTAAGTATAAATTAAAAAATGTAAATTAATTTTCCCTGTTTGTTTGATTTGCAATTTTTGGCAATGAAATATGCTAAAAACGTTTTTTTTATGTTACAGGTTCAAAGTTTCAAATTAGTTTCCATATTACAAAGTTACAAACATGCCGAAGACTTTGGATCCATTCTAGGAGTATGCAGAGACTGTTGATCCACATAATCAACAAAAACTTAAATGTAATTTGTGTGTGAAGGAGATGACAGGGACGATAAGTAGGCTCAAATACCACCTCACACAACTTATGAGGCATGAGGTGGATATTTGTAAAAAATCCAATCTTGAAATTATTCATAGGACCAAACTCGCAATTGAAGGTATTGGCAAGAGCAAAGATGAAAGGCAAATTTTAAGACAGGAACTTGGAATGAGAATGGTAGTAGGATCCGGGACAACCAGATACAGTTTAGGGGGAGGAGAGTGAGACCTTATCCTCACCTTCCACAATGCCTTCAACTACATCTCCTTTCTTTGTTTCAAGATTCGCGCCTGGTAGACAACCAGGTATAAGGTCAATGGTCAAGACAAAGGAGAATAAGGAAGCATACAAACTTGTATGTTGATGTCTTTTATGGAGTGATAGTCCATTCTACTTTACGAGGAAACCATTCTATGTGCCTATGTTTGAGGCCATTTCTATTATCGAGCCAGGGTATACGCCCCCCACTTTTGAGGAGTTGAGAGGGACCATCCTTGATAATGAAAAGGTCAATTGCACTTCTAAGTTACAGGAGCTTCGAGTGTCATGGGAGGTCATGGGATGCACTGTGATGTCAGATGGTTGGGATGATACAAAGGGTAGGACCCTTCTCATTTTTCTTGGTTCATTGTTCTAGGGGAAAAATGTTTATAAAATCCGTGGATGCATTTGCACAAGTCAAAGATGCAACATTACTATGTCAGTTGTTAGATGGGTTCATCTGAGAGATAGGTCTGCAACATGTTGTCCAAGTCATAACAGACAATGCTGTGAATTATGTGGAAATTGTTGATTTTTCTTAGCACTTAGATGTTTTTAACCTTATAAAAAAAAATCTATCACATAAACATAAACTGCATGCATAAAAGGAGCACTGAAAGAAACACATCCACAGTAGACACAATGTTTACTCTAGGAAAACCCTCTCACAAGTAATAAACCAACAACTTCTTTAAATAAGATTCTTCAACAAGATATAATGTCAAATCTAGTGCCCAACAATAGTTATAGAAATAGGATAATGATATACAAGAAATATACAGAATGACCTCTGAATAGGTGTGCCCTTCTTAGAGCAAAGAGAGAGAGAGAGAGAGAGAGAGAGAGAGAGAGAGAGAGAGAGAGAGAGAGAGAGAAAGTGCGACAACCCCAAAGATTATGCTTCTTGTGTTCTTCACTTAACCTCCTAGAGAAGTGTGCATCACTTGAAAGAGAGAGATGTGCTTGCTTGATGTCAAAATGAAGTGTGGAAACACTTTATTTATATTCTCCTTTTCACTAGAAGTTTCCATAGTTAGGTTGGCTTGACTTGTCATTTTTCTTCTAGGTTCAATTTACCCATTTCATTGGGTTAGTTGTGCTCTTCATTTCTTTCCACTTTCTCTAGGACTTCTTAATAATATATTCCAATGCTACACAAAAATCAACAACAACTGGAAGGATGCTTATGTACAGGTATCCTACACTGTTTTGGACTCCTTGTGCAACACATTGTGTTGACTTGATCTTAGAGGATATGGGAAAGATTGAGTTTATCAGCGATGCCATTGATTCAACAGGAAGCATCACCAAATTTATATACAATCATGCTTATGTGCTTGGCAGTTCACTGGTGACAAGGAGTTGGTTCATCTTGCCATCACTCATTTTTCCACTAGTTTCATCTGTCTTCAGTCTCTCCTTACTTCTATGTGGGACTTGGAGACTATGTTCCTTTCAGCTAAGTGGCATGCTTTATCAATTAGCACTAAACCGAAGGGACATGCCATATTCAAGCTAGTGTCATACCAGGATAGTTTTTGGGATGGCGTGAAGGATGTGTGTACCATCAGCAAACCTTTGGTAAAGGTTTTTCGCTTGGTTGATGGAGACAAGCCCGCAATGGGCTACCTATATGAGGCCATGGATAGGCCAAAGAGGCCATTCGTGCCTATTATGAGGACAAGGGAGATGAGGGGCATGTGAAACAACAATTGATATGGGAGGTGATTGATCAGTGATGGAACAATACACTTCATCGACCCATTCATGTTGTAGGGCTATACCTCAACCTTGCATTCTCTTACTCTTATGGATTTAGGTTTAATGCAGAGGTAAAGGATGGGTTCTTGGAGTGTGTCCACTATATGGTGCCACGTGAAGTTGACCGCTCAGAGATTTCCAAAGAGTTGGAAATATATAGGAGGCCCATGGGAACATTTGGGTTTGAGATGGCTATTAGTGACAAAAAGAACATAATGCCAGGTTAGCTTCATCTTGTTTCAAAGTTCAATTTCTTTACTTTCTTTGTTTTAAATTTCAAATTTTCAATTCGTCTCTTATGTTTATCCAATTAATTGTAGATACTTCGTGGGAAACCTATGGTTCGCGAGTACCTCATCTTCAAAAGCTTGTTGTTCAGGTGCTTATCTAGACATGTAGCTCTTCTGGTTGTGAGCACAACTGGAGTGTATTTGAAAAAATACACACCAAGAAGCGCAATAGGTTAGAGAATTTCAAATTAAATTCTAAATTCATTTTAGCTTGTAATTTATGTCCCTTGGTTAATTTATGTATTCTAATTTAATAAAATTGTGATCCTCATACAGGTTGGATACCCAAGGCCTGAATAATCTAGTCTTCGTCTCCTACAATCTTAGGTTGAAGCAAATTGAGAAAAAACCTGATGTGGAGGCCATTTCATTGAATGGGATTGACACCATTGTTGTGTGGAGAGTGGAGATTGAGGAACCTGTTATGGATGAAACCCCTGATTGTTTAGAGGATGATACATAGGACACAAAGAGTGAGATTTGGGAGGATGAGGATTTTGAGAGTCTACCACCACCGGAGCCACCAGCTTCACAACCACTGTCTCAATCATAGGGATTCGGATGTATGGGCGGTGGTAGCAGTAGATGTGGTAGAGGGCTTGATGAGGGTCTACTACCTCATCATTCTTCCAGTTCTTCTAGAGTACATCATTTTCCAAGCACTTCTAGAGGACGACATAGTCCATGACTGCCTGGGATTTCTAACTCTAGACGCAGATCCATTACCAGAGCGATTACCTTTTCCCGTAAAAGGGGTAGAGAGAATCCATAATTTATTTTATTTACTTGATTTCATTGTATATGAGATACATTTACTATATGTTTTTGGTGATTCATGAGTCGGGGATTCAGGATCCAAGACACGATTCATTTTTAAGTGTGATGTATCACTAGATGTCTTATACATATTATTATCGGTTTTCTTTCCATATTCACGTGTCAATGTGTTTATTTGATGTTCTTGTTGCTTTAGATGTTTAGAAAATTGGAAAAAAAATGAATATTTTTGTATTTTTTAAGTTTGTTGATGTTTGTCGATAAATCCGATAATTTCTTTTTGGACCATTGGAAATATATTCACCAACACGATATTCGAAACACTGGTGTCCATAGAATAAAAAGGGTAAAGTGAAGTTGCAGTAGCAACAGGTAGAAGCCTTAGTTGAAGATTAGATGAACGAGTTTGCCTTCAAGTTCGAGAAGGATTTATTGATGGTATCTTGCCTTTATTTCAGCATGGTTCGGAGGAACGCTTGGTATGTGGACAGTGGAGCATCTACGCAAATGGCATCAACCCGAAAGTTATTTTCAAGTCTAAAAGAGCATGTCTCAGGAGTTCAAGTCAAGCTTGGTGATGATTCCAAGTATCCAAAGGCAAGGAGTTGGTACCATTCCTTTCCAACTCTAGTTAGATAACTCTTTAGACTTTGATGATGTGTTGTTTGTTTCAAGTCTCGAGAAGAATTTGTTTTCATTTTCGGTCATGGAAGATAAGGGCTTTGTTATAGAGTTCAAGAACTAACAAGTCTTTATAAGACTGAAGGAGTCTAGCCTAAAATCAGCTCAAGTGAACAGGGTTAGTGAAGGCAATTTATACAAGTTATAAGGTGAGATTGTTTGAACCCTAGTGCATAACACAAATATCTTGTGTGAGCTATGGTACAAGAGGATGGGGCAATTGTATCACAACGTGCTATCTATTTTGAGGGAGATAGTCACGGGGTCTTCTAGAGTTCAACACTGAGCAATAATTTGTATGCGGAGGGTACATGCTTGGCAAGCATGCCAAGGCTACATTCCCAAGCAGCAAGCATAGGTCTAAAGGGACTCTAGACCTAGCGCATTCGGATGTGTGGGGATCACTGTCAATAACATCAATCATAGGAAGAATTGATTATGTTTCCTTCATTGATGATCTCTCTCACAAAATTTGTGTCTACTTTATAAAGACTAGAAATGAGGTCATTAGCAAGCTTCAGGAGTTCATCTCTAGTGGAGAAACAAACAAGGAAGAAGATCAAAGTTTTGAGATCAGACAATGGGGATGAGTATACCTCCAATGATTTTGAGGATTTCTGCATGGATGCGGGAATCAAGAGGGAGTTCATTGTTTCTTACAACCCATAGCAGAACGATGTTGCAGAGTGGAAGAATCGATCCATCACATGGGTTGCTAAGGCCATGATAGATGATTAGGATTTGCTAATGTTTCTATGGCCATAAGCATGCAACACGGTCGTCTACATTTAAAACAAGTGTCCTCACAGGATTTTGGAGAACAAGACACTAGGAGGCATTCATTGGTGTGAATGTAGAGGTGAGCCATTTCCGCATTCTTGGTTTTCCAATTTATATCCATATACTAGCTAAGAAGGGGACCAAGTTGGATCCCTCCAACAGGAAGGGTTTGTTTGTTGGTTACAATGATACTTTAAAGGCCTAGAAGGTCAGTATTCTAGGGGAGAGAAAGACAACTGTACGTGGGGATGTAAATTCTTAGGAAGACTTTGCATCCAAAAGGTCTCATAATCCTATTCTAGTGATAGAGGATGGAGAGCAAGGAACTCCGAAGGTTGAGCCAATGTCACCAACGACTTTTAGTTCAACGTATAACAATATTAAGGCGTAGAGGAGGAGGCACCAACTCCTACCAGTTCTGTCGGGAGACCTCGATGGTTCACTTGGACATTGAGGGATGCTCAAGAGCATGTTGAGAATCTGAGATTCCTAGGATCACATTCAAGGAGAGCAGACCTTCGAAGGAGTTTCCAAACTCCATGGCCTTGAAGAGTAGATTCTGACCCTTCCAGATTTCAAGAAGCAGCCAACCAACAGGTTTGGTGGGATGCCATGGTGGAGGAGTACACCTCCATCATGAAGAATGATGAATGGGACATTGTGACTAGACTGGAGGGGAAATCAGTAGTGACTTCTAGGCGGCTCTAGAAGATCAAGCATGCAGTAGATGGAAACATAGAGAAGTACAAAGCGGGGTTTGTGATAGAGTAGACTACGAGGAGACCAATGTTTTAAAACTCAGAGTCATACTTGGAATTGATCGAGGGTCAACTCAAACTCAACCATGACTTGAACTAGTTTGCATTTAATGACTCAATTTACTAAATAATACCTAAAATGTTGCTAAAAACAAATAGAAAAAAATTATTTTAAAGATTGCAAACCATTAGATCCAAAATATGCAGAGTATGCTCACGTACGTACCATGTAAGGGTGAACATATCAAAATGGCACCGAGTCCAATAAATATGTCAAACAAAATACATAATCAACAAAGCTTTAAATGGCCTCTAGAATCTAAATTCAACATGCTACAAGGTACTAACCTACTACTTATCACTGATCCACATGATCAATGATAAAACCTATCACCATGTTGGAAATGGGATCCTTAGCATGAGCTACAAGACCATCCTCTGGCATGCTTATTTTTTAGTAGGTCTATATTTCTCCGGTGGCATGTAGCCAAAGAGTAGGGTGATATTTGGCGTATTTTGATGGTGTAATGGACTTGTCTTCGATTCAATGCAATTCGGTTAACTATAATTCTAAAGACTACTAACTCTGCTAAATTTTGGATGGGATGTGAAATTCAATTTTCATCATATGAGGTCCGCTGAAGTTGGAAGCCCTCTCAAACATACTAAAACAATTAATGATAATATAACAAATTTAAGTAAAAGGATAAAAAAGGAAATATAAAGAAAATGAAAACTTTTACTTTAAGAATTGTATGTTATCATACCAAGTTAGCTTGTTTCACTATCAAGCAAGTTGTTTTCAACCTGGAATAGTGCTACTATCTGTAGGAATCTTACAAATCAATTTCACTTGACAATAAAGCAGGTTTAGAGTCTTAGTGCTTAGGTTTTAAGGTCAAATTAAAAAAAAAATGAATTTACATGTAACATGTGCGCATTGTCCAATCCCACATTGACTAAGCCAAGTTAACCGATTTGGTACCAAACCAACTGAGTCAAACATTGATTCGATCGATTCAGTACCAAATCACTCACCTGAACCAGTGTTACAAAAACTGGACCGATTCTGACAAAACCGATCAATTCGACTGGTTCAAAGGCCTCACCAGTTCAAATTGGTGTCTCAAATCGGAAATGACCAGTTCCGTACGGAACAGGCTGGTTCTGACCGGTTTTCCGGCTCCAGTTTTGACTGGTTTAGTACAAAACTAAACAATGAAACTTAAGAGGCCATTTTTAAATTAAAAAAATAAAATAAAAAAGTTGTTTGAGTGGGGAAGGTTCTAGATAACCCTAAATCCCCAAGAAAGCTACAAAAGCAACCCCAACCGCTCTATTTCTCTCACACTATTCACTTGAGTATTTTGAGTAAAGAATCATTCTTGACATTCCTAGGAAGTGTAGCAGCCTTGAAAGAGTATGCTAAGTACCTACAACAGTCTTGGTTATATCATCATAAATAAAATACACCTAATAGTAGTTACCTACAACAGTAAAGAGGCTTTGAGAAGCCCTAACAACAACTCTGAGCTAAATGTGTAGTTAAAAGAAACTTTTGTGGGCATATTCCAAGGTGACAGTTTGTTACAACAGCCTTTAAACAACCCTTTCAACAACCCTTTCAACAACAACAGTTTCCTCAACATGTTAGACATATGATTCAAGTGAAATATGATCAGTATGGCTGCTGGCACCCTAGCAAAATACATACAGGAGCCCTTTTTGCAAATTTATGTATAATGGTTTTGATTCACATGGTTGAACATATATATATGTATATATAATTTTTCAAAATTTGAACATTTTATATATTTTTGGTGGACCGGTTTTGTGATCTGGTTTTGGTCTAATTTCGGTCCAGTTCCGGTTCTTGAGGTCGATCGGTTCAACCACTGGTTTGGTTTTTGTAACATTGACCTGAACTAGTTTACGGTCTAGGTCAATATGCTCACCAGTCAGCTTAATCAAGTTCGAGTTCTTGTTGACCAAGTATCAAAACACTGGTGGAGAATTTTGTTCCAATCATCATGTATAATTCCATTAGAGCAATGATGTCTTTAGTATCCATTATGGGATAGAGGATACATCAGATGGGTGTAAAGAAAAATTTCCTCGATGGAATAATTGAGGAAGAAGTGTACATAGAGCAACTTCAAGGATTTGAGATCAGTGGGAAGGAATCCCATGTTTGCAAGCTGAAAAAGGCCTTGTATGGACTGAAATAGGCACCGAGAGCATGGTATTCCACAATTGATGGAGGCCTATCAAGTATGGGATTCACCAAAATTAAAGCATATCTTAACTTATATTTCATATTTGTTGAGGTTGATCTAATTATTTTGGTGGTGTATGTAGATCACCTGTTTCTTACAGCTACAAAGAAGTTTCTTGGAGCGTGCAAGGCAAATATGGCAGCTAAGCTCGAGATGAAGGGCATTTTCATGATGCATTACATCTTGGGGTTGGAGTTTTGAGAGAGACTAGGCGATATTTTCCTTGGGAAATATAAGTATGTAGTAGAGATCCCGAAGAGATTTTGGATGGACTGCAAACCCATGCCCACACCTATGATTACTAATCTAAAGAAGGTAACAGCTTCAAATTCAGATTTGGTGGATCCCACGTTGTACAGGCATCTGATAGGTTCCTTGATGTATTTGGTCAACATTATGCCAGATATATGTTTTGTAGTGAACACCTTGAGTCATGTCATGGTGGAGCCAAGGTAGGAGCAATGGGTGTCCACGTGTGATTTTGATCACTCTCAAGGGGGTGATATGTTCATGATGAGGTTTTGTTGGTTCATTTTTTAGTGTTTGATGATGCCTTAACAATGATGTTTGTAGATGGATGGTCATGGATCATATGGATAGATGAATGGAATTGCTCAAATAAAAGTACAATCCTTCAGAATTGTAAAGATATCATTTCTGGTGCACAATCCTAAAACATGACATATTTATTATTTAGTTGGTGGCATGAGTAATTCCATGTTAAAGATCAACATAGACCAAACATGCTTCAGTCTTTTATTAGCAGAAAAATGAGGTGTAAGCAATCAAATATGGGCTGATTTTAGATATGTAATGGGGCAACAAACAACATTAACAAGAATTCTGGGGACTAAGCGGTTTGAGGACTCTTTCCACCTGAAAATCAGCATATGAAGCTAATCTGGGCAACTTGGAGGAGGTTCTAAGCACTTCATGCCTCCAACTAGTAGTTAAGGGGTTATGAAAAGCCTCATTCACAGTTCTGGACAATTCTCTGTGTAAAACCAACAATAGTAAATGATGGAACGGTCCTAAACCAGCAGAAAAAAACCCCCATTTGTGAGTTCTGGGCATGATAAAAGATAGATCCATCGCCACTCAATGAATCTAGGCAGAAATTCCATCATTCCTAGATTCGTGTGGATAAAGATTTGGCATGAGATAGTAGTAAGAGGTTTAAGACTGAGAATTGGGTGCAACTAGGGATTTTCTGGGCATGTATCACGCAACATACAACCATGAAACAACATTTGTGAGAGCCCAAAAACATCAAACAATAATCTTTTCTCAAGTTGGACAGATTTTGAACACATTTTGGGTTCCTTTCACATAACAGCAGTAAAAAAGCGGCCTTAAAAAATCTCTAAAACCTGTGCAAAAGAGCAATAACAGCCACAACAGCCTTATAACCAAGTTTCAGTTGGAGAAATTGAGCCACAAAGGGGTGACATACAACTCTTTGTGCTTGTTTAGGAGGTCCATCCACCTATTTGAAGGGAATTCTTTCTTGTTTGCAGATTAGAAGAGGTCGGTCTACCTTCAAGAATACTGTTTTTCTGTTTGAGAGGTTTATCAATGCCTTGAGGTATCACCCTATCTCTTGGAGATGCCTTTCCTTTGGACGTCTAACCTGTAAGAGTTTTATTTCAAGCACTTTTATATGGATTGAGTAATGTGGTGAATGGTTGAGTTGCTTTGTAGATGTCTTAGTGGAGAAACCCCTCTTTGGAAGTTTGCTTTGATTGACATGTGGCTATTAAGGATCCTTTTCATAAGTCAAACTTGTCATTTGTTGGAGCGACCCCTCTCGTAGGGTGGTTTTTGGACATAAATTGCCTTTGGACCCGTTTAAATGCCCAGGTAATGGAGCAAATAAGCAAGGACAGGTGGGATTAGTCAACCAAATGGATAAAAACAAAGATAATGAGATATTATCATGAATTGCCCATATTCATTTAGAGAATATACACATAAATACAATCTAGTGTCCGTGTGACCCTTGGTTTCATGTTCCAAGTGGTCTCTTGGACTCTCGATGGCGCTTCATATTCACCTACGAATCTTCATGTGAATAGTAAATTACCCTAACCACAAGGAGTAGGTTTCCAACATTCTCCCCCTTAATCAGAAGGGGTGTGGGTGTTTGTGAGTCCAAGAATCTTCTGAAAGAGAGGTGAAAATTGGATGTCAACAACTACCAAAGGCTAAACATCTTCTACTTGACAATGTGGCCATGTGACAAGTAAGCTAGTAGAAATTGAAGTCTTCTACTAAGTGGTAAAGCTGAAGTGCTCTCTAATCGGTGGTTTTAGGATGACCACAAACTCAATGGTTTTGGATGACCACAAACCAAAAAGATTAATAGAAGCAACATAGGCTGATGTCTTCTACTGAATGGTGGTTTTAGGTTGACCACAAACCAAAAAATGTGGTTTTGGCTTACTATAAACCAAAAACTAACAGCAACAACAAAAGGTGATGTCTTCTACTAAATGGTGGTTTTAGGTTAACCAAAAATCTAAAAGGTAGTTGTAAGATAACCACAAATCTAAATGGTGGTTTTTGCTTAGCATATATCTGCACTTCTAGGAGCTTTGCCTTTACACAGTTCCAGTGAGATCAGTCTTGATGAGAAACATCATTTATGATCACTTAGACATCATAGCAGCTTATATTAGACATTGTGTAGAGCTTGTGCCAAGGCTGAGCCTTGAGAGATTAGATTTGATCACTGATATGGCCTTTTATTCCATACAGTTTCAGTTCAGTTCCTAGAGTTCCAGATGTATTGCAGCAGTGTTTCATTGGTTCTAGATGATGGTTATTGATGATATGCAGTGATATGACCATTAGACTTGTGATTGTTAGCATTTGATCATTATCTTGTTGTTTTAGTCATATTCATAGCATTAACTTGGTATATAACTCATGATGTGGCAGTATTATTTAATAAATGAAATGAAATATCTTGGATGGATTTAAAATATGAAATTGGATGTATTACTTGCACTTTAAGGTTTATTGACTATACGCATTGGTTTTACTTACCCTCCTATGAGCATGTACATGGTCTTTCCTAACATTTATGTTTGCTATCCTAGGCACCATATCCACTTGACTCCATCCATCCATGACCTTCCTTGTTTTGGATTTCACCTTGAATTGCCTTCTTGACTTTTGATATGGAGGACTTCCCCGATTTGCCTCTGTGTTGGACCCGCATACATGTTAGTTTTGTGTCTCGGCTCTAAGTTGGCAATAGAAATTGCCTTTGGTGAGTTGGATTTTATGCCATTATCATTCTAGTCGGTTGCCCCGATGTGTGGTTTTGTGCGGAATCCCCCCTAGTTGCTTGAGTTGTTGTTGGCTAAAACCTAAAACAAAATGTACTACCTTGGAAATAAATGGAAGCCCAATGAAAAGGGTTATGAAATGTAATGCAATGAAATGTTGTGAAATGTAAATGCACCCTGGATGCAAGCTGTGATTAGTTGTGCTTATTAGCGCATGTGAAATCCTAGAGGGGTTGTACTAGGCCTAAAGAGCAATGGAAAAATGAATGCTATATCTAAATTATTGTTGGCCATGAAATGAAATGAAAGGTCCTAAAAAGCAGTGGTTAAACAAATGCCAAATCTAAAGACTGTTGACCTCATATGGAAAATACCTCATTGAGCCTACGGGTTATGATTTGAGATGGAGTAAGGGACGGCTAAATCAAAGTGTCCCCTAGAGCCATGAGTGACAGTTCTAGTAGTAGACATTTTTTCCAAGGTTGAATAAACACTTCACTAAACAACTCACCCATTTGTGAGACACTGCCATTCCCTTTGTTTATCTTGTCCCCAGCACAGTGTGTAGCTCCGCTTTTCCCCGTCCAAAGTATCACTTAGTTAAGTCAATCAAGTCATCTCTTCTACTTAGCCTTGTCCTTAGCCTTCACCCTTTGCTAGCAGTTAGACCATGTCCATTGGATGATGTATGTCTTTAAAACTTTGGTGCAAGTAAATTATAAACAACATTGAATATCTATGTATTAACTGCCACTTGATTGATGTTTATACTTTGAGTTAAGATGTGAATATGGTTAAAGGAACCTGTCTTAGCCCTTTGTTATAATTTAGTCTTTGGTTGTATTTTGACCTAGTCAAACATAGTTTGACCATGGTCATTCATGGGATCCGTGATGAGATGGACCACATATGCTTTATGATGTTGATCTATGGTCCCACATGCACCTGCTAATGATTCCATATGTTGGACATATGCTCCAGATGATGATTGATGCAGTTGGTCATTTTTATTATTATTTCCAGATCATCATATTTCTCACTGTCCAGGTATGGTGGACCGTACAGGATGACCCCACAGGTTATCATGAGGTGTATGAGTACTCATCTCTAGTGGATTTGGGTCTTCTGGATCCATTGAGACACTTATCTTTCAGTTTCAGGCACTCCTGGGCATGATATTAGCAGTTTTCCACCTATTGACCAGTTTGGGCATGTTGATGTGGCCTGTCTAGTAGGAGCATTGGAGGCAAGTCATTGCCTAGGGCACTACAGAGTAAGGGGGTGGTCCAACCACTTGTTTTTACCATTATACCCCCCTTCTAGACAGCATGGTACACTTATTTTGACAGTGCAGGCGCTCCAGACGTAGTTTTGGTCAATTTCAGGGTTTTTAGGAGGATAAAAAAAATCGAATAAAAAGGTCATTGAGGAATTCGATTTGGGCAATTGAGGCAAGTTTTCGGCACTTGGTCTGGTCAGAGGTCATCCATGATGTATCCCCCTTCTTCCATATCAGTTTGCACCAGTCAGTGGGGTCCACATGGGCTACAAGAGCTCTTTTATTGTACTTCTCTCTAATGATGGGGACATGATTTGATCATTTGTATACATGGACATGTCATTGAGTCATATTTTATATTATTGTGCCATGGGGTCATGCTAGTGAAGGGGAATAATGCCTCCTAGCCCCACCATGTGCTCCTCTAGTGAAGGGGAATAATGCCTCTTATCCCCACCATGTGCTCCTAGTCACTTGTCCATACCTTTATGTTGTGGCTCCTATGTTATTAGCCACCCCCATGTATGACGTCACCCCTCTTAGAGGATTTTTAGCCATGACATCATCCTCCTTTTGAGTGATCCATGTCTATTGTTATGTTGGCTCATCTTAGTCGTTGATTACATTGTTATATCCTGATCTCAACGACTAGTTTTCAAAATTGGTTTAGGGTTTTGGTCTTTCTCTCCTATAAAAGGAGGAGACCCCCTCATTGTAAAGGCATCTAGAGATTTTTGGCTCTTGGCTATTGGAATAAAATTCTATCTTTTGGAGTAATGCTTGGATCTTGGAGTGGATGTTGGTTGTGATGATTGTAAATGCTTTGTCCATTGCACTAGAGGATATCTTGTAGCTATCTTGCATCTTTTGCCATATTTTGATTTACAGGTGAAGAAGATGTCTTGGAGGAATGCGTATTGGTGAGGAGGCTTTCCCTACAACTTCTTTCCAAATCGTGGATCAAACAGGGAGTGGTTTTGTCTTTGTACCAATTATTCTTTGTCATCTATTTCTTAGCTTGTATCTACCCTCATCTTGTTTGACTGATTGATGCTTTGTCTCCTTGGTTTTGACAAGATAGAGGGGCACATGTGTGGGCTTGAATAAATCATTTTGGCAAGAGGGCTTCAAAATATTCCATTTGATCTTTGGCAAAGTAATCCTCATCACAATTGGCATTCATCTCATTATCCAGGTATTCTCTAAAGGTTAGTCTTTTTCCTCCTTGGCTTATCCATTATTTCTAGATCTCAAACCCTCATTGTCAAAACCCTCATTTTACTTTTTTTTAGATCTACTTGGATCTAGCATGCTTTTGGGGATAAAACTTAAAACCCACCTCACTAATATCCACAGCAATTCAGATCTATAGTTTGGTGGTGATTGGACTCCATTTGGCCCATTTCCCAAGGCACATCGGTCTCTCCAAGGGAAGTCACATTCCTTAGGGGAGGCCTTTTGCTAAGTTATAGTACGTGGGTAGTTGAGTTTGTTTTTTCATTGGATAGATCATCCCTCAAAACCTACCCTTAGTGCTTTACCTCATTGATTTTCACCTTGTGGACCCCATTCCTTATTTTAAGGGAAGAGCTCCACTTGGGTCATCGGGTAATGCATTAGCTCATTCTTAGATCTATGGAGATCTAGCATGCATTTGGACTTGTTAATTGAAACCCACCTTTCTAATTGCCTTTACTATCCCGATCTATAATTTGGTGGAATTTGGACTCCATTTGCCCCCTCAATTTAAGGCACTAGTCTCCCTTGGGCAATTCGCACTCCTTGGGTAGGTGGCCTTTTGCTAGGTCCCATACTTGGGTATTGCTAAATTTTGGTCAAATCCATCGATCTATGCCATAGCATACCCCCTTGTGTCTTTCTATTTCAAATTTGACCTTGTGGTCCCTATTTGGACCATTTTCCACTTTTTAAGGGGTGGGCCCCACTTGGGTAATTTTCATGGAATTAGGTCTTCTTTAGATCTACTTACTTAACCCCATAAGCGACCTTGATCAAATACTTGGTTGAAACATTTGTCCCTTTCTTAAGCCTCTCAACGAAGCCATAAGCATCTTGGGTCCACTTATCTTTTCTAGATCTAAGATCTTGTACCATCGATCTCCTTGTTTTACTTTCACATTTCCCTAGGAGTCTTTGGGTTAGCTAGTCTTCATAGATTGGCAAGGGTCTCCCCCTTGATCTTGTTTCTTCTTGATCTAAAGTTAAGGTTGCCTCAGTTATCGTGACACCCACTTTCATTGGGAATCGTGGCAAGCCTTGGGTCACCTCTTTAGTTGTCCAACACCTCTACCATCCTGGATGGGATACCTTTAGGGACAGCTACAAGTTGTGTGATAACAGATCCATTTGAAACATTAACACAAAATAGAAAGCTTCTTCCAACTCCACCCTTTAACAGTAGGACTCAATAATCCAACCCAAAAAAATGAAGGGTGTTGATTGCTACCGAGAATGCACTCGATACAATATAGGTAAACACACACAATGACTATGTGCAAGTTGCAAGTTACACTATTGTGACACTCCAAAAATAGAATAGGCAAAGATCATTGTGAATGCTTTACCTCTATAAGCCTTTAGAATTGAATGCTCTGATTTGTTTGAGGATGTTGAAAGTTGAAACTGGTGAGGTTAAATCTGAAGTTGATTTAGTCTTCAAAAGGGAATACTTTACCTCTAAGTTCATTGATTAATGATGCTCTATTTTGGTGCCAAGGCCATTGAAACACATAGGCTCTGAAATGTAGTTTTACCAGCAATCACCATAAACTAGAGGCTCTACATGTGGATCGCAGACAAGAGCCCGTAGGATTGAGCTTATAGCTACCACCTAACTTCACAGTGTCACCAACGTTTCGACAATCTTTGTCCAACAAGTGTCCTACTACATCATGATTCAAGAATATCCTTATCGACTTCTTTTTGTTTAGTTGTAAGTTCTTGTTGGAAACAACTAATATTTTCCTACCTTTCCTATGACTTTCGACAAAACCAGATTCACCCCCATGTGTCTGTGGAGTTATAGAATACTCCTTGCAACCAATCCAACACATTGCTCCAGAATATGAATGCAAGAATGCAATTGAGGAGCCTCACCCACTTGAGTCCATGTTCTGCCTGTGTCACTCAATGTATTCAACTTTGCAACCAACAATAACTATTCAGAGCAGTAGCAAAAGTATCTTGTGCATATCCAAGACAAGGATCCATGATTGCTGAGACATCCCATTTACTCTTTTCACTAAGTTCTGTGTCACATCACATGCATGGCATCGTCCGATTCTTGGCACAACATTTCATTAAAACCCAAAAACTTGCTTGCAATAATCTACATTTAAATCTATTGTAGATGAAGATTGGTTCGAGGTTCAAATCCTTTTAAAAGAGGTTTAGAATGGTTTGTTTCATTGCTAGTAATCATATGGTTAAACCCAACAGTAAGCAAAGGAGACTTGAATGGAATGAAACTGATATGCAATGAAATGTATAGGGATACCACTAGAACTAGAGTTACCTCGAGAATGCCCAAGGCTGACAATGTTATTGCAAGGGATAGTTGCCCCAGTGGCATACTTGGCTTTGGAAGATGGATGGAGTCTATGGAGGCACGAGATGGAGTGGTGTGTACTTTCCTTACATAGCTTCATCACCTTGGGTCACAACTGTGCACGATATCATCATTGAAGTTTCACACTTGTACTATAGGAGTGGAGCACTTCACTTGTGTGTGGCTTACTTATGTGTTTAGTAGGCTTGTTTGTAAGGCTTAAGCCAAATTTTGGGGCTAGGAAGGAAAGAGTCTTTCCAAACAACACAACACATCACGCATTCATTTTTATCTCTTCTTTGGAGTGCTCTCTTAGTGATACACTAGGGATCTTGAGGAAACTCTAGTGGAGCATATGAGGAGGAGGTGGACGACTTCTCTCTCTTGAGATTCTTCTTTATACATTTGATCTCTCTCTCTTGGGTGATAGGGTTTCTTGGTCTCTTGGAGCACCTTGGATTCTAGGGTTAGGGTTTCATGCCTTGGAGGCTAGAGATTAGGGTTTGAAAACCCTTAGATGTATTTGGGGAAGAAGAGGAGGACATCTTGCCTTGAAGATAGTGTTGGAGGGGTTCTTGCACTTGGAGGAGCCAGGGTTTGTTGACTAACCCTAGCTAAGGCATCTTGGGTAGTTGTATTTTGTCCTAGCCTTAAGAGGAGGCTATGGTATGTATGTACTTCATTCATTGAGCATATATAAATATAAGATTTCCAACTGTCCATATATTATGTATATTGCAGATTTGATTTCAACATTTTATCTTCTTGGGATGGTTATTTCCAACTCTTAACTATCTTGTTGATTTAACACACTTAAGAGAAAACCATTAAGGGACTTAACACTAAGATTGAATATAATAGTACAACCATCTATTGTTCTTGTTCTTGATGTTATATCTGCTGCATAAGAAGAGTTTTCATATCTGGTTTATGCATGTGAAGTTGCTCTAGAAGGTTGACTAACCCTATCTAGGGCATCTTGGGTAGTTGTATTTTGTCCTAACCTTAAGAGGAGGATATGGTATGTATGTACTTCATTCATTGAGCATATATAAATATAATATTTCCAACTGTCCATATATTGTGTATATTGCAGATTTGATTTCAAAATTCTATCTTCTTGGGATGGTTATTTCCAACTCTTAACTATCTTGTTGATTTGACACACTTAAGAGAAAACCATTAAGGGACTTAACACTAAGATTGAATATAATAGTACAAACATCTATTGTTTTTGTGCTTGATGTTATATCTATTGCATAAGAAGAGTTTTCATATCTGGTTTATGCATGTGAAGTTGCTCTAGAATGCTGCAAACTCATTGGAGTGATTGGTATCTTTTCTGCTTGAATTGTCACGAATTTTGGGGCTAAGAAGGGGATTATTGTAATTGTCTCATTGTTGTTCTACACATTAATTTACAACAGTCGTAAAGGCTAAAAATTCTAGGGTTGAGATCTAAGGAACCTTCTTAGAAGAAGGTGAATTTTCATATTTGCATTAATCACCCGATGCTAATTATTTTTCCAACACTTCCTACCTATCAAAAGAAACTAAAAGTAAACACCCAACACTAGAGTACTTCATAGTTTTTGGCGCTATTCACTTGATATAACTACCATCTACTACAAGAATACCTTCAAGTTGAATCAAAATCAACAACCCAAAAAGACAACTCAATATCATCCTCATAAATTTCTAGTAGCCTTAAATAGGCTAGCTATCACTATAGAGGAATTTATTGTTGCACATGTGAAGGCCTAGGATACTTTTCTTGTAGGGTTTGCAATTCACTTTACAAATTTTCGAGTTGATGTGCAATCCTTACCTAAACTACAGTGTCATCACTTGCTCTTCTATCACATTAACAAGGCTATGTGCAACCTGTTACAGTATGAACTAGTAGGTATAGTTAAAGCCCCAAAGAACACAACTAGCCCAACTATAACATAGAGGTGTTACCCACTATCACATTGATAACCACCTCTTTACACTTCCAGTAGGCACTTATCCAACAAGAGGAGGGCTTCCCTAGATAGGATTGCTAGGTTATGGAAATGAGGGAACAAGGTGATTTGAAGAGTTGGCCTTAGCAAAACTTGAGTTCTTTATTTGTAGTATAGGTGATGGGAGGGTTACGCGGACTAGTGCCAATCCCTAGGGCATATGTGTTGAAATATTGTAACTTCGAAGAATATTCTATTGTATTTTATTATTGTAATTTATTCAGAGATGTTTTATTCCTCCGTTAGGATGTTATTATTGTATTTGGTCATCATAGATTCATGAGGTAAATCCTCCCATGTAAGTCGGGGTATTAGATTCCGTAGAGTCAAATGTAATGGGGCTTTTAAGTCCCCTAGAGGAGTCTTCCCAGTCAGCATTAGTTGAGTGGTAAAGTTAGTTGAGGCCGACATGTCAAGTTGTAAAATTAAAGTAGAAGTGAATATATAAATATAGAGTTAGGCTCTCTCATTTATTCATTCATTCACACACACACTCACTTGTGGATTGCGCATTAGGAGAGAGAGAGAGAGAGAGAGAGAGAGAGAGAGAGAGAGAGAGAGAGAGAGAGAGAGATATGTGAAGGAGAAGGAGCTCTTGTTTGGGGATTTCATATTTGTACTTTTGATCATCTATATTGAGGAATTTTTGTTGGGTTTTCTACACCATGAGGGTTTCCTAGGATAAATTGTGTCTCTTGTGTTTATGTTGTGCTTGTTATTCTTTCAGTGATCCTGTATATGCTATTGTTGTGAAATTGATTTGAATATTGATGTTATCTATATTAGCATATTGAATCTTATCATGGTATCAGAGCTAGCCTGAAGGAAGGCAATGTATGTCATTTACAACACTTGTTTCACTTGCGACAGTTTGAAAGCTAGGGCTTTGTATAACAAAACCTAGTCATCATGGAACTTTTGCTATAAATCACTTTTGGAGAAGGTCCAGGATCTGAAACTTGGACAGGCCGAAGATGACATGGTCCTGTACCTTGTGTCCGATTTTCAGACTCAGATTCCTTGTACTTTGAGATATATGATTCGTACAAGTTAGGGTTTCTGCCTCTTCCAGAATGCAGCCCTACACAAGTGACCTAGGAGAAAAGGTCATATCTCGGGCTAGGAAGCTACAAATGGAATTCCGTAAAAGGTGACAATTAGGGCACGGGCTGTAGTTTCACAGGTATGAGTATTAGAGGCCTAAGTTGAAACAGTGACACTTGGAACTCCGTACAAGTTTGCTATGTTATTTCATCCCATAAATAGGTCATGTTGGGAAACTTAGCATATATCTCTCATGGAGAATCCAGTGAAGCTCAAATATGTGGGGTTGGAAAGATGACAGGTCAGGCTACCACAGACCCAAGTTTCAGACCTTGAGGATCAGAAATTTCAGAGATACCCCAGAAACAATAAGGCATGACCTGATATAATGTTTTTGTATGGCATGACCTGATGTAATGTTTTTGTATGCCATGACCTGATATAATTTTTTTGTCTGGAATGATCTGATATAATGTTGGAGACACCTGATGCAACATTGGAAAATTTGAAAATGGATTTGGAATCCATTCATCATAGATATTAATCTTCCATCAAAATGTTGTGGGAGGAAGAGATTGAAAATTGGGGTTTCCAAGTAAAAACCCTAGCAAGGTTGGGAGACTCATAGGGAAGCAATGAAGGAGGTTTAAATGGCACTGATAATCTATCGTCCTAGAACCATGAACCTATATAATATGTTTGCAAGTGATCTACCTTGGATGATTAGGTTTTTACCCTTATAGAAAAGACTACAAGCAATCTTGACAGGTATGACTTGAGGAGATGCATGTATGTTTTGAAATTTGTTTCATTTATCTGATGATTAAGTTCATGATATGTTTGTATTCATATTATTGAGCTTAGTACAATCATGATTAATTTTAGACTTATCTGATCACCTTAGTAAAAGTATGAATGCATGTGAATGATAGAAGACATTCATTGATTAGGGTTATGACACTTATGATTGTACTAATGCACTTGTGGTGTTGTATGAGGATGATGTTGTCTGCTAACATGAAATGTACATCAAGAAAGACAAATCAAGTTCTAAAGAATATATGACCATGATGACATGAAGAAAAAGATTCATCCATAGTATTTGATCACATAGAAGCTCTGCTTATGAGGATGGATAGAAGTTCAAAGACATTTAATCATGATTCTATCATAAAGGGAAAATAGAGATCAGGAGGGAGGAAACCACACAAACATAAAAGATAAGTATTTGAGTTGTTATTTGAATTACTTCTTGATTCTCTAAATAGTTAATGGTATTTCTCGTAATAGTTGTATGCATATTTGTATTCCTAGAATTAGGAAATATATCATGCATAGTGTAAGTGTTGATGTATATGTAACTTCGGAATGTATTTCATATATATTTATTGTACCCTTATAAGAGATGTGTTATTCCTCTATAAGGAAGTGTCGTCATGTGGATTGACAAGTGTCACAAGTGTGTGTACTTGCCGATGGGTTATTAGACCACCATGTGTGGGGTCGGCCCTGAAATATATATTATATTGTGGATGTATCTAGATAGACAAGTCGCCCCCATAGTGTAACTGGGCAAATAGGTTAGTATAAATAGAGATCGGGAGATCTCTATTTTGATCATTCAGAAAGTCACACTTCTCTCACTCAGAAAGTGGCGTACTAGTGAGGAGGAGGATAATTTGCTACTAGGAGACTATCTCAGTGTATTTTGGTTGTACATTGGTTGAGCCATTGCTCTCTCTATCTCTGAGGAAGTTGTGGGGTTTTTCACCTTAGGGTTTTCCCCACGGAAACTCTATCTCTCTTGTCTCTCATGCTTTTGATTCTTGTGATATTTGTCATGCTTATTGTGATTGTTATGCATTGATATACTGTATATGTTATTCTCTCAGTGAAGATCCTAGAGTATTGTGAATTAATGCTCAAAATTTAACATGGTATTAGAGCTAACGTGAGAAGAAGACATTTTGTAGTGACAGAAACTTGAGTTTCTTCTTTATTGGGGTTCTCTCCACAGATTTTGGAAAAGTAGTATAGTAGATTGACTCTACTCATCAAGGAGAATTCATCTATCCAATCATAATTAAATTCTGAGCATTTTCAGATTTGGCCCAAAAAATTAGGGTTTCCACAAAAATAGGAATTTCTGAAATCTGAAGACATAGCTGGAAGCTCCTTGCAAAAATCGAAGTTTAGAGCTTTAGATCGAGATTTTTGGCTAGGTAGATCTCCGGGAAACTCAAACCCTAATTCAAGGCTCTCCTAGTGAACCCGGGAGGACAAAAAGTCAAATCTGAAGGGTAAAACTTTGATGATCTCAAATTCTGAATGCACCAGGCTGAACAGCTCATCAAGGTGCATCTTTCTATCCTTTCAGAAAGTTGAAATTCACATTTTTGAATTTTTAGGGTTTTTCCGACAAACCCTAATCTGAGACCAGATCCAGTTTTCAGCATTTCAAGTGGTAAGACCTAAATCTTTTCTATTTCCATTTGAAGTGCTCTTTAAAATGTCTCACCACACCAAGCTTGAGGATAAGCTTGAAGTGGCTGATAACTTCCGAGCTTGGAAGTATAGGATTGGGTTAATCCTGGAAGAGAATGAGTTGGACTCATATATAAAAGAAGACATCCCTATCCCAGAGGATGAAGAGGCTAAAGTATTGCATAAGAAGAAATTGGTCAAGGCAAAGAGAATCATTGCTGATTCTATCAAAGACCATCTCATACCCCATGTGACTTCTCTAAAGACACCCAAAGAGATGTTTGACTCTTTGACCAAGCTATTTGAAGGGAAGAACATAAATCGGAAGATGACCCTGCAGAACCAATTGAAAGGAGTAAAGTTTCAGAATGGAGAAACCATTCAATCTTATTTTTCAAGGGTCTCCCAGATCAAGGAACAACTAGAAGCAGTGGATGAAATGGTGGAGAATGGTGAAGTTGTCATGACCACTCTGAATGGCTTACTTAGGTCATGGGACTCCTTCATTCAAGGAATCTGTGCAAGAAAGAAGTTGATTTCCTTCAGTAGACTACGGGAAGAATGCTCACAAGAAGAAGCAAGGCTTGTGGCACGAGAAGAAAAGATGGGGAATGAAGATCAAGCTCTCACAGCTCACAACAAGAAAGGGAAGTCCAAGAGAGAGCCATCTCACTCCAAGAAATCTTCACATTACTTCAAAGAAAGAAGAATATGCTTCACCTGTAATGAGAAAGGACATATTTCCATAAATTGTCCCAAGAACAAGAAGGACAACAACAACTTCAACAAGAAGAAGAAGGGCAGCAAAATAAGGTTTCATGCTCATGCTGCCAAAGATGATGAACCACCCAAGAAGAAGGCTAGGGCAGAAAGTGATGATAGTAATGATGACTCATCAAGTGAAGAAGAGTATGTTCTGATCTCTGCTCTCACAGGTACTATCTCCCATGGTTGTAATGATTGGTTAATTGACAATGGGGCTTCCAAACACATGACTGGGTTTAAGGAATATTTTGTGAACCTATCTGAACATGAATCACCCCATAAGGTGAAACTTGGGGATGATTATCAATACCCAATCAAAGGAAGTGGTGAAGCTTCCTACAACCTAGATTCTAGAAAATCTTTGAAGATGAAAGAAGTCCTTTATGTACCTGGGCTCAAGAAGAACTTACTCTCCATCTCTGCATTGGATGCAAAAGGTATGAGGGTTGCATTTGTGGATGGCTAAGTCCTAATGTGGCCAAAGGGAAAGACCATAGATGATGCAGTAGTGATTGGAGAGCAAGAGGGAGGTTTGTATAAATTAAAGGGACAACCTGAACATGCCATGGTGCATGAATCCATGGAGCCTAGTGAACTTTGGCATAGAAGAATTGCTCATATGCACTATAGGGCACTTCCAATTGCAAGCAAGGCTGTAGAGGGTCTTCCTGAAATCAAGACCAAACATGAAGGTGTTTGCAAAGGATGTGCAAAAGGTGAGAACATTAAGAAGGCTTTCCCAAGTAGTGAAAGAAAGGCAAAGGATATCCTGGAAATCATCCACTCAGATGTATGTGGTCCTATGTCATCCAGTTCTCTAAGTGGGTATGTTTACTATGTCTCATTTATTGATCACTTCTCCAGGAAGACTTGGGTCTACTTCTTGAAGAACAAAGATGAGGTACTTGATAAGTTCAAGGAATTCAAAACCTTGATGGAGAATCAAACTGACAAGAAGATCAAAACATTCAGATCCGACAATGGTGGAGAATTCACCTTAGGTGACTTCAAGAAGCTTTGCAGTGACTCAGGGATTACGAGGGAGTTGACTGCTCCTTACAATCCACAACAGAATGGAGTTGCAGAAAGGAAGAACAGAACAATCATGGAAGCAGCAAGAGCAATGCTACATGACCAGGATCTACCTATGCATCTATCGACAGAAGCAACTAGAACAACTGTATATGTGCAGAACAAAACACCCCACAAGATATTGGACATCAAGATACCAGAAGAGGTCCTTTCTGGTAAGAAACCTGAAGTCAGCCATCTCAGAATATTTGGTTGTCCAGTATACACTCATGTCCCAAAGGAAAAGAGGACTAAACTAGATCCTTCAGGAAAGAAGGGTATCTTTGTGGGTTACAGTGAAAGCTTGAAGGGTTATAGATTATACTTTCCAGGGTTCAAGAAGATTGATGTCAGGAAGGATGAATATAAGTTCAAGGACAGGTAATCCAGGAAGCAAAGATCAAGAGGGAGCACACTCCAGTAGCTCCTGCAAGGATGCAGATTTTCAGAGGGAGTTGACCATCTTCCTACATTCCACAACAGAAAGGTGTAGAGGAAGCTACTTCAGTAGCTCCTGCTAGGAAGCAAAGACTCAGAGGGAGTCCACCCAACAAACAAACAAAGATAAGTATTTCAATTATCATTTCTTGCCTATTTCTGTTTAAATAATATTATGCTTAGGAGATGTATTGTGCATATTAGAATGATTGCATTAATGAACATGATACTACTAATATGCATGTGATGGGTAAGTGGCCTATGGCAATGTACAACATTCCAGTGCTACTTATCTAGAATGAAACCTCTTTGCTGACATGTTGGGAGTAGTGCAAACTCTTAACAATGTTCTGGTAGAGACTGGAAGGCATCTATAAAGTTGTGGAACATGGATAAATGTTGTATTGAAGCATTGGCTAAGATAACTGCATGACTGCATGACATATTTCTTTATGTGTAAAGAATTTGTTCTGAAAACTATGAGATGTTTCTAATCATGCAATTTAACTTGTTTTGTAGAAAAGACCGTATATCTTCACCTACAAAAGAAGGACTACAACATTTGTTCCAGCAACTAAGATATCTATTAAAGATATTGAAGTTCCCAAGATCTGGGATGAAGAAATGGAATGCCATGATCCGTCGATCATGAAGAAGATGTTTGGGATGCAGTCCCAAGACCTGACAGGGAGTCATATATGTGCAGAACTTGATATGGTAGGATAGATAGCTTTCTATCCAGTTTGGGCTTTACCAAGAGTAAAGCGGATTCCAACCTGTTGAGATATTGTAACTTCAAAGAATATTATATTTGTACTTTATTATTCCGGAGATGTTTCATTCCTCCGTGAAGATCTTATTGTATATCCGGAGATGTTTATTCCTCCGTTGGAATGTGGTAACTTGGGTTATTAGACTTCCCTAGTGGGGGTCGGCCCTATATGTGTTATATGGGTCAAAGGGTTATTAGACCCACCATGTGGGGGTCAGCCCAGTCAGTTATAATGGGGTATTTAACCTAATGGTTAAATACGAGCCTACATGTACTTGTGTAAAATACATATCAGAGTAGTGTATAAATAGAGGAGGTGTGTTCCTCATTATACACACTCACTCACTTGAGGATAGCGCACTTGTGGAGGAGAGGTCTGCTATTGTGGAGGAGGAGATCATGTCTCAGGGTTTCATCTTTGTATATTGCTGTTCATCTATATTGAGGAAGCTTTGCTGGGTTTTCTACCCCATGAGGGTTTCCCAGGATAAATCTCTGTCTCTTGTGTTTATGCTGTGCTTGTTATTTCTTCAGTGATCCTGTATATGCTATTATTGTGAAATGGAATGTAATGCTGCTATTTTATATCTTAGCATATTAAATCTTAACATGGTATCAGAGCTAACCTGAAGGAAGACAAGGTATGGCACTTACGACACTTACTTTACTTACGACAATTTGAAGGTTAGGGTTTTACATAGCAAAAACCAGTCATCGTGGAACTTTCGCTATAACTCCATTTTGGCGAAGGTTCAAGGTCTGAAAAGTTTACAGGTCGAAGATAACATCCCCAGGTACCTTGTTTCCAAAGGGAATCCTTAGATTCGTTGTACTTTGTAAGTTATGATCAGTACAAGTTAGGGTTTCTGCCTCTTCCAGATCTCAGTCAAAATCAGGTGACCTTGGAAAAAAGGTCATAACTTGGGCTAGGAAGATCCAAATGAAATTTCGTAAAAAGTTACAGGTAGTACACAGACTGTACTATCTCAGAAAACTTTTTCAGAGGCCGAAGGTGAACCAGTGACACGTGGCACACCGTACAAGTGCACTCTCCTGTTTTATCCCATAAACAGGTCACGTTGCGACACTTGGCATAAATCTCTCTCAGAGAGTCCAATTGAGGTCAGACCTATCAATATGGAAAGATAACAGGTCGAGATATCACAAGAAAAGTTTTCAGAGTCCGAAGTTCAAACAGTGACACGTGGCATGCCGTACAAGTTCGCTCTCCTGTTTTATCCCATAAACAGGTCACGTTGCGACACTTGGCATAACTCTCTCTCAGAAAACCCAATTGAGGTCAGACCTGTCAGGATGGAAAGATGACAGGTCAGGCTACTGTAAAAAAAGGGTTTCAGACCCTGTGGAGCAAAAAAATTTCAGAGTTATAGCAGAAACAATCAGGTGCATATTTCTGTCAAAACAGAATTATTTTTGGAGCACCTTTATTCATGGCTTCCGGAATTTAGGGTTTCGGAGAAAGTTAGAATTTTTGGAATCGGAGTCCACGACTGAATGCTACTTAGGAAAATTGAAATTTAGAGACCAAGATCGAATTTTTTGGTTGGGTAGAAGACCGGGCTTGATCAAACCCTAGTTCGAGATTTTGATCAGAAAAATGGAAAATTAGGGCTTCAACAAAAGTTGGAATTTTTGAAGTCTGTAACCACGGCTGGAAGCTCCTCAGAAAAATAAGAGTTTAGAGCCTTGGATTGAACCTTTTGATTAGACAGAAGGGTTGGATTCATCAAACCCTAGTTCGGGGTCCTGTCCAGAAGATCCAGAAGTTTCAAAGGCAATTTTGAGGGGTCAAATTTTTGGAGATTCCAAAATTGAAGTATGCCAGTTTGATCATCTCAGCAAGACATATTCTTTCATCCATTTAGAAGTGTGAAAGTCAAAGATTGAATTTTTAGGGTTTCTCTAGCAAACCCTAATCAAGCTCCAGTCAAGTTTCAGGGGGAGTTGAGGCTAAGGCCTTACATAAGAAGACTACAAAAAGTCTCGATAGGTATGACTTAAGGAGGTTCAGGTATGCCTTGAAATCTGATTCTTGATTAAGTTCATAATGTGTTTTTCCTCATGTTATTTATTAGTACAATCTTGATTAATGTTATTAATTGTCTTATTACCCTAGTAACAATATGAATGCATGTGAATGATCAAAGACATTCATTGATTAGGGCTATATGATTGTACTTATGCATTATGGTGTTGTGTGAGGTTGATGTTGTCTGCTAACAAGACACAGGTACATTACAAAAGACAAATCAAGTTCCATGACCATGACAACATGAAGACAAAGAATCATCCATAATATTTGTTCTACTTACGAGGTATGTATGACTTTGTTATATTATGCTTAACCTATGAGACATGCAGGTTCTAGCTCAGGATCTCTAAATCATTGAAGAGATTGTTTAGGTATGTTGTACATAACTAATCCAGATATGTTTTCTTATGTCAAGTTAGAATCTTACCTTGTGTTAGGATCCCTTATATAAGTATACTTGGTATGATTGGTTATGCTTATTCATAAAGTTAGTAATCAAGGGTTTATGCATATTATGTCTCTTGTCTTGATGATTTAATTAACCAGAAGAGTACTATGATCAAACAAGAATATGCATGAGTAAAAGAAGACTTCCTTGAAACCCTGAATACTAATGATCATGACTATACATATTCAAGATTATTTAGAATTAGAATGTTTGGAGAATATACTAATGAACGTATGTTTGTGTATGAGATCATGAGGATGACACTAGTGCACACTTGAGCATGCACAGTGGTACTGAATGAATACAAGTTCAAAAGACATATAGAAGATCAAGCGGGAGGCAACCACACAAACATAAAAGATAAGTATTTGAGTTGTTATTTGAAATAGTAAATGATATTGCTTGTATGCATATTTGTATTCCTAGAATATATCATGCTGAGTGTAAACATTCATAGAGCATTGAACAATAGACTACTAATATGCATATGATTGGTAAGTTGGACAAACATTCCATTGTTGCTTGTCTAGAATGAAACCTCTTTGCTGACATGCTGAGAGCTGTGCACACTCTCGATAGTATGTTCTGGTAGAGATGGAAGGCATCTAGATAGCCACTATATGCATACAGGATATGGGAAAGTGTTGTGCCAAAGTATTGGTCAAAATAGTTGTATAACTATGTAAATGATATCTGTATGCATAATAGGTTATCATGTCAATATGATTTGATGATTATGAAGTATTACTAATCATGTACTTAATTTTGATTTGTAGGAAAGATCATGATGAATGATGAACACTGAACAAGCGATGGATGTTAAACAAAAAAAAAAAAAAAGATTTTCAAGGCTTGTGGCTTGTGGCTAGAAGATTCTCTTAGAAAGAAGAAGAGAATCATGATGAGATGTTTTCTCCAAGTGGCTAGATAAGACCATTCTCTTAATGGTGTAATTAAAGAAGAAGTGTGAATTAGGTTCTGTATGGGTTCCCAAGATCGATAGTAATTGATGAGAATACATGTGAGGATTGCATCATCCTTGAACACAAGTTCTAAAGTGAGCTGTAGACAAGTGTCTCCGAGAAAGAAGAGGGATTGTATCATCCTTGAACACTTGTTCTAAAGAGAGCCGTAGACGTATGTCTTCGAAAATGAAGTTCTTGATAAACATATGAAGGGATTGGATCATTCCTGGACTTCAGTCCTAAAGAAGAGCCGTAGACGTATGTCTTCGAAAATGAAGTTCTTGATGAACATGTGAAGGGATTGGATCATTCCTGGACTTCAGTCCTAAAGAAGAGCCGTAGACGTATGTCTTCGAAAATGAAGTTCTTGATGAACATATGAAGGGATTGGATCATTCCTGGACTTCAGTCCTAAAGAAGAGCCATAGACGTATGTCTTCGAAAATGAAGTTCTTGATGAACATGTGAAGGGATTGGATCATTCCTGGACTTCAGTCCTAAAGAAGAGCCGTAGACGTATGTCTTCGAAAATGAAGTTCTTGATGAACATATGAAGGGATTGGATCATTCCTGGACTTCAGTCCTAAAGAAGAGCCGTAGACGTATGTCTTCGAAAATGAAGTTCTTGATGAACATGTGAAGGGATTGGATCATTCCTGGACTTCAGTCCTAAAGAAGAGCCGTAGACGTATGTCTTCGAAAATGAAGTTCTTGATGAACATATGAAGGGATTGGATCATTCCTGGACTTCAGTCCTAAAGAAGAGCCGTAGACGTATGTCTTCGAAAATGAAGTTCTTGATGAACATGTGAAGGGATTGGATCATTCCTGGACTTTAGTCCTAAAGAAGAGCCGTAGACGTATGTCTTCGAAAATGAAGTTCTTGGTGAACATGTGAAGGGATTGGATCATTCCTGGACTTCAGTCCTAAAGAAGAGCCGTAGACGTAAGTCTTCGAGAATGAAGTCCTTGGTGGACGGTGAGGGATTAAGTCATCCTTGGACGAGGTCCTAAATGCACGGTTGAGGATTAAGTCATCCTTGGACGTAGGTCCTAAATGCACGGTTGAGGATTAAGTCATCCTTGGACGTAGGTCCTAAATGCACGGTCGAGGATTAAGTCATCCTTGGACGTAGGTCCTAAATGCACGGTTGAGGATTAAGTCATCCTTGGACGTAGGTCCTAAATGTACGGTGGAGGATTAAATCATCCTTGGACAGTAAATCCAGTAATTCCGAAAGGAAGGATAGTCCTAAATGAATTGAGTGGATTAAATCATCCTTGGACAGTAAATCCAGTAATTCCGAAAGGAAGGATAGTCCTAAATGAATTGAGTGGATTAAATCATCCTTGGACAGTAAATCCAGTAATTCCGAAAGGAAGGATAGTCCTAAATGAATTGAATGGATTAAATCATCCTTGGACAGTAAATCCAGTAATTCCGAAAGGAAGGATAGTCCTAAATGAATTGAGTGGATTAAATCATCCTTGGACAGTAAATCCAGTAATTCCAAAAGGAAGGATAGTCCTAAATGAATTGAGTGGATTAAATCATCCTTGGACAGTAAATCCAGTAATTCCGAAAGGAAGGATAGTCCTAAATGAATTGAATGGATTAAATCATCCTTGGACAGTAAATCCAGTAATTCGAAAGGAAGGATAGTCCTAAATGAGATTGAGTGGACTAATCATCCTGTAAATAGATTGGGATTGCCTCGTCCCTAGACATGGTGAGATGTCTTAAAGTGATAAGGACTAATCATCCTGTAAATAGATTGGGATTGCCTCGTCCCTAGACATGGTGAGATGTCTTAAAGTGATAAGGACTAATCATCCTGTAAATAGATTGGGATTGCCTCGTCCCTAGACATGGTGAGATGTTTTAAAGTGATAAGGACTAATCATCCTGTAAATAGATTGGGATTGCCTCGTCCCTAGACATGGTGTGATGTCTTAAAGTGATAAGGACTAATCATCTTGTAAGTTGATTCGGGATTGCATCATCCCTAGACATGGTGAGGTGTCTTAAAAGGATAAGGATTGATCATCCTGTAAGTTGATCTGGATTGCATCGTCCATAGACATGAGAGATGTCTTAAATTGAGAGGGATTGATCATCCCATAAGTGGATCAGGATTGTATCATCCTTGGACCTATGTCCTAAAGTGAGAGGGATTGACCATCCCGTAATTGGATCATGTGTGTTGCAGGGTATGCTACTATTGTGTATACTTGTATCGGTGTGGATACTTGTATTGATAGATGTGTTAGTGAGAATACATGCTTTTGATGATAGATGTATTAGTGAGAATACATGCTTTTGATGATAGATGTATTAGTCAGAATACATGCTTTTGATGATAGATGTATTAGTGAGAATACATGCTTTTGATGATATATGTATTAGTAAGAATACATGTTTTGATGATAGATGTATTGGTGAGAATACATACTTTTGATGATACATGTATTGATTAATGTACTTGTATGGTTGAGGATACTTATGTTGTAGATCGAGATGATCCAGATGCTGTAGATCGAGATGATCGAGATGTTGTAGATCGAGATGATCTAGATGTTGTAGATCGAGATGATCCAATGATCCAGATGCTGTAGATCGTGATGATCCAGATGTTGTAGATCGAGATGATGTGACGATGCTGTAGATCGAGATGATGTGATGATGCTGATCGTGTTGATCTAGATGATGATGTTGATCGTGTGATGATGATGCTGATGATTGTGTGATGACGATGTTGATGATCGTGTGATGATGATGCTGATGATCGTGTGATGACGATGCTGATGATCGTGTGATGACGATGCTAATGATCGTGTGATGACGATGCTAATGATCATGTGATGACGATGCTGATGATCGTGTGATGACGATGCTGATGATCATGATGTTGATGATGATGCTGATGATCGTGTGATGACGATGCTGATGATCGTGTGATGACGATGCTGATGATCGTGAGATGATGATGTTGATGATCGTGAGGATCCAGATGTTGATGTTGCTGTAGTTGTTCGAGTGCTGCAGAAGATAAAGACTCAGTACTGAAGATGTTGATGTTCCAGTATTGAAGATGTTCCAGTAACTGCTTGAGTTACTGATGATGTTGAGAAAGCTTCCAATGATTTATAGATGTATCATGTATGATGTTGATGACTCCTTGCTCGTGCAGATGCTGTTATAATATCCTTCTTGTTAAGGGGGAGTGTTGAGATATTGTAACTTCAAAGAATATTATATTTGTACTTTATTATTCCGGAGATGTTTCATTCCTCCGTGAAGATCTTATTGTATATCCGGAGATGTTTATTCCTCCGTCGAAATGTGGTAACTTGGGTTATTAGACTTCCCTAGTGGGGGTCGGCCCTGTATGTGTTATATGGGTCAAAGGGTTATTAGACCCACCATGTGGGGGTCGGCCCAGTCAGTTATAATGGGGTATTTAACCTAATGGTTAAATACGAGCCTACATGTACTTGTGTAAAATACATATCAGAGTAGTGTATAAATAGAGGAGGTGTGTTCCTCATTATACACACTCACTCACTTGAGGATAGCGCACTTGTGGAGGAGAGGTCTACTATTGTGGAGGAGGAGATCATGTCTCAGGGTTTCATCTTTGTATATTGCTGGTCATCTATATTGAGGAAGCTTTGCTGGGTTTTCTACCCCATGAGGGTTTCCCAGGATAAATCTCTGTCTCTTGTGTTTATGCTGTGCTTGTTATTTCTTCAGTGATCCTGTATATGCTATTATTGTGAAATGGAATGTAATGCTGCTATTTTATATCTTAGCATATTAAATCTTAACACAACCTTCACTACAAGGTTGAGGAAGGCAATCCAGTGATACTACTTTTGTATATGGATGACCTGTTTGTAACAGGTAAGGATAGATTGATTGCCGACATGCAGAGGAAGCTTGCTGCGAGTTCGAGTTGAATAACTTGGGGATGATGCACTATTTGTTTTTGGCATGAAGGTGTGGCAGAGTGTAGATGGAATCTTCCTTGGACAAGGGAAGTATGCAGTAGAGATCCTGAAGAGGTTCGGGATGATGGACTGCAAGGCTATGGCCACACCTATGGCATCGAACCTGAAGCTTCTGTGTGATGCTTCATTTGAGCCGGTTGATATCACTATGTATCGTCAGATAATTGGGTCCTTGATGTACCTGACGAACACGAGACCAGATATTTGCTTTGCGGTGAACACATTGAGCTAGTTCCTGACGGATCCGAGGAGTGTTCACCTGGTTGTTGTAAAGCATATTCTGAGGTACTTGAAGGGTACAGTTGATTATGGGCTCAAGTATGATGTGAATCAAAAGTTTAACCTGTAGGGTTATGTTGATTTAGATTGGGTAGGCAGTGCTGCAGATAGGAAGAGCACATCTAGGTGCTGCTTCAGTATGGGATCAGGTGTGATCTCTTGGTTTAGCAGGAAGCAGTCCTGCGTAGCACTGAGAACAGCCGAAGCAGATTATGTTGCGACGGATGAGCAGGTTGCAGATGTATTGACCAAGCCGTTGGCCAGAGTGCAGTTTGAGTACTTCAGAGAGAGGCTTGGTGCACTTCAGAGAGAGGTTCCTTCCAAAGGGAAGTGATGAGTCCGGAAGATGCAGATGCACATGAGCTTTTCTGACATGGTTGATGTGTTCTCCCTTGGTCGTGATGTAATTGCTGAGCCATTTTTCACATGGTGGTAGATGTGTTCTCCCATGGTGAAAAAGTAAGGGCTGGATCCTTCCCTGAATGGTGGTAGATGTGTTCTCCCATGTCGGTGGTGTAAGTGTTGGATGCTGTGCATCTGAGTTGTGCTTCGTGGATGATGAGATGATCTGAAGAGGACGATGCTATGATGATCAGGAGGATCATGGATGATGAGCATCAGGACGATGCTCCAGTTACTACTCTGTATATGTATATGCATCATGTTGGATGCTGGATATGATCAGTTGAATCATTTATGTATGTATGCATTATGTTGGATGCTGGATATGATCAGTTGGATCATTTGTATGTATTTTGTATATGCATCATGTTGGATGCTTGGACCATGTATCTGTATATGTATCAGGTGGATACTTAGATCATGTATGTTGATATGTATCAAGTGGATACATTGTGTGGATCATGTATCTGTGTATGTATCAGGTGGATACATTGTATGATCAGGTAGATCATGTATGATGATATGTATCAGGTAGATACTTGGTATGCATCAGGTGGATGCATTGTATGATCAGGATGATCGTGGATGACGAGCTTCTCCAGATGACATGCATCAGGACGATGCAGTGATGATGATCAGGATGATCATGTGTACATCAGGATGATGTATGGTGAGTATCAGGATGATACTTTGTGGCCGTGGATCAGGTTGTGCAGATGAGCATGTCTAGGAGATCCTATAGGTCGGAGTTGTGTACCCGTAACAGCCTGTGATGCTCTTTCGAGACATTGCTCAGGGAGGACATGTAATTTGTGCCCTGGGAGATCTTCAGGTTGGAGTTGTGTACCCGTAACATCCTGAGATGCTCTTCCGAGGTTTTTTCCTATGGCATGTAATTTGCTCCTAGGAGATCTGGACAGGATGAAAAAGGCCTCAGATGCTTCAGCCAGGTTTTGTGGTGGATCACATGTAATGTGCTCCTGTGAGATCCGACAGGTAGAGCTGTGTGCTCGTAATAGCCTGGGATGCTTCAACCAGGTTTTGTGGTGAGATCACATGTAATGTGCTCCTGGGAGATCCGAAAGGTAGAGATGTGTGCTCGTAACAGCCTGGGATGCTTCAGCCAGGTTTTGTGATGGGTCACATGTAATGTGCTCTTGGGAGATCCGACAGGTAGAGCTGTGTGCTCGTAATAGCCTGGGATGCTATAGCCAAGTTTGGTGACGCACGTAATAAGTCTTGAGGATTCCACAGAATGGCCAGTGATGATGAAGACCTGCAGGTGGTGGGCCTACATCCAGTATGAAAAAGGACTGGATCTGTAGAACTTCCTATGACGAGTAGAGTTAGAGATTGGTTGAGATAGCAACAGCAGTGATGATGATGATGACGATGATCCCGAGAAGAAGACATGTCTAGCAGAACTGTGTCGAGAAATACCTTCCTAGTTAAGAGGGAGTGTTGATGTATATGTAACTTTGGAATGTATTTCATCTATGTATTTCATATATATTTATTGTACCCTTATAAGAGATGTGTTATTCCTCTATAAGGAAGTGTCGTCATGTGGATTGACAAGTGTCGCAAGTGTGTGTACTTGCCGATGGGTTATTAGACCACCATGTGTGGGGTCGGCCCTGAAATATATATTATATTGTGGATGTATCTAGATAGACAAGTCGGCCACATAGTGTAACTGGGAAAACAGGTTAGTATAAATAGAGATCGGGAGATCTCTATTTTGATCATTCAGAAAGTCACACTTCTCTCACTCAGAAAGTGGCGCACTAGTGAGGAGGAGGATCATCTGCTACTAGGAGACTATCTCAGTGTATTTTGGTTGTACTTTGGTTGAGCCATTGCTCTCTCTATCTCTGAGGAAGTTGTGGGGTTTTTCACCTTAGGGTTTTCCCCACGGAAACTCTGTGTCTCTTGTCTCTCATGCTTTTGATTCTTGTGATACTTGTCATGCTTATTATGATTGTTATGCATTGATATACTGTATATGTTATTCTCTCAGTGAAGATCCTAGAGTATTGTGAATTAATGCTCCAAAATTTAACAGTAAGCATTCATATAGCATTGAACAGTATACTACTAATATGCATATGATGGGTAAGTTGGACAAACATTCCATTGTTGCTTGTCTAGAATGAAACCTCTTTGCTAACATGCTGGGAGCTGTGGCTCTTGATAGTATGTTCTGGTAGAGATGGAAGGCATCTAGATAGCCATTGTATGCATACAGGATATGGAAAAGTGTTGTGCCAAAGTATTGGTCAAGATAGTTGCATAACTATGTGAATCATATCAGTATGCATAATAGGTTATCATTGAAATGTCAACATGATTTGATAATTATGAAGTGTTACTAATCATGTAATTGAATTTGATTTGTAGGAAAGATCATGTGCTATGATCTACAAAAGAAGGATCATGAACCCTTGTTCCGAAGAATAAGTGATGACTGTTCAACAAGAAGACTAGGATTCCCTTAGAAAGAGGGAGAGGATCATGATGAGATGTCTGCTCCAACGGCTAGACACACTTCCAGAGATAGATTACACCCATGGATGACAAGACCATTCTCTTGAATGGTGTAATTGAAGAATAAGTGCATATCGAGCAAACTCCCAAGATTTGAAAGAAAATATTGAAGAATGGGTTCAACAGGTACCCAAGATCGACAGTCATTTGATGAGATTGATGATCATCATAGGTGATGCGGATTTCAACCTTTGCTACAAGGTTGAAGATGGTTTCTATATATAGATGACATGCTTCTCTCAGATGGATGCAAGAAGGAACTCACCATAGAGTTCGAGTGATCTTGAGGCTCATATCAGTAGACCCATATGACGGGAGATGGTACAGATAGATATGCAGAAGATCACTCAACATAGACTGTGAATGATGTCCATTCACAGAGGGAGGACAATACTTAGATGTAGAAAAATCCACTTCAGAGGGAGTAGATCTCAGAGTTAAAGAATCTTGGCATGATTCTTGTGATTCGATATGTGGATGAGATCAGATCAGATTTTTCCTTAGCAAAGGAAAATGTGAAGTAGATATCTGGGATGATGGACAGTGGTTTCTACAGTTTACAGACAGATGATTGGTTCATTGATGTATTTGACGAATACCAAGCCAGATATATGCTTTGGTGTGAACACCCTGAGTCAATATCTAGTTGAGCCTAGACGTGTTCACCTGGTAGCTGCAAAACATGTGATGAGGTACCTGAAAGGTACGATAGAATTTGGTCTATACTATGTTGGAGATCATGAATACATATTGTATGGTTATACAGATGCAGATTGGGTCGAAAGTGTCTCAGAAAGGAAGAGCACCTCAGGTGGATGTTATTTTCTGGGATCTGTCATGATCTCATGGTTTAGCAGGAAGTAGTCCAATGTTTCTCTCAACACAATTGAAGCAAAGTATATCGTAGCTTGTTCTGATAAGTTGTGAAGCCATATGGATTCAGAAGTTGATGTCAGATTTGTTTGACCTAGATTTGGATACCACGGTGATTCTATGTGACAACCAGAGTTGTATAAAGATGACGGAGAACCTAGTGTTCCATGAAAAGTCAAAGCACATAGAAATACAATATGTTTACATGCGGGATATGGTATAGAAGGGAGCTATAAAGCTCCAGTATGTGAGCACTGATGAGCAAGTTGCCGATGTGTTGACTAAGCCTCTGTCTCGAGTGAAGTTTGAGTACTTCCAAGACAAGCTTGGTGTGGTTCAAAAGGACCTTCCTCGAAAGGGGGAGCAGTGCTGATACTATTGATGATGTTGTAGTGGGATTGTATCATCCCTGGACACATGTCCTAAAGGCATCCGTAGACTCATGTCTCCGAGAAATATGTTGATGATGATGTTGCAGTGGGATTGTATCATCCCTGGACACATGTCCTAAAGGGATCCGTAGACTCTTGTCTCTGAGAAAGATGTTGATGATGATGTTGTAGTGGGATTGTATCATCCTTGGACACATGTCCTAAAGGGATCCATAGAATATTGTCTCATAGAAAGATGTTGATGATGATGTTGCAGTAGGATTGTATCATCCCTGGACACATGTCCTAAAAGAATCCGTAGACTCTTGTATTCGAGAATGTGATGATGATGATGTTGTGTTGGTAAATCCTAGATTTGATCTAGGTCACATCCAGTATAAAAAAGGACTGGCTCTGTTGTGATAAATCCTAGATTTGATCTAGGTCACATCCAGTATGAAAAAGGACTGGCTCTGTGGTTGTAAATCCTAGATTTGATCTAGGTCACATCCAGTATAAAAAAGGACAAGTTCTGTGGTGGTAAATCCTAGATTTGATCTAGGTCACATCCAGTATGAAAAAGGACTGGCATTGTGGTTGGGATTGTATATTCCCTGGACCTTAGTCCTAAAGTGATCCAGAGACCTCTGTCCCCAAGAATGTGGTTGGAGTGTATCTTCCTTGGACCTTAGTCCTAAAGTGATCCGGAGACTTCTGTCCCTGAGAATGTGGATAGGATTGCATCATCCTTGGCATTATGTCCTAAAGTGAGAAGGATTGATCATCCCGTAATTGGATCAGGATTGCATCATCCTTGGCATTATGTCCTAGAGTGAGAGGGACTGATCATCCTATAATTGGATTAGGATTGCATCATCCTTGGCATTATGTCCTAAAGTGAGAGGGATTGATCATCCCGTAATTGGATCATGTGTGTTGCAGGTTATGCTGCTATGATGATGTTGTTGATCGAAAGATCAAGATGATGATGTCATTGTTTATCGAAAGATCCAGATGTTGATGATGGTATTGATCGAAAGATCAAAATGATGTTGTTGTTGTTGATCGAAATATCCAGATGTTGATGTTGTTGTTGTTGTAGACGATCGAGTGATCGAGTGCTACAGAAGATGAAGACTCAGTACTGTAGAAGATGATGCTCCAGTATTGAAGATGTTGAAGATGTTCCAGTAGCTGTTCCAGTTGCTGATGATGTTGAAGAAAACTTATGAATATTTATAGATGTATCACTATGATGTTGTTGATGATGATCTCTCTCCTTGCTCCTACAGTTGATGTTGTTGTTGTCAGTAGAATACCCTTCTCGTTAAGGGGGAGTGTTGAAATATTGTAACTTCAAAGAATATGCTATTGTATTTTATTATTGTAATTTATTCGGAGATGTTTTATTCCTCCGTCGGGATGTTATTATTGTATTTGGTCATCATAGAGTCATGAGGTAAATCCTCTCATGTAAGTCGGGGCAATAGATCCCCTAGAGTAAAATGTAATGGGGTTTTTAAGTCCCCTAGAGGAGTCGTCGCAGTCAGCATTAGTTGAGTGGTAAAGTTAGTTGAGGCCGACATGTCAAGTTGTAAAATTAAAGTAGAAGTGAATGTATAAATATAGAGCTAGGCTCTCTCATTTATTCATTCATTCACACACACACTCACTTGTGGATTGCGCATTAGGAGATATATATATATGTGTGTGTGTGTGTGTGTGTGTGTGTGTGTGAAGGAGAAGGAGCTCTTGTTTGGGGATTTCATCTTTGTAGGAAGTTTTGTTGGGTTTTCTACCCCATGAGGGTTTCCCAGGATAAATTGTGTCTCTTGTGTTTATGTTGTGCTTGTTATTCTTTCAATGATCCTGTATATGCTATTGTTGTGAAATTGATTTGAATATTGATGTTATCTATCTTAGCATATTGAATCTTATCAATATGGAGTCTCAAAATGATCCCCTTCAAGCCTTGTTTGTATGTGTTTGACAAGAACTTCTACAAAGCATGACAAATTCCAAACAATTGAAGCTTCTTGCAAAATTCACCAAGGAAGGGTAGCCTCAACATACACCTTCAATTCATAGATCTAGCTTACACCCTAGCAACTTGATGAGCACCTCTCCTACGGATGCCAAATACTTAAACCAAGCCACAAAACTAGAGCATAACAAAACATATTCTCATACTTTAAAACAATGGAGCAAGATTTCCCTTCTTATGGACTAGATAAATGAACCTTACAATGCCAAAAGATACAAGACACCTCGATATTCAGCCATCAAGAAAACCCAAGAGAAGAAATCCTTTACAATTCAAAATTCTTCATTAAAGATGTGTCAATTATGCTGCAAAAGGGAGATCTCTCTCAAAATCCAACTATGCCAAATTAATAAGAAAGCCAACCATTATAAAGGCTGCAGCCTCATCTCACTCTTACTATAAAATATTATTAAATCTCTAGATCTATCCTAGGGTGGGGTAAACAATTCAAAAACCCCGCTACTTTCCAACTAACTCTAACAAACTCTATATAAAAAATAGAGGTCAATGCCACAATTACATCAATCCAAGATACACGTGATCCCCCTTTTGCTCTTAACAAACTTTCCCAAAAGTGGTTAAATCCACTTTTCTCTCCTTAGCAATAATACAAAAATGATAAACTTCAACCTTTTCCCAAAGAATGCATAGTTCTCCATGAGATAAGGTCATGGTCAAATAAGTAAAAGGAACCTCCATATAACATGTGATAGCCCCACGAAAGGTGGACACTTACTCAAAGTGATGTCCGATGGCAATGGAATACCCTTAGGGATGAACTCTTCAAGAGAAGGATTAAAGTGACGGGTGGGGCCTTCCTGATGACAATCGATCACTCTAAAACAACGCAAGCACTCACTTGTGAGTCATACATAATTACGGCTTCATGATAAATATGTCAAACTCAAAGTAACTAGGCTCACAGAGAAAGGAGATGTGTCCATGTTAGATAAAAGACGAATGCATGACCATAGGAAGGATGGCTCCCGTGAATAAGACCCATACAATTAATCACCAGACAAAAGGTCACTAATGAAAATTTTAGAACCCCAACCGGGTTTCAATTTTTTAACTTCTCTGCAGTAGTTTAATGCCCAAACCCCAACATGCATATACTTCACATATATAAATAATAGTTTTCCTTGAAACAAATGAAATTATTTTCAACTTAAACAACTCAGAAAATTAATTTGCAGCCTAAATTTTCTTACTCAGAAAATTATGACAACCACACATGAAATTTTTGACTCGACATTTTTGACCAAATGATCCAAGATAAAACCCCGAAGGGAAAACCTGTTTGAGAGAGAGAATTTTATTTCTTCAGATAAAAATTATAAAAAATTACAACAGCAGCACTTATCTTAACCACACGTGCCAACCTCCTTGGGAATCGTGCCCAGAAAACACAGCAGTATGACCTACATTAAATTCAGTACCACCTCCTTGAAATTCAATCCAAACTCTGTCTCAAAAACCATGCCAAAAACTGTTGTATTGACTGTTAGATTTATGCCTTGAAATCTGTGCTATACGGTGTCTCAAAATCCATGTTGTAAGGATACATTAATGTTGTACGGACCACTCTGAACAGTGCCTCGAAAAATTGTGCCTGTACGACCTCATTAATTGTTGCATGGACTGCTTTGAAATGTGTGCAATCTACAGAAAAATTATGTCTTGGAAATTGAGCCCTCCTACTGTACAATTTGTCTTGGAAATTGTGCCCTTCTTCTCATAATTTATGCTCATGCTCAGCCTAAAATTCTTCTAGGGTTTCTTCTTCTTTCTCTCCTTTCTTCTTCTCTTATCTTCCTCTCCAAAATCTCTTTGGATGAATAAATGAATGAACGAATGCCTTCAATCCCTAATTCCTCCCTTTTTGTTAATGGAAACTTCCTCCTCTTCATCCAATGGCCCAGATTAGATTAGATCAAAGGCTCTCAATAAATGCTCATTAAAATAATAATTAAATGATATTTAGTGCACATGTATCATTTAATTACGTGAGAACCTTTTAATTTATCACTCACTTGTGCTAGACTTGTGAGAAATCATGCCCTACTCTCTTAGCCTGAATTTCCTTCAAAAACATGCAGTCTTGAGTGTTGAATATTTCCTTGGGAATCATGGCCTAGTTGCTCTCTCTTAGACTTGTCCTTCTCTTCTTAGAAAGTCGACTTCTCTTCTTCTCCACTTTCTCTCTCAAATCTCTTGGTGAAATGAATGAAAAATGAATATGCCCTTTCCCTAATCTCTCCCTTTTTATTCATCATAACTTCCTTTATGATCTAATGGTCAAGATTTGATCTTGAACCACTAATGAGATAAAGTGCACTTTATTTCTGATAAAATTATTTTAATGCACACTTTCATTAAACGCACTTTAATACTCATTAAATGAACTTGATTTTATACATTAACTTTATTTCTCATAAAAGTCAATTTAAAATTATAAATTCAATTCCACTTAGAAAGTGACTTTATATCTCATAAAGTCAATCTCACTTTATAAAGTTATTAGGGAACTTATGATCACTTTTCCACCCCTAGGAACCTAAGGTGGAAAAACACTTGCCTTGGTACAAATTTTTAACACTCCCTCTTACCAAGGAAAGTGTTTCTCACAACTCCCAACTTGTCCCTGAAATGATTGAACTTGCCTCTTCTTAAGGACTTCGTCAGAAGATCTGCCACCTGCTCCTCAGTAGGAATGTACTGCAACTCCACTACTCCTCTTTGGACATAGTCATGAATGAAGTGGTACCTGATCCCAATGTGTTTTGGCCTATCGTGAAAAAATGGAGTCTCTGAAAGCTTGATGCAGCTTTGATTATCACAATAAATCATTGTCGGCCTCAACTCCTGATAAAAAAAACAAACCAACAACATGCGAAACCACAAGGCATCACAACCAGTCTAATTGGCTTCCATGTACTCTGCCTCAACAGAACTAAGTGTAATTGACTTTTGCTTCGAACTGAACCATGACACTGCTGCCAAACCCAAATTGAAACAACACCTGGAAGTGCTCTTCCGATCCATCACACTACCTACCCAATCTGAGTCTGTGTAGCCAACCAAACTGACACCATCCGTCCTCCTATAATCCATACCATAATCTATTGTGCCACGCAGGTCTCTCAACACATGTTTTGTAGCAATCTATTGAACTCCCTGAGCCTCCACCTTGAACTGGAATAGAGTGTTTACTACAAAACACAAATCTGGCATGGTGTTGATGTTAAAAAAATGTAATTGCGGAAGATATTCTACATGTATTTGTCTATTGTATTATTGTGTTCCTCCTTTGGGAGATGTCATTGATGTAATTGATAATGTAAGAGTCATTGAAAGAGTCAATGTAAACCCTAACTGTTAGGTCGGCTTGGAAATAGTTAGAAAAGAATATTTTATTGTAAAATGTATAGGTCAACCCAGTTAGGTGAATCAAACCGACCTAATTATTAAAAAGGTCAAGTCACTTGTTAAGTATAAATAGGAGGTCACTCAAGTTCGCATAGGAGAGAGAGAAGTTCACACAAGTGAAGGAGAGAAGCTGATTTTTTCTTGGGGTTTTATCTTGTACTTGTGAATTCTATATCGAGGAAGTTTTGTTGAGGTTTTCTCCCTTGTGGTTTCCCCGAGAGAAATATTGTGTTCATTGTGCCTGTATTTATTTTAGTGATTAGATTGTTTAATGTTATTATGCTAAATAAGTGAAAAACTAACATGGTATCAGATCAGGCCTAAAAGAAAACATTGTACAGCCTCTGCAACTGCATAAACTAGGGCTTCTTATTCTGGGAGCTCTCTCCACAGATCAGCTGAAAAAGAGGGTGCATCTAACTCGCCTCACTAGGGCGCATCTTTCTGTTGAAGCATAATTCAATTCCGAGAATTTTCATTTTTGGGTCCCCCACTGCAGCCCGAAGAACTAGGGCAACAAGTTTTTGGAACATCTGCTCACAGAATCAGGAGGAGTACTTTTCTCAACCCGCCTTGAAGAGGCGCATCTTTTCATCCAATTAGTTTTCCAAAATCTCGAAGTTGGAAAATTAGGGTTTCTCTATCAAACCCTAGGTCAAGGTAGAAGACATTGAATTTGTGATGACCACTTTGAATGATCTTCCTATAGATTGGGAACCTTTCGTTCGTCGCATATGTGCTAGGACGAAATTAATCCAGTTTAGACAACTATGGGAAGAGTGTGTGCAAGAGGAAGAAAGAATATCAGTAAGAGAGGAGAAACTAAATGACAATGAAGATCAAGCTTTAGCAACTCATTCCAAAGGAGGAAGGAAAAGAAAGAATGATGTACGCGCTCATGACCACTCTCTCATAAGACATCAAAGATATCAAAGGAACAAGAGGTTCAAGAAAGACTTCTCCTCAATTGAATGTTACTCTTGTCATAAGACAGGACACATTGCAAGAAATTATCCATTCAAATATGGACAATCTAAGAAGCAAAATAAAAGATTTAATTCTCATGCAGCTGAAGACAATGAATATGATGATGAAGTCAAAACCAGAGAAGACGAAGATTCCAGTGAAGAATATGTTCTAATCTCAGCCCTCACTAGTTCAGTATCTCATGGAAGTGATAGTTGGCTAGTGGACAGTGTAGCCTCAAAACACATGATGGGATATAAGGACTCTCTTTCACATCTCATGTAGAAAGATTCTCCACACAAACTAAAGCTTGGAGATGACTACCAATATCCTATCAAAGGAATGGGAGAGGCTACTTACAAATTGGACTCTGGAAATTCCATGAACATGAATGAAGTACTATATGTTCCATGTTGAAAAATAACTTTTTTTCTATTTCAACATTAGATAAGAAAGGCCTTAAAATTGCATTTGTAGATGGTGAAGTTCTTATGTGGCCACATGGGAAGACTATCAATGATGCAATCGTCATTAGGGTAGAAGAAGGAGGACTTTATAAACTTAAGGGTCATGTAGATTCAACACCGATGACTAGTACATGAGCCACAAATTTATTGAAGAAGCTTTCAAAATAAATGTCCTACACAAATTGAAGAAATTAAGGATTAAGAACATTGCCAATGCAAGTAAGAACCTCACAAGGTAGTAGCCCTCGTCATGCCGTTTTCAATGGTAGGTGGCACGTCACGTGGTTCCTTATGGTTGAAGAGTTATTCATTTTCAAAGTTGAAGTAGTGTTCTTACCCCATCCAATGGGTCGGCCAGCTAAAATAAGGTATTATTTTTATATTTTAAAAAAATCTTGCATATGTCGGCTAGCTCATAAATTGACCCTCATGACTTGTATAAATTACAAGTATTCCACTCTCAAAATTGAAGTGTAAGTAATTGAAGTCTGAGCTCTGAAATTTTCGGATTGACAGAGGACCGAGGTATCCGCAGACATAGTCTAAAGAGCAGAAGACGAATTTTTGAAGTCTGTTTGGGTGTCAAATTTTTGTATCTTATTTTCTCTGATTTTCGAGTGAAGAAAATGTAATAAGACATCAGAAATTCGGGGGTTTTAAGTCTGATTTTTCAGGACTGAGGCAGTAGCAGCAGACAATTTCCACTGTGGAAATTCGGATAACAGTACATAGTCCCAAATTTTGTAGAGGAGAAATAGTCCGGTTTTTGCTTAAAAAGTCCGAGTTTTTGCAGTGAAAACAGTCTGAATTCATGTGCTATTACAGTCCATTTTTTTTGTAGCAGCAGAGGGTGTATTTTAACCAATATACACAGTGAACTTTGACATTGTGAGTTAACAGTCCGAGTTTTGGGGAGATTGACTGCTGACCTTTTTATCATCTAAACAGTCTGGATTTTTGCTTAAACAGTTTGAGTTTTTCATGCTTGAATAGTCTGATCTTGGGTGTTGGATGATGGTTATTGCTGCCCTCTTACAGTCCAAATTCATGTGGTTGACAGTGGTATGAGTTGTGCTCTTCACCATAATTCCTAGGAGGTTAAACAATCCAAATTTGAGGACATCCACACAGTTCGAATTTGCCACTTACACAGTTCTGATTTTGAAGACCTGAGCTCAATGAGGTATGTACAATAAAGTAAATTGTTGAGAGATACATCCACGTGGGAGAGATGAAAGACTCAGTGTTACAGTGACATGTTCAACAACAATAATAGTGATAGTGTACAGATATAATAGCATATGATTGTACATTTATGTTTTGTACAGAGATCATGCACAATATATGCACATTGATATATGTGGACAATGATATATGAAGAAATACAGTAAGGTATGATGATGATGTATACCTTATGATAATAATGATGATACTATATACTATGATGATGTTGTTGATGCATACCTGTTGATACTCCATATAATGAAGTATCCTTGTTGACACATACCGTATGATGATGATGATGCATTTTCTCCTATGCACTATGATGAACACTCCATGATGATGATGCATGGTATGATGATGCTCTCCTATGCACTATGATGCCTAACACTCGTTGATGATGGTGCATGCTACACTCCTATACACAGTAAGGTATACATACAGTTATGAATGTACAATACAAAATTGATGTGTGTAGTGTGTCCTAAAAGCACATACATAGTCCAAGGTTGACATGCACAGACAAGTGGTATATTGATAAGTCCATTGTTACACTATGCATACTGCAGAGATAAAGATCTAGGTTAATGTCTGAGTGCAGTAATGATGGTGCATGCTACACTCCTATACACAGTAAGATACAGTGGCATCTTTACAGTGACGCACATGTCTAATGATGCTCAATGTTGACCACATGATGATGCCTTGTACTCACTATGATGAAGCATACTCCTTGATGATGCTACATAACTGATGGTGAATGAGGGCAGCAGTAACCCTGATGACCAAGATGCACATGAGAAAGATGACCAGTAGTGCAGACTTGATTGATGAGTAGATGAACAGGTGTTGATGAGCGGTATTGATGAGAAACAGTGATTAGCAGATGATGTGCAACGTTGATGAGCAGAGATGACGAGCATGAACAAAGATTGAGCAACAGATATGGTTGAGCAGCAGATTGATGACAATCAGTGATTGGCATCAAGCTTGCAAGTAGTGACTTGCACTTGAGGATTGGACTCCTCCAACCATTCTTAGTTGGAGCTAAGAAAACCAAGTTGGGTCCTGTTTCAGAGTTGGTGCTCTTTCTATCAGTTAGTGCTGATTGTAATCGAGAAGATTGTTGTCTTGCATGCACAATTAATAAAGATCAAAATTCCAAATATTTTTGTGTCTCCTTTGATGTGATGAATGTGCTTATGACTCTTGGTTGATTTAACTGATGCATTTGATTATCTTATTGATGACATAATTGTAGATTTACTGAGATTTTCAACTTGCTAGTTTTATGTCAAGTTTTTCATAGTTTCATACCCAACCTAGTTTTTGCATTGGCTGGAAATTACTTATAACATTTCAGACATTTAAAACACACTGAAAATCACATTTACAGCAGAAAAATTAAATACACATGCACGCCATAAAATATTTTAGACTCAGAAATTTAGCCAATGGCCCTGGAAAACCCCCCACGGGGAAAACCAGTCAGAGAGAGAGAGAGAGTATTTATTACTTCTTCAGTAATATTTAGTACATAAATTTTACAGTCAAAATGTACTTATCTCAACCAACGACTGTCACTGAGCAATCTTCCTTGATTTCTGTGCAAGGCTGCCTCGATTTATGTACATAAAAACTTCTTGAAATTTGTGTCAAACTCAGTCAAACCCCAGCCTCGATTTATGTGCCAAATCACGAAGAGAAATTACTGTATGGTACAATAGCAATTAATGCTGTTGTACGGACCTTGAAAACTGTGCCCTTTCTTGGAAACCGTGCCCAAAAATATCTGCCTAAAAAATAGTGTTGTATGGTACAACATTTAATGCAGCTATACGGTCCTCAAAATCCGTGCCAATAACTCAGCTGTACAGTTCTCAAAATTTGTGCCAACTCCTGATGTACTTGCCTCGAGATCTGTGCTACTGATAATAAATGCAGCTGCCTCGAAAAATCGTGCCTACTGAAAACCTTCATGAACCCTCCTCAAAATTCGTGCTGCCTCCTTCCCTCTCTCTTCAGCTCACTCTCTTCACAAGAATGAATGAATGTTTGCCTCCCTTTTCCTTTTTGGTGAAAACCCTAGGTGAGTGTGGGCCCTTTCAATCCAATGGCTGAGATTAGCCAAGATGAATGGGTGAGATTAAATGCTCACATTTAATATTTAAAAAGAATTAAATTTACTCACTTAAATTTTTCCAAAAGTGACTTTATGTTATAAAGTCACATTAAATGCTTTTCACAAGTCATTTAATGCAAGGGTCACCTTTTCCCCCTTTAACTGACTTAGACAAAAGTCACTAGGGAAAACACTTCCTAGGTTCAAAAATTAACACTCCCTCTTACCGAGGAAGGTGTTCTACACCACTCCCTACTTGTCTCTGAAGAAGACAAACTTGCCCCTCCCCAAAGATTTTGTCAGAATATCTGCTACCTGCTCATCAGTGGAAATGTACTGCAACTCCATAGCTCCTCTCTGAACGTAGTCACAGATGAAATGGTACCTGATCTCTATGTGCTTGGACCTATCATGGAAAACTGGATTCTCAGAGAGATGGATGCAACTCTGATTGTCACAGTAAATCACCGTAGGTCTAAGCTCCCGATCAAACAAGTCTACCAACAACTTACGAAGCCACAGTGCCCCGCAAGTAGCCTAAGTGGTTGCCATATACTCAGCCTCAGCAGAACTCAATGAAATGGATTTCTGTTTTCGACTGAACCACGACACTATTGCTAAGCCCAAACTGAAACAACAACCGGAAGTGCTCTTCCGAACCCTCACACTGCCTGCCCAGTATGAATCTATGAAACCAACCAAACTTACTCCACCCGAACCCCTGTAGCCCAATCCATAGTCCACTGTACCTACAAGGTATCTCAACACATGTTTTGCTGCATTCCAGTGTACACTCCTAGGCTCCACCATGAACTGGCTAAGAGTGTTCACCGCAAAACACAAGTCTGGCCTGGTGTTGACCAAATACATCAACAACCCAATGAGTTGACGGTAAAGTGTAGGATCCACAAACTTACCCTCAGAAGCATGAAGCTGCTTCCAGTTGGTGATCATAGGTGTGTACATCGGCCTGCAATCCTCCATTCAAAATCTCCTTAGAATATCAACTACATACTTCTGTCCCAGGAAAATATGTCCAGGCTCCTGCCAAACCTCCATCCCCAGATAATAATGCATCAACCCAATTTCAGTCATCTCGTACTATGTAGCAAGGTATCTCTTGCAATGTGCAATGAGACGCTCCTCTCCAGTGATAAACAAGTCATCAACATATAACAAAAGAATGAGAGCATATCCACCAACCACAATGTAGTAAAGGTTGGGATCAGCCTCACTCTTCTGAAAACCCATCGATGTCAAATAAACATCAATCCTGGAGTACCAAGCTCTAGGAGCTTGCTTCAGTCCATACAAGGCTTTCCTCAGCCTGCGCACATGAGAATCTCTCCCATGAATCTCAAATACATGTGGTTGCTCTAAGTAGACCTCCTCCTGCAGAAGACCATTGAGAAATGCGGTCTTCACATCCATCTGGTGGATCTTCCAACCCATCTCTGTTGCTATAGAAATCACTGCTCTGATGGAGGAATAACGAGCAACTAGCGCAAAGGTCTCATCATAATTAACTCCCTCAACCTGTGAAAACCCCCGTGCCACAAACCGAGCCTTGTACTTCTCCACACTGCCATCTGCAACATGCTTTACCTTGTAGATCCATTAGGAAGTCACAACAGACTTCCCCCCTGGTCTCGGTACTATCTCCCATGCATCATTCTTCATGATGGAATGGTACTATTCCATCATGGCATCTCTCCATACCTGATGCTGAGAGGCTTCCTCAAATGTGGAAGGCTTTGAATCATGAAGACTCGCAACCAGAGCCATACCCAATCTATCCGGCATCACTACTGTCCTGATCTCCTCCCGAGGTCTACCAAATGCCTCTTCCTCCTCCATGGTATCACGAAGCCATTTAGGCTTCCTCTTCCTTGAAGGCTCCTCCCATACTGGTCTATCCTCATCTAAAGAAATCCTAGAAGTAGATGGCCCAACAACCTGTGGACCAGTAGTCCGTGAACCAGTCATTGAAGAACCTGTAACCTGAGAACTAGAACCTGTCCCTGGAGTATCCGCTGACTGAACCACTGAACCTGAAGAACCTGTTCCTGTCACCTGTGACCCAGTCACTACGGAAACATATGGACCTGTGATCTGTACTGAAGAAGCCTGAGACACTTGAGGTGTGGAAGTCGGTGGCTCCCCATGCTCCAACTCTCTGGACTTCCTGAAGGCTCTCTCCTCATCAAACTTCACTTACTGCCTCACAACAACCTTCTTCTGGCCAGGAAGATAAATGCGGTAAGCCTTCGAAGTCTCATCATATCCCACAAAGATGCCTCTCTCTACAGTGGGATCAATCTTTGTCCTCTTCTCAGAAGGGACATGAGAGTAAGTCAAGCTACCAAATATCTGAAAATGGCTAACCTTAGGCTTCTTGCCTGTGAAAATCTCCTCAGGAGTCTTCCTCCCCAAGACACGATGGTGACTCCTATTCTGCAGATAAACTGCAGTACTGCATGCCTCTGCCCAAAGAAAGAACGGTAAACTCTGATCATGAAGCATTGCTTTCACTGCTCCCATAATCGACCTGTTCTTCCTCTCTGCAACTCCATTCTGCTTAGGAGTGTATGGAACTGTCATCTGTCTCTGAATTCCCTCCTGAATGCAAAACCCATCGAACTCCTTGGAGGTATACTCACCCCCATTGTCTGATCTCAACACCCGAATCCTCCTCCCTGTCTGATTCTCCATAAGGGATTTGAACCCTTGGAAGACTCTCAATACTAAGGGTGACTTCTTGCTCCTCAAGAAGTAGATCCAGGTCTTCCTAGAGTAGTCATTGATGAAGGAGGTATAATACTCAAATCCAGTCAAAGAAACTGATGATATAGGACCACAAATATCAGTATGGATCAAATCTAGTACTCCTACTTCTCTACTGCCACTGCTTGGAAAAGAAGTCTTGGTGTACTTTCCCAAAGCACACCCCCTGCAAACATCACTTTGCTTTGTGCTGAACTCTGGTAACCTTGTAACCATGCTCTTCAACAATCTCAAAGCTGGGTGATGCAAGTGGGCCATCCTCTGATTCCATAGCTCACAAAGCTCACTGCTGCTGCTGTGTGCCAAATCGTGCTGTGACTGAAACAAGAGCTTGTATAGATTTCCACATCTAACCCCAATGTCCTTGGAGGTAGATAATCCTGTAGTCTTGGGGAATACCTGTACTCATCCATCCAAGAAACAAACCCCAAGACCCTTATCCTCAATGGTGGAAACTGATACAAGGTTCTTCTTCAGCCCAGGGACAAATAACACATCCCTCAGAGTCATAGGACTCATAGATTCCCTTTGAAATGTAATGGTCCCACGACCAATTGCTCTGACAATGGTGTCATCGCCTAGTACAACCTCCACATCTGTACCTGTCTGTGAAAGCTCGGAGAACATCTCTTGAGTACCTATCATGTGTTCTCGAAGCTCCGCTGTCACTATACCAAGTACCAGTGGTGGATGCACTCATCTGATGGCCTGTCAATAAGGAATACTCCATCTCCATATCCACATCAGTGTTGGTAACTATAGAGGCTCTCTCTCTCTCAATCTGTCCAACACACAGAGAAAAATCTCTCTGAAATCTATCTCCGAAGTCATCAACCTCCACTGAAGCCGCAGTCTGTTGTCTCTTCTTCTTCTTGCTTGGACACTGTGAAGCATAGTGCCCAAATGTCTGACAACCATAACACTTGATTTTACTCAAGTCTTTCTTCTTCCCACCCTGTTGCTGCTGCTTGGCCCCACCCTGCTTGGGGCCCTTCTTCTTCTTCTTGCCCTTTGTTGTCAAAGCCACATTCTCCTCATCTTCCCTACCCTGTGAACAACTGCCCTTTACAAAACCTCTCCTGGTATCCTCTTGCACAAAATCATCCCACAGTCTCTCCCATGAAGGTAAGTTCTCTCTGCCCACTATAGCCTGCACAAATGCACCCCAAGGCTTGGAAGCCCCATTCACTACTGTATGCACAAAATCAGTAGCAGTGACCACCTCCCCAACTACTACTAGCTCATATCTAACTGCAGATATCTTGGTAAGGTAAGATGTCACTCCCTCTCCACCATTCATCTTTATACTTTTCAGTTTCTCCTTAAGAACCATCTTCCGGTTCTCATTAGTACTCTCGTATAAACTAGTTAAAGCACTCCACATCAAATGTGCCCTAGCTTTACCTGAAATGTGAGGAATGATATGGTATTTAACTACATCAAGAGTTATTCTTCTAGCCTTAAAGTCCTTCTTGTTGAAGGCTGATAATGCTGCTGCATCTGTAGCAGCGGGAATCTGAACAAGGTTTGTTGTAGTGTTTCTTACCACCTCCTCCCATAGTTCATTTTCCTCTAAAATCAACAAAATCCTAGCCTTCCATGGCACAAAGTTTCCCGTCCCATCTAGCCTATCATCCAACCTAAGTCATGTAGCCATCTTACTGTCCACCCAACAAGGTGTTGTTCCCTAACAGAAGAAAATACCGAATTCTAGAAAATTTTGACTGTCTGCAAATTTTAATGTTTTCTGCCCCCAAGCTCTGATACCATGTAGATTTACTGAGATTTTCAACTTGCTGGTTTTATGTCAAGTTTTTCATAGTTTCATCCCTAACCCAATTTTTGGATTGGCTGGAAATTACTTATAACATTTCAGACATTTAAAACACATTGAAAATCACATTTACAGGCAGAAAAATTAAATACACATGCACGCCATAAAATATTTCAGACTCAGAAATTTAGCCAATGGCCCTGGAAAAACCCCCACGGGGAAAACCCGTCAGAGAGAGAGAGAGTATTTATTATTTCTTCAGTAATCTTCAGTACATAAATTTTACAATCAAAATGTACTTATCTCAACCAACCACTGTGACTCAGCAATCTTCCTCAATTTCTGTGCATAAAAACTTCTCAAAATTTGTGCCAAAATCAGTCAAACCCCAGCCTCGATTTCTGTGCCAAATCACTCCCAAAAATTACTATGCGGTACAACAACAATTAATGCTGCTGTACGGACCTTGAAAACTGTGCCCTTTCTTGGAAATCGTGCCCAAAAATATCTTCCTCGAAAATAGTGCTATACGGTACAACATTTAATGCAGCTGTACGATCCTTGAAATCCGTACCAATAACTCAGCTGTATGGTTCTCGAAATCTGTGCCACCTCCTACTGTACTTGCCTCGGGATCTGTGCCACTGATAATAAATGCAGTTCCCTCGAAAATCATTCCTGTTGAAAACCTTCAAGAACCCTCCTCGAAATTCGTGTTGCCTCCTTCCCTCTCTCTTCAGCTCACTCTCTTCACAAGAATGAATGAATGTTTGCCTCCCTTTTCCTTTTTGGTGAAAACCCTAGGTGAGTGTGGGCCCTTTCAATCCAATGGCTAAGATTAGCCAAGATGAATGGGTGAGATTATATGCTCACATTTAATATTTAAATAGAATTAAATTCACTCACTTAAATTTTTCCAAAAGTGACTTTATGTTATAAAGTCACATTAAATGCTTTTCAAAAGTCATTTAATGCAAGGGTCACTTTTTCCCCCTTTAAGTGACTTAGGCAAAATTCACTAGGGAAAACACTTCCTAGGTACAAAAATTAACAATAATGATTGATATATTCTGGTTGACTAAAAGAAGGTAAAAAAGTTTATAAATTGCTCACACATTGATTCACCCCCCCCTTAGTGTGACCTAACCTGAGAAGAAGACACTGTGTAGCTGCGGAGCTAGGGATTCTTAATTTTTGGACTTCTCTCCACAGATCATAAACAAAAAGAGGCTAGGCTAAATCGACCTAGGAGGGGGCATCTTTCTATGGAAGCAGAAGTTGATTATGAGAAATTTCATTTTTTGGCCTGTCACTGTTGCCGGAGGAAAATTAGGGTTTCTCACAAAATTGGAATTTTGGAGTGCAATAGGCATAGGGAGGTGCGCCTCTCCAAGATCAAAATTTTGATACCAAGATTAAAATTTTTGAGTGGGTACAACTCCCGAAAAGTCAAACCCTAATTTGACTTTGGACTAGAAACTACAGATCAGAATTTCGCGACTCAATTTTCAAGGGTGAAATTTTGGAATCTTCATAAACCAAGTATACCAGCATACTTGCCTCAGTCAAGTGCATCTATTTGTCCAAGCAGAAGTTTTAAATTCCAAGTTTGAAAAATTAGGGTTTCTCTAACAAATCCTAGGCCAACTAGCTCCAGAACCAATCTCAGCTCAACATCTCTAATTGGTAAGATCTAAATCTTTGTCATTTCCATTTGAGGTTCTCATTAAATATGTCTCACCATACCAAGCTTGAGGATAAGATTGAAGGGGCTGATAACTTCTGAGCATGGAGGTAGATTGGGTCTGTCCTAGAAGAAAATGGAATTGGACATATATGTGAATGAAGAGGTTCTAGCACCAAAGGGAGATGAGGCAAAAGCCTTACACAAGAAGAACCTGGTTAAGCCCAAGAGAATCATTGCAGATTCTATAAAATATCATCTCATCCCATATGTGTCATCTTTGAAAAGACCCAAAGAGATGTCTGATGCCTTGACCAAGTTGTTTGAAGGGAAGAATATAAATCAGAAGATGACCTTGAGGAACCAGTTGAAGAATGTGAAGATTCAAAATGCAGAGACCATGCAGTCATACTTTACAAGGGTCTCTCAGATCAAGAAGCAACTTGAAGATGTGGGAGAAAATGTAGAAGATGGAGAAATTGTGATGACCACCTTGAATGGTCTCCCTAGATCACGGGACTCTTTCATTCAAGGTATTTTTGCTAGAAAGAAGTTAATCACATTCATTAGACTATGGGAAGAATGCTCACAAGAAGAAGCTCAACTTGTAGCTTGAGAAGAGAAGATGGGAAATGAATATCAAGCTCTCACAGCACACACCAGGAGGAATAACAACAAGAGGAAGCACCACTATCACAGTAAGAGGGAGAAACACCACCACCAAAATCAGAGGGATAACTTTAGAAGATCCAAGAGAGATCTATCCAACATAAGATGTTATACATGTGATGAGAAGGGACACTACTCTAGATATTGTCCCGGAAACAGAGGCTCCAACAAGAAGACCAACAAGAAAATACACCATGCTCACATCGCGGAAGATGATGACCCTGCAAAGAAAAGAACCAGAGAAGAAGAAAGAGAATATTCTTCAAGTGATAAAGAGTATGTATTGTAATGAAGGTAACCAGTTACAAGAGTTCATTCAGAAGGTTCCACCTCATAAGGTGGAGCTAGAGATGACCTTCAGTATTACATGAAAGGAGTAGGAAAAGCTCCTACAAAGTTAGACTTCGGAAACAAATAAGGATCAATGCTCTATGTAAGCCTGTCATCCATTTCAGCATTGGTTAGGCTGCAGAAGAAAGGATACACAAAGTCTACTCCAACACAAAGAACAAGTGTAGAACACTTGCTCAACATTTCCGATCATAATCAAGTAGGCACAGGACCTCAGAATCAGACGATGAAGAAGAACACTCTGTCAGAGACTCTAGTAGTTCTTGCAAGGAAGCAAAGATCAAGAGGGACTCCACCCAACAAACATTGTTCTCTACATATTCTTGTTAAGGTAAACCCTAACCAGAATTGATGTTTAAAACAAATGGTTATATGACTAAGAAAATATTACAAATCCCAAACATATCCATAGATAATCACTTTCTTGTAGGGATTCGACGTAGTCTTGATTACAACTAGTTTAGTGTATTCCTATCATGAGAGAGAGAGAGATTGTTAATTCGGTCTAGCATGAGTGGTTGTGGGATGGATCTTTATCCTTCCCACACAAGTTCTATTCCCGTAAGTGACGTATTGAGCGCATAATGAGTATATTTTTGTAATGGTATTGTTGATTGGCCTTGTGTCCTGAAGAATCTAGGTTTTACCCAGGGTACCATCCTCAAAATGAGAAGATGTGCCCTGGGATATGTACCTAGATTTTCTTTTCTTTTTTAAATAAATAAATATGTGTGTGTGTGTGCGCGTGTGTGTGTGTGTGTGTGTGTGTGTGTGTGTGTGTGTGTGCGCGCGTGTGTGTGTGTGTGTGTGTGTGTGTGTGTGTGTGTGTGTGTGTGTGTGTGTGTGTGTGCACGCACACATATATAGACACACAGACATGCACGCGCATGCACACACACATGTATATTTATATATCATCTTTTTGTGAGAGGCAATTTTATTTAAGACAATCTCCATTGCATTTTTTGTTATTTTTAATAAATAAATATTGGTTAAATATTTAACTCTTTTGGGGTTCTAATAAGTTAATATTATTATGACATGTGGAATAACAAATAAATATAAGGCGTAGAGGTGGTGGGCCAAGGGGTCGGGTGGGGGGTGTTCTCTTATACCTCAATGGAAATATAAAAATATCTTATTCATGGGGTATAGAGGTATAGGAGCTGCTACAAATAATCGAGCAAAAGTCTACACTTTATTCTTGAGAGCATAAATCCTTAAGAAACATCATATCAAGAATGCTATGATATTTGGTGATTCCCTATATGTGATAAACATGTGAGGAAAAGGAACCATACTGTGCAGAACCTTTGAAAGCATTTATTGGAATCTCAATAGCCTTGTCAATGTGAAATTGTTTCATATTTGACGATTCACAACAATGCCACAACTAATAATCAAACGAATGAACTGGTGTATTTGGACAAGGGGGTCCTAGTAAAAAATGGGGACCCCCTTGAAAGGTTTTGGATACCCCAATAATTTGATGGTAAAGAGTATTAAGGATATATTAAACCTAACCAGCTTCACTCCTCATGGTCTTGATGGGAAAAAATACACTTGTCTCATTAGAGATAAGGCATTCCATGTAGGTATTATCACTATTAATCCATGTGAGAGAGCCTGTATAGTCCCTCATGCCTCATGATCCCTCACATCCTTGTTTGTTGTTCCCCGTGTGCATTTCTTAATGGCTCTCATACACAAATTCAACTTCAAAGGAGTAATATTACAGTGTCGAGTTGCAATGTATGAGGATAATATTGTTGGACTGGAGTGGTTTTTAGTGCAATTCAAAAATCATTTCCTAAGGGAGAAGGTATATCTATGTTCCTCTTCAATTGGTAGAGGTAATAATTTATGTCCTATGTTGTTTGGTTACTAGGAATTACAATTCCATAAAATTTGGGTATTTCTATCAACTCAATTTGGGGCAATTTAGAGCTTTGTTTGCTTGTAGCAAATGGGTATTCTTTACTCCGGGGTTTAAAAATTTCTTAGATAGGGAACAATATTGAAGGTCTTTCTCGCTTGAATTGTCTCTTAGAATGGCCAACCCCTTCAATTCAAATTCGACTGGCAGAGAGGGATAGGGGAAACCAAGAAGATAATATGGAGAATGAATGGCTAGTTGAAAGGTATGTGGTAGGCTATAAAATATATCAACATTCATATGGAAAAATAGGAAGTCAAGCAAGAGGAAATAAAGACAAATTTTATGGAAAATAGTAAGGAAATTGACAAATGGACCAGTGAGACCGAAATGCACTATAACATAATCTTGGGATTGATCATGGTTCTCAATCTATTGCAGGTCAACCAATAATTTCCACAAGTTCTATCCATATTGAAGAGGAAATTGTTTAACAAATTGCCAGGGCTATGATATAAAAACCTCATCTTCAGGCTAAGTAAGGACATGATTAAGATGACTAGTGCATGGAGGAAGACCATAATGGCCATAGATTAAGTTAACTTCAAGGATAATTTTAGGGGCGAAATTTATCCCATGGGCTATTTTTCCAAAAAAAGATTCGCCAATTTTCATTTTTTGAAGCCCCATTTCGCCCAATTTTGACGGGGTAAACTTTTTTCACTCTAAAAATCGCCAAAATATTATATAAACTTTATAAAATCCTTAGAAATTGAAATAATTTTAGAAAAATATCGCCAAATATTTTATAGTTGACATTTTGAGAATTGGTAAGATTCACTAAGATTTATACACTTTTAAATAAGTATGGGTTCTTAAAATTATCCTTGGTTAACTTTATCTTTTTATTTATATTTCATTTTTTTTGTTGCTCGACCAATCTATAAGGAATTATAGTTTCATGTATTATAGGTGAATAATTACCCAGGATCTGTTTAAGTATGCCATGGAAGAATTTTGTTTGTATGCTCATCTCAAATAAGCAATTTTGATATAATTTTCAATTGCAAGTTTCTTATGGCCATTTGGTGTTCCACAACCCTGTTAATACAAATATTTATACCCATTTTTGTTAAAAAAAATAAAAATTATAAGGGGTGACAAGTATGTGGGATATCATTTTCGAATCTTAAAGGAAATAATGAATTGAGCTTTGAGTGGGGATTAGGGGAAGCCACTAACAATCAAGTGGAGGAAATGTCACTTTATCAAGGACTACATATTCTAGACTTGAGATGGTTCAAGAAACTTTTATCCATAGGAGACTCAACTCTCGTCATCAACTAGATGCACTACAACTCATTATCAAAAAAATGTTTTTTAGCTAGACCGATCCTTAGAATTCAAAAGGACACAACAATGTTTGAATTGATAAATTCTTCTAAGTGATTAGGTATCGAAATATACAAGTAAATAAGCTATCAAATGGACCATCGCAACTTGGATCTAGAACAATAAGAATAAAAGGGGGCTTTCTATTATCCTCTCATTTTCCATAGCACGTGGATAATCTCCAAATTGATTTGAAGGGTGTTAATCTAGACAAGAGGTGCTTCAAAATTAATTCAAAGGAATGGGCATTAACACCCACCCAACTTGAGGTACTTTCACACACTTCATCCTCGATAGTGAAGCATAGTCTTATAGTTGGTGAAGGGTTTTAAGATTTCACAGGTGGGACAATCTTGGATTTCTTCCTGGTGTCTTTTCTCCATAATTTGACTTTGGTTCAGGGAAGATAGTGGTTATAATGGTTTAGAACCCTCTTGGGAATTAAGTTTTTGGGTTGCTAGGGACTTTATTTGTTGGAATCTCTAGAGTGTGTGCATAGTGTTCTCTGTAGGCTTGCACTTGGGTCTTTGAAATTTCTTTATCACATGAAATTTGGAGGAGTAAAAACATTGTTGGCTATAATTCCATATTTTTTTCTTGCAAGTCCTCGGATTTGAGGCATACATTGTATTATCATGATTTTATTCAGGCTATTATTCAGATCTAGAGGAAACACGTATCTCTATGCATTCTAATGCCCCCCCAAATGAGAAGATAGAACTTGGATGTGGAGTAACATATGAATTGGTCTTGGGTTTAACTAAGAGCTCATATGTAGTCTCTCATCCAAATATATGTCAATTGGGTTTGATCTAGCTATTTTAAATGAGGAAGAAATAGTTCAATAAGCACTAAGAGATATAGAAATGGGGCAATTGGATTCAGAGCTTCAATTGCAAGTAGAAATCAAGCAAGAAACCCCCTAGTGGGCATGCATTTTCTCAATTTGAGGTTTATTTATGTATCACAAAGTAAATTTGATTTTAGGATAGTTTCTCAAGATTTATAGTAATAAAACCCTTGCTTTTCTCTTTTTGGATGTTAGATGAGCTCATTTTATACACAACAATTTTGTAAATAAAGCTCTTTTAGACATACTAACTATCAATACATCCTATTTTATTTCTATTACTATACTATAAAGTATATCACATCATTTTTTTATAACAATTTAAAGTATATATATATATATATATAAACTTATAAACTTTGTCACTATGTTTTAATAATTGATATGAATGAAACATTTAATATAATAAATATTAAATTATCATAAATATTAAATTATCAATTATTAAAACATAGTGACAAAGTTTATATATATATATATATATATATATATCTTTTTTTTGGAAAATAATAGATGTTTTGTTGAGTAAAGCAAAAATAAAATATTAAGTATTATTATCGAAAGGAAGGTTAACGATTAGTGTTAACTACAATTACTACAAGAGTCCCATTAGTGGTACGCCACTTGTTATTATCTAGAAGTTTGTCTTAACACAAGTTTTTGATATTGCAATTTTCTTGTAGTTAAATGAGATAATATTCTTGTTGATATCAAAAAAATTATTTATAAGTATGAATATCAAAATCTAAAAGGATGCTTCTAATAGACTTGTCAAGAGTGCAAATCATTGAGTTGGAGGATGAAATATGGAGGGTATAGGATCCTTCCCCTTGTTTTGCTTCAAGTTAGGGTCCACATCAATAAAGGGAGGAAATTCTGAGGTCTTGGCTAGCTCTATTCTAATGCTGAAATTGGCTCCCATGAATTGAGTAAGAAGAGTCTGGTTGGCCTCTATCACTTTGAGCCTATAGGGAACTTTGTTTAGAGTTACGAGAACCACAAATATTTTTTCACAATGGATGAACGACCTTCACGGTTCATTAATGATCCAAAGCTCGGTTTATAGAGAGCCAAGCATCTTATGGTGTTATTTGGATCTAGAATCCAGTATTTGAATTCTGCAATTTTCTGTTTCTTTGACACTGGTTCTTTCTCCTCCTGGATTACGACCTCAATTGAGTCAATTGTAGCTTGTGTCTCTTGCTGAATGTTCTTACAATGGAATATGGTTGTATGACAATATTTTTTGATATCATAAGAGGTATCCCTATCCGGATGGCTCTAATTGTCTCCACCATCCCTTCCTCATGTCTGTCTATGTCTGCGTGGCTCTCGTGCACCGTGATTTCTCTTCACAATCCACTTCACCAGGTTCTTGATTCTCGTTAACCCTACAAACTCTCTACATCACTGCGCTTGCGTGGTTAGTGGGGCCCCTCCCCTTTATGTTCGTTGGAATATCATTTCCTTGTTGGCATGGCTCAGGGGGTCATTTCATGTGGGGTTCACCTGACTTGGGGGAATTAGATCCTTATATGCAATGTCGAGGCATTCTTGTTTGAGGGGATGCATTTGGAAGTCCTGCATTTCCCGATTAAGGTTCTCCTCCAAGAGGTTAATGCCTTCATTCATCATTTGATATGTTATGTGGTTACCCTTGCTTGTGACATGGGAGATTTTTAAGACCTCAATCCTATGGATCATCCCGTTGAGTTCCCCTATGCCATATGTTAGGCACCAACTAGTTGAAATCTTAATTACCTTGGTGCCATTCATGAGATTGTGAAGAGCTTGTATGAGGATTTGCAAATCGTCTTCTACCACTATTTTAGTAAAGCCCCACTTAGAGGCAATCCTTAATCCTTTAATAAGGCCTTAAAGTTGTTTTGCATTATTTGATTTCATGCCAGGAAAGCCTCTGTAGATCCAATTTTCAAGAATAATTTGCACATGGCTTTCACGTTTGAAATATTCCTAGCTTTAGGGGATTTGCTGAAGGGTGTCCTAGATGTTAGCTTTTATGATCCTCCATATCAAATCTTCTTTCTTGATCATACCCTTGAATATGCACCTGTTACATTCTTTCCATAGTGCCCAAAGAAGAAAACCTTGAAAGAAATGCCAAGACTAGTTGAGAATTGGATTTTTAAAATATTAATGCTTCTAGAATGTCATAATTTTTTTGTTGGAGTGCTTGTCCCTATATGAATTCCTGAAGAGAGAGGATCCCTTATCCCATAGATGGTTAGCTATGGGACATCTGTTGAGGAGGTGCTCTAGAGTTTCGATGTTTTCTAGATATAGATGGCATTTTGAGGGTCCCATGAACCCTTGTTTTTGTAGTTGGTCCCAAGTGAGGATCTTTTTGTGCATGATCAACCACATAATGAAGAGAGTTTGGGTCATAGCATGGTATTCCAAATGGTTTTATCGATCTCCTATGAGGGCAGAGAATTGTCACCATTTTGCAAATAATGGGCCTCTTTGATGGTAAACATGCCTAATTAGGTTTGTAACCTTAATGAAATTGGTCTTCTCACTACTTAGTTTTGATTTTCTTGGTTTGCAATTTGGACAAGAACTGATCATTTGATGGATTTCGATTTTGATACACCCATTGATCTCTGTTCATATAGGCTCTCCATTTGGAATTAGGATTATTAGGGTGCCAAAATTGATAGACAACTTCCTTGCTAGAAGGAGGGCGATCTGACAAGTGAGCCCTTTTTTCGGGATATTTCTTTTAGTTTAATCATTTTTTGAGATGGTTCCTATCACTATCCCTATCTAAATGCCTGAAGAGAGAGGATCCCTTATCCCATAGATGGTTATCTATGGGACATATGTTGAGGAGGCGCTCTAGAATTTCAGTGTTTTCTAGATAGAGATGGCATTGTGAGGGTCCTATGAACCCTTGTTTTTGTAGCTGGTCCCAAGTGAGGATCTTTTTGTGCATGATCAACCATAGGAATGAAGAGATTTTGGGTCATAGCATGGTAGTCCAAATGGTTTTCTCGATCTCCTATGAGGGTAGAGAATTGTCACCATTTTGCAAATAATAGATCTCTTTGATGGTAAACATGCCTTTAGGTTTGTAACCTTAACGAAATTGGTCTTCTCACTACTTAGCTTTGATTTTTTTGGTTTGCAATTCGGTCAAGAACTGATCATTTGATGGATTTCCATTTTGATATACCCATTGATATCTGATCATCTAGGTTCTCCATTCATAATTGGGATCATTGGGGTGACAAAATTGATAGACCAATTCCTTGCTAGAAGGAAGGTGATCCAACAAGTAAGACCCTTTTCCGTATATTTCTTTGAATTTAATCATTTTTTGAGATGGCTCCTATCACTATTATGGAACATGCCTTCAGTCTGACTAGGCCTGTTGGGAGTATTTCTAGAGAGACAAACAATCACTTGCAAAACATGAGTTTTAATTGAGAACGTAATATTTTTGCTTCTTGTCATATTTCCGAGTTTAATCTTATTTGTAATAATTTACATATATTTGATGAGAGTGAGATATGCAGACTTTTTACTGTTACCTTGAAAGGAAGAATCTAGTGCTAGTTTGAAATGTTGCCAGCCAAATCCATTCACACATGGAAAAATTTCATGGAGTTGTTTCTCAATGCTCATGAAGATTACAATTATAAAAATTGTGGTTGGAAGTGGAGAATCTCCGTAGACAGGAAGGTGAGTCTGTCAATGCTTTATTTTCTATATTAATGTTAATTTAATGCAGATTTCATGAGAAAGATCAACCTTCTAGACAAGACGCATTAGATTGATTTCTCTATCTTAATTCTCTTTCTAACACACATGATCAATAAATTAATGATGAAATTGAAATTAATAATATGCTTGTTGATACATGTTAGTTCATCAGTCAATGATGACTAAAGGGATAATCCTATTGATTCCACTGATAACATTGAAATTGTTGTGCAACAACAAATGCTAGGATTTTGTATTATACAATTTCAAGAACAAGAGAATGTGTTTAAGGATTCAACTATTATATTAAACAATGATATTGGCACTCTTGTTGAAAGAAATATGGTGGAAAAAGACTTAATGCTTATAGGCCCTGAATTTGAAGGTGTGACCAATTGCTGTAGTGATGGTGATATTGCATTTTATTCTTCTCATATTGAACAAGGTCCCCTCATTATTTCACAAAACTTATCATTAAATCAGAGCTTGCATGATAATGTTTATCTTGAAATAGTTAATGAATGTTATCCTATCAAAAGGGAAGCATTTAAATTTTTATACTTTGAAACCTTTTTACTCTTTGTATCCAGATATATTTTCTAATCATAGTTTACACTTTGATATTAAGGATACATTTTACACACTCATGGAATTATAATATGTTGCCAGTAATGGTTTATTAAAGTTATATTTTTATTTTTTACATTGACATACATCCAAAAATTTATCAAAGATTGAAGAAATGTATAGATTAGTCTTTATGATCTTCTCTTTTTAGTTCATTCAAAAATTTCAACAAAAGTGACTTCTCGCTTGAATTTTGAGTTTGCTAATTCGTTTCCTTGAGATCTTTTTATGACATACATGATGATCTCTCATTTTTTTTGAATAATCATTTTGAATTTCCGGGTTTGCTCATAATCATTATTTTGATGACTCTTTCTTTAAACTGTTAAAGTTAGTATGGTCTTTAAATTTTCTTCTTTGACCTAGGTCTTACTTTAAATAATTGCCATACTCACATTTATCATAAATATGGCACATAGAAGAGTCTCATTTTATCTCCAATTTTATTTGATCTAGTCATAACCCCTACTTAAGGTAAATTCAATGAGTTGATTGAATATTGTTTAAAAAATCCTAGGTTGATGAAATGATAATAAGTTATTATTTCAGACCAATCTTTAGCTTAAAATTTCTTTCACTCAATTGAGATAATTAGTGAGGTTGTGACATGATGCCAATAATGATTTTCAAAAAATAATTCTTTTAATTCCAAATTTGTTTTTCAAAGACAAAGAAAATATTTTGGGATATAATTAAAAGAAACTTTTTCAATGTAGTCAAAGAAAACACCGCATTGAACAGATGGATTCCCATTTCCTTGTTCTTGATTACTTCCTCCCCTCATTTATTTTTGAGGTTTTGTCTTTGAGAAATAATGATTGAATTTCATATGATTTCAACCTATGTTTATTGGTGAAATCTTGATTACCTGAGCTGATTGAGTCTTCACTAATGAATTAGTTCTCATGGTTTTTCTTTGATGGTCCTATTTCTTGCTTGGATTTTGAAATGATTGGTTTTTTACAATCTTCTTTATGATTTGTTTAATAATATTTAATTTTGAAGATTTTGTTATGTTGAACTAGAACACTTCGAGATTTCATTACATCTTCATGATTATTTATTGAACAATGAATCTCTCTTCGAGAAGTTCATTTAAACCCTCACATTTCACTCTGCAATTCCGAATTTCAAATTTATTGCATTAATCATTCTTGCTTGGTTTAAGCAATGTAGCTCGAGTTAATTAATCTAGGGATAAAACAATGTAACCCTAGGTTGAGTAAGCTATACGAGTCCTTTGGGTCTTGAAGTTATGTTCTGGGGGGGATCTTTACAAGGTAATATTTAGGAAGAGAATAACATTTTATGTGGTGAAACACTTTTCGAGTCTTGAAAATATTCATGTTGAAACCCAACAACATTGATCAGATGTTTCTTATGACTATCACATATTAAAACCAATCTTAACATCTATGTTTTAATCAATTTCTTCCCATGAGAGCAATGACTGTGACTAATAGTTTTATTAACTCAAACCTATTAATGTGATAATGTACTCTAAGGAGTTTTAAACCTTCGTCCCCATCCATTAGACAATCTCTACAAATATTAACAATAATTACTCATAGTATTAGCTCTTTTTCATTCTGAATATTTGGGAACATAGAACTCGGATAAAATGGTTTTTGAGACAACCCTGTCGAGGCAATAAATTCCTATTGGTTGTCGTGGCCCTGTCTATGACATTTGGGATTCAAATCTTTAAATTTTAAAATTATATATATTTTTAACATCCGCATGTCATCCTTCACTTTTAAGAAGATTTTGAGTCAGCTCCCCCATTTGCAAATAGAAGGGATGTCTAAGCTATTTACCTATAACCGATGGAATGGGATCAAAGCATCTAAAATGGGTTAAAAGGTATCCTAGTCGAGGCTATGGACGCCTGCTGGTAGCAGAGGCTATGCCTATGGTGTCAGAGGTAGATATTAATTTAACAATATCTGGTTATTACGAATTGTTTCTCAAGGTGTGCACTAATGAAGAATGTATATTTGTAAAGATATGATAATTGAATTTTCACCTTTTTGTTTTTTAGAGAATGGTTGCAATTTTGTCTTTAGGTCTGCTACAACTAGATTAAAACCTTTGAACATAGCCTTGTTAATGTGGTACACATGGTTTAGGGAAAAATATCTTTTTGTTGAAAACCCTTATTCTCTTACCCTCTTGCACATGTAAATATTCGAGTCTTGGGACATAGATAACTTATTATCCCAACATGTCACCATTTGTTGAGGCCTCAACAATTCCCTTTAGTTTTTAGCAAAAACTAAAGGCCCCCCGTTAAATTTTTAAGTTTGATCCTTATCTTTGGTTTCTAGGTCTTGGATTTGGGTCCCACCCTTGAATATGTGGCTATGTTTGATGATGGAATCAATGTCCTTTTCATTTATTTTGACCTTGATTTCTTTAAGACAAGTATTTCTTCCCTTGTGACTGGTTTGATTCATAACTTTTTTTTAGGACTTTTTGTTGGTTTTGTGTGTCTTTGGGATATGATATACAAACCTTGAACATTAAGGTTTTTGATGATTCAAATTATTTTGGATCTTCTTATGCTTGAGTTTTCTTTGTTGAGTTCATGGGGTGATTTTATGATGATTTGATGGTTTATTTTCTTAGATGCTTGATTTTCTTCTTGTCAATTATTTGGCTTAGATTTCATGAAATGAAGATTTGGTGGTTTGGATTATCTATGTCGTTTGAGTATTATGGCTTCCCAGCTATTCAACAACGCTTGTATGTTCTTATTTGAACTTATTTAAGTTGATTACATGCCTTGGTTTGCTTAAATTTATTTATAATGATGTTTTGATAGTGTCGTGAAGGTTTGGCCTTCACTCCATCAATGAATTATAGAGCATTTTGGCGAATTGAAATAATTCAATTAAATGCTTAATTTTAAACATTTTAATCTGTGCCTTGAAAGAATATATGTTAAGGAATGGAAGCGAGTACTTAGTTCTGAGTTTGAATGATATATCAAATTTTCACGAGCGTTAAACTTTCATTAAAATTCATGCTATATTTGTATTTTTCATTCTTTGACATGTTGAAATAATTGAATTGAAGGCTTATTAAAAAACAAGTTGATTTACGCCATGAAAGTAAACATATCAAGCAGTAGAAACAAGCAGATAAATTTTAGTTTAAACGGGGTATCATTTTTTCAGGAGTCTTTAACTTTTATTAAAAAACGATGCCTTTGCATTTTTGCTTTCTTTGGCATATCAAAACAAATTATTTAGAGCTTTCTCATGTGTTGAATTTTTGCTTTCTTTGGCATATCAACACAAATTATTAAGAGATTTCTCATATGTGATTAATTCTGCGCCTTAAGTGGATATACTTCAAGGACTAACGATAGCTAAAATTTTTCAATTTAAGCAAAATATTAATTTTTATGGAGCTCTTACTTTGATTAAAAAAATGAATTTTACACGGTTTTGCTTAACACTTATTTAAGTTCATTACAATTGAGAAAAATATTAACTCAACTTGTACAACTAAAAATGAAACTTAGCATACCTAAGGAAGACTTTACTTAAGAATTGAAAAGGTTCTAAAATGTATCAGTGAAAAAGTTCCTCTTAGATATATTTAGAAGCTTTGTTTGCTTGAGGTTACAATGCTTTAATTTATGCTTGTTGATGTTTCTTTTTGAATAGTTTCATTCATCACTCAAGATTGGAGAGGACAAGAAATGAGGCCAAATATCAAGGAGGATGAGAATATGATCGATTCATGGAGGGAAAATCAATGAAGAGAGGCAATATAGAAGATTTCGGTGATACAATTTCCCACAAAATTTCAGCAATTGTCATTGATAGAAAATTAAATTACAGTATTGCATCGATGATGGAATCGTTTAGCAACATAAAATAAAGGATTATATTCTTCTGGCTTGAGAACAAATATAAGGGACATGATCACCTATATAAAGAGTAGAAATTTGACTATCATGGAAGGGAGGTCTCCATAGGGTAGGTCTCCATAGGGTAGAAGGAATTTCACTTTACTGAACACTGTATCTCTTTTAATTTTTGTATTCAAAGAAAGAAATTAGGGGGTGCTACAAGAGTGAATCGGCGGAGACAGAACATGATAAGGATGAGGAACTTAATATGGTTTAGAACTAAATATTTAAACCTGTTATTCTTATTGATTTGAATAAAACTTTGAAAAAACCCATTCTTGTTGGCATATTGACTTGAGTAAAGCAAAGTTGATGGTGTTGCTTTTTTGTTAAACATTTGTTAATTCCTATACTCAAACATATGGTGTGAATTATTTTCATGGTTATACTATTTTTCAACTGATTGTACGTCATTTAAAAGCATCATTATTATTAAGATTATTCTTATGATTGGTAATAGATGGTGTATCTAAACTTACAGCTGGCAAGTCTTTTATAAATTTCTTCTAAATAGCTTGTCATTTATCATTCTTTTTTCTTTTTTTATATCCACGTTAGATATTAAATGGTTAGTCAAAAAAAGCAATTCCTATGTGTTGAGATTATTTCTTCCATATTGAAAACAAATAAATATCATTGTGGAACTGACCTATGAGACTATTGTTTCTGAGCTCTTTGTTTCCTAGATACTTAAACTTTTCTTTGACTATGAATGTGGTGTCGATATGTAACTTTTGTGATTTATTTTTAGTAACACTAATTACCGTGCTCAATAATTCCTCGGGATCGTGAATTTCCTCTATTCTTGAGAATTAATCATTCTTATCTACATCTTTTAGTTATTATTTTATCTAGCTTTTAAAACAATTGTTTTGTAGCTTTCTAGATTACCTATTGAATTGCATTGGCATGAATAGGTAGGATAACATTTAGGTATTAGAAAAAATTAAACCAAATTATTCTTTCGAGGAGAAATCTATTTGGTGGCAACGGGGCCCACATACCCATTAGGGATAACTATACCAAACGATTGAAGGTTTGTTTTAAGAACCTTGGATCGGGTTATCTCTGTTAAGTTGATGACAAGTCAAATATGCCCATCAACAAATGGTGCTAGAATGAGGGGGATCCGGAAAGTAAGCCCTTTTGACCTATTTCTTTGAATTTAATCATTTTTTGAGATGGATCCTATCACTGTTCTAGAACATGCTTCAGTATGCCTAGGCCCACTAAGAGTATATCTAGAGAGATAGTCAATCTCTTGCAAAAATGAGCTTTAATGGAGAAGGTAAAATTTCTGCTTCTTGTGATATTTTTTATTCTAATCTTATTTGCAATCATTTGATGAGAGTGAGATATGTAGACTTTTTATTGTTACCTTAAGAGGAAGAATCCACTGATGGTTTGAAATGTTTCCAACCAAATCCATTCACATGTGGAAACAATTCATGGACTTGTTTATGAACGCTCATGAGGATTACACATAAAAATTGTGGTTGGAAGTGGAGAACTGTCGTAGACACGAAGGTGAGTCTGTCGATGCTTTCTTTTCCAAATTTATGTTAATTTGTTGTAGATTTCATGAGGAAGATGAACCTTCTAGAGAAGACGAATTAGAATGGTTTATCTATCTTAATTATCTTTCTAACAAACATGATCATGAAGTTAATGATGAAATTGAAATCGATAATATGCATGTTGATAAATGTATTATTTCATCATTCAATGATGATTCAAGGGCCAATCCTATTGATTACACTAATAACATTGAAATTGTTATGCAACACCAAATGCTAGGATTTTTTAATATATAGTTTCCGGAACAAGAGAATTGTTAGTTTTTCAGAAATTTCAATCTGATCTAGGATCTTAACTGAGAGAATAACATGTACAACATATATACAGCATATCAATCATGGGCACAATAATGCAAGCACACAAGAGACACATAGTTTCACTGGGGAAAACCAAGAAGGTGAAAAACCCCGCAACTTCCTCAGAGATATATAGAGCAATGATACAACCCAAGTACAAGAGATAGTTCTCCTAGAAGCAGCTTCTCCTCCTCCACTAGTGCTCCATTCTCCAATGAGTGTATGAGTGAGAAGTGAATGATCAAATAGAGTGCTTCCCACACTCTATTTATACTTGACTTGAATTGCCTAATAACCTTTACTAGGTCGGCCTTAACTTAACCACATAACATAATGCTAACAGGGCCGACCCCCAATAGGGTGGTCTAATAACCCTTTGACCCACATGACTTATACAGGGCTGACCCCAACAAGGTGGTCTAATAACCCATCAAGTGTAAGTTACGACACTTACAATATAAATGACGACACTTCCGTATAGAGGAATAATAACATCTCTATAGGAATATAAACACTTTTGTATAGAGGAATAATAACATCTCTATAGGAATACAAACACTTTTGTATAGAGGAATAATAACATCTCTATAGGAATACAATATAATATATGAAATACATTCCGAAGTTACAAATACATCAACACTCCCTCTTAACTAGGAAGGTATTTCTTGACACAGGTCTTCTAGCACAAGTATTCTTCTCTGGATCATTGTCACTGGATCATCGACATCGAATCATCGTCATCGTCACTGTTGCTGCTATCTCAATCAATATCTGAACTACTCATCATAGGAAGTTCTACAAAGCCAGTCCTTTTTCATACTGGATGTAGGCCCACCACCTATAGGTCTTCATCATCACTGGCCATACTGTGGAATCCTCAGGACTTATTACGTGCGTCACAAAACCTTGCAAGAGCATCCTAGGCTGTTACGAGCACACAGCTCTACCTGTCGGATCTCCCAGAGACGTATTATATGTGACATCACCACAAAACCTCGCAAAAGCATCCCAGGCTGTTACGAGCACACAAATCTACCTATCAGATCTCCCAGGGACATATTACATGTGGTCACCACAAAACCTTGCAAGAGCATCCCATGACTTATTATGGGCACATAGCCCAACCTATCGGATCTCCCAAGGTCATATTACATGTGGTCATGGCAAAACCTTGCAAGAGCATCCCAGGACTTATTACGGGCACACAACCTAACCTATCAGATCTCCCAGGGACATATTATATGCCATAGGACAAAACCTCGCAAGAGCATCCCAGGACTTATTACGGGCACACAGCCCAACCTATCGGATCTCCCAGGGCCATATTATATGTCCTCCCAAGCAAAACCTCGAAAGAGCATTTTCCAGATATCCCAGGGCCATATTATATGCCATAGGAAAAACCTCGAAAGAGTATCTGCAAACCTCCCAGGGCCATATTATATGCTTCTCTGCACAACCTATCCACGACCATAGAGTATCAACCTGATACTCACCATACATCATCTTGATGTACATCATCACATGATCATCCTGATCATCATCATAGCATCATCCTGATGCAAATCATCTGGAGCAACATCCTGAAACTCATCATCCATGATCATCCTGATCATCATCATAGCATCATCCTGATGCATATCATTTGGAGCAACATCATGAAGCTCATCATACATGATCATCCTGATCATACAATGCATCCACCTGGTGCATACACAGTATCTACCTGATACATATCATCATACATGATCTACCCGATCATACAATGTATCCAACTAATCATACATATCACCATACATGATCTACCTGATCATACAATGATCTACATGATGCATATACATATACATGATCCAACTGATCATAACAAGCATCCAACATGATGCATATACATATACATGATCCAAATGATCATAATAGGCATCCAACATGATGCATATACATATACATGATCCAACTGATCATAACAAGCATCCAACATGATGCATATACATATACATGATCCAACCGATCATAACGAGCATCCAACATGATGCATATATAGAGTAGTAACTGGAGCATTGTCCTGATGCTCATCACACAGCGCTTACATCCACATCCATGAAAGGATCCTCCTCTCACCATGCTCGGAATGTTTCCTACAAATGTGTCCATCACTTCTTCCTCGAAGTGTCATCAATCTGAAGAACACCAAGCCTCTCTCTGAAGTACTCGAACTTCACTCTGGCTAGTGGCTTCGTCAGCACATCTACAACCTGCTCATCCATCGCAACATACAGGAGCTTCACTGATCCTCTCTGCACCATATCCCTGATATAGTGAAATTTGATCTCAATGTGTTTCGACCTGTCGTGGAACACCGGGTTCTCAGATAGCTTCACACAACTCTGGTTGTCACAAAAGATACCAGTAGCCTCCAATGGGAGATCAAATAACTCATACAGTAGATTCTGGAGCCATACTGCCTCACAACTAGCCAAACAAGCTGCAACATACTCTGCTTCGGCTGTACTCAGTGCTACGTAGGACTGCTTCCTGCTAAACCAAGAGATCACACCTGATCCCATACTGAAGCAGCACCCAGGAGTGCTCTTCCTATTTGCAGCACTGCCTGCCCAGTTTGAATCAACATAACCATGTAGATTAAACTTTTGATTCACATCATACTTGAGCCCATAATCAATTGTACCCTTTAGGTACCTCAGAATATGCTTTACAACAACCAGGTGAACACCTCTGGGATCCATCAGGAACTGTCTCAATGTGTTCACCGCAAAGCAAATATCTGGTCTTGTGTTCATCAGGTGCCTTAAGGACCCAATCATCTGACAATACACAATGACATCAACCGGATCAGATGAAGCATCATACAAAAGCTTCAAGTTCGATTCCATAGGTGTGGCCATGGCCATGCAGTCCATCATCTCGAACCTCTTCAGGATATCTACTGCAAACTTCCCTTGTCCAAGGAAGATTCCATCTGCACTCTGTCACACCTCCATACCTAGAAAGTAGTGCATCATACCCAAGTCCTTCATCTCGAACTCAGTAGCAAGCTTCCTCTTTGTATCAGCAATCAATCTATCCTTACCTGTAACAAACAGGTCATCCACATACATAGGTAGTATCATTGGATTGCCTTCCTCAACCTTGTACTAAAGGTTGGAATCCGCTTTACTCTTAGTAAAGCCCAAACTGGATAGAAAGTTGTCTATCCTACCATATCGAGTCTTAGGAGCTTGCTTCAAACCATACAAGGCTTTCTTCAACCTGCACACATATGACTCTTTGTCATGTGTCTCAAAACCAAGTGGCTGATCCACATACACTTCCTCCTCGACTACACCATTCAAGAAAGCTGTCTTGACATCCATTTGGTGTATCTTCCATTTCATCACTGCAGCCAGAGCAAGTACTGATCTAATGGAAGTGTATCTGGCTACAAGAGCAAAAGTCTCTTCATAGTCTATCCCCTCTTTCTGAGAGAAGCCATGAGCTACAATCCTCGCTTTGTATTTTTCTATGCTACCATCTGCAGCATGCTTGACCTTATATATCCACTTGGAAGTCACAACAGACTTCCCTTTGGGATTGCATCCCAAATATCATTCTTCATGATTGATTGGTACTCCTCGATCATGGCATTCTTCCCGAATCCTGGGAACTTCAATATCTTCAATAGATAACTTTGTTGTTGAAAAAATGTTGTAGTCCTTCTTTTGTAGGTGATGGTATATGGTCTTTCCTACAAAACAAGTTAAATTGCATGATTAGAAACATCTCATAGTTTTTAGAACAAATTCTTACACAAATAAATATGTCATACAGTCATGCAATTATCTTAGCCAATGCTTCAATACAACATTTATCCATATCCCGTAACTTTCTAGATGCCTTCCAATCTCTACCAGAACATTGTTAAGAGTGTGCACAACTCCTAACATGTCAGCAAAGAGGTTTCATTCTAGATAAGTAGCAATGGAATGTTGTACAATGCAATTATTCTAATATGCATAATACACACCCTAAGTCTAGGAACATAAGCATATACATAATTGAACAATATTATTTAAACAAACAAATATGCAAGAAATGACAATTCAAATACTTATCTTTGTTTGGTCTGTAGGGTGGACTCCCTCTCAATATTTGCTTCCTTGCAGGAACTACTGGAGTGTGCTCCCTCTTGATCTTTGCTTCCTGGATTACCTGTCCTTGAACTTATATCCATCCTCGATCACTTATGCATACTTACTAGTATCATCATTGTGTTATCCTCAAGGTATCATACATACATTCATTAGTATAATCTCAATACTATCAAAACACAATAATCTTAAACATGTATAGTCATGATCATTTCACACACAGATAATAAACATTAGTATTCAAGGTTTAAGGGAATACTTCTTTTACTCATGCATATTCTTTATTTGACCAAAAGACTTTTCTGGTTAGTCATATCATCAATCAAGGTAAGAGACATAATATGCATAAACCCTTGATTACTTACATTTTTAACTTCATGAATAATCATTATCAACCATACAATAGTATAAGATCCTAACACAATGTATGATTCTAACTTGATATAGGAAAAAACATACTTGGTTATCATATTTGCTACTTGTGTCTATTAATGTCTTCTTGTTCTCTTCAATGACTTGTGCTAGTAACTTGCATATCTCATAGGTTAAGCATTGTAGAACCAAATTATACATACCTCGTAAGTAGATCTTGTATGTGATCCATGACGATGGATGAATCTTTGTATTCATGTCACCATGGTCATATGTTCTTGAACTAGAACATGATTTGTCTTTCTTGATGTACCTTTCATGTTAGCGGACAACATCAACCTCATACAACACCACAATGCATTAGTACAATCATAAGTGTCAAAACCTTAATCAATGAATATTTGCATTCATAATTTTATTAAGGTGATACGACAAGTCTAAAGTTAATGAAGATTGTACTAACCTTAATGAAGACAAACATACCATAAGCTTAATCATGAACAGATCTCGAAACATACCTGGATAAGTCATACCTGTCGAGATTGCTTGTAATCTTCTTATGTAAGGCCTTAGCCTCATCTCCCTCTGAAACAAGAACTTCTTCACTTATGCAGGTGACCAATCCATTCTCTTCTAGGATTAACCCAATCCACTTGATTTACAGAAACTGGATCTAGAGTTGGATTAGGGTTTGTCAGGGAAACCCTAAAAATTCAAACTTTGAATTTCAAACTTCTGAAAGGATAGAAAGATGCGCTTTGATGAGCTGATCAACCTGGTATACTCGGAATTTGAAAACTGCAAAGTTTCACCCCTCAAATTTGTTTTTCAATCTTCTGGATTCACTCGGAAGGACCCTGAATTAGGGTTTGAGTTTCTCGGAGCTTCACCCAACCAAATAGTTTGATCCAAAGCTCTAAACTTTGATTTTTCCAAGGAACTTCCAGCTATGGTCACAGATTTAAAAAATTCCCATTTTTGCAGAAGCCCTAGTTTTTCACCTTTCCGATCAAAGTCCCGAACTAGGGTTTGATCAAGCCCAACCTTCTGCCCAACCAAAAAATTCGATCTTGGTCTCTATATTTCAATTTTGATGAGGAGCATCCAGCCATGGTCTCCGATTCCAAAAATTCCAACATTCTCTGAAACCCTAAATTCCCAGAGCCATGAATGAAGGTGCTCAAAATCCAATTCTGTTTTGACAGAAATATGCACCTGATTTTTTTGGTGTAACTCCGAAATTTCATATCTACAGGGTCTGACCATTATTCCTCTGGTAGCCTGACCTATTATCTTTCCAATACCATAGGTCTGACCTCAAATGGATTCTCTGAGAGAGAGTTATGCCAAGTGTCGCAACGTGACCTGTTTATGGGATAAAACAAGAGAGCGAACTTGTACAGAGTGCCACGTGTCACTGATTCAATTTCGGCCTCTGAAAATCATACCTTTGAAATTACAGTCTGTTCCCTACTTGTCACTTTTTACAAAATTTCATTTGGAGCTTCCTATCCCAAGTTGTGACCTTTTTTCCTAGGTCACCTGTTTATGACTCAGATCTGGAAGAGGCAGAAACCCTATATTGTACAGATCACAATTCTGAAAGTACAATGAATTAGAGTCTCTCCTTCGGATACAAGGTACATGGGGATCTTATCTTCGACCTGTAAGATTTTTCAGATCTTGAAACTTCGCCAAAATGAATTTATAGTGAAAGTTCTACAATGACTGGCTTTTGCTATATCAAGCCCTAGCTTCGCAAGTGCAACAAGTGTCATAAATGCCATACCATGCCTTCTTTCAGGCTAGCTCTGATACCATGTTGTTTTTTCAGAAATTTCAATATGATCTAGGATCTTAACTGAGAGAATAACATGTACAACATATCTAAAGCATATCAATCATGGACACAATAATGCAAGCACACAAGAGACACAAAGTTTCATCGGGGAAAACCAAGAAGGTGAAAAACCCCACAACTTACTCAGAGATAGATAGAGCAATGATACAACCCAAGTACAAGAGATAGTCCTCCTAGTAGCAACTTCTCCTCTTCCACTAGTGCACCACTCTCCAATGAGTGTATAAGTGAGAAGTGAATGATCAAATAGAGTGCCTCCTGCACTCTATTTATACTTGACTTGACTTGCCTAATAACCTTTACTAGGTCGACCTTAACTTAACCACATAACATAATGCTAATAGGGCCGATCCCCAATAGGGTGGTCTAATAACCCTTTAATCCACATGACTTATACAAGGTCGAACCCAACAAGGTGGTCTAATAACCCATCAAGTATAAGTTACGACACTTACAATATAAATGACGACACTTCCGTATAGAGGAATAATAACATCTCTATAGGAATACAAACAATTCCGTATAGAGGAATAATAACATCTCTATAGAAATACAATATACATATACGAAATACATTTCAAAGTTACAAATACATCAACAAGAATGCGTCCGAGGATTCAACTATTATATTAAACAAGGATACTGAAACTCTTGTTGAAAGAGATATGGTGGAAAAAGCCTTCATGCTTATAGGCCCTGCAATTGAAGGTGTGACCAATGGTTGTATTGATGGTGATATTACATTTTCTTCTTCTCATATTGTACAAGGTCCCCTCATTCTTTTGCAAAACTTATCATTAAATTAGAGTTTACATGATAATATTTTTATTGAAACAATTAATGAAGGTTATCCTATAAAAAGGGAAGCATTTAACTTTTTATACTCTGAAACCTTTTACTCTTTGTAACCAGATATATTTGTTGATCGTAGTTTACACTTTGATATTAATCATTTTCAATTTAAGACTTCTCTATGGTCATATTCTAGTTTAATGCAAAGTGATTGAAAAATGTTTTATAAGAATGAGGGAGATGTTGCGATTCAACCTAATTCATTTAAATATTTTGAAGAAGAAAGTGATCCTTTTACAAACATTGCTTATGAAACACATACATGTGTTTATAGTTTATTTAATGTCATTGGAAATAATGATTTGGTTTGTAGGTTCAAAAGGGATGGAATATTTTCTCATATTGTATTAGATATCGATGACATTGAGGTACTTCACCGCATTATGGTGATCATATCAGGATCTGATGTTGTAAGTACCTTATCAGGAGCAACACCTTTCTTCCAAGCAAGTGAGAGCCTTATCTTTCTGAAATATGGATAGAGTTCCTTCTTTTAAAGTGAGTATCTTTCTTATAGTAGTGCCCCCTAAGAAGTTACTCACGTGAATGGTAAAAATAATACAAACTTATAAATGTAAATTAACCTTAAATGGATTAATGTTTCCAACGTTCCCCCCTTAATATGATGGGGTGTCTGTGAGTCCAAGAAGTGTGTTGAAATATAGAAAAGGAAAACTGCAAAAGGCTAAAGAAGCTCTCTAAATCAAAGGTTAGCAGAAGCTGAAATATTCTACTAACTTGGTGGTTTTAAGCTGACCATAAACTCTGGAACTTGGCGATAACTCCAATTCTAGATCACTAGTTATCTGGAACTTGGCTCTGACTCATGTCCTCTCTTAGTGGTTCATAGAACATTCTGAAGGCTAGCAGTAGATGAATTCTTCTACTACATGGTGGTTCAATGATTACCAGGAACTATGGAACTTGGATCTAAAGCATACAGATTCCTCAAACATTCCAAAATATAGTAGAATTTGGTTCATTCTACTAAGTGGGTGGTTTTAGGCTCACCACAAACTCTGGAGCTTAGTGGAACATGGCTCTGACTCTAGTTCAGTGTTGCAACACTAAATTTGGCTAGGTGGCTCTAGCTCAAGGCTCTGGCAATTGGCACAAACTTTTGGCTATGACTCTAGCATTGGTTCAGGCTCGCTTTTTTCTGACCGTCAATCATCCCCCCATGTTAGGAACAACATGAGGAGAAGAGGATGTCTCAACTGCAATATGTTTCATTACTCCAGAATGAATTATGTGGTATAACATATACATCTTCTTGGATATTGATGACCATTTCCAAGAAGCGATCCACCCATAGTGAATTTTTTATCTTGCAGGTTTCCTTAGAATGAAGCATTTGTCTGAAGAATGGGTATGCTTTCCATAATGTTTGCAAGGATGAAGATAAAAAAATTGATCTTTCATGTGGTGAAATCGATAATAATGTTGGCATTTCAAACTATGGACTAGAGAAGATTAATATGAACTTTATTTTAAGAACCCAACACTTTGAAACTAGATTGGCTTGGAGAAATCAAGAGTGTGAACGATTACTTCCTTGTCGTATCGAACACCAGTTCTGTGCTTGTTTTGGGTGATCTCTTCCCAAGGTCCGATGATGGGCTTGATAAGATCAAGCGGAACCTCTGTATGCATAACTTCATCTTCATTTGGATCTACTTTTGAAGTGGCGTCATATGATTCCAAAGTGACATCATTGATTTTAACATGTGTAGGTTGTTGATATGAATCACAAAAAAGACGTGTTCTGAACATGAACAAGTTTAGAATGTTGATTCCTTTGTTGTAGCTTATCACACTGGAGCTGTGATTCAAGTTGAAGACATTAAACTTTCTATTTCCAATAGTTTGGACATGTTAGGGCCTCGATGAGAATTGATTTGTTGATCGTGATTGTGTTGTCGACAGTAGAGAGTAGTAGAGTGTTCAATAATTCTACCAAACCATTGATTCGCTCCATTGAAACAAAAGACTCACTCAAATTGTGAAGGTATTCTTGCAACTCCACCCTTTTACAAACTCAAACTCAAAAAATGGAGGGGTTTCGAGTTCAACTAAAATTGCACCCGATTACAATTCAACTCGATGTAATATCCCCAGTTTGAACACCCCTTGAAAATGTGTGAAGACTTGAGTGTTTATGTTTTCATAAGGTATGATGTTGGGCTAGGATGCCTTGGAGCATCAAACACATTTAATATGTTATTAAGCATGATGTTGAGATAGGAGGCTCTAGAGCATCATTTTCTTTTGATATGTTGTTAGACTTGATGTTGAGCATGGAGGATCTGAAGCATCAAGTTTGTGAACCTAAATGTTTATGTTTGGAATTGATGTTGAGTCGCAAAGACTCTAGAGCATCAAGAGTTAATAATAAAATATGTGTGGTAAGCTATCTTATTTACTTAGTTTTTCTAACTGAGTTGGGAACAACCACTTAAGAGGGACCAAGCACACTAAGGGAGGGAATGGTCCATTTAAAGATTAATAAATGGAAATAAGAAAGTTTTAGAATACACAAGAGATTAAAGAAAAGACTAATTAATAAATTAAAAAATAGAGAAGGATATAAAAGAGGATGAAGAAATAAAAAAAGGGTACCTTTTTCCTAAAAAAAGATAGGTTGCGACTGAAAATAAAACCAGAGCCATCTCAATAAAATAAATTACAGAGAAGACAATACAGGTGGGTATTGGTTTGTACACCACTGAAAGGTTCAATTGTAAGGCTTAACGCGCTCTTGACCATGAAAAGAACATGGTAGTCCTTAAAGGACTCATATGTTAAAGGGGATTTTACATAAAGTTTCACACAGAGATGGTAAAAATCCTTGTGGGTTCTCTGCATGAGTTTAATCCAAATATAGTGAATAAATTCCCTAATTATCCCTTGTTAGTGTGCTTGGTTTGTCCCCTTGTTAGTGTGTTTGGTTTGGATCAAGGGTAATTTGTTGAGTTGAAGATAAAGTTTTAATCAGAAAATCTAAGGGAGGAATATGGATGTTCCTAATTCAGTTAGATTGCTAAGGCTAATAAGTATTCTCTACTTTCTTATTTAAATTTAATTTTGTTCTCTGTAAGTATTTCATGTTTTAGTTTCCCATCAAAATTATTATATGCAAAGATAGTGTTGTTTAAACGTATAGAGGAGCTATTAAACTTATGAAAATCTACACTGACAAGTTTATTCTCTTCCAGGTTTGTTAGTAGAGTAATTTATGCATTTATCAGAAGCCAATGATTAAACTGCATTAGTTATTTTTTCTATATTAAATGAATTCTTTTCTTTTACCTAACTTTGAATGAGCTTGCAGGGGTAATGTTCAGTTTTTCCTTTATGAATTTATTTAATTAATATCAGATATTTATGAAGGATATCAGACCTGTAGGGGAGAAAACTCCCATAGAAGCTAACTAAGGAATGAGTTCCTTTGACATGGGGTCCTTAATCCAAAGTTATACTCAAACATAATAAATTTACTCCAGGTTATTACATAATATACAAAGATAGGAATAGTCTAGTATATCTTTCTAAGGTTTGAAATCTTAAACTTTTTATAAACAAAATTACATCGTTCAAGGAATAGAAACAAAACAGTTACTCCTAATTAAGTCATGAGCCAAACTTTTGACCTATTTTTATAAAGCAAAGCACCGATATATGCAAAATTTTGACAAGAAAAGGATTACGATCTCTACTTACATATATCCTACTACAAAAGGATCAAGTGATTCTGGAGGGATTTGCAAAAAGAA